>RJLU01000001.1:1200000-2400000 GCA_005356885.1 Cercospora cf. flagellaris | reverse complement strand
ACCTACTGTAATGCGAAATGAGCATTGAGCCGACCACGCTTATTCTCCATCTGTTCACCAAGGACACTCCGCGCTCCTGGACTCATGCTGCGCCATTGCCGCGTTCGCCTAGATCACGGTCCTGGAATTCACAGATTGCAGGAACCTGGCGGCAGGAACAAAAGCGACGAGACATCTGCATATTGTTGCTGTTTCTTGCGGCAACACGACGATTCCTGTGTGATAACAATCTCCATCGAGAATAATGCTCCAGAGCATGAATAAGGAGAAGTGCAGCATTCCCGAAACTCATTAAAGCGTCATAAGCCAGAGCTATATCTGCGGCTAACATAAACAGTGTTCATACATCCATCCGTGGCAAGAGCAAAGCTCGCCGCAAAGATACCACAACGAAGCCCATCCGGAAGTCAGAGGAGAAGGAGGCGCGTCTGCAAGTCCTAGAAGCAGCAATGATCCATCCCATTTGAGAGTCGAGGACGGAAGTGCTGTTCCGATTCAGCTCGCGCGGCACGGATTTGTTTGCAACTTCAAATCGACCTCCATACTCCACCAGCCATGTTTCGCGGCGAGGTGCTCTTTGGTCTGCTGACACGAAACCGGTCGACACCGAACCGATTCTTCATCTGGCATTTGTACGCATGACGGTAATAGGGTGTCTGCCAGCGATCCAGCCGACCGACATAGACCCACTGATTGCAGCATCCACAAAGTACCTCAAAGCCGACTGCACCTTCAGCGTTTCGGCGAGCTTGCGGGGCTTCAAAAGGTTTGCCTGTCGCGCAAGGGATGCCGTGCTGCGCGAAGCATGTGTCAGTTCATCTTTCGCCTAGAGTCACATGCGCGCTGTGTATGACTGCAGAATGGAAGTCGTCGTCCAACTTACCGAGTAGTGCATATGATACCAATATGCCGAATCCTTGAGCTTATGCCTGCGAAAAGACACGTTAGTAAATGCCATGAATCGAGATTGTTTGAGGCGCATACCACGAAGAGCAGAACCCGCACCAACCTGCGCGATCCGTGCCGTACCCTCGGACCCAGCGTGCGGTGTATTCATCTCCGGCGAACCTGGGAGACTGTCGACGTGGCATCAATTCGGCGAGAGGCCCTGGACATGTGGGCTCTGTCCTCCATCCGCGGGAGTTGCCATTCACGGCGAACTCGGAGCCCGTATCACTGGAGTGATTATAACCACTTGTGTTGAGGAAGTGGCCGGTCTGGCCGTTTACTTCTTGCACCAGTCCCTCGGCTCCAGCTCCATTGGGCGTCTGCACATAGCATGGAGGTGCTCCAGAGGTCGGCCAGTCGTGTTGGAGATTTGAGCCGGTCGCAATCTGTGGACTTTCATCGACTGCAGGACCTTCTGGAGGTATATTTGTGGCACGGACCATGTTCCATGCAGCCGTATCATAGTATGATACTGTCGAGGATACGGAATGGGTTTGGAGCAGTTCGCCGTTTGGATATGTGTCTCCGTCAGTATAATTTTGCGCGGGATGGTGCGACCAGGGAGATTGTCCACTTTCTCGCTCGTCTCGCGAGACCGGACTGTCGTCCCAGGTTTGCCCATGCCAACTTGCCCAGCCGTTCCATTCGCCCCAATTCTCACAAGATGGGCTCATTGGCACTCCGATGGCAGCAAGAGAGCGATAGCAATTGGGTAATTTGGCGAGAGTGACGAGCTACTTCATGGAGTGACTACAAGGCTAATATGGGGCAAAGGTGGCCATGTACAGTGCTATCTCTGCTCGAGCTGAAATGCGCATTCATGCAGGTAGATTCCTTGCAACAAGCCTGCCGCTGCAGCAGGCTGAATCGAGGACAGCTCAATCGACGAGCACATCACGTCTTCGAGCTTGCGCTATAAGCCCGAGCAGCGCAATGCTAACTTTCCTGCAAGACAGACGCACTAAACATAGCAGACTAGGGCGGTCCTGAGCGCAGACGCAGTAGCAAACGATGTAAGGGGTGTTTTGGAATAAATTCCATTGGCCAATCTTGAAAGCGAGGTGGTGTAGAGCTTTCGTTGTCCAATGGTCGTCCACCCTGCCTGATGTATTGATTCTTGAAGGATTCAGAGGACTCCGAGTCGCACCCAGATGCGAGTTTGCCAACCTCCGCTCACCAGGCGGTCCGTTCCAGAACTATGCAGGAACGTGCGAGGCACAGTGGTTCGGCAATCCAGATCCCCTTCAAGGTGTTGTCGCAGCATTCCAAGCTGTTTCGGGGCCGGGCAACTGCCACCCCAACTCAGCTCGCTTTTCCGCGGGCTGCCAGCTCAGACGCACGTTCCAGTGCTGCTGTGCTCAGGCAACGCATGAAGCTGCATGAGCCCGTGATCAAGTCAGAGCAGCCTCCGCATTGTTGAGCCGAGTGCCCTGGCACAAGTGAAGAGCACGCATAGGCACGGCAATTGGCTGGAGTAGGATCGGCATCGCCAACGCAACTCAATTGGGAAAATGCAGTGCTTGAGATGAGATGTTTTGGCCTGGGAGGTCTAGTTTTCTGCAGAGGCAAGTGCGTGCGGGCCAATACTTTCCTGATGTCGTCTAGACTTTGCTCCTGGCGGGTGCCGAGACTTTACGCCATCCACGTGGTGTGCCCCAAGCGGAATAGACGTGACTAGCGCGAGCCGCATCTTCGCACCCTCATCCGTCAGCAACGCCCCGTCTCTGCTTGATGGTGCGTTTGACGTGTGGTAGCGCGAAGGCGGTGAAGTCTGCAGGCCGTGCCATGGGCATCGTCTTCTCCACGACAGACAGAGGTGGTGGGCAGAAGGCCGTCTGCGCCCGCTCCTCTGGGTACTCATGGCCACCCCAATGACCGAGGCCGATGTCGACTCCTTGACTCGGGACATCAGTGCTCGCATTGTCGAGGAGTTGCCTTCGGTCATCAGGCGACTATTGGTGCGTATGTCGTCTACCGTGCATTGACGAAGAGCTTGCAACTGATGTGCGGACCAGACAGAGCAGGATCTGTCGAGCGGGCCACTGCAGTTCCAATGCAGCCTTCTAAGTGGCCACTCCGGGGCATCTCGTCGACAACACACAGTCCGCGTCGCATCTGTCGATATCACGGATGTCGCCACGCCGACAGCTAGCACACCGTCTGGCTTCCAGAGCCCCGTTGTGGCGACTGATACTCACACGGATTCTCCAGGATTGTGCGACAACACCACCAATGGAAGGACTTTCAGGCCGAGAACTACAGATCTATCACCATCAGGCGACGAAAGAGAGCCGAAAAGACGCGCTACTGGCGGCCTGCGAGTGGGAAGATCTGATTCCACCGGCGCTGACGCATCCGAAAGTCAAGGTGCTGTGGCACGAAGGCTCGATAGCGATGCCAGAGTATTTCCTCAGCGGAAGAAACGACTCCCAGAAAATCCGATTCTACAGCCCTCGAGCCTGGACAAATTCATTTTTGGCGTCTGGGAATCCCTATACTCTGCCGTGAAGCTTGACCCAGAAGAAATTGTCGAGCAGTTCCACGCCATTGAGCCTGGCCAGCCGCGTATGCTGCTTCGCAACGATGAAGAGAGCGAATTGGCTACACGGAACGACACCGTCGTGCAGAGCATGTTTGGCCGAATGAATGTTCTTGCACGTAAAATTAGCCAAACGAGCAGGACGTGTCGATCGCTGGAGGTCATCGTGCAAGCTCAGTGGGTACAGGCATTCGATGACCGCGTTGCCGAGCTCGCTACCACTATGGCAAAGGAGAAGGCGAAGAAGACTGCCATCTCAGAGGCATGTATCGACTTTGGCTGGACCGAGAAGGAATTACGAAACAAGGTCGCAATTTGGCGCGGCTACCATGACATCAAAAATTCTGGTGGCTGGGCTGCGCTGGTATTCGCGGGCATGGGCTTATACCGGTTTTGCAAGTACAGGGTGTCATTCACAGAAGACACATTCCAGACATTACGATCACTGCGGCATCGTTTCGAAGTGTCGGCGGACTGTCTCCACCCACGCTGGCGCAGCTTACTGGCAATTGTTGGCGCCCCAGTCGAGCGCAGATATGAAGGGCATCCCCATGACTGGGTGGTCTGCGGTCCTGGGGATGAAGCAATTCCACTGCCAATCACATATCGCCAGTGGGATCCGAACTTCACGTACACCCACCTGGACGAATCTGTGATTGACGAGGACGCATGGGGACTGTACGATCCACGTACCGTCTCGCCTCTGACCGAACCATCGGCGTTCCAATGCCAAATATGCAACGAAAGACAGTCCGACGACCCACGAGATAACAACTGCACATGTTTTCCGAACCTTTATGGAAGCGCCAAAGCAAAATACATGCCTGTGCAGGTGTACCGAACGCCGAATGGCAAAAACAACGGCCTATTAGCATGTTGTCCGTTCGAGCGAGGCGCCGCGATTGGCGAGTTCGTTGGCCAGATTACATCTGGAGTCGCAGGCAAAGATGTAATGATAGGACAGACCGATCGTGCTACGTATCAGATCTGGCAAGGAGAGCAAGGGAACTATACTCGATTCGTCAATCACAGTTGCGCTCCCAACAGCCAGTTCGAACGCTTTGTCTGGATGGGAACTCAGAGGATCGTTCTCGTGAGCAAAGGGGTGGATGCTGGCGCGGAGATCACTGTCGATTACTCGGACACATATTGGAAAGACCTCAACAAGCGGTGTCTTTGCGAGAGCATGAATTGCCGGTATCGAGCGCGTACTGCACAAGTGACTAATGCATGATGGGGAACGGCATGCATAGCAAATCAAAAGGTGCATTAAAAGCGGCCTTATCTAGAAGGAAAGATCTACATCAGCTTTATATAATACATCTCGCTATGCACTTTGCGCTATTGAGCGCGGCTTGAACTTGGTATCAAAGTCCTGCGTAACGAACCATGCGTTCTTCGTCTTCCATTCACGACTTGGCGTAGCCAACTCCACCTCGAAATTGCGCAGAAATGTCGGCACGAGCTTGTAGATCTCCAACAGCGAGATGTTCTTACCAATACACGTTCGGGCACCAGCTCCAAACTGAAACATCGTCGCTTTCATTTCGCGAAGTTGGTCTGGTTTCGCTTCGAGCCAGCGTTCGGGCCGGAAAGTGTCCACATCGTGGCCGAAGACCTCTGGTCTTCTGTGTAGGACCCAAGCATTGCAGCCAACGATTGTGCCACCTGGAATGCGCTCGCCGAGGATTTCGATGCCTTGTGGTGGGACGACTCGCTCTAGGAGTAGTCCTGGGGCTGGATGCAGCCGGAACGACTCTTGGATTACTGCATCCAGGTAGGGTAGCTTTTGTGCCTCTGCCCAACTGACTTTCCCGTAATCCCGTTCAGCGATAGTCCCGTTCCGTGCAGCTTCGTCGAGCTCATCCATCAGTTTTTTGTAGGCGTGAGGATTTTTCATAAGGTGGTAGAAAACACTGCTTAGGCTGATGGAAGTTGTTTCCGACCCGGCGAAGATCATGCTCGTGCATGACGAAAGGACCTGTCTATCCGTCATGAATTGGGGATGATCGTGCTGAGCTTGTGTAAATTTCATGAGAAGATCCACAGCTTTGCCGGAGCGCTCATCTAATGAGCCATGCTGTTTGATCTTCTCCATTTCTGACGCACGATCCGCGGATTGTTCCAGAGCAAACTTTGTCACAGCAAAGACTTTCTTATCGATGCCCCATTTCTGTAGTTGAAGCTTGATCGGATTCTTCTGGTAGATGAGATCCAGAAATGGCATTTGCCCAACCGGAGCAGCATATGCCAGGAAGGCGCCGACGAAGCCAACGATACCTTCAACGTCCTGATCTCGCTCCACAAAGCCCAGACGTTTGCTCCATGTCAACTCGCCAATCACGTCGAACGCAAAAAACTGCAGCCACCTCGAGAACTTGCAACTCTCGCCGGTTTCAGCGTAGCGTTTGCGAGTCTGCTCAATAAAGGCATTCATGGTACTGTCGACCAGTGGCTCGTATCCAACGAGGGAAGACATGGCGAAGGCATTGTTGACGCATCGTCGATATTTGGCGTGGAAATCTTCATCTTTTGTCGAGAAGAGTGATTGTAAGCGTTCACCCTTCGCTACAGCTTGTTGGACAGGGTCTAGTGAATCATGTAAGCTTTGGTTGCTAGCAGGAGTGGATTGCGTGCTTACAGAAATCCGACTTAGTCATGCCCTTGTTGAGTCCGTAGATGGTCTTGATCGCGCGAGGATCCGCGAAGGAGAGTACATTCGGCCCCAGACGCACAATGTCTCCATGCTTTCGATGTAGCTCAATGTGTGTCCATTCAGCGCGCTCGCCTCGGACGTCGAAATATCGCCACCAGTCCGCTGTTGGGGAAGAGTTAGCTTGCTGCCAGGACAACCAAGAACGGAATGCACATACTGTACGCCGCCAGTCGTGGGCCGGGATACTTATTCAAGCCATTGTTGAATTTGTTTCTGACGAAGTAGAGGACAACGCTCAAGACGAGTACAGATGGCCAGTGAGCCAGCAGGAAGCGAATCACATCGGATGCAAACATGTTGAATGTGCGAGAACAACAGAGTTGCTGACACCGCTGACACGGGCTCCCACGCCCTCATATACCTACACACGGACCAGGAGGGCGTCAGTCGTGCCAGGCGCTATATGGAGCAGCATTGCATATGAACGGCAGATGTCGACGACGCTAGGTATTGGCTAAGCCATATCGCCAGGCCCGCGTGCCCATCGAGTCGGGTCCAACGCGGCCATGTGCACGCCGTCTTTCGTCAGACTACGATTGTAATCGGGGTGGTGTTCCCTGTTCCGGAACTCATGGCGCCGTTTGAAGGCGAGAGTGAACTGCCGATAGAGTTGGTGCTTTCAATCAGCGTCGGCAGTTGCGTTCAGGCATCATGGGGGAATTGCGGTGCGCTCCGGGGGTCGTGGGGAAGGTGCGAAAGTCGAATGCCATTGCTGCCTGAATTCCTGCCTGGTCGAAACGGCTGTCTACTTCATCCGAGCAGCAGCAGTTTCTCTCGAACGTGCTGCGTCTCAGATGCGTGCTCTGCGTGTCACTCATCAGCCTTTTGAAGGTCACCTTGATGGTCTCAGCTGCCTTCGAGAGCGCGCTCGCCGCCGCGCAATATCGAGGTCCATTAGAGAGCACCGCTTGCAAAAGCTGATGTGTCACGACTTCGCGACCGACTTCGCAATGGCTGCACGATCGCTTGTACTGCAGGACATCCCAAAGGAAGCTGTCCTGCGCTTCGTCTACACTGGCTCAAATCAGCCTGTGGCAGTTCGAATGTGCCGTCGACACATCGGTGTGTGACTGCGGCATGATTCCTGCTGCAAGGAGAGCCGGCACATTGCACGAAAGAATTTGTCGACCACCCCCAGCACGGCAACGAGCGCCACTCGAGCTGTTTGATGGTGACGGGAGCTGCTATGGCTGCATTTCCGACTTTTCATTGCCCTGGCTTGCTGACAGAGACAGCCCCTCCCTTCCTCGGACTCTTCCGCAAGACCCACTCGCCAACTGCTCCAAGTCGCTATTGGGCATGTCTCAACGACTCTGCTACGGTCAGTGCTTGGAGACGAAAGTGGACTCTCACAAATTCAGGTGACATCAAGTTGGGACCATTGCGCTGCGAAAGGGACTGTAAAAAACGCTGTCCGCAATCAGTCCCGACTCGGCACCTCCGAGCAGTTGCACACCGACATAGTGAGGAATTCGGACTTACCTCCTTGACGTGGTCGCTGTCAAAATGACCCCGGTCTGCCTCTCCTGCGCAGACTATTTCATGCAGTATTACTATGACGCGTGCGCTCTGCAACTGACCAAGGACCAAAGAATTTCACCCTGCAGCCGGTTGTGTCACAGACGGCCTCGCACTCTTCCCTGAAAGACGTCACCGACAAGGCAAGATTGCATTATCGGTGGTGGTGGTGGTGCTGGTTGTTTGCAGGGCCGACGCCGTTCTCCACACAGCCAGCCAGCCATGCACCCATTGCATCTCGTCACGAGCTCGCTAAGTCACGGCCAACCGCGCGGATCAGGATTTCCGAGTCCCTCTCTGGTCTGTTTAGTTGAGCAAGCGTTATTGATTTGCGCATCGTCGATCCCAAACTGCTCCGAGCAAGGATCCGTTCTTCACGGCTGGACCGAATCCCGCGATCTAGACATGGCGTTGCAGCTCGAAAGTGGATGGATTGTGGAAGCCGCATGCTTGGGTAGCTGATGTAGTCCAGGCACTCCGCTCTCCATGACGATTTAGCAAGGTCGTGCGAGGTCGTGCCGGACTGCACTCGCTTTATATCGGATTCAGTCGAAGCCTCACACTGACCCAGTTACAAACATGGTTCCCGCTCCGGTATCTGCTTTGGCGCAAAGCGAGTCGAAAACAAGATTCTTCCAACGGCTGCACTTGTGTGAAGATGATCGAGCCCACAAGGAGCTCTATAGTCTAATGAAGAGGGAAGCTGTGGCGGGTAGGAAACGGCTCATTGAAAAGGAGAGCGCAGGGTCGTGCGTCAGCACCGTTGTCCGCTACTGCCTCTCTGCTGAGCTACTAACGTCAGGGCAGACCCATCAACGAGACAGCAACGCACGCTGAGATCTTACGTATCTACAAGCTCGCAAGCCCAGAGACCCGAACCATTTACGACCTCGGAAAAGATACAGATGGACCAGAGGAAGAGAATTGGGTGATCCGGTGGCTACTGTGGCATTGCTTTCGGCGGGTGCTGTCCCTCCTGCGGAGCTGACAACATGCTGATGCCTCTCGATAGATACCGGGACCAACGCAACAACCGCATTCGAGGCGGCAACACAGCTCCTGGCAACCAGGCGAACGACGATGATGAATCGAGCGGCGCATTCAGCAGTGCACAGTCAGTGACTCCAGACCAGGAGCAGGATAGCAATGGCTGTAAGATACCCAATCCACGATGGCACAGTGCTTCTGTACTGATGCCCATCCGCCAGCTGAGAATGCATCTGCGCGCCGGAGCGAGTACTGGGACCCGGTGCGCAACCAATGGGTGTCACGGTCACCATAGCTCTGCCTATCGAACTGGATGGAAGGCTCGGACGGCGACGATCACCGATCGGGAGGCACATGCCCCAGTCTATACGCCTGGACCACTGTCATGTTGAGCGTGACGAACACGCGCGGCTGGGTAAACACATCCATTCCTGTCCGCGCGACGGCTGCTGAAGGGCATTGCACAGATTGGGGCATTGCGAAGGGGCTATGCTCAGCTAGGAGACACTGCAGCTCGCGAGGCTGCAACCAGAGCAGAATGATGCCAGTATTATGATATTTGTTGCTAATCGAGTAATTGCAACGCCAGGATGGCGGTGACGGCTCTTCGGTCGGCTCTTCGGTCGGCTCGGTCTGGGTGATGGCTGCGGTAGCAATGTGACAGCTGCTGCGTCCCTGGCGCCGGTGGACATGGCTAGCTTCTGATGTGCATAGGCGATGTTTCCCACGTGTGCTTGTGCCTCTCTCGAACTCCCCCCGAGATGCAGGCGTCGCATTCGCACAGCTGTCGCTGTCGCGGATTCCTGGCTTACGAGCCCAGGCTGCAGCACGACGGCCGCGGGTGTTTGTCACCGCAATGCACAGTTATGCTGTGCTGTGCCGCGTAGCCGCAGCCGCAAGTGGCTGTTTCTTCTTCTGTCGGGCGCGACCGCGCCAGGGTTCAGCAGCGTGCATGTGCGGGTGCGTGGGAGAAAACGCCGAGCTGAATGACGTGGGCCGCTTCGACCTCACTTCTCCCTCAGCTGCCTGCCTGCCTGCCTGCCTGCCTGCACGTTCGACATCGTCCACGCGCCCACACGCACACCCCTCCACCACGCGCCCCCCGCCCGCCCCCGGACCGACGACTGGATGTCTCGATAGCGAGGCTGCTGTTTGCCCCCACCGCGCGGCGCCCAGCGCTCGAGATGCCCGGCCGACCAGAAAAGCTGCGGCCAAAGCACCAGTCGCTGATTCTCAGATGCTACCCGCGCCTGGACACGAAACCCAACGGCTCGGAGCTGGCCTATCTCCTCTACTATGTCAGCAGTCGCCAGAACAAGATCCACAAGGTCGGCGACTACCTGGAGTCGCGGACGCAGTACGATGTCGCCCACAGCCAGAGCGCACGCGTCCAGATCACCCTGCAGATCTTGACGGCCGTCCTCGAGCACAATGCCATTAATCGCGGCTCGGGATTCGCTCTCATCTCACCCTCAGTCCTGCGCATTCTCCGCCAAGTGCTCGACAACTCGACCGACATTGGCTTGATAGAGGCGACTCTCGCTACCTGGGACGCCCTGTGTCAGCACCAGGACGCCGCCAGCCTTGCCGCAGACCACGAATACCGTGACCTGTACACCCAAGTGGTTCACCTCTATGGGTCTCTCGCCAAGAATAACACCAAGAAGATGGGCAGCTCCACGCAGCCTGTTGCCAATCACGATGCGCTGCGGCTGCGCAAGGCCGGTGTTGCCGCCATCATGAGCATCTTCGCCCCCGCAGAACAGCTCGAGCGGGACTGGAACCGCGAATTCGACTACTCATTTGCTGCCGTGCTCACCAATTTACGCAACGCAGGGAAGCACGATTACATCGACTCCTTGCAAGGCCTCTACCGTGAAGCTGAAGAGAAGGAGGGCAGAGACAGCAAGACCCTGAATCGGAGGCAGAGTATAACACACTCGAGGACACTGTCGGGATACCAGGAAGAGCAGGCACCAGATCCGCGCACTGCCGAAGGCACAGCGCAAGATGCCGATCGAATCGAAGAAGAAGAGGTGGGCTTACTCGCCACTGATTGTGTCAAAGCTATTTTCAATACGCAAAATCGCGGCCAAACGCGAGAAGCTACCTTCTCCTTCATGCGCTTCATCGCTGGCGAGCAGGGCCGCAGCATCAATGACTGGGCCAGCCAGTTGTTCAGGCTCATTACATCTTGGACACCCGTGCAAGATCGCTTCGTGATCCTGTTCACTGCTGTGGAGACGCTCAGACGGCTGCCAGTGGACGGTGCCGATTTTCGACTGCACGAAACATACGCAAAAATGATCCACGGCGTCGTTAGCTCGGATCTCAATCTCATCGGCCTTTCAATCATGGACGTGCTGGTTGGGTTGATGACCACGACAATCCGAGCCGTCTCATATTGCGCCCGCCCAGGAAACAATCTCTTGACCCGCGAGACTACATCTGCCAGCAACGAACAGAACGCGGCCATGTCGACGGTGGAGACACTAAAGCAGAGCATCGCATGTCTGGCCGGACACATTTACTACTCGGACCAGGTCACGGACATGATTGCGGCCATTCTTGTGCGAGTAAAAGCATATCCCTCCGCTGCGGACTTCAAGAGTAACATCTTTGGAGAAAGCAGATCGCGATCGAACACCCGTGCCACTGAAAACACAACGCCCAGGCACCGTCTTGGCACCTCTCGCGGCACGAAGACCTCTGCCAATGCTGCATCACCGGCTCGCCCAAGCACAGCTGCAGCAAGTACAACCCCCGCGACCAAAGACTCGGCTCACGATGACAGGTCAGACGCGGACAGAGAAACCAGTGAGCGAAGCAATAGCCTTCGAAGCGGCTACTTCACCACCGATGAGGCCCGAAAGTGCGCTTTTGACATCATTCGAAGCATCATTGAAACCGCTCAAATGGGGAAAAAGCAAACACATACCAACGTGTTGATCAAGCGAAATCGTGTCAATGTCGGGGTCTGGGATGGCACGCAATGGCTGGCGCGAATCGGATCTGAGGATGTACGCAACGCGTACAAGGATGCAGTTGCTACGTGGGCTCAGCTGGAGTCCGAGGAGAAAGATGCGAGCTATCTCGATTTCGAGGCCGAGGATTGCTTTGGCAGGTTTGTGGAAAAGGAAAAGGCCGCGTCTCTGCGTGGCAGCATTGGCCAAAGCCAGCAAAGTCATCCGCAATTGCTCATGCTCCCTAATAATTTTGGTGGCGAGCGGAGATTGAGCTCTGGCAATATCAGCAGCAACGTGGGAGCTTTCGATGCCAATGGCTCGATAAAGCCGAGGGTGCGCGCAAAAGACTTGGAGGAGATTATGGAAGGTAAGCGACAGGTTGAATTGGCGGTGGAAGTCAATCAGGGGGAGGAAGTCGATTTGCAACAATTGCTTGCTGGCATACAGGTTGATGAGACGAAGAAGGCGAGAGTACCGCTCATGGCTGCTCCACCTTATTAGCTTCGTCTCACCTCGCCACTAGTTGTCGATGGTCGACGGACGGGCAGATTTTGGCTAGGACTGAGCATGCATGGTGAGATATAGACGATGATACCCGGATAATAACATCCCTCCCATATAGTGCCACTGGCAAGAGCATTGCGAAGAATCCACGGCGGTAGACATAAGTCGTGAGGTTCTAATCCTTACCGACAGAGCGAGTGACACAGTGATATTGATGGGAAGTGTTCTTGGCGAAATGACCCGCTTATATCTTGGTATTTGTACATTTCAGTAATACCTTAGAATAACATACTTGCAACACCACCAGCTGATCCGGCACTCCCTCCGCCTCGGCTCGGCTCTGAAGTGCCATAGTATATACACGAGTCCAGCTCTGTACTGTCATGTCGTCCGTTCCTGTTTCATCATTGCCATGGCAAAGCTAACTGTCTCGATATCTGCCGTATTGGGAATCAAGTGTTCCCCATGCACTTCTTGTCCGCCCACACAAACTATTGAGCAAATGGAAGACTGGTGATTACATGACCACACAATTCTCTTCGTCGCGCTTCTGATCTTTACGGGTGAGCTTGCCGTTACTTGGAGGAGGGAACGATTTGTCCTTCTTGCCTCCACCTCTCTTCAGCTCTTCTAAACGCTCGATCGCTTTGGGGAACTTGTATGCTGTAATCCACGTTAGAAACAATTCTGATCTTGTCGAACCTCGAGTTACTCACATGCTGCTCTGGAATACCACTTCTTCGCCTCCTCCATGCTCTGCGGACATCCAATGCCGTTCTCGGTGAAGTAGCCCATAGCGAACATCGCCTTGGCGAGAGGAGGTTCAGAACTAGCAGCCTTTCGTGCCCACAGATAAGCTTCCGTGTCACTGTTCTCCAAGATCCCCGGCGCTCCTGTCAGATACCATCCGGAAAGTGCAAGCTCGGCTTGATGCTCGCCTTGCGCTGCAGCTTTAGTGTAGTATGCAATGCTCATCCTGTTATCGATCGTGCATCCTAGATGCCCGTACTCGTACGCTTGGCCAAGGCGGAATTGACTGTTCTTGTACCCTAGAGTCGCGGCCTTCTGAAAGAGCTCACGAGCATACGAATCATCAGCAACGAGCTTGTTGCGAATCTCTGGGTTCGTGTTATCACTTTCGTAGAGCTGTGCTAGTTCATGTAGCGCGTGAGGGTTGTCAGCGTCTGCTTTTTCAGCAGCACGCTTCAGCCAGATGACAGCCTCGACAATGTTGCGTTGCTGACCCAGCAGTCCTTTGAGCAGAACTGCGCCCAGCTTGTACATACCCGGTCCGTCGCCAAGTGTCGCAGCACGACGATACCATTGCACAGCTTTGGCGTAATCGCGGCTTGTGCCTCCCCCTTCTTCGGGGCCGATTTCGCAGCACACCGCTGTGCGATATGCGGCCTCAGGATGATTTCCCTTTGCTGCTGCCTGGTATAACTTGAAAGCCTCTTTGGCATCGAACTCGAGCCCCAGCGCCCCAGAGCCGTAGCAATCTGCCAAATAGAATTGGGCGTCTGCATAACCCCCTTGAACCAGTTTCTTGAGGCGCTTGTCGGCTTCCAGCACGTATCTCTCGCGATTTTTCGCTGTGGTTCTCGGGTCTGCACGACCTCCTTCGGCCGCGAGTACCGTTGACGCCTCGACCAACTTCTTCACTAGGATCAGAGCTTTCTTCGCATTATCCGGACTGGCATCCACTGAAGAGCGAAGATGCTCCAGCTCTCCGATCGTGACCGGCTGCGCAAAATGGTCCTTGGAGGCCTGTCGCTCGTGCGGCGGCGCGCCCTTTATTGGTGGTGCTGATTGAGTACCACCATAGTTTCGGACCGGAGGTGGTTTTGCTGCCTGCCCAGGACCACCGTTTTCCATGAGTCCTGGGCGCACCGGTACTGGGTGGTGAGGTAGAGCATCTGGGTTGTTGGACGAAGGGTTTTGATCAGGGGCAGAGCGCTGCTGAGTTAGAGGTGGCGCGGCCATGCCATGCGCTCCGTGAAGGGGACCGCGAGTTGGTGGAGCGCTTCCTGCCCGATTCATTCCAGGGTCTGACCAAGCGGTCCCTTGACGGTCAAGATCGGGGCGTGGTGGATGTCCTCTGCCCATTGGCATACCATTCGGCCCTCCACGACCACGCATGCCGTTTGGATTTCCACGCATACCATTCGGCCCTCCGCGCATACCATTAGGACCTCCTCGCATACCATTGGGTCCTCCACGCATGGCCATCGGTCCTCCACGCATGCCATTGGGGGGACCACGCGGCAGTGGCCGCCCTTGAGCATCAAAGCGCTGTGGAGGAGGCGGACCATTCCGGTAAGGCATGGGTCTTCCATCATCCAGCGACCGTCTCACTGGTGGATCGTGAGCGAACGGTGCCTGCGGAGGCTGCATGTCAGGCGGCGGGCCGGCTCGCATACGAGAATCTTGTGCGCCTGTATGTGGAAGCTGTGGAGGCACAGACGATGCTCCAGGATGGTAGCCATCGTGTCGTGGCGGAGCTCTATATCCAGCTTGCGTGTTCGGATCATGTTGGATTGGGGGTTGGTCGTATCGCACGTCTGGCGCGGAGGAGGAGTGTGGCAATCCTGGATGCGCTGGAGGATGGATGGTAGTGGGAGCAGGACCCCGCGAAGCATTGTTTGCTTGCAAACGCTGCGCCGGCGCAGCACTGTCGAAGTCTGGCATGTCGGCCTCAATTTCTTCTTCTCGGGTGGTCGGCTTCCGCTGCAAAGGTTTCGGGGCAGGGTCGGCGCCATAGTCATCGATTATATCCCCAAGACTCGCAGGTCTACCATAGTCTTCACGTGCGAAGGGCTTCTGAGGCACGGAGGCATAATCGTCATGGAATGTCGCAGACTGAGGTTCTGACAATGGTACCGCTGGCTGGTGCACAGCTTGAGCACGAGCAGCTTGAGCTGTGGACGGCCGTGGCGGGACGTGCGTAGGACTGAGTGGCTGCGAAGTATTGTAGACTGGGGTCTGTTGGTACTGTGTGCGACTGGTATCGAGGGGCGGTACGGCAGTAGGGCCGCGGTGTTGAGGTGCTGCACGCTCAGCTTGCCTGCTGGAAGCATAAGCCTGCTGCTGCGATGCTGACCGGGCATAGCTGTCCGGATGATAGCCATTTGTCGGTGGCGATGGATCCTGTCCGAGACCAAAGTCAAAATGCTGATCGATGGGACTGCCTAGCTGATGGCCCGAAGGGTGTGGCGGTGCTTGTCCTTGGGCAGGCCTTCCTTGGTGAGTATGGTTATAGTCACGAACATTGGAATGGCCAGCGCCTTGATCGCGCGTCGGTCCGTGAGCGGCAGTATCGTAGCTGTTTTCCCATGAGCCTTGTGGCTGTTGCTGTCCCGCTGTCTTGGGTCTCTGCTCATGCTGGCTCCTGCTGCCAGCGTGCTTTCCCTCCGAGCCCTTCGAACCAGGTCGCGCCTGCTTTTGATTGCCAAAATCCGGAAACGCATTGTCGAAAGGCAGCGTTTGTGGCGACCTCGTCTCCGCCTGCAGTCTACTCCTTTCCTTCGCTTTCCACTCGTCCATGGAAGACTTGCTCGACGCATGGACGTGCCCATGATTGGCCTCTTGCGGTTGCGCATAGCCATAACCGTTCACTGGCGGCGCATAGCCGTTACCTCGGTGGTCGTACTGATCCAACGCTGCTTGTCCACTGGTGTCTGGTCGCATCGATCCAGCATTGGGTGGGAGCCCTTGATGCACATGTGGCGGCGAACGTTGCTGTGGTGCTCTCGGCTGATATCGCGCGTCATAGTGCCTGTCCTGGCCATATTCCTCGGGAGGAGCATACTGCTGGTCGAAGCGCGGCTCATGATACTGGGATGCGCTTTGTGCCTGTTCATAGCGATTGTCGTATCCTTGTTTCACGCCTGGCGCATAATTCGCCTCGTGGCCTCCATATTGTTGGTGCCGAGCTTGCGCATGTGCAGGTTGATCGTACTGTTCGTAGTGGTCAAAGGGTGTGCTCGCAAAGTCTGCGTAATCGTTGTAACTCTGCTGGCCGGTCGCAGGTGCCGGCGCGCGTGTCTGGTATGCTCGCCGCGGTGGCTCGTAGGTGGAGTGTTGGTCGTATGCCATGTTGTTGTGCTGGTGTCCAACTCGCAATGCCAGGCACGACTAACTCGGCATCGTAAAGGGGAGGAGCTGTCGGTCGTCAAGTGAGACCCATCGTCGTGTTAAGTTCGGGAATGGGGAACGGCGTCGTCTGAGCAGACAAGGACCAGGTATGGGCTTCAATTGCACGTTTCAAGGTTGCTGAGGTGCGCTCTGACGGTCGCGGTGGACAGCAGAAGAGAGATCGTCCACGCGACCCGCCAACCCAGCGCTTCTGGTCTGGTGCGCGTCTTCGGCACGCGGCTGTGGCGCACATATCCCGAGTGTCTGGGGTGCTAAACGTTCACAAGAAACACCATACGCATGACAGAGCTGCGACAGGATGGGACGTTTCGCGTCGAATTGAGACACACGTCTGCTATCGCTGCAAGAGCTGATTCTTGTCCCCAAGCATGTACTGTACTCCTTCGCGCAAGACCAAGCGCCACACTTGTAACAGCCAATAATGCCTATAAACACCTGCAGCTGCTCGGCAGCCACTTGCCTCAGGGGGTAAGCTCACCTGCAGGCCTGATCGCGTGTCTTACACGTTTCGATGATTGCTTGCTGTGCATGTACTGTTTCTACTGCAGCTTGTAATCATGATTCACGCTCTAACCACCAGCTGACACATTTCCATGAGATAGCATTGATGAGTGATGACACTACTGTCATCTATGGAGAGCGACGTGCGCTGTCTCGACAACGCGGTCAGACATTTGACTCTCTCCCTTTACGATACTTATATCCACAACGCTTAGCGAACTGATATTTGGATTGACTCACAGAAGCAGATTCTGCTGTACGTCTCTGAAAACTCTCTGGGCTACATGCACTCTCGCTCCGGCGCCAGGCTCGCGAGTCTCTGATAATGCACGGCAGTAGGAGGAAAGTGGTGCAAGTGCGCCGATGCAGGAACGGGAACTGTGCATTCGCTCGCTGTCTATCGCCAGGCGGAGCTTGCGAATGCTGGTGGCATGATTGATGCGAGTACCGGGACGCCTCGACCAATTGATCTGCCTCCTTCGCAGAGAATGCCAGGCGCTCTGCGAGGATGAGAATAGGATCTAGATGGACACCAAGTATGGTGGCTATTGCAATCTTGTAAGCGCCTACTGCTTCCCCAACGTCCACGCAGCAATTACTTGTCTGTTGTTGAAGAGCGACGAAGCCTGTCTGCATCACTTGACGCAACCTTGTTTTGGGTGGGCTTGAAAGACCGCTGTCGTAGCTGGAGCTCGCGAGTTGCATCCAATTTTCGTAGTCGCTCGACTGAGTAGGTCCGCAAACCCATCACTGATCAGTCGTGACCAGTGGGTTGTTTGTCGATTGTGCTCCGTGCATTCTGAACCTCTACATCCGGCGACTAGACTGTGCAGAACGAGGGCGACGAAGTGGGTTGCGGGAGCGTGGATGTCGCTCCCCGAATAGACGCCTGAACTCTCCCTCTCCCACGTTGTTGTCTGTAGCAGCGGACCGCTCAACCGTTGTGCCAGATAACCAAGGCCATCTTCAGTGTAGCATGAGGGCAAGGGACGGAGCGTGTGAGGATCGCGTGCCGACGCCGTGTGCAAATGCAAACATGCACGTCATCGAGACACGCAGAAGTCGGCGGCGCACAGGACTCGAGCGGAGTGGACACGGGGCGGCGCAGAGGTCGCAGGCAAACAATTTCCGCCAGCGTCCATGCACCCGGGGCAGTCTTCCACCTTTCCACGGATGGGAACCAGCACCGCGACACGCTGTTCCTTGGTCACGCAAAAGAAGTTGGGCGGTGGGTCTTGGCGTTGCAGCGCCAGACGACGCGTGAACCTTCGCTCTTTCCCATCTCCTGCTCCTACCGCCCTCGAGCGACACACATCGCATCTGCCCAGGACACGAAGCCGACGCACGACACACCGCAGCTCTTCGCGAACCGCTGCGGACCACGGCATGTCGTCTGTGCCTTTATAGACACTCGCTGCGCGTTCGACGACGATCAACAAAGCAACACCTCTGCGCGGCGCGTCCACCGTGCACCTGTTCCTCCTCCGTCATCCGATCGATTTGGTCCCTTGACAGTACTGGACCGAGCCTGCTGTGGAACTGTGCGCGCACCGCGACAGTCGTCTCGCCAGCCACCGCGGCCTCTGCCACGGGACTCCGCCCACTGCTCGGTTCTTGCGCGTGCTCTCGACCATGCCGCCTTCTGGACGCAAGGGCAAGACCCGTGCGCGTAAAGCGCCTGCGGCCGCTGAGACTCAGGAGCCTTCCGACATCGATGCCGTCGAGGTGCAGGCCACGCCCACGCGTGGTTCAAAGAAGCGAACACGAGGAAGCGAGGCAGCTGCTCCAGCCTCGCGCAACACCCGTCGTAAGATCAAGGACACTCGCACTACCGAGCGCGATGATACAGAGGGGACGGAGCAACAAGAAGCCAGCGACAATGAGACGGAGCCATCCACACCGACGGAGCAGGAAATCATCCAGAGTCTGAGAGTATCAGACAAGCAGGTCATGGCCGTCGAAGACTATGCAAATGATCTCTTAGAGGGTCAAGAGAACGTGCCGGGCTACGGCAAAATTGCCGGCAGGGACTGGGTCTTCATCATCAGGAAGCTGGAGATCAACATCGGAAGACCTGAAGCGCATGAACGCCTTACCGCTCCCGCTGCCTCGACCGACAGCCAGCCGACCACACCGACTGCAAGGACCATCGTGGACATTGATCTCGGACCTGACAGGCAGATTTCTCGACTACATGCCGTCATAAACTACGAGCCTGAGCAGCAACGCTGGGTGTTGCACGTGAACGGTCGTAATGGCGCGCGCGTCGACAATAACCTCTGCCGTCGAGGTATGTCTGCATACCTTCGTAATGGCAGCGTGATCGAGATCAGTGGAACCCAGATGGCCTTCATAACCACGGCTACTGACGAGAACGATGGTCCTGTTTGGGATGCATCCATCATCAAACAGGCGCAGTCGTCGTCAGATGATGGTCAAGATGGTGAGGACGATCCACGCAATGGACCGAGTCGGACTCAGCCCCCTTCAACCGCTGGCCGTAGTCACCTTCAGGATCAAGGCATGTATCAGTCAGACTATTCTGGGCAGCAGCAACGGCAAAGCTCACAACAGCAACGCATGCATCCACACTCGCAAAGGGCCGCGCTGCAGGCCAATCCGGGCACCCCTATGCGTGCTCCACATCCATATGCCAAGTCGTCGCCGGCCGCAAACTATGCTCGTGGTGTCATGATGGAATCGACGGAGACAATCGATTATGCTGCAGAGAGCGCCAAGGACCTGAAACCACCACACTCGTACGCCCAACTCATCGGGATGGCCATTCTGAGCACTCCGGAACAGCAGATGACACTCAACAACATATACAAGTGGATCATGGCAAACTATGCATTTTATCGTTTCAACACGGGCGGCTGGCAAAACAGCATTCGCCACAACCTGAGTCTGAACAAAGCCTTCACCAAAATCGCTCGCCGCACGGATGAGCCTGGGAAGGGGATGAAATGGATGATCGAGCCCACCGAGTTCGATAATTTCGTGCAGCAAGGTATGAAAGGATGCAGGAGACCGAATCCCATTCCAGGTACTCAAAGCACCATGGGCTCACCTCACAGCCCTGCGTTGCGCTCGGGGATCAAGAGAGACGGCGATGAGATCACACCTCCGATGAATGCGTACCAGCCCTCGTACTCGACCGCAATTGAAGCTTACACGCCCGATCGGGGCTCAAGGCGACCAGTCAATGGGCGCTTCGAACACAGCGCCGGCCTGGGTATCGAGGGAAACAACCTGACTGACTACGACTATCCCCAAAGATCCACGCCGCGCAATGGACTTAACGCACTTGCGAATGCTGCTGGCTCACCGCCATCCCTCTACGTCAACGACGAAGGACGAAGCGGACCTTTGGACACACCCTTCCCTCTTCGTCCCTCGCAGCGTCTGGCGCCTCCGAGTACTCTACGGCGTCCCAGCGACTTTATTCAGTTCAGTAGTCCGGCACCATTCTGGAAGATGGAAGGGTTGGCAGGAAGCACGCCCTTCAAGCCTTTTGACATCAGTCCTCTGAAAACACCTTTCCCGCTGAACAAAGACAAAGGGAAGCTCGCAAAGCAGAATGACGAACGAACATCTCCCATTCCCAAGTCCGATGCAGAGGAGGCACAACCAAAGGCATTGGAGTCTCTCCGTCCAGGTAGTCCAGTCGTTGGATCCAGCAGCCCTCCGAGACCACACAATTCGGTTCGTGCGCTGGATGCGAGTCCAACATTGAGCCGGCCAACGACGGCCACCGCCAAGAGCCTGAGTCAGCTCAGCAATGCTGGCGGAGAGCAGGACGGCGACACTGCGAAAGACAAGACGCCACCGAGCGCAGTACCATCAGCGGCGGGGGTGCAGCAGCATACTCCGCCAACTACCGTGGTGCAGACTATTCAGCCTGCGTTGCGTGAGCATGAGCTTCCGAAGGCGGCTGTCGTCAATCACTTTGATTCGGTGCATCCCACCGCGAACGGTGGCTATCTGCAAAGTAGTTCGTACGTCAGTGAGCCACCAGCGACCGCATACCAATCGAACGACGACGATGACGAAGGCATCGATCTTGTCAAGTAAGTTTGTGATTGTTCCCACTGAAGTGCACATCAATGCTGACTATTTCTCGCAGGGGCTTTCAGCCCATCGGCACGTTCCATCAGCAGAACCACATTGCTATGCACGCGCACGCTGGCATGTCGGCTTTTGGTCGTTGAACAGATGCGCGCGAATGGAACAGTGTTGTATAGCGAACGAAACGGTTAGTATATGCGGC
Organism: Cercospora cf. flagellaris; assembly: GCA_005356885.1. NCBI lineage: Eukaryota > Fungi > Ascomycota > Dothideomycetes > Mycosphaerellales > Mycosphaerellaceae > Cercospora > Cercospora cf. flagellaris. Next base: position 2,378,896 of record RJLU01000001.1, on the reverse strand, counting down.
CAAGGCTCGTGCAGGGTTGTGGTTCACGAGTGATCTCACGCGCCACACTGCAGGCTCAGTGCGCAGATGAATTGTATGCGATATGCCGTTGACGAGCGCGACTTGGGCAAATGACAGGTGGGCATGGATTGGCGTTCAGAGGCATAGAGTTGGTAGGAAGTTGGGATGGAACATTGTTACAAAAAAGTCGCGAAGGCGCAAGCACTGCGCTCGCTTCTTTGTTACGAGACGTGTCTGGTGTGAATCACTTTGCTCTGTTTCCGAAGTGAGTTCCGACAACATAAAATACGATTTGTGCCGCTATCGATAGCAGGGAACCCAATGGCAAGCCTGACTGCATTAAGGCGAACGAATTTCCCAAGTTTCGGTCGTCTGCAACTTGCGACTTGGCCTCGCTGCGGCGGGCTTCTAGAACTTCCTGGTGCACATCATTCCCTGTAGTGAGTTGCCATTGGGCAGAAGATGTGCTGGGGACTGTCGTCGGCCGGGCAGCGGAGGGCAAAGGCGCCGGGGATCCACGGACACGTCGAACAGCGTCAATCACCGTTGGGGTGGGAATATTGTGCAGTGCTGCGGCGGAGGCACAGGCGATGCGTGGTGATGTAGTGGGACCTCAGGAGGCGTTCTTTGATATGTTTAAGTTGTACTAGTGGCCAGGAAGTCGTCCTTCATTTGCCCGTGATGATAAACTAGTTGCCTGGATCGCCAGTAGCGCGCGCACGCACACCACAGCGCTGGGCGTGTGCTGTGCTCCTCCTGTCACGGGCAGTCCGCAGTGTGCAGAGCATCTCATATCCCTTCTCATGTCGCGACCTCCAACCAGGATCCGCACCCTCGGCGCTGCTGCGACTGTGCTGCCGTGAAACGCGCTGCTGCACGAGCGACATACCCGTCGCCCACCTCCGTCTCCGTCTGCTCCCCGCCCTGACATCGATGCTCACCAGCACCTCCGCGTAGAGCACACCCGCCCGCCGTTGCCCTCGACGACACCATTGCACCGACGTTGACCGCCGCGCGACGAGGGCTGAGGCGGAGCTGCGGTGGACTAGGTACTGCAGCTCCCGACTATTGCTACGTCCGCCATGTCCGCCACCACCATGAACGGCGGCGGCAGCGGAGGGGCGTGGAGCTACGCCGTGCCCTTGGAGGAGACCGACGGTAATGCACGACCACCCAAGTCCCACTCGCCGCAGCGAATCGAGCACGACTGGGATGAGAACGCGGGCAAGGCGCTCGATCGGCGCAGCAGCGCCTGGGACCTACAGAGCGACTCGGAGACGGCCAAGCAGCGGAGGACATCAGTGCGTGCCGTCAACAGCACTGCAGTGCGGAAGCGCTCCCGCAACACGCTCCGAGAGAACAAGCAGCAGCAGAGCGGCCCTGCTTCCAAGGCCAAGGGCAGTAGTGGCCCGGGCAGCCCCTACACTCCCGACGACGATTCAGCGTGGATACACCGAGACAAGCTGGCCCAAATTGAGATTCAAGAGCTGGAGGAGGCGGGCATATACATTCGCCCTTCGCGCCGCTCTCAGAGCTTGGGGCCCGGACGTGAGAATGGCAGAATGAGTCGATCCATGAGTCGAACGGGTTCTCGCAAGCCACTCAATGACCAGTCGAACGGCACGCAATACGATGATGACTACGCCGCTGCATATCCAGCTCACGAGCACCATGAGCGAACACCCATCAGCAACGGTGTCACTCCTCTTGCGTCAACCCGTGAGACAACCTCAGCCCAACACTCTCCACAGGCGTCACAACCTTCCACTGGACACGATCCGTCCATAAATCGGCCGAGCAACGACCGCAACAACCACGACTCGTCTCAGCCATCGCAACAGGCACCGACAGGCAGACCGAGCACATCGAGAATACCAGTATCGCGAAACACACCAGTGCCCGTCCCTCACGATGTGGTGGAGCGCGATTCACCACTGCCGCGAAGTCGAGCAGGTTCTCAGACCTTAAGTGGCAGTTGGGACGAGGCGCAGTATGCGAGGGCTCGCAGCGGTAGCGTGAGCAGTCAGATGCTGCTCGAGGCGGACCATGACCGAAAACGTATCACGCCCCCCGAAGGCGCCAATAAACTTGCCTCTGGGGAGGACTCTCCTCAGAAAGCGCGCGTGCCAAAGCAGACCACGACAGGACGCAAAGCCTCAAACCCTTCGAGCAGTACTGCCAGGCCAGGATCATCGGCGGGAAAGCGCGTGACTTCGGGCTCTGCGACTCGTCGGCCTGGATCGAGCTCCGGACATAAGTCTCGACCCTCCACTGGAGTCTTCACGCCGGAGGGCGATCCGCCTTGGATAGCATCCATGTACAAGCCTGATCCTCGCTTGCCGCCCGACCAACAAATGTTGCCCACTCATGCGAAGCGAATGATGCAAGAACAATGGGAGAAAGAGGGCAAGACCGGTACCGTGTACGATCGAGACTTCAATCTTCTCAACGACGAGGAACTGCGACCCAAAAGACCAATCTCAGGCCAGCTAGACCTGAATTCTCACGATCTGGATCCATCGAACAGTCTTACGGCCGACACTTCTTTTACCAATGGAACCACGTCAAACGACGCTTCAAACAGCAACGGCTGGCCACTAGGTCTGAAGAGTGAAAGTGGCAGTATCCGTCATGGTAACGGTGGGGGTTACAAGATCACGCCCACGATATCCAGTGGCCCTACAATGCAAAGGCCCGGGACATCTGAGCCAGCCCCGCCCCAAAGAAGCAGCACCGCTCAGGACCAACCCTTACGAGTACCAGAGCTGGACGAGAAAGAAGAACCCAAACCCAAGAAGGCATGCTGCTGTGTTGTGATGTAGCATTGCCTGGACCAATCCCTAAGATTTTCATGTATTTGTATTGCGTTTTCAAACGCTTGCACAGTGCGCAACAGGCCGCAGAAACATTTTCTTTACCGTGTAGATTTATCCTCAGCCGCTTTAGCAGGCACATATCGAGAGCTCGCCAGGACAAATGCAGCGGCAGCGATTCAGGGGTGGAAATGGTTGGGCACCAAACATAAGAATGAGCACACCGATGTTTTCGGACACACCCGGGCGATTGTGATGCGGAACATTCTGGTTTTGATAGCGTTTAAGCGGTTTCTTTTTTGTATTTCGGGAAATTGAGCATCGTCGAGGAAAAAGCACATTGCTTGCGCACGGAAGAACAACGTTCACCACGAGGGAGAGCCCACGAGAGTGTACCTTGTCTTCACTCGACTGCAGCGATCGCGATGCTGCCGACATCACAAGTCAAAATATGTCCATAATATACTATCCACAATTGGAGCTCATCAAACGGCGCTGGCCTTCAATCTTCTTCTTCCTTCCCATTCATGGCTGGCGCGAAACTTGTACGTATTGCTTGTAATCATCAATCTCTGACTCGACCCGGCCAGCCAAGGAGGCAGGCATTGTGGACAGAGCAGCATATACAGTCTATGACTGTACATCTCGCGTTTGCATGGTGCCCAGCAGAGCAACTGTCCGCAGGCTACGATTAGCGAGCTCAGAGATCTTGCTCACTACGAAAGCCATGAGCCGTGCGATCTCTCAGATTCTTCCTTCCTGTGAAATATCACAGAGGCGTTGGTAGCTGTCCCGCAGTCAACCTCATCGCGTTGATATACTGCAGCACATTCGACTCATCGCACCGCACGAGCTTCTGCAAACTGCTCACTTGTTCTTGTAACGCTTTATTGGCCTCCAGAAGGCGACTTCGCTCGCCTTGTAAATCTTGAATGTAACTGGCGGCTGTTTGGATGATGACGGCCTTGGAAGGCATGCGTGGAGAGGAGACATCTTCGTAGTCGCCTGTGCAAGGCTGTGCGTCGCGGAGCGAAGGGAGAGTCAGTCGGAGGGACTCGATTTGGTTGTTCAGGTTGTCTCTATATCGTCTTTCCACGAGGTTGTGGGGTACTCGCCCGCGGGATAGCGATGCTCGGGAGTCTCGACTGATGGTTCTGTAGGCCGATGGTCGTGTGCTTGTGTTGTCCGCGCTGGTATCGTCGGGGTCGATGGCAGGACGCTTCATCTTGTTGCGTGATTCCGGATCACTCGGCTGCTCTGGCGGCGTGGAGGAGTGGCTGTTTGCGCGTGTATTGGAGACATTGGTGTGATTTCCGACACTGGTGCTTGGTTCAGGCGGTGTATGAGGATATTGGCGGTGCTTCGGACACAGCTGAAGGTTCCAGCATTCTTGCGGACCTCCTGGACATGGAAAGGCAAGTTTATCCTCTTCGGTCAGTGGTCGAAGTGGCCGGAAGGGCGAACTTGGTGTGGGTGGAAGGCTGAGTCGAAGGTTTTGTTGCGCTGCGAAGTTCCATTCTGGGAAGTTGGGCAAGCTCAGACTTGGCCGGCTTCCACGCAGTGCCGCTGCTGTTGCTGCTTCAATTAGCACGATTTGCAAATGGCTTGCTGAGGGTCGTGCGTACGGAGAGAGCGATTCTGCTGGTCATGCTGGGGGCTGATGTCAGAAAGATGATTCTGTTCATGCTGGCCATAACCGTGGTCAAGCTGGTGATCAATCACGAGATTGTCTGGAGACACGAACATGGCATCTTGTTGCCCACTAGCTGCCATGGGATATCGATCTTTGGCCTCCAGGCTTAATTCTCAATTCGAATTCTTGCGCGTGGGAAGCGTATGAGGATGACTTGTCCACCAGCAGAGCATGTAGGTGGCTTATTAGGAGACAGAGGACATTGCAACGATTCCATATATTCGTTCATTATGTCGTATGTTCTCTACAAAGGCCAGCCAAAGAGCACTGCAGAAAGGCCTTGCAGTCCGCGGCGCAGGCAAGCAGCGGGTGGCTGAGAGCAGCTAGGTTTCGGTCTGCAAAGGGTGGAGGGCGTGCATGGTAGGCACAAGAAGCTCCTGCCAGAAAGAGCACGTTCTGAGGCTGTCTAGACATGGGATTGTATGCAGCGAATCTAGAGCACTTGGACAGAAGTGGAGCCTCTCCATGACCCCTGGTCAGTGCAAAAGGCTGACTTGATCGTGCCATACATAGCAATCGAACTGCAGACCTGACTTCCGATCTTGCCTGCTATACTGGACTGGCCGGCCCGTGGAAGGCCTGGCGCTTGATGAGTAGGATGCGCGGGAAAACATTCAGGATTTGGCACTTTCAAGTGAAAGTCCTTCGCACAGCTGCTAAATTTTGTCTGACTCCTCGCTCTGTATCTGGTTCGCTGTCATCAGGTACAAGCATAGATGTCGCGAACCATCCGTTCTCAGTGTGTTTCATCAAGCTGAAGTACCGGAGGTCATCCTGGTCGTAGCTGCCAGGGAGTGCGATTCGGTAGCAAAGCCCATAGGATCGTACTATCAGAGATCGGCGATCTTTACAACACTGAATTCTGCAGCAGTTTCTCCGAATAGCGAACAGATAGCACGCTATCCTTGACGAGGCCGGGCTTGATCACGACTTCGCAAGCAGACGCTGCAAGTAGCTGCCTCATGAGTAAGAAGTAATAGACTCATCTTCGGGCCAGTTGGAATGCAGGACACAGAGGAAGGAAGCGGTAGCAGTAGCAGATGCTCCAGCTGCCAGTCTGCCAATAGTATCCGACATGCTCTGTGTGCCCGTGTGCGTCCGCGATAGCAGTATGGTCCTGTCAATTTTGAGCGAAGTACACAGCCGCGGAGCTTTCATCAGCTGTGGCCTGATGCTGTGCGAGCCCCGCGGACGGCGGAGGAGAGCGGAGCGGAGCAGGGCAGGAACGCTGCGTCTTTGCGCAAATGATGACCAGGACCGGGTGTCATCTGGCCGGGGACAAAAGGCAATTGCCACCACGCCCGCGCGTCCCGTCCAGCATCCAGTGCGACATGAACATCGTGGAGACGCATTGTCCCGTGTCAGTGAAAGCGGGCGCGAAGTGGTGCACAGCAAGGAGAACAACAACATTCACAAGAACGACGTTCGTTTGCAATGCATCTCGGTGTCGGGCCGCTGGCACTTGGCGCCTGCGCCATCACGACTGCATGCTGCCTCTCAACTCCCCTTCAGCTCCAGCAGCCATCATTGTCTGCGAACATGTACTGCCGAGCCGACCATCACGATGAAGGCCTCGCCGACGCCAGAGATTCCGATTCTCATGCATACCTGGACTCCATCTCGCATCATGTCGAGCTGTTGAGCGCAGTTCTCCGCCACGTGTCACTCAAGATTCACGATCATCCTGAGCTACAGTACGCCCATCGACAAAGGCTTTTGCCAATATGACTGACCGCTGCTTTCTTGGGAGTTCGGCAGATATCGTGAACACCTCGCCCACGACACCATCACCGACTTCGTGGAGGGGTATCCAGGCTGTAAGCAGCCAGCCGCTGTGGCCTGAAAGTTGTCGCTGACCTTGCCATTCGCTGGCATCAGGGAATGTGACACGTTCGGCGTTCGCCATTCCGACTGCTTTCATGGCAGTCTTTGATAGCGGCAGATCTGGTCCGGCTGTGTCGTTCAATGCAGAGTACGATGCATTGAAGGGTATTGGACATGCGTGTGGTCACAATCTCATTGCTATCGCTTCCATTGGAGCAGCACTCGTCTCAGCGGAAATGATGAAAGAGCACGCTCTCGATGGGAGAGTGGTGCTCTTCGGCACTCCCGCAGAAGTAGGTCGACATTTTTTCGCATATCTCTCTCTGTGGTCCTGTGGGATCAATTTTACTGGTTTCGCAGTAAGCTTATGAGGTTTAGGAAGGTGGAGGCGGAAAGATCAAATTATTGGAAGCTGGCGCGTTCGAAGGGATAGATGTCTCCCTGATATCTCATCCCGGCATATCGCGGAACAACGCCCTGTAAGTCTTCAACCACTTGCCGTCTTCTCGCTGGGACGCGATCTGATGATGCTCATTCCTAGCATGCGGACCTCTGCCTACTCTTCCCTCAAAGTAGAATACTTCGGCAAAGAGGCGCACGCTGCTGCGAGACCCTGTAAGCAATTCAGTGGCAGTAATTTGCAAAGACCGATGCAGAACGCTGATGACTGCCACACAAGGGGATGGCATTAATGCACTGGATGCACTGGTTATTGCATACACAAGTACGCGACCTTGCCCTAGAAGCTAGAACTCACTTCCTGTTTCCTGTGGCTGCATGGCACCAGGATTATCCATTTGACTGCAGAAGTCATCGGTGGCGATGACTTATTGGACTCAAGCTGAGCTCCCCTTGATCCACAGGCATATCTGCGCTCAGACAGCAGACGCAACCTGGGGACATTATCCAGGCACAGATAGTGGACGGTGGTGTGCGGTGAGTCGCGGATGTCGAATGAAAGAACAATTTGCTGACATGTCGAAGACCCAATATCATACACGCATACGCTTCTGGCCGTTTTGTCGTTCGCTCTGAAACCAGCGATCGGCTCGATGCTTTGAAGAAGCGCGTACGGGCATGTTTTGAAGGTGCAGCAGCAGCGACTGGTGCTGAATTGGTGATTACGCAAAAAGGGGGCTATGCGAATCATCGGCCGAACAAAGCTCTTGGGCGCAGCTACCGAAAGGCTTTCAATTGCCTCGGCGGCGATATTTTGGCCGAAGAAGTTGACCTTCTCACTGCTAAGACCATGGCAAGTACGGACCAAGGGGATGTCAGTCATGCTGTTCCATCGATCAGTCCCAACTTTTGGTGAGTAGTGAGACATGATTTATTTGGCAGCCTTCAGCTAAGCAAGTGCATCACCAGGATCCGAAGCATTTCTGGCGGGCCACACACACCAGACTTCGAGAAAGCTTCTAGGACCGAAGAAGCTCATCACCTTGCTTTACGAGTAGCGAAGGCTCTCGCCGCCACCGCTGTCGATGTTTTAACGAAGCCTGGATTCTTGCAGGAGGTGAAGCGAGAATTCGATGAAGCCACATGAACACAGCGCAGAGAATGCATGGCAGTCCTTGCATTCAGCGTTGGTGTCACGATCAATGCGGCTCGGGTGAGCCGACGTTGTAGAACACGAGGCACCCTCACCAGGTTACTGGAACAGCTTAAAAGCTCTAGAATTGGTGAAGAAACGGCACACGCTGGTGCGACAATATCACATTCCTCACCAATCCACCTCGCGACGATCGTCGATACATTGATAAATCGAGCATGCACTACCGAAACGAGTCCTGGGGTCATGCTTTTGGTGGTCGTTGAATTGTATATGTTCGCAGCAGCAATTCGTAGTGCTTGTGTCTCCGCAAATGCAGCCCTCACCTCCTCGTCCCCTTCCATCAGGTTCGAAAGCAGATTCTGACTCTCAATGCGATGGAGATACTTATTCTGGTCTTCGTGACTACAGTCTCTGCTATTGTCATGAAAGATTTTGACTCAAGCCGCCCGCACCACGCTCGACCTGGCGCTATAGTCCGACGAATTCCTCAGGCTTCCTCACCAGCAGTTCTCGAGGATATCAACGACATTTTGTCCCTCATTCCAGCCTCCACCGTCGATCCAGCCTCGTCGTCAGTGTCGGCAATTGTCAGCATTGAAACCGAAAGCCAGGCGCTAACAACGATGGATACTCCAACATCACTATGTCAGTCACCCTAAGGAGCATGTTTTGTGATCGCGGAACCAATTCTAACTTGGTACTCGTTCTTGCAGGCACGCCTATTAGCACTTGCGTTGACAAGTTTTCGATCTGTCCTGACCGCAGTCGAAAAAGATACGGCGGGTGAGTAATGTTCGGTGTATGTAGACTTCCACGACGAGGTTAACTGAGTTCATCCACAGCTGCTATGACAAGAATTTCTGCGATGGAAACACCTCTCCCTATCCCATACCGACTTGCACGTAGCTGCTGGCCGACTGCAAGTGGATTCGAAGCAAACGCTCTGTTGAAAGAAGATGGGTTGGACAACAAGAGAAAGGACGATGAAAAAGCGAGCAGTACGAAATACGACGTACAGCACAACTTCTTCGATGAACAAGTTAGGATCTTGTGATATATTCGTAGCTCGTCTCCACTTTATTATACCGTTTCACAACGGCTGCGGGGGGCCGAAGAAGACTGTGATTCTCCAACTTTCCCAACTTCAACACTTCTGAAAAAGGATCAGGCTGAAAAGTACCAGTACTCCATCCTCCGGTACTTCTCCAGAACAGACCAACTGGAGCTGAGAGCTCGTGCTTCAGCTACTCCTCTTGTCCCGGACGCCCAGCACTTGGCCCGCCAAGCTACAGATTCCTTTGCAACTGATCAACCCATACATACAAGTGCACAGAAACTCAAGATTACCTTTGTTCCTAAGCAATCAAGCAGTCCAAAGACCGCAGGTACGAGAACACAGTCTTGGCCAAGTGGATCAAACTCAGCGGGTCAATCAAGTCGCAGGATTAGATACCTTCCTATTTCTGCTTGCTCGAAACAATCACTACCCACAGTCCTAACATCCAAGACGCTTGGGATTTCTTCTACTCAACATGGTTACCATCAACGTCGCGTATACCGAAGCCATCAACCCCGCGGGCGCTAAGCCGACTCTCACGCAGGAGTACGTAAGATAATCTACACCTCTCAATGGGCGATAAGCCGAAGCTAAGACCATGTTTTCTAACGTTCGCAGACAAGTCTGGAAGGGTCTACAGATCAAGATCCGTGAAGCCCAGCGTTTTGTACCGATCATAACGAGCTGTAAAGTTATTGAGGAAAAAGAGAATGAAGTCGTTCGAATTGCGGCTTTCAAGGATCGAGAGGGGATTCCGGCTCATGAAGTGAGGGAAGTTTGCAAGTCGTATTATCCTGCCAAGGTGAGTAATTTGGAGAAGCATAGGTTGAGAGTCTGGGCATCAGGAACGGGTACTAATGGCGTACGTGTTTCGAACAGGTGGACTTCATTCAGCCGGATGGTGCGATAATAACGAATACTGTTTCGTTCGGAGCAGGACAGGATGGAAAGGAGTTGTTTATGAGTATGTGCAGGGTTTGAAAATCTGGCCGTCTCTGCGAAATTTGCTGACTGGCAGTAGCTTACACGTTTGAATGGAGACATGCTGATCTCGAGGAGGGGTCTGAGCAGCACGAGGCGTTGCTCAAGCAATATCGACAGGGAGCACAAATGGCCGTGTCAAAGTCACTTCAGGCGATGCGGCAGATGGCCTTGGATGGCGATCTTGACTAGAATCGCAAGTTTTGGGTATATTTTGGACACAGGGCAGACTCGCGGTGGCTCATGATTCCAATGACCGATCATTTGAAAACGTGATATAAGATGTGATTGCTAAGTGTTGGGTCGATCTATCCACTCGAACTTCATGACGATTCTGTCGTGAATTGAGGCTCTCATTGTCCCTCTACATGATTGTTCTGTCTACGCCTCTCAAACAGCATTGGCCTTCTTCAACAGGTCAGGCAGCTGGCTCTTCTTGGCTTGCAGTTCGGAGTTGCCGCCAATGTGCGAGTGGTCGATGAAGATGTTTGGGACGGAACGCTGAGACGTGATCTCCTCGAGGGCATCCTGGATGGCGGCACCATCATCTGCGTATCTGTTAGTGCTGTGTCCACTTCAGGCATGTATAATCCCAGCGACGTACCGACTTGGTCGAGCTCGATGATGTATGGCTTTGCGCCCAACTCGCTCAAAAGCGACTTGGTAGCCTTGCAGTATGGGCAGTACGACTTGGAGAAGACGGCTGCGACGGCGGTCAGTTTGATACGGAGCGGTGTAGCACTACCTGCGGCCATGCCCTACCAACTGCATTGTTGTCGATGATTTCCTGTGCTTTTGCTTTGGCGGCCATGACGGAATTGGGGCTGGCTGAACGCGCGCCGGTGAAAAAGGTGCGTAGGAAGTTAATGGTGGCGGTGGTGAGGGTGCGTCGGTGCGAAGCGGTGTGGTTGTTGCTGTCGACAGGGAGGTGGGGGTGGTGAGCAGTTTGTACGAAGATGATGGCATGCAGCAAGCACGTCAGCGTCCAGACTCGTTCGGAGCGCGGCTCGGAGCTGCGTGCATGGGCAGTGACCACCCCGCGAAAAGCACTTCCATTGCGGAGGAAAGCGCGACGCTGCCTTGCTGCCTTCGTTCAGAGGCCGCATGGTATGGGAGCAGGAGCACCTCGCTGGCGGCCTCATCCATCTTTCATCCTCCTCGCGCGCGGTCCCGCCCCATCGCCACCCACAGCTTGACCCGCTCCGCACCTGGCTCCTCCGCCGTACAACCATCTTGGCGCGGCATCACAGGTACGCAGGCGTGCTGGGCGCTACGGCGTCGGGAGAACCAGGGCGGATTTGTCGTTTCTGCGTGGCTCACGCGTCGCATGCAGATGACGTCGGCGTGCTTCGGGCAGGAAGGCCTCCACACCCATTTTCCTACACCATTCGCGGTGGGGCGGCGTGGCAAGTCGGCGTAACTGACGTGCCTGGCGACGGGCTAGCGAGCCCACGGCAAGCCATCAAGACTTTGCCAAGGCGCTAGAAGCGCGACAGAATCGCCTGCAGGGTCACAAGTACGCGCATTGCGAAGTCAGCAAATCAACGCCGCCCGCCGACGCTATCATCGCGAGCACTTGGCGGCGCGTGGTCTTGGCTAGATGCCATCATCACCACTGGCAACGCCGCCGTGCCCTCAGCGCCCTCGCCGTCGACAGCGCCGCGCACCACCTCCGCTCCGCTGAGCACCGCGCGCCGACAGCAGCACCATGCTGTTCAGAGCAAGAACTTCCCGCGGCCCGGTGCTTTGTGTGCGAAGCAGCAGTGCCGCTGTCCATACGAGCGGTTGAGGACGCATCTACGGGTCTGCGCCAAGGGCGTTCTTGGAACCCAAGAGACATGCTTTCTTGTCATCCGTCGATTGTGAGTTTTGCTTGACCCAGCCTGCCGCTCCGCGGACGTACATATATGCCATTGCATCACCCCCTCCGCACGTGTGAAGCAAAGCCCATTGACTGTTCTTTATCCGCCATCCTTCGCTAAGCGGTAACAAGTCGTTCATGTTGCATTCCTCTGCTTCATTGTTCTCTCCATCCTCTCTCCCCGCCCGCCTATGATCAGGTAACGCTATGGGAAAGCAGCAGAACCCAGCTCTGGAGGAGCATGTCTCCGGACAATCCAACCAACCATTAAGCCAGCCTGCCCACTGCCTGAAGTGGAAGCAGGTCGCCGAGGAGCTCAATGCCGATATCGACGATGGTCTCACCGCGAGCGAGGCCAGCTCGCGATTGGAACAATTCGGCAAGAATGAGCTTGGGGATGGCAAAGGTGTCAACCCCGGCAAGATTCTGGTCAGGCAAATAGCCAATGCGATGACCTTGGTCCTCATTATCGCCATGGTTGTTTCCTTCGCCATTCAGTCCTGGATCGAAGGTGGTGTCATTGTCGGTGTCATCTTCATCAACATTGCAGTCGGATTTTATGTAAGTGCATTAATTGATATTTTGAGCTCGCAGAACAGTGGCACTGTCCAGGCAGAGTCATTGCGAGCGGCCAAATTCGCCAAAGCTGAGCGTTCGCTAATCACATATATCTACAGCAAGAATTCCAAGCCGAGAAGACCATGGATTCACTACGCTCACTCAGTTCGCCAACTGCGCAAGCCGTCCGTGATGGCGAGTCAAAGAGTCTGCCAACCGTCGACATCGTCCCAGGCGATTTGGTCGAATTGAAAACCGGAGACACAATCCCTGCCGATGTCCGTCTTATCGACGCAGTCAATTTCGAAACTGACGAGGCTTTGCTCACTGGCGAGTCTCTCCCGGTTCGCAAGGCACATAACGATGTATTCGAAGCGGACACTGGACCTGGCGATCGCCTCAACGTGGCATACAGCTCCTCGACAGTCACCAAAGGCCGTGCTACCGGCATCGTCTTCGCCACTGGCATGTACACTGAAATCGGATCCATCGCTGCCGCACTTCGAAAGAAGAACAGCAGAGTTAGACCCGTCAAGCGCAACGAAGAGGGTAAGGCAAAGACGTATCGCTACGTCCAAGCCGCCGTCCTTACCTGCACAGATGCTGTCGGTCACTTTCTGGGCGTGAACGTCGGAACTCCGTTGCAAAAGAAGCTCTCCAGGTTAGCAGTCTTGCTGTTCTTCATCGCTGTCATCTGCGCTATTATCGTGCTCGGCGCCAACGAATTCCGCAACCAGAGAGAAATTATCATCTATGCAGTGGCTACAGGTCTTTCAATGATTCCTGCGTCGCTGGTAGTCGTGCTTACTATTACCATGGCCGCTGGCACCAACCGCATGGTCGAGCGTCACGTCATTGTCCGAAACTTGAGATCGCTTGAAGCGCTCGGTGCAGTCACAGACATTTGCTCTGACAAGACTGGTACACTGACTCAAGGTAAAATGGTGGCGAAGAAGGCTTGGGTTCCCGCTCACGGCACATATACAATCGATCAGACCGACGAGCCATTCAATCCTACCAAGGGCGACATTTCCTTCATAGAGAAAGAGCCACACAAAGTTGAACTCACGGATAAGGACAAGAAGAGCGGCTACGCGGAGCTGTTGCAAAACAACGATGCTCTGAAGGACTACCTGCGTGCTGCTTCGTTGGCCAATCTTGCGACAGTACATCAGACAGATGCCGGCCAGTGGCACGCACGCGGCGACCCAACCGAAATCGCTATCCAGGTTTTCGCATCGCGCTTCCAATGGAACCGCAGGGCATCCACAGCTGGCGACAATCCGGCGATGAAGTTGCTTGTGGAATTTCCATTCGATTCTGACGTCAAGAAAATGAGTGTCATCTACAGAGATCTCCACACTGAAAAGATGTACGCCTTCACCAAGGGCGCAGTCGAGCGTGTGATTGCTTCTTGCACATCCTATTTCCCAGAGAATGACAAGCCCGCCGTGGATATGACTGAGGAATACCGCGAAATCATCCTGCAGAATATGGAAGCCCTGGCAAAGCATGGTCTCCGTGTGCTTGCACTGGCCAGCCGTGACTACAACGAAACATACGAAGAGGGTGTCGAAATCGATCGTGCTACGGTTGAGCAAGACTTGGTCTTCCGCGGCCTCATTGGTCTTTACGATCCACCACGCCCTGAGTCCGGCCCTTCTGTCCGCCGTTGCCACGAGGCAGGCATCGAAGTTCATATGCTTACTGGTGACCACCCTGGAACTGCCCGAGCGATCGCTGCACAAGTCGGTATCTTGCCCTCGAAGATGAACGAACTCAGCAAGGACATTGCAGATGCGATGGTCATGACTGCCTCCCAATTCGACGCACTCTCCGATGATCAAATTGACGCTCTGCCTGTTTTGCCCCTGGTCATCGCTCGATGTGCACCAAACACGAAAGTCCGCATGATCGAAGCCCTCCACCGACGCAAGAAGTTCTGCGCCATGACTGGAGACGGTGTAAACGACAGTCCTTCTCTCAAGCGAGCGGATGTTGGTATTGCCATGGGTCAAGCTGGATCTGATGTTGCCAAGGACGCCTCCGACATTATCCTGACTGATGACAACTTCGCCAGTATCCTCGCTGCTGTTGAAGAAGGACGTCGTACCTTCGACAACATCCAGAAGTTTGTGCTGCATCTGCTCGCCCAGAATGTCGCCCAGGCCATTGTTCTGCTCGTTGGTCTCGTCTTCAAGGACGATGCTGATCTCTCGGTATTCCCCATTTCCCCGATCGAAATTCTCTGGATCATCATGATTACCTCTGGTAAGTAAAAGCACCGCCTGTAGAGGTCGATGACTTTTCGCTAACGTGCAGCAGGTATTCCTGATATGGGTCTTGGTTTCCAAGAGAAGGCTCCTGATGTTTTGCAACGCCCACCGCAGTCTCTCAAGCGTGGTATCTTCTCCATCGAGCTCATGGTCGACATGGTTGTTCTCGGTCTATGGATTGCAGCACTCTGCCTTAGCGCTTTCGTGCTCGTCCTCTACGGCTGGGGATCCGGTCAAATCGGCGTCGGCTGCAATGAGTCGGTTGGTGACGGTTGTGGGCTCATCTTCCGCGCTCGTGCAACCGCCTTTGCTTGCCTCACTTGGTTCTCGCTGTTCTTGGCTTGGGAAGTCATCGATATGCGCCGATCATTTTTCCGCATGCAACCAAACTCGGATCGCTACTTCACGCAATGGATGCTGGACGTCTGGCGAAACCAGTTCCTCTTCTGGGCTGTTGTAGCCGGCTTCGTGCTTATTTTCCCCATCCTTTACATACCTGTCATTAGCGACGAGGTCTTCAGGCACAGCGGAATCGAATGGGAATGGGGCATTGTCTTCATCGCTTCTGGTCTTTTCTTCGCTGGTGTCGAGGCATGGAAGTGGGCGAAGCGCATCTACTTCCGACGACGAGCTTCCAAGAACGCGAAGGCTGAGGAAGATTTGGAGACGCGTGTTTTCGAGCGATATCTTACCCAAAGTTCTATGGGCGATGAGAAGAAGGTGTGATGAGCGAGTTGTTGATTGAGATTCACATCTGTTCAGTTTCAGCACTCGAGTGTTGAAGTTTTTCTCTCTTTGGCACGAAGAATACGGAGGATGATTGCAGTAGATTTGCGTCCCGTTTTGGGAGTGTTTACGATGGCATGATTTGAATAAATGCATAGCATCTGGCGCAGCTTGCTTGGTAGAGAAAGAATTTTGGAAGTACATTTCTCGATCACGTTTCAACTCATCCTGTTTCAACTTCTTGACACGTTATCGAAACGGTTTTGGCAGAGATGCGAGTGTGCTCCTCGAGGATCCCTGATTCACCTCGGGATCGGCAAAGTTCTATCAGATACACTCTTGAGATTGGAAGTATTTTGTCTCCGACTACAAAGTCAGCTGAGTGGTTGTTATTTGCACATGAACCATCTACAAAGGTACGAATTCTGTTTAGCAACATTTCAGTAGCTTCCGGGCATGCTGTTATTGCTTCCGCTTCCTCCGCCGCTGTTACCGCTACTGCCACCTCCTCCGCCGCCGCCGCTATTGTTACTTCCGCTACCACCACCACTATTGTTGTTGCCGCTATCGTTGCTTGAGCTTCCCTTGTTGTTTGAAGACGAGTTGTTCGACGAATTGCCAGACGAGGAATTTGAATTGGAGTTTGAACTACCGTTATTGCTTGACGAATTGTTTTGATTCTGGCTGGACTGGGTATTTGACGAGTTGTTGGATTTGTCCTTGTTCGACCCTGAATTCTGGTCGTTCGACGAATTGTCATTCTTGCTCGAATTCTGATTGCTGCCTGATGAGCTGGATTGGTTGTTGCTCGACCCCGAATTGCCAGACGACTGGTTACCAGAGGATGACTGCGAATTGTTACTCGCGTTGGTGTTGGAAGACTCGTTGCCTCGTTGGTCTTTTTGTTGGCCTTGATTACTTTGAGAGTTGTTTTGCTGCTGACTCGAACCGCCACGATCATTGTTGTGCTGATTGCCCTGGTTGTTTGACTGGTTGCCTTGGTTGCTTGACTGGTTGTTGTTCGAACCGCGACGATCCTCGTTGTGCTGATTGCCTTGGTTGCTTGACTGCTGGTTGTTGTTCGAACCGCGACGATCCTCGTTGTGCTGATTGCCTTGGTTGCTTGACTGCTGGTTGTTGTTCGAACCACGACGATCATCGTTGTGCTGATTGCCTTGGTTGCTTGACTGCTGGTTGTTTGAACCTCCTGACATAATATCAGTTGTATTTCAAATGCGTGTCACTCCACAATTCTGCTCACCACTGTTGTTGGAACCCCTCTGGTCTTGCGAATTCTGCTGACCACCCTGATTTCCTTGCTGAGAATTATTCTGTTGCGAGCTAGAGCCACCCTGTTGGTTTCTAGCATTCCACGTTCTGTCAATGACCTGTGACATATCAGAAGGTGTATCGATTTTGGCATCGCACGAGTACAGACCTGCAGGGTTCGTTGTGCAGTCGGCGTCACAGAAATGCTCGTAACGCTCACACGTTCCTCTGAACCGATCATGAATGCAGCAGCTTCTGCAACGTCATCGTCCAATAGTGGCTCCATGCCCTCCATGAAATCGTCGTACAACTTTCTGTCGCCTCCTACTCTTTGTCGGTGGAAATGGGTCGCCACTATGCCAGGTCGGAGGGCTAGAACCTTGATGTTCGTCTCTTGCAGTTCCGCTCGGAGGACGTTCGTGAATGCTTCTTGCGCCGCCTTGCTAGAGTGGTAAACAGCCTCGCCCGGAAATGGAGGAACTACTGGTGTTAGCCTAGGGAGGAAATACTACGTGCAAGTACGCTCATACCTTCCAAACCTGTCACAGATGTGACGTTCAAGATGGTTCCGCGTTTCCTATTCTTCATACCCCCAGCGTTGAGCACAGCATAAGCTGCGAACATATAGCCATTGATATTAGTACCTGTCATAGTCACAATATCTTCGATTTTGAGGTCTGGGAATTTCTCTGGAGCTCCAAGAGCCAGGCCTGACATAGGGTCACTGGTCAGCAGGGTACGTTGCGAAAGCACATTTGCAGAGACTGACCTGCGTTGTTGACGAGAATGTCGATGTCACCGACTTCTTTGACAGCTTTGCGGACAGCATCTTCCACCTGATCGTAGCGAGACACATCGGCTGTGCAATAGACCAGTCTTCCGGAGTCGACTTGAAGTTCTCGTGCAAGTTCTTGCAACTTTTTCTCATTTCTGGCCAGGAGAATCAGATTCGCCTTCTGCTTTGCAAGTCGTCTTGCGATGGCAGCGCCAATGCCTGGGTACATTTTGTCAGCAGTTGTCCAGGTTAGCGTCTCGAATTGTGCCCATACCCATTGAGGCACCCGTGATGAGAACATTCTTGCCTGCTAGGGACATGTTGAGTACAATGAAGGAACACGGAAAGTGCAATGCAACCGAATATCCTACTGCAGGTACTGTCTACACGAGATGGCACGTTTCATGGCTTCACTGCAGTTTATAGACTGCACGAATGCTTTTCAATGGCGTGCTGGGGTTGCCGTCTGTCGTCATCGGCTCCAAGCCGAGTCAGCTCCACCTCTCACGAGTCAGCTAGACATTTCTGGCTGCTCTGCGAAAGGTAGTGAGCAGCATTCGCGAGTGCTCCCGAGATGGTTGGCCGCATTAGCAGCAAGTGGTGGCTGTTTTTACTGCATGCACAGTGCATGCAGGAACGTGAACATGACACGAGATGACAGGAGTGTGCATGTGCCGCAAGCTCGACGTCGACGCTCGTCCTTTCTTGGCTCATGGGATCCCATGCCACATTTGCGCCTTGCGGAACACAGCACGTTGTTACTGCAATGTACAATGAGTGAGAAGTGTTTCGACAGAAGCTGATCAGATCGTTGAGCAATCGAAGTTGGACGCGATTTACAATCCGCTCTTGCCGCATTGCCGCCTTTCGAGTCTAACAGAGCCCGCACGGAGATTGGCGTCGACGAAAGCATGGGCGGAGCTTCACGTGTTTTGCGTGAAATATTATTTTACAGCTTGGGCCCCAATGGTTTGAGGGCGCTTTGATCGAACCACAAGCAGCATTCCTGTATTGCTGATTGCAGCTGAAGTGTTCGACTTATTATTGGCTACGGCAATTACTAGTCGCACGTCTCGAGCGTCGAGAACTCGGGAACTGTGGTACTCTAAGTCTTTTGTCCTCGTCAGCCGTGCAACCTTTTGGCTGAAGGTAGCTCTGGAACATTGTGCCCAGATTGCCAGATGCCCTAGGGTTGAATGTCTTGGCGCGAGAAGCCCAGAAGCTCGCGACACTCGGAACGCGGTCAAGTGACGAATGTATAGATTGTCCTGGTACAGTAGTGTCTTAGTTACCACGAGTTTGAGTCTTGCAATGGGCCACGGGTACAATTCGGTAGGAGTTCGGCATCCGAATGTTGTTTGTGCATGCATGCATGGCGTCCATCTCATGCCGCGCTGAGTTGACTGCTCACACGTCCGCATCATCGCAGTTAGCTCGGAAGGCCGATTCCAAGTAGAAAACATGTTCGCAAAGTGGCTCCGATGTAAACAAAACCAAGGTTTCCGAACCACATTGCATTCCACTTCCAGATGCTGTAGTAGAGCTCGAATCCGGCAGCTTTGCAGGCGTAGATGTGACCAAAATCGGCGATGAGCAAACCAAGAAGAAGGGTATTCCAGACCGTGCGAGATCTTGTAGCTCGGAGAACCAAAGCTTCGTTTAAGGTGAAGGCAAAGTACAGGTTGGCGAGCTGGGACAGGACAACGGACTCGCGAATCGAAATCGCCCCAGCATCGGGCACGGTGGCGTGCATGTAGTATTCCTGCTGGAAGTGGGCAAAGTATGCGCCGACAATGGTGGACACAGGTTCTATCCAGAGAAAGAAGAGCTTGTATGGCAGTGGCAATGGGTCGATCGATGCGGTGCGCGGCATGCTGGGCTGGATGCAAGCGCTTTCTGGCGCCTGCTCGCGCCTAGGAGATGGGTCGACGTGTGTTGCACACGGGCGGCGAAGGGTACAGCTGAAGAGTGGTACTGTACCTCAGACGCGCAGATGGTCCGGTGCTGATGGAAGCAGCGTGATGATGGGCTGGAAGCTCGGCACGCGGCGTGGCCGGGATGGTGGCGGAACGCACGACGGCAACGCAGGAATTTGTGCAGAGACTGCGGCGGCGAACATGGAACAGCGGGCGTGGCAGAACTGAGGGGGACGACGGTGACCTCAGGCCCGGGGGCGGCAGCGTCAGCGCAGCAGCAATAGCAGCAGCAACAACATCATGGCCCATCATACGCCGGGGAGGGCCAGTCAGCGTACCGGCAAATGACCGTCGTCTGGAACGGCGGGCGTGACTTGTCTGCGATCGGACATGGACCCAGAGATTTACAAGGCCGGGCGACGAGTTTCACGCCTCAAAGTCTTTCATTCCGCCGCCGGAGCAGCGTCGAGCCCAGCATTTGCATGTCTCGCCGCACCGCGCCGCTGCTATAAACGTCGCTGCTCAGCACGGCCTGCGCTTCCTGCTGCTGCTGCCGCTGCGTTGCGTTGCGTTGCGCTGCTTGTTTCCTACCCGTCCTGTCCTTTCGTCGTTGTGCCAGCCAGGGCTCACAGACGCCGTCCTCTCATCATCGTTCCAACTATAGATCACTCCTTGCTCTGGACGCTCATCGCTCTTCTTAACCACGCCTCCTCCGCCGCCGCCCACCGCGGCACCACCCTCCTTCCACCTCCACAGCCGACACTGGTCTTCGACGCCGCTTGCTTTGCATTGGCTGCGAGCAGACTGGCTGCCAGCCTGTCCGGATTCGGCACATACCACACACTCGCAACCACGCATACACGCCTACGCACATCACTTCGCGTCCCGACTCCATCCTCACCGCCGTCGCTGCCGCCATGCTCGACGGCGCCGCTTCTGCCTCCTTCGCCGGCCGCTATACCCTCCACCGCCCACGCATGTCAGACGAGCGACCGCACACCGTGCATGCCTCGTCCTCCTTGACACTCGACTTCGCCGGCGGGCAGGAGAATCAGCCACTGGACTACGAATCATCCTCCGACAGCGACGACCACACGCCGCGAGCATCTGCTGCTGGCCCCAGCAGCTACGACAAAGGAGCCGCCTTCCTGTCGCAGCGACGCATGTCCCGCGACGACACCGCCAACGACGTCCACGTGCTCACCGCGTCACCTGCTACTACAGCCGCCAATGCCGATGCATTTGGGCTATGGGAGGACATACCGCCGCACCTTACGGAGCGGGAATTCCATCTGCAACAGGCGCACGCTGCACGCGCGAGAAAGCCTCTCTCCCCGCTGCAGACCGAAGCACCGCACGGCGATACAGCCAAGTCCGCTTCCATCGGCAGGCGGCTGTCCAGGTACTCGAGGGACCGCGTGAATACATTGCGTGAGAACATGCACCGCTACACCCTGCCCGTGTCACGCGGCCGGAGGTCAAGCACCCCCAACCCCATTGACAGTCATGAGCCGGCGTGCATCAATCCTGCCTTACTTACCAAACAACAACCCACCTCGCCATCCAAGCGCAGCGCTCGACACGAAAACGACAGACCTCGAAAGTACCGTAACAATTTCTTCCCTTTGGGTGATCGCAAGGACACTCCAGCACCAAGTAATACCTTGGGCCTGCCTGTCCGACCTGCTATCGGGAGTCGCTTCACTCCTTCCATTGGCTCCGCGCCAGGCGGTGACGCTGCCCGCAAGGCCGCTGCCATGCACAACCACCACTTCCTCCCGGCTGGATCGTTGGCAGAATGGGTAGGCTCCAATCAAGATTTGCACGACCGTCGGCATCACCTGGGCTCCATGAGCAGTGCTGCAGACAGCGGTGCAGACTTGTCCACATACAGCGGCTCTGACATGGGCTCTGTTCGCGACCCAGATGGAGATGTGGATATGCTCGAGCCCGAGCCAGCAAACCACGACTTCACCAGAATTTTCCCAGAAGAGCTATCTCTCCTTGTTTTCCAGCACTTGGACGCGCCAAATTTGCTGAACGCCGAACAGGTCTGCCGGAAGTGGCGCTCAATGGCTACGGACGTATCCGTGTGGCGCACCATTTTCCTTCGCAGATATCAACGTCAAATTTACACCGACCCCCCGCCAGTTCAAGTGGGAGGAAAGGGCATTGGTCTTGCGAACCGAGCCAACCAGGAGTGGCGAAAGATGTACAAAGCGCGCGTCGAACTCGAACAAAACTGGCGAGCCGGTGCCGATGAGGCAGGCAAGGCTGTGTATTTGTCGGGGCATACTGATAGTGTCTACTGCCTACAATTCGACGAAGGTGAGTTTGGTCCCCAGAAGGCATTTACATTCCGCGTGAACTTGTCTGAGATACCGCCGTACCTGCCACTGATCCAGATCCACAGGAAAAATCATCACTGGGTCAAGAGATCGTACGATCCGCGTATGGGACATCAATACTTACCAATGTCTTCGCGTCATTGGAGGACCGAATGTGAAGCCAGTAGCGGGTCCTAAGGTGCTGCGCACTGTCGACTACCCATCTTTCCACATGGCGACTGCTAGTGTGAATGGCACGGCATACGGCGACAACATCTATCAGGAGCCTAAATATTACCACGATGCCAGCATTTTGTGTCTCCAGTACGATGAAAAGATCCTAGTGACGGGATCTTCAGATAATGACTTGATCGTCTGGGATATCAAGACTTTCGAGCCGATCGCACGCCTGCGCAAGCATGCTGGTGGTGTCCTCGACGTTGCGCTGGACGCCAAGCACATAATTTCTTGCAGCAAGGACTCGAGAATCATCGTGTGGGATCGCGAGACTTTGCAAGCGAGGGGCGAATTGGTCGGCCACAGAGGTCCGGTCAATGCTGTTCAGTTGCGAGGTCATCTGCTTGTCAGTGCAAGCGGAGACGGCATTGCCCGCTTGTGGGACATCAACCAAATGAAGCTGATCAAAGAATTCAGTCCCAAGGAGCGTGGTCTTGCTGCTGTGGAGTTCAGTGAGGACATGAAGCACGTCTTGGCTGGTGGCAATGACAACATCACCTACAAGTTTGAAACAGACACTGGACGTGAGGTGATGCAGTATACAGGCCACTCACAGCTAGTCCGTTCGCTGTGGCTGGATAGCGCAAACGACAGGGTCGTGTCTGGAAGCTACGATCTCGATCTTCGCGTGTATGACTTCACGACTGGACAGGAGCTCTGGCGTGGGGAGGAATGGACGACGAGCTGGATGCTCGCAGCCAAATCGGACTATCGTCGAATCGTGGCTACCAGTCAGGATGGTCGGATTCTGATCGTCGATTTTGGCATCCTGAAGGGCGCGCCGACATACCAATCGCGGGACGGCATGCCCATTGAAAATATTGAATTGCTCCGAGGTATCGAACATACCAGCGAAATCAAATTCCGGGACCCTTTCGAACGCAGAGACAACGTCACCCGCAGGTCTTAGGTCGACCCTGTAGCGATGTTGAGGGCTGCCCCGTCTGATCAACACGACTGGTCTTCTGTCACCACCGTTTCTTCGCGTAGCAGTCTCCTGCAATTGGAACTAGCAACTAGCGATTCGTTTGACTGGAACGACGAGGCCTTGGAAACTGTAACTCCATTGTACGGAGAATCATGTGCATGCATGCACATAATAATGAAGGGGGCACGACGAGTATAGAAAGCCCTTCTGCTAATGTTTGGATGTTCACGGAGGCATTGACAGCGTTCGCGTGGCGAAGCATATCTCTTTTTACCATGCAGTGACTTGACGCGTGTAGCGAGGAGCATCACTTTACTGTCTTTCACATCTGAGGTCCAGGACTACCTGTAGGGAGGGACAGGTCACCGGGCCTTGTGGACAATCATTCAGAGAGGAAATTTCAAATAGTATGAGCATATTGCAAAGCATAAATTCATCATTCTTGTCATCCACTACATGTCCCAATGTACATTATGTAGTTCGCGTCGTTCGGTCGTGCAACAGAATCTGCTCGACTAACAAGGAGAAAAGGAGGATTGGACGTGCATGTGAAAGCGGATCTACGCGCTAGAGGACCCACCCCTGCCACCTCGCACATCGTCACGGCTTTGTTCACGTCGCCCTTCTTATTTCTGGTTCCGTTCATCTTGACAGCTGGTTGACAATAATAATATCCCTGAAGAACGAAATCAGCAATTCAACGCTCACCGTGCGTGCATCACATCCGCCGCCATGTCCGCCGACCGCAAAGTAGCCGTCAACGGCGCGTCGTCCGCATACAACCCGTCCACACAAGACAGCATAAATCTCGCTCTGCTCCAGAACGGGGGCATACGACGCATTCAGACATCACTACACGAGCGACTTGATGCGGCAGGCTGGACTCAGAATGTACGCGATTACGTGGAGAAGCTGTTCCGCAGTGGAGATGCGCAGAGCTATGATGAGGCTATGAAGCTGGTTATGCAGCATGTTGCACTGCAAGGGGAGAATGGAAATGGGAATATGACGAATGGAACAGGTGGACCGGACTTGACGATTCCACGGGAGGTCGCGAAGGACGGTGCGGAGGTGGTGAAGAAGGAGTTGCGACAGGTGGTGAGGATGGGGGATAAGTGAGCTGCGAGGGAAGAGGGATATATGAACAAAGGAGTGGAATGAGAGGAACGTGTACCGGTTCAGGACCGTGAGGCTGCATATCCTGTTGATTGGACGGACACCGACCGTAACATGGCGGTCGGGTCTGTGAGGTGTACTTGTGGCCTCTTCTGCCGCCCGCATTGAGGACATATTGGCTACCACAGACGGCCCAGACGGCCCAGACGGGAATTGGGGCGACTGCAGCGATGTCAGAAGGCACGATATGAGCTGTGGTCGAGAGGAAACGATTGCCCGTCAGCTCTACGGCTAGCGAGGGCCGCAGCTACGAGAAAGTGGTACCATCCGTCCACGACAGAAGGATGAACAACGAATGAATAATGGCAAACAAACGCAGAAGACATGACGGGACAATAAGTTGCGTAGGGTGGGGTCACGCAACAGTCTGGCCACTTTTCGTCACTTTGGCTTCAACCGAAATATGATTAGATGGTATTGGGCCAGCTGGGCCACTTCTCTGAGCTTGGGTTTGTTCTCGCACGTGGTTTGCTCAAAACGCGCGAAATCTACGCCCCCAACCACTACTCAGCAAGCACAAATTGGCGCTGCTGTCTGCTTTGATCCCCCATCTGATCAAGTCAGCCTTCAGCTACCAGTGCTCACTTGATATTGTATCTGTCTGCTGTTTGTCGGATACCATTCTAGCGACCAAGTTGTCTATCACTGGAGCTTCTCAAGGTCCATGCGGGCCGGCAGAGATGCAGACACACCGAATGTGCACGATGTTTGTACGCGTGAGAGTCGCATCCTGAGGGAACTCAACGTGCTCACTCGAGGCTCACTTGCTTCTCACATGCATAATCAACCCAGGCAGCAACTCGCGTCATTCGCAGCTGCCCGCTAAACTTCCGTTTGCACAAATAACAATCTTGCCACTTTGCCCAACTCTGCATCCATCTTCCAACCTTCCACCGTCACTCATCCAACTTCGATCCCCGATAAACAACTTCCTCCACCAACAACAGCATCCACGTCCATCAAAACACTCTCAAGATGGCTTACGGCGCCTACTCGAGCACCAATGCCGTCTCGGTGCCTGGCAGGTCAGTTTCACTCCCAGTCCAATCAAGAGGAAACTGACTTTACCTAGGATCAAGTGCAACCGTTGCAATGAGGTTAAGGGCTCGACTGCTTTCTCCAATAAGCAGCGTGGGGATCTCGCCGACCACATGAGGTCGAACCCGAGATTCAACGCTGTCAACCAGGCTATCATCTCCTGCATTCCCTGCACTGGCCGTCAAGTCACCGAGTTGCACTGCTACTATTGCGACATGGACAAGGGGCTGGACAAGTTCTCGAAGGCGCAGCGTAAAACGCCCGATCACGCAGTGCGTCAATTGCAGTTTTGGCTGGAGCGAGACTGTGCTGACTATCAATCAGATTTGCTGGAAGTGCGCTGAGGAGAAGGCAAACTACGAGCCAGGCGCGGAGGAGGGTGACGAGAGCTCTGGCGGCGGCTCGAACGACTCGGACGATGAGAGCGATGACGATGTAAGTCGTAGCGACTTCCTTCGAGCCCACCATTACTCCCACTAATCTTGAGAAGGACTTCACTCTCCCAGCAGAGAGTGCTACCAACTCCCAGAGTGGCACTGTCCGCGGCACCTACTCTTCGCGTGCAGGCGTCTCTCTGCCCAGCAACGCTGGCTCTACCAATGTGGGCACCAGCACGGCTGGCAACTCGAAAGCTTCGAGCTCCGTTTTGCGCTCTACCACCAACAGCAATGTCGGTGCAACCTCCGGTGGTGGCAAGTTCGCAAAGGTCAAGGCCGTTCCACGCAAGATCGTCTATGACAAGGCTATCGAGGAGCGCAATCAGGCGAGCGATGTCGATAGCGATGCGTACTGCATCTCTGACAGTGACTGAGCTGAGTCGGGCGACACGAACATCGTCTGCTGAGTCGTATCTTTCAGCGGATTGATGCAGAAGTCAGACCACGGACGGCGACAAGTCACACCCACACACAAGCTGATTGACACTCTGAGCGCATGCGCGAGACGAGAGTTGTGTGATCTGTACATTAACAGAGTATCTACAAAGGGTGTTCTATGGAGCGTGCTACAGAATTAAGCATGCAATGCAAAGGGTTGGGTGAGGAAGTCGAGTGTGTACCCGAACATGCCTGGCTCTTAAGTTGATCCAGTACTCCGTTCCGTAGACCAAAGGCGCCGTATCCCAACCCTTAAGAGCGCCCAAAATCGGAAAATGCCTAGTGCGGCGAGGTGTTGTGTTTGATTAAGTCCCAAACAAAAAAATTCAAACAGAAAAGGGTATCAAAGTCCAGTCTTTGTGCAATGAGTGTGGTGTCCACGTGATGGTGGTGTTGGTTAGGTTAGTATTCGTCTTCCTCGTCGTCCGGAATCCCTGTGAGGCTTGAAAGACTGCTCCACAGTTCCTGCCACGCGCTCTTGTGCGGCACACTGAGCAACGTGGCTTCCTCTAGAATAGTTTCCTCGTCTTCTTCAACGTCTTGGTAAAGATCCTCGTCCACCTCAGCGGACTCGGAGATGTGGATGGCACATCCCTGTGTGCCAGTAATAGAATAATCGTGATCTTCAGTTTCCTCCTCTTCCTCGTACGTTTCTTCAATGTGCTCCTCCTGGTCGTCTCCTGAAACTCCCCGAAGGCCTCCTTGTGTGCTAAAATGAGGCTCATCCTCATCAAGAGGATAAGCAATAGAAATATCTGTCTGCGTGTCTTGATCTGCATACGACCTCGGAAGGCGTTCTGCATCTGTTTTCTTGGCGGTGCAATCGAAGGGATCGCCTGCAGCAGAGCCTGTGGAACCACCCAAGGTCACAGGCTGTACTGTCTGCTCCGTAATTACCGTTTCCTCTCCATTCTGCGGAATCCTCTGAGTGCTGTCTGTGCGCTTGATAGTAAGACTAGTGATGCGTCCGCGGTCTTCGCGGACAGTCTCCAGTTGCCAATCAATCTCATCTTGTGCAGTAATATCAGAATTGGCCCTCGCACTGTCCTTGCGGACTGGCGAGGTGGGAATGCCATACTTGCTTCTTCGACGCTTAAAACGGGCTTCGACGTCCTGCCAGTCTGAATCTGTCCGCCAGCGGTCCATCTCAGACAAAATCTCGTTCTTCTTGGTGCGCTGCTCGCTTGACAGCTGAGTGTTGTTAATGTTTCGAAGATCATCGATGTCAACTTCCAACGACTTCATTTGCAACTTCAAAAATAGCAGCTCGCTATACTCGAAGCCAAGATCCTGACGCAAGCCTTCATTCTCAGAGCGGAGCTGCTCAATCTCAGCCTCCTTCTCCTCGATCACGGTGTAATGACGCTCGTGCAGCTCAGCAAAGTCGGCATGACGCTGGCGCAGCTCAGCCTGGACAGTGTTGAGCTTCTCCAGGAGTTCTTGCGTTTTGCCCAGGTACCAGGTGCGTTCAGCCTGGTATTGCTTGAGCGTAGCAACTTCCTCATCGAAAATTTTGCTGCTGGCGACGCTGCTATCTAGACTGTTGCATGATTGGCATGAAGGGCCCCGGCTATGTTGGGGCGTTTGCACGGTAATCTTCTCCCCCGACATGAATATCGCTGAGTCATCCAAGTCAATGGGCAACTGCGAGTGGGCATGCAAAGATTCCAGCTCAGCATCGATCTCAGCCAACTTGCGACCAACCACGCTGATCGCCTGGTGGCCTTTGTCCGACTGGTCGCGCATGAGCTGTGATTGCAGCTTATTCATCTTCACAAGTAGCGCCTTAGTCTCCATCGAGGGCGCGGGTGCATTGGTATTGAGTGCGGATCGCGCATCATCGGAGAAGTAGTCCGAGAATGGCGATTGCTGCAGCGAAGACGTCCGCCGCGGGGTCTTCGCTGGAGTGAGCGGGGCGCCGTTGGTGGAACGCGCCATGGTTCCGGGATACTTGGCAGAGGACGCACTGCTGTGACTCGAAAGGCGCGAGAGCGGACTGCGGCTGTATTCGCTCGGGGAAGGACTCGGAAAGCTGCCTAGGCTGATATTCTGAGCGCGACGATGCGCGCGCTGCTCGGTGCTCAGCACGGGAGCGCGCGGCGTGTAAGACGTCTTGACGCGTTGATGACTGCGCTGTGGGCGCTCCGAGAGATGGTACTTGGAAGATGGGCCGAAGGGAAAATGCCACGATGGCAGCGTCGGAGAAGCAGACGCCAACGTCTTATTAGGAGTAGGAGAAGCAGCAGAAGCAGAAGCAGAGCAAGAAGGTGAAGGAATGACAGAAGAAGACCAGGAGGAGGAGGAATGAGAGGGCAAGGAGGCCTGCGGTGAAGTCGGCGCCGTCATCATGGTAGCTCGTGCCAAAGAGACCAAGATTTCGTACGCGCGCTTGCAACCTCAAAAGCCAGCCTGTCCTCCCACCTCACGTTTGATGTGCGGTGGTGATGGGCGATAAGGTTCGCGGCATGATGAAAACGTGGACGGAAGGCTTTTCCACATGGCACTCGGTCCGCCCCATTGGGAATAGCATCCTCTCGGCAAGTCTTGCGCGCCTTTCGCAGCACATGTGAATCACGGCTTTGGCAGAAAACGACCTCTCCAGCATCAACGCCTTCTTTGCGGAATTATCAGGTCCGGCGGCCCACTCGATGAGCGCGTTCGTGTTCCTGACATCGCCTAGACCGGTCCCCTAACCCGACCTCGCAATGGCCCCCACGGTACATTTGTCCTCAAGCCCTCATCCACGTGGCCATGACATTGACCCAGCTGTAGATAGCTGTGCAGCCATCGCTGGCCGACATTCAAAAGATCATCGATGATAGCAAGAGCTTTGCGAATGCTCCTAACCTCATCCCAATTTGCACATCCATTCCCTCCGAGTTCCTGACTCCCACCTCGATATACCTCAAGGTCGCTGCCAGGTACGCGGCGCTTTACGCCTCTTTCGGAGGAGCAGAGCTGATTCAAGAACAGCTCGCGCTCCAAGCAGTCCTTCTTATTCGAATCCGCAGCGACCTCTGAGACCATTGGTCGATATAGCTTCGTCGGCGCCGATCCTCGCAAGACGCTCGTGTCCGGACCAAATCATGGACTCGAAGCCGATCCTTTACCGCAGCTCGCTGCAGAGCTCGAAAATTATCGCGTTGCGCAGGTACCAGCACTGCGGCTGCCGCCACTGACCGGTGGTGCGATTGGCTATGTCGGCTATGACTGTGTCAAGTACTTCGAGCCGAAGACAAAGCGATCGATGAAAGATGTGCTAGAGGTGCCAGAGAGCTTGTTCATGTTATACGACACCGTGGTGGCGATGGACCATTTCTTCCAAAAGGTGGTGGTGATTAGCTATCTGCATGTGCCCTCGTCTGGTGCGACATCAGACGCAGTGGCAGAGGCATACGAGAAGACCAGGAATGACATTGCAGAATTGGTGAAGACGTTGAAGAGCAAGGACCTGCCTCTGCCACCGCAAGGACCGATCGATCTGCATCAAGAGTATAAGAGCAACATTGGCCGTCCTGGTTACGAAGCACATGTGACGAGATTGAAGAAACACATCGTGCAGGGAGACATCATCCAGGCAGTGCCATCTCAGCGCATTGCTCGCCCAACCAGTTTACATCCGTTCAACCTCTATCGGCATCTTCGGACGGTAAACCCGTCTCCCTACCTGTTCTACCTGGATTGTGAGGATTTCCAAATAATTGGCGCCAGCCCGGAAGTACTGGTTAAAGAGGAGAACGGACGAATCATCACGCATCCCATTGCGGGAACAATCAAGCGCGGAGCAACACCGGCAGAGGATCAAGAACTTGCAGACACACTCCACGCGAGCATCAAAGATCGAGCAGAGCACGTTATGCTGGTGGATCTCGCGCGGAACGATGTGAATCGTGTCTGCGATCCCTTGTCGACCCGAGTTGACCAGCTCATGGTCGTACAAAAGTTCAGTCATGTGCAGCATTTGGTGTCGGAAGTGTCGGGCATCTTACGGCCGGGCAAGACGCGTTTTGATGCTTTCCGCTCCATCTTCCCTGCTGGCACAGTGTCTGGTGCGCCCAAGGTGAAAGCCATGGAGCTGATTGCGGAGCTCGAAGGCGAGAAGCGCGGAGTGTATGCCGGCGCTGTTGGGTATTTTGGGTATGGCACGATCAACATTACGAGCGGGAAGGAGACCGAAGGTGCCATGGATACGTGCATCGCGCTGCGCACGATGATGACCAAGGACGGCGTTGCGTACCTGCAAGCCGGCGGAGGCATCGTGTTCGACAGCGATGAGGGAGATGAGTACGAAGAGACGATCAACAAGCTCGCGGCGAACATGAGATGTATCGAGCAGGCGGAGCAGATCCATCACGAGGAACAGCAAGGTGGGATCGACACGCAACCCGTAGAGTCTTGCTAGAGTTCGTAGCGACGGAGAAGTGACGAGTCGACGAGCAAAGCGGTGTCGAGGTACCTGTGCACTCAATAGTCCATACTTCTGCTTTGGGTGCACGAAAGTCTCACCGACTATGAGACAGCGGCAATTCCGTCATAGCGCGATGCGGAGGCGGCGTGCCGAGTACAGGGTGCGTGTGGAGGGCGTGTGGAGGTCGATGCATCGCAGTGCGGCTGTTGGAAACACTGCCGTCGTCTCTGTCTCTCGGTGGCCGTCTCTACGCAGGTTGACGCGTGAAGCAAGCGTGTGGCCCGCGGCAGACTGACCAAAGAGTTCACGTCCACAGCGTCCGGTCGGTGCACGCGAGGATCAGCGATGCACATCATCCACAGCAAGCAGCACGGACTGCGGGCCGGTCGTCATTGGCGCTACGAATTGTTGGGAGCTCAATGGTCGCTTCCGCTGAAAATGTGCAAACGAAGGCGAAGGCGATCAGGCACACGGCCGCGTGCAGACTCGCAGCTGCATGAGCTTTGGGAGCCTCATCATCGTATCGTGTCAAGTCGCGTGGCTGCTGTTTCTTTCTTTCACTCTTCCGTCGTGCTCTCTCTCCATCTCTCTACTCCCACCCACCAGCCCCGCCAGTACACACATCCACTCATTGTCTGCATTGCATTGCATTGCATTACTCGCCCGCCCGGCTGCATTACTCGCACTCACCGTCGGGTGCGTCCTATCGATATCAACCACCGACCCACCGTGACGACTGCCACCGACTCTCCTCCACCGCACATCGATTCCCCACCACTGCAACTGCAACGTCTGCCTCGACTACCTGGAGTGCCGGCACTCCTGACGCCGGGCCGTGAACATGGTCTACATTGACAACCAACAGGTCCTCAGTGCCGAGGAGCGACGCCTGCGCGAGGACAGTGCTCGCGAAAAGTACTGGAAGAAATGGGGACCCTACACGGCCGAACGACAGTGGGCAACAGTCCGCGAGGACTATTCGTGCGTCCACAGACCCATTTGCTCAGCAGCAAAGCTTCCGCTAATGTAATGGCAGCAACGATGGCGATGCCTGGAGCTCCTTCACCTATGACATGGCGAGATCGCGTGCCTTCCGCTGGGGCGAGGATGGCATCGCTGGCGTGTCTGACACTCACGGTCGCCTCAACTTCGCCTTCGCCTTTTGGAATGGCAAGGAGTGAGCCAACCTCAGCTTCCTGCTCTTGCTTCGTGACGCTGACCATTATCTAGCGGCCACCTCAAAGAACGTCTTTTTGGACTTTCCAATCCTCAAGGTGTCCATGGCGAGAGTATCAAAGAATGCCATTTCCACCTCGACAATACCCCGACTCATTCCTACATGAAATTCCTCTACAAGATGCCTCAGGATCCCTTCCCCTACGAAGATTTGATCAAGACCAATGCGAGCCGAACCAAGAAAGAGAGAGAATACAATCTTGTGGATACCGGCATCTTCAAGAACAACAAGTATTGGGACATTTTCATTGAGACTGCGAAAGAGGCCGACGACCCAGACGAGCTTTTGTTCCGTGTCACAGCATACAATCGAAGCTCAGAGCCAGCGAAGCTGCACATCTTGCCCCATGCATGGTTTCGCAACACATGGGCATGGGGTTACGACTCTACCAAGCCAAGCATCGAACAGCTAGATTCCCTGTCTGCTCACATTAAGCACAAGGAACTTGGAGAACGGTACTTCCAGTGCTCTCCGTCGCCAAACAGCTGTGGCCGCGAGACGGACATTGAGCCCGAATTCCTCTTCACCGACAATGACACCAATTATGTCGACCTCTGGGGAGCGAAACAGAACAAAACCCCGTACGTCAAGGACGCCTTCCACAAGCGTGTCGTGCACGGCGACAAGAAGGCCGTCAATCCAGAGAAGAAGGGAACGAAGAGTGCTGCTTGGTATGCATTCGACCAGGGTCAGGGCGTTCTTCCCGGAGAGTGTGCTGTCGTGCGTCTTCGAGTCTCGAAGAAGGCCGCAGAAGGATACATGGATGAGGAGCACTTCGACAACGTCATGGAACAACGTCTGGCGGAAGCCGACGAGTTCTACTACAAGCTCAATCCAATGCCCATGACCGACGATCTTCGCAACATTCAGCGTCAGGCTCTGTCTGGTATGATGTGGTGTAAACAATACTACCACTTTATTTGGGATCAGTGGGCAAACGGCGATCCGGCCATGCCTCCACCACCGCCGGAACGGAAGCATGTCCGTAACGCCCAGTGGAAGCACATGCATCTGGACGATATCTTGTCCATGCCCGACTCCTGGGAATACCCCTTCTTCGCCGCGTGGGATACTGCCTTCCACTGCATACCCTTAGCCATGATCGATCCTGATTTTGCCAAGAAGCAGCTCGACCTCTTCACCCGCGAATGGTACATGCACCCGAACGGGCAGCTGCCGGCCTACGAATGGAACTTTGGCGACGTGAACCCACCCGTCCACGCGTGGGCGACATTCCGCACGTTCAAGATCGAGCGCAAGATGTACGGACGCGAAGATCTCGACTTTCTCGAGCGTGTCTTTCAGAAGCTGCTGCTGAACTTCACGTGGTGGTGCAATCGCAAGGACTTCGATGGCAAGAACGTCTTCGAGGGCGGCTTCTTAGGCCTCGACAACATTGGCCTGTTCAACAGATCAGATCCCTTGCCTACTGGAGGAACCCTGGAGCAAGCAGACGCGACAGGCTGGATGGGCTTTTACTGCTTGTGCATGCTCAACATTGCTCTGGAGCTCGCCAAGCATCGTCGCATCTACGAAGACATTGCATCCAAGTTCTTCGAGCACTTCATTCTCATTTCCGATGCGATGCAGTACCGGTCGGGCTCCGAATCCAAGTCTTTGTGGAATGAAGAAGACGGCTTCTACTACGACGCGATATCTTGGGGTGGGCCATGGACACATCAGATGCCTGTTCGGTCTCTGGTTGGGCTCATTCCAATGTATGCCACTCTCACGCTGGAGCCGCAGGTCATTAACCGCTTCCCGCAGTTCAAGAAGCGCCTTGAATGGTTCATCGAAAATAAGCACGAGGTAATCTCCCGCAACATTGCCAGCATGAAGCGTCGGGGCAAGGACGAGCGTCTCCTCCTTTCGTTCGTCAACGAAGACCGCCTACGGTGCATCCTGAAGTATATGCTTGATCCCAACGAATTCTTGAGTCCTTTCGGCATCCGGTCCTTGTCCAAATTTCACAAAGACCATCCGGTATCCATGGATGTCAATGGGCAAACCTATTCTGTCGGCTACGTTCCCGGTGATTCGGACAGTGGGCTTTTTGGCGGCAACAGCAATTGGCGAGGGCCCTGTTGGCTTGCGGTCAACTTCCTGCTCATTGAATCGCTGTTGCGCTTCTACATGTTCTACGGCAGTACGTTCAAGGTTGAGTGCCCGACTGGATCTGGCGACTACATGCACCTGGGCCACGTTGCGGAGGAGATCCAGCACAGGCTGCAGCACTTGATGTCTTCCGGACCCGATGGACGTCGTGCGATCTACGATGGCAACGACATGCTCGACTTTGACCCGCACTGGAAAGACTATCTCTGGTTTTTCGAGTACTTTGACGGCGACACTGGACGCGGTCTCGGCGCTACTCACCAGACCGGCTGGACAGGCCTCATTGCCAAGATCATCCAGGATACTGGGTAAGTGGATACTCTCTAGTCTCTTCGCTTGCGTTACTGACCTCTTGCCAGCACAAACTGTCGTCTCCCCCAGACACCGCGCACGCCTAGTAGTGCAGCTGCGCATTACTTTGACGATACGTTCAGTCGACAACGTCGTGCTTCACTTGCAAGTGGCCGAAAGAGCCCTAGACTTGCTCGCTCGCTCACACGAACACGATCGATCGGCGCTAGAAGCGACTGGAGCGCCACAAATGGTGACGGCGATACTCACGCTTCTGGAGACGATGCCGACGAGGCGTTCACTAACGGCAAGCCTGAACGAGCATGGTCTATCTACCAAGATGATGCCAACGGCAGCAAACCTCGACCGGAAGATGATCCCGATGATCCCATCAATAGATATGTCACGGAGCAACTGCAGCGAATCAAGAGCAACGAGAGTCACGAGCATGCTGAAGAGTTGGCAGCACAGAACGACGGCGCGAATGATGATCTATGATCTGCTTTTTGACACGAACGACGAACGGCGCAATTTTCAGCTTCTTGTACCTATCTTATTGACAGCAAGATTACTATGGACGCGGCAAGACATGCATGGGACGGCGAAGTCAAATCTATCAGACCGAGAGATTACCTAGATGCTAGCTAGATTCTAGACGATAGAATGGAAGGACCTGATGCACCTTAAAGCTCTCTTCAGCTGTTATCACAGGGAGCGGTCCTGGACACTCGTACTCGTACCTGGTCGTTGTCCTGGTTTTGCAGTTGAGCAGTGGTCGAATATTCGACGGATAGACCTACAGGCTATGTTATTTCGCTTAATTGAGCAGCAGCCTTGTGGGAGCATATGTTGACAAGCAGAGCAGACTTCATCACTCCTCCACGCAACAGTATCTGCGTTATAGGACACACGTCTGCCTTTTCAGCCTGATGGTTGGACACTCTGTGGGTCCCGTTTCGAGCTCTCAACATGACCTTGTTCTTCTCCAGTACATGTGGCTCCTGCTGTGCTACGAACGCAACAACTTCCTCGACAGTGCAAACTATAGCGTTCGGGCCCGAAGGTGTACGAGCAGTACCAGCTGCACGCATCCTCCAAATGACACGAAGACAACATGATTTCACGAGATGCGAGGCATTGAAGATTGAAGTGATCAGATACAATCTCATTCATTGCATTGAAGTCGTCGAAACTGTGGCGCTAACGGCCCTGAATTCAGCCGTCCCATGACAACGCCTATTTCCGTCCGATACTTTCATGCACAACGCTCGATGCTCGCGATTATCCCTAATACTCGCCTTGCTGAGCAGCACCGTCTTCCGCAGGAGCGCCTTCCTGCTCCGCTTGCTGCTGCTGGGCGTACGCCTGGGCCTGAGCAGCCTTCGCGCCGTAGTCTTGCGACGAAGGTGCAAGGATAGGCTGCTCCTCCTTTGGCTCGATGATGGTGACGGAATCTGGCAGACCCTTGCCGCCGGCCTTCTCGCCAGATGGGTCGTTGGGCGATGAAGAAGCGCGCATGATCTTGACCTTGATACCGAGCACACCTTGTCGGAGGAGGACGTGACGTGTGGCAGAGTCGATGAAGTCCTTGGCTGGCTGACCAGAGTGGATCATGAAGCCATCGGTGAACTTCATGGACTTGGCGCGAGCTGCACGCAGCTTACCAGAGACGACGACCTCGCAACCCTTGGCACCAGACTCCATGATGAATCTGCGAGTGGCCAGATTAGCAATAGCAAAGGGAATGAAAAGGTCCAGTTCTTACCGGAGGACACCATAGCATGCACGTCGGACAGCCAGTCCGTTGAGAAGCTTGTAGCGGAGCGACTCGCACTGAGCAACAGCAGAGAGACCACGGGACTGGACCTTGGCGGCGTAGAGCGAGACGCTGTCGGGTGGGAAGCGGAAGCGGTGGGTGATCAGGCTGGTGAGCTGCAATTTGGTCAGATTCAAAGTTGGCGGACTCCACTGCTCTCATACTCACCTCACGGATTCTGCGACCCTGCTCTCCAAGAACCTCCTGGGTGTGTGTTGCGCGGATGATGATGTCGGTCACAGTAGGAGTGACGCGGACCTCGACACCAGAGTATCCCTCCTCAGCTAATTCGCGTTGAAAGAATTCGTTGAGCTCAGCGTAGAAGACTCCATCTGCGACGAACTTGCGGCGCTTGCTGATGTTGACGCCGCTCATGGCCTGAGCAGGAGCGGTGGTGGACTGCATGGTGGTCGAACTGCACGAGACTATGTTCACTTGTGTCAGCCCTTTCCTGTGTGATCTCGTGACACACAGCTACAATGCCGCTGCCTCCGCCTCTGCGCAACTGGTGGTTCCTATCCTGCTGTGTGCGATCATGTGCTGCCGACCGAGACATTCAACCTCGCTGACCTGTGGAAGAACTGCGTAGCAGTGTTCCGTAGCCATTCCTCGTGCATTCACCAGCATCGAATGCCCAGTCTCCACCACTTCCACCAGTTCGCGCCTGTTTCCTTGCTCTTTCATATCGTGTGCCAAACCAGCGACGTCGGCGAAGACAGCAGCAATGGGAGCGTCATTGAGTTGCTCACCTTCTGTTGAGTCCTGTGTGGTTAGTTGCGGCAGTCGTGAAAAGCGGGCGGCAGATGGTCGACGTCGAGCGCGCACAAAGGTGCGTCCAAATTTCGTGGAGTGGCCGACAGCATGCCAAGCACAAGGTCGGAGCTTATCGGCCCCCGCGCCGCGATTGCCCTCTTTGGCTGACAGGGACGCGATGCGGACCTTTTTCTACGAACATGTTCAATCTCCAATCTCATTGCGCGTTAACTAAAGGGAAAAGCTCATTACGCATCTCATCTAACCCAAGAGGGACGCATAGCTCAACGACAAGCGTTCCAATGCATCTCGACTTCCCATGTCGCGACCCCAGCGCGGCCCTTCTTTCACACCACCTTCTGTTTCTGCCGGCCTTCATCAAGATGGACCTGAATATACACGAATGGATAAATCACCTCTGGAATCATTGTCACCGCAATTATTGCTATACTCAAGTATGACCCCACGTAAGACTAGACAGGATTGATCTATTAGTATCAGTCCGTCCGACTTCTACTCCAGCAATCGCACTTACCCAGTTCTCTGGGACATTCCAATAGCGCCAGAAAAATGTCAGATATGCTGTTACACATCCCAAAAACCGGGTCACCCTACTTCAAGTCAGTAAAGGCCTCCGTGCAGCTTGCCAAATCACGCACCAGATTTCCAGCGAATGGCCCTTGGTGTCTCGCTTTGTCAGAAGCAGATACAGCGAACCCCATCCAATGGGTAGCTGCAGGAGTAGCCCGGTCCAGTATGCCGTCACTTGCTCACGCTCATCCGGAAAATATTGGCATAGCACATGAAGGAAACCCAAGCCTGCGATAACTCCAGCGACCAGCCTGCCAGCCACAACCTTTCTGCGGTTGGGATCATAGGCTGAAAAGACTGCCACGGTCGCAAAGCTAACATCGAGCAAGAACCAGACCAGGAAGCTCAACCGCTCAAAGGTGGTCGTCGTTGTGGCAAACGCGTAGTAGATCTCATACGCCATAGTGCCGCACCTGTGATGCGGTCGTCTCAGCCTTCGTGTTCAGTTTACATGGATTCGGACAAGCCATACAAATATTCAACGGCACCAGCGCAAGTCTTATCTCTAGCCGTTCGTGTCATGTAGAACATGTAGCAGAGCGCGTATAACACGCCACATGATATGATCAACCCATCTTGGATGAAGAGATAGCTCTCGGGCGGCTGAAGTCGAGCATCCGAAGGCTGGACAATGAGATGAGTGGTATATTTCTTGGCAAGCTCAAAGCTCATACTTGCGGTTGTGTAGCAAGAATGTAAACGCAATGCGATACCGTCATCATGGCTTCGATAGCATCTGTACTTATATTCTTACAAAATGCTTGGACGTTCGACGGCGTCTTGAGTGCTGATGAATCTTCCGACGCTTCCGGCCGGTCAGAAAGATGCAGCCTAATGATGAAGGATGCATGGCAAGCCTATCGCTGTAATCGCGATCGAGCTGTGCAACTCTCATTTTCGCATTGGACGCAAGTTGCACGTTCCTACCATGAGAACAAGACAAAGCGACCTGTCATATAGACTGTGAAGGTTCACCTCGATGTGGCTGGAAGCCATAGATTAAAAATATGCTCATCACGACAAAAACATGATGAAACACGGCAATGTGGCTGTGTAACGTCATCTGTACAGCGCGATCATGAAGATGACGACAGACTAGCACGCAGCCGCTTCTGTGACAGATGCTACATACCTCATGCAGCGGTGTGGAATCATTAGTGGCATACTTCTGCAAATTGTCCCAGCCTATGCGACGCTTGTGACAAAGAAAAGGCGTTCATTGGCGATCTTGTGGGACGGAATGCGATTTCACATTCATCTAGTAGCTATGAGACGATGGCTAGTACATATTGCTTTGCGATCTGGTACGCAGACCAACTGGATCACTATAATGCCATACGTTCCTGTCGGATTTCTGTTGTGTCAAAGATCTCAACAAATACCGCATTCACAAACCGCAACGTAAATACTCCCTTCGCTATCGCTTGATCCAAGATCTTCTGACGTGTTGGCAGCAGTGATTATCGTTCGAGACAGCCATCATGAAGCTGCTACTCGTTGGGGCTGCGGTGAACGCATACGTTGCCTATGCGGAAACTGGTTGCTGTTTCCACGCAACGGCAGATGGAGGTCCAGGCGGCATCGTGGAGCAGCTCTTCGATGGACAGAATCGCATTGGACAGACGGGGCTGAAAGAGGGAGAGTATTGTATCAATACTCAAGGAGGTTTGTCCAACATCCGGACCTGAACCGTGGCCGTATCTCACAATCGCAGGCTTGGTCGACAGTAGCGGAAGAGGGTGAGCGAGAACACTTCTACCCATCCTGATGCCCGCGAGCGCATCCAATGTAGCAGAATTCTGATGTGCGTCCAGATGTATCTTGACTCCTCCAACTTCGCAATGGCAGTGCGACGCGGGAGCACAGCCGAGCAAAGGCTTCTATGTCGGCGCCAATGGTACTCTGGGCTACAACTCATCCACACAGTTCTGGACCTGTCCGACAGGAGACAATGGAGGTTGGAACATTTATGGCAACCAGCCTATTCCAAATGAGCCGAAATGCGTTGCCACAAAGCTCTTCGCAGACAAGTGTAAAGCCTCTGAACCGCCCGCCGATAAGCCAGCTCCGCCGCCGTCTTCCCAATGTCCAGGATATTTGCCAAAGGCATATGAGGTACTGGAGGATCGATCGCTGGTGTATGAAAACGCTGACAGGGGCTGAAAGTTTCCTCACCTTATTGTTCCCGTCAACGAAGCTGAACGCGACAAGTGTTATGGGACCAGCTACAACGGCACTGCTGGGCGCGGCCTTTCGTCAGTCTTCAATTTCGACATTCCAATAGCGGCAAAGGGCAAAACTTGTGAGTTGCACCTTGGATAGCATTCACACCGGTTCGAACAATGCACTGACAGATGCTCGATCAATTGCAGGTGACATCAAATTCTTATTCCCGACTCAACGCCAGTTGGAAACATCGGCCTACACCTTTGCTGACAATAGTGATGGCTTCCAATTCGCTTTGTTGAGTGGTGTCGCTACAGAGTGAGTTATCACATACCTTCCTCGCGAACTCGACTGACTCGATGCGTTGTAGACAAAGCACTTTTGCCAATCTGCCCAGAGTCAAGCAAGACCTGGGTCAACAGGCTTTGGCTCCCGGAGCAGCTTTCGACATTGCGTCTATGGCATGTCCTGCTGGTGAGCGGATTTCTGTCTGGCTCCAAGCCAAAGGAAATTCATACGTCGACTTTTTCCAGGAGTAAGTTGCTATTTCGTGCTGTTTTTGAATAATCTGCTGACACGGGCACCCAGCTACAACCCTTGTCGTAAGTCCTTCGCCTGCCGACTTCTTGGACTCCGTGAACTGACAACCTTCAGCTATCGGCTTGTACATTATCCCACACTGATATCAGAGATTCTGATGATGGAAGAACAAGTTTCATACTCGAGATCCGTAGTGTACTATCGTATTGTTGAATCGAGATGTCTTCGCGCGCTTGCCATGAGCCTGGGGAGCCAGGACAGTGGATTGCACTGTGCTCTGAGCGCACGCCTCCAGGTCGTGCTCAGGGTTGTACAACCTACACGGTGCGTTGTGCTTCCACTTTGCTCCAAGTGGAAAGTCCTCTTGCTTGTGATGTCTCTCCTCGGCTTCCCAGTTGTATGTGGGGCTGGAAGCTCGGACAACCCAAGTAGGAAACCCGTAAAGTACCAGTCGGGCGGACATGGATGGCATCACGCCAG
The DNA here is from genome assembly GCA_005356885.1 of Cercospora cf. flagellaris. NCBI lineage: Eukaryota > Fungi > Ascomycota > Dothideomycetes > Mycosphaerellales > Mycosphaerellaceae > Cercospora > Cercospora cf. flagellaris. Next base: position 2,338,614 of record RJLU01000001.1, on the reverse strand, counting down.
CTTCAGTGCTATAACAATCTGCCGTCACGAATCGATCGTCTGTTCCGCGAGACTTGCTGTGTACGAGCCAAAGTGAGTCTGATCTTTTGGCTTCGATTTTGCTCTGCGTCGATACCTGGGAGTATCCATCCGATAACCTGTAAAGAAGGCGCCATTTTGTTGTGTAGACAAGCTGTGTGCCACAAGAGCAGAGACAATGCGACCTCTGCTGCGAGTAGCGAGGACGTTTCCCGCAGGAAGATGCATTCCAAGGCCGATTCTACATACGCAGTATCGAGCAGAGCATGCGGTGCACAGCCCTGTCATTCCGGATCCGCCTAGCAAAGCAGGTGCGTCGAATGGACAGTACAATTCCGCACCTCTGCTAGGGACGACGAAAAGGCTGCCCGAGTTCTCCTTGGCGGAAAAAGTCGTTCTTGTGACAGGTGCAGCTCGTGGGCTTGGCCTGGTGCAAGCAGAAGCGTTGCTAGAAGCAGGTGCGACAGTCTACGCGTTGGACAGATTGCCAGAGCCCAGCCCTGACTTCTATCGGGTCCAGAAAAGGGCCGCCGAAGAGCTTGGTGCGAGATAGTGAAAGAACTCAGGCACTGAATTTGTACTGACCGCAGTAGGTACCACGCTACACTATCGACAGATAGACGTGCGAGATGTCCCACAGCTGAATGAGATCGTGCGAAACATCTCGGAGACGCAGGGTAAACTCGATGGCTTGATCGCCGCAGCTGGGATCCAGCAAGAGACTTCAGCCCTGGAGTACACAGCCAAAGACGCGAACACCATGTTCGAAGTTAACATTACTGGTGTTTTCATGACTGCTCAAGCTGCCGCGAAAGAAATGATCAGACACGGCCGAGGAGGCTCTATAGCCATGATTGCATCCATGAGCGGATCAGTTGCCAACAGAGTAAGCACTTCTTCCTCGGACTTCGTCGCGAACACAACTGACTTCTGCCAGGGTCTCATTTGTCCAGGTGAGCAACCGAGCCATAAGCAGTGAGGGCGCAGAGCTCGGTATGACTGATGAAACTTCCAGCATACAATGCCTCAAAGGCCGGAGTGATACAACTGGCAAGGAATCTTGCAAGTGAGTGGGGCCAGCATGGCATCCGCGTGAACACCATCAGCCCGGGATACATTGTCACGGCCATGGTAGAGGCGCTCTTCACACAATATCCTGAGCGAAAGCGTGACTGGCCGACGCAAGTGAGTTCCCTGACGATGTTGGCGTGTTTGACGTCGTGAGCTCATGCTTTCGCCGCAGAATATGCTGGGCAAGCTCAGCCTCCCGCAAGAGTATCGCGGTGCGGCCGTCTTCCTGATCAGCGATGCTTCCAGCTTCATGACGGGCGCTGACTTGAAGATCGATGGTACGTTGCCACGATTCGAACCTTGAGCGATACTGACACAATTCTACAGGAGGCCATTCGGCATGGTAGCGCTTGCTCGTGCTTTCATCGTTTATGATGTGAAGCGTGGTTTCGATGTTCGTTCAGCTCTCGCTTCCATCGTCCTCTGCAGATGTGATGACAGGTCTAGTCTTTTGCTCTTTCCCCATGAACCGACGTTGGAATAGCTCGTATGAAGTATATAGCAAGATCGGCAATGCGCACATTATAGCCGTAAAGCTACGGGCTGCGCGTCTGTACCGGGGATCCAAGAAGCCTTCCTTGACCACACGCCTCGCAGCCTGCAACCCTCTTTCTCTGTCCGAAGATGGTGGATAAATTGTTGAAGGTGGCCGAGAGTGCCACAGTCGCGACAGCCAGCCCCTCTTCTTCGGCACGGGTTCCTGTTGCTGATCTACGCGATGAGAGACGCGTTCTTTAGCTGGAGTCGGCTTGTATGGCAGAGGAGGTGGGGGCGAGGGCCGAGTATTGCCAGAGGTGGTCGCGTAGCCTGCGCGAGGCCATAGTGCACGTGTAGGGACACTTTCGATGCCGCGGTGGTCTGGCATCGCACGTGTGAAGGCAAGTGCGTGGAGCGTGTAGAATATGTGATGGAGGCTTAAACAAAGCTCAGGCAAAAAGTTGGCGCCCCACGAATGGCGCCGAGCAGGGAGCAGGGGTCCCTCGATCCTTCTCCCACAACATCTCTACAAACACAATCTCGCTCTGGACTCTCTCAAACATTGGGTTCCATTTTGCGATCAACAGCCCTTTCGGAGACAACTAGAAATCGGCATATCACGCGAATCACTACATCTGCGTTTCGAGATCCTCAGCGTTTGGCCAGTTCAGCCGCGAAACCCCACAGACGCGTGCAAACAACGCGTGTTTGCAGCATGACCGCAGACATAGAGAATCGGGTTTCAAGAACCGATGCTCCGCACGTAAATCTTCACGGAAAGCCTCGACGGGTCCTTGGTGATGTATCTGCAAACGTTCGCGTAATGGCGGACCCAAAATTCTTCGATGGCAAGGCGTTGACCGGAAGCCAACTGAAACGAACCTCAGCTACAGCTCTCGACGATAGCTCGGGCTTCACATATCTCAAAAGACGAAGGGTGTCAAGTGATAGGAGTCTGTTACCTTTCGAGAGGGCACCAAAGGATCCTCAGCCAAAAACCGAGCATACACAGCCCGCACTGGATCGTGAACAGGTATGCTATTGATCATAGAACTGGACGGCCTGAGGCTAAGCATATCAAGCAAAACCTGGAATCGTCCTCTGCAGCCCCCGGGACACCTGCTCAATTGGTAGTGGATGACGAAGACGACGATTCTTCAGCAGAGCGGAAGTCCTTTTCCTCTCTAATCAATTATGATCCATCTTCCCAAAATGCTGCTGGTTCGCAAAGTCGTCCGACACCACTCTTTCGGGGGCCTTCGCATGCAGAGCTATTGAAGATGCGCCTGCAAGTCGCCTTGTACAAGGTCAAGACGTAAGTACAGCCTGCTGATGGCAATCGCTGAGCTGACCGGCTTCTTTAGCAACCAGATTCACGTGCCATTTGATGAATTGCGAGAGAACACGTTGTCACAACGTCAGAGAGAATACAATGAGGCGGAAGAGGCCGTTGCGGCATTGCGTGCTGAAGCACAGGCAAAGGATGCCCAACGCACTCACGCTCATCCATCTTCAGCTTTATTTCCGGCGCCCATGTTACAACCCACAGACTACAGCAGCCGGACAATATACGGTCCCACGTTAGCAAGCTCGCCTCCTGTGAGTCGTTCATCTCGTCCCAACATGCGAGACTCGGCTCTGCGTGGCTTTGGTCGAACCACGACGGCGGAGGAAGAACTCACTAGCAGTGTGGTCAAGGGTCGCGTTGCAGCCGGCTTGCTCGATCTTAGGCGTGGTGCGGAGGGCAGCTAGAGTCGGTCTGGCAGGTGCCATCTAATGTGACCTGCTGCGAGAAACATAAATCTCTCCAGCTCTCACCAGCGCGGATGATGACGTCAAAGCCAGCAAAATCCACTTTCTCGACTCACAGTCCCTGTTCTCCTCATTGACGGATCTGTCGCGTGAAGGTCCACCAAGATGTCAGCCTCGAACGACGAGATTGCTACTACTGCCAATGAATTGCTCGAAAGTCTTGACCTCCAACTGAACAAGTACGATATTCGTCAGAAGTTGTGGCAGGGCTATGGATACGTGTGTAGTGTGGAAGGAGGCAGGGGACTGGGGACTTCACGGTCTCTGATCTTGAAATATGTCAGGCCTCCTCCATCTCGGGATGCCGAATCCGAAGGACATTTACGCAAGGTCATTAGCTATTCCGTCGAGCAACACTTCTACGCCACTCTTGCGCCTCTTCTACCACGCAAGATCGCCGTTGCCCAGTGCCATGCCAGCATCAACGCAGAAGGCAAGGTGGCACTGCTCCTCGAGGATTTGCGCGACCGATTCCCTGTTGCTGGCGAGAAGAAGTCAACCTTAAATAAAGCTCAAGTTCATGCTGCGATCAACTGGTTAGCCAGATTTCATGGCTTTTGGCTACAAAATTTAGCACAGGCAAACAATTATCGCTTACGACTCCCTCCACTTGAGGATTTGCAAAGCCGAGAAGCGCTAGAAGATCACAGAGAAGGCGGCGTCTGGTTAAATGGGGGCTATACTTATCTTTCAACGCGTCGATCTGAATTCGAATCCCTGAGCCAGGATGACAGTTCCGAGTGGTCAAGAGCACTTTGCGCGCCCGTGGCTGGCTCTGGGACATCTATTGCTGAACAGGTCGCGAGAGTTTTGTCGCCAGCCACTGTGACATCGCGATCAGGTCTTGACCAGTACCAGAGCCTTATTCATGGAGATGTAAAGGTATGCCGTTGACAATGTTGCGTGCATACTGAGTTGTGGTTGATTTTGCGGCAGTCCGAGAATCTGTTCACGACGGTGTCTGGGGATGCAGTCGCATTTTTCGACTTCCAGTATGTCTCGCAATCACTTCCATAAGCACCCACGATTCCTGACTATGACTTCTAGGTACGTTGGTTTGGGCTGTGGTCTCAGTGACTTAGCCAAGCTCTTCACCTGCTCTGTGCCTGAAGATTTACTCCACGAGTGCAAGAGTGCCGATGGGCTTCCGAACGCGTTGACTATGGGCCAAGGCGAGATGGCATTGTTATCCTTTTATCGCAAGACATTTGAGGAGGCCTCAGGCAAACCTTATCCATGGGATCTCTTTGTGATGCACTGGCAAGCAGCCTTGATTGATTGGACCCGTTTCCAAGCATCCTGGGGGTAAGTGACTGCGTGTTATAACGCATTCTGTAGTGATCAATGACCTTGATGCAGATTCTGGGGGAACACCGAATGGCTCGAAGCGCGCGCCCGCTCGATACTCGCTGATAGGGAATGGTTGAATTGGCTGTCTTGCGCCTGCGAGCCATGAAACACATCTACATGATGTAGGCACTTGATCATTCGAGGCAACCTCTCTTGGAAAGACAACGAGCAGGACCAATCCCTCCTCAACTCATGAATCTGGATGGAGGGAGGACGTCGATGTACAAGAGTGCTACTCGCAGGTGATTATCCTCGTATCACGGAACATCAATGCACACGGAAGGCCTCCCATTGACGAAGGATTCAGGCTTGGCAACGCTAAGACACATCCGTCAGCATGCACGTATGAGTCACCCCGACTCATTAGACATATAAGCGCCAGATCTTTCTCAGGATAACAGCCAGAGCAAATTCTCCTCGTCACGAGACTCAAGTACTTCGTCCGGCCTCGCGTTAGAGGCCTCAAAACCTAAGTGCAACAATGCCAACAACAGGAGTCGTCACCACTGAGGAGCGCCAGCGCCAGCGATGGTATATCCTGGGATGCGCCACAGCAGACCATTGACTGGTCAGAAGACTTATACGGCCTTCTGGACTTTGATATAAACGACACTTCGAACTTCGCACTGGATACCTCCATTTACGACAATGCTATCGACATACCGACATTGGGTGCAGTTGAAAGCATGCAATGCCCTTCTGGACATATCACAGACGGCGACGCCCAGTACAACTTGTTTGTCCCAGCAATTGACCACGATTGTGCTGAGCCTGCGGCCGGTCTGTTGAACACTGGAGTACGATCGGGCACGCAGTCCAAGGTGATGGGAATCGCTTCCCATTCGCCGGCAACCAGCTCGAACAGCCAAACCGCTTCATCATCTCCTTCATCTCTACTTTCCGACCGCCGAAGAACTGCTCCAAGCTCGTCCATGTCGGATCAGTCACAATCAGAACCCAGCTACAAAGTGCAGAAGCGCAAACGCAACACCGAAGCTGCTCGACGCTATCGGCAACGAAAGGAAGATAAAGTTGCCCAGTTGGAGGAGGCCTTGAAGGCAATGACCGATGAGCGGAACAAACTCTCCTTGAAGCTCGCACGAGCAGAGGCGGAGACGAATGTATTGCGCAGCATGTTCAAGACCTCTTGAAGACTTACAGGTTCTGTAATGTCGAACCTTCACATTGAAATCTCTCGAAGTGGCGTTTGTGCTGCCTTGGGTTCGAATTACTGTACTGTAGAACATTTTGTCAATATCCAAGCATGCAAATATGCTGCTAGTGATCCATTATCTGCCGCCCTTTTCCTGTCATACTGCTATCTGTCCATGATCATCGACACCGCTGTCATACAAGGCTCTCTTGTCTACATGTAGTTTGGCCGTAAAGTGAGCGTGCAACAGATCCTGAGACTTGCTTGCATTACGAGCTCGGTTTGGTTCGGTCCAGGTTCTTGCAGATGACCGAAAGTCATGCCGTCGGCTATCCGGATGTGTTCGCAAGCTGACGAGCATACCGGCGTCATCTGGCGCGGCTGCCGCTGCCACGAGACGCAGATTGACTTTCGCTACAAGCTACGTCACACTGTCCAGCTCATAGTGCAGTATGCGAATGACTTGTGAGTGAGATGGCAGCTGGTACAGCGAGCGAAATCGCAGATGTGGCGGCAATACTGCGCCGGAATGGTGAGGGCGAAACATTGTGATGAAAGCGAGAATAACGCTCGCCACAGGTTGCTGAGCCACAGCAACCCGACTTATTCCGCGTACAAATTGACTATAGCTGATTGGCTGCAAAACCTTCGGAGGAGGCTCTGCGCATCATCTACCTGAGCTGCTCTTCACTTTTTTCCCTTCCATCTTCCATCGACCACTTGACACTTCTATCTCTACCACACCACACTGTCCACCAGGTCTTCGCCTCTCCATCTTCTCACGAGCGACCCACCACATCAACTCATACATCAGACACAATGGGCAAGGACGAGTTCAAGGACGGTATGTTTACCTTTTCCGAACGCAGGCGCAAGCACTTTCGTGGCGACATCAATGGCTGTCGAACAGCCATCAGAGTCACACGGGCTTGCCACGACTGCACCATTTACGAGTGTCGTCGCTCTCGCGCTCCACACCCCTCGACTCCGCTCTCCAGTCAGACCTCCTTTCTAGCAACTAACAAGCTGGACAGGCGACGCCAAGAAGGGTGCCAACCTCTTCAAGACACGATGCGCGCAATGCCACAACCTCAAGGCTGGTGAGCCAAACAAGATTGGACCCAACCTTCACGGACTTTTCGGCCGTCAAACCGGCCAGGTGGAGGGCTTCTCATACTCAGACGCGAACAAGCAAAAGGGCATTACATGGGAAGAGGGAACACTGGTACGAGCGCTCTCCAGCATGCTGTGACGCGGAAAAAGAATCTGAAACTAACGCACGCCGTGCAGTTTGAGTACCTCGAGAACCCAAAGAAATACATCCCAGGAACGAAGATGGCCTTTGGTGGTTTGAAGAAGGGCAAGGACAGGAATGACCTGATCACTTACTTGCGCGAGGAGACGAAGTAAAGATGGGGCAACGACACAGCAGCCACAAGCAGGTGGCGACGATGACTCCAGCATAATCCGACAACCTGTACCAATACACCACCTTTAGACGCCGGTTTACATGTTGCTACGACACGCGACACGAGTATCTGGCTTGCGGACGAGGATGGTCCTTCTTCTGTGCTATACGTATATGCATTCGGCGTTGAGGTCGCAAGCGACCTGGTATACCAGCTCTTCTCTCTTCTCTCTTCAATCAGGCGGCACGGCGCCGGTCTTTTCCACGTGTCACGGCAGACGAGCGTACACAGTACACAGACTCTGAAAACTGCTTCGCGCCGGACGCAGCGTACTCAACGTGGCTGCCAGCTGTCTCTCCCGAGGCTCCGCAAGTCTCGGCAATAGCTCGGCTTTCAGACCGATGCACTGCGTTCCGATGTGTTCCCACGTGAGATGTGTGCACTGACAAGTTACAACAGACCGAGTGTTACCAGGGTTCTTGAGCGACTCGCGCGCGAATGCTTTGATCGGCTCAGCCGCGCTCATCAACCCATTCTACAATCATGCTGTCGCTGCCAGATTTCAACGACGAGCACGAAGAAGGAGCAGAGCCAGCATGTTCAGGCACACGACAGCCAGGTGCACCGTAAGCAGTAGTGCAATGCCGATCGTCTCGAGATCCTCGATCCGTTCCTTGCGACACCATCGCCAATTTTGAGTCGCAAGTTCGCCGAATCGAATAATTTCGCCGTCATGGAGAGTCTGTAATAACGTCACGCGGTCAGCATTTGTCGAGCAATATACCGGATCCGTGAAGCCACCAAGCGGGCATGTCATTTGCCCTTTCCTCAAGCGTTCGGCCAGTTAGAACAGTTGTGCGCTGTCGAGACTCGCTCCGTTGGCCACATTCGGCTTCGAGACTTAGGTTCGCATCATGTACGGCCATTGGAAAGATGGCAGTGTAATACCAATACTTCATGAAGCTTCAGCATCGATGCCCATCTTGCGTGTCCGTTAGCCCTGTACAATGTAGAGTCCGTGTCCTGTTGAACGTCATAATCCTGCCGAAGTGTGAAGAGCTGATCACTGAGGATTTTCATGCACATATCCGCGAGTTGTGACTTCTCACTCTCAAGCGTGAATCCCGCCTTCAAAATTTGGTTAGTCATCAACCACAGCCTTGAAACTCCGAGCCGATTCTTGCATCGTCATACTCGCAACCCACATCCCACGGCAAAGATCAAATACACCGACAATGTCTGAAGCGGCGCTCGCTGCGAGCTACAGGTCCCCGGTCTCTGCCCAGAACTTCTCTCTTGAGCTTCCACGGCCTCCACAATCTGGCAGTGTAGACGAGAAAACGTCATATCTCGCAGCACTGCGCGCCAATGCCTCAAAGCTGCAAGGCGAAATCAATACCTTTTTGACGCAGAAGATGGAGGAAGACAAGGCCGCTGAAGCAGAAAAGGGCATGGCAAAGAAAGTGGACGAGCAACGCGAAGAGGACATGTATGGTGAGGAGGATCCCGAAAATGACGGATGAGAGCAATTTGGGCCTTTCGAGGTACGGGATAGGATATGCTGCACACGATCTCTGTGCGCTTGTTACAGGTCCATCTATATCGCAGGAGCGCATTCTACACAATTTGTCTATCCGGAAAGCTTTATACAATTCGACCGTCCGATCAGAATCCTACAGCTCGACACAATCCATATCCAACACTGATGATTACGGCGTACGCAAGGATACTGGCGGGTATACCTCTCGTCAAGAAGTGCCTGACTTGCAGGTATCGCTGTCCAGTTTGGGAATCTTCCATCATGATCGCCGCTGCAAACGATGTTAGCAAGGTCATGACAGTGAAACTTGAGTTGAAGACGACTTACTCATATTCGGAAAGCCACTTGTTGGCAGGCCCATGGCTGCAGAAGCCATGAGCACGGAAATCATGACCAAAAGATTGGGGTGCGGCGAATCCATTCCAGCACCGACTTCACGCACGAGAGGCAGAATAATGAGAGCCGCAACTGTGTGGCTGATGAAGGTGGCCACGACGGCGATGAGTGCCGCGAAAGCGCAGCAAATACCGTAGAGTGATAGGTGCGAAACCATTCCTGTAATCGATTCGGCAATAGTCCTGAGCAGACCCGAACTGTTGACGGCTTTGCCAAGAGCGAGACCGCCTGCCGCGAGGATGATGATGGTCCATAGGAAATTGTTAAAGTCCTCTTTGGTCAGGATTCCGGTTCCGAAGAATAGCACGATCGGAATTATGGCAACCACTCCCATGTCTCCAAATATGTGCTCAAGCTGGTGGCTTACGCACCACAGAGCGATCGTCACAAGAGTGACAACCGTAATGAACCATTGAACTCCAGTGAACTTGTCCTTCATAGGACGGATAGGTACGATGGTGGTGCTGCGGCCGGGGCGGAATGTGACCAGGAGCAACAACCAGATAAGTAATATGCTGATGATGCAGACGGGCAGTGCGATGAAGAACCATGTTCCCCACCCGGGCTGCGGCTGCATGTTCTCTAGAGCGATGAGGTTCTGCGGTGAAGCTATTGGTGAAGCCGCACCGCCCATGTTTGAGGCCAAAGCGATTCCGAGAAGAAGAGCCTTGGACATGTCACTATCAGCCGGGAGGTTGCGCAGGATTGGCTATTCACAGTGTTAGTTGTCAACCCTGTCTTTCCACTCGTAGTACTCACTTGAATGATGCTGAAGCATAACACTGGTGCTGCGACATTACTGATCCACATGCTTGCAAACGTGGCCACACCCATGCTGGTGAGCAGAACCGTGCTCGGCTTCGTCCCTGCTTTGGACAACACAAAGGTCGCCATCATCTTCGCGATATTATACTTGCTCAGCGCTGCTGCAATTGTGAAGCCTCCCAGCAGCAACATGATGACTGGCGTCCACATCGAAGCGAACACGTACCCAGCAGCTTCTTTGCTTGCGAGACGGCGATAAGGTTTCACATCTTCGCGCACGACTTGCAGCAGGACGCACAGGAACGGAACAAGGAGTGAGGTGACAAACAGCGGTATAGCCTGGTCCAACGTTAGTACATCTTGCTGCGATATGGCAAGAATATTTACTCACCTCCGTAGCCCATAGCAAGCTGACGAAAACCACAAGCGCAAGACAATTCTGCTGCTCTGGTCGATCCATGATGGGTACTGACAGTAGGACTGCAAAGACCGCAATGATCGCGCATAGTACCCAGAAGGTCCCCGTAACCAGGAACTTGGGGCATCGGTACTTGCCAATAGGCAGGGTGACCTCCTTAATAGTACCATCGGCGTCGTCGCCCTGCAGGCGTGCACGCTTCGGATCATGATCCTGACCAAGCATGGTGTTGCGGATGCCCAGATTGGCTGCTTGCGCCTTTCTCTCGATACCAATCATCTCACGCCAGACGGTGTTGCGTTCCCACACGACATGCTCACGCAAATGCAGACGTAGTTCCCGGCGAGCCATGTCGACATCACCCTTGGTCACGATACCTGCATATGCCTCTTCTATCTTCCTCAGATGCTCACTCAACTGCTCTGTAGTGCTCGGCAAGAAGGGGTAAGCTGGCTTGACCTTCTCGTTGATGTATGTTCTCTTCAAATTTCGATCGAGAGTCTTGTCATACTTTTTGAGGACTTTGCTGAACCCAGTCTCATTGAGTTGTATGAATGAGCGTAGCTCGCAAAGCGTCACGTAGAGATTCGTCGTCCTCTTCTTCAGCGTTATGCCCTCGTCATATAGAGCCTGGAGGGCATCGTCACCAAACTCATTGAACGCTGCACTGGGCCTGCGGCGCATCTCGGCCGAAGAGTCGCCATCCATATATGCACTCGAGGTGAGGTCCTTCCTTGAAGAGCCTCGGCGACCCTTCACCTTATCGAGCGTGGTAGACCTCTCCAACAAGGTGGACTGACTTCTACCGATCGTGGTCGAGCGGTCTATAGTTGACTGGCTCTTATTGAGAGGGGCTCGCTCATTGTCTTCGTCCTCGCTCTCATCGTCCTCGTCATCCTCTGCAATGGGTGTACGCTGACTGCTGCTTACAGTCGAGCTCTTTCTGCGCCTAGTCGGTAAGGTGCGGAAGATGCTCTGCTGGCGGGCGCGTGCCCATAGACTCTGTCTGCGCTCGCCGCCTTGACCGTCGGCCTCTCCAGCAGCATGCTCTGACTCGAACTCTTCAACATCCCGCAGCAGTGCGTCCACCTCGCCCAGGATCTCGAGCTCTTTGAGCTGGTAGAAGCTGCATATCTTCTCCAGCTCATCGTCTAGCTTGCGCTTAAAGACCTTGTCAGGATCATCGCCGGCGCCATTTACAAGCAACGGGGACGATTCGGGATCGGTGGGCTGTGTGGCTCCCTGGCCCGATTGATTCAACTGCTTCTCGAGCTGGTATATTAGCTTTTTGAGGTTGGAGTAGGCGATGTAGTTGGAGGACCAGTCAGGCACCGCATTGAACTGGATACTGTGTGAGAACTTCATATCGTGCTCGATGAGGTCGCAGAGCTTCTGTCTGCGACGGAGGGCTTCGCGAGTCGCGGGACGCAGGAGGTTTCGGGTGGGCACTCGTCGTAGTGCTGAGCTGCGCGGCGTGGGACTCGGCGTGGGAGGGTCGAGGCTGTCGAGCTCGATTGGGGCGGGCGAGTACCGCTCGGCCGCGCTGCTACGATGCCTCCCCGTCCGGTCACTGCTGCTGCGCCATGTCTCCAGGGTGGTGGTGGGGGCGGCGGCGCGGAACGCCGAGTCGACGGCTTGAGCGAGAGGAATGGTGGTGGTGCGTGGTGGATAAGAAACAGAGCGTCATGCGTGATTGGATGCCTACCGCATAATTTTTGGTCGACCACAACCAGGTCGTCGTGGATTGGCGGGCGGTCAGATCTTCGACAGCCAAGCACGGAGGACTACGACTGCCGACATGGATGTGTGCAACGCGTACTGGTCTCGTCGCGCCAAGTGCTGTTGCGATGGCCCAGTGCCCTCGACGCCGACACACGCGCGACAGCAACGCGATGACTATCGTTGCCAAACGGATCCGTCGAAGCTGCTTCCGGACCCGGAGCACGTATGCTTCACCATGCCTGGTCGTGTTCGCGTAAGGACGTGGTACTCACGACAGCTCCGAACTCGCAGCAGCAGCAGCGCATCGACGTACACACCCTCCTGCTATATCTATACGCAGACTCCCCGGGGGCGTTGCGATTGATATATCGCCCTCGTCAGGCGCCGCACGAAAGTCATCATCTATATCACGAGTGTCCCCTTCCACGCTTATCCTGACACCACGCAGTAATCAGTCCAATAACCCATCTTGAAACGAACCAAAACGATGGCAGAAGCGGCGAAGAAGTACCACGTTACTCCAGAGGATGCACGATCCTATGTTGAGGGCGTCCTGCAGGCCAACGGCGTGCCCAATGAGAACGCAGCCATCGTTGCTAGATGCCTTGTAGCAGCTGATCTCAGAGGAGTTGATACGCATGGCGTCAATCGCATACCTTCGTATCTGGCCCGCATTAGGGAAGGTGTGCTTGACGCCAAAGCGCAGCCGACATTGAACGAAGTCACTCCCGTGGTCGCCCAGGTTGATGCCAACAATTCGTTTGGCTTCGTTGCTGCTCATATGGGAATGAGCAAAGCCATTGATATGGCAAAAGTCTATGGGATTGGCATGGTGAGCATCAAGCACAGCAATCACTTCGGCATGTCTGCTTGGCTCGTCCAACAAGCCATTGATGCGGATATGATGAGCTTGGTTTTCACCAACAGCTCTCCAGCATTGCCTGTTTGGGGCGGTAAAACAAAACTCATGGGAGTCAGCCCGATTGCTTGTGGTGCACCCGGCGGCAATGAGCGGCCATTTATCCTGGACATGGCGCCATCTGTCGCAGCTCGAGGAAAGATATACAAAGCGAAACGGCGTGGTGAAAAGATTCCACTTGACTGGGCGCTGGACGCCAATGGCGAACGTACGGACGATCCTACCCAAGCCTTGGAGGGTGTTATGCTTCCTATGGGAGGACCGAAAGGATCCGGTCTCTCGATTAGTACGCTTTTTTGCACTTTCGTTTCTTCTCGCTCTCGCTGACTCGTTGATCCAGTGTACGTCTTGCTCGGAATCTCAAGCAATCGCGGCTAACATAACTTGTAGGATGGACGTCTTCAGTGGTGTTTTGTCAGGATCTGCTTTCGCAGGCCATGTCACCAATCCGTACGACCCTAGCAAACCTGCGGATGTCGGGCACTTTCTGGTCGCCATCAAGCCGGATCTGTTTATGACCTTGGACGAATTCCGATCCAGGATGGACTATCTGTATCGGCGAGTGGTTGACTCGGAGAAAATGGCGGGCGTCGATACTATCTACTATCCTGGAGAGCTTGAGATTCTCACAGAAGAGACTCGAAGGCGTACCGGTATTCCCTATGTCGATGCTGAGATCCAGGCACTGAACGATGAAGCCGAAAAAGTCGGAGCCAAGCCAATACGGATCAGTGACCACATGTAAAATAATCCTTTTGATCCGAGAAAAGATATTGATGAGTTGAGACAATTCATCACGGGACCACTTTCAGGCTCTTCAATCAATCGCTCGGGATGACCAAAAGGGCAATTCCGAATGGTCTTACCGCCCTCGTCTCGGGCCATGGCGGTGGCACTGGCAAGGGCAATTGGAGCACATTGGACGTAGGAAGGGCTGCGCTTGCCATGCCTGCGGCTCTTGCGGAGTTGTTTATCTCACATGTGGAGTCTCCAATTCCATGGGAGTCTCCAGTCCGGACCTTGTCACCTCTTATGGCAATGCCCCACCGCGAATGGCACCCCATGGGATCATGCGATGGAACCCCATGTCGTATGGAATCTCCACGAGGCGAACAGGCCGTTGACGAGGTGTCCGCTTGGTTGCCTCCTTCAACGCATGCTCACACGATGCATTGTGCACTCGCGAAGTTTTGGTTGCCAATGCAAGCGGCAACTGAAGGCCCGCGTGTGCAGAAAGTTCAAGCTTGCCTGCCCGACGTCTCCCGCGCGTGCAGCCGTGTGGTATTACATGTGCCACGGAAAAGCCGCATACATTCTACGCACTGGGACGAAGCTTTCATATCGGTACATCTTCGACTGCTTGGCTGCGACTACGGCAACGCTATGCGACTTGGCTGTCATACGGCCCCTCGTCTTCCGTTGCTCATTCGTTACGAACAGCTTCAGTCCCACCAGGCCTCGAACGCCAGTGAAGCTAATGGAGCTTCGCCCACGTTGCTCGCGCACAGCTATCCCGCATCGACCCCATACACACTCTGCCGAGTACAGTGCTTCCCCAGTACAGCAGGGTTCACATTGGAAAACTTTCATGGTGGAGAGGTCGCGTAGTGAAATGCGAGAAGTGCCAAGTAGGCCGTCGTCCTGTGCGCGGGTGTGCTCCGATGAAAGGCTCAGCTCACGAGGTCGCACGTCGTTTATAAGTTCGGACAAGTGCCCCAAGCAACGCCGCATCCTTGGTTTTCTTAGCAGCTCCTGCTTGTTTCTCTTCTCTGCTTCATCGGCACTGCCTCAGGCACAACAAGCAGAGCACAAGACATTCTAAGCTTCGGCCAAGATGTTCCTCCGTCGAAACGATCAGGAAGCTCCCAGAGAGGTTCTGAATTGGCGATTATGGTATGGCGTGTTCGGTGAGTGGTAAATCGCAGCGCAGAAGCCGCGCAAATATTGACATGGATGACAGTCTTTGGACTTATGGGAGCCGCTCGTGGCGTGGACGAGGTAAGACTCCGAACCGACTGCTGGCGTCCTTTCATCCCTAAATCACGATGCAGGGCCTCATCGGCACCACTTCCACGCTGCCTAGCTTCTCCTCGAAATTTCATCTCAAAGACCCAAGCTTGAGCGAAACTGAACAAGCGAGCCGCCTGGGCAACATTACCTCTATGCTTCAGCTTGGATCGATCGGAGGAGCACTCATTGCATTCTACATTACAGACAAGATTGGTCGTATATGGGCAACTCGGCAACTGTGCTTGCTTTGGGTCATCGGCATCGCAATATTTCTGTCCGCTGGAACCACCGGATCTATTGGCCAGATCTACGCTGGCCGCTTCAGTAAGAGCATCGAAATCATGTTACAGGCCGATCTAATGTCTTTTCACAGTTGCTGGACTTGGAGTAGGGCAAAGCTGTGTCGTTGCTCCGACGTATTTAGCGGAAATTTCCCCGCGTTTCACGAGAGGACTCTGTGTTTGTATGTTTAGTGGCAGTGTGTACTTGGGGATCATGTTAGGTTCGAAGTCTCCGTCTCGTTGGAGCCAACGCAGCGTTTGCTGACACCGACCAAAGGATATTTTGCCGTCTGGGGCAGCTCGCTCCACATCTCGGGAGAAAGCCAGCTACAGTGGATCATGCCCAACATGCTTCACATCTACTTCGCCTCTATCATCGGGTTTTCCTCGCTCTTTGCCGTGGAGTCCCCAAGATGGCTGATGAAGGTCGGGAAGTATGAGCAGGCAACAAAGAATCTTTCTACCCTTCGTAACCTTCCAAGCGATCACTGGTACGTTCAGGCCGAGATCATCGATGTCAGGGATCAACTTGAACGGGAGAAGGAAGCGACCCTGGGCACAAAATGGTACGGCATTATCCGCGAGCTCTTCTCCTCTAGTGCCAACAGATACCGCCTTTTCCTCTCGGTTTTTTCGCAGCTGCTCAGTCAATGGTAAGTGAGATACGAATGGCAACTGTCTCTTGTGAGGGAAGGACTGACCAGACTTCGACACAGGAGTGGAGCATCCTCCATCACGATCTACGCTCCTGAATTCTTCGCCCTCGTTGGTCAGACGGGTCAGAACCAGAAGCTCTTTGCAACGGCCATTTTTGGAGTTGTCAAGTTCATATCCGCCTTGTCTTGCGCACTTTTCTTGATTGACTACATTGGACGCAAGCGGTCTCTCATGATCGGCATCTCACTGCAATTTGTTGCGATGCTGTATATGGCCATCTTCCTCATGATAGACCAGCAGGTGGACGACCTCGAAGAGCAGAGCCAGAGTCAAAAGAATGCCGCAACAGGAGCTCTGGTCATGATGTACGTGGATTCCCCGCGGCACTTCGCGTCATTCGCTGACCTGTTTTCTCACAGCTACCTTTCCGGGTTCGGCTGGGCAATGGGCTGGAATTGCATCCAGTACCTCATCAATTCCGAAATCTACCCCCTGCGGCTCCGCGCCATCGGTGGATCGTTCGCTATGACATTCCACTTTGTCAACCGTCAGTGTTTCCGACTTGTACAGCTCTTAATGTTGCCTTGCTGACCCGTCGCAGAATACGGCAATTCCAAAGCAGTACCAGAAATGTTCATCGGCATGACGCATGGTGGCACCATGTTGTTCTTCGCCACAGTGACAATCATTGGGTTGGTATGGGCATGGTTCTTCTTGCCCGAGCTTGCAGGCAAGTCCCTGGAAGCCTGTGACGCCGTATTCAACCTGCCATGGTACCTCATTGGAAGGAAGGGCAAAGAGCTCACGGCGGGCGCGGGCGGTGTCGTGGAGAACTTGCACGAGAAGGCGGTGCTGGAGGCAGATCAGGTGGAAAATATCCAAGACGCCGATCGAAAGGCATGAGATGGTGTTGGCGCTCTGATGGTAAATCTCTTGATACGACGATACGAATGATATATGAGAAACTTGCTTCCGGGTGATGTCTGTGCACAAGTGCCATGTGGTGAAGCCAGAGTGCTGGCAGCAAGGGTTTTGTGGGGAGAGCTGCAATGGATTGCGAAGCTCACGCTACCGTCATCGCGTGCACAAGCTTGCAACACCTTGACTGCTGCAGCAAACCATCTCACATCACATCTGTTGTCGGACAACACACATCTCTCCCCCTTGATCGCTGCGCAGAATCCACCTCCGTGGTCACCTGTCTTCATCATGTCCGCACCGCCCACAACACGCGTGTTGCGCCAATGCCTCCGCCGCACCTCGAAAGCGGTCGTGCAGCCCACTCCCCACCGACAGATGCACCGCCAGGCCGTCCGCCAAACGATACGTCCCGTCACCTTGTCGCAGCCGCGATGGCTCTCGATCACATCTACCGCCCGCGCTGGCATTATGCCCGAGACAGAAGACCCCAAGCCGCCGAATGATGAAGCTGTAGAACCCGGCAACCTGCACGCCGCACAGCTCACCGACGAGGAGTATCAGCGACTGTCTGATCTGCAGATGGACGCCGTACATGAGAAGGCAGAGGCTATGCAGGAGTCGCGGGAAGACGTCGAAGTGGAGTACTCTGTAGGTTCCGACCACACAGCGAGCTACATTGACTTGCATATCTGATCAGCTAACACTACCAGGCCGGTGTGCTGAACATTGTGTTCCCACCCAATGGCACCTATGTTCTCAACAAGCAGCCGCCGAATAAGCAGATTTGGCTGTCATCGCCTCTGTCCGGCCCCAAGCGCTTCGACTGGGTGGTATCGGGGGAGAGTATGCATCAGAAAGAGGGCGGAGGTCATGGAGATTGGGTGTACCTGCGCGACGGCACGAGGCTCAATGCTTTGCTGAGTAAGGAGCTCGGATTGGGTATTGATCACAGCGAGGAAGATATGGCTCCCAGCAAGGACGCAACAGAATAGACGGCTGGACAGAGGGCTGCCAGACGCAATTGGCCGTCAACGCCATTTTGAATGACTAGATCCTGTTCTCAGATTCGTGTCCTCTGTACCACCTCCCTGCTGTGCTCGTGGGCCTGCGTGCCGCTGTCTTGGAGTGCATCAATCACGCCTCTCGACTATCCTCCCCTGATGCGCTTGTGGCATACATCCCTCTTTACGCTCTGCTCAGACTTGCTGACGCGGCGCGGATCTGGTTTGCTGTCCTAGATCGCTATTGTATGATCTGTACGACTTCTCCGGGTCTGACTCTTTCCATGCTAGCAGGACATGTGCCTCAGCGCTCAGTCTAACATAGTTCCACGTGCGCGGGTCGGCTTCCTCCTCATGTTGCATCATTTGTTCGTCTCCTTCCATTCATTGCCGAGCTCCGTTCAAGCCGCTGTGGCAACCTGCTGAGGAGCAGTCTGCGACTTCTGCTGCTCGCCACCATCTGGCTTTGGTAAATCCTCGAGGTCGAAGATGACGCGGATCTGGAGGCTGCAACTCGGGCAAACTGCGATCTCCTCCCCATCGCGAAGATCATCAATGTTGATTTCGAAGCGGTCGCCGCAGGGACATGGGTAGTGGTATATCTGTAAAGTCTCGTCGAATGTCATGTCCTGCAATTGTCGTCAGTCACTTCCTTGCCGCGGCGTGCATAGTGGGAAGACGTTGATCGCCGACCTCGATTTCGATCTCGTCATATATGTTTTCGTCGGCCATGATGTTCTACAATCAGCACTTGAAGACAAGGTTGTTCAAGTCTGAGAGTCACAAGTTCAAGTCGCAGCGTGAGCCAGAAGTTTTGGCGGGGACGGATCTGCAGCGGGGCCAAGACCGAGACCCTGTTGGCCTGCCTTGAACTCTCTTCACCTTCAAACACAGTGCGCTGACATTACTCATCGAGGTTGGAACAATCATACAAGACGTTTACGATTCAAGCTACGATCACCCAGAATTTAGAGCGCTTGATCTATCAATGAGCGAAACGGAAATCCAAACGCTTGTTGCCTTCATCTTTCGTGGTTGACAAGTAATTCTCCTTTTCCTCCTTGGACATGGCGTCCCAGATCTTGGCTCGCCTCTGATTGACGACCACGTAGAAGACTTTTGTGAACAGAAACAGGCAGATATTGTCTGGGAAGTTGGTCAGCTCAAGCCTTGTGCGCCAAAGTCGCGTGCTACTCACATGCAACGATCGCCAGGAGCACTTTATTGCCAGTGTAATATTGCGGAGCATCTGGCGTACGATATACTGGTCACAAGTCAGCCCCCGTTCTTTCACCAGGCCCCCAGTACTTACTATTGTTGCCGATGATATTGCTGGTCTGGACCATCATGTTATACAATGCCGAGGCAACGGTACGTGTTCTCACAGAGCCAGCATTTCTCGAAGTGACAGCGACAATCATTGCGTGGGCGTACGGCTGGTACTCCGTTAGTGGAGAGAACTGCGTCGATACGCCACAGCAGTTGCTACTCACCATAGCGTACAGCAGGACGGAAAGAATCCATGCTACCCAGGGTGATCGATCGGCTGGCAACACTTCTAGTGCAATCAGGAGCGGGAGCGCCCAGATCTGACTGATCGTAGCAAGCAAAAAGCGTTCATTGAGCTTTTCGCTCAACCTATTGCGAATTAGTGCTGACCGAGCGCGAGTCTTCCGTGGCCGCCCACATACCAGGTCAAGACCAGAAGGTTGATGATGAAGATCACATATGCCGGGATCGTCAGCAGGTTCGTCTCGAAGGTACCGAATCCCACGCTCTTGAGTTGAAGAGTCAAGTACGATGTTATTGGTGTGCTAATCTCTCGTCAGTCTGATTCAACACCCATCGCTGCGGGTACGCACTTAGGGATGGTCCAGCTCAGACCGAGCAAGTAAATAGGCCACATATGATAGTCCTGGAGACATTTCCAGAGCATGCGAATGCTCAATCCTTCGCGGTTGTGCATATCGCCTTTACTGGGATCGTCTCGCAAGATCCGGTTGACCATAATCTTCTCCTCGCGCTCGTTGAACCAACCGTCCTTGCCACGGAACCAGGACGCTGTTTGCGTGGGCGAAGGGGGAAGGTAGAAGTAGGAGAGCATGCCAATGAGGCCGGTGAGAGTCCCTTCCAAAGCAAACAGCCATCTCCAGCCAGCCATTCCATTGATGCCTCGCATGTGAAGGATACCATACGCCAGGAAAGCTGAAACAATGCTTGTCGATTGGTAAGCGGTCCAGAAAAACGAGAGTCTGATCGGGAGTTCCTTCCCAGTGTAAAAGTATGAGAGGTATAGTATTACCTGGAACGTGCAGGCGATATTAGCAAGTACTTCTCCAGAGGCATGTCGAGCTGTTCTTACATCTGGAATGAAACCGCCTTCGATCAATCCAAGCAATGAGCGAGTCGCCCAGAAGGAGCTCCTGCCACTTAAGAAAGCCTGCATGCAAGCTACAAGACTCCAGGACACCATCTGGATAGGGATCCAATTGTCCGGTCCCAACTTCTTCGATATCAGCTGCGATGGCAGCTCGGCGAACAGGAATGAGACATAGAAGATCGTCTGTCCTGTGTTATACTATTGCAGGTCAGCATTTAAGTCAATTGATACTTCACCAACGCTGGAGCCCATTGGCCGCATCCAATGAATGCAGTCTTCCATTTCAGGCCGACTATTTGGCTCTGATAGTCCGACGAAGGTCCTCCCTCGCGCATGAGACTCACATCGTTTGTGGACATTCCAAGATCCTCCAAAAGGTTGTCGCTGAGTGCTTGCGATATATTGCCACGATCAAGCTGCAGGGCGAAAAACATCAAGCAAGCCCAAGTACAAATTCGAGCATCTCCCTCATGTCAGCGAGCACCAGATGAAGTTTGGCAAAGCTCTTACCGATTTTCCGTACGACTCGTTTCTCCTCCTTCTGCTCCCACGCAAACTTTGGGTCATAGCGATGAGCGCCCTCATACTCGGCTATGGGTTTGTAGAAGTCCTCCAAGCTTTCCGTCTCGAAGGTCCTTCCCTCCGCACGCTTTAACAGGGCTGTATCAGCAATGCTGACGTCCGGCAACGCCTTTGGTTTGGCGTGATGGTCGGGAGAAGCACTTCTCGGCGAGCTATCATGTGAGAGGAGGCCCATCGTGGCTTAGGCTCAATGATGGCCAAGATTTTGCAAGGAACGATAGTCACCTACTGCCAAACAACGCGGTGCCCAGACGATCTTAAGCATGCTCAAGCACTTTGCCACTACGCTACAACATGGCCACTACGTATGTCCAGGCCGTGGGATGGCAAGGATCATTGCGTCCGTCCGTGGGCTGTCCGGCACGTTGGGAGAAAAATTCGCCCTCGTCACGATAAGTGCAAGTAGCGATGGCCCACCATGGAGCGACGCGTCGTGCGTGTCATCTCTGCAGAAGAAGAACAGACCTGAGGTGGTTGACTGGGCCGGTAAGAGTCCAGTGAGAGAGTCCACATCGGGTGATAGGTTTGGCGAATCACAAGCCGAGCACGCCATTTCGAGCGGGATTGAGAAATGCTGCTTTGACGTTTTATCAGTGCGAGGACAGCAGCAAATCCGATGGTGAACGATTAGGACAGCGTAGTCTACGGCTGGTCGGCGATGGACCGTCTTGCTCGGCACGCGTCTTCCACGTTGCTGCACCCCTACATGTATCGATACGTACCCCGCTCATGACTTGGCAGGTCGACGATCAGCCATGTCTTTGGCTCTAGAGAGCCCTGCACCAAGCCTGTGAGTGGCTATCAGCCTATTAGCGAGCAGCCGCGACAAGAAAGAGAAGCTGCTTGATCTTTGATGCCGCCATAGCAGGGACCGATGCCGGCATGGCAAATGTTTGAATATATCAGAGCTCTTCATCATCGCCATCGTTCACCCGTGAGATTTGCTCTGCCTTTCTTCTTTTCACACCTGTGTTAAGATCTTACACATACCTAATCATAGTGTTCCCCAAAACAAATCCTCTTCAGAAGCAATGGCACCTGCACTAGTTGAGACGACCACTGTACCAGACGTGACGTACACTGATAAGAAAGCCGAAGATGTTCATCGCAAAGACAAGCTGCAAAGCTCTCAGTACAAGGAAGCTTTCGCTCAAGGAACAGCTTCGACCAAATATGATATCGAACTGAAAGGAGACGGAAAGCATGCACCGGCAACATACCCTCACTACTTGCCGTACTGGGACGATACCAAATACGCTCCGTACGAGCCATTCGAGCCTGTTGAACCAGGCAAAAACGCCGACCCAACATTCCCAAACCTGTTAGCCGGCGCCGAGGTCAAGGAGTTGACAGCCAACATTGGCGCCGAGGTGACTGGCATCCAGCTTAGCAAGCTCAACAATGCCGGCAAGGACGAATTGGCTCTCTTTGTTGCGCAACACAAGGTCGTAGCGTTCCGTGACCAGGACTTCGCGGATCTGCCGATTCAGGAAGCCATCGATTTTGCTGAATACTATGGTCCCAGTCACATCCACCCTGCCAGTGGCGCTCCAAAAGGATACCCAAAGGTACATCTTGTCCATCGCTCCGCTTCGGACACCACGGCGAAGGACTTCTTTGAAGAAAGAACCAATAGCATTACGTGGCATTCTGATGTCACCTATGAGATGCAGCCTCCATCAACGACTTTCTTATACCGTCTCGATGGTCCATCGGCGGGCGGCGATACTCTGTTCTGCAATATGGCTGCTGCATACAGACGATTGTCGCCTGAGTTCCAGAAGAGGCTGCATGGTTTGAAGGCTGTACACTCTGGTCACGAACAAGCGCAGGCTGCGCTCGCGCGTGGATCGATAGTCCGAAGAGAGCCTGTGAGCAATGTGCATCCGGTATATTTCGAGTCTAGCCTTTTCGAGTGCGTGCCAGAACTGACAGCGAAATAGATTGTGCGGACGCATCCAGTCACCGGAGAGAAGGCACTTTTTGTCAACCCACAGTTTGTAAGTATCCTTTTGGCAGCATTCGATCATCCCCGATGTCCGTGAACTGACTCTTGTACAGACTCGCCGCATTGTGGGCTTCAAGAAGGAAGAGTCAGACTATCTGCTCAACTTTCTCTACAACCACATTGCTTTGGGTGCCGATATGCAAGTCCGCATGAAGTGGGAGAAGGGAACCACTATCGTGTGGGATAACAGAGTCACTTCCCAGTAAGTCTGTCATACGTCATACTCTCGAATGTATACTGACTGTTTTAAGCACGGCATTGCTGGATTGGGAGGATGGACAACGCCGCCATTTGGCTCGTCTGACCCCAAGAGCTGAGAGGCCATTCGAAACGCCCTTTGAGTCTAACTAGACTTTGGTAGGTAGCTTGCAAGGACTAGAAATGTCCGTATCTTGAAATGCATCATGACTTGTACGAAATGTTACGCCGCTATTGTGGAGATCGGGCCATTGCGTTATTTGAAGTCTCTCGTGTGTCTTGTTGTACTAGGACCGTGTGATTCCGAATGGATTGTGCGTGTATTTAGATGACGAGGTGCGGAAAATGTGGTGTATCTTGAGAAATGATGCAGTGGGAGGTGAAGTAGACTTGGTACGAGTCCGTGCGTCTCTGACCACAGCTCCATCTCGTTGCCAGCTCTCAAGCTTGTGACCTCAAGAACGCCGTCAGGCACACAACTCCACAAATAACCCTCCGCCTGCCTTCCAATACCTGCAGGCATCGCATCCGCCTCTCTATCCGGCCCATACCTCTATCTGAAGGCATCGCGTCATTTCGAGACCGCCGCTTCGCCGACCGCAGCCATGGCCAAAGGCGAGGATGTTGATCCTCGCATGATGCGAGTGACGCCGCGTGTGCGATACAATACTATCGGGGGTGTCAATGGACCACTTGTTATGCTGGAGAATGTATGATGGTGCACAACGGGGTGTGGATACGTGGAAAGAGTACTGAGAGCGGCGACACAGGTCAAATTCCCACGATACAACGAGATTGTGTCTTTGACACTTCCCGATGGCACAGAGCGATCGGGACAAGTGCTTGAGGCAAAGGGTATGACACTTGAAAGTGGCTGGTGGTCAACAGCTGCTTGAGAGCTGACACTCATTCCGCAGGCAATCGCGCCGTTGTGCAGGTGTTCGAGGGCACATCAGGCATCGATGTCAAGAAGGTGAGCAGTGCAAGGGTATGGACATCTTTTTGACAGCCGCGCTGACATTTTTAAGACGAAAGTCGAGTTCACAGGCCACAGCTTGAAGCTGGGAGTGTCAGAAGACATGTTGGGTCGTGTCTTTGATGGATCGGGAAGAGCAATTGACAAGGGACCAAAGGTGCTGGCTGAGGACTATCTGGACATCAACGGATCGCCAATCAACCCGTTTTCGCGAGTCTACCCGGAGGAGATGATCTCGACTGGTATTTCTGCCATTGACACCATGAACTCTGTCGCTCGTGGGCAAAAAATCCCCATCTTCTCAGCATCTGGTTTGCCTCACAACGAAATTGCCGCACAGATTTGCAGACAGGCTGGTCTTGTCAACCAAGCGAAGCCTAGCAAAGGAGTTCACGACGATCACGACGACAACTTCTCCATCGTATTCGGTGCCATGGGTGTCAACTTGGAAACAGCACGCTTCTTCACCAAGGACTTCGAGGAGAACGGAAGTATGGAACGTGTCACACTGTTCCTGAACCTGGCCAACGACCCTACCATCGAGCGTATCATCACACCGCGTCTGGCCCTGACGACTGCAGAGTACTACGCCTACCAGTTGGAGAAGCACGTCTTGGTCATCCTGACAGATCTTACATCATACTGCGACGCCCTTCGTGAGGTCTCTGCTGCGCGAGAAGAAGTGCCAGGTCGTCGTGGTTACCCGGGTTACATGTACACTGATTTGTCTACCATCTACGAACGTGCTGGCCGTGTCCAGGGACGAAATGGCTCGATCACTCAGATTCCTATTCTGACTATGCCTAACGACGGTAAGCACAGGTTGATGCCCGAAGACTCGTCCACAACTAACACGTGCCCGCAGATATTACACATCCAATTCCAGACTTGACAGGCTACATTACCGAAGGACAAATCTTCGTGGATCGACAACTCGACAACAAGGGTGTATACCCACCAATTAACGTCCTGCCTTCGCTGTCCCGTCTAATGAAGTCCGCTATCGGTGAGGGTCACACGCGCAAGGACCACGGAGACGTGTCCAACCAGCTCTACGCCAAGTACGCTATCGGTCGTGACGCCGCCTCGATGAAGGCAGTCGTCGGTGAGGAAGCGCTGTCGAACGAGGACAAGCTTTCGCTCGAGTTTTTGGAGAAGTTCGAGAAGACATACATTTCGCAGGGCATGTACGAGAAACGATCCATCTTTGACGGATTGGACAAGGCATGGGAACTGCTTCGCATCTACCCCAAGGAGCTGCTGAACCGTATTCCCAAGAAGGTGCTGGATGAGTATTATCAGAGATCGAGCAAGAAGGATACAAGAGACAACGGGGAGGAGGAAGGACAAGCTGAGCAGAATGGAGAGAGCGAGAACTTGATTGACGCATAGTTAGATTGGTCATGTAAAGCACAGGATGATATTGTACCTGCTGGGCAGCTTGGGCGTTACCAGCATAGTCAGGCGAACATTCACAACGTTCTAGTCTCGAGCACAACCTTCTCCCGAGTCCGCCACGACGGGCAGAATACAGATGAAAATATGCCCATGAGAAAGCGGCGTGCAAGGATAGCACAGCGCAACAACCTATACAGCAAAGTCAGAACCCATTCAAGTGAAATTTCGAAACGTTGTATTGTCAAGAGATGATTTGCTGGTGTTTGGGTCAGACATCCAAGGAAGATTGCGCCCTCATTTACCCCCGATAGGTTCGTGGTGGGGGATAGAGTGAAAACTGCGAATGTGGTGTGTGTTTCATCATCCAGCTGAATGTGTGTAGGAGAAAAATCAAAGCCACTGACCTCAAGTGTGCGTACTGGTGCAGTGCCGCTGATCGACATATTGTGCATGCTCTTTGCGCGGGAGTGCGTGAGATTCGGAACTCGAGTGGGCGGAAGAAAGTCGAGGCGAAAATCTGGACACATTTGCTGTTAGCAGCTGCGCGGCACAGTGGTGATGTGTACGGAAGTCATGAGGTGCTAAATGTCAGACAAAGGTTACTGGCAAGTATTACATCCCGCCGGCGAAGGCAGGACGAGAAGACTGATTTCTTCAAGGGCGACTCAGTTGGGAAAAGAAGACATGATTTATGGTTGTCATCTTTCAAGTGTGGCGGGTGTGGGTGAGTGGAAGGGGCGCGTGTGTACATACCTTGGGTGTTGCGGCTGCAATGTGCGAGGTGGTAGATGGGTTGGTGGTGATGGTCGAACAGCTTGGAATTTGTAGAAAGAAATCCAGAGAGCTCGGGCGCGGGAGCAGCGGCCGAGCTTATCCCGACGTGCAAAAGTCGACGTCAGGACAGCGAGCACATAACTTCGCAGAACATGGGCGATCAGAGGGGCAACTTATCGGAGGAAAATGGTATCGTCGCGATGATCAATTCCACCGCGTGCATCGTCGGCGTGGCAAGGGAGGGCGGAGCGGTGAGGTGAGGTGTGCACACGCGAGTAATGGCAGCATTGCAGCGAAAGGAAGCAGACGCAAAGGGCCAGGACTTTCAGGGGCACGTGTTCGTGTCGCTGAGGGCGTGGCAGGCAGAGGCCGCTGTGCTGCGCTGTCGACCAGCACTTCGCTCTCCCGCACCGTCTCGTCTCGTCGCTGCTTGTGCTCACCGTCCCGAGTCGCCGCCGCCATGCGCCGCCGACGCTGAGTGCACCCCCCACCACCACCTGCACCACCGCCGCCCGATCGAGGCGCGACGACGACCTGCCCGCTGCCGACCTACGCTGTGTTGAGACACGGGCTTGCGCCGAGTAGCCACGGACTGATCGACGGCTTGCCGTCACCTCGACCTGCCGGCACGCTGGACACTGGGTCTCCCGCTTCGCATCGCGACTTCACTCCATCGCCGCGCGCGACCCTCCACCCCATTCTTCCCCGTCGGACTGCTGGACCGTGTCGCCAGTGCACGCTCGCCCGCCCGCGCACCGCACCCTTGCGCACCGCGACGCACCCGCGACAGCACCCAACGCCAGCGGGCTGCGACCGCCGACTTCGATCCTCTGAGCACGCTGCGTGGGACCTGGGCTCTCACTCGACGACTGCATTGCTAGCCTGCATTACTCTATGCATTGCTGGCCCCGCCCTGAGACTGCTGCTCGACCGCTCTCAGGCCGGCGGCACATCTTCGCGCCTTTGCGCCCTCGAGCCTCCACCTCCGCGCTGCTGCACGCGTCGCCGACGCCTGCGCGCATTCTTTCTCTGAGCGCGGCAACATGATGGCCGCGTATCAACCCACGCCTGGAGGCGTGCACCCAGGCATGGCCCATGGTCACCCGGGAATGGGCCCGAATCCAGGACAACACATGGGACAGCCAATGCAAATGCATCCGGGCGTCACAGCCCCACCACATCAAGGAGCCGCAATGATGAGTATGCAGCCTGGTGCAACGGGCATGGGCCCAGCAGGAATGGGCGGACAACATCCTGGTGCTGGGATGGCTATGCCCGCGCAAATGGGTGGCCAGAGTATGGCTGGCGGCGTACCCAACGCACAAGCCTTGAGCCACATGACTGCGCAACAGCAGATGGCTCACCAGCACCAATTCGCACAGAGTGAGTCTTGATAGCGTGTCAAGCGCGCGGCAGTCTCGCTTGCGCTGTCCGGCATCAGCTAACATGACATTCGCAGTGGCTTCGAATCCGAATTTGGCTCAGCAGCATCACATGATGCGCATGCGGCAACAACAAATGATGGCCCAGCAAGCGCAAGCTAGTGGCATGATGCAACCTGGGATGCAGATGAATCCCCAGTTGGCACAATTGCAGCAACATCAGCAAGCCCAGCAAGCTGTTCAAGGTGGAGGCCAACAGGTGCAGCTGACACCGCACTTGCAGCAGCAGCAGATGCAGATGATGCAACAGCAGGCTCTGCAGCAGAGGCAAGCTGCTCAGCAACAGCATCAGCAGAGTCAAATGGCCCAGCAAATGGCCATGCAGCATGCAAACTCTCAGCAGAGTAACCCAGGTCAATCTGCGGCTCCCAATCCTCAAGCGCAAGCCGCCAATGCTGCAGCTGCAGCACAACAGATGCGGCCACAGTCGCGGGTAGCCAACCCCAATGAACAGACCCCTACCAACCAGCAACAACATTCGCAGCAAAGCCCGGCCCAGCAAGGTCAACCTCAGGCACAGCAAACGCCGCAACAAGGCCAAGCAGCTATGGCGCAGCCCCAACCGCAACAGCAGCAAGCTTTCCAACAGCAGCGACAACAGCAGATTGCATTTATGCAGCGGCAGCAAGCAATGCAAGCACGCATGGCCCAGCAACAGCAAGCAGCCTCGGCGCAGGGGGGCATGTTTATCCTCAGGCTAATGCACTTCAACGACCACCTCAGCAACTTCACGCCGGACAACGACAGCTCCGCGGCCAATGGCAGGAATATCATGCACTGGCACAGCTTTGTGGAGAAGCACTTCGCAGGTGATGGCCGGCTGATACACAGCTTCGCCAACTCCGACCAGAATGGCAACCCTAGCAGAAGGTCGTTTGAGGTTCTGCGACCCAATGTCGCCCGCTATTTCTATACGTATTTTGACTCGGGGGCGAGTTCGCTGCGATTGCACACAGAGCACGCACGAGAAGTTCCGCATCCCAGCGGCAGCCACCAAGTCACCTGTCAGAAGGCGATATTCTCAGTATCATATCCGAACGGTGCGCGGCTGGAAATGACTGGCTCGTTACAGGTTCTGTACTCTGCCGGGTCGGACCTGATCGAGTGTTTATCGTTTCAAACGATGAGCACGGAGGAAATTCTCTCTCGAACCCAGATCGAGAAAGTCCTTACTGATTTCTCCCCAACCATGTCCACCAAAGCGTCACCCAAGATGACTAAGAACAAACTTCCGAAGGCGCAGCAAAAGCTCCAGGAAGCAGAGAATCGGATCACGATAGATCATTTTCCCAAGACACCGAAGGGCTCCATGGGCTTCACGTCCAAAGTACAGCATTTCTTAGAGGTGAGTGAGGGTGTGATGAAGCCGCAGCTAGAGTGATTGTCTAACAGGGAATAGATCGGCGAGACCATGAACATCATGTCTGATCTGATGCATGCCGCGCAAGAAAAGAAGATGCGGCCTGAACAAGCACTGGAAGCGCTGGTGGCCGAATACGACAACCCTCAGATCAGCCTACCTCCCAATGGAGTACCTCAAGGCTCACGAACGCCGAGCATGGCGAATATGCAGATGGGCCCCAACGGGCAGTTCTCATCGCCAAATGTCTCACACATGAGTCTGCCGATGAACGGATCGCCGCACCTGGGTCATCCTGGCGGGCTCGCACCTGGAATGAACATGAACTCGCACACACCTTCGCCACATCAATCCAATATGGCCGCCCCGCCCATGATGCCTCAGCATAGCGCTCAAGGCACAAATAGCAGCGTGGCCAGCGAGAACACAAGTCCGAACCTGAACAACAGTAATAAGCGACGACGAAGTACTGTCAAAATGGAAGGCGATGAAACTGAGCCTGGGAACCGCGTGAAGCCCAGTCCGAGGATGAGCAAGAAGCAGAAGCCTTGACACATGCTTCTGTCATTGTTCGTTGTCGGTAGTGGCGCTCTGTGCATCATCAGGTCGTGCTCTGCGCGGGATGCTGCAACATATTTTACGACTACCCAAGCGGGATATTCCCCTATTTGTTTTGCTCACCACTTGCAGATGTTATTGTTGTCAATCGGCCAGCGCGGCGTTTTCTTCCTGCTGACACTGATGATGTTTGTTTGTTTGTCATTGTCATACCCGATATACCTGTCTGTTGTTGCCACGGTTGCCTGGGACGTACAGAGTGCAGAACAAGAAAGAGAGAAGGAATGAAAAAGAACGAGAAGAGAAGGAAAGGAAAGCTTGCACTCTCTGGGTCTTCCTCCTCGCATCAGAAAGAGAACATCTTGGAAGAGCTGTTGGCTGATTGATTTTTGGTTTCTTGTTGCTGCTGGTTTAATCGCTGTCCAGAGAACCCGCACCCTGTCGAGCTGGCCCAGAAAGAGAGAATGAGATGGGAGGCAACATGCTCGATACTCTAGGGCGTTAGCGCTGGAATGGCGCAATGGGGGAAAGACCTCCTATATTGTTTGTTGACTTTGCGTGGAGTGTGCGCGGACAGAACGAATGCATTAGTGGAGAAGGCATCTTTGTACAATTATACAGTGTGTGTGATGTGATGAAGGAAATGGAGAACTTTTCAACTGAACATTGACACTCTCTCTTGGTCTCCATTGTCCGTGAGGTGCTCGGTGTCATCACATATAAATGAGCCTTGAGTGTTCATTCACTTCACAGCGCCCGTCCATTACATTTACTTAGCGTTTGCCATCGCTGCAGTATCCTGCCCATGTTGTTAGCGATGATCGGACACATTATGATTGAAAGACCAAGCTCACCAAGTAGACCTGATAGAAGTCCATTTTCAGCTCTCCACCAACCTGCGAAAAGTGCGCTCGTGCAGACCAATCGACAGTGGTGCCTCGGCCATCCTTGAGCGTGTAGTCGACAGTTCCATAGAGCATAATATCGTCTGAACCCGATCCGAAAGCATACAATTGAGCGGGCTTGTGCGAACGTTTGGCGACCTTCTCCCACATGCCATGTCGCATCTTGATGATACCTGTTGTTCAGATTGGTTAGCTTTACTTTCGCCGAGAGCCGTGATCGATGAGAGAGCGGGGCAGAACACACTGTCTCTTCCTTGCACTTTGTTTGACGCCATGATCAGAACGCCATCGTTTGTAAATTGATCTGCGTATCGCTCATGTCCATCGGGAGTATCTGAAATGGCGTAGAAGTTCTCGAAAAAGCTTTTGATCTCAGGCTTCACTGTGCCATCGGCTGGGACGGAAGCAGAGTATTGGCTCATCTTCGCGGCTGAATCTGTTCGTCGTGTGTTTGCGTGTTGAGTGTTCACGAATGAAGTATTGGATGGAGGTAGGCAGGAAGGAATGGGAGCGCTGAAGAAAAGTGATTCGAGTGTCGGACCAATTGTTCACGATCTGCTACAGAGGAGAAGAAAGAGGCCCGGTATGATGGTGAGCTGTTCCGACTTTCGGTCGGATGTGAGCTCTCGGTTATTAGCTTGCTGAGGTACTTCGGCAATGGGAACACAATAATACAGATCTGAGTGTGGAAGTTGTAGAAGTGGAATGTTTCTGTTCTCCAATTGTGTTACCTGTTATGACTTCGTCGAGCTGCACATCGTGCTATTCGTGGAAGACTTGTGAGAATCGAAGTGCTTGTAAGTCTTGTCTGCCATGACCTACACGCCTGCGGCCCGCGCACGACTCTGCTCGACGCTTTGCACCATTATGTGAAAGTGCACCAAGGGTCGTATTCGTAAACCTCTCTCACGGCGAGAAGTTGACAATGCTAGCTTCTGGTCGTGAAAATCAGAGCTTCAAAAGCTCTCGTACCGGTAAAGGTTGTCCCTTTTCAAAGATCTGAATGCGCCCCAGTCGTTATATACAAAAGGAAGCTGCTGCAATGTACACGGGCTTGAATTAATCAATACAGATTCCTAGCTCCGGTATAGGGAAATGGTCGCTGATCAAGCAAGCCACTGCCTGCGACACAAGATATGATTTCTCACGTCTGTGTCATTGTCGCTCGCGTGGATCAATCGTCTCGGTATGGCACCATCTACTTGCCTGCAATCTTTGCCTCTGCCTTCTCCACCGCCTTCTCGAGATTTCCTGCCTCCTGCTTCGCGTCGTCCTTGATCTCCTCGCCCACGGACTTTCCGTCCAAACTCCGCTGGTACATCAATACTCTTGTGGTTTGCGTGGCGCCAACGCAGAACAGCAAGAAGTTGACACTGGCCAGGAACATGTTTTGCGGTCGAATGACGAAGCACCATCGTGTCCAGATCAGTCCAGTGGCCATGAGGGCGGAATTTTGTGAGAGCGAAAGATCTTTAGCGGGACGAGCGAAGTCAGCGGCACCGGCGAGGACGAGGCCCCACTGAGATTGGAATGTCAGCACGTGTTTATGAGGTTGAACCGTACAAGTAAAGCCTCCGGCGGGCTCAGCTCAACTCACCTTCATGATAGGAGCCCAGAAGTGCACCGTCTTCGGCCCAACAGGAGAGTTCCATAGCTTGGCGAATCCCGACTGCTCGGTCTTTGCTGCCTCTGCAGCATTTGTTGCCGTCGATTGGGCTCGTCGTTGAGCAAAGGTGTTGACTTGTTGGCGGAGCGCGGGCTGACGGAAGCTGTTCTGCACAGCGCGGAGGCCGAATCGCGCGGACATGGCGGCGGTGATGTTGAGGAATGAAGGGACGACGCCGATAAGTGTCCGTATGTCCAGCCGGGCTCGACCGTGAGAGCGTGTGCGGATTGTTGAGGTGGTGGTGAGCAGCAGTGCCAATGTTCACCCAGCAGCACAAGGCGGAGTCGTGATGGAGGCTCTTGCTTGGCGCTATCGGACTTCGTGCTTTGTGATCGCCGACCGCATTGATGCCGCCGCTCACTTGACTGCTCTGCAGCAGCGCAGCTCGACTATTGTCTCCTTGTCCGCCCTTCTGCCCCGTTCCTGTCAACACCATGTCGGGCAAATATGCCTTCTCCAAGGCGCTCAAGGAGCTGCGTTTCCACCACTGCCAGACTTCAGAGCACTCCAACGCTGTCCGGTAGGCACCTTCCCACGAAGCAGTGCTGCCCACCCATCTGACCCTCCAATAGCTCGTTTCTCACCCGCGCCTATCCAACGATGAAGCACCACAACCCATACACACCCATTTTGATCAGAGAAGCAATGGGCTTCGAGCCTCGAGTGATTGCGCGTTACGAGTTTGGGCGGGAAAAGGCGGAGGACTTGAAGGGTAGGATGAGGAGCCCCAACGCTCTAAGCCCTGGTGTTGGCCGAAGACTGACATGATCGCACAACAGGCCTGGACGACAAGGGCATCGAGGATAAAATTACCGCACTAGTGAAGGGTCAATAGTCAAAAGGGAGAAGGGGGACATCTTATTGCTTGCGACGAAGGGAATTTTGAAGCATACTGCTTCTTGTGTACATGTGTACAGTACGACAGGGCCTCGAAGAACGAATCCGAAGATACCCATCGAACGCTGTTCGCTCAAGTCTCTGATAAGCGCTCAGGAGACGAAGCGATAAATCCTTGGGTGCTGCATCTGGTGACGGAGCGACAACACCTCAGACAACAGATGATGCGACAGCTGGTCATCGCAAATCTTCAATCAATTGTTGAACGCAAGCTCAAGATCCGAACACAGCATGCCGTGTACCATGCAGGTAACCAAAAGTGATAGACGTGCATTGGGAGAACACGACGAGATCATGCATTCTGAATGATGTTTATACATGACTTCTCACAATTCTAGGGCCTGCTATGCCGACTAAGCGCCAACCTCCCCGAACCGGTACTGCGCCCAGCTCATACTGCCGTCCGCCATCGTCCACAGCCGGTTGCCATCTTCAGAGCTTGCCGCGCCGGCCGCCACGTATATTGGGTACAGGTGGTCTGCTAGATTGTCAGATGCGACTCGAAATTACACATGGTCCGCAATCACGATCCTCTACTTACCAGAAGTAGGGTGGGCTTTCTTCGCATCGGGCCTTTTCAAGAGTCCAGCCATGGCAGCTTGCCTGGTCTCGGGAGACTCCTCCACTGCCTGCTTTAACGCTTCATCGAATGAGTGTACATAATCCAGCGCGCCGGGTGTCTGCATTCCCCGCCACAAATCTCGCAGATTGTGGACAGCTTGGCCGCTGGTGATGATCTGGACGCCCTCGTCGCGCAACGATGCGACAGCTTTGCCCAGGTTGTAATGCATATCGGGATCGTCTTCACCATATATCGAAACCTGAACAATCGGGACGTTGAGAGGATTCTTTTCTGGATCGAACGCACACATGAACGACGCCCAAACCCCATGATCCAATCCTCTCCTGACGCCTTCGACTTTCAGACCTGCGCCCTGAATCTTCTCCATCACCCGTTCTGCGAGCTCTGGTGATCCCACATGGGGGTACTTGAACTCGTAGTAATGTGGCGGGAACCCATAGAAATCATATATCAATGGCATGGTTTCTGCGGTGTTGACTTCAATAGTGTCTCGATATCCTTCCCAATGCGCACTGAAGACCACGACGGCTTTGGGGCGGACCTTCTGTGTCACTTCTCTGCCGATCTCCTGGAGCTTTGAGTACGCTGGGTGATCCTTCTGCTCCATGATGTTCGGGCCTCCATGGGAAAGAAAATAGACAGGTGTGCGGGCCATCTTGCTTGGAGTAGTCTTTATCTTTTGAGTTCGAACGAGGGAGGAGTTACTGATTCGAGGATTTGATCCTTGCCAAATGGCGGCGCTGGTCAATCGTGTTCTCAAGCCTTTGGTAGCTATTCTCGCAGTGTTGAGCAGGTTGTCAGATGCGAGAAATGGAATGGTAGCGGCGAGAAGTCCGAGGAGTAGTAATTTCACCCAGGAGCTGAAGACAAACATTAATGGTGATAAATTCGTGCATATGAGCTTCTAGAATCCTACTATGTTAATCTGTACTTGTACCTCCCAGGTTGCCGAAGCGGTTGCTAAGTAAGCCATTGGGCTGCTTGTATGCGATAGCGGAGGTGTTCCGCGCGCCCCTCAGTCGTCAGTGCTGCCGCAACACCGAGAGTGACAATCAACTTTCGGCGAAATACAACAAGCTGCTGATCTTCCTTTGTCATCGGTATTTGCTCCAATATGGCGACTTCAGGAGCTGCGGCGCTCGTGATGCCCGCGTTGAAGCGGCACACGTCGACAGTCATTGTTGCTCACGGCCTCGGCGATAGGTACATATCCACGATGGGAAAGTAGCATTGGTATGAACAAAATGGCTGATCACGTCGAGCAGTGGTGCAGGATGGTAAGCCGAATCAATACACGGTCGAATGGGTGACATGCTCGGCATGACTGACATTGCCGCCTAGGTATTTCCTCGCTGAGGAGTACAGACGTGTATGCGATTCGAGGCAGCTTCTTGAGCTGGACGCTGACTGTCTAGTAGCGCTCTCTGTTTCCAGAGACCAAGTTTGTAAGTCTACGCGATCGTATTTATTGGGACAACAGTCTTTCCTTACTAGCATGGCCGAGATGCTGAAGTAGAACTTCTTCTAACCGAGCTTCATGATATTTAGGTCTTCCCAAATGCACCCCAAATTCCGATCACCGTCAACATGGGCATGCGAATGCCGGGGTGGTACGACATTGCAGATTTCGGAGATCTCGCCAACCGCAGCGAAGACGAAGCCGGCATTCTTCGATCGCAAAAAGTATTCCACACACTGATCGAGGAGGAGATCAAAGCTGGCATTCCAACAGAGCGCATCGTTTTGGGTGGGTTCAGCCAAGGAGGAGCAATGAGTCTGATGGCGGGCATAACTTCACCGACAAAGTTGGGCGGAATCTTTGGACTTTCCTGTTATCTGCTTCTCAAGGGCAAAGTTCGCGAATTGGTGCCCAAGGACAGCCCGAACCAGAAGACTCCAATCTTCATGGGCCATGGCGACGCAGATCCGGTGGTCAGATATGATTGGGGCAAGATGACGGCGGATCAACTGAAGGAGTGGGGCTGGGATGTGTCGTTCAACACATACAAGGGGCTACCGCACAGTGCGGCACCGGAGGAGATTGAGGACTTGAAGAACTACCTCTCTTCACGGATTCCAGATCTTGGAGACAAGCCTCTAGCTGGATCCAGCGGTAGTCTCTGACTCCCGGAGTGGGCCAGAGGGGCACTTGCACGGGAGCCACATGATGCTGGAGAGATCAAAGCAGCTTTTGCAGTAGTCGGCCTTCTACTCATCTGGGTGTTGACTGTAGCTATATGGAAGAGACTGAAGAGTTGGTGGTGAAATCAAGAAGACATCTGGGCCACTCGACACGGCAGTCTTCAAAAGGCGGCTCTGGGAGCAGGCTGTGAAGTTTGAAGGAGCAGTACAAGCTCAGTACATTTAGAAGCTGCAGGCTGCACTATCATGAAGATTCAAGTTCTATCAGTGTATCATCTCATCGCAGAAGAAGTCACAATTCTCCTCCCAATGCAAAAGAGGCCTCCGATGAGATGAATAGAGGTACGCGTTGGTAAAGGCCTTTACCGAGCCAAGTTGCTTGGTGGCTGAGTTGCTGGGCCCTCTGGAGTGACATATGCTTTGGTCATGCCTCCATCGACGACCATGTCATGGCCGTTCACGAAGCTAGCTTCGTCGCTGGCAAGGAAAAGAACGGCTTGTGCTTGCTCGATAGCTTCGCCGAATCGACCGGAGGGGAAGTGGACTTCGCGGCGGTGGCGCTTCGCCTGATCATCACCAAGCCAGTCTTGCAGTAGTGGAGTGTTGAGAGGAGCTGGGCAGAGCGAGTTGAAGCGATAGCCCTCGCGCGCGTGAACGATGGCCAATTCGCGCGTCATGGCTGCCACAGCTCCCTTCGAAGCTGTGTATGCAAGCTGTGGTGTGGCAGATCCCACGAGCGCGACGACGGAAGCCGTGTTGATGATGCTGCCCTTGGTCTTGTTGTGCTTGCGCAGAGACAGGACTGCGTGCTTGCTGCCGAACCTGTAGTTCAAGGAATATTGATCAGTATCCGGTCGGCATTCTTCTTATCAAAAGTCACGTACCAAACACCCTTGACGTTGATGTTTTGCGTCAAGTCCCAGATCTTCTCAGGTGTGTCGACCGCATCTGACACTCAGTCAGTAAAAGCCACAGAGGATAGTCTTGATCATGAATCAACGAACCAGCGTCGTCGGCGTGCATGATACCAGCGTTGTTGAACATGATATCGAGGCCACCCCAGGCATCGAGCTTTGCAACAGCGGCCTCAACGTCTGCTTCTTTGGAGACATCAACTTTGGCGATTTCTACTTTGCCGCTTGCTGAAGGAGCATGTTCTTTGGCTTTAGCGATGGCCTTTTCAAGGGCTGCCTCCGAAATGTCCGTCATCAAGACATTGGCGCCCTCGCGGAGGAAAAGGATGGTTGTCTCGAGTCCGATACCTCTGAAAACTGGTCAGACATTGATGTATCCAAGCCAATGACATGAATTTGTTGTATATTCATCATCTCGATCGACAGCGCTTGATCGCTGTGAGAACTTACCCAGCAGCGCCGGTAATGATGGCATTCTTGCCAGCCAGACGGCCTTGTCGAGCGTCTCCGCCGCCAGCCCTAGTCATTTTGTGTCAGTCTTGTGCTTGAAATGTCCAGATGCCGCCCGCGCATTGTCGACTCACATATCAAAGAGTAGTTTTCTGTGGCACTTCCTAATCGAGTAAACGAATCCGTAGCACAAAGCCAAATGGATGGGGAAGAATTGATGACAGCTGGGGCGCACAGGTGCAAGACGAGTTGCAGTTCAATTGCTGCTGCACCGGTGTCGATAGTGAGGTTGCGATGTTAGGTGGTAGTGCTGCAGCCTCGTGAAGTGACGACGTGCCGTTTCAGATTTCATCAGATATGCCTTATCCACACCGCCCGCTGATGGAAGCAGTCGCACGCTAGCGCTTTCCGCATGACATTATCATCCCAATCTTGCACACTGCGCCGTGGTATAGGCTGTACTTGCCATGTCGGGCGCGTTCTTTTACCTCACTAGACCCGCACCTCTGATAAGTGGACACGGACGGGTCCTTTGGAGTCGCGTGTATGGAGTGCGGTTTCGGCGGCTTTGTGTCAGGCTCGTGACGGACGCCTCATCGCACGGTAAGACATCGGTCTCTGTCCGCCGGCTAGACACTACAATGGACACGTGCTTCATCAAAGCCATCGCCGTCGAGACCATTGGAAAGCAAGGGCCCTGCGTTCAGCAACATCGCAGGTGAGGTCCAAGTCATGGGCCGCGCGCAATGACTTTGCCGACGCATGCGATCAGCCACGCGAGGACTAGCCTGGTGATCTGCTGGTGCAGCTTGGGGTAAGGTCAGCTAGTGAACCGTGGGAGTGCATATGTACCAGTCCCGCGACCTGCGCCTCCACTCCAGATAACGACACTGGGAACACGTCCGGCCGAAGTAATCTCTGACCAGTTGTCGCAAGCAATCCTTTTCAACACTGCAACACTCTCGTTGTACTCAACGATACAACTCTATCGTCTCCCACTTTCCTTGTGTCGCGACACGCGTTGCACAGAGACGCACCATGGCCGACGTCAAAGACCCGTCCAAGCTCACTTTCGAGGATTTGGAAGACCTGCTGAAGGATGATCCTGCTGTCAAAGTCGGCGGCGCGGACATCGATGGACAGATACGAGGGAAGCTGATGTCCAAGAAGAAGTTCATGTCCATTGCTTCCTCTGGATTTGGCTTTTGCTCAGTCATCTTTGGCTGGGACATGCATGACCAGACATATTTCCGGGAGCTGGCGATTAGCAACGCCGCGAATGGATACAGGGATATTACTGCAGAGGTAGATCTGAGCAGTTTCCGCAGGATACCTTGGGAGAACAATGTGCCCTTCTTCCTGGTTAGCTTCAGAGAGCCAGAGGGCGGCAAGCTGAGCGCTTGTCCCCGAAGCCTGCTGGAGACGGCTGTAGAGAAGATTGAGGCCAAAGGTGTTGGTGCTTTGGCGGGAGGTGAGCAATGATCTGCAGTGGGCAGTTGTTTTCATGCTGTATGGAGGTCGTGCGAGAGTCTTCTGCTAACATGTATTTGTGCCAGCCGAATATGAGTTCTTCACCTTCCGAGCACCTTCGCTACCGCAGAATTCCGACGAACGCAACTCGAGCGCGACAGCGACATTCTTGAAACAGAATCCGGTCAACTCATTGCCGAGCTTGGAGGAGGGCATGTTTGGTTATTCTCTCACGAGACCGACGCATAACCAGGACTGGTATTACGATATCTTTAAGACGTGCAGCAACTTTAGGTGCGACATCGAAGGTTGGCACACCGAAAGCGGGCCTGGTGTCTACGAAGCTGCACTGGAATATGGAGAAATCAGAGAAATGGCGGACAAGGCTGCTTTGTTCAAGCTGACGGTTAAGAACACCAGCTCGAAATATGGGATCACGCCATGCTTCATGGCAAAACCACGAGAAGGGCTTCCTGGCAACAGCGGACATATGCATGTTTCGCTTAAAGACAACAAAACGGGCAAGAACCTCTTCTATCGCGAGGAGAAGGACGAGAATGCACCTTACGAGGACGTTGCGCATGTTTCGGACATTGGTCGGCAATTCCTTGCAGGTGTGCTGGACGGTCTGCCGGATATCATGCCTCTCGTTGCCCCTACTGTCAACAGCTACAAACGTCTTGTTGAGAACTTCTGGGCGCCAGTCACTGTTTCGTGGGGACTGGAACACCGTGCTGCTTCTATTCGCCTGATCGCCCCGCCGACGTGTCCGCCAAAGGGCACGAGACTTGAGATACGCGTGCCAGGCGCTGACACAAATGCGTACCTGGTCCTGGCGGCCATTCTGGCGCTCGGCTGGCGAGGTGTTGAGAAGAAGATGGAGATCCCCGTGCCTCCGCTTGGGAAAGGCCAAGATGTCGGCGGCGAGGCTGACAAGGGTCAAAGACTGGCGAAGAGCCTGAAAGATGCGACAGCGACATTCGCCCGCAAGGACAGTGTCGCACGTGAGGTCTTTGGCGATGAGTTCGTCGACCATTATGCTGGCACTCGAGAGCATGAGATCCGGCTGTGGGATGAGGCAGTGACTGATTGGGAAGTGCGAAGGTACATTGAGACAGTATGATCGATACAGAGAGGGTCGTCTCAGTTCACGTGCGTTACGGCATCTTTGTACATAGTGGTGGCGGAGAGTGCATGCCAAAAATGCGATTACGAACATGGTCAAAATAGCTACACAGCCAACAGCCGCGGGCCTGGGAAGCCCTGTGAGATCACGATCATGTGACTGCCACTCTTAAAGCCATGTTGTTTACGCAGGTCTGCAATAGTGCCAGTGTCTTTGGTCAAAGATCGTATTACCACTCACCATCATCTACGCCTAGTGGCTGTGTAGCATTCACAAGTTTTGTTGTCGCCTCAACCTGAAATCCCCGTCCCGAGCCACAAGCGTGCTCTAGTCAGCAACTGCTCGTGCCAAGCGGCCCTGTCGCAAGCCATCTCAGCCTCTCCCAGTCAACGTGCTTTGCGCCTTATTACTTCTCCGACACACGCCACCTCACCACGCACACCTCTTCACCATCGCACGACTCTCGCAACGCCCTCAACCAGCACGCCGACGCTAATAACCCGTCTCTGAACCGCTTCCGACACATCCACGACCTCCTGACCATCAGGCGACAGCCACCGTCATCATGGCCTCCAGCAACAACGAAGGTCTCTACGACCCCTATGTGAAGCGCGGCGCAGAGGGAGATGCCGGAAATGCTCGCACACAAGGTCTTCAGCGCGTAAGTGATATGAGCACGAGAATGCGGCGGACAGCGCGAAGGGCGCATGCGCTGGAAGCTGGCGGAAGTGGGAATCGGAGGCTGACAATGGCAACAGGAGATCGACAGCGCCGTCCACACCATGCAGAACAACATTCACAAGATCTCGGAACGTGGCGAGCGATTGGACAATTTGCAAGACAAGACCGACCACCTGTCGACCCAGGCCAATAGCTTCCGCCGCGGAGCGAATCGAGTGCGCAAGCAGATGTGGTGGAAGGACATGAAGATGAGAATGTGCATCATTATTGGCATTATCATCTTGCTGGTTGTCATCATTGTGCCCAGCGGTAAGTTGGAAACGGCAGACACCGGCAGACATGTGGCGCTAACATGGTATAGCAATCTACGGCAGCAGGCACTGAGCGTGGGCATGATCAACCGCAATGACGACCGAGACACGAAAGAAACCTGAGGAGGCAGATGATGTATCATGGACGAGGCACGTTCGCAGACACGAACGACGGCCTCATCGGATGGCATGTGCCCTCTACCATGTATCCCAGCACTTTTGAAATGCCATGCTTGAATCATGATAACGGCGCCCACGGAGAGCGATTGAATGTTGTTTTTGGTTCATAGTCGCTTCGAATGTAATCTTACGGAACCTCGAGAGGTGAGGTTGGAATCTCACAACTCATGAGCTCACGACGACGAATGTGTTGAACAGACAGGAGCGTGCCGCAGCAACAAGGCAGCCCTCTAGGATGGATCAAAAGAGTATTAGTGCAATTCGTGCTATGGGTATCACTGCTACGCCTCCCTGGAAATCGCTGATGAAACTCGGGCGAAACCACAGATCGGAAAAAGTCCTCGAAAGCCTGCCCTTCCTTCCAATGACAATACCTCCACCCTCTCCCGATCGGATGCTCATTCGAATGTCCTGATGTCAACACGCCCGAACGCGCGCTGCTTGCCAACTGTGTCGAGGTCCACAATCGGATGGTGTCGTTGATGTGTGACGAACGCTAGACCGCGCTCGTTGTTGCCCTCTTCCGACGTCCTCCAGCCTTGCCGCAAGTCAGGCACGAGGCGATGGCCCAGAAGACGGAGACGATGCCCTGGTAGGAAGGTTAGTTCTGCGTGTCGCGTTCGGCTCCAACATAAAGCCCGACTTACGTTGACGATGGCCTTCAGGACGGCGACAATGGCGTTCACGACGGCCATGAAGCAGCTTGTGATGGCATTGACCACGGACTTGAAGCAAGAGACGACGGCGCCCATGTTTGCGGTGGTTTCGAGTTGTTGATGTGTTTGGTGTGGTCGTTATATGAGTTTCGTGTGTTCGCAAGTGCTGATGCCTTGGTATGAAGCTGCTTGTATTCGTTGATTGATGGTTCGTGTCGAGTCGTGAAGAGAAGATGGGAAAGCGAGTTTGGAGTTGTTTTGAAGGGAGCAGGAGAAAATAACACAAACCGGAAGTCGCGAGCTTGTTTGTACGACGAGCATGCAAGAAAGACACGACGCGAGCGAGGAACGTGCATGCGAAAAATGATGACTGGGAGCGTCATTGTCCAAACACCCCGGTCAGCAGCGCAGCGCAAGTCGTCGTTCGTTCCTGCGCATGTACGACGACGCAGCCATCGCCCCGTCCTGCCGTGCGCCTTTGCTCGCCGAGACATCGGCATGCAGCTGCCACAGGAGCTTGCAGCGCGTGTGGGTGGAGCACGCGACGTGATGCCCGCGATAGCACGCCCAAAGCGAACGTCAATACTCATCAACAGCGGTGGATGAAACTTGGAAGTTGGAAGCTGAAGTGCGCCTTGCGGCGAGCCGAGATCACCAGTGCATGTGCAAGGGTGTGCTGATCTTTTTTGACTCCGAACTTTCGCAGAGCCGCGCTCCGATCTGTGATCATCTCCATCCTTCTGCCACTTGTGGCGTGAGCACAGTAGTCGCACTGAGCTGCGCACTGCGTTTCAAACAATTCGAAGACAAGACTCTCATGCATTGCAACGCACATGCCTCACACAGGCCGGTCCGTCAGCACCAGGTGCGGCCGTCACAGAAGTATTTTACTATACATATCGTAAGACGCCGCAAGCTCGAGTCAGAAATGGCGAAGCTAATGCATTGACAACGCTTGTGCCACATGCTCCCAGCGACTCGTGACCAGTGGAGAGCT
The DNA here is from genome assembly GCA_005356885.1 of Cercospora cf. flagellaris. NCBI lineage: Eukaryota > Fungi > Ascomycota > Dothideomycetes > Mycosphaerellales > Mycosphaerellaceae > Cercospora > Cercospora cf. flagellaris. Next base: position 2,296,040 of record RJLU01000001.1, on the reverse strand, counting down.
TTATTGGAGCAAAGGTCATTTACAGCGAATGCCAATATTCTAGCATACCGCCTCTGTTCTGAGAGCATCGCTCGATTCGAGGCTGACTTCCTATATCGTGCCTCGCTTCGTGTGCACTGCTGATTAAACAGGCGAAATTAGAGGCTGAAAGGTCTATTCACTTTCGCTTCTGTGACGTCGAACCATTCATGGCCTTCCCATGCGAATGGCTATGATCATGATCGTGGTCGTGGTCGTGGTCATGATGGTCCTCGTCCGCTCCGTGTTCTGGATCATCGCTACGGGCGACAAACTCGTCCGCGAAAGGTGCATTCTTCCTGGTGGTGAACCTGATCGTGACGCGCTTGGTCCCCCTCACTTTCTGTGCAATCGCATCCCTAATGATTTGTTCCACTTCATCGGCTCGCGATACAGTCCACTCGCTTGGCACAGCAACTTCGAGCTCGAACATGAGATTCTGACCAGATTTAATGCCTTGCAATCCGCGAAGCTCGAGTCCATACTCCTTCAGAGCACCTCTGGCCGTGGTCTCGGCTTTCTCCCTGATCTCCTCTTCGAGTCCACGATCCGCGAGTTCGTAAAGTGCTGACATGGTGTTGCCCCATCCCGCTTGTACGATCATCCCACTGATGACCAGTCCACCAACCGGATCCAGCCATCGGGCACTCTCCAGAAAATGGCTCGCAACGATAGTGAAAAGAGCGACGAATGCTGTCAAACTGTCCACTCTGTGATGATAAGCCTGCATTGGTTAGCTAAGATCGATTTGCAGGTCGTCAGATCACCAACATTGCTAGACAGCACGCTGCTGCGCTTTTCCTTGGCGACTTTCATGGTCGCTCGATATAGCCACTCTTTGATCACAATAGATCCAGCCGCAAGCCACGCAGCGTTGATATTCGGCCCAACCTCTGCTGCCCCGTGGGCGTGATCGTGCGAGTGGGAATGTGCTAAGAATCCCAGATGTGACAAAAATTCGTGAATATGTGGGAAGAACTGCTGGCTCAAAGCGAGGACTGCCTGCAGTCCTATACCAATGCCACCACCAAGGAGAATGCACGACACGGCTAGAGCGCCGAGGGACTCGATCTTGCCGTATCCCATCGGAAATCTTGAGGTCGCCGGGCGTATTGACCAGGAGATTGTAGCAAGTGTCATAATATCGGAGACGAGATCCGTCAGAGCATGTACCGCATCGGCGGTCAAACTGCAGCTTTGGTGAGCTCGCTGTTGGCACGAGACGCGCTGCATTCGCGGCGGCCATTGCTCGAAGGCAGATTCTCTTACGCTTTCGAATTGAAGATGTAGCCTCCCGCGCCCTTTGCTATTGCCATGCCCAGGTTGACGTATAGACCGATTCGAGTGATGCGGACACCTGGGTCCTTGCTATTCTTACTCGTGAGATAGGCATTGTCGCCGTGATGGTGGTGATGATGGCCGCCTGCGTGCGAGTGACCGGCGTGCGTGCGCTTCTGCAGCACCTGTGTCGCCATTGAGGCTCGCGGTGCCGTCGGCGGACTGGCGCGGGCGGAATGGACCAGAGAGGACCACTGATGGGGACTGCGGTGGAGAGGGCGGGCGTGGGCGGAGGCGGAGGCAATGGTCAGCAGAATGCGGCGCTGGCTGCTCGGTTTTAACAGTCGGCGCGCTGCGTGGTGCACGGTCGACGTCGAGGCATTACATCGCGGAGGCCACGAGGAGGAAATGAGGCTGCGCATTGAGGACAAGTCGCCTCAGGGGACGCGCCAGGATCAGCCTATGCGGCTGCTGCAACTTTTTCGCACACCAGGTTGCAGTGGTCGCGGCGGGACAATGAGACTTTGCATTGGGACGCGTCAGTACGTTTTCGACGACACGACCACCAGCTGCTGCGCCAGTGGTTGTCGTGACGCCAAAATGCACCGGCCCACTCTCCGCTAGTCCGCCGAGGCTCGGGCGGGAGTGGAGGAAAATGCATCGCTGCCAAGCATTGTGACGAAGAAGGCCATGAATATTTATGTGGTCGAGCCGATGGCTCCACACTCTCGTCTATCTAGCATTGAAAGCACAGCATGCAAAGCACTCCTGCTATCGTACACCCACAAGGAAATTCGTCATCAGTCGTGAAATGGTCTTTTACATCAATCGTTCCAGCAGCTGGGGGTATCTCATCGCAACATGCTGCAGTGTACAAAAAAAGAAAATTGATATGCAATCAATTGGAGAGCACAGATTGAATGCTGATGCCGCATCTTGTGCTCTGCGAGTCGGGTGAGCAGCGCTGGGAGACGCCTGGAGCCTGGAATTCATCGTCCTGCGGCGATGCAGTTGATGGATCTCTGTCGAACGTGCGGCGGATTGGAGGGGGCGGTTGGTAGAGTGGCAGAGGTTGTGGAAGACTCCGCGATCGTCCGTGTTCCTGTCGAGACTGCGTTCGCGTGCGCTCAGTCGTCGACTGTGCATGCCAGGACGCAGCATCGCCAGAAGGTCTGGCCTCTCCTGCCTCCATCTCAGCCTCCGAACCAAAGCCGATACCAGAATCGCTGTTGTGGTCCGAGATACCTCCATGTTCGTCGACGGGCTGATAGGCCGCGGACGCTTTTCTCTGGGCCATTCGCGCCGCCGTCTGGAGCGTCTTGAACCCTTTCTCCATACACTGACGTGAACAATCAGCAATGCACCAGAGTTAAAGAAAGGATATCCGACTCACCTTAGACTCAACCACCGCCCATCGCTCGCCCAGGCGAGATGCCAAGATCTCCCACATTTCCCGTCTACACGCCATGTACTCCGTGGCCAGCAGTTCGAGTTTGTGCGTGTCCCAATCGTCAACATGGCGGCGTTCGATGAGGCGCTCATGGCGTTTTCGACAGGCATTTGCAGTTTTGTTCGGAAAGTGGCGGTTCGCAATGGGTTGCCAGTTGAGTCCCGATGCTCGAGCTCGTAGGAGAATCTCATCGTCAGCCGAGCTCCAGATTGCTGCGGCCTTGTGGACGTGCTCAGACGCTGACGGATACGGTGCCGAGGAAGCCGTGCTGCCAGCCATAGTTGCCCGGATTTGCTTGGGCATGATCGGAAGATGGTTGCAGTTGGTCATTCAGGAGCCCTGAGGAAGTTAAAGGCAATTCGTTCCGATAGTGGTATGATCGATCTTCGAGGACGCAGGCCAGGCGTCGTAGAGTCCAGTGAAACGGGAGACTGGCGAGAAACTTGCAATTATGGATTAGAGCTAATTGGAGAACCAGTACCAGACCCAACAAGAGATAAGGAAAGACTAAAGGAAATAAAAGAGGAAAGGTCGATCAGATGACCGAAGTAAGAGAGTGGCCAGCCGCTCGCAGGTTGTGTTTTGCTGTCGAGCCGAAGTGGCAACAGGCCAGCTTATATGGACCTCTGATACACACAAGTAGATGTTTCGGCCTATTGCAGAGCGTGGTTAAAACAACACGCGAGCACCCCAACCACTTGCTCCAGCGTACAGGCCCCGCAGGCCTCCAGGAGGACGCCAGGCTGAAACACCAATTTGCGATGCTCTCTGAGCGCTTCTGCAGAAAATGTTTGGGAATATTCGAGCAGGTCGGCTCAATGGCCCTCGAATCGACGTGAGCTGGATCCGAGACGTCATGGAATGCGGGTTGAGCAGTGAAAGGAAGCATCGCGCCTGTTTCAAGCTATTAAAAGCACTTGTGGTCGCTGAGAAGGTCGTGGGTCGGCGCGAAGCAAGCATCGGCGGCTAAGTAGTCTTCAACAACACACAGATGGCAAGTACTCTTCATCGCGTGCTCCTGCAGCTCACTCCGCTGTACTGCCGAGCACACCGGGCTGGAAGATGGCAGCTTCGGGGCGGCAATTGTTCAACGATCGTTCGAAGACGGTGCCTCTGGGCATGAATATCGGCTGCTTGAGGTTGTGATGGGGTGGGGAGACCGCGAGACTGCTCGTGCACTGCACTGCTGTCAATGTGCGCTTGAGGCCGCATGTTGCCGACCAGTCAATTGATATCCCGACTCCGTTCCAATGTGCTAGTGCGCAGTTTCCACGACGCGCTGTATAGACGAAGTTTCCACCTTCTCAAGCTCGCTTGATTATTGGACAACGACAGGCGGTTAGGGAAAATGCCTTCTGCGCACCAATAAGATAATTTGCACGTTGTCATTGGTGCCAGCAGAGTGACATTGGTCGCTTTGTGGTTCCGTGCAGGTTCGGTCGTCTCGGCTGTTCATGCAGTGCGGAAATGGATGGTTCTTCTGCTCTCTGTCCCGGAAAGGTGAAGATGGAGCGATCGTCCCCAACCCCAAAATAGCAACCCTGTGGCTTGGCTTCGTGGAGGTGGCTTGACTTCGTTTCTCACGACTTTGCGAGTTCGTCAAGTACACCACACCAAAGCTGCTGATGGCCAGGCTCCATCTGATGCGACCGAGCATCTCACATCTCACATCTCACTTCAAACTGTCAAACGTGACGAGCTGATGATGGACCGGTCGATCTGCCGCCTCGCCCTGCTGTCGTTTGTGCCCATTTTCACGCTGCGACGTTGCTCCACTTTGCCAGAGGCTCTTCACAGCTTGACAGGCGCATGGGTCGCGGGCACATGCATCGGCCCGGCTTGACAGGCGCTCGCCCAGGGGCGTCGCGTTCTGTCTCGCGACACTTCCGCTGCCGATCAAAACAAGCGGGAGGGCGCCTGGGGGAGGGCGTGCTGACGCTGTCTCCGCGCTCGTTGCCTCTCGCTGTGGAAAGGCTGGGCGGCTGGACAGTGAATGATTCAGAGGTATGTATACCGTATGCCAGTCAGGACGTGAGAAGATGAGCTGTCACATTCGATGCTGTGATCAGCATAGGTCGACCATCGCTGGCGCCACACGCATGCTACCGCGGGGTACCAATGAAGTCTTGCAGTGTGCGCAGCTTTCCAGGTAAACAACTGCTGCAAGCAGAGCCATCGAACGCACGCTCCATCGCCGACGACACCCATCCTGCCAAGCTCAGTGCTCTCCCAGCATGTCGCCGCAGAGTGAAGCAGGCGCGACAAGACATCGCAATCTGCTTCACTATGGCAACATGCAAGCATCATGTCGGACTTTGCCACTGTCTGCTTGACAATCGCTTCAGCCGTCGATTTTGCCGCAATCATCTCGGCCTGAGTGATGAGGCCACATGCAAGCCGAGCTAGCCCTCTGCGCTGGCCCGGAAAGCAGCATGTTGATGTTGATAACAGGTCCGATCCGAGAATCTCAGACCCTGTCAGGGACCTGTGTGAACGCACGACACGGTTCTTCATCATGCTGCCGTTGACAGGCGCGGAAGGAGTTGCCTCACCATTGGGCCATCCACCACATTGTTTGAGGCTAGGCAGTCCAGCACCCTGTATCCTCTGCCATCGTTCCCGCGCGGAGTCGCAGCCTGCCTATGGCTCCACCCTGAAGTCTTACAGAAATGCCTGGAACACATGGGCGGAGCGCGGAACGTTCGTCCTAATGTCTCCCGACATTGAGTGGCGGAAAGAGTCAAACGAACATTCGTGTTGTTCGCGGGGCACGATGTTGAAACGTGCAATACAAAGCATGGACGATGCCCGTGGCAAAGCCCGGACTTCCCACTCAGTAAGGGGATTGCACTTGGACGTTGGTTCTGATTGTTTTTGTTCGCTTTCTGCTTCACATCGTTGGCGGCTGTTGTTTTGTCCTTCTTCTGGCGGCTTGTTTCTTCAAATCCGGTTCCCTGCAAATCGAAATCGTCCGTTGCGACCTTACGGAACAGACCACCATAGCTTGAAGGCCAGAAAGCCTCAGCAATACGGAAGTCAAGCACAAGAAACCCGTGCAAACATTCATGACTGCCGCGCCCCACCAATCGCCACTACCGATCTTGTCAGTTCCTGCTCGCTGCCTACGAGCAGAGGTCGGTGAGCGCGTTTGAGACCTACGGCTTCACTCGTTCAAGCAAGAGATCCTGTGTCGAACGCTCTCCAGCGAACGCATCGTCCTCACCGCCCTGACCCATCTGCACAAGTTCACGGCTCGAACCTGTCCGTTCTTGCGACTTTCCACCTGCACGAACGCTCGACCTGCATCTCGTAGGTGCTTTGCCGCTGCAATCCACGTGCCAGTTCCTGACCGTTGAAGGTACGTGCACACCGCGCTTGCGGACTGCAGCAAAGCTCTGTCAGCCAATGCAACGCCGCTAACAGCTTCTAGCTTCAGTTCGCACAATGTCTCTGCCCAACTTCGTGCAACCATATCCCCTTCATCAAAACATTCGACGCCAGTGCGCGAGACCTTCGTGGACTCAGCAATACCTCATCATGCCCGTGTCTCGCCCAGCCGACCACTACTCACACAATGCGCCGTCGTTAACCTTCCGGCCCCCGTTGACGCGCGACCTCCAATCCAGCTTCTCTGCATCGATTTTTGATGATTTCATGACACCTCCTAGCGCAGTGGCCGGAGATTTGGCCACGGTGGACTCATTCCCATGGCGGGAGTACTGCCTCGATGACCCTTTCACTGCCCCTGTCACCGATTGCACTGAAACATCATATCAGTCAACGGGCACAGGTCACTGTGCACAAGCAATGTGGCCAATGACCACCGGAAATTCATCTTTCACCAACCTCCAGACACCCCAAGCTCATCACGGCTCTTCTGCTAGCACTGTGGCGCCAGAATCTCTCGCTCATCGCGGCTATGGCCCTGCACTGCGCGGTTCTAGCGCGCTGAGCGTCGGTCACGTCGACAATGGCTGTGTTCGGCGCAGCTCATTGCTTTCCAGTCGAGTGGATCTCGCTAAGTCCGAAAACGTAGAGAGTGGGCAATCATTCATGTCGACGACCGAGTGTGACAATGCACCATCACCGTCCACCACCGACACCTACAGCAACGACCCGCGGACCCCTGGAAGCAGCCGGCATTCTGACAGTTCAGTGCATGTGCAAGACGAGCGCACGCACGACAATCTTTTCTTCGAGCACGCTGTTCCCAAGCTCGACTCTTCCTTTGGACCCCTGTCCTCAAACCCCTCGACTTCGACGAGTGCGGCGACACCGGCTTATGCACCAGCGTTATGCTCCGCATCCTTCGGTAACATGACGCTGGCAGCTGCCTTCCACACGCAGTCTGGTCAGTGGCCCACCATCGCAATGCCGACATCGAACAACTACCACCCACACGGGCATCCCATGCCCACTGGCATTCCGGATTTCACGTCCACCTACGTGGACTTCCAGAGCGTGCAGCCAGCTGCCATACAGCAATCTCTGCGTCCAGAGGCCGGTGCGATCCAGGGCTTTGGCGAAGGTCGTGAGGAGGACTGCTCCGAGTCGTTCAGCGAGGGTAGCTCCGACATGGATGTTGAGGACAACGTCGCAGAAGACATGAACGATCGAGCCCTCCATGACGCGCATGCTCGTCGCGCCCGTGACAAGTACCTGCTCAAGATGAGGAACGAAGGCTTCTCGTACAAGGAGATCAAGCGCATGGGCAACTTCCGAGAAGCAGAGTCGACGCTGCGAGGCCGGGTGAGGGTATTGACCAAGGATAAGACTGAGCGTGTCCGTCGACCAGAATGGACTGCGGAAGATGTAAGTCCATCATGTTTGCGCTTTCATCTGTATGCAGCTGTGTCCTAACGAAAGTGCAGGTTCGCCTTCTCAACCGAGCTGTCGCGCGATTCTCAGGTCAGCATGGCCGTGGTCGTGGCCGAGACAGTGGCCGCTTGCCATGGAAGAAGATCAGCGAGTACCTGGCGCAGGAGGGGAGCAGCTATCACTTTGCTGCCGCGACCTGTGCCCGCAAGTGGAAGGAATTGGGAGCCAAGTGAGCTTGCTCTTTGGAGGACGCACTGCTGCATCTCTCCATGCGCGATTAGAGCATGTCATGCGAGGAATACACGATTTGGGACTATGCCTACCTGAAGCTTCACTTGAGGTTGCATCGTTCTTGTTGCTTGTCAACGGTTTCCATCAGCAACAACAAACTTACATAATGTATGCAATGTGAGAGCAAACGAGCGGCTGTGCCACCTGACGTCTTCACTTCCGCCGAGGTGCATCACAAAATTGTTTTCTTCACCTCTACAAACTGTCATCCTACTTCTTCACGTCACCTCGAAGACCTTCGCACACCACAGCTACGTCGACTTCTCTCTACACCTCCATCACACCAGCAATCGAACACCATGATCGAGCCAGTATCGTACCGGCTGTCGACCATCGACCAGTCGGCGGTACGAGGTTACAGTGAGTCGAATTGAGGACACCTCGTCGAGTGTCTGGACCGCTGACAGACGTACAGTCCGTTGTTGCTACTGCTTCCCAAATCGAAACGGCAAAGCAGGAGCAGATGATGTCGTCTCAAGACTTACCGATGCAATGCAGCGCGCCGTCAATCGCTACCCCATCCTAGCAGGCTCAACATCAACAAATACCGAAGCCGCCGAGTTTGTGCTGCCAAGTCACGCACCACCTCTCCGTCGAGAGACTGTCAGCATCGGCGCCCGCTTCGCCCCACTACTGCAGTCACGGCGAGAGAGCACCGGCGGAAATACATTTGCTTTGCTTGACATTCGTGAACAAGGACAACAGGAAGATACAGATAAGGGGCAGAGTGGACATCTTCAGGTTCTCGTGACGGCGGAAGGCCAGGCAATCGGTCCTATTGTCAAACACTTGAGCAAAGCGAACTTTCCGGAGACATACGATGAGCTCGCCACAAGTGGAATGCCAGCTAGCACCCTAGTAGGGGCCAACTTCACCTCTTTACCGGACTTCCCAGATCTGGCGGCGGGAGAGAGCCCAGTCTTCGCCGTTCAGGCGATCTTCATCGAAGGGGGAGTGTTCGTAACGGTCTTCTTACATCATGCAGTCGCCGACGAACGTGGCATGTCAGCTATTGTCCGCCTGATGTCGAGTGGCCATGGTAAGTGCGAGCTTCCATAAAAATGCGGTCTCTCGCGACTAACATTGTTTTAGAATTTGCTACAACTGATGTCAAATCTGATGCCGTTGATCAGTCTAGAAGCCGGGACCGCCTCTCTGGTTCCCGTGGAGTCAAGGCCAAACGCTTTGAGGAGACCAAGTATTCAAGAGCACAGAAGCCATCGAGCAATCCGAGTGCACCAAGATCCGCCAGCTGCCAAATATTGGCATTTGATCTGCGAAAGATCCGACAAACAACAAGTCTGATCAACGAGCGGGCCGTATTGTCGTTCGACGAGCCCTGCAAGACTGTCGGACCACTCGAGTGCCTGGTGGCTATTCTTTGGAAGGCCATCACCAGGGGCCGAAGCCCAAGAGTGAGAGTGGAAGAGAAGCAGACGTCAACGTGCCGATTCCCGGTCGACATGCGCATGCGTCTCGACCCGGTTCTTGGACCTGATTACTTTGGCAATGCTTGCGTCCCTGCGAAAGCCACCGAACGCTTCATCCGCCTCAGCCTGCCGTTCGACGTTGGAACGTTGAGCCACACGGCCCACCTGGTTCATGACAGCATTTCGACGACTGACGAGACAGACTTGCGTGCCACCATCGCCGCAGTCAACAATGCTCCAGATGTCCGTGGCGCCCTCGACATCGGTTCGCACCTCAACACTGACTTCGTCATCACCAATTGGTCTGAAATGCCAATGGGAACTGCGGCGACTTTGGGCCTGGGACTTGGCGCACCTCAGTTCGTGCGTGAGGCAAGCAGAGAGTGCATGAATGCGGGCTGCATCTTGTTGCCTCCACGTGAGGACGAAGAAATGTGGGAGGTCGCGATGCAGGCAGATGAGGAGACCATGGCCCATCTGGTCGAGGACGAGGGCCTACTGCCATTCGTGCTGCATGTGGCATGAGAGAACACCGGCGGACAGCTCGGACATGACGCTGCGAGACGCTGATCTCGCGCACACGGACGTGGATGGAGAGTACGGATGGCGAGGTTGGGACGGGGGGATGGAAGACTTGTGTAGCATGTGCCTGATAGTGTGAAATTGGGGCTGATGTCATGCTCCTGCATAAGTCTCTCCGTGCGCCGTGTTGATGTGGCTGAACCTGCCGAGCCGGCCGAGCTGCACCTCTGTCGTTGTTGCCAGTTCACAGTCCACAGTTCACCTCACAGCAGCGCGCGATTGCAACGCCCGCCGCCCGTCTGTAAACGCTGCTGCATGCGATCGCGATGCTGCCGCCGCCTTTGTAACTCCGCCAATCCGCCGCGCCCCATCCGCTCTGCGCCGCTGCGTCTGAATGTCCCTGGCGAACCACCGCTACAACCCGGCCATGAGCAACTCGTTCGAGAAGTCGGTCAAGGGAGGCACCAAAGTCAAGCTTGCGCCGCCCAAGTCCAAGTATGTCGAGCACATCCTGCTTGCCACGCAATCCGGCGAGGCAGGCGTCGCCGAGGTCTTCCGCACGCTACAGAATCGACTCCGCGACTCGACGTGGACCGTGGCCTTCAAGGCGCTGATCATCGTGCATTTGATGATCAAGGAGGGCGTGCAGGACGTCACACTCAGCTATCTTTCCGCAGCGCCGCGCAATCGATTAGCCATCAACACATTCACCGACGTGCAGACTCAAGGGCAAAATATCCGCGTTTACTCCGAATACCTTCTCTCGCGCGCACTGGGATATGAACGGACAAGATGCGACTATGTGCGCGCTGGCGAGGGGCGTATGAAGCGCCTGACTGTGGACAAAGGGCTGCTCCGTGAGACGGAAACCGTACAGAGCCAAATTGCAGCACTAGTGAGATGTACCTTCTTGAACAACGATGTTGAGAATGAGATCTCCTTGACGGCTTTCCGTTTGCTGACGCGGGACCTGCTGGATTTGTACAATGTCGAAAACGAGGCCGTGATGAATGTCTTGAGCCATTACTTCGAGATGTCAAGGCCCGATGCTGAAAGATCTATCACGATATACAAGAAGTTCTGCAAACAAACGGAACAAGTAGTGCAATACCTGAGCGTCGCTCGGCAGTACGAACACGCAACGAGGCTTGCCATACCCAAGCTCAAACATGCCCCCACGAGTCTTGCTGCCTCTTTGCAGGAATATTTGGATGATAAGGATTTCGAGATCAATCGACGGCAGTATCTTGCGGAGCAGGAGTCGAAGAAACCTGGGAGTAAACCTTTCTCGAAGCCCGCGCCGGCTGCGAAGGCAGCGACTCAGCCCGCAACGTCAATGCCAACACCGTTCGATGATATGAAGTCTGGCGCGACTGCTGCGCCCGCAAGCCAAACTGCAAAGGGGCCGGCGCCGGACCTCATCGATTTCTTTGAGTCTATAGAGTCGAACCAACAAACCATGCAGACCAATCCATTTCTACAGCAGCAGCAACAGCAGCAACAGCAGCAGATGCAAGCACAGCAGATGCAGATGCAGATGACTGGATACCAACAACAACCGCCTAGTGTGAGTTACTCGCAGGATCCTCAACAGCCGTTCAATGGCTACGCTGGGCCAGGAGTGCCGCAAATTCAGTATGATCAACAGGTAGCGCCACAACCACAGTCGCAACCACAGCCCATACAAGCTCAATACACTGGAGCCGGCTTTGGCGGGTATAGCCCGCAGCCACCTCAACAACAAGCGCTAGCGCCTGCGCAGACTACAAATCCATTTCGATTATCCATGATGCAGACGGGAGCCAATACTGCGGGCCCAACGCCTGGACAACAAGCTCTCAATCGCCAATCCACGAATCCGTTCGCTAAAAGTGCATTTGCAGCGATACCCGAGAACGGACCCTCTCCACCTCCTCAACAACAACCTGCCATGAACGGAGCGCAAGGCTCCTTCCAGGTTCAGCCGCTACAAGCGCAGGCCACTGGAACGAACCCATTTGCGAGAAGCACACCAAACTTGCAGCAGCCGTCCGCGCCAAATGCATTGCAGGTGCAGCCCACGGGCAGCACCAATCCTTTCAGACAATCGCAGTTTGTGAATCAGCAGACAGGGAGTGGCTGGCAACATGGACCTCAAAATACCATGGGGGGCATGGAGAACTTAGAAACTGTTCCTGTCTTTCCGAGGCCAGGAGCACAATCGACGCAGCAACAACAACAACCATGGGTATGAGGAGAATTTTGCATCCGGATGGAAATCTTGAGAGACTTTTAGCGTGGAGTTCAGCGAACCATATTGGTAACTTTCATAATAACAGCGTCAGGCCTCGATACCCAGCAAAGGCGTGTTCGCGATTATTCTATGATTCTCATTTTGTTGCCACCTTGCTCTGTGCACTTCCCTCAAAGAGTTCCCTTCTCGTTTTGGAAGACACCGAAGTGCGCGTGGCCGTTGTCGTCAACATAAGCGCGGAACATTCCGCCGCAGTTGTGATCGTAGACGATGTGTCCGCGATCTTCTATGAGCTCTATACCTATAATCCCGCCCTCGCCTTCACCGGTTCGCTTCCACTTGTCCCCAGCTGATTGTTGTAGTTGGCCATGTGGCCCAGCAACTGCAGTGACTGCGTTCTGTAGCGAGACTTTTCTCTTCGATGTTTCCGCGTAGCGTGCAATAGCTGCTGCGGTTCTTGCAGCATTTGTCCGAAGAAAGCTGTCGCCGTTCCCAGTTCCTGACATCGCCACTGCTCGGGTAATACTCTCTGAAGCGATATCTAGTGCTGTGTAGCTCGTGAAATTGGGCAAGCATGCTTGCAGCCAACTTGTTGACAGGTTGTCTTTTTGTGGCTTTCTCTCCTGCCATTGCTCCGCCCAAAAGCCTGCACCCAATGTAGGCGTGTCTCCAATCCGACCGGGCAGCTGTAGAAGTCATTAGTTCTGAGCTCCACGCTACGTTTGAATTACAGTGTCGAGGAATTGGTTCGCAACACGTCTTACCTTGTTGGTCAAACCACCAGTTGAGGTTGCTACGCAGAGAACGCCTGAGCTGTCAAGTACCACAGCGCCTACAGTACCCTGAGGCAGATAGTCACTGCCATTCCAGCTCGGATCGTCCCAAGTCTGTGAATCTACTTGCAACTCATCTTTCTCTGGGAGGGAATCTTCGCCATCGGCCAATTGCTTGTGCTTCCGGTAAGTATCATCATCGTGCGGAAGACCAAGACCTATGCGATGCTCGTCCCACCTCCGTCGTGTCCAGAAATAACTCGGCTTCACAGACTCCAAGCCCCACACTTGGTTGAGGCGATCACATGTTTCGCCTTCTAGCTGATTGTGTGCGTGAGCACCGCCACCATCGTCCAGCTCTCCTCGCAGTAACATCTCTCTCGCCAGCTTGATCGGGCTTTTGGCCGTTCGTACCTTCATTACACCAACACCTCGCTTTCGGTAGCCGGTGCTCACCATGACGGAAGCTTCGAGCTCGTGAGTGCCTTCTGTGGTAAACACTGCACCTCGTCCGGCGTTGAAGAGTGGATTCTCCTCGAGAAGTGAGACTGCATATGTGGCAACATCGAGTGCAGATGCTTCAGCGTTCTGAAGCTGCGCCCGTGCACGCTTGAGGATGGAGAGAAGAGCATGGCGGTAGACTTGATACGATTCTGGTGACAAGTTCTGTCGAGTTATGTTTCCCGCGCCGCCGTGTATGATGATACGCGGGGCGACGGGAGACGGCTTTTCTCGTCGTTGGTATTGCATGTTTGCTTGTACTTATATATGTAGCGTTGCCATGATGATTGCGTAGAGATCGATGTCGTCCAACGGAGTGGAGTTGCGATGTCGGCTGAAACTTCATCCGGAAAAGAGGACGCAATTTCCTTGCCCGACTTTGCTGCTTCATCTCTCCGCGATGAAATGTCAACAAGAAACGAGTCGATGACTGGCTCAATGCTTCGACGAACAACAGTCATCCCTAGCAGCACGTGAACTCGTGTCGCTGGGACTGCGGAAAGCTTTCCGGCGATGGAGCTGGACACCGCAAACGTCGCCAAAGCAGCACGAACGCAGGATGCCATCAGTAGCCGCAGCTGTGCGGGGTGCTCCATTGCCACGGATATGATCAGCTAAATACATGCAATAAGCTACACGCTCAGGCTGCTCGCTCGTTTGAATCTTCCACAAGCTTCTGAATATAACATCCGAATTAAACATGTCGTACCAGACCAATCTGTTCATTAATGGCAAATACGTTCCCTCCTCCAGTGGAGAGACGTTGACCATTCACAGCCCCAACGATGATTCTCTGGTCACAGACAAGATCCAAGCCGCCAGCGAAGCCGATGTCGATGCTGCCGTAGCAGCTGCCAAAGCTGCTTTTCCTCAATGGCGAGACACTGCTGGTCACAAACGGGCTGCCATTATGCTGAAGTTTGCTGATCTGCTTGAGGCGAATGTCGACAAGTTAGCTCATCTGGAATCTGTTGCCATGGGTCAAGTATGCCGAACGAGTATCTACAGCGCAGCAACTCTGCTAACCGACTTAGCCCGTTTCCGTGGCGAAGCGTATGATTCTTGGTCCAGTCGCTCTGTGGAGGTATTACGCAGGTTACTCCGGCAAGGTTGCTGGTGAGATATCCATACTTCTGCGGACGATGTCACGTAGAGCTGCTGATTCCTGATTCACCACAGGTGAATCGTTCCCGCCTGATGAGGACGGCACGTACAAGGTCGGCAGCAGCGGAATTCCAGGCAAATCTGGCCGATCAATATTAATGCTATGGTTTAGATTGTGCAATACGAACCTCTCGGCGTCTGTGCCGGCATTTGTGCCTGTGAGCTTGAAAGCAGAACACTCAATGGAAGCCAACGATCGACTGACCTTGACAGGGAATGGCACACATGTCTTGGCTGCTGTGAGTGTCTTTGCATGCTTGCAATGCTCGGGCGACTGACGTTTGTGCTCTCAAACAGTGGAAGATGGCACCCGCAATGGCAGCAGGCGAGTAACAACAGTAATCTCCAGAATGGGTTCGCACAGCTGAGACATGACTTGTGTTGCAGGCAACACTTTCGTTCTGAAGAGCAGTGAAAAGAGTCCACTTGGCACTTGTGCTTATGGAGATCTCCTAAACGAAGCCGGCTTCCCTCCGGGAGTGATAAATATCTTGACAGGCGATGGAAAGGTTGGATCACTGCTCGCACATCACATGCAGGTCAGCAAGATCGCCTTTACAGGTCAGTCCTTGTGCCCGCTGGTCCTTCTCTCCGCCTTCGCCATGCTGATTGCGCATCAGGATCTGCACCAGCCGGAAGAGCAGTAATGGCGGCAGCTGCCAAGTCCAACCTGAAGAAAGTCAGCCTCGAATTGGGCGGCAAGAGTCCGGTACCATCATCAATCGCTCTGGCACCACGGATTGCAATTGACTGTGTGGTACTAGGCCCTCATCTTCGATGACGCTGATCTCGAAAATGCTGTAGAACATAGTTCTACAAGCTTTTTACGAAATTCCGGGCAAGTGAGTGATGGCCTCTATCTGACTATCGCACATGCAACCTGTACTGATCGTTTGCAGATTTGCTTTGCGGCATCTCGGGTCTTGGTGCAAGAGAACATTGCGCCTAAGTTTATCGAGGCGATCAAAGTGGCCTTCGAAGGCGCAGAGAAGCAGATGGTATGAGACGTGCTCACCTCGCCTTACATAGCTCTGCGTGCTGACGATTCACAGGGTGATCCTTCTCTTGCCGATACTGCGTTCGGACCACTCGCCGACAAGAAGCAGTTTGAACGCGTCATGTCGTTCCTGACGGGAGCGCGCGAAGAGGGCGTCCAGGTCTTGGTTGGAGGAGAGCGCAAAGGCGACAAGGGCACCTTCGTAAACCACGCTCAGATTCGTGATCGTGTTCGTTACTGACATCGATAATCTAGGTCAAGCCAACGGTCTTCCTGAATCCCGACATAACTTCGAAAGTTTACACCGACGAAATTTTCGGTCCTGCCATCTCAGTCCGCACTTTCAAGGACGAAGATGAGGCAGTCGAACTGGCAAATGCTACAACTTATGGCCTTGGTTCCACTGTCTACACCTCAGACGTCGCACGAGCGTTGCGAGTAGCTGGGAAACTCGAGGCTGGCACTGTTGGCATTAATTCTGCTTTCAACACCAGCCCACAGACACCATTTGGCGGATATAAGCAAAGGTCGGTGATCGCGTATAGGGATCCACTGATGCGGCATGGCTGACAAGTTCCAGTGGCTACGGACGTGAAAGTGGTCCAGAGGTAATTCTATACTTCGCTATAATTCCGATAGAGACTAACAACAGCGTAGGGTCTGAAAGAGTATCTGCAACCGAAGACGATTCACATTAACATGAATGTCCCCAAAAAGAGGTAGATCCCGTGGCTTGGCCACCTACAGAAGTGGGATTTGTATTGTGTCTGCACAGTTCAAGAAAATTGGTTAGGAAAGAGGATATTCCGAGCATGCATTTGCTCAGCCAAAATTTAAGCATCACGATAGGTAAAGTGCGTATATCCGATGCTTCACCATCGGCTGCAGCCGTCGCCTCTCGAAATGCGACTTGATTCACACATAGCCTTCTGTCTGGCCCATCCAACGGCTCTTCTCTCGCAATCTGGAACCAGCTGGCATTATTGCAAGACAATTTGGAACGTTATGCGATGCCAACCATGTGCTTCTTCGAGCTCCTCCCAACCCTCTTGCTGCTCCACCGAGGCCTCCAAATTCGTCCCAGTCCTCTCGCCGACTTTCCAAACCATTTCCTTGAAAGACGCCACATCGTGCCGGAACATGTTTCCAGACCGGATATTTGCAGGATGTTGTACCTCTTTGGCCTTCTTCACAGCAGTCTGTCTACCAAACAGCATTGACCCAGCCTTTGGCTTCAGTAAACGCACAGCTCGAGATACAGCCTCCACCTGGTCTTCCCAAGAAAATAAATGAAAGAACGAAGCCGCATGAATCATGTCGAATTGTCTCCCAGCGAGACCACCAACATCTTCGCCAAAGAAATCTCCAGACACAAAGTTCGCGGCTAACATGTCGCGGTCCTTAAACAATTGGAAGCCCAGGTCAATGAAACCTGGCTCCAATTCACTACCAAAGACATTCGTCGCCGGCGCGCCATCATGAATGAGTTTCCGAATATTATGTCCAAAGCAACACGCCAAATCCAACAACGTTTCTCCCTCGCGAAGGCGACCCAGTACTTGTGAATAATTCTCCGACTTGCTCACGCTGAATTCGAGAAAATAGTAATTTCCCACGCAAGGGTATTTGAAGACTTTCCAGGCCTCATCGCGCTATTTTTCAAACACCTCAGCGGAAATACCAAAGCAGTTGTGTCGAGAAATCATACCACTTTACGAACATGCGAGACGACTTCATCTTCGGGCACGCCGCTGTACTTCACCAGGACTTCGCGCGCCGGGCCGTTGATTTGAGGATCGCCTGGCGTGAAATATACTCCGAGGTTTGTCGATTCGGTGTGTTCGTCCATTTTTGTGAGCGGCAAGGTCGGCATTGCTTGTTTCTTGTGGGTAGGGTGATCGCACTTAAGAACAAAACCAAGAAAGGCTGTATCTGGTACTATTGGCCATTTGTTTGTGCGCTGACAGTCGCCGCAGAATGTGCTTATTTCTGATTCCAGTGCTCCCGGTATGAATCGAATTGCCTCACCTAGAAGCCGGACGCGAGGCCAATCTGTCGTTTAGCGTACCGATGAAGCGAACTGCACATGGGGTAGATCGTTTGGAAAACGAGTAGACTCAGACGCAAACCCTGTGCTGATTGTGAAGGATAATATTGCTCTATGCCTCAGAACGCTCAAATTGTACCACAACATGTGGGGCTAACGAAGTCGACTTACGTGGGTCATGGTGTGAGGTATAGTCAGCATTAGCACAAGCTGGGACATTCTGATACACTCCACAGCAAATTGTTCACTGGGCATCCTGCTTCGGCTCGTGGAACAGGATCCGATATGCTCTCAATCTTCGGCAAGTCGCGCGTATTGCCCAAGGTGACAAGTGAGCCATTCGTCATAAAAGTGCACGCGTTCTTTGTACTTGCTTGCTTCACGCGAGAGCATATTTACCTGCTTGCTCGACACATCTTGCTGGCTGCTCTTTCCGCGGAATTCTCAAAATTGTGAACTTGCCTTAAAAACTCATCGCCAGCGCGAGCAAGACTGCAGTGTTGATCAGCTCATCTCGACGTATTCTGGAATATGCGCGTACTGGTGACTGGAGGTGGAGGCTACCTAGCCGGCCATATCATTAATCAATTACTTCGGTGGGTCGGATTTGACCGCGCATCTCTGAGTTCCATTCCTGAGCCTCCTTCTGTTTGCTAGAGATCGGTGCTGACTGGTTGTTTACTTTTCCACAGGCGAGGCCATAGTGTCGTGACCACCGCGCGCACGAAAATCAAAGCCGAGAAATTGAAGAAGCGCTACGCAGAATTCGACCCCGCTGTCTTCGACGTGGTCATCGTGGAAGACATCGCGAAAGAAGGGGCATTTGACGAAGCGGTTGTCTCTTCACCACCATTCGATGGCGTCTGTCATCCCACATCGCCTTTTCATTTCGCGGTGACAGGTACGTCAAGTCAAGTGATTCAAGCTCTCCCATCTGAGTCTAGTGGCATACTAACTCCCTGGTCCCCTTGTGCAGATATTCAGAAAGGTGTCGATCTCCCTCATGTTGATCGCAACCAGACGAGGGTGACACGGAGCTAACAAGAGTGTCGCAGAACTGCTTGACCCTGCCATCATCGGCACCACTGGGATTCTCGGATCCATCAAGGCACATGCACCAAGTGTGCGGCGCGTGGTCATCACCTCGTCGCTAGCGGCAATGATTCATCCATGGCAAGGTGCTTGGCGTAAGTGGTGATCCCTGCGCGCCGTTTTTCGCGGACCCCAGTCCTAATCGCTGCATGCATTGTCATCGATGCGCCCTTGACCTGGTCTATGGGTCTACTTCGCTTCCTAGCAGAGACCTGTCGCGTGTTACAGCGAGGGACAGGATGCGTCTCCCACTGTGCAACCTACTTCTTCGTCTTCGCTTAGGGCGTATACTGACTAGCTCCGATGCAATGAACAGCAGGAAACTATCCGGGCCATACGTACACCGAAGCCGACTGGAACCCGATCACGGCTGAGCAAGCATTCCAGGACCCCCTATGTGGATACCGCTTCTCGAAGAAGCAGGCGGAGCAAGCAGCCTGGAGTTTCGTTGCAGAGGATCCAGCGCTGAACTTTACTTTACAAACGATTTGCCCTCCGCTGATGCTCGGACCGACTGCTTCTGGTGATCTCTGGGATGGCAATCTAGCGCATGTCAACGAAAGCTTGAAGCGTGTCAGAGATATTTGCTTTGGAAAAGCACGGGCCGACAACGAAATACCGTGAGACCGCTGCCCTCCCGTTGTGCACATTTGGAGGACAAGCGTGGCCGGTGGCTGACTCGCTTCTTTGCAGGCCGAATGGAGCGAGCTTTATCTTCACCGACGTACGGTAAGCGTGTGGAATGAAGGGTCAAGGTCAGACCCCGGAGGCTATGCTTCAGAAAGCTGACCTTGCTCCTGCATCGTTACAGTGACGCCGCGCATTACCATGTACTTGCCCTGGAGAGAGCAGACGACGTTTCGGAGCGATACTTCATTCCGACTGGCTGGTTTGCCAACGAGGATATTGTGCGTATTGCCCGAGAGAATTTTCCTGACCTTGCAGACAGTCTGCCACTTCCTGGCACCCCCGGAGGCTCGTGGCCAAAAGACGGAATGTATACGATCGATGTCTCAAAGACGCGGAGCGCATTTCCGACCTTTGTCGACTTCCGGTCGCTAGAGGAATGTATTATTGATACAGTACAGAGCCTAAAGGCTGTGGTTGCATGATGCTCTCATTTTGGGTACAATCCTTGGCTCAAACGCCAGGCCAGGTAGTGTGCGAATGCTTGCATCTCCATGTTCAACAAGTTCAAAGCCAGCGTATGGTGCTGCTTAACAACCAATGCTGCCGAGTGTCTGTAAGCACATCCCTCCGGAAGATGTGTCGCCTGTTGGTGTGCACTTCTTGAGCACATGATATGTCACTCCAGTGCTCCTCGTTGGTCTAAGCCCCCGATCCTCGGGTGCTGTTTGTGTAACCAATCAATCCAAAGGGAAACCTTTTCGCTCCCAATCTCTCCACTCCTGCACCGCGTGTCGTAACGTGGCGATCAAACGGGGCAAGCGTCGTGCGGCGCTGCCCTCACTATCTCCAAGCGCAGCAGACGGATCGCCAGCCAAGACGGTGTAGTACGCTGTAATCATGCTGTCCAAGTCCGGAAAACCTGCAACTTTGGCTTGTTCGGCAACGTATCTCAGGCGATCCTCCACCGATGCACCACTGCTCAAATGCGATGATTGGGGAGGGATTTCCGCAGACGCCATGCTGGATGATCGGTAGGAATCATCTGGCGAGTTGATGCCAGACAATGAAGGTAAAAAATCAGGCGTCAAAGATGAGCCTGATGGGGGAGAGCCAGGCCTGCTCGCTGAACTCACAGCAGTCGATGTCATCGGCTGAGCGTCTTGGAAAGTCACAGCGTCCATGAAGTGCGGTTGCCGATTATGTTGTCCATGAATGTCTGAAAGCTCACGTTAGTCTAGGATGCGCCTAGATGGCCCGAGACAAATGCACTTGCCTCTGAAATAGTCAAAGCACGGAGTCTGGTCACCAAAGGGCGTTGACTGCATCTGTAGACTGTGGAGGGACATGTCGTTTGACATGTCTTGCGCCATGGTCGATGGCACAGCATTGCTGTTGAGGAGAGCGAATGTTGCTAAGCCGTGTGAGGCTTGAGATGCGCCCTCCATGGTGAGCGGCCTCAGGACTGCATGGGGATGATCGTGCGGCGCACTGGGCGAGGTGTTTGACACCATATTGGCAGTGGGCGCACCAGAGTGGAAGCTGGAGCCAAGTTGCGAATCTCGCCTGGTGGTGAAGAGAGCGTTGGTGTTGAACGTGTCTGGACTTAACACGTGGGCGTTGGCGTCCATATTTTGCACACTGTGTTTCGTCCCCTCGAGCTGTTCGACTTTGGCTTGCAGTTCTTCCACGCGAGCCTTCATGCGTTGTCCTGAGCACGCCATGTCAGTGGGAGGGCATGCCAGGCCAAGCAGGGAGGATGAAGAGGGGGAGGAACACACTGTAGGAGCGCTGGGCCACTCGATTCTGCATGCGTTTCTTGGCCTTGCGGTCGGCTGTGTGCGACCAGTCGTCGGCGAGGGCGTCGTGATCCTGCTGTACGGCATCCGGCCCTGCGCAGGGAGGCTCGCTGTCCGCTCGATGCTCAGCCATTCGTAATATACCTTGACCACAGTTCTCGGAGGCGTAAAGGCAGGCGTATTGGTCAGCAGAGGGGCCAGTGTTGAGAATGGGAGCAGGACTTGGGCGAGGTGCGTTGGAGATCAAGATCATGGACGATAAACATTGTGGACAGGCACATGCGGAGTAGTTGTGTTGATGTGCAGCCCCATGGCGGGCGGACTGGCTCGCGTCACGGTTCCTCACGCAGCGCCTCAGCCGTAAGGCGCCGACCAAGGGTGCGACGAGCAATCGTCAGTGTCGTCCTTCACCCAGGTCGTGCAGGATTTGAGGAGCCTGAAGCAGTTAGAGTTAAGAGTGGCATGGGTGCGGCGCGATGGATTGCAGATGTTGGCGCCGCTCGCCAATGGGGAAGGCGTAGTACAGCGACCTGGCAGATCTGCGGCAGGAGCAGACGCCGCTCGACGGCCAGGGAGGAGCATTGGACTTGTGGGCGGAGAAGTGCCCATGTCGTCCCCTGCAGATGGCGAGAAGGAGCAGCAGCCGGGGGGTCTGCGGCACGTCAATATCGATGCGCCGCTGCCTGGGACGCGCGTGCAGGTCGGTGGTGGTGTTGTGGCAGCAGCAGCAGGTGAAGTTGCTCGCTCGGTCTCACGAACAACGAAGCGACGCGATGATCGACGGCTTGTCCCTGAGCGGCAATGCGAACGAGACGCGACGTGCCGCTGCCAAGAGGCGACGCAGATCAGCCTCTTTTGGCGCAGAGCTTAAAGTCAGCCGGCCAAGCACAACCAGCAGCAACAGCAGCAACAACATCACCTCCCGCACTTACGCCGCCGCGCGATGACCAGATCATGAACGGGTCGTGTATGGGAAGGTCTGTCACGAGACGCCGGCGCGCCAACATGGCCCTGCGCACTAGCCGGCACCAAGCACCACGAAGCATACCCGCCAACGTGTCGCCCATGCACGAATGCGGCCACTGAACCTCCATTCGGCAGCGCTTGGGGAGGAGCAGCGATGAACGTCCGGATACGCATCTGGCTTTCATCTGTAATGTTCTGAAGAGCATGCCATACAGAGCCACTCCTCCACTCGTCATCTACCACGACCTCTTGTTGCTCGTGTATCTCCTGCATCCCAGCTCGCATGCTACGCTGAAGAGTCCGGCAGCTGCGCGAGAGCAATGCTGCCTCCTCGACATGACGCTCGCCCGCAGTAGCATGGCCTTTTGTGCCAGCGCCATCCGGTGGGAATAGCTCGCTGACACTCTGGGACACCCAGCCGGGCCTCCTCCAAACCGCTGGCATCCATCCATTTGTGCAGGCCAACATTCACACTTCTTCGGTAACCGACTTCCTGGTCGTCTTTGAACCCTCAGGGTTCCTGGAAGCACCCGCTGATCGAGCATCGCTGCATGCTGCTTTGCTGGGACCACACTTCCGCGACGACTCCCTCTTGACTTCCGGGACTGCGGCAGGGCTATCGAGGTTAACTACACCGCTGCCTCAGATCTCCTGCACCGCCATCGACGCACCCACGGCCCCTCTTGCCCTCCCACGCCTCGCCCTTCTCCTTCTACTCATGCCTGAGCGTACCAGTAGCGGCGGAGCCGCAAGAAGTCGAGAGACCGTCAAACTCCGGGACAGTTGCGAAATATGTGCCAGCGCCAAGGTCCGATGCAGTAAAGAGAAGCCATCCTGCTCCCGATGCATCAATCGTGGCTTGAAATGCGAGTACGGCCTATCACGGCGCAACGGTCGGTCAGCGACCAACAACAGCAGCAGCAGCAGCAATCGCGACCAAGATCAGAACTATGGCACACATGTGAAGCCTCCAGTGGCGCCAGTGCGGCGAGACAGCGGAAACCAGAATCGCCAGATTGAATGGACGACGGACATGGTCGATGTGTCCACAGGGGTTCCTCACCTTACCGCCCTATCACAACCTATGCCACACTCGATGTCTACTTATCCGCAAACCGCTCCTATGAGCGTCCCGTTCACGCAAGAAGTACCAGACCTCAATGTCTCGATGCTACCGAACGAAACCAACATGGACCTTTTCATGATGAATAGCGATGTAACGACGTGGACCGACATCCAGCCTCCATGGGCAGCCGCCGCTTGTGAGCCGGACCATTGTTGCTTGAACACGGCGCTCGACCTACTACGTCAATTGAGTATAACGGAAGCGTCCAAAGCGTGCCCGAGACGTGGTATGCCTGAGCAAATCCCGCCTCCCACGCTCGAAATGGCTGCTACAATGAATCGGACAATCATTGCTTCTTTGAATACTATCCTTGGTTGTTCTTGCTCACTAAACGGAAATCTACTGACGATCATCTCCTTGGTCACTTTCAAGGTCAGTGGTGCCAGCTGCAAGAGATTGGCAAATACGTGCATTCACTGACCGTGCTCTGTACAGCTCATTGCGTGGTGCGCGTCAGCTGCGAAGAACACTCCTCGTGCTGACTCTCCAATGTCAACGGCAGAGACAATGGGCTCGAACGCCCCCATAGCACTCAAGGACCTGCTTCGCAGCCCTCCAGCAGGGCTTGACGGTCTCATGGATGCTGTGGGTGCCACTGGCAACGAGCAGATACAGGCCGCGGCACAGACGGTGCTCGACGATCTCTACCGAGTACAAGATCTCGTCAACCTGTTTTCACAGCGACTGAACATGGCTCGGCGAAGGAGAAGTGCCGTGGGTGGAGGTTCAGCAGGCTCTGACATACAAGCCGCCATGTACAATACTTCGACAACATTGAGTGAGGTAAGTCAATTGTACCACGCGCTGTGGGCTCGGCAACTAACGCTCATCAGTCGGTCTCGGCGCAGCTCGAAAGTGATTTACGGCGACGACTTCGGGCTGTCAGCTTTGAGACGGTACAGATTCTGCTACGTGGGTGATTTCCTCATCAACCGGGATGTTCCTAGGCCCTCTTTCTTGCGAACGGCGTTTGTGGGTTTTGCTTTTAACCCAGAGGTTCGAGTTCAGCTACTACGATGTGGCGATTGGCTGCTCTGCACACGAGGGCGCGGAATTCCTAGAGCGGAAAGCACAGGCATCAGATTGTGCCTGCGATAAGCAACAGAAATCAACCCAGTGCCGTTCGCCCTGCATTCGTCACGATCAGCCATGCACGTGTATCGCCTCAGGGCCTGAATGAGGTGAGGTGCACAGTAAGCCGACACGCGACAGCCAGATAAGGTTCTGGCGAATGAAGAACGCCCATGCATATGCTGGTTGAAGCATCATCGTCTACGCTGCAGCATTCTGGCCCTGGTGGAACGGAATCGCAACATCTCAGAAAGAGGAGGCAGTAAGATCTCGACCAAAATAAAGTTCTGACTCGGCTCTCGACCACCACTGCCAAGACATTTGACTCGGCTCTCGAATAGCGCCCCGTCCTGCTCCATAACACCAGTCTCACATATTGGCCTTATCTTTCTACACATCTTTTCTCCACTGACTCGGCCCAGGTCAGCCTAGATGTCGTTTCCCCGCAAAGTCGTGGCTATCGTTACAATGGAGTAGATAGTACCAAGGAGATAGGCCGGGGTACTAAAGATATAGAATATCCTCGTAACGACCACGACTCCTGCGTGCATTCCAGAAGAATCGCTTCGATATCTCACGTATTGTCATGACTGACGACAAGAAGGATCCGCAGACTGCCACGTCTGAGCAGGGGAATGATCTGGAGTTGACCATCACCACCAAAGAAGGTCTTGTCATCGACGCCCCTGGACAACATGGCGGCGAGCTCAAGCGCAACCTTGCGCAGAGGCATCTGGTGCGTGTGGGAGCGTATTTAACTGTGGTCGTACTTTACTCACCCCATGATGTAGCTCATGCTTGCAATTGGCGGTGTTATTGGACCCGGATACTTCGTTGGTATGGGCAATGGGCTTTCCTCGGCGGGTCCAGCGGGTCTGCTCATCTGCTTCGGTGTGGTCGGAACATTGCTATATGTAAGTTGTCTGGTCGTTCAGTGGAGCCGACATATCTGATAAGTTCCAGGCCGTGATGCAGTCTCTTGGAGAATTGGGCGCTTTCATCCCTGTCGCAGGCAGTTTCACTCACTATACCTACCGTTTCATCGATCCGTGCTGGGCTTTCGCGTTGGGGTGGAACTATTGGCTGCTGTGGGCAGGAATCATCATGGCTGAATACAGTGAGCCTGAGCGACTGGGTATGAGGACGAGACTAACTCACATCAGACAACCTGGGCCTGGTTCTGACGTTCTGGGATACCGCCATGCCGCGATGGGGCTGGATTATGGTTTTCTGGTGGGATGCCCAATGTTGCACCGCAGTCCGTGCTTTCTGACAACGCGTACAGGGTCATATTCATGGCTTTCACCTTCCTTGGGGTAAAGTCTTTTGGAGAGGCAGAGTTTTGGCTTGCTTCCATCAAAGTTCTGTTCATACTGATCTTCTTCATCTGCGCCATTCTCATATCGACTGGAGTGATCGGAGGCGAAAAGATCGGATTCAAGTTCTACCGTGATCCCGGACCGTTCGCCGACGGCGTCAAAGGTGTTTTCAAGATTTTTGTCTTCGCCGCTCTCCAGTATTCTGGCACGGAGATGGTTGGTCTGACCGCGGGAGAGTCGGCGAACCCCAGCAAAGATGTGCCCAAGGCGGTGAAGAGCGTGGTTTGGCGTAAGTCTGTGGGTTTTGTTCAACACTCGGGATCATGCAGCTAATGGGCACTGCAGGGATCGTGGTCATCTTCTTGGGAGGGATCTTTTTCCTCACCATCACCGTGCCATTCAACGATCCCAATCTTCTCAATGCCGCCAACAAGACGGCACGCTCGGTATGACTGTCTTTTACCCTCTTAGACATCTGACTGACGCTCGAACAGCCATTTGTAATCGCCTTCACTCGAGTTGGCGTCACCGCAGGCGCTCACGCAGTGAACGCAGTGATCGTCATCACCATTCTCTCCGCGGTCAACGCCGCGCTTTACGTCGGGTCAAGAACTCTGTACGGCCTCGCCGTCGAGAAACAAGCACCCAAGATCTTCGCCATGACCAACTCGAGGGGTGTTCCCGTTTATGCCTACGTCTTCATGAACACAGTCGGATTCTTGTCATTGCTCAACCTTGCCTCGGGAGCGGGCCAGTTTTATACCTGGGTCGTCAGCATGACCGGCGTCGCGACGTTTATCACTTGTAAGCACATCCTTCCCAGTCGTGCCACATCGCTAACCACGCTCGTCAGGGGGTTGCATCTGCCTATGCCACATTCGCATGCGCCAGGCGCTTAGTAAGCAAGGCATCTCCACCGACGTCCTGCCCTTTTGTGCGCCAGGATATCCCTACGTTCCCTGGGCAGGCTTCATCACTTGCGTCGGATTTGTTTTCTTGCAGGGCTGGACGGCTTTTGCTCCGTGGGACTTGCAGGCGTTCTTCATGAACTATATCGTCATCGTTCTCTTCCTGGTGTTGGGTGTGGGTTGGAAAGTCGTCTACCGTACGGAATGGGTACAGCCCGGCCGTGCAAATTTGGAGGACTGCAGACGTGGAATGGTCGTGCATGGGCATGGGGTGTGACATTGACAGTTGTAACGCATGAGTACCTCGTGACTGAACAGCTCAACTGAGCTGCGCGTGACTTCCCGATCTACACCCGCCGACTTTGTCTTGGCGCGGGAAGAGCAGCCGGAGCACTTGCCGGCTCGCCTCCGCCCTTCAACCTCACGCTCTCTGCATCAGCATCGACCTGCGGTATATAGGACGCAACGAACGTAGGCTATGGTTTTGTCTCACAACTGATACTTTCCATCACTTTCCATCCTCATCCCCCTCTTTCTTGAGCTGATCGCTTATCAGAGATGCAGTTCCATCTCAATGGCTTCCAGGGTTCTGGAGATCCGAATGTGACACAGTTCAAGGGAGAAGAGCCTGATTTTCAATCGAGTCTACCACAAGAAGTCGATGTATTGATTGTAGGAGCCGGACCGGCGGGCCAGTTGCTCGGCGCTCAAATGGCTCAATTTCCGTACATCACAACTCGGATAGTGGAGTCCAAGCCGGGAAGGTTAGAGCAAGGCCAGGCCGATGGTCTGCAGTGTCGAACGATCGAGATCTTTGAGGCTTTCGGATTCAGCGAGCGTGTCCTGAAGGAAGCATATTGGGTGAACGAAACAACATTTTGGTCGCCGACTGATGATGGCAGTGGCTTGCGACGAAGTGGGAGGATCAGAGGTGAGTGACCCACGTTGAATAGTTCGCGGCACTATTCAAGAGAGCAGAGAACTGATCTTTGGCGATCGCAGACACAGAAGAAGGACTATCCGAATTTCCGCATGTAATCTTGAATCAGGCTCGCCTTCACGATCTGTGGTTAGATGCTATGAAACATTCTCCGACAAGACTTGAGCCATCGTATAGTCGCAAAGTCACAGATCTGGACATATCACAAGATCAAGGCCCAATTACTGTGACGCTGGAACGTCTCGATGATGCGCACAAAGGCCAGCAGGAAGTCGTACGCGCCAAGTACGTTGTAGGCTGCGATGGCTCGAGAAGCGGCATTCGCAGGAAGCTTGGGCTGGACATGAAAGGCGACTATCAGAACCAGGCTTGGGGCGTCCTCGATGCCCTGATCGTTACTGATTTCCCCGATGCGCGGTTGAAGACTGTGATCCACTCTGCAGATCAAGGCAGTATTCTTATCATTCCCCGTGAAGGTGGTTATCTCTCAAGATTTTACATCGAGCTCGACAAAGTAAAAGAAGGGGATCGAATGGATCGATCAGCGGTCACAGCAGAGGCACTGGTAGACCGAGCCAAGCGCATATTTGCTCCATACACTTTCGATGTGCGGCAAATCGCTTACTGGTCCGTTTATGAGGTTGGCCAAAGACTTACGGATCACTTTGACGATGTTCCCAAAACAGAACAGCATCTTCGTGACCCGCGAGTTTTCATCACCGGAGATGCGTGCCACACGCACAGCGCGAAAGCCGGCCAAGGCATGAATGTCTCTATGAACGACAGTTTTAACCTGGGATGGAAGCTGGCTCATGTGAGTATTCTGACACACACATTTGTCTTTACTGGCTAACACGGGAAAGGTTCTGCGTGGTCTCGCACCCCCGAAATTGTTGCATACCTACTCGCAGGAGAGACAAGCAATAGCACAAATGCTAATCGACTTCGACCGCGAGATGTCGCGAATGTTCGCAGCTAAGCCGAAGAATAAGGCTGACAAGGAAGACAAAGACTACGTTGACCCAGCGGTCTTTCAGGAGAACTTTCAGCGTCAAGGTCGCTTTATGGCTGGCGTCGAGACGAGATATCTTCCTGGGCCACTCACAAGTTCCAACACGACATATCAGCACCTGGCAACGGGCTTCCAACTAGGAACTAGATTCCAATCCGTACAAGTCGTTCGTGTTGCAGATGCCAGACCTGTTCAGCTCAGCCATAATGCTATGAAAGCAGACGGACGATGGCGTATTATCATATTTGGTAACGAGAACAGTCCTACCTCTCCTTCATCACCTGTGATTGGCATCTGCGACTACTTGGAAAAGAAGCTGATTCCGAGCCTGACGCCTCACGGAGCTGACATCGATTCGGTTATCGATGTTCGAGCAGTGTTCCAACAACCCCGACAGACGCTGGAAATCACCGCCTTGCCATCATTACTTCTACCCGCGAAAGGCAAGCTTGGACTTCAAGACTATGAAAAGGCCTTCACAGACGAGCCCAGCTACGGCTTTGGCTTTGGAGAGATCTATAAAACCAGAGGTGTCGATCGACAAGGCTGTATCATTGTGGTGCGGCCGGATCAATACGTCAGTGCTGTATTCCCGTTAGCAACAGGAGCGACTGGTATGCTTGACGAGTTCTTCGGAGGTTTTATGAATCGCGTAGCTCCAGTCACTAATGGAGTCCATTGAGCATGGACGAAATAAAGTGAATGGACCTGCAAGACGATGTTTGCAAGAGGTGCCCAGCGATCGATTTTGCACTAGACATCCGTGTAGATTGCCACACCGCAAAATGAAACCTGCACAAATATCTGCAATCTAAGCTTTGCCATGAACTGCCTCGCCCATGTATCTCGCCAAAGCAATCATCTTCTCCTCTTGCAATCTTCTACCTACGAGCTGTATCGCAACGTGAGCGCCATCATATATCTCAGGATCATCTACACGTATTGCGTCAGCTTCATGGAAACAAAACAAATGCAGAAGTTGGATGCTTACAGGTATCCTGCGTCTTCTGATCAGTTTCATTGGCAGCCTGAAAGTTCTCGAACTTTTTGTCAATGTTCTTATCCACATTCGTAATCGGAACCACGACGCTTGTGTCTAGGCGCAGTAGTGTCAGCGGGCAGTGTTTAGGGAACAGGCACATTTACTCACAATCTAGCAAATTCACCCAGAGAGTATAGTTGTAGTATGTGAATGCTTTCGGTCGTGCGGCAGGGAAAGGCGCGACTGGGCAGATGACTGCATCAACAGGTCGCCCGGTATTCGTCTGTGCGGCTGTGCTATTCCAGTAATCCATGTACTCCTTCTGTGCGTTGCGTTTAGTGACATTCGTCGCCATGACTTCTGATGCGTTAGCTTGTGTACCACGGGCCACGAGAACCTGCTCGGCCATGTCTTCTCCAGATAGATCGATGTCTTTGAAGACATCTGCGCCTCCATCAAGATTGTAGCACTTGACGCAGATCTCAGCCAGCTTCGAGTGTTCGGGAGTGGGTTTCCATTCGATGACTTGATGGCCGAGTTTCTCCATTGCTTTTACTGCTGTGTCGATTGCCCTCGCCACTGGTGGAGTTGGGCTGCATGCTCCATCGTGGCGCAGAACTGCGAAAGAGAGTTTTGTGTTCAGGCGACGCACTGGATCAGAGACTGCGAGCTCAGCATCGTCCCGCCATGGGATCTCGTGCGTGAGGGGATCGGTCAGCCATGGTTTGGTGCTCAGCACCGCTTGAGTGACGAGCTTCAATCCATCCGCACTTGTGGCAAGTGGACCCACGACACTGAGAAGGCTGTTTTGGCCGTCCATACTATTTGCCATGCCTTGGTATGGTAATCGGCCGGAACTGGGTCGGAGACCATAGAGGCCGTTGAACGCTGATGGGATTCGAATCGATCCGCCAATGTCTGTTCCGAAACCCACTACACTTCCTCGAGCACCGATCAGGGTGCCTTCACCCCCAGATGACCTGATAAGGAGTCAGCCAAGGCGATTACAGAGAAGTTGTTCAACCTTACCCGCCTGAGCTGAGTAGTCTGTTCCGAGAATTCAGGGTATAACCTGAGAGATCATTGAGCCTTGTGGACGCCATGGGTAGACTCAAGTCCCTTGGATCTTACCTATGATATTGTTCACCGTCTCGCCTGTCATTAGAGAGTGAGGTACACTGGTCTTGACATATAAAACAGCACCGAGTGATCGAAACTCCCGAACCATTTCAGATTCAAAATTTCTCTCCTTGCCAGTACCCTTCTCTCCTTGGAATGAGCCGATCCAGCCAACATAGCCCATATGCGTCTCGACTCCTTTGACATGAAATTGGTCCTTCAAAGATATAGGTAAGCCATGAAGCATACCAACAACCTTCTTGTGCTGAGCATAGTACTGATCGAGAGCCTCGGCCTGAGCAATAGCTGCATCGAAGAATATCTCATGTAGACAATTCAGTAACTGATGAGCTATTGCAGCTCGGTGACAGAAAGCCTTGGTAATCTCGACGGCAGTCCATTTGCCGCTTGCTGCATTGTTCACAATCTGCAGAGCACCGCTCTCTGTGATCTGAATCTCCCGCTCGTTGAGAAACTGGTGGATGTACGCCCCAGTCACGTCTCGTTGCTCTTCAGGCGAGGGAATGCTTGCCAATCTCCATTCTGCCGGGATCAGGTCAAGAACTGATTGAGCCTTTTCTTTTGCAATTTGTCGCCAATCTGCCATGTTGAATGTTAGCTTGTGTGGCTTGTGTGGCTTGTGTGACCAGCACTTTCAGAATGTATGATCAAAATGTCAAACTTGAGGAAGATAAAGGGATATCTTATCTGCCATGCGAAAAGCATACAGATACACGCCCTTGTTCATTGACATGTCGTCTTTCCTAATCCACTCATCATGCATGATGCTGATTTGCGGGGCTAAAGTGGTGCAGAGGGGTCGCAGCGCCGAATTCCGCGTCACGTGAAGCAACGGCCAGGATGAATACCGCACCAAGATGTATACCACGCGCTTCTTCCCAGAAGTTCTGAGGCTCGAGCTTGCACTTTGGTTTGCTTCTTGCGATTGGTGCTTGCAGCTTCGCAAGTGTGGAAGGCCAATCCAAGCCGGAGAGTCGCACTGCGCCCGGGGAAAAAGGCCGCAGGTTTGCTGCATGTTCTGGCAGAACAATATATACACGTAACTGTCGTGCAGAAACCACATTATGCTATGCTGTAGTAAGAGTCAAGATGCCCCCGGAACGCCTCGCTAGACCCAGCACGATAATTCTACAAAAGTCATCAAGGATGCCACGAACCTCATCTTATCGTCCTCAGTGCGAGCGGAGGCGCAGATTTTGTTGCGTCGCCGTGCATGTGCTTCAAGCGCTCGTTCTGTGCGACCTTCCATGATCTCAGACCCTCAGCTTTCTTGATGCCGGCAACCGCTTCAGCGAGTGGCTTCTCGGCATCACTGCGTCCTTCAACCTCACTCCACTGGCCCCTTGAGCTCCGGACATTGTTCTTGATTACACCTCCTTCGCCCCACATGGAAAGTCTCTGCACTTTGCGGAGCTTCTTGAGACCCCACCAGCATGCTCCGATCGAGAGCACAGTTGATGCGGCGGTTACACCGAAGAAGCCTAGGTTCGACTCTTCGATGAAGTTTTCCAGATTCATTCCGTACAGCGCGGCGATGAACATGCCGGCACTGATGCCCAAGGTCCCGATGCTGAACTTCAGATCGAGAAGCATGAGGCTGTTGCGGTTCGCATCCAGAATGGCACGAACGATCTCCTCTGTGTTTCGAATGGCGCTGACGATGTTCGATGAGACTTGCACAATCTCGTCTGCCACTTTGTGATACGATTCCAAGAGCAGTTCCACCTCTTCATGATTGTCATCCTCCCTTTCTGTCCCAGCAGCTTTTTCGGTGAGGTACATGCGGGCTAGATCATCGTCCGCTTCCAAGAGGTCGTCAATGGCATCGCGCACCAGGCGAGCTTTCTGTTCGAATGTGCCCAGCTTTTTCGAGTAGATGAGTAGATGTCGTAGCTTGTCACGATCAATATCCTCTTCCAGTTCTCGCAGCACCCGCACCACAGGTTCCCTCACCCCCTCGAACTCGCTTTCAAGCCCACTCGTAACGCTGATGAGGACCGCTTCGAGGGCTCGGAATTCGTAAGGTAGATTCCCCGCAGCACTTGTAGTCTGCTTTTGTCGGAGCTTGCCCTCCAGATCGTACATGAACAGACTTTGTGCGTAGGAATCGGTGGAGCCATAGACATCGAAGACCAGGACGCGGTTGTGCTTGATCAGGCACCGCAGATGCAGTAAATTGATCAAGATGGCCGAGGGTCGGACCAGAATGTGTGGCAGCACGCTGCTATCGATCTTGCGCAAATCGCGCGGTAGCAGCGAATACTTCTGAATGAGCTCGCTTTTGCGGAACTCGCCATTAACCAGCGTAACATTGCCATTCTCGTCGAATTCGGTGCAGCGTAGCTTCAACTCGTTGCTGGGCTTGATGATCCTGCCGCCCAGTCCAGCATTGTCGTCCAGGAAGCCGGCAAGTGGAGGCAGATTGTCGTTGGCGGCAGGCTTTGCTGCGCTCCGTGACTGTCGCAGCCGCCGCCAGAAGGTCTCTTGATGGTGCGGCGAGGATGTGTAGGTGCGACGCTGTATTCTATCGTGGTCGCTGCGCGCGATTTGTGAACGTCGCTGGACGTGTCCCGTTGACGCTGTGAAGGTTCGCGATTGCAAAGGCGCGGCGGAGCCCCTCGTTATAGCGGGACGGCATGCATGGGCAGGCGCATCGAGGAGATTGCGCAGCAGGTGTAGACATGCGGTCGAAGGTGCGGTGCGGCCATGGAGTGCCACCATGTCGATGCTGTCACATTCTTGCTGCTAGGCAGAGCCGCCAAAAGTTCTCGGTGAAGCATCGTCACTTGCAGGGCAGTGCGGAACGAAGCCGCGCGTATATAGACGAGAGTCATCACCATACATTTAGGACATATACTCTTCGCATTGGAGATCAAATTTGCACAGAGCATGACCAGCATGCTGAGCAATTAGTTACATTGCTCGTCCTACGGGGGAAGTCACTTCTGCCATTGACCAAGCGCAACGACCTTTGACCATCCTGAAATACGCTCGTCTGTCACCGTTGTTCCAACACAATCAGTCAGATAATTCTCGAAGCTCGTCTGACTCCCATCAGCCAGAGCTGCAACGTGGCTGGCATCGCATTGCGTTGAAATGAACCAGGCAGCACTAGCAAAGCTCCATTTGTCTGTGTTGATCAAATCCAGGAGCTGCGCCGGGCCTTGTGCACTTGCAGCTGCCACACGATCCTGCGTGATGTTCGCATCGTTGCCATTTGCAACGATCCATGCCGCATACTTTTCGTTGAATGCAGGCGATTGCATGTTGCGTGTGCCTTGGCCGGCGATCCCTGGATAGTGATTGATCTTGTACTTGAAGTCGCCTGACTCGAAAAGCATAATCGCTACCAGCGCTGCCTGGGCGCCAAAGGATTCGATGTTGAAGACGTGGAACGATTCGGCAATGTTTGGTGCTGCTATGCTTGCTGCAGCGCATTCAGCGGGATAGTCGGCGCCATCGCAAGATGCGGTGTCGGGCGCAATGGTTGTGAGATCCTTGGCTGTGATGCAAGCCGTATGCCTGCGAGCCAGCGGGTGTGCGAACACAGCGGCGGTCAGAGCTATGGTGCTCGCAAGAGTTGAAGTGAGCAACATTGTGTGCTGATGGGTGGTAGCTATTGCTGGGCGTGCAAGAAGAATGAGTCCTTGTGGCTTTCCGAGGGGTGGACGCTGTTGATCGAGAGTACCGTGCAGGAAAGGAAGGACGTTAGCAGATTCGTACAGAAGAAATATAAGGGAAGGTCAGAAGAGCAGTGAATGGAGAGAGGAGTTCATTCACGAAGGAGTGTCAGCCTTACTTGCAGGAGAGGATGGGTCCAGCGCTGAAACATGTAGGAGAACATGCAGATCAAATGCCATCTTGAGCAGCTCCTGAACACGGCGCAGTACAGTGTCTGTGAATTTCTTCGAGTAGCCGCGTAGTGCTGTGCTACTAGCATCGCAGAACGCGTGCAGAGGACGTCTGTTCGTCTCATGTCTTGTCGCGAGCACGCGAGCGTGTCAGACTAGCAAACAGGTACGATGCTGCTGCTCCATGTGATTGGCCACTGTCGATCGTGGCGGCGACATGCTTGGGGACAGCAGCACAGCACATGCTGCTGACATCTGCTTCTAAATGTGACAGAGGGGTATGCGTGGTGGTAGCAAGCAGTCCGGAGATCCGTCTCCACTTCCACTGAGCTCGCACGCTCCATCCCAGAAATCCTCAAATTTTTGAGCGCCGTCTGTGCCTTTCTGCGAAAGTGAACACGGTGTCACTACTCTTCAATGCCAGTCGTCATCCGGCCCGTGTCGCATGTACGCGCAGGCTGCGCTTTCAAACGGACGCGGATTTCCAATCAACCAATCCTTCCGAACCTAGCCTGCGGGCCTGAACCGGTGAAGGGTGGCTATGGCTCAATCAGGCACCCATGGGGCAGCTGTGTGCTGCGCTGGACGGAGGGAGCGACGACGCTGGTTTGAGCGAGGATGCGACTGAAGCACTTTATACGACAGCAGCGGAGCAGGCTTCTGTCACCGCATGAAGGCGCTGCGAGCGAGCGGAGCGGAACACTCAAGAAGCCCGACGGACGCGGACACAGACACAGCTGGAAGGCGCAGTCGAAGTGGCCCAGACTGCGGCACGTCCCGCGCGTGGCCGTGTCAGACTTCAGGCAGCAGCGCAACGCAGACGCCAGGCCGTGGTGGTATGTGAGCAGCGTGCACTCCTCCGCCGACCCTCACCACGCAATCGTCCGGTTCGTGTCTGAAAACCGGGCCATTGACTATTCTCCCTCGCTCTCGCCAGCGTTCGCAACACCACTCCCTCACGACAATCCGCCGCCCGCCGATACCAACTGCTCTTGGCAGACGACGACAGCCCAGCGCCCTCCCCTCTCAATCCTGCTGC
Organism: Cercospora cf. flagellaris; assembly: GCA_005356885.1. NCBI lineage: Eukaryota > Fungi > Ascomycota > Dothideomycetes > Mycosphaerellales > Mycosphaerellaceae > Cercospora > Cercospora cf. flagellaris. Next base: position 2,260,646 of record RJLU01000001.1, on the reverse strand, counting down.
GCCGCCCTGTCTCGAGCGCTCGCCGTGCGCACATCAACAGTATCCTCGCGCTGCTACACACAGACGTGCTGGGCGGGCGTGTCAGATCACGATAGCGGGGGACGCGCCTCTCTCAGACCATCGAGGCCGCCCTCTAGCTCGCCCTCCCGGAACTGCGTCTGCTCTGCAGTATACTGCACGGCAGCGGTCATACGTAAGTTGTGACTCACCCCAATACATGCAGTCTGCGATCGCACTCCTAACCCGTGATAGGTCGCCGCCCTTGACGAGTCATCCCGGCCTGTACATATCCTCGAATCACTGCGACCGCCGCCAACATGTCGGCCGCCACGAACCCGCGCCGCCGTCCTGCCAGGGCCACCGACCCTTCTACCTCTCTGGCCGACTCGTTTCAGAACATGTCCATCCGAAAAGGTGACACCTTTCACCCCAACAGCAACACAAGCAAGAGCGCTTTTTGGGACCCGCTAGAGTCGAGATTGAGCACCCCGGCCATGCCCATGCGCTCCTCAACCTCTCCCAAGTCTCTTGAGGATCTCTTGATCGGCGCCGGCGAGCGTCGTGTCACTCAGCTGCTTCACCGTGTCGACGAAGCTGTGGCTGCCCAGTCCACTGTCGCCCTGGGCAATGTCCTGAGTGAGCCCGAAGTGCTGCCCGTTCCCACGCTGGCAGCGGACCAGCCCACGGGGCAGCGACCGGCTCCGACAAATCGAGCACGACACCACAGCCATTCGTCTGATAGTGGCATTGGCTCCTCCATCGCAGATTCCACGGAATCAATAGCGACCGCCAAGAATTCATCCCGCACCGGTGAGCCCCGCAATGGACAGTACCTTGCGCCCGCTGACAGTATAATAGCTACTGGAGCGCCCTCTTCTCCTGGCTCACAGTCATTCTCTAGCATATCGGAAGCTGCTGATGAGGAACGCTGCTTGAGCAAATACGCGGGCGAGCAAATCCACAAGCACATCGTGCAGCCTATCCTCAAGGAGCCCGCGCTTTCGGATTTCCACGAACTCATCAAGAGTGTTCCCACCAGAATTGGCGACAAAGAAATCAAGAACCTCCGCGACCTCGAGAAAACCCTCATCTTCCTCGCACCGGTAAGTACCCGCATCCGTGCCCATTCGGATCGCACATTTACTCATCGGCGTTCTGGCGTAAAGGATTATTCGGTTTCTCCTTCGAAATATCTGCAGTTTTGCGAGCGAACGATTCGCGTCCTCCACACCACGGTTACGACCCTTCACGAGTCCGACCAGCGAGCACCGACCGATCGACCGTACACGCAGGGTTACTTCTTCGATTTGGTTGAGCAGGTTCGTTCAACTGCGCCCATTGGGTTGGCGCATACTGACTCACAGTCACAGATTCGGCGCTACGCCACGATCCTGGCAGCTACCAGAGAACAGCAAGCCAAGCAGGAGAAGTCCGATACGATGGATGTGACCAAGTAAGTACAATCGCATTGGCCCTATTGTTGATTCGCGAGATCCAGCCTGCACCAGATTTCAATAGGCAGAAACTTCGCTGCTATTGTCATATTGTGCTATTGTCCTATTGTGCTCTGAATAGCTGCGCGGCCGCCAGGCAGCTACGCGCAGCTTCAACATCGACATCAAAAAGCAACAACCATCCCCCAAAACATCCACATCCAACGCAACCGCCAATTGCTTTACCATTCACCCCCATCTCAGACACACACCGAGTCGTTTGAGCAGCAACAATGGCACTGCGTGCTAACTACAACGTGAACAGGGACTCTACTGTCTCACTCCATGGTGGTTTGAGTCAGAATGGCAAGCCGGCTCAGCTTGTGCATACCACACCCGAGGGCAAGGTCATTTCTCTTGCGACCGGAGAAGAGATCTCTGAGGAGGAATTAGCATCAGGAAACATGAAGCGCGCGGCGATCGACGTGGACGAGGAAGATGCTCTACGCTCTATGGCCCGCCGCAAGAAGAACGCGAAGCCTGAGATTCACACTTGCGAGCTCTGCAACAAAGAGTTTAAGCGCCCGTGTGATCTGACCAAGCACGTGAAGACGCACGAACGACCCTGGAAATGTTCCGAGCAAGATTGCAAGTACCACGAATTTGGCTGGCCAACGGAGAAGGAACGCGACCGCCACGTGAACGACAAGCACTCGGCGGCGCCTTCACTGTACCACTGCATGTTCAAGCCTTGCCCATACACCTCGAAGCGTGAATCCAACTGCAAGCAGCACATGGAGAAAGCACACGGCTGGGACTACGTCCGCTCGAAGAGCAATGGAAAGGGCAAGAGCTCGAAAGTCGTTCGACTGCCACACGGCTCTGTTCCACCATCGCCGGCATCTACGATGCTCACTCCACTTACACCAATCGCGCCATCTCCATCTTCTCACACGTACAGCGAAACGTCCCGGCGCTCGTCAATGGCGCCGCCTCCTGTGGCTGGCCCTAGCAACTACAACACTCCTGCCTATGGCAACACACCAGCATCCGAGTTCCTGGGCCACTTCAACATGAACTACACCGGCGAGTTCGACTTCAACGACATGGCAAACTTTCCGACGTCTGCCTTCCCTATCACTCCAGCGATGAGCGACGATCGTCGGACCTCTGCCAGCGTTTCCAGCAATGCACACTACGAGCACAGCACCTTTGGGGAAACGTCGCCAGCTCATTTCATGTTCACCGACAACGACTTCGCCTTTCCCGACAATTGGCAGGCCTTTACTCCAGATTCGAGCATCGCCGGACCGGGTTCTTCGGCCACACACATCTCGCCTGCTGCACAAATGGAGCAGACCTTCACCGAAGACGCATTCATGGAGGATAATTACGGAGACTTTTCGGCTGGAACAACAGGAGACTTCACTCTCTTCAGCAATTCCGCCCCGGTAGCGACAACTGGTGACATGTTCCCTAACATGACAACCAGCAGCTGGGGTAATGTTCCCGCAAACTTCGAGCAGCAATTCCACGGACCTCCGGCTCTTCCGAACGGTGGCACCAATGCTGCCCTGGCTGAGCTCTTTCCGGAGCTCACCGAAGACCATTCGAAGTCCACTTATTGAAGGCCCACGACTTTGAGCTTGACGTGGCCAGACCTTCAAGTCAGCTAGGTTGCGGTCGCCATTTTCATGGCATGATGCATTGATACGATACGACTTTTATGTGATACTATGAACGGTACGGTAGAAGATGCTCGGCATCTCCTGGACCATGGGCGGTGAATTGTGGCGTAGCGTTGGGAGGAAATCGACACGACTCTTCTTCACACCAGATTGAACGAGAGGTTACGTTACTGGTCTGCGCTAGATACTGAAAACCAATCAGACTTTTCAAATTATGCTTACTCTTCCTCTGTCCAGCATGTCCAGAACTCCTTGATGGTAGGTACCAAATTTTCAGCCTTAGCGGCCAATAATTGTCTCGCAGGTGGTCAGCGAAGCTGAGTTGCCTTCCTGATGCTACCACCGGCCAAAGTTGCGAGCCACAGCTGCAGCTACTGCATCATCGCGAAACACGTGCTGTATGCATGGGGCGCTCATGTCTGGAAACTCCACGTACCTTCGGCGACATAGGCCCTATACAACAGCAAGCGCATCTCGTCTCAAGAACCACGGTGCATAATAACATTTGCAGGACGGTAATATCGGCTCAGGGTAAAGCAAAGCGCGTGAGAGCAACAGCTAGACTGCAGCGATAGCAACGTTACGGACTCAAGATGGTTGATGGACAAGGCGCTGCCGAGACGCTGGCGACATATCACGAATACATCAAGGTCTTCGAACAAGAAGAGCGCGCATGGCGTCTTTTTCTCGACAGCCGATTCAACTCGTCGGTCGCGGACCGCAATGAGAGACCGCTTGGACACCAATTATCCTGCAGACGCGATCGACACGCCTTGCCGCCGTCGGTGGCTGCCAGGGGCATATCGGCCGCGGGAGGACAGCAGAAGTACGACACAAAAGCCGCACCGTTTGTCCGAACGGTAGAGAATGCGGCTCTGATGGAATCCGATCGATCAAGTTCGCGCACTGAGGTCAGCAATGAGGTAGAAGATGATGCTCGGGAGGGCATGGTGTGGATTGTGAGGAAGAGATCTATTGCGTTCATTAAGAATGCCATCACGAAGCGAGTCTCGCTCAATAATCGAAGAACACGCCCCCCTACACCCGCTATGGAATCGTGCAGGAAATCGAGACTGCCGCGGTCGCAAGATGCACAGGAACAGGAGATGCCGCCCAGACGCAAGTTCACCTTCTCAGGAACCCTGTTTGGCCAAAAGGTCCCACAACAGCAGGAAGCTGTGTTGGACTTCGAGATGAGAGCGGATGCTGGCCGCCACGCAAAGCGAAGAGCAAGCAGAGCATTGAGCGATGTCTTTGCAGGAAGCACGGAGGTCATCGTAAAAAGATTTCGACGAAAAGGTGGTCAGCAAGATCGACCGCAACGAAACACCAGGAACGTCAGCGCCAAAACTTCCACGTCCAACGGCGTTGCCGACATGACCAGCGCCGGCAAGAACGAACGACCTTCGCGGCAAGCCAACAACTTACGGAACGATGATTCGGATAGCGGAGCGGAGCTATCTGGATCCGATTATACAAGTGCACTGGAAGAACTCCAGCCTCTTCTTGCGTGCCCATCCACAAGGCACAGAACCTCTTGGAAGAATGATGGAGCATCCTCAGCCGATGAACGCCGCCTTCAGATACCTGTTACGCAGCCAGCGCAAGCAGCGTTGACGCCGAAGAATTACAGGAAGACGCCTGCTCAAGTAGCACTCTACGGGCGTAAGCTCGTCGTTGCGGTAGAGCGGGAGGCGTTGAAAGGGGATATGAACAGTGGGAAGATTAGCCAGAGATTCGATCGTATCTATCAACGATTAGTGGATGACGATGCTGCACATCAAGAGTCGGCGCAGCGGCAGTATCTGGCCATCGTTGAGGCCGAGAGACATCAGAGCGATCGAGAGCATCAGGCGGCGATGCGAGAATGGGAGAGGAAGGGACGGCCGGTGGTTGGTAGCTGGCGCTTAGGGTGAAAGCTGGAGTAAATAGTGCACAAGGATAGGAGTAACATTTGATATAGATACCTCGTGCAGCAGACAGAACAAATCAGATCATGCTGGTACTATTGTATCTTTTTCCCCTTGAGTTCTGGCGGTTGCCCCACGACAACCCCTCGATACAAAGCATCGGCCACACCCCGTTTGATCCCGTCCTGCAGTCCCACGAGGGGCGAGTATCCCAGTCGCCTCTTCGCCTTATCGATGTTGTAGTATCGCGTCATGCACGTGTACCGGACTTGTTGTCTTGTCAAATTCGGCTTACCCAGTCCGAAGAGGAAGAAGATCCATTCCATGAGCGTCGCCAAGAACAGTCCAACGTCTTTCGACAATTTCCACACTTGCTCTGGCCGCGTCTTGTCGCCTGCAGCTGCCCAGCACATGCGAGCAAAATCAAAGAAGTAGACAGGGGCGTCGTTTGTGATGAAGAAGGCTTCACCATCCACCTTTTCGTGATCGAGAGGTGCGGCGAGTCCCTTCCCTTCACGCTCAGACGTTGCCAACAGAGCGGCCGTGGCGAGATGGTGAGCGTGTGCAACATTCGTGATCTCAGTAAAGTCGAACAGATTCTCGTTATCGCCAATTTGAATCTTGGTCTGACCCTTGTAGTAGGCACTGAGTCCGGGCGGAATCAGCTGCACATCGCCCTCGCCAAACATGCCTGAGGGACGAAGGGCGGTCGTCAGGAATTTGGGGTACTGTGGAGCACGGTTTGCAGCCAGGACGAGCAGTTCAGCCTCGGCCTTGGTAGTCGTGTAGTATTCGGGCTGGTCCTTGCCCATGATCAATGGGTAGGATTCGTCGGCGTTGATTAGATCGCTCTGTGTATCGTGGATGACTGAGGCGGAGCTGGTATAGACGAATGCGGTGACGCCCGTCTCCTGTGCTGCGCGCAGCAGTACTCTCGTGCCCTCCACGTTGACCTTCCGCATGACCTCGCGGTTCTTGCTGGCCGTCATGACCGGGCTGGCCGTGTGGATGACCGCATCGAACTTGCGGGCGCCAAAGAACTTGCTCATGGCATCGTAGTCGGTAAGATCGCCCTGCTGGTAGTCGACGTCCGCAATGGGGTTCGGTGGCTGCTTGAGGTCCAGCACCGTGATGCGGGCACATGCTTTCCGTGAGGCCAGCAGCGAAACGATGTGATTGCCCAGGAACCCTGCTCCTCCAGTCACCAGGACGTGGCCCAGTGAGCGCACGCCTAAATCTCTCGTGGTCGCCATTGTCGTTGCGGTGTGGGAGGGAGTGGACGTCGAATGGCCGTGCAATGGCCTGCCCTCGACACACCTCACTTTCTCTCATCAGCCGCACCCTGCATTGGCGCCATCGAACCATGCCCAGCCCGGATGTCGGACTCCCGTGTTCCCCGCCGCCGACACCTCACACCTCCCCCACAACCGCGTCTCTTTCGTCTGCAGTGTCTACACAACATGAGGTCCATCTTGCCATGACAATTCACCTCTACGCCGAGCATTTGCTCAACATTCGCGCCATCTCCATCCAAGCAGTCTTGTCAACGGTCTCCAACAAGGAGACCCGCGCGACCCTCTCCGCAGATGGGAGCTGCATGTCGCTCAGCCATGAAGGGGAAACCGCGACCATCAAGCTGCCTATTCAGGTTCCCGGTGGCCACAATGCTGCCACTCTGACCATCCCGGCCGCGCCGACTAAGGACTTGAGCTTTCGTGTGCAACTCCAGGAGAAATCGGACTCCCATGGACTGCTCACCCAGGGCGCTCACCAGGATGACCACGTTGTGCCGTGGACAGCGCGCTCCTTGACAGCCGATGTGCAACTCCGCTGCAGACATTGTCAGCAGATCTTGCTCGAGAGCGGAAAGATCCACGTCTGGAAAGACCTGCCCTCGGAAAATTGGGCAGAGATGATGGACTTCTGGCACTGCCATCGACCTCACGTGCATGACAATGATCACACAGCGCCCGTGAAAGGCTATTCTGCAGACAGTATGCTTGCAATCTCATCCGGTGTGGGCATGGTGGATCCTGTCGATTTCGTCTTCGCACCGGAAGATTGCTGTAGTCTCGAGGTAGGTCGTTGCGTCTCATCTGAGAACCCTTCTCCCTTCCAATTCGACGTAAGCTTCCAACATAGCACAAAAAGAACCGGCCCTGTCAGGCCGCGAGGTCAGTATCATGGGAGAGTCGGGATACAAATGTGCAACATCAAGCCGACGTTGTGAAGCCGGAACCAGCCTTCATGGTAGGTCTGGTGGAACATGCGATCAACGTCTCGCGTTTCACCGTCACGTCTAGGAGCACATGGGCCTGACGGGATCAAAGCATTGATACATACGCTTCCTTTATTCCTCAGTACATTGTTTCTACGCCGACTGACCTTTCGAACTCAGATTCGCTCTGCAAGTGACAGTAACAGTACAGCAGGAGAGCAGCTGGCATGTGTATCATGTAGCACCATTCTCGGCCATATCCACACGAGCGGTGGCTACAAATTACGCAAGTTGCATTTGGCGCTTTCGTCGTCTACCCAGCCAGCCCCGACATCATATGCATCGGAGAAGTGGTGGTCATGTTTGCTGCTGTCTTCCGTCGAGTGTCAAGGCGTTCGAAAGTTCACTGCACAAAGCACGACTCCCAGCTCACAAGGTCTAAAACTTTGGGTCTTCACGCCAGACATGACCGTCTCTACATCGGCTTTCGAAACACCAGAACCCGTACGAGCAGCGAAAGTGTTCTGGCAGGACTGTGATCTATCATCGCAAGACATTGGAGCGCTTAACCAACAAGCACTTGCCGAAGGCGAACTTGAACTCCCTCCTGGCGAAATGGAAGAACTGCGAGCGAAACTAGCGAATAGCGCGCAGTTGCTGCCGAGCAACGCTCGAAAGTTCCAACAGTGGAATGTAGCACTCTTGCCTCGATTTTTGGATGCAGATATATGAGAGATAAATTACACTTCGTGTTCATTACTGCAATCTATGTTACTTGCGATGACATTACATTATTTTCACTGCTATCGTCGTCTGTCGTGTCACATTTCCTCTGACTGGCATTAGTATCCGTGAGGCTTTCCGCCGTATGGTGGCTGGTATCCGCCCGGTGCAACCCCGTTCTGCACGAAGAAATCCAAGATCTCCTTGTATGTCTGAACGTGGCTGTACAACTGGTTCAATCCATGTCCGGCTCCTGGGATGATGCTAACCTTGAATGGGCACGCGTTCTTGAACATAGCCTTGGAAGACTCGGGAATGCTCTGGAGACCTGTCGGCGCGGAGAAGCAGTTGCCGCCACAGAATGGAATGTCGCGTTCGCCGGTGACAATGTGCACAGGCGCATTGATTGGGTTTGGGGCACCAGCTGCGCCGCCTTGGGTGAGGAGTTCACCGATGGTAACGGGCTGGCCGGTCTTAAAGAACACTGGAAGGAGAGCTGGGTCGAAGTCACCTGGTGACAGGAAGCTGAGCTGCACGCCTTGCTCTGAAGCAGGGGCGAAGTAGCCATTGGGCAACTGGGCGAATTGTGGGAACGCGTTGGCTTGACGGAAGTTGTTTCCGTTCAAGAAAGAGGCGATGAACGAGCCATTCTGAGAGAAGCCAGTCAGACCAAGACCATCAGAGATAGTAGGGTACTGAGCAGTGAGAGCGTAGCTCATAATGGATCCGAAGGAGTGGCCAACGTGCAGGACCTTTTGGAACTTGGGGACGTTGGCAATTTGACCAGCTCGGAGCTTGTCGGTGAGAGCCTTCAGAGCGGCAACCTCGAGCAGGACCTGAATCTGATTGAGGGGATCACCTTTCGATGACATTCCAATTCCGAGTCGGTCGTGGGAGAAGGTTGCGTAACCATAATGGTCGACTGCCTCATTCACGTATGAGTAGTTGTAGTTGTTGAAGGGCAAGTCCCAGTAGCTTATCGCATGTCAATTATCATCCAACCTCTTTCGATTCATAGGCCTAAACGCACCTGCGGTCGAAACCGACACCATGAGTAAGCACTTGCACTACATTAGGTGCTCCCTTGTCTGGCGCGCAATACGTCGTGGCAAGTTCATAGGAGCCGTGCACGGTCTTGTACTGTGAGAGAGATCAGAAAAGGTATTTCGCTATTCCAGCTCTCGAAAGACCCACACTCTTCAGCTGCGCTTGGGTGTAGTTCTTTCCCAGCTGTCCCAGGTCTAGGACGATGTTTGTGACATCGACATCGTTCGCTGGTACAATAGCTGGATCGAAGTAGCCGTTCCGGGCAGATATTGTCACTGGAACCGTGATGTTTTGGCACTTCTTAGCCGATGCCGTAGTAACAATCGCAGCAGCAACTGCGACGGTACTGAAAGATTTCATCTTGCGGGGACATGCGTTGTGTGAACGTGAAGTTGCGCTCCGAGCGTTCGAGCGACTGTGGCCTGGCTCATATACTCCTCAACGGCAGTACGGCTCTGGTCTTCAAGCACTGATGTATGCAGTCATCGTTGACATAAGACAGGGTTTATTGAGCCAAAACTCACACTACTTCTCCGAGACGCTTACCATCATTATTTGGAAGCCACAGTCTCCATAGGCTTCGGAGGAGAAACCCTAGAATACATGCACTCTCGCCGGCAGCCACGAAGATCGTGCGCGCAGGCCTGGCAAGAAGCGTGCTAGGACAACCGCGGGCACCAGGAGTCGGCTCCGACCAAGCATGAGGCTTAATGATTGTGAAGTGAAGCATAAGCAATGTGGCATCGACAAGCTTGGGTCGTTGGGTGCAGTTCTTGACTGGACACGGCTAGTGCGAGTGGTACCTGAAAGTAAGCTCGCATTAGCCAGCATTGCAATTGGAATGATACCGGAAGTGATGTCAGCCGATTGCACCAGACCGATGGACGACCAGAGGTCTCATTGTCAGTCACATCGTACAGGGCTAGCTGGTGGCCTGAATGATGCATCGCTTCTATACAACGATATCGAGGACCGCGCGAGTATGGCTTAGCTGGAAGGAAATGGAGACGGATGCCAGGTCTAGGAGAGTCGTCGCTGCCCGGGACAAAGTGGTTTCTCCTCTTGATGAAGACTGGAAGGTTTGGTAGCGCAACGTTGATGGCAGATCGGATCGAGAGCCGCATGGGCCGTGTTGGCGTCCATCACAGTGCCGGCCACGTCATGGCATCGAAGCGATGAGAGATCACAGAAGTGCGATGCAGGCGTGGGAGTATTGATCTTCGCAGGATGCGTGACAAATAGACCGGCCGCAGCTGCAGATGGCACTGACATGTGAGTTTTGGCCGAGTGGTCGATGGCTCGACACGAGGCATCGGAGGTAGAATGATCCGTGCCGGCCGACTCTTCGAAAGTCAGAGCAACAGCAACCCGCGGGCTGGCTGACTGACTGACTGGCGGCACGCAGCAACGTCTCCGAGGAACACTTGCCCCGCAGGCTGACTGCCGCACGCTACATGCACCATGAGCGGTAGCAGCAGCGTGCCAAATGCCTGGGACGACGACTGGGAGAAGGCAGCCGACGTACGCACTTCCCTCGCGCCCCACCATGGGAATCGACGACTGGCCATGTGCTGACATTTGTGTCGCAGAACCCAGAGCCTATAGAGGATAAACCCGCGCCCAAACTGTCCAAGTCTGCGCGTAAGGCGCAGCACATCGAGCAGAACAAGCTGATATGGGACTCGGCCGACAATCCGGCTCGTAATCATTGGCTCGAGGCTCAAGGTGTAGTACCACTGAAGCAGGAATACCAGGTGCCCGTCACACTTTTGAGTCGGAAGCCCCCAACGATAGCGAAACGGGATGTTGCGAGTGGTGTAGGCGGATTGAGCCTTGACGATGATGAAGACAGTGAGGAGGAGAGGCGGAAGAAACGCGAGGCTGACTTCGAGGAGAGGCAACGAAAGGCGAAAATCGAGAGGGAGGAGAAGCAGAAGCGGTATGCAGAGGCCAGAGAGAGGATCATGGGCTCCTCTAAGCCAAGCCTACTTCCAAGCTCGCGCGAAAGCTCCCAGGGTCGGGATGGAAACCGACGAGGACGCGGGAAGCAGAACAATGGCACCAGTCGTCGCAGTCAACCACAATCATCTGCTGAACAATCTCCCGCGCGCAACGTAGCGAGAGATCAACAGTTGTTTGATCCAGAGGATACGACACGTCGAACGAAGCGGGAGCCGAGCAACACTGTCCCCAAAGAAGACCAGCCAATGCGACAACCTCGAGGGCCAGACCAGAGTGGCAGAGGTGGCTTTGGATTTGGCAATCGTGGCGGCATGCTTACACCATGAAGATCTTGGCGAAGCACCCAACCATCAGCTCATATCTCCGATTGCTCGAGTCATCATTCGACTGCTATCGAAAGTCATGCCTGGGACATAAACCAAGATTGCGCGGGTCGAGCTCTGCCATCAGTGCTCAGCAACACTGCCACGCCTCCTCGGGGATGCTACTGCATCCGCTCGAGCCATCCGCCTGCAGATCGTACGCTGCACACTGCCCTTGCGTCTCTCCGCGAGCAGCAAGTACTCTAGCAAAACCTTCCGCCCTATACGCTCTGATTTGAGGCCCGGGCCTCAAGTTCGGAATCGTGTGTGAGCACGCCAACAGCATGGCGTGTCGTGTCTTGAAGACGCTGCCAGCTCGAGCATTTCCGGACAGCACATGTCACGGCGAGCAGGTTGACACAAAAAAGCTGTTGAAGGAAAGGCAGTCGATGAGAAGATGGAATGTCACGCTTGAGCCCGACACAAGTTCATTCAGACATTGAACCAGTAGTGCCATTGCTTGGACGAACGCGGCATTTCACCAGGAAGGACAAAAAAGAAAAGCCATGCTCTCCGTGTCTTGGCGAAGTACATTCACGCACATTACAGGAGTCCACGAGACTCAAATCCAATCAGACATCCGATTTCCGTCGTAAGACAACACGTCCAGTACATGTCTATATTCTCGTAACAACAATAAATCGAAGCTACAATTTTTCAATTGCTCAGCAGATCCTTGACACTCATTCCCGTGCTGGAAGATCGCGCTGGTTCAGGTTCGTGCTGAGCAGCTCGCCAATTCCGTCGGTCATGGTTGAGCATCAGCAATGCGGCTGTAGCCTCCTGGTCCAGTTCATGTTCGCTCCTTCCTATGCGAGAGCATCGCTGCTTATCAGACAGCTCAGCAGTCGCCCCTTCAGCAATATGCCTCAAATGTGAAGCTGAGTCGATGGGCTTCAATGCCGGGCTACCCAGACCAAAAGCATTGCCAAAGGGTGGAGCTGTGGTGACATGTGTGAGCTGAGGGCCGAAAGCTGGAGAAGCCTGATTGGAGTGGAAGTAGGGAGAGTAGCTGCTGGCAGCGGATGAAATGGAGTAGTGCCTGTTGCTTGCTCCGATGGGGAAAATTGACGGTGATGTGGTCGTCGTCGTTGTGATCTGCGAAAGAGATGGGAGAGAGATGACTGAGTTCGACTGCTTCACGCTGGCGCTCGCTGGCGTACATGTCCCGTCGTCGCGGTCTTGGGCATCGTCACCCATCTCCTCGTCGTCGTCCTCGTCGACTGCATCCGTCCGTCTCGGGGGTGGCGGTGGTTCACGAAATGTTGTTGGTGAATTGGTCTGCGCCTTCAGATCTGCCACGCATTGTTCCAGGTAACGAAGGTATTCGATACTTGCCTTTTCAGCATGTTAGCGACACTCTACGCCCTCCTCAAGACTTAAGGCCATACCTGCAAGATAGCAAGCTTGTGCATTTCCTGCCCTTGACACGCAGGGATCATGTCCTTCAACACTCCGAATTCCTCATTCATCTTCGACCGCCTTCTCCTCTCGATCAGGCTGTGTGCAGTCTTTCTGGCGATCTTGCGACCCGCTGCTGTTGTACCCGCGTTCGCCGACTTCCTTTTATTGCCAGCTTTTGCAGCAGGTGCACTCTCTACACCTCCTGCTTGTTTTGAAGTAGCGGCCGAGGGCGCTTGCTGGTGCTCACTGTCCTTGGGCTTCATCTGAATGATCTTGCGAGACCTCGTCGGCGGGGGCGGCAGGGTGAAGTCATCTTTGGTGACGACAGGGCCACTACTGGGTGCTGGCCTCTTCCTTGATGTCTCGACTGGAGATGTGGGCGAGTGTGGACGGTAGGAGCTGTCGGAGCCATTGGCGGACGGGGTCGCGGATGCGGTGCTTGCACGGTCGACGTGATCTTGATAGGCCGTTGGCGGGAGATGCAGCGTTGGGCCAGCGTGGTAGCCGTCCTTGCCTCTGATGTCGCTGCTGGAGCCCGGAGTGGGCGGTGGAAGCGGCCGCGGCATGCTAGCAGTCGGTCTCGTGCTCGACTCGACTGGCCGGCGGGCGTGGAAGAGGTGGGCGGCGTAGGAAGTCACGGTGGGCGACACGACGGCGAGCGGCTTCTAATAGACAAGGACTGCTCGGAAGCTGCATGTGCTGGTGCATGCGCCGAAGATGAGGCCCACGCGAGAGCAGACATGATGGTGGCAGCAGAGAGCGCGCAGCGCAAGCACGTTTCCAGTGTCGCGTGCCATCATTCGAGGATCGCAGCGGGCAGACGACCGCAGTGCAAGCTCCCAATCCACGGAGCCAATGAGACGGGCACGTGCATGCCCCCATCCTCGCACATACGCAACCTTAAACTTGGCCCACTGCCTGGCACATCTGTGGATTTAGCCGTGCGCACGACTGTTGAATGCCTCACCTGTGAGCACGGGCTGTCTAACATGTCTGTCAGTATACGTGATTGGTTCCGGGGTGTAGCACGTTCATCACATCAGCGATATGGCAAAAACGAGCACGTGCCGACAATGTTCACCCCACGTTGATGCGTACTGCAGTGGGAATGTAACGCTCTTCACTGGGGATAGATATTGCGTCAGTAGTCAGAATGCCATGACATGTAAACTGATCAACCTTTGTTGTTAGAAAATGGTAGAAGATTTGAATGGGTATATATACTTGTAGATTTGCACTTCGAAGATACCTCGTTGAGCATATATCTAGCCAAGTATAGCGCTTTATCGTCAATTCTCAATATGGTATTCGTAGCAAGCAACGAAAACTGCTCGGCCATGGTCAGCAAATGCACCGGGCTATGTGGCGGTCGTGCAATGCGAATCGATGGGGAAATGCTCAGGTCTCCAAGGTAAGAATAAATCGTCAATGAGGTTCGGTAAGAACACAGCGAAATCTTGTTGCTCATCACGAAATCGGTCGAACAAAAATGGGTAACACATACCGGCACTGCTTTTTCGCACCATCAGTATTCACTCAGTCAGTTGCTCTTAATGATGATCACGAATGGGAGTTGTCAGAGATTTTGATTTGAAACCTTCATTGCATTTCCATGAATCCGGGTGAATATTTACATCATTCGAAGCGTGCTCAAGTTTGAATCGGACTGCAGCTTACCATTCGTGAAAAGTAAAGATTGGCGAACTGCCACCAACGTTACCTGTGCAAGAAACGCAATTAGTGCTGTAAGACATGCAAACGCCATGTGTGAAAAAGCAAAAAGTGCTGATCAGGCTGACACAAGTTAGCATTCGTAGTCGCGCATGGCAGGATGATGTGACGCACCTCATTAAATCATTTGTATGCCTTCATCGCGCAGGCACATTCGTTAGGTGTGCCATGCTCGGACAGTGTGAATATTGATCATCATTCTGCGCAAAAGAGAAAAGCTGACAAGCGTTGAATGGCATACCTGCCCATTGTCAGTGAAAACATCCCGACAAGGTTTTCATCGTGGAAGGCGGGAGGAGAAGGAGGGCGTCAGTATTTTCAGTGTATGAAGCGTCACAGCAGAAGCGCATGCTTTAGATGTACCATGCTCGGACAGTGTGAATAGTGATCTTCATTTCGCAGGGCAAGAAGCGGAACGGCATACCTGTCTCAAATTAGCAACATGCTCTGACAAGCGTTCACGGCGAATGCGAGAATGTTGTGAGTAGATCAGTCGACGCTTTTTCAACAAGCACCTCTTCGCCCCAACATCCACGAGGATTGTACGTCCCCGTTTTGGCGAATGCAGGACTCGGAGGGCAGTCTGTCCGCCCGTTGCGTTGTAGTGCTCATCATGAAGGCATGGGCGGTGCAAGAGTGGTCAAATTTACCTACGTCCATGTCAGTATTTGTTTCACAGGAAGCTGAACGAGAAGTTTGTGTGAACACAATAACGATCAGACAAGGCTGAAACTATTGGTTGACAGGTTCGACATGGTATCTTCCGACCGAGGAATGCCATTCGCGTGTCACAGTATCATCACATGAAAGGGAGGGTATGAAGGGAAGATGTGACGTACCTTTTGAGTTACTGAAGTGCTTGGTGTAGCACATGGTGCGCAGCGCCATATCGAGCAACTGTACGATCAAAGGATTAGCAGATGCGTAGGCATAACTCATTGCGAGTAAGGTCATTGGAAGCTGATCAGAATAATTCTAGAGCTTGTTTTGATCCTACTCCTCGTCAGCATGTGGAGTCTGCGTAGAATAATGGACAGAGTACTCACCTTCATGATTGATAGGAGTTGGATTGTTCGTGTAAAAGTGGTTCATCACGAAATGGCTGGAGTAAAATCGGACACAAGCGTACCTGTCGGGCACACAGTGCCAGCGCCGCTGCTGACCTCAGCTTAGTTCAGCAGCGGCATCACGTCCACCTGGTGCGCAAGCTCCGGGTGGGTGGTGCTGCATTTTCGGCGCGTGTTGTTAGTCTGGAAGGAAAGTCGAAGCAGAGAAATGGGAAGGAGAAGATGCAGAATTGTTAGCGCGCGCGGATGACGGCACGACCCGTGGACATCGGATGGATGCCTCAGTTGGTGCCTCGCCAAAGCCACTCCGCTACCAGATCACGCATCAAAGACTCAACAACATCCCACACACCACACCTCATCCACCATGGCTCGTATATGCGTAGGCCAGATCACATCTACGGGAAACATGGCAGAAAATCTGGCGCAGTGTCGTAAGGTCTTGCAAAAAGCCTTCGAAGCCGGAGCAAAGGTAGCACCAATGCCCGAACACATCAAAGATCCACGAGACTTATTGCATTGCAGCAATAAAGGCTCTGTTTCTACCAGAAGCAAGTGATTATATCGGGACATCATCCTCAAATTCGCTCGAGCTATGCCGATCTGTGGATCGGTCGCCTTTCGTCTTGGGGCTTCAAGCAGATGCCAAGAAGTATCGCCTGCCGATTTCAGTGGGCATTCACGAACCAAGCGGCGACCTGGCACGGCAAGGGCGGATCAAGAATACTCTCATCTGGATTGATGAGCAAGGCCAGATTGCTCAGCGCTATCAGAAACTTCATCTCTTCGATCTTGACATCAAAGATGGACCTTCTATGAAAGAGAGTGACACAGTCGAGCCTGGCAAGGTGTTGCCGAAACCCTTCGACTCTCTTGTAGGCAGGATTGGTGCTATGATCTGCTTTGATCTTCGCTTTCCTGAACTTGCATTGGCTTTGAAGCGTCAGCATGCTGATATTTTGCTGTATCCGTCCGCGTTCACCATTCCGACCGGCCAGGCTCATGTAGGTCTTCGACTTCAAAAGGCGTCACACAAGCATTGACGCTGACTGTACATAGTGGATGCCATTGCTTCGCGCCCGTGCGATCGAGAGCCAGTGTTATGTGGTGGCCGCTGCTCAGGTTGGATCGCACAACGAAAAACGTGCAAGCTACGGTCACAGCGTAGTCATCGATCCTTGGGGCAAAGTTATTGCAGAGTGCAGTGGTGAGAAGCAAGAAGAACCTGAAGTGATATTTGCAGACATAGATTTGAATAAGGTGCAGGAAGTACGGACCCAGATGCCACTGCTGAGAAGAACAGACATATATTCAGAGGTCTAATTCTTAAGTCGTCTTGACCTCTGATCTACTCATATCGACTCTGCAATAGAAGAACAGCCTCTCGGGAATTCATCAGATCGGTCCATGATCGTTGCCGTATCTATTTACGAGAACACTTTCCCGCTGTGCAACACTTGCTTCATAGCGAGGCTTCGGTCGATCGGAGAAAGCGAATGTGGAGCCGAAGCCCAGATTTCTCTCAACAAGACCGTTCTGGAGTTGTTTGAACTCACAGAATTCCTCTGTCTACTCCTGATTCGCTCGCTCCATGAGCATAATCCCTTCTGTGATCTCCGTAAGCGGAGCATTCGAGTCTTGGCGGAAATTTCATAGCCACCATATTGTGACATTTTTGCGCACCCTCCACCAATGGCGAAGTAGCAAAGTGGTTACTGCGATTGACTAGAAATCAATTCCCTTCGGGGGCGTAGGTTCGAATCCTGCCTTCGGTAAGCTTAATTGATCATTCGTTATTGGTGAAACATCGCTAACATTCATCCAGTCGTTGTTCCTAATCAGGAATTTCCTTTTGCCGCACATTCTCTTTTGAGGACGACCAAATGGAGCGCGGAGTCTCTTTTTGCCCCGTCAAATATGCCAGCAACTCAAAGCACTATAGAATACATGTCAGCTTGGGACGCTGTGGAGTGGGTGAGCAGTATGACTTTTGCCAAACACCTGGCAGACTGCATGAGCACGGCTCAATCAGTCAAGTTGTGGAGCAATGACAGACGGATACCTCGGACCTTGTTCCGGTGATCTTGCTGTTGCGGTAATGCTGCTCCAGCTGGTTTACCATCGAAAAGCGCAATTCAGCACACGAGAGTTTATATGACTGCAGAACAGCAAATCGCACCGGTTACACCGCAACGATGGACTAAGACCAGGAATGAAAGACGGTGAAACCATTGCTTCATGACAATTGCGTTCCAAGCGCGGAGAGGCGCGTATACGTTTCGTGGCTTCTGCAGATAGCAATGATATCGTACACATGAAGCTGCTAGACTCCCTTTCCCACACTCTGACAGTGTGTACTTGACCAAAAGCCGTGGCGGCCAGCTCACCACAATTCTTCCTCTCGCTCGTCGTCATTCCACAAATCACCGTGATGATCTTGCGATCGATTGGCCTTTTGATACCCCAAATAGGCGTTGGTATCAGCCACTTTGTACGCGCTGGAAGAGCTGTTCCCACCTGGAGAGCCATTAGCTCGAGCGTAACCTTGGGGATTGTGCGACCCGGAACGAGCGTACTCATCAGCAGAAGCCCGCTTGGCTGTACTGGTAGTGTTGCTGTCACGCTGAGTGTCATGCACAGCATCGAAGCTGGTGCGGGTTTCTGAAGCTGCTTGGTTTGCGGCATCTTGCCGAGCTTGTTCCTAGGAACTGTCAGTAATGACTTTCACTGGTCAGCTTGCGAACAACCCACTTCTTGCCATCGCTGGTACTGGTTATACTCTGGAGGTTGCTGACTCTGCTGTTGCTGTTGCTGCTGTTGCTGCTTTTGCTGCTGCTCCCTCTGCTGAGCAGTCCGCTGGGCCGGTATCTGCATTTGGGGATGCATCATCTGCACTTTAGCCAAATACGAGTACATGAAGTTCGAGAGCAGGACCTGACTGTACAGGGCTCGACGTGGATTCGCCAGCTTGATGTGAGCCATTCTATAAATGGCTCGTTCCTCGAGTATGCTGAACCGGGTCCAGTTGTAGTCAATGTCAGGCTTCAGTATCCTCGGCGGAGGGTCCGGAGAGTGGTGTCGGTCTCCCTTTCTCTTCTTCTCTTTGAGATCTCCATCTGAAGTCTTCTTCTTGTTGCCAAATATCGCGGAGAGCAGGCCAGACTCTTTCTCCTTCTTGGACGACTCTGGCTTCTTGCCATCCTTTCTGCGTTCCTCTTCCAGCCTGACATCTTCGCGATTCAGCACAAGGCTTTCCCGGCCACGTGCGGGCACGGTTCCATCAATGGAATTCTGGAGCACATCCAGCCTTGCCTTGTCTGTGGAGTTTTTCCCCTGCTTACCTGACTTCGACGATTTGCTTGAGTCACCAGTGGAGTCGTCTTTAGCCTTGTCGTCACTGCCCAGTATCCATTTCCAGCTACTTTTGCGGCCACCCTCTTTCTTCTCGTTCTTCTTCTCGTCGAATGTGGGAATCATAGTGAGAGAATCTGTGCCCATACTGCCGCTACCAGGCAGAGGGGAGGGACTCGCAGACAGATCATCGAGCTTCGACGACTGCGGAGTCTGACGACTAGAGCCAGGGGCTGGGCGCATATGCGCACCGCCTCGCTGAAACTGGTGAGGTACTTCGTGGGAAGACTTTCGCTCCGGAATGGCCTGTACCAAGTGATTCGTCGGGACCTTTGAACCATCTGGGAGCGTTTCGACAATCTGGGGTAGCGGGTTCTTGTTATCGTAGCCGGGCAGCTGGGCAGTCGTTCGTCCAGGAGACGCTATTCGAGATTGGAACTGTCTCGGCTGTTGAGACGAAGGCAACTGTGCAGTGGATGAGTCCTCCGAAGAAACTCGTTCGTTACGCTGTGGTGGTGATGTGCTCGATCGATCCAAAGGTTCTGCTTGCAAATCTTCTGAAGACAGCGAATGTCCCTGATCATGCCTCGAATAAGGATGTGCATGCCTAGAGTCTTTAGGAGGTGGTGTGGGTTCTGTCTGGACGCGAGTGAGGCCCAGAACCGGTTCTCGTTCTTCAGCGTGTGCGGACACTGGAGATTCCGGTCTCTGCTCATCAGCACCAGGCTCAGGCCGCCGCTGTGCCGCACGTTTTGAGAAGGGCACTCGCTCCCCCTTTTTGAGGCTTCCTCGACGGTATGTCGTTCTCGTCGAGCGCTTGAGTGTGCCCATGGCTGGGGGAAGGATGGGCATATCTTCGCTCGCTGGGACTTCGGCAGGTGACTCCAATGACCGCCTCTGGGCCTCCAAGCTCATGCGACTCATCAACTGGGCCGGATCATTTACTAGCTCCTCCAGGTCGTGCAGATTTGCAACAGTGGTCTGGCCCTCCAGCTGCATCCCCTTTGAACGCTTTCTCTCCAAGCGCTCTGCACCATCTTGATAATTTCCTCTTGTATCGATCGAATGTGACAGCATGCTCTTCTTGCGCCGCAGATTGCTATCCCCTGAGCCTGACCGTGAAAGGCCCTCTGGTGACAAGCTATTCTCGTCCCCCGATCTTCGACGGATTCGATCGACTCGATCTTCGATAAATGTCTTGAACTCCTTTGGTGCCAATTCGGGATGCAGCCTAGCTGGCACCCAGAACAGTTTCGACGGATCATCCTCGTCCTCTGTGTCGGTTGGGGCTACGCTCGAAATGCTGCCCATGCCGCCGAAAGATGGTAGATCAGGGTCGGCGGTATCTACGTTCATGGACATGCGTCTGATGGCTTGGAGATTGCTCAGTTCCTGCGCTACCGCTGCTGGACTCGATTCATAGTCGATGTCGTTGAGCGGAAACTGCTGGATCGCGGTGTCGGTGCTGGACTGTCGGCTGAGGGGCGGCGGGGTCGTGGGTGAGTGCTGTCCCGGCGATCGTTGTCCTTGCGATCCCATGCGCTGCAGTGACGGGTTCCCATTCCCAATATCCTCGCCGCTAGCGGCCGAAGGGAGCCCCTCGCTACTCTGCATTCGATGCGGTGAGAAGCGGCCTTGAGCCGTACTGGGCGGAGATGTCGGGGTCGCAGGAGGGCTCGTTGTGGCACCACCGGCAGCTCCAAGGAGAGCACCATGCCTTCTCTGCCGGCGGGCCTCGAAGCCCTCGCGCTCGCTGGGGCTGTTGATATAGCTCAGGGGTCGGTTGCTGTGCCTCTCCTCCATGCTGTTCGGCTCGTCGTACCACGAATGGATGGTTTCGGTGACGTGGTGCGTGTCATCGGAAATGCTCAGCTGCGGCGAGTGCCCGCGGCCATTTGGGGCAGCCAGATGGGTGTTGCGGGCGGCGGCGGAGGCAGAGGCGGAGGCGGTGTTCTTGCGGGCGCGATACAGAGCCTCGAGCTCGGCCTGACGGCGCTGTTGCACGTCGCGCTGGACCTCCATATTGGCGGCGATGGCAGAGAGCTGTATCCGCGCTCGCCCGTCGTTTCACCACCATGCCCACCTCGATGTGCACGTGCGGGCGGGCTGCTCATACAAATGCGGGCATGGACGACGGCCAGGTCACGATGTCGGTGGCGGAAATGCTCGCATGGGCGGCGACGAGATGCTGGCAGGAGGGCGGGCAGGAACAGTTGGAGCGCGGTGGGTGGTGTGGTGGTCCGTGGACGGGAATTCACGAACAGCCAGACGAGTTAGACTACTACTACTACTGCGAGGCGCACATTAAGGGTCGCCCCAAATCTGGGTTTATAGCAACCGCCGGGGGCACAGTGCTCGAGCGCTTCGACACGGAGCAAACGTCGGCGCAGGAGCGCGCCCGGCCTGACTCTGCATGCTGCGTCTACGTGATTTGCTGGACCTCGGCGGTGGCGGAGGAGGTGGCGGCGCGGCGTGGCCCCCTGCTGCTGCTGCTGTCCGCTGCGTCGCGTGTACGCGATGTCTGTTTCCCGCTGACTGGTGCGTGGAAAAGACGTGCCCAAAGGATGGTGGCCCTGTCGCAGGCCAGTCGGCGCTTTTCTTCTAGCCGAGACCAGCCTGCATCCACGCATCATCGCGCTGCACTGGTCCGCCGTCACGTCCTCGTCGCTGCAACGCACATCCGCGTCTGCAGCTCCCAAGACGCGCTGTCCCCACCGCCGGCTGTCTCCTCACCGCCGTCGCCACCCCCTCCCCTCCTGAAACGATGCTTGTCTGCACTCGCTTCACTCTCAACGTCTCATCAGAGCGGGACCAACGATGACGTAGCCCTGTCGTCGTGCCTTGACTGAACTCTGTTCCTGGACACGATATCACAAGCTTCGACTAGATTGTCCCTCTGCTCATCTCCTGCAAACGGCTGTCAGTGAAGGCCCGCCATGCCCTCCGCCATTGTCACGTCGACGATCCAAGCCGGCCTGCTCAGCGCCGTCTCCAACATCCTAGCCCAAGTGCTTACCGCCTGGCGTACGCAGGTTTGTGGCTTCCACCTTCAGCTGCACTTGCAACAAGGCTGACTCGAGCTCCGACGTAGTCTCCGATAAGCATCAACGTCGTGGAATTGCTCCAATTCGTCGTCTTCTCCGTGCTCGCATGCCCTCCAAACTGCCTGTGGCAAGCCTGGCTGGAAGCTCGATTTCCCGCATATCCTGGCCAAGCCGATCACCCAACGACAACAACACCTTCGGACGAGAAGTCTAGGGGACACAGTACAGGCACGCCTACCACTGACGATGCTCTTCATCGACGCAACGCCGACGGCACGAGCAAAGCGCGGCCCGGACAGACAGGGTCAAAAAATGATGAAGCAAAGAAATTGAGTGTCAAGAACACGGCAATCAAATTCACCCTAGACCAGACGATTGGCGCTTCAGTCAATGTATGTATCCTGCATGCCTGAACCGCACTCGCTGACGACCGCCAGACCGTCCTATTCATCGCGGGCATTGCACTCCTCCGTGGCCAAGATATGCGATCCATTTCCAACGATGTTCACACCAAGTTTTGGCCAATGACCCTTGCCGGTCAGAAACTTTGGCCTGCTGTGAGCATTCTCAGCTTCACTGTGATTCCGCTCGAGCAACGCATGCTCTTCGGCTCTGTGGCTGGTCTGGTCTGGGGTGTCTACCTGTCTCTGGCCGCTGCATCAACGTCTTAGTCAACGTCAACGGCGCTTGCCCCTTCGGCCTCCCATTCCACTCAGAGGAAAAGTCATCCTGTCTAGCTATTTCAATTTGCGCTTCGCTTTGATCTCATGGTCAAAGCCTCTCATTGCTCGGAGACGTGTCAGTGGCGCCGACGATCGTAACGTCTCTCCCGCCGGTACTTGTGACCGTCCCCACGCTCCAACCTCGATGCCAGGACACCGCGATCGCCATAGATGTGAGATTCCTCGTGGTTTTTGGGTCTCGAGACGCGATCCCGGGTGGCGTATTCTCTGCGCGACCGTCTTTCGAACGGACGATCGTCTGCATCGCGCAGCCTCCTCTTCCCTTGCCTCCTGCCTGCCTTGCCGCTGTCCCTCGGATTCTCAGCCCGATACTGAGCATGGTTCGTCGATTGCCATTCTTCGAACTCGTGAGCCTCATGATTCACAACTGCTGTTGCGACTGCGCAGTTACTGGTGAGCGCAGTGGCAAGGA
Organism: Cercospora cf. flagellaris; assembly: GCA_005356885.1. Lineage (NCBI taxonomy): Eukaryota > Fungi > Ascomycota > Dothideomycetes > Mycosphaerellales > Mycosphaerellaceae > Cercospora > Cercospora cf. flagellaris. The sequence goes on along the minus strand of RJLU01000001.1, from coordinate 2,237,551 downwards.
TCTGCCTGTTCTTCAGCACTCTCATCAGCTCCTGCTGTTGCAAAACTTCCGGAACAGAACTGTGGCAAAAGGGTTCGGGCTCTGCATCCTCGCAGCCGTCGATATCAATAATATCTTGGGAAAATCTGTCAAGCCAACTCGCCAAAGCACTATCTTGGGGGTGTCGCTTTTGCAACCCGAGAAACGAGGCCAGAAGGCGTGACTCAATCTTGGTTGAGTGCACCCGCTTGTTGGAAGCACCAATGAAAACTGCTGCGAGCTGAGCAGCAAGGCCGATCTTTTGCAAAGACAGCGGTCGTTCGCTCTGACAGCCGAAGCCTCGTGCGTTCTCGATAACACGACTTAGCTTCGGCCTCGCGCGGTATCGATTCTCCCCAAGGTATGGATAGAGCTGATAAAGTCCTTGTAGCTCTATTTGGTCGAATTGCGCGGCCCGCACGTCGTTTCCAGGTACGAAACAAGCCGTAGTCAGAACCACATCCGAGAATTCCTTGAGCGCCTTGTTGCTTCTGTACATGGCGATGTCCAGCTCTTCCATCAAGGTCGACACCAGCTCGAATCTTACTCGTTCTCCTTGCAGCGTCCGCGCGTTGGAGGCATCGAAGCATATGATCTTGATGTTTGTGTCTCTGCTGTACTTTCTCTTTGAAGCAGTTGCGATCGCGAAGAGCAAGGACGGGGTAAAGAATGTGAAGATGCTGTCTTCTTTCTTGCTCCAGCTCAGCGCATTCTTGAGTTTCTGTCCATCAATGACATGCGGTGGCCGATAAGATTGTCGCGACCTATCTGACGAGCCGGCGGCAGCAGGGGCAAAGAGGTTGGCAGAGTTCGTGCCTTGAGACTGATCGCTGACGGCGCGGAAGAGAAGCCCTAACTGCATTGTGGTTGACGTGCTACCGACTAGCTGAGTTGAGGTTGGTTGTTGAAATGGAAAAGATAGAACGATTCAGCAGGTAGAAGAGCTTATGTAGTTTATGTCTCAAGTGAGGAGAGGTTACGGTGCTCTGTCAAATGAGATCAGGCTCCCACTTCTGCGAGCTATTGCCGCAAACATCTACATAGCTGAACAGCTCACTTCAGTCTCATTTCGAGATTTTCAGTCACGTTCTAGCTTCATTGGCACCTGAAGCTCTCCAAAGAGGTATTATCTTAGTAATCAATGCATGTTCACATTTCACCCGTTTTTCCTGGGATCGAGCATAAGTGCAGCCACTTGTTGAAAGTGCGCGGGTTGATAAAAGCTCGGCCGAGTTCGCAGACTGGAGAAGGCAGTGAATAGCCCATCTGTGAGATTACATTAATGTATGTTGGCGACTGTAATGGAACAATTGGCAATCGACTATCGTGGCATTATTGTATTCGTGCACCAAATCATGAATATATGCTATGACATTTTACGCTTCCTTTATCATATCTTTCCGCATCTAAGTCAGAAGCTGCATCACAAAGCCGCCACAATGACGAGCATCAGGTGAGAAGTTATTTGAGACACCTAGAAGCAAGTGAGCTCACAAACATTCATAGCACTACCGACCCTATCGTCACAGTCGTCAGCAGCAGCAGTGACGGACCAGAACTGCAATCACATCTCCATATTCATGAAAAGCTGCTTTTCGGATCGTCTCCTATTCTGAAAAAGCTCACGGAGCCAACGGTTGGCATTGCAACCCGCATTCAGATCTCAAGACTTGAATTGAATCTGCCGTTTGAAGGTCTCAGGATCCTGTCTCACTGGCTGTACCATCGTGAAGCACCGATCAAGATATCCGAAGATATTGTCGACAACAAGATATCGAGCCAGCTCATTGGCGTCATACACGGTTACAATATTGGGGAGAGGCTCCAGATCGTTGATTTTGCAGATGTGTGCACCGATAGCCTGCTTGACCTACTCGACGAGAAGGGTGATCTGACATCGTTGGTGAGATTAATGCCAGCAATCGCGAGCTACACTCGACCTGGATCCAGAATTCGCAAACTCATTGTAGACTGGATCGTGACAGCAGAAGACGAATCGAAGCATGCGGTGGATAATAGTGTATGGCAGGCCTTCATGTCTGATCAGAATTTCTGCAGCATGCTCCTCGACGCCTTTTTCAGACGCAAGCTGGAGCATCAGGTGTGTTTGCACCATGTCGAGCGTTTGCATAAATTGACGCCGTGCGTGTATCATTGGCATGTGGAGCTGGGCAGACCATGTTATCTTACGCTCGATGCGCATGAAAATGCTAATGGCGCAGCGCAGAAGCTGCGGAATGGCCAGCAGTCATGCGAGACCAAGGGTGCTGTGGCGAGCGACAGCGGCGAACCAAAGGATAGCGGTGGAAGGGCATTCGTCGAAGTGTAGCTTATTTACAAGAATAATCATCCACTTCCAAGTGCAGGACTGCTCTGTCAGGTTCTGGTTGGAATGTCCACGTTGTGGAAGTGGACAGCGGGATCAATCGATAGTGGTTTCGCCACAGCGAATCGCAAATTGAGCCACATTCTGGATTACTGCAACGCTTGGTCGTACTTCCACACGCCTGGCCTGCTGGCACAGACTTCACTGTTGGCTCAAATACCCCAGTGAACTGAGGGCCTTCGCTTTTTCATAGCGGATCGTCCAGTGATGAACGTGAATATCGCTCACAGAAGCTGCGCTGATTGTGCCGTTCTCAATGTTTGCAACGAGCACAGTTTCGAAGAGTATATGGCGCATAGCATCGCCATGGCGGGCCGACTGTTCTCGCGAGGAGCTGTAGTACATTTCCAGTCCGGACTGTCTGTTCGGTGGGTCCTGATGCAGGTTCGATGTAGATCTTGACTGAGATTCTGCCGTAATTCTCCATCCTGCGCCAGAGTCACGGGCATAATTGGCCAGACAATGTCGTGACGCGAAGCAGCGTGCGAGCAATTGCCGTGAAGGACAAAAGGCATCAAGTGCGGGTTATCCAGTCTCGCGTGCTCACAGCTTGGATGTCGGGACTGGACTTTCCACTTCCTCTCTAATCGCATCTCTCAACTTCTTCGCCAGCTCTTTGCCTTCGTCGTCGTCCAAATCCTCTCTGGAGCCTCTTCCAAACATTTTCCATGACTTGAGCGTTCCCCAGTCTGTTCTGCCATTACGCTGCGTCTCTTCTCGTCCTTCCTGGTACCGGGGAATCAGGTGGAAATGGATGTGCGGCACTACTTGTGCTGCCCGTTCTCCGTTATTCTGAACGACATTCTGTAAATTGCCGTCTGGTCAGTGACATGCCCCACAACTTATCGTTTGCACAATGGCCGTTCCTACCCAATCTTCGATGCCGGTCACTTTGCACAGAGCCCTGCTGACGATCGGCAGCCATTCGCCCAATGCCCGAGAAGCGTCGCGAGCTTCCTCTGCTTCGCGACGGGACGACCACGTCTGATCGCTCGCTGGATATAGATCTCCGAGTGTTCGATAATGTTTGCGCGTCGTGAGCAGAATATGCCCGGGGGAGATTGGCATGATATCGAGGAAGGCGAGGACGAGAGGCGTCGAGAGGATTAAATGGCATTGCGGATCCACACGCTCTGGATCTGGAGAAAGCGGCACATTCGTCGTGGTTTCGTTCGGATATGCTTTGCTGATGCGGCAGAAGGCGCAAGGAATCGGGTACATCTCATCTATGGTCGGCATTGTTGCTGTAGTGCGACATGAGGGCGAGGACGTGTTGAGATGGATTGATGGAAGATTGAAGGTGAGGTCAGAGCCGAGGCAGATGAATCGGGGATAGCGGACACAGCACAAGTGTGAAGCGCATGTCTACTCGACACTCCCGCGGCACTACCGGCCGCAACGTCGATGGAATATTGGGATTCTGTGGAATAGTAGTGTATCATCACGCTTGTTGCTACAGATTGCACACAGTGCATGGGTACGGTGAAGCCGGATGCCTATGCAGAGTTCCTCGACGTGCCCGGATTTTGTACATGAAGACAGCCAGACTTGTTGTCTATGCCTTCGATCTTCTCTTTCCTTGATTGCGTGGTCTTTCTTGCACCACTCTTTTGTTAGGATTTCTCTTATGTCTAGTCTTGTAACCTCCTTTGGCCTGTTAAAGGATTAGCATGGAATCCTACCTCGCACTGCACGAACAGAGACTTACCGGAGTTCCCCATATCGACACTGGATGCACATTTCCCTTGCTTTTACCACGTCCACCACCGTGAGGATGGTCGACTGCGTTCATGGCAACACCACGCACGGTGGGCCTGATGTTGAGCCATCTGCTTCGGCCAGCCTTTCCCAGCTGGCGAAAGTGGTGATGTGGGTTGCTCGCGACGCCAATAGTACAGCATGCATCTTTGCTGACTTTCCGCACCTCGCCACTTTGTAACCGCACAGTCACATCGATGACCTTCTTCCCCCTTTCCTCTTTTGCGATCACTGTAGCATAAGTCCCGGCACTGCGACAGAAAACAGCGCCTTTGCCAGGTGTCGAGCCAACGCAGTACACCTGAGTTCCCAAGGGTACCATATGCATAGGCAAGCAGTTGCCTCGGAATGCAGTCTTAGCGGCGAGCATGCCCGGATCCATAACACCACCCATGCTGGCCAACAGCTCGTTTGGAATGCCTGCGCGAAACGATTCTACCACGTCGCCAGCTCGCATGCCCTCGGCGGCGATGATGTAGCTCTTGACCTTAGTTTTGACGTTCTCCACCAGAGCGATATGCGCAGATCGGTTTGGGTCGTACTCGATGCGCTCCACCAGATGCTTTCCTGGCTCCGCGCGAGTGTAGTCTATAGTCCTGATCCTTCTCCTGTGACCACCACCACGATGTCGCACTACCACTCGGCCAGAATTGTTTCGACCACCCTTTCCATGCCCGAGTTTTGTAAAGGTGAGCTTTCGTAGTGGTTTGCCCTTCCAGAGGTGGTCATTGATGGGGCGGCGAAGATGTCGGACTCCCGGCGTGCGCGGCTTATACGTCTTGAGCTGAAATCCACCTTTGTTCCGCCTGGGCATCGATGCCGTGGGCGGCGTAAAGGACGTCACTTCTGGCGTGCTTGCAGCAGCCTGGATGGGCTGTTGGGCGGCGGTGGCATAGGTTCGCCTGGTCATGGCCAGGAGGGAGTGGCATTGCGAGCAGACGGACCGTATCCGCGGCTGCAGCATGATTGCTGGTGTGATGGTGCCCTGCGACGCCAGCAATTGGTGTCTCGGTCACAGACAATGGGCGGCGCACCTCAATGCCGGCGAGATGTGCTGGATAGGTGCAGCATCGGAGTGAAGACGCGCCAAGCAGAATCTGAGACCGTGCTTGCTGCGGCAAGGGACGAGTGAGTGACGGGTGATGCCTGAGGCTGAGACTCACGACGCGACTACTGTTGCCCTGCGAAACGAGACCAACACGCATCCAGCGACGGGATTGAAGAGATCCTCTGCGGTCGATGTGAACACGCCGTCATCGCGCACTGGTTGAACTCGCAACGCACTGCTGCTCTCATACATTTGCATTTGCTGGACGCGAGCGTTGTGGCATTGCGCGCGCGGACGATAGACGCATCATCGCGATTCTCGATCTCGCACGGACGGGCGTGGTCGAAAACATTGAAACGCGACTCTCCGGCAAGCGCCAGACACACACAAAGCTCCCAGCTCCACCATCGGGACGCGAGCTTTGCACGACTTCTTCCCGCCTCTGCACCTCTGCACGCTCTTCACGACACGTCTTCCTCCGCTCCCACCGCAGCACCGCCATCGCCGCTCTGCACCACGCTGCTGCTGCTGCGCTCCGCCAACGACACGCGGACCGGTGCGAGGACGGCGTCTGGGCACTGTCGCCAGCATCTTACGGCCTCACCACACACGCACGCATTCCGCTGCGCCTGTGCCATTCCCACGCGGCATCTTCACCACCACAGCATCCCATCCGCCCATCTGCCACTCGAGCACCACGGCCGCTGCTTCTGCACCGCTTCATCCGGTCTTCTGCCACGTCTGGTGAGCGCCATCGCGTCTACACGCGGCCTGCGAGTCCCATCATAACAGCTGACATAAGGTTTTGATAGCACGCCCAAACACTTCCCGATTGGCACTTTCGCGTGCAGCATCCTACCATAATATACGCGTAGTTACGCATACTTACACTCACATCAACCATGCCGCCCGTAAGTGCTCATGGTCACCTCACTGCTGCTGCCGTGGCCCTCTCCGCGCCTTCGCTGACATCATGCCTAGGCCAGAACTGCCAGGCGGACGGTGACTGACGAGAATGCCGAGAATGTCGGTACAACACGTCTGACGCGTGCCAAAGCCGCTGCTTTGGACAATGCTGGCGCTGGAGATCCGCCCAAGAAGGCCCTCACCACGAAGCGCTCTACCACTACTGCTACCGCGACCGGCACTCTGGGCGCTCGCAAGCGCACCGCCTTGGGCGACGTAAGCAATGTTGCAAAGAAGGAAGTGGTAGAGACTGGCGACGCGAAGAAGGAAACTCTCTCCAAAGGCACGCTCTCCAAGGCCGCAAAGCCTGCTGGCATCCAGAAGCCCGCTGCACGCACAAGCTCAACGCGTCCTGCCCTCGGCGCGAAAACCACCAATACTGCCTCATCTGAACTCAAGCGACCTGCCAGTGGCTCTGGTGTTGCGGCTGGTGGTCCCCCAAAGAAGAGGAACACGTCGGCCACCAAACCAAAGCGTCCTGCTGTGGTGGAAGATGAGGACGATGATGCCGAGAACGTGCCACCTCCGAGAAACGGCGCGCGTGACGAGCTGAAGACCAAGGCCGCTGAGCGTGTCAGTACCTCCGTTGACCTGGACGAGTATGACGGAGAGAAGTCCTTGGAGGAACTCATCAAGGAGGCCAAAGACCTCGACACCGAAGACCTGGACGACCCACTCATGGTTGCCGAGTATGTGCATGAGATCTTTGACTACATGCGTGAGACCGAGATTACAACCATGGCCAACCCCGACTACATGGAGAACCAAGGCGAGCTGGAGTGGAAGATGCGCGGCATCTTGGTTGACTGGCTGCTCGAGGTGCACGCACGGTTTAGACTGCTGCCGGAGACCCTCTTCCTTGCGGTCAACATCATCGACCGCTTCCTTTCGTGCAAAGTGGTCCAGCTTGACCGTCTGCAGTTGGTCGGAGTTACGGCCATGTTCATCGCCTCCAAGTACGAAGAGGTTCTGTCGCCTCACGTGCAGAACTTCGTGCACGTTGCCGACGATGGGTTCAAAGACACCGAGATCTTGTCTGCAGAGCGGTTCGTCCTCGCTACCCTCGACTACGACCTCTCATACCCGAACCCCATGAACTTCCTTCGGCGCATCTCCAAAGCCGACAACTACGACATCCAGACGCGTACGCTCGGCAAGTATCTGCTCGAGATTGCCTGTCTCGATCACCGTTTCCTCCAGTACCCACCATCGCATGTGGCTGCGGCGGCTATGTACCTCGCACGTCTTGCGCTCGATCGTGGCGAATGGGACGCCACTCTGGCCAAGTATGCCGGCTACACGGAGGGAGAGATCCAGCCAGTATTCAAGCTCATGGTCGACTACCTTCACGCCCCTGTCGTGCACGAGGCGTTCTTCCGCAAGTATGCCAGCAAGAAGTTCTTGAAGGGTAAGTCGAGATGAAGAGTATACTGTGCTGTGCGTGCTTGAACTAACTTGTGCGCAGCGTCGATTGTCCTTCGCCAATGGGCCAAGAAGTGGGCACCAACATACCTCGACAGCAAGACGTCTCGGTCATGAGCGTATCTCTGCACCTGTGCAGCAGTGCGGCCGTGAAGCTTAAGACCTCCTCCCGCGGATCAGTCCACGCCGGAGTGGTATTGGTGCATATGACGATGCATCGCTAGAACTCGTCAGGTTCTTCTGAGATTTGGATCGTGTACGGCGTTCATGATGGCGGGTACAGCATTCCCGCAACAGCTAAAGTTCTGCTTCCCATTCGTATCGGTGTGCCGACAGGGGTCGTCGCACTGATGGTATCGAGCATGGAGTTTTGGATTCGGCGTTGTTTAATGTTCGATGAATTGTTTTATGGCATGGAGTTTTGTGGCATGTGCGCGTAGATGGGTGGCGCTCTCATCATTCGCGCTGTGCTGTTCTCACGATAGGAAAGGAACTGGTTAAAGCGGTACGGTAGCATGAGTATAGCCAGTCAATCGTGTTGTACTACGTGTTGCGCCATGTGTTGTCGCAAAAGAGTGTTTCGCAGATGGATCGCCCTGCTGGAAGGCCCTGTCAGCGCTGCTCCGAGCTCTTCATTGGATTCGACCAGATTCCAGGCATCCTCAGCCGCACGCGTCGTAGATCAGCACGATGCGCCAACAACGTCGGGCTACCGTGCGCTCTCTGGAGGAATCCATGTCGAATTCATCATCACTCTCACCAGCGCTGGCCTTGGTTACAGTGTACTCCGGACTCCCGACATCTTCACGCCACTGCATGTCTCACCTTGATTCGTTGACATCACCCATTTAATAGTCATCAGACTAGTCGTTGCCCATGCGCCATCACAGGATCCTTCGCGATCCCATCTAACCCACTCGCTGCGGCTACAAAGCTAAGGATGGCGGAGCGACAAGGCGCAGCGCAGGACGACAGCTTCTTCAATGACCTGTCTCAGCAACACGCGAACGACCCCTCCTACGATGCAGCCGAGCGACCGGCCGAGCGACGTGGTTCGCAAGAAGGACAAGGCGACAACGGCCAGGTACCGAAGCCGAAGCGCATAGCATGCGTACTGTGTAGGAAGTAAGTGGCAGCGAGTCGGCTCAGACCTCTTCCCAGCGTGTCCGCTGGCTGCTCTATTCCCACGGCCGTGGTTGACTTGATCGGCAGGCGCAAGTTGAAATGCGATGGCACCAAACCCTCCTGCGGCACCTGTGCCCGATTGCAGCATGATTGCTCCTACGACGAGGTGCGAAAGAAGTCCGGACCCAAAAGAGGCTATGTGAAAGCCCTAGAGGCGAGGTTGGCGCAGGTAGAGACGCTTTTGAAGACACAGGATGAGCCGTCCGCGGCTGCGCCAAACGGACGAAAGAGCACGCTTCCAGACTACGATCGTACTGGCTTAGGAACCAATTACGCGGCACAGGCTGGACGCACGATGGCGCAACGCGACATGCCTTCTCAGACGCAACAAGACAACCCAATGCTGGGTGCAGCTACAGTAGATGATCAAAATGCTTCTTTTGAAGACCAATTCCCCTGGGAGATGATCGGACTGGGTCTGGAAGAGCCGCTACCCACCCAAGATGTGATTGACGAGCTGAACCAAGTGTACTTCGAGAAAGTGCATCCGTCCTTGCCCATGATACACCGACCACGATACTATGCCGCCATGAACCTCGCGCCACACATGAGACCGCCCATATGCTTACGATATGCAATGTGGGCGAGTGCCGCTGCAGTCACGGACAAATACGAAGCTCTGCAAGAGCACTTTTACCAACGAGCACGAAAGTATATTCAGCAAGACGAAATGAAAGGCCATGGCGAGAGCTTGATCACTGTCGCACATTGTCAGGCCTGGGCCTTGTTGGCTACTCACGAGTTCAAACTCATGTATTTCCCCAGAGCATGGATGTCTTCTGGCCGTGCTTCCCGTATGGCTCTCATGATGGGACTTCACAGAATGGTGAGTAATAACGATGGATATGCACCGGGCATCTACACATGTTACTGATCACGCTTCTGATATGTACAGGACGGAAATGGGCTGGATGTGAAACAGTGCTTGTCACCGCCCAAAGATTGGACCGAGAGAGAAGAGAGGCGTAGGACGTTCTGGATGTGCTTTTGTATTGACCGTTATAGCTCAATAGGGACCGGCTGGCCCATGGCGATCGAAGAACGCGACATTTTGACCAATCTGCCGGCAGACGAGGACGCGTACGATTTGAGCAGACCGGCGAAGACAGCTTCACTTCCTGAAGCCCTGGAGCCTCATGCGACCGCGCCTCTGACTCCCTTCGCAGGAGTGGTCGTTATGGCATGTCTGTTCGGCAAGAACTTAACCCATTTGCACCGACCCGATGCGGATGACCGCGAAGGTGATCTCGACGGCAACTTTTGGAAACGACACAGAAGCATTGAAAACATGCTACTGAACATAGCTCTGAGCTTGCCGGATTCCTTGCGCTTACCGGCAGGTCTCAATAACGCCAACACAGTCTTCGTGGTATGCTCGCAACGACCCATCTCGTAAACGCCTGGAAGCTGCTGACGAAAACACTCTCAGAACATGAACATACACACCTCAACCATCTGCTTGTACGTAAATCCGTTGGTCGAAAGCCTACCCGCATCATTGGAGGTTTATAACGCCGCCTTTGAGATCTCTTCACGTGTCATTCAGTCTTGAGTACATGCTCGAGATGCCTGCTGACTTGATGCGAATGCAGGCACCAAGCAGCGATCTTCAAAGCTGAGAAGAATCGGATGCCTCCACGGATTGCGGCCGAGTGCAAAGTTCGATGTGTGACTGCGGCTGCTGAAATCGCCAACATAATGCGACAAATCTCACATCTCGATCTCGCTGCTGTACGTTGTCGTTATTCTACGCGCATTACTGAACACCCTACTGACACTGGCGCAGACGAATGCTTTCGTGCCATTCTGCCTTTACGTGGCGGCTCGCGTTTTTGTACAGTACCTGAAAGCTCGATCAAATGACGCACAGGTCAGAGCGAGTCTGCAGTTCCTGCTGTCGGCCATGCACGCCATAAAACGAAAGAACCCGCTCACGGAATCTTTCTTGGTTCAATTGGACATCGACCTGGAAGGTGCTAGGCTTCAGGACCTCAGACAACTTCGAGCACAAGTTCCATTGAAAAACGATGCGCCATATCGATCACCTAGCTGCGCTCAAATGGGATTGCCGCCCAACTCGACTGCTCGTCCGACGTTTGGGAACCATGGCCTCGCGGTGTATCAAACTCCAGTCATGTCCCAGCAGTCGCATTCACCAGAGGTCAGCGACATGAACAATGGCGGGAATGGTAGTAGATTTGTCAATGGGTCCAACGCGCAACACTTTGAACTCCCCAATCGGCAACGAAGTACACCTGGCTCGATAAGTGGCTCCACCATGTATCCGAGCCCGAATCACGGTCTCGTCGTGGAGATGGACACGAGTCCCGATGCCAGCGGTGATCAGAGGACGCCGGGCTCGAGCACGCAGTCCCATCACAACGGAACATCATCGACTTCATATTCACCGCAGCACCAATCGATGCATAATAACGGGATGCACACGGATTCGGCTCAAATGCCTGCGTCTTTAGCGGACTTTGACTTGAGCACACTAGCAGGTTCGACGTATACAGCTCAGCAGTCGGGGGGGTTTGCGCAGAATTGGACAGACAATGTGAATACGGGCATGACACCAGGAGGCATGGGCACTGGCATGACAACCGATGGTATCAATGACATAATGAACGGAATGACTGATTCGGATTGGACGGTCATGTTGGAGTCGTTGGCCAACAACGGCTGGGAGACGGGAATGGCCAATCCTCCGTCGATGATGGAGACAACAGCGAGACGAGGTTAATGATCAGCATCACAACGGACTTGAGGTATAGCTGGCACTTGGCCAACTGGCTGGTGCGTCTGGAGGCTGTAGCCTCGATCTGCCAAATAAATACCCATTCCCACTCCTCTCAGTAGAGCAGTATGAGGCGTATCGCGCTTACATTTGGCAATGTTTACGCCAGGAGTTGCACGCGTGATTTTGCCGTCTTCGTAAGGATGAAGGGCGAGAGATAGATGAGCCGCTCCAACCACGCTTAAGCCGTCCGATGAGATGATGTGAATGCAGGTCGCCACTTCTTTGCACCGAGGAGGGATTCGCTTGCAGTGACCTTTGGACACGCAGCGGTTGGCTCGCGTCGGGATTATCCTCCACTTGCTGGAGGAGGGGAAGGCCGATATATTGCAGAGCAGCAGCGCAGGCAGGCATTGTTCATGTCGCAGCGTCTAGGCTTTCAAATCAGCCGTGTGCAGGCTGCCGAATTCCGCGTGCCGGAGCATGGAGGGCTTGGAAGGTCGCAGGGAGAGGCAATCGTGCGCGGTGCGCCGTCCACACCCATGCAGGAAGATAAGCGAAGACCAGGGCCGGCGGCGTGGTGGACAAGGATAAGTCGTGCTCGAGCCTCGAGGCAGCAGGCCCGCGACGGCGCTAACAGGTCATGGCTCCACCGCGTGCTGGTTCGAGAACTCGAGCCGAGCAGAGAGCGAAGCGAAGTGCGGCTGTCGATGGAGAAGCAGCGCAGCGAGTGCCCGCGTCGACGTCACACGGCCGGCAGCAGCAGCGGCAGCGCGGTGGTGGTGGTGGGCGGGCAGGGTGAGAGTCCGCGATGGCCACACTCGCACACGCGCCCTCCCACTCGCCGCCGACGGACGGCAGCAGCAACAGCGGAGGATGTGACGGCGACGGCAGCGCGCTGCACAACATCGCCCGACTCAGCAGTCGGCTCGGGCAGCGCGTTAGCGGTGGGCACTTTAGCCTGGGCGCGTGTGATTTGCCCGCTCGACGCCTCGGACAGTAGTGCTGAACCCATCGCGCTATGGGAGGAAGTGTGACGCGAAGTTGTATATGCTGCAGGACAGACGAGCCGGCCGTCTTCACTCTGCAAACACCAGACTGCCTGCCTTGCCTTGCCTCGCCCTCCTCTGCCTCTGCCTCGCTGCGAGCAGCGCGACGGCCAGCATGCAGCAACACCACCACGCGCAGCAGCAGCATCAGCAGCACCAGCAGCAGCACCATGCCCTCCAGCCGCCGCCACAGCCGAGCTTGGAGCCACACCCTTCAGAAGCCACGCTGAACCTGCCTCCGCTGCAATCATCATACCTCGCGCAGCCCGGCATGCAGTCGCACCCTCCCTCCTATGCTCCGCCGCCCGCGACCATGAGCAATGGCACTGCGCCGCCGCTGCCGCCGCACCAGCAGCACGCGCCGCCCTACCCGCCGCCGCAATACCACCACCAGCAATACCCGCCGCCCGCGCCCATGCCCTCCAATGTCGCGCCGAACGGCCAGAACGGAGTGATGCGCTACCCTCTGCCCCCGCAGCCGCAGCTCGACGCGCGCCAGATGTCGGGCGGCCGACACAAGAAGGAGATCAAGCGACGCACCAAGACCGGCTGCCTGACCTGTCGCAAGCGGCGCATAAAGGTGAGTGCGATGCGCGTCCCCGAGCGTGTCGTGGTGCTGTGCGAGGTGCGAGGTCGCGTTCTGCAGCGGGCTGCGCCCATAAGCGAGGGCCTAAAAAACAAGCGACACCTTGTTCAAACACACGACCGCCAGCCTCCGTCTGAAACCTATTATATACTGACCGTGGGATAGTGTGACGAGGGCCTGCCGACGTGTCGCAACTGTCAAAAATCAAAGCGCGAGTGCCTGGGCTACGACCCTATTTTCAAGCAGCAGCCCGGCCCGGCCAACATTCAGCCCGCGCCCAGCGTGCACAACACACCACCTACGTCTGCTTCAGCCTCCGGCTCCCACGTGTCGTCGAACCAGTACGGCGCGCCACCAGCCTTCCCAGGCGCTGGAGGCAACTTCATCCCCGCTGCCGGCATGCCTCACGGCGAACAGCCCCATTTTGAATCCCACTACAACCACGCCGCGCCCCTCGACCCAGCACTGGCTGGTGGCGAACACGTCCCGCACATGGCACCACATCACAACAACAACTACCCCAGCTCGTTACAGCCGACGCGGCGAGGTAAGCACTGACCGGTTCCCTCACCTTGCCGCCATGTCTGACTGGTCCCATCTCAGTGCGTGTGGTACCCGTAGAAGAGCTCTGTTCACTCAACGACATTCCGCCAAAATGCAACCTGCGCGAGGCGCCTCCTCCCTCGTCTCCGGCAAGTCAACAGGAAACAGAGACGTTCTTCAAGTACCACTATGCCGCAGGACTCGACCGGCTGTTTGAAACGACCTGGTACTCGCAACAGGGCCCGTTGCATCTCCAGCGCGATGCGGTTCTCCAAGACTTCGTCTCGCAGTGCGTCGAGCAGTTCAAAACGCGAGAGGATGCGAACGCCAGACAGACTCAGTCACTAGAAGCGCGCTTGGTGTGGCTGCTGGCCAGCATGCCTCGCGCCTACCACCGTATGACCAATGGCGCCGCGAATGACCTAGCTGTGCAAGAGCTGCTGCCTCGGCTGGATGTCGTGGAAAACCTTCTCACAGGACAGTATCTGGATCCAAGCCGTGTGACGCCTCCTCCACAGCAGCAACCTCCAATGCCACCCGGAAGCGATAGTGCAGTGGTCAATCAGAAGTTCAACGAGCGATCCTTTTGGCATCAGCTTGCTAGATTTGTGGCCATCCGAGACGACACTACGAATGTACAGAGGGAAATCGATGATGCCCTCGGCACCATGCGCAATCTTCTCCACATGCTAGAGAACCGCGATGTTCTGTACTCATTAGCGGTAGCGCGGCACCTGGGAGGGCGCATACCTGAATGGCATCCACAGCGGCACCTCGTGCCGTCGAGTAACGACCCCAACGACCCGGTTGGCAAGCTGCGGGTCGCTCAACAGTTCGTGGAAACAGAAGACCAAAGAGGCACCACACAGGTCATCCAGAGGATTTGCTCCATGGCCATCCGCTCTTGGATACTGCAGAAGCAATAAGACGCGAGGACTATTTCATTTCTTGTACCTACTTGGCAGACTTTTTGTGGACAGGAAATTGGGCGCTAGCTTCAGCATGGCGGGCGTGCTGTGTTGTCCAGAGATACCAACAGTTTTGAGTGCTCAGCAGCAGCTTCGAGAGCTTATTGTACGATATACCCCAGCTGTAACAATGGATGATGCTTGGTGTGGTTTTCAATATGCTCGATGCAACAGTTTCCTTGAAGCTCCACTTTCCGATACTGTGTCCCTGTGCACTGATTTCGGACCTGCTGAAGGAGAGCATGTGCTTCTGAGGAGAATGGTCATGTGGTTGCTGCTATTTACTTTTACACGAGAGATTCTGCCGCTATGGTACATGCGGTACAGGCGCGACCTGCCACACCTTTTCACTGTATCAAGCATGGCGCGCAAAGGCTGCAACAACATGCAGCCTGAGTATGTCTCCTGGTCGCTCACTCCTCCAGCGGCAAACGACAAATGGAAATCGATCATCATTACAAGGACACCTCGCGGTGTCGAGCGGCATCGACAAACAGATACAGGTTCCCCCACACGCGTAATCAAGGTCGTGAACTTATTGCGAACTGTCGCGAACATTTACAAATCGGGATCGGCGTAAGGAGACTCAAGCGGCAGCTGCAGCTACGGCGGGTTTGCTGCGTCGTGGTGTGGCTTGGCCATATACCTGGATTTGTTCTTCCTCGTAACGTTGCCTGTCTTGCTCGAACAAACGCTGATATTTCTGTAACACGTCAGCACACGATATGAATGAGCAGAGGAACTTTACGCGTACATCTTTCTCATTCTGGCTGAGCGCCTTCCATTCCTGACTGATGAGCTTGCTACGTTCGGTGACCTTGATGTTGGCAAAGTCGCCGCTGCTTTGTCGATCAATACCGAAGTTCAGATATGCGGTCGTGGGTCGCTTTGGACGACGCTCGTCAGATAGCTCTGCCCATTTCCCCTTTTGCGTGGGGTATTGGCGACGCAATTGAGCGCGAGCCAGGTTTGCGAGGCGGATCTCGTTTGGTGAATGCGATGAGATCCATCGCTTGTACTCTGCTGCTGCGGCTTCATTGGCCGTGCGTGCCAAGTGATTGTAGTGCTGCAAGTTATGGTTAGAGGTGTGGCAGCGGTAGAAATGGTGGACCTTGTACCTCGATGTCTGCGGCAGACTTTTGCTTCCACTCCGTAGCAGCTTCTTTGACGCGCTCCTTGACGCCTTGATTTGCCTTCCTCTCCTTGACAGCTTCTGCCCAGTACGCTAGGTATGCCGAGGGAAAGGCTGTCTTCTTGGGAGCATCGGGCAGTGCAGTGGCCTTAAGATCCTGGAGCTTTGTCCTCTTCTTGATAGCTGCTTTGCGCTCTGTAGCCTTCTCCTTGCGAGCAGCTTCACGTACGGCCTTTTGCGCTGCTTCCTCAGGCGTCACTGCTCGTTTGGCGGCTGGCTTGCGCTTCTTGGCCGCGACCTTCTTCTCTGCGGCCGATGTGCCATCGCGGGGCTTCGATGCAGCTTTCTTGACGGCGCGTTTCACCGGACGTGACGGCTCGCCAACAACGCTCTTGGGCCGGCCAGGCGTTGCATATGTTCTGATCGGAAGGACGAGGGGGCTGGGGACTGCGTGATTGCAACGAGGCAGCACATTTGGCAGACGCGAGCGCGCAGAGAAGCGCAACGCCACGCGCGTGAGCATTGCGCCGGTGTAGTGGCAGCGGTGGCGGCGAGAGAGCCGGTGTTGCGTAGTGGTATCGGTGTTGTTGTACTGTTTACTAGTATCGCATTGATCGCGCGCTACCGTACCAGCCATGCGGCCTACCAGCAAGCTTCGGAAAGCTCCATTGAGGCTAGCGTCAAATCTTGGCACGCATGCATCTTGTCCGCCGACTTGCCGTGTCGTGTGCTTCTCAGCCGAGCACCTCCATCGTCACCTCGTCGGGCCCCGGCATACACGACCACGGGCGTTGTTGTTGTCGCTTCACCCTCAGCACACCTGGATCTCAGTGTGCGTCTTCTTTACAAGGTAAGACTGGACAGAACCTGCGGCGGCGGCAACGGCAGTGCGGCGATTTGGGCGAGAAACAGAAATCAGAATTTGGTCGCGGCTTTTGGTAGTGGAGGACTGGGCAGGCATCAAGACATTGTGCAAACGAAGGAGTGTGCGGGTACGACGCCGGACGACTCCTGAGGCCGGATCATGGCCCGCTCACCAGACCGCAGGGGCGACTACGCGCGCGACCGGCGTGACGACCGCGACCGCTACCGTGACCGCAGTCGAGATGTGAGAGACCCCCGAACCGGACCCCCTCGATACTCGCTGACCAGTGTACAGCGTCGCTACGATGGCCACGGGCGTGATCGAGAGCGCGAACGCGATTGGGATAGGAGAGATCGCGGCAGTGACCGATACGATAGGCGCCCACGCGATGATCGCAGCTATCGCAGAGAGTCTCCGGACCGTGAGCGGTCAAGGGATCACAGACACCATTCGAGACGACAACAATCTCCGGTGAGAGACAGTAGAGACTATGGACGTCGTCGTCCACGCGAAGGCGACGATAGGCACGGTAACGACGACAGGCAATCGAAGCGCAAGAGAACCGATTCCCCTGGACGCAGCGAGGTATGTGCCTTTCGAACTTAAGTGCTAAGGACTCCGCTGACTGTACAGACATCCTCTCGACCAGGAACCGCGAACGGCGATGGCTCGAGACCCCCCTCTAGAGTCGCCGAAGAGGCTGAGAAGAAGAAAGCTCAAGCAGAGAAGCTCGCTCGAGTCCAGGCCTGGAAAGCGGCAAAAGCTGGCAAGCCTACCGCCGGTGATGGGACTCCAACAACCGCCGACATCGCATCCCCAACCAGCAGTCAGCAACCGTCCACGCCCGTATCAGCATCTCAGCCCAGGTTCGACCCAAAAGCCATTAAGAAACAAATTGACAAGAAATCGAAGGTCTCAAATGCCACTCTGGGCGATGACACTGCCATTCCTGCTGGTACTAGCGCGGACAGTGCTTCAATCGCAAAACGCGCTCCATCCAAACCGGTAGTGTTGGGCGCAGCTGATGCCAAAATCACTGGGTTTGGCCTCAACAAGGCTGCAAACGACAGACAATCAGATAAGCCAAACGTGTCCAAGACCGGTAATGCTTTAGACGAGGACGAGGGCGAGCAGCGAAAGTTTAGGAAACTTCCTGATCTTGCCCTCGAAGCGATTGATGGGTCTACCGTGCCTGACAGTGTCAACGACGGACACGATGACGACGATCATGACGAGCTGCGTAGTGACGAGGAAGAGGCAGAGGCAGCACGCCTGGCAGCTCAGAAGCGTGCCGAGGAAGCACATGCTGAGCAACAGGACATCGCAATGGCCGATGCTGAGAGCTCAGAGCAGAACGGCCAATCAGCTGGAAACGAACCAGAAGCGATGGAAGTGGACGAAGAAGTTGACCCTCTGGATGCGTTCATGAACAATCTCGACCAAGATATTGAGCGCCAGCCACGTCCTCGCAGTCTTGGAAAGCGAAGCAATCGCGAGCCACAACTCTTTGACGAGGACGATGGCCCTGACCTTGATGCTGTTGGTGAAAATCCGGAAGATTTGTTGAGAGGCGGAGGCAAACGCAACAAGAAGGAGGTTGCGGCGGTTGATCACAGCAAGGTTGATTATGAGGACTTCGAAAAGAATTTCTACCGCGAGTCTGCCGAGGTGTCCGAGATGAGCGCAGAGGATGTCACGACCTTGAGAGCCGAACTTGATAACATTACCGTTCGGGGAATCGACCAGCCTAAGCCAATCACGAAATGGTCCCAATGTGGTTTTGGCGCCCAGATTCTGGATGTCATCAAAGCAAACAAATTCGAATCGCCAACCTCAATTCAGTCACAGGCGCTGCCAGCCATCATGTCTGGTCGCGACACCATTGGAATTGCGAAGACAGGCTCCGGCAAAACTTTAGCCTTTACTCTGCCCATGTTCAGGCATATCAAAGACCAACGCCCAGTGGCAAACCTGGAGGGTCCTATTGGACTGATAATGGCGCCGACTCGAGAACTTGCTGTACAAATTCACCGTGAATGCAAGCCCTACCTCAAGGCGCTCAACTTGCGCGGTGTCTGCGCCTACGGCGGAGCGCCCATTAAAGATCAGATTGCCGAACTCAAACGAGGTGCCGAGATGGTGGTATGTACGCCAGGCCGTCTGATTGATCTCCTCGCTGCTAATCAAGGACGTGTCACGAATTTGCGACGAGTCACTTATGTGGTCCTTGACGAAGCTGATCGCATGTTCGACATGGGATTCGAGCCTCAAATTCAGAGAATTCTGGGCAACATACGGCCTGACCGTCAAACGGTACTTTTCTCGGCAACATTCCCCAAGAAGATGGAAACTCTTGCTCGGAAGGCTCTTACGAGACCTATCGAAATCGTCGTCGGTGGCCGCAGCGTTGTTGCGGCTGAGATCACACAAATGATCGAAGTCAGACCTGAGGAAACCAAGTTCCGACGTGTGCTTGAGTTGCTTGGCAACCTACACGAAGCGGACGAGGACGCGCGATCTCTGATATTCGTGGAGCGGCAAGAGAC
Organism: Cercospora cf. flagellaris; assembly: GCA_005356885.1. Taxonomy (NCBI): domain Eukaryota; kingdom Fungi; phylum Ascomycota; class Dothideomycetes; order Mycosphaerellales; family Mycosphaerellaceae; genus Cercospora; species Cercospora cf. flagellaris. The sequence continues at coordinate 2,218,342 of RJLU01000001.1, read as the reverse complement.
GGCCGACCAGATCTTCAAAGAATTGCACAAGAAGGGTTATACGAGTGTCTCAGTGCATGGAGGTCGCGAGCAGATTGATCGCGACCAAGCTATTCTCGACTTCAAAGCAGGAGCCATCCCTATTATGGTGGCAACGTCGGTGGCTGCCAGAGGTCTCGATGTAAAGCAACTGAAGCTGGTCATCAACTACGACTCCCCTAATCATGGCGAAGACTACGTGCATCGTGCTGGTCGTACAGGCCGCGCTGGCAATACTGGTACTGCAGTGACCTTCCTGACACCAGAGCAAGAACACTATGCTCCATTCCTGGTGCGCTGTCTCGAGGACAGCAAGCAGGAGGTGCCGGAAACGCTCAAAGAGATGGCAGCTTCGCACAAGAAGAAGGTGCAAGCGGGACAGGCAAGCAAGGCAGGCTCGGGATTCGGTGGTCATGGTATCGAGAGGCTTGACGCCGCCCGCGCTGCCGAGCGCGCACGCGAGAAGAACCTATACAAGACGGGTGACGAGCCAGACGAGGAAGACGACGGCAAGAAAGATAAGGACAAGAAAGAAACCGAAGTCGAGAAGCTTGTTGCTAAAGCTGCAGGCAAGGTCACAGAGCGCGATGCACAGGCCGAGCAGTCTGAGGAGAAGCCCAAGAGTACCGGCGATATCATGCGCAGCGACCTGGCGGCTCATCTGAGCAACGCGCTCAAGGTGCAGAAGACGGAAATCCCAGCCGCCAATACCCCTGCCCTCAACGATCCTGTTGCCAAAGCGGCGGCCGCTGCAGCTGCCATCAATGGTCGTCTGGGTACCAAAGGAGCGACGCGTCCAGGAGCCCCAATCGACAACCGCGGTCCTGACGCAGGTGCCTTCCATTCCACCTTGGAGATCAACGACTTCCCGCAGAAGGCTCGTTGGGCTGTCACAAACCGGACGAATGTCGCGAAGATTCTCGAGGCAACGGGCACTTCCATCACTTCGAAGGGAGAGTACTATCCGCCAGGCAAAGAGGTCGGCCCCAACGACGCACCAAAATTGTACATTCTGGTTGAGGGCGACACCGAGATTGCTGTGCAGTCGGCAATGCGCGACTTGTCTCGCCATTTGACTGAGGGCACGATCCAAGCCCAAGAGGCAGAGGCTCGCTCTGGTGGCGGTGGTCGTTACAAGGTCATCTAAAGCAATTCGGCATGTCCGATGCGACGACTCACTTCGGGGTCAGAAAAGCGGCTACAGGTCTCGAGCTCGAGCTCGGGTGAGATCAGGATTGGCGATGCCTTCCGTCGTTGTCCTATCATTGCATGAGTTTGATAGCTCAAAGTCTGGATACAATGCTCGTATTCCAATAATGCCACGAAATAGACGCTCTAGTCTACTCACGATGTTTCTGTACAATTCGCTCTGTCCCCCGTCCCGTCCCGTCAACCACCAGCTCGCTTTGCTCATGTACCCTAATTGTGATTGCAACTTGGAACCACGATCAACCTCCTACGACCAGCTTGCGAGTTCCATCCTCCAACGTAGCATGATTCAGGTAATGTCCTTACCAGCAACCGCGCACCTGCTACAGGCGCTCCTTGTGCACCGACTCCTAGCCACTAACCTTCGCGCTGAGCTTGTGCTTGTTGGTAGGCGGCGACCGACCATTCTCAGCCACGACAGTTGAATCACCCAGACAATCAAAGGCGGACTGCTCTAATCTGCGCAAGATGGTGCTTTCTGTGGAACCGCTCCAAGTTCTCGAATGCACGCTGAAGTGATGCGAGTGCTTGCTGACAGGCTGCGGTGGCTGCATGTTACTCAGCTGTCGTGAGTGCGAGCGTGGAAACGTGAGCGTGGTCATCGATGGTTGACGTGGTAGAATGCTGCGATAGGACATGCCCTGCGTGTCTGCAGCGGTGGCAAATTCTCTCGCCGTTGGTGTGCCAATGTCCTGATGTGGCGCCTCTTCGACTCGGCTCTGCGATCTTGAGTAGATGGATGGACTGCTGACGATGTTACGACCAGTAGATTCGCCTGCGGTCAAGTCTAGGCTTCCAAAGCGTTGTGTGGTCTTGGAAGGCACATGATCGCTGCTGTGATTGATGTCTCTTGTCCCATCAATGCCCATTTGGCCGGGGCCAGCAATCTCGAGGACCTCGGTGGAGGTGAGTATGTGAGCGTCTTCGTTGTATGGAGGCTCGGCCAGTCGATCAAGCTCTTTCTTCAACGTCCTGGAGCTTTTCTTGCTCATTTTCAATCTGATCTTGTCTGCGATTCGAGGGCTTTTCAATATGCCCATGTCGACTGGCGATAGATGAAACCTTCTGCCATGTGGGTGGTCCTCTGGCAGAAAGGCAAATGTTAACGTTCCATCGAGGGTCATCGGTGCTCTGCATGGAAGCTCTGGGGTCAATTCCTCTGATCGCCGAGATGGGCAACAGATCCGATGTGCCATTGCGCTCGCTGTATGCAGTAGTGGCTTCGTCAAAGTAATGCAGTGCTGGAAGTTCTGTGCCAATCATGGCCTGCGTGTATCGTGGTAAGAGACCAGCTGTACGACAAGCACAAGGTGGTGACATCTGTCTGCTACACCCAAGTCTATGGCAAGTTCAAGGCAGCTCCTGCGAACTGGAAAGCACGACACGGGTTTGAGAAATGGCTGCACGATTGGTTCCTGCTGTTTGGTGTCCTGTGCGGGTGCAATCATCGCCACCACCAGAATCTTCATGGCAACTTTCGCTTGTCGCAGTGCGAGAAAAGAGATGAGTCTGTACTGGAATGGGAGAAAACATGGTGAGTGGTCATTCCCTCAGAGGTTGGTGTGAGAACATTGATTTGACCTCATTCTGTGCTGGAGCCTCGATCGACTTGCTTGTGATCGTACAGCAGGTCATATGCCACTCCAGGCTACGGCTTCTCTCAATAGCATGGCCGCTTGCTCCAAAGACCGGATTGTAGTGCAGAGGTGTTGCATGAGTAGCTGGCATTGCACTGCTTCGAGTCGATTGGCCACAACAACGATCATGCCGGCAGGGCCGTCGTTCTCGCTCTCGAGGCTTCACAGCACTTGTGAGCCATATCGGGATGAAGTATAGTGCAGTTCTCGAAAATCGGCCAGTAGAAGTGATGCATTGTTCGGTATCGGCAAATGGAGGCATGTGACAGCCTCCGTCCGGTGGGGCGGCCGCGCTGTCCGCGGCATCCATCCTTGACCTTGAATCTTGAATGTTGACGATGAAACCAAGCGCAACGAGACAGTGGCGATATAATGTCACATCGTCATGCTTCTGCTGTGATTGAAGCGACATCGTAGCCGGCTACTGCACCAGTCATGGCGCTCCTCTCTCCTCAGCTGCGCAAGCAGTACAACGTCAGAACACCCAAGGGTCGCCAACTGATCGTATCTCAGAGCGTCGACGCTTTGCGCAACCTGCTTCTCGCGCTCTTCCTCCTCCGACTAACACGAAAGACATTGCTCCGGCTGCGTGGCTACGGAATCGTCGGGTCGATCCAGCTTTTATACCGCGATGTCTACCGACGATTATACAGCGTCTTCCTCAGCCTACCCTTCGTGCAGGCCAAAGTCCAAGCAGACGTCAAGAAGGCGATCACAGACCTGCAGAATAAACTCGTACCGAGCGGGCCTGGAGTGATCAACTACAAAGCACTACCAGCGCAAGGATGGACACCCGAACAAGTGCGTGCCGAGCTGGAAAGGTTGGGCGGGATGGATCACACCAGGTGGGAAGATGGCAGAGTCAGCGGCGCAGTATACCATGGCGGAGACGAATTGGCAGAGCTTCAGGGTGATGCGTTCAAAATGTTCGGTGTGAGCAATCCCATACACCCAGACGTATTCCCAGGTGTGCGCAAGATGGAGGCTGAGGTCGTGGCCATGACGTTGGGACTTTTCAATGCTCCAGCAGACACCGGTGCGGGAGTGACTACGTCTGGCGGCACGGAAAGCATTCTTGTCGCAGTCCTCGCGGCAAGGCAAAAGGCATACCACGAACGAGGGGTGACGGAGCCAGAGATGATCTTACCAAAGACCGGACACACGGCTTTCCGCAAAGCATGCGAATACTTCAAGATCAAACTGCATCTCGTAGACTGTCCTGCGCCAAGCTACAGAGTCGACGTGTCAATGGTCAGACGCCTCATCAACTCAAACACGATTCTCCTTGTTGGCTCGGCGCCCAATTTCCCTCACGGTATTGTGGACGACATCCCCGCGTTGGCGCGACTGGCTGTGAAGTATAAGTTGCCGCTCCATGTCGACTGCTGCCTCGGATCGTTCGTGATCGCCTTTCTCTCCAAGGCAGGCTTCCCATCTCCCGATTTCGATTTCCGCCTCCCAGGTGTCACGTCCATCAGCGTCGATACACACAAGTATGGATTCGCCCCTAAAGGGAACAGCGTCGTCCTCTATCGCTCGGCTGAGATGCGCAAATACCAATACTACGTCTGCCCAGACTGGACTGGCGGCGTTTATGCTTCGCCGAACATGGCAGGAAGTCGGCCTGGTGCACTGATTGCTGGGTGTTGGGCGAGTCTGATGCGCCTAGGCGAGGATGGCTATGTGAACACTTGCTTGAAGATTGTTTCTGCTGCCAAGCAGATCGAAGATGCTATTCGAAGCTCGGACAAGTTGCGACACAGTATTGCGGTGATTGGCAAGCCGATGGTATCAGTTGTCGCATTCCGGGCGCAGGATAACCACAAAACACCACATTTGGACGTGGACATTTACGATATCGCTGATGCGATGTCGAGCAAGGGGTGGCATCTCAATGCACTGCAAGATCCACCGGCAATACACGTGGCGGTCACCATGCCAGTCTCAAATGCTGTTGATGACTTGATCAAGGATCTGGAGGACGTCGTGGAATCTTGCAAGGGCAATGTCACCTCCAAGAAAGGCGACGCAGCGGCGCTATATGGCGTTGCCGGCAGTATTCCAGACAAGAGCATTGTGAAGCATCTTGCGACCGGGTTCTTGGACACACTGTACAAGGCTTAGCCTAGCTTCCAGATTCACAATGTTACACACTGCTATTAAGCTATCTTATCCCCATGTATCTGTTTTCGTCCACGTGTATGTTGTACAAGTCAACAGACATCGCCTCGTCTCAGAGTACCCCCAGTCCACATTCAGCGCTCGTGTCCAACACCAGATTTCTCACCAGAAAGGTTGTTCAGCGACCTCCGACTCGTCATCTGAGCGGTAGTCTTGTGACACAACGTAGGGCGCTTGATTCTTAAGGCCAATGTTGTCTATGCGCTGAATTGTCTCGTTCACATAGAGCTGCAGGTCATCAGCTCGCGAGAGGTCAGTGGTCTGCCACTGTGCTTCGAACCAATACCGCTGTTCTTCAATCATTTCTTCCCGCGATCGTGCCAATGCACGAAAGTTGTAGCTGCCGAGATTCTGATGTTCAGTCACAAGATCTTGCACCTCGCTCAACTGGAATAATATTCCAGGCTTTTGAATCTCGATGACGCGCTTTGCGAGCACTTTCTCGAGTGTGAAGACACCGTTGGAGGTTGCAGCGCGGAACGACGGCGGAGTCTCATCGGTGGCCATGGATTGAATGAAGTCGTTGATCGCGTCTGGTGACGGAAATGCATAATCCGGGGCGGGCTGCACAAGAGACACCTGCGCGTCCCACACATGCGTAACGAGGTGGCAGCATGCTTCTCCCAGGCGTATATGCTCATTTGCCTTGATACTGTATTGCCTGGGTTCAGCGCCCTGCTCTCCAGCCGGGAGTGTGAGTTTCAACAGTTGTCCTGTGGCTGTTTCTCGAATAATGAGCTCGAGACGTGAGGAGGAAGACTCAGATACTGCGGCATCTCCGATGGCGAGCACACTATCGATGAGACTCGCAGCATCCACGGAGCAAGTTGTCAATCTCGGCAAGAAATGTGTGCGTGGGTTGACCTCGCGTAGGTTCGTTTGCATTGAGATCGGATCCGTGGCGCTGCGGTCAAACTCCTGATTTTTCTCGTCTAGGCGAAGCAGTAACAAGCCCAAGCGAGCGATCAACTTTGGCGTGTTCCGATGTAGCGACGCATCGTTGTCATCATCATGCACCTCTTGCTTCTGCTTCTCACTCTGTAGCAGTTTACCGAATGCATGATTGTCCTTCGTGATCCTTGTCGACGGCTTCAGTCTCGCAGGTTGCGTAGTATTATCACTCGGAGTCTGAGCATTACTGGTACCAATGACGGTCTCTCGCACGGCGACTTTCGCGACGCCCGAGATATGCTGCTTTCTCTTCGGGACTGGCACAGGATCGGGCAGCTCCAATTGTGCCTTGAACTTCTGGTCTGCGGCCATCTTTTTGCCCTTCTTGCCTTTGACGTTCTTTCCAGCTTTCTGCCGCATCGTGTTGTGCCGCTTGGCGTAGTTCTTGGGCAGCTGCTGGATGCTCTCGACGATTGTATCCTCTTCTTGGTCTGCACGTGCTGACCCGACTTGAGACGCATCGAAGTCTCCAGGCCCTTGCTGAAGTGGAAGGCGTGGCCCTGCAAGCGACTGTGGTGCTGGTTGGACAGGATTCCGCTCAGCAAGATCCTGGTCTGCGACTTCTCCGAGCTCAACAAGAATACCCGTGGTGTTCACGCCTGTGGATGCCTCTTTGTGCTGTTCCTGATGAATTTCCGGCCTTCCCTTCAGTCCTGGAGGCACGTTGACTGATTGCAAGCCTGGCTCCGGAGACCCAGGGTCAATCAGTCGGCCAGTCTTCTGCCATGTGTGAGCGACTGACATCGACCAGGGCACAGCCGCACCTTCAGCGTCGCGGTTAACCTGTCCCTTTGCTGCAGAGCTCGCCAGGGCTGAGCCTGTGCCCGTGTCGCCTCTGGGGTCGACTGTGTGGCTGGGGTCTGTGTCTCGTAAGTGGAGACGAGTCTCAGCGATTGACGACGAGTCCGCCCGCTGTTTGCCTCGGGGTTTCAGCCGGCTTTCCTTCGCTTTGCTCTTGCGATCCACAGCGACGTAATTCTCATTCTGCCACCGTGCAGTATTCGCTGGGTTAGACAACAGCCCAATCGGATCAACCTTTGCGTGTTTCTTGTCTGTGGCCCATTCCTGCTCCGAATTCTGCGCTTCCTGACTCGTTCTTAGTTTCACAGCTCGTGTGGAAGGCGCAGTGGAGCGGCCTTCGTGGTTCAGTATACTGCGTTCTGGTACAAGCATGCTCTCCCCGTGGACAGCAGACGTGCCGCAAGAGAGATCATCGCCAACGACGTGTTGCTTCTTGGGACCGTGGAACAAACGACCATCGCCGATATCTATGGCGGAAGCTTGTAGCGACGGGCGATGCTTCTCGCTATCTCTAGTGTTTGGAGCCGGCCTCTTGCTTGTTTCCTTAAATGGGACCGTGCTCTTGGTGGACGTTGATTGGAGTATCGCTGCAAAGTCATCGTCGTCACTATCACTTTCTGACGATTCTCCCGATTTGTCAGAAGCCTGATCGGTTGGCACGATGCCTAAGCCTTTCACTACGCGGGCCCGTCCAGCTGGTGTATTGTCAGCTGAACTCGTGACGTTCTTCATGGGCAGCATCCTTAGCAGCAGCACGACTTACCGGTGTGTGTTTGAGCCGAAGCTAAGTGTTGCTTCGCGTCCTTCGGGATCTCCACGTTGGCCTCCAATGGCCCCCGCCGCGTCTCGTCGATGCCCTCGAGCCACTGTTTGACGGTAGTGGTTTCCTCTCGATTGGTGGTTGGTGGCTCAAGGCGCTTCACTCCTTCTCTGCGGTCATGAATGATCCCAAAGGGCGGCAATTCCAAAGTCTGCTCGGCGACTAACACGGAGCTGCGACCACCTGTACGTCCGTTGAAGATGTGACCATCTTGGGGACACCATCGCGCCGCGCGACAAACGAGACCTGTGTTGAGAAGTGTCTCGGACTTCTTGGTGAGTGACGCCAGGCATCTTTCCAGGAGCCCATGGGCTTGAAGCTCATGAAGCGGAAACAACTTCACCACCTTTGCTTCGTTTTCCGGTGCGATGACAATCTGCGTCCGAGGAACAGAGCTTCGTGGTTGCCGCGCGAAGCGTGATCTGTCAGGTCGCTCCTTTCCCTCGTCCACTACGGCCAGGTCATCGAAGTTGCTTTCCGGGAAGCGAATGATATGAGGTACACGCTGTGCAAAATCAGTGACCCATCACGGACTCGAAGGCGCCCACTTACATCTTCCTTCTCGGCTGTTTGAATTTCCTCGTTGATGTAGTCATTGATGATTCGATTGAGTTCGAAGTCGGCCGCGGCGCCTTGCTGCGAATGGCATTGGAGAAAGAATACGTCAGTGATCGATGAGTAGGAGATATTGATCTCGTCATCCCCAATTGCCTCGCGAAATCGAGTCATGACCTCAGCCCTGGCCTGTTCGTTGAACCGATACAAAGTGGCGTGCAGGTACTGCGCGACATCTGCCATGGTCGCGGCGAGGCGGCTGGCTGGTAGTTCCGGGCGCGCGTGTTTGTGAATGAAGAAGCAATGTTGCTGTCGCGGCGCTGGTCGGCGACTTCACTTGTTTGCACTGGTCGAAGTGCGGAAGGCGCAACGGCACAGCACAAAATCGAAACGGCAGGAGCGCTCGCACGCAGCCTTGCGCCGCTGGTCCATGCGTGGTCGCTTGTGAATAAGAGTGTCGCCGACGCGCCGGAGTGCCAGAGAATGCCTATGAGTCTTCGTGAAGATACCCGTCTAATCTATGTTTGGTATCTCGCCCTACCCCCTGACGCCTGACGCTTGCTCGAATCAGCCCAACTGTCAACAATCTCTAGCCTGGCTCCAGTCGGCAAATGGCCAAGCCAGTATCGTGATATCAATGTCATTTCTCATGAATGCCATGACGCCCGCTAAATCGCAAAGAAAAATATGTGGAGATGGATCCATGCCGCATCTAGCTGCCATCCAAGTTGGTGTTCCGCTTCACGTTCATCACCCAGCGCATCTGGTTCACGACTTGATCCATTTCAACGCTGAGCTTCCGCGTCTTCTCGTTCTCCTCTCTCGCCTCCCTCTCAAGCTCCTGGAATCGCTCTTGTTTCTCTTGTTGCAGCTCCTCCCATTTCGTCACCAGCTCCGCTTGCAGCTTTCTCGTGCGTTCCAGTTCCTGCCGCATCTGATCTGATACCACGTCCATCTTGGACAAGCGCCTGCGGTCTTCTTCTTTCTCTTGCTGCAACTGCAGCACTTCCGTCCGGATACCTTCTACGCGAGCTTTGTATTGCTGATTCAATTGTCTGTGACTATTCTCCAGGATCTCTGTATGAAGTTGAGCATGTTTCGTCTGCTCCGCCATCATCTGTAGATCCCTCCGCTTCTCCTCGACCGCTTCATCTCTTTCCGCAGTACTTCGCTGAGCCATATCCTCGAAGGCCTTGCTTCGTTCTCTCTCCTTTGCCAGGTCTGCCTTCAACTCTTGTATGATTCTTTCTCGTCTGGACAATAATCCGGAGTCGACGTCTCTGAGATGGCTCAAATTGTCATTCTCGGCCTGAATCGATTCCATTCGAGGCTTGAACATCTGAACACTTCGTTGCAATTCCTCCGCTTTGATCACTTGCTCTTTGAGCTCACGCTTGAGACGATCATTGTCAGCCATGAGCTTCTCGATCACACGTCCTGACTTCCCGCCAGTCGTGGCATGCCCAACGGCGGAGCTCCATTGGCTCGTGTCCGTCGATGGCGACCGTGGAGAGGGCGGCGCGTTCTGGTTATGCGTGTTCCCGTTGGTATGTGGTGAAGCATCACGATTCCGCGCCGGAAGACCACCACTCCCGCGCCGTGGGCCGCCTTGTTGCGAGGGTGTGAGCAGATTTCCGTTTCCCATGTTGCGCGTCTCCTCTGGGGAGCTGCTGAGCTGAGGAGAGCCATTCATGGCAGGCGATGCTGTGTGCTCAATGGCTCCGGCCGTGGGCGGCTACGCTGCTTGCAGATGGACAATGACAGGGACTGCGGTGAATTCGGGCTGAGCCAGGCATGCACGCGCATGGGAGGAACAACTCAAGCGGCAGCATGTGGGCAGCGGCGACACTGGAGAAGTCGGCGTGGCAGGTGTGCGTACGGTGTGACGGTGGACTGCCCGGTGGACCTGCATTAGTGAGAGATGGGTCGCGCGAGCGTTTGGCGAGGCCATTGCTACTATAATAATTTCCGTCGCAAGTTGTGGTTGCCCCGTGGACGCGATTGGACAAACAAAAAAATAGCCACCATGACGTGAAAGGGACTCGCTCTGCACGCGGTGATCAATAGCGTGTGGCTGCAACATTGGTTCACTAGTCACTACTAGTAGAGCTTGTCCACGCGCAGCATTTTCTAAATAATCGCTGAGACATAAGGCTGCGAGCATGCTGTTCTCGCAATCATGATCATTCGGATGCCGCCTCATAGATTCCTTCCTCCTCACGCTTCAGCAGCGCCTGCTTGTTCCACCACGCCTGGCCTCCACTTTGCAAGGAGTTTCTTCGCCGCTGATCTCGCGTCGCTATTCTCCCTGTACATTTCCTCGGCACAATCAATGGCCATCTGCCGCACTGGCGGCCGAAACATGATCAGATATAGCAGCGCATTCGTGCTTATCAAGATCCGCTCTGGATCTTCGGCGATCTTCTTGACTCGATCAAAGATGGCTCGGTTCACGGCGGGCACTTCGGAGAGCAGCCTAATAAGCACGCGTCCGTCTTTGACGTCGAAGTACGGCATCATCATGTCCAGTAAACGCAGCGTCCAATGCCAGTAATTCGGCAAGTCGTCTTCTTCCACGTCCTCACCGTCGTCCTGTCTTTGCTTTTGCAAAAGTTTCTCGGAATACCACTCTTCATTCAACCAGATGATGGCTGCATCAATGCGGGCTCGAAAATTCTCCATCACGTACGCGAGCAAAGCCGCTCGCAAGGCATTGTTTAATGTAGGTCTGTGGCCTTTCTTGATCAGCGTGCCATCGTAGTCCTCTGCTTTAACGATAGCTTGATTCCCCTCGAGGTCGAAGGAGGCTCGAGTGGCCAGCCTTGTAGCCATCACTATCCATCCGTCTCGATCATGCCCGATGGCTGCTGTCGTTGCAAGGCGATTAAGGCCATATTGTGACAGGACCGGCTTGCCTTTGGTTCTAGCTTCCCTATCCAAGTCTGATAGTGTTGCGAAAACGCGTTGCACGGCCATGGAAGAGTACTCCTCCCTCTCCTGGCTCGATAGGGGTGGAGGTGCAGGCAGAGTGAAGGGACCAATCGCCACGTCACCATCAGGCCCTTCCGGAGGAGCGTTATCGAGTCTGTTGGCCAATTGCTCACTTTCACCAGAGAGATGTTCGTTTTTCGGGCGCTCATCGCTGGCCCCAATCGCTCCGGCTGGTGGTCCGTTTGGGTTGTCGCTAGTTTTGTTCAGGCTCAGCAAACGCGATCGCATGATGTTCACGGCCATTGATAGCTTATCATCCGGTATAGAAGGTATCAGCGCCTGAACAAGTTGTATCACGCTGTCACGTGGCACTCTTTCGACATGAAACGATGCAGCATTCTGGTTGGTGGTCAGTGTCCACAGCTGCGCTAGTGATATGGGACCGGCTGGTAGGGCCGCATAAGAAGGTGTCTCTTGTTGCAATATTGAGTTTCCATTCGTGGCGTCCTTGTTGAGCCTTTGGCGTTTCGCGTCGTCCAGACCATCTATCGGCTCTTCCGGCGCTGCTCGTTTGAGCTGCGGGTTTTCTGACAGCACCGCATTGAGATTGTGTTTTAGCCGTTCATGGTGCTGCTGTAAACGGGGGCCGAATGGGCCATTTGGGTTCCTCTTGATGCAATTGAGGACAAAAGACATAGCTGTCCGCGTCATGCTCTTGAACGAGAGCTTATCTTTGATGCTCACGCTTGGTGGAGTCGGCGGAATGAAAGCGAGGATCGCAGAGAGAATCTTGCTTGATATGCTCGCACGTCGATGCACCAAATTGGAGAGCGCATTGAGCGTGGCAGTAATGATAAGTGGATCACTTGAGTTGTCCTGGAGCACACCAAGAAGTCTATCCAGAAGTCCCGATGCTTCTGCTTCCAGATTGGCAGGCGGAATCACAGGATGATCTCTTGGGACCAATGCTAGACTGATCTCGTTGTTTTCTGGCCGTCGTGGATCTGCTATCATGCCCGGTGTCTGGGTCTGCACCACGGCAGCGACAAACTTGATACAACATATGCGCACTCCGGGCGGCGCAGTGTCCATTCTGCGCAGTATGCTGCTTTTAATCGCGGCTACCTTGCCCCATGTGTCGCTGTCGGCCGTATTGCTGACCGTGTGTCTGAAAACGTGCGGGTATATGCTCGCGGCGCATTGCACAGCACTCTTCACAACACTCTTGTCCTCATCTTCGCCCATCAACTCTCTCCTGTTCAGATAGCCCTTCAGCGTGTCAAGCACGCCCAAGGACATCTGCTGTTTCTCGTCCGGTGTTACCGCCTGGGACGCGAACGTCTCCGCCAGAAAATCTGCGCCCCATCTCCGCAACTCGAGGGGCGCTGAGCTCTGCGAGATGATCGGAATGATCCCTGGTATCACTTTGGGGTATAGCGTGTGATCTTTGAGGCTGATCTCGCGCGCAGAATTGAGCTGTTGCAGCATCTGCGACGACGCCGCTGGTGGCGATGCCATCGCGACCGCAGGTATCCACAACTCAGCGCAGAGACGGCTGGGTGAGGTAGATCACGACGGCGAAGAAAGCAGCGAAGCAGCTATGTAACTACAGTGACCAGCGCGTGTCGCAAAGCTGCTGCGTGCAGCGCATTGCTGCTCAAGCCAGAGATGAATGTGCAGCCGGCGCGTCCTGTAGGGTTGAGGCGTCGAGTGGAGTGCGTGGTCGATGATGTTGTCCGGTAGGCTCTGTTGTCGTTCTGAAGATGTAACAAAGTGTGGATCGGCGCTGGAGCAGAGGTTCACATCTCGCGTCGCGCGCCAAGGTTTCACCTGCGTTCACGTCACCACGTCACCACCAACATCAGCATCATGCCTCTGGGAAGGTAGCTATTCCGCGATGAGAAAACCCGCGGGTCATCTCAATTGCTAATACAAGGCAGATTGCCGCAGTCTTCCTACTATGATAACCGCAACCGGCCCACTGCTGCGCTGTACCGGGCGCGGCAGCCATACCTGATCAGAAATGCAGTAACTGGTCTCTGTATCTTCGGCTTTGTAGCTGGAGTGTGTGAGTCTCCCGGAAAGCTCGATTGCAAGAATGGATCTGACACGCGATAGACACATGGACGATCAAGGCTATTGGACAAGACGACTTTTCTGATGTTCCGATCCCGGATGCGCCAGCGCAGCCAGCGGCGGCACCACATACGAGCACAGTGAAGAGCGCGGGGAAAGCATGAGTGAGCGGACAGACGATGCTCGAGAGAAGTAGTCATCGACTCGATGTCAGGATGCTGGATAGATGCAAAGGTCATCAAGAGTAGTCACGACGCCTGGGATGCTGTATGCGGACTACGAGAGACCAGGCTCATGAATGGCGCCGACGACGGGATATACAAGGACACAAAGGGACGCACAGAGATACGAATGTGTGTTGAGATGCAATGGCCCGGTTGCGGGGATAGGCTCTGAAAGGAGATGCCGAGAGCGATGCTCCTTCAACGCTGAAGCTGCATCATGCGGTAGGCAGTGCAGCAGCGATATTCGGTACACTATATACAGTGGCACAGAAGAAATCACTCATACCGGACTGGCTGGTGCCGTAGCAAAAGTAGCGTCCAACTACCTGAAATGGACCACCGGTTGTTCGACGGGGACTTTGTTTTCCTTCAATTGCTGAAGTTTCCTCTCATTCTCCTCCACTGCTTCTTTCTCATATTTCGCAATCAGCTCATCTAGATTCGCACTGCCATGGCCAGCGCGCACATTCCATGGCGAACTCGCGTTCACGATTCTAGGGAGCCCGAGTTAGCTTCTGCGGTCAATTGAGATGTCTGCTAGACACAACGTACTCAGGATACTTCAAATCCACTGTCCTGGCCTGCTGGTTTGGCTCGTTGAGGAATAGTGCTCGGTCGGATGCTGCTTGCTGCATGGCTTGCGTGTGAAGATCATTGCGCTGGGCCCATTTCACAGCGTAGTCTGCGTATGTGTCCCGGATCAATCGTGTAAAGTATGGCTGCTCGCTACTGCCTTGCGACGTGAGCTTGTAGAGTGCCAATGACACTGGTAGCGCTGCGAGAGCGATGAAGAAGCCCGCCTGGAGTTATGGTCAGCAGCCGCTTCTGCAATTCCTCCTGTGCCTATCCCGCAAGCTCTTTCACATCATATATTTTCTCATCGCGACATGACAGTGGAGACGTACGCCAAAGGACTCGTTGTGGTTCGGGGGGTGCTTGTCGTGGGCTGCTTGTCCTTCAGACACGAGCTCCGGTCCGTGATGGTCGCCCGCGAAGCGACGTTGTCCTTGCTGGGTTGTGCGCGCGCGCAATTGCTGCCGCACAGAGCGTACAGCCGTCCGTCTGACAGGCTGCATTGTGCGTGGTGTTGGCTGTAATGTGGTGCCCGATTCGCGACCCAATGGTGGAGGTGAAGTAGGGTCGGCGTCGGCAGTAGCCGCAGCTGTTTGACCCACGACTTCTCGCGACGACCAAACGCTCGATGTGGTATTCGACCTTCATGCAAGTCTTCTCTTCATTTCACTCTACGGAGGCTCATACATGGGGACTGCATTGGGAAATCAAGCCACATATACCATTCCGCATCTGACATTAGTGCGGATTCGCACTTTTGTCAGAAACAAGTACTACATGGCATATGGTGACTGGTCAATTCGAATTGTACTAAGTTCACGCTGCGACTGTCACCCATTCCTCATCTCCCGGCGTTTGGGTAATTCCAAGTCGTGCTGCTACCTCCTAGCCCCATCACAGCCACTGCTTTGATGGTGTCGACTACCCTGTCTTTCTGTGTTGGCGTAGCAATTGCGGCCAGTCTTGCACAGCCATCTCTGGCTGGCGCCAACGCACTATGCGACCCATCTTTTCATCTCCGGTTGCTGATCCGCCTGCAAACACGTCTTTTACGCTGCAGCGCAAATGCGACACGCCGCGTCCAGTGATGTTGGTTGCACGCGAGCCACGCACGCTCATCTCCAGCGGAATAATCCCTCAGATTTTCCATCTCAAAACCTCGTCTTCATTCTGCACCGGGCAGTTCCGTTCAAGTGCCATTCATCGCGACGTCGCCAACGTCCCCGGTTTCACCCATCCACCATAATGTTGGACCCAGACCTGAATGCATCATGCTTCCTCTAACAAGATATGGGGGGATTCTGCTGGTGTTTTCTTCCTCTTCTTGGGAGTTTCTCAAAGCATCCGGTGAAGCGTCATGCCACTGCTCCTCTTCGATTCGAACCATGCAACTTTCTGCACTGTCGAAAAAGAACTCATTTTGACCTCCTTCGCCGTCCTCAGTCCGCCACACGAAGGCCATCGTGCCATTCTCATCCTTCTCCCATGTAGATCCTTCGAATAATGTCTCTGGTGGAACGAGCAAATCTTCGTAGAAATCCAGCGAAAGGTATATGCCTTGCGGACTGGACTGAGTGATTGTCGCTCGCAAGATCTCACCCTTGAATGGGCGAAATACAACGAGTCGGAAGTCAACATTGACGTTGACAATACCGGTGCCGTGCCCTATCAGGCCTTCGGAGGCGGATATGAGTGAGTGGAAACCGATGCACAAGCCGACTTTGTGAATGACCTTGTCTGCGTACTTCGTATTGATGAAGTCTTCAATAGCGCGGATGCTAGGCTTGTGAAATTCGTTCGGATGTATTTGCACAACATCAGCGAGCGTAATCTGTTGCGGTCAGCTGGACGCTTTGCAAAATCAGGATCTCTGCAGTGCAGCTTATTTATATGTACCAGAGTGAACATGATGGTGAGTTGACTTTGTTTTTTTCGACCCCGTGAGGAATAGTACGCTGCACGCTCCGGCGCGTGGGATGTCTACATGTATCCTATTGCGAACAGTTTCAAGACAGGTCATTTTCATGTGAACACTTAGTCATCACTTCACCGCGGGCGCGGCTCGGCTCGTTCATCAGGCCAATTGTGAAGAAGTACGTACCTTGGCACTCGACCTTCATCTATGAAATCCTTTAGCTTGCCTTCACATATTGACCATTCCCGGTTGCAGCGGAGCGAAAGATGAGCGGGTTTCAGTTTCCCCCTCCGCCGCCACCGCCGCCCTCTAGTAGGCCAGACCAACATCAGGTAGGTCCACGCGGCCAGTCCGAACCCAGAGGCAGAGGCCGGGGTAGGGGCCGTGGAACAAATGACCATGGCAGCAGAGGAAGGGGAGGCTACGGGCGTGGTAATGAACAACAGCGTCAGAGAGGTCATCCTCATCGCTTCGTGTCTTCCGGGGCTCCTTACGCTCTCGATCAGACGCAGCTTCCAGATCATCCCATCAACGGAAGTTCGACTGGCAATGCTATCGACGCACAAGCCGCAGCGCCTTACATGATTCCCCCAGGATCCTACATCAACCCAGCATTTGCAAGCACTGCAAGTATCCGTGGCGATGGATTCAACAGCAACGCAGCAGCTCGCGGACAGACCAATTGGCAGCAACCTGGCAGGCAAGGCCGCAATATTGGTTCTTATCCGAGAACTTCTCAGCCGAACAACTCGTCCACCGGCTCTGGCTCACATTCTGCTCCTACGGCAAGAGCCCATAAACGAAAATTGGACGCATTTCAACATTCCTCCACTTCATCCCAGGCGCAAGAATTCACAGGCGAGCCAACGAATCCGAGCATACCTAGCTTTGGAGCACCGATACTTCCTGAGAGGAACCTTCCGTCATCGAGACCCGAGAAGTATGATCTCACCAAAAGAGGTGCTCAGAAACAGAGTAATATATTAGGGCTCACGCCGCAGCACGTGGATCCCTTGTACTCCTCAGAAAGCGATGATGAGGAAGAGATAGCGGACGAAGAAGCTATCTTGGCTAAAGGCCTTGGGCCAGGTCTTACCTTTCATGACGCCAATGGAGAGATGAAAACGCTCAATTCAGCCGCTGATTTGCTAGCATGGCGAACTGCAAGACGAAAGAACTTCCCCACCAAGGATCGCATTACTGAAAAATATGCAGAGAAGCGGAGAATTGGAGCAGAGCGTCGGAGACTACTCACAGGAGCCAAAGAGAAGCTGGACGAGGCCATGGCGGGCTTCTCCATCACGAACAGCAGAGCAACCTCGACCGCTGTTCATGACCCTCCTGCGGCTAAAGGCGTTCCTACATCACACAGCGGCGAGCATCTACTTGCGGGCACAGAGTCCAGAGATGCCGAAACTGAGTTCCCGCAGAGCCCAAGCGAAGCACGCTCGGCAAATGTCCCGCCTGCTTCAAGCCCATCTAAGCTGCATCACGCAAATCTAGGGAATCGGACGACTCAGAGTGTGGGAGTACTGGCCGCCGAGACCCCAGGTCCGCAGCCTACGCACGACCCGGGTGTCGAAGTCGAGTCTTCCTCGATACCAACTAAAGCCAACTCTTCTCCACTGGTGTCCGACGCAGAGCTCAGCGATGATGAGCCTCCAGAAGAAATTGCAATCAAGCGTCAGCCTCGTTCCGGCACAGCATCCATTCCGTGTAGATTCTTTACTGCGAGCGGATATTGTAGAGACGGCTCTGACTGTCGTTTCAAGCATGAGATCTCGAAACGAGGCGGATACAAGTCGAACGATGGAACATTTACTACGCAAAGAAGAGATCCCTATGCACCGCTGCTTGACGCTCCCGACCATAGCCACAAGAAGAGTTTGCATCAACGCCTGCTCGAGCGAGAACAGCAAGATGAAGATAAGATCGCATTGCAGGTCATCAAATATCTGGGCAGCATGGACTTCTTTGCCGCAGACAGCTTGAGGAAGTAATGGCAAGTAATGGAATGGCTTTCGCCCAACACAGATGGAGAGGGCTTTCTCTGTGTTGCTGTACAAAACGTCCCGCGGCTTGTATCCACTACAGAGACTCGGCGCGATGGGATTTGCATTTTGCGGAAATTCGCCCAGGGTCAAGGCGCATGAGTTCGGCTTTGAGAAAGAGACGTGCAAATCGTGTAACATATTCCTTCGTTGAGCTCGTCATATATATCAACAGGTCCGTGAGGACTGCGCTAAATCTAATCGAAACCCTGTCCCGCCTTTGCAATACAAACATGTTCCCATTTTACCCAGCCCAATTGCCGACGTTCCGAAAAATAATGATGATGGTGATGCGAATCGATCCGTGTCTGAGCATAACCAGCATGCTACTGTTGACCACAGATGGTGAGCATCGTGCGCACCGTGCCTTCTTCAACGTTCACGTCCCCTAGGTAGCCAAGTCTGCCTTGACCGACTGCAGCCAGTGCAGTGGGTGTCTGTGTCTTGTCCTCAATGGGTGAAGGCGGGCAGACAGAAGATTGAACATAGGCGGTGGCGGCTGGCAGATAGATGACATGCCTTGGGTCGACATCCCGCAGGTGGACAGCTAGTTGACTGTAGCGTGGTGTGAGGTCACTTGTGTCGATGCCAGCAATGGCGCGGTTGAGGTCGTGTTCCGTGCGATGGTAATCGCCACTGCGCCAGTACAAGCCAAAGGAGGAGAAGAACTTCTCGACGTCCAGCCTGGGGGCGGCAGCAGCGAAGTGGCAGCACAAGATCAAGGTGCCACCGCGTTGGACGAAGACCCTCGCTTCATCTCGCAGCACATAATCGTCGGACTCGGCGAGGGCCTGATCAGTTGCGAGGACGATTGAGTGCCAGCTGTTGCGGAATAGATGGCTCGCTTGGGTTCTGTTGGTGATCACGTCGACCTGGAAGCGGGCAGATAATTCGCGCAGAAGCAGTGCGTATTGCTCGTCGAAGTACGGATGCTTCTGCAACTGCAGCAGGGCCACTCTTGGCCTGGTGTCGACTTGCGGCTTGGTGGCAACTCTAGGAGGGCGTGCGGGCCCGTAGAAAGGACGTGGAGTTTGTGCGGAATAGACGGCAGCTCGCGATGGCATGTTGAATCGATGACAGCAATGGCGGAGGGAGTATTAGAAGAATAGGGACTGACATGGCGGGCTATGGGGAGCGCGGTGCGTGTGCAGATATACAGCGTGGATGAAGAGCGGTGAGTGACACCGCATTGAGAGACAAGGACCCAGGATCTTGGGGGAGGAACAGGGCAACGCGACGATGCGATGCGAACTCGAGGGCGCTGGGAGACTCATCGCATCGCCAGACCGAAAGCGCGTGGATGCGCTGCGCGAGAGGGCCGGGTGCTGCAGCGATGGAGGTGCGCGGTGGTCTCGTGCAACACGCGCGGTAGTACAGCACGCTTGCGTCGCTTACCTCGTTATTGACGCCTCGCAGCGGCGGAGACATCCCTTGTTTCGCGGGCGGGCAGCACGGTCGTGCAGTGCCAGTGCCAGTCCAGTGCCAGCATCGGCCTCAGCATCTGCGACAAAGTGACGGGTCGCGCGTTGCGTTGACCACCGCGGCGCATCGTCATTAGCGATCAGGAGGCAGACGCATCCAGTGCAGTGCAGCAGCAGCACCACTCCAGTCGTCCAGCTGTTCTCAGTCCTGAGCTAGCTCTATCTAGTGTGTCGCCGCCAAGAGTCCCGGCCGAACCCTGGCTGGAATACTACTTGCCCTCCGCGCCTTGGAAACATCTCAACATTGTCCACCGCCGCCGACACCGCCCTCGCAGGACCGAGCGTCGCATCTCAGCACACCACAGGTGAGTGTCTCGTCACCCCACCGCCCGCCGCGCGCCGCCGCTGCGCCCGCTGTCATCGGTCGCCCGTCCGTTGCGCTGGCGTAAATTCGGCGCCCGCCAAACGTCAGCCAGCAGCTGGCGAAAGAACACCTGTATACCACCGTCAAGGCAGTCGCATTCCGCCACGGCGCCGTCAACTCTTCAAAAACACCCTCGCCTGTCCTCCGACGCTCTCTGCTGACCATCACCGCGCGCAGCCACGAGTCTTAAACCTCGCACACCACCGTCCGGCAAACTTCTCCGCCCCCTCCCATAATACCATCACACACACCGCCACCATGGGTCTCACATTCTCGAAGCTGTTCGATCGCCTTTGGGGCAAGAAGGAGATGAGAATTTTGATGGTGGGATTGGACGCTGCCGGAAAAACCACCATCTTGTACAAGCTGAAGCTCGGCGAGATTGTCACCACCATCCCAACCATTGGTATGTACCACCAGACAGACCGCCTTGCATCGCTGGCGCCAGCAGCACTGACAGTTGTGGTGTGCAGGCTTCAACGTTGAGACAGTCGAGTACAAGAACATTCAGTTCACAGTCTGGGATGTCGGTGGACAGGACAAGATCCGTCCACTCTGGAGACATTACTTCCAGAACACTCAGGGTATCATCTTCGTCGTCGACAGCAACGATCGCGATCGTGTTGTCGAGGCACGAGAGGAGCTGCAGCGCATGCTCAACGAGGACGAGCTCCGTGACGCCCTTCTCCTGGTCTTCGCCAACAAGCAGGATCTGCCCAACGCCATGAACGCCGCAGAAATCACAGACAAGCTCGGACTGCACAGCTTGAGACAACGCGCTTGGGTACGTATCGCTCGTGAGGTTGGGGCCTCGATATTGGACAACATGCTGACTCTGCGACCTGTAGTACATCCAATCGACTTGCGCCACATCTGGTGACGGTCTCTACGAAGGTCTCGAATGGCTGAGCAACTCGCTGCGCAAGGCCGGCCACAACTAGACGACGAAGCGGCTCCATGCGTCCATGACCAGCATGAAAGCAGAAGAGGCACATGGACCGACTCGATTCCCGTGCTCACGCCTCTATGTTGAACTCGAGTTTGCGGCAGCAGGACAAGCAGAGAATGACTAGGGCAGGCGAGGGCGCAGGGAGGATTTGACACCAGATTATCTTGTTGCCTTGCCATAGCTAGCATACTGGTCTCGTGCCTCATTTCTCACGCGTATACCACAAGCAAGGAATGAATCTGCGTGGCTGCACGCGCTGGTGGGGGTCTTTGCAAGGCGTTTTTGTCTTAGGTCTTGGGGGAGTTGCGCACGATGTAGAATCGAGCAAGAAAGTCTCGTCTTTACTTCACTTACACATTTTTGCCGTCTCTGAATCCCGAGTGGCATGCCCCCACCGCTGCACGTGCCCTTGTTCCTGTGTGAGGTCCGCAGAGATGCTGGAGCTCGCGTCAAGTCAGCCGGCTGGCTTTCTTGGCACCCGACATAGACTACTGGATATTCTTGAGAACATCTGCTGTCGGACAAGCACCCCCACCGAGTCCGCCGCAGCTCGCATGCTTCGATAACACCCACACACCTGCGCTCGCGAACAGTGCACGACGCACGACCATGTCCCAACCACTCCCGTCGAAGGAGCAGACGCTCTTTCGGCATCTGGTTCAGAACTATGAATCGAAGCAATACAAGAAAGGCCTCAAGGCCGCCGAGCAGATCCTGAAGAAGCATCCGACTCATGGCGACACGCAGGCAATGAAGGCGCTGATTCTGAACAATCAGGCCAAGTCGGACGAGGCCTTCGAGCTGTGTAAGCTTGCGCTCAAAAATGCCATGCGCTCGCACGTTTGCTGGCACGTCTATGGACTGCTATGGAGGAGCGTGAAGAACTACGAAGAGGCGATCAAGGCATACCGCTTTGCTCTCCGGCTGGATCCTGATAGTGTTCAGATCCAGCGAGACTTGGCTCTGTTGCAAGTGCAGATGCGAGACTACCCAGGCTTCGTTCAGAGCCGCAACCAGATGCTTCAAGCAAAGCCAGGCTTCCGGCAGAATTGGACCGCTTTGGCAGTAGCACTGCACCTGAACGGGGAATTGGACAAAGCTGAGGATGTATTACAAAAGTACGAGGAAACGCTGAAACAACCACCGCCCAAGAGCGACATGGAACATGCGGAAGCTCTGTTGTACAAGAACTCGATCATTGCCGAGCGCGGTGAGTATCAACGTGCACTCGAGCATCTCGAATCAATACAAAAGACGGCGTTGGACAGAACAGCAGTCATGGAGGCCAAGGCCAACTACCTGCTCAAGCTCGACCGAAGAGAGGATGCGGAGAAGGCCTACCGAGCGCTACTACACCGAAATGTCGAAAAGCGAGCATACTATCAGGGCCTCGAGAAGGCACTGGCACTCGACCGATCCAAGCCTGAAGACCAAGAGAAACTGCTCGACGTCTACCAGAGCTTTGCGGACAAAAGCCCAAGGATCGATGCTGCACGACGAATTCCGTTGGACTTCCTACAAGGGGACAGTTTCCGACAACACGCCGACGCCTATCTGAGAAGATCGTTTCAAAAGGGTGTCCCGAGTACATTTGCAAACGTCAAGCAATTATATGCTGATGTGGAGAAGCGCAACACGATCCAGACTCTCGTGGAGGGATATGCTCAAGAAGAAGTGCAAACAAATGGCGGCGCTGAGCAGCATGAGGCCAATGGCAATGTCAACGGAACGTCAAAATCCAGCCCTGCCGATCGCGCTCGAATGTGGTCACTGAGCGTCAACTACTTCCTCGCACAGCATTACAACTACCACTTGTCTCGCGACCTCACGAAAGCGCAACAGTATATCGACAAAGCCATATCGATCAACACCCAACCAAATGACTACACGTACCAGATGACTCGCGCGCGCATACTGAAGAACTTGGGCGATCGAGAAGCGGCCTCCAAGGCAATGAACACTGCACGAGAGATGGATCTCAGAGATCGATACATCAATACTAAATGCGCAAAGTATCAGCTCCGTAACGATGAGAATCAAGCCGCGATCGATACCATGGGTCTATTCACACGGAAGGAGGCTGTAGGCGGCCCTCTAGGCGATCTCCTGGACATGCAATGCGTCTGGTACATCACCGAAGATGGAGAGTCTTATCTCCGACAAGGCAAATTGGCACTCGCACTCAAACGATTCAAGGCTGTTTACGATATCTTCGAGGTGTGGAACGAGGACCAATTCGATTTCCACACGTTCTCGCTACGGAAAGGCATGATCCGCTCATATGTAGAGATGATTCGGTGGGAGGACAAGCTACGTGAACATCCCTTCTTCACACGCGCTGCCTTGTCTGCAATCAAGATCTATTGCATGTTATTCGATCGCCCAGAGTTGGCCAAGGGCGGCGATCCGAACGGAACTGCCCAAAGCGAGGCGGACAGGAAAAAAGCAGCGAAGAAGGCGAAGAAGGAGGCCGAGAGAGCTGAAGCAGAGAAGAAAGCCGCCGCTGCGAAGAAACCAGTGCCCAAGGGCGACGACGAGGAAGCAGCGCGGAAAGAAGACAAGGACCCACAAGGCCTTGAGCTGCTCAAACAAGCCGGCGAGAAGCCACTGGAGGAGGCCATGAAATATGTCACACCACTACTGGAACTTAGTCCGCAGAGCCTGGATGCACAGTCGGCAGGGTTTGAGGTGTACATTCGCAGACGTAAGTACCCATGCGATTTTATTCGGGTTAACGAAAGACGTGCTAACATATTTTCAAACAGAGAAGTACCTTCCTGCTTTGAAATGCCTGCTCGCAATCCAAGCTGCCAACGCCACACACCCACAAAAAGAAGATCTGGCGAAGCGCCTCAAGACCGCAATTGACCAAGCTGGAGAGCCGCTACCCAAGCCCGCTCAGCAAGCTCTAGAAGAGCTGTTCCTGAATGCTGCATGATGATCCGGGATCTGCAGTGAACGTGTGATCTGTACAGTAGAGCTCCTGAGAAAGCTCAGGAGGAGCGCGCATCCGATATGTGATCTTTCTCGCCCATCACCCGTGCTTCACGTCGATTCGCGATGATCACGGAAGATGAAAAAGACACCGGACGGCAGAAGAGCAAATCAGAATAACTTCGTGTGCTCGTAGACTAGCGTGGCGTCTCCATGGTCGGGCCCTGTTCTTTACTTAGGCTCATGTTGGCCGCAATCAAAGCTCTTTGGTGACCTGAGAGAACTGGCAATTCACCTTCCTGTACCGCCCTCTCGATCCTCATCGCAGCGTCGTAGCAAAATATGCGATTCCATCCACATCATGTGTGCAGGTCGCACCTCATGCTTTGAGTGACCAATTTCCCACTACATCTCCATCGCTCCAGCAAACGTGGATGGCTCGTCGCCGAATAGCCCTTCGATTCTGAAAGGCTCGGCAAGCTGCGTGACGATCTGCACTTCGCCCTTGGACGTCGCAGCAGAAGCTTTTTGTTGCTTCTGTTGCTGAAGGGCCGGCAGTTTCAATCTCTGTTCTTGAAGATCGCTGAGAACCGTCAAGGCCGCTGCATGGAGGTTCGGTACGCCGCCACGACTCAACCGGCCTCTCTTCCTAGCCACATCAACCAGAAACCTGGTCGTGGCGTCGCTACCTGCGGTGACGAGCGGCGGCAACTGGTAATATTCGAGTAGCTGTTGTATCCCGTCTGGTGTCTTTTGTAGTCTCGCTAGAAGTCGGTTCACAGGCTTGATCGGGTCGTCGAGCACTTGCTTCGGAAGTTTCTTCTTCGGTGCGTCTGCTGATGTCGGCGCGGCTCTTGGTGCGATTTTCATCTCTTCGTCTGCATCGTCGTCCTCCTCGTCTTCGTCTTCGTCCTCTTTGGAATATGCCTGCGCGCGTTGAGATGCCGAAGCGACCAATGCAGCCATGGGGTTGACATCTTCCCTCTCATCCATTTCCTCGTCATCCTCCTCATCATCGTCCTCGGAGACCTCAAGATTACCAGCGGCCGCACTCGGTGTCGCCTCGATCGACCGCCCTTCTCTCTGTGCTCTTGCAACGTCTCGCCGACGCTCCTTCTCTTCCTCTTTATTTCGCTTACTCTCCTCAATCTCTGCGAGAATCTTGTCCTTGTACGGGAACAGATTTGGAATGCCAGGATCCTTCTTCAGTCGTGACCGCCATTGCGGGTTCTTCTTCGCCTCCTTGCGCTCTTTGCGTTGTTTGTTCGCTGAGGCTTTCTGAATCTTGTGCCTCAAGCGCACTGGCACTCGCTTAGATTGTGGTTTGCCGACCTTCATGTTGTCGGCTCTGTATGTGATTTGGTTGGTGTTAGCAACTTGAGGCCTCGAACAGCGAGACTTTTTTGGTGGCTTGGTCGGAGCATCGGCGCCTGGAAGCCGATGCTACTTTCTCCGTCTCCAGCCACGCCGAAGTCCCCCATGCGCGGGGCTAACAAAGAATATAGAGAGTGGATATTTCAAATGCTCTTCATCGTTTAACGTTTCATCGTGACACTGGGCTACATATTGACTTTGCATTATAGCGCCTTCTCGGCATATGTAGATCACCATGCACCTATGGCATTTCGAGACCGCCAGCTGCACCGTAGCGCGTGGCTGTCTAAGATAAATTGCTGGTCAGAACAGCTCATGATACACCAACATTCATCCCTTGCCAATCCTCCAGCTCCGCTACAATGTCTGGTAGCATAGCTTCCACATCTTCCTCTCGAACGCCAAGTGCTCCGGTAATGAGTCTCCTGTACTCTGTTTGCTTGTTGTTCATGCCCGCGTTCGAAAGAGCCTGTACGATGGCCGTGAAGAGCGTCTTTCGTTTCTCCACAAGCTCGTACAATTCTTGCACAAGTGGCAATTTTTGACTGACAAGTTCCTCTTCGTCTTCGAGCATCATATCATCAGCGGAAGAGTCTGACTGCGACTGTTCCTCTTGATTCAAGATTTGCTTCAACTCGGCATCCTCATCTTCTCTCATCAGGGCTTCGTATTCTTGCATGAGCGAGGTTAGCTTCTGGGATAAGGCGTCGTCATCATCGGCCCCGTCGCCTTCTTGTTCGAGCTCTTTTGCGGTGAGCTCTTCTAGCTGCCGATGTAGGAGTTCGATCTGCGCTGAACGTTCTGCAGCAACTCTCTCGGCTTCAATCCTCTCCATTTCTTTCTCTTCAATCTCTGACTCGAGATGTGCGGCGAGCTGATCGGCTTTGCTTTTCAGTGCTGGTACGATTGCTGACGTTAGCGAAAGAGCAGCTTCAGACTTATACAAGCTGTTATCTGATGATTGTGAAGCTTGGGCAAAGCCGGCCAAAGCTGGGTCGATCGCCATGCTGCCATTCATGCCATTTAGATGCGATCGCACCGGACCACCAGTGAACGTGCTGCCTCGTGTGTCAGCCTGAAAAGGGGACGAAGACAGCTGACGGTGATTGTTCCGCTCCTGTCGCCGACGGTTCAGCTGGACAATTAGAGAATCTGCAGTTTCCCCCATTGAGTTGGGTATCCCAACGGCCGCATTGCGACCTATCAGGCTTCTCACACATTTTCGCGCACCGTTGCGAGCTGCGATCGTGATTGCAGTATCCCCATTGTGATCCTGTGTGTTCAAGATGCGCTCGATGTTGTCTGGGCTCATGATCTCGGGCATCTTGTTGAGAATGCAGTCCATGTAATATCTTGCGCATTGATATTTGCTCTTGCGCTCTGTGATGTTGGCGATATGGTGGAACACAGTCTGGCCCCACCATTCTTGCATGTTGACTGTACGGATCAGCAAGCCAGCAAGCTTATCCATATTTTGGCGGTCGTAATTGTTGGTGAAAAGCACAGCCCGCATCAGCGGTGTCTCGCCATTCTTTGACTGCACATCCACGGCCGCCTGCCTCCGGATAAGGTCCTTAACCACTTCAAGATCGCCCATGGCAGCAGCCCAATGCAGTGCCGTATGGCCTTTGTCGTCAATGGGTCGATTGAGGTCTGCCCCTTGAGGCGGCGAAGGAGCTAGCGGCAGCTGGTCCAGTGGGCTGTCCATAAGCATGAAGTAATCCAGCAGCTCATCGGCCCACAATTGATGTTCCTTGTCAGCTTGGGTCATCTCCTCGACTCTGCGCCGCTTGCGGTCTCCTCCCGTATATTGTGGATCGTAATCATCGAACGCTTCAGAAACAACAGTGACATCGTCTGGCGTTTCACCACCTTGCATGCTCATCTGGTCGTAATCGTGCATGCCTGCATAGCCTGCGCTTCGTTTCGTTGGCGGGTTCATTGGCGATTCGCTCACTTTCTTGGCAGGCGCTCGCCTGGAGTTTGGAGGCGCTCTCGGGGCTCGGGGTTTGGACGAGGCAGCTGTAGCATGTTTTGGCGCCGGCGGTGGACTTCTGTCACCAGGGACGAAGTCAAAGATGGGTCTCAGCTTCTCGAGCACGCCGTTCTTTTGTGCAAGTTCCCGGCCGTCTGGCAAAGGAATCCATGTTCCTGCGCACACAGTCTCTGATCAGCAAGCATGACCTCTTTGGGCAGCCTTTGCTCGTCGCATACCCTGGTATTTGCCATAACCTCCCTGCACCTTTTCGTGTACGCCCTTCTGCACTTCGCGCTCGAGAATGCGTGTTCGCGCAGGCTTGTCGTAGTCGGCGACCTTGAGGATGTGCGTCGCATTGATCCAGTCATCGGAGCGCCGGCGCATAATATGATTGCCGGCGACATTGTACTCGTACACGGGCACCTGGACAGCGAGGTTAGCGGCGCAGCACACGGAGGGCGGGGCGGGAGGGCAGCGCGCACATTGCTGTAGGTCGCGCTGTAGATCTTCTTGTCGTCGGGAGCCATGGTGGGCGGCGTGCGAGCAGCTGCGGTTGCGCAGCCGGCGTTGCGGGTCTGCTCTGCAGTCTGCGGTTATGCGAGTGGTCTGTGTGTCGTGAAGTGCTTGCGTCGAGACGCGTCGGTTGCGCAAGTCGCGTTGGCTTCGGTGCCAAGACTTTCCGAAGAGCGGGATTTCAGACCGGGGTGGGCCACGCGCGGGCAGTCCGAGTCAGACTTCGGTCTTGCTGTATGAGTGAGTGTTGGGCACAAGACAAGACAAGACAAGACAGCTTATCGAGAGTCCTCCCCGCATCATCAACTCGTGCTGGCACCGCAAGTCTGAGCTTGGACAAATTCCATACGCTAACCACAGCCACTGCCATTGGCGAGGACTCACACGAGCAGGCCACTTGGACAGAACATCGTCAAGACAGCAGCAAACATGCCGAACGTTGGCCTGATCGATCACTCGCCACGACACCCAGAGCCTGCTGCACCTGTTCCCACAGCTTCGAATCTCATCTTGATCGACAACTATGACTCCTTCACCTGGAATGTGTATCAATATCTCGTGCTCGAAGGAGCACAGGTCGAAGTGATTCGCAACGACCAGATTACGCTCGATGAATTAATAGCCAAGAAGCCGACACAACTGGTCATCAGTCCCGGACCTGGTCATCCCGAGACGGACTCGGGCATCAGCAAAGATGCCATCAAACATTTCAGTGGCAAGATACCCATCCTCGGTGTTTGCATGGGCGAGCAGTGCATCTACTCCGTGTTCGGCGGGACTGTCGAGAAGACCGGCGAGATTCTTCATGGCAAGACTTCTCCTCTTCGACACGATGGCAAGGGCGTCTATGCGGGTTTGCCACAGGATGTGGAAGTCACGAGGTACCACTCGTTGGCTGGAACTCACCCTACGTTGCCAGACAGCCTGGAAGTTTCATCGTGGATCGCAGTGGGCCCAGACGGAGGTAAAGGGGTCATTATGGGTGTTCGGCACAAGGAGTTGCTGGTTGAAGGTGTCCAATTCCATCCTGAGTCAATTCTCACAGCTGGAGGCCGACTCATGCTGAAGAATTTCTTGCACATGCAAGGTGGTACTTGGGCAGAGAATGCCCGTCTACAGACCGAAGCGCAGCGAGTCTCAACTGGTGCCAAGGCGCAAACAGACGGGACTGCCAATGGCGAGAAGAAATCCAACATTTTGGAAAGAATATACGATCAGCGCAGAAAAGACGTAGCAGAGCAACGCCAGATTCCGTCCCACAGATTTGAAGATCTGCAAGCTACCTACGACCTCAACTTGGCGCCACCTTTGGTCTCCTTTCCAGACCGACTGAGGCAATCGCCTTTCAAACTTGCACTTATGGCCGAAATCAAGCGAGCCTCACCTTCTAAAGGCATCATTCAGATAGACGCTCGTGCGCCGGAGCAAGCTAGAGTGTACGCATTGGCAGGCGCAAGCACCATCTCCGTCCTTACCGAGCCGCACTGGTTCAAGGGCAGCATTGATGATCTACGCAACGTGAGGCAAGCTATCGATGGTATGCCAAACCGGCCCGCTTTGCTACGAAAGGAATTCGTTTTCGATGAGTACCAGATTCTTGAGGCGCGTCTAGCAGGTGCTGATACCGTTCTCCTCATCGTAAAGATGCTCGATCGTGAGCTTTTGGACAGGCTCTACAAGTACTCGCAGTCGCTGGGTATGGAGCCGCTGGTAGAGGTCAACACCCTCGAGGAGATGCAGATCGCGGTCGAGCTGGGATCGAAAGTGATTGGCGTGAATAACAGGAATCTGACAAGCTTCGAAGTCGACATGGACACCACAACACGACTGATGAAAATTGTGCCTAAAGAAACCATTCTCTGCGCTCTGAGCGGCATTGCGGGACCCAAGGATGTGGAGCCCTACCAACAGAACGGCGTCGGCGCAGTTCTAGTTGGCGAAGCACTGATGCGAGCAAAGGATACTGCCAAGTTCATCTCCGAGCTGCTCGGCGGCAGCGAGGCTGCCATCAAGTCCAGGCCTCAGAAGAAGCTCCTCGTCAAGATTTGCGGCACGCGAACACCCGAAGCTGCACAAGCGGCCATTGAAGCTGGTGCTGATCTGATTGGGATAATCATGGCCACAGGCAAACGGCGCTGTGTATCAAGTGAAACAGCTCGAAGTATCACGGACGTCGTGCGCAGAACACCAAAGACTGCCTTGGAAGTGACTGATGTCTCAGGAGAGGCTGGAGGGAAAGCGACAAGTTTCTTCGCGCACACAGCACGCCATCACATCCAGCGAGCCGATCGCGCTTTATCGGTTGGTGTCTTCCTTGATCAGCCGTTGGAGTACATACTGGAGCAACAGCGACTGGTTGACTTTGACATTATTCAACTTCATGGCTCCGAGCCATTGGAGTGGGCACAACTTATACCTGTGCCCGTTCTGCACAAGTTCAAGCCTGGCGATGCTGGTTTGTCGAGTCGCGGTTATCACTCGCTTCCACTGCTTGACGCCGGTGCTGGCGAGGGGAAACAGCTTGACACGTCATCAGTTCGTTCACTTCTAGAAGGTGATGCAGGACTGAGGGTGTTGTTTGCTGGTGGTCTGACATCGGAAAACTTGACCGAAGCAATCACTGGCCTTGGTGACGCGAAGGCGCAGATTGCCGCAGTCGACGTCAGCACCGGCGTTGAAACGAACGGAGAGCAAGACGTGGACAAGATTCGCTCATTCATCAGGACAGCTAAAGAGATCGAGCTATAGAGATAAATTCTAGAATTGAATCGAATCTCCACAGATTGTTGCTTTGTGCTCTGAGCTGGCGCAGTAGGCAGGAAATCAGTCCGTTATGTGTCTCTCTTCCGCGCATGAGCCACGAAGTGAAGCTTGTTTCTCATCACAACCGTTTTTCACAAGACGCCTCACGGTGTGGCTGCGTTATAGCGTGCAGGTGAGCCGTTTGTGCACATTCACTCAGTTGAACCCCCAAAGTGGGCACATATGATGTTGGCTATTGCCAAGTCACCAGCAACTACCATCATCATCATCATCATCGCAGCAACTACAACCAACTCTTCTTAGTTCTCAAAGTCTGAAAGACCTTTCCAACACCACCGCCACCCCGACACTGGGAAACTTCAATTTCTCATTTTCGACTTGAGCCTTGGTCCGATCGCTGCTTTGTTCACAAGCAGACAGTCACTGCGCATCGCAAATCGCAAGATGCCGTACAAAGCGCTGAGAGATTGCGTGATCGTCACAGCTGGCAGCGGCGAAAAGGATTGGAATACCAATCAGATCAGCCAATGGATCAAAGAAGCATCTGGTACCTTCGAGCGCGCCGTTACGGACTCCACGACTCACCTTGTCATCACCAAGAAACTGTGGGATACGGGTGGCATGATTGCGCAAGAGGCGGTTCGTCGCCAGCGGCTAGGACAGAACATAAGCATCGTCAGCTTTGACTGGCTCGATCACTGCTTCACCACCAAGTCCAAGAAGAAGGAGAAAGCGTACAAGTTCTTGGTCAAAGACTTGACGGCCAGCGGCGGCAAAGAAGATGTCGGCCCACGTTCCCACACCGGGCTCCTCAAGGAGCTTTACCTTGAGAACACAGAACTTACGCCAGCTCAGCAGAAGCTCAACGAGAAAAAGCAGGCCATGGAAGAAGCATTAGCCAAGGAGCGGGCAGCCGAGAAGGAGGCCATGCGGCAGCAGCACCTTGACAAGAGCCATAGTCTCACGGAGCTGGGCCACATCTTTAAGAGAGGTGCTAAGAAGGCGAGCGCGATTCTGTTGAACTGTAAGTCTGTTGAGTCGGTCTCATCCCGTGGTGTAGGGGCACTCCATAATGACATTTTCTTGGCAGCGAACCATCACATCTACCAGGATGTAACTGGTTTCTACTACGACGTTACCCTCACCAAAGTCGATACGGCCCGTAATACGAACGAACGGTACAATCTCGTGGTAAGCAGTGCACCACTACACCTCGATAGATTCTGTCCCATTCCGACTGACATTTCCTGACAATACAGTTACAGATCCTTGAGTCCAATGCCGTCCCTAATACCTATGCTTTCAGCACGTCATTCTCCGGTACGAAGATCGCACAGGTTACCAACGTCGTCGTGAACGTGGGCGCAAACTTCTCAACCGCGATGCGCGCCTTTCGCAATTGCTTTCAGGAGAAGACGGGAGTCAACTGGAATGATCGTCTCGTAACACCCAAGGATCGGTAAGCGGCGGCCCAAAGCCCACTAGCGTTGAAGGAGACCAGGCAAAGCTAACTTCTAAATATTGCAGATCCAGACATGACGAGCCAAGAAATCACATGGAGAAGGTCGGGGGCTACGCCCGCGATCAGCTTGGCGTCTCAAACGAAGCGTCAGATATTCGTTTCCAGAATTTCCAGTACTATCCTCCAAGTTACGGCGCTGTTGGCCAGCTCGACACCTCAGCACTCGAGACCAGCGATGAAGACCAGTCCACTCCACAGGTTGACCTGCATGCGACGAGTGGCGAGAACGGCACCAATACCCCTGATGTCGCTAATGCGCACCATGCTGGTACTCCTGTGGAAGCAGTATTCGGACCAAGGGATGTTGAGAAGTTACACGAGGCACAGTCTGTGCCGAACGAGAACGGCGAGACACTGGATCCCATGACTGCGCCCTTCAACTTTGGAGAGGGCGTCGACTTTGGAGAAAGCGCCGACTTTGAGGGAACCGTCGCCCACGCCGATGAAGGCGACGTGGAGCCTACAGTGGTGGCCCAATACGGAGACAAAGCCGAATTCATGGACCTCTCCAGCTACTCTCTTCCGCCTCAGACTTCTGCTGAGCAAACCCACAGCGGGCTTGCAACCACACCACAAGTTTCGAGCCTCGGCAAGCGTAAGGATAGTGGAGTGGTAGACTCGGCCGAACATTCGAAGAAGCGCAAGATTGATGCGGAGTCCGGCGAGTACATCATCGAGAATACCTCGGAAGCTGGGGACCAAATGGAACGTGACTGAGCAAAGCAGCTCCGCTGCGACATCGTGGCAATTGCAGGTACAGACCGGTATCGTGCAGGATGAGCGGCATTCGATGGACCTTCGAGAAGACTATAGAGGTGATCAGTGGTGCACACAGCACAAGATCTTACCGGAATCCGAGGTCTGGATGCAAAGCGTCTTGGGTCATAGTGCTCCGTGATATATGTACAGTAGCGGCCAGCGAGGAGCGACCGGAGCGCTCATTGTGTTGCTCAAGTATAGCATCACTGATATCGACTTTGCCCGCGTGTCCTGTGGCATGCATCTAGTTCGATCGCTCTCCGTTCTTTTGTGCCCGAATCTCATCCATCTTCTTTACCCTCAACTTGAATTCCTCATATTGGCACTTCTCATACGAATGCCGCTCGTCCTGCGGCTGCGTTAGCAAGCCCCTCTCTACCAGAAGTCCCGTATGTCGCGCATCCTCACCTGACACCTCCAATTCAGATAGTAGTTGTCGTATCGGCACTTGTTTAGTGGAATGAGGAGATGGGCGCACGAGTCCCGGTAGGCCAGCGGTAGTTTGGCATCGCTCATTTCTTTTCGTGTGGCTTCTACGCCAGGCGAGAACGTCAGTAGCTGCGCAACAGCGAGTGCACCATTGGTTCGTGGGAGGTATTCGTACGGCGAGTGGGAGCGCCGTGGCCAAGGCCAACAGCTTCCTTGACGCTCTCAGCGGTGTCTTTTATCTGTTCTGCGACGGTCATGGCGGCAATGGCGGTGGAACACGGAGGAGAGTCGCGCGGAGGTGGTGGCAGTGGCCGGCGCGGTTGCGGGTGAGGTGCAGCGGCGTCTGCTGGGCGTGACGGAGAGGGAAGGTCGGCCGAGCAGAAAGTCAGATCGCGTCCGGCCAGTCGCGTGTAGGACAGCGACAGAAACAGAGCTCCAGAAAGAGCTTCAGCAGGACCACCACCGATAGCGCAGACACCATCTGATCGCTGGCCTGGCCATTCACCCATATACGATGCACCAGTGGGGCTCATCTCGCCGCCATCATTAGCTCACGCGCCGCAGCGACGAGCGCACCGCTACCACTCTCACTGCACCACGGCTGCAGATCGATGCCAACATGTCGACGGCAACCTCGTCGAGTTACTTTCCTCCCCTGGACCAATGTCTAGCCGGCGATACAACAGTCATTTCCTGGCGAACCGCGTATCGCGCCATTTGCGACGAAGTCACGGCTCTCGAAAACAGCCACCTGCAGCACTTTTTCACCGACGATGAGACGATAGCTCTTCTCAGTAACCCGATCAAGCCATATGCCGCTCCCAGCGCACGGAGCG
Source organism: Cercospora cf. flagellaris (assembly GCA_005356885.1). Taxonomy (NCBI): domain Eukaryota; kingdom Fungi; phylum Ascomycota; class Dothideomycetes; order Mycosphaerellales; family Mycosphaerellaceae; genus Cercospora; species Cercospora cf. flagellaris. Next base: position 2,184,498 of record RJLU01000001.1, on the reverse strand, counting down.
GGAGCGATTTTGACACCAAGACTGCGCCCATCAACGTTGCCCAGTCTCAACACGCCGACTACAAGCTGGACGAGATCAAAGCTGATGCGAAATGGCTGTCCAAGGAGCTGCAAATCGAGGAGATGGCCGCCCTGCGTCTGGCGGTGATTGAATGGCAAGAGCGAGCCGCAGATCAGCTGTTGAACACGGCATTCAATGGCCCAAGCGGACTGAACGGCCCGGCGAGCACTGCCTTGGTGAAAAGCACGATTGATCTATCAGCCTCGACTTCTGGTTTTTCGCGACCAGCGTTGACATTTACGGATCAGGATGTGAGACGCCAACGGCTGTTGGATGTGTATCTGAGCGAGACCAACCACTTGCTGCGCCTCAGTGCAGATCTAGGCAACCGATGTGCTGTGAGCAAAAGCAATGTGCAGGGAGAGCCTACAGGCGCGTTTCGTCTGGACAATCCGCGCTCGTGGATCGATCGAGTTGCCGCCAAGGTCATGGAAATCATGTGCCCGAGTACTAGCAGAAACGAGGGCGAAGCTTTCATCTCCAAGTGCATCTCAAAGACTGAAACTGTGCTAGATCGAGGCGATGCGACCACAGCCTGGCCAAAAATATTCGTTGACGATTCAAAAGCACCGACCTACATCGATTCTTTGGCATGGGAGCTAACAAATACGTTACGACTTTTACTGGCTGCATTGTACCAGTACGATGGGATACCAAGCGCCTCAGCACTTCTAGCCTGGTTCACGCTCATGGAGAAGCATGTGTTTCTGCAAGGGGGCAAGAAGCTTCTTCCGCCAAATCTCGACGCGCTGCAGCTGCTGGTGTCAATAGTTTCTGTGGAGATGATGAAGCTTCAGCTGGCAGTCGGCGAAATTATGCAAGCAGCTGGCGTGGAAAACCTTGTGCTGGCTGGTAGCCACTACATCAACGATGAGGAATGTCTGAGGACTTTCAACCTCATCTTGTATAGAGTTGGTCTGCGTGGGGTCACCATCGCTGCGCCTGCGATTCTTGCTTGGAGCATCATCACTACTGTGATCCGAGACATAGCCCTCATCCATCGGGAGGTGCGGGAATCTCGTGGTGAACCTGGATCCGACGATGCGGCAGATGCCCTTGCTCGCCGTGCTTCAAGACGTGGTTCGCGCAACGAGCTGTCATCCGCGTTCGAAAAGCTTTATTCCAAGCTCCAAAGTCCAGAGCTGGAGGGTGATCACAGAGATGACATTCCTCGCCATTTCTTGCTATTTTCTGTCGATAAGTCGCGAGTGTTCACCCTCATGATGGCTTTGAGCACAATGGCTAGCGCCACATACAGCTCCGATGCTGAATCGGGCACCGCCTTCATCTGCAAAGAGGCTCTGCTCGATCTCACAAGAGACGCTCTCCCACTTGTGCAATATGATGCAGAAGTTCTTGACGCCATCTTATCATGCATATCACCAGCAGATAACACTCGGATCGCAGAGCAACAGGCTGCTGTGCTTGCAGACAAGCTGCTAGCGGACCACGAGCAGCTCGGGCCCGCCATTCTCAACGAAGCCCTTGCACGTTTTCCGTACGAACTCTCGCCACTGCTGAAGCTTAGCATAGCACTCGCACGCGCGGAGAGTCGCCACCGACGGGAAGGCGATGTCCCCGAAATTGCGGAGATTCTACTTGACCTGCAGACTTTTACGCAAGAAGTGCCGCTGAACTTCAGAGAGTACGAGCTGACTGACGAGGCCGAGGATAGCAACACAATGCGATTGACTGATGCATTGCCTGTCATCTTGAAGCACAATGGGACGATGTTCGCTGGAGGCCCACACTTACTCACTGCTGGCGACGGCATCGACATGGACATACCCGAACACTTCGTTCCTAGAGAAACTACGGGCACAATTGTCAAGGAACAGAAGCCCATGGTACTCATGCTCAATCACTCATACTCTGGCCTTGGTTACCTCAGTGCACTTTTGTACACTTTCACGAAGGGAAGCGAAATGGCACCCATTGCGCCACGAGCAATGCTCGATCGCTTCGCCGCCGCCGATATCATTGCTCTCTTCACGTCCCTGCTCTCAGCCTGCCTCGGTCGTCAGAATGGAGCAGCAGCAGCTCAAGGGTTATTGGTGAGACTGAGCGAATCTCTGGGCGACAACCATGACATTGTGGCTGTTGTGACCGATGTCCTTGAAGCTGAACTTCTGGCACATCTCGAGCAAGTTGCCCAGGAGGGATCGTTGGAAGTCGTTGCTGCGGGTGCAGAGTTCCTTAATGCCATTATCAAAATCTCTCCTGAGCGTGGATGGTCGTTTTTGGCCAAAAGTAGCTTGCTGGGATTGGCGAGCGGAGCAATGTCACTCGTGGCGGTGGTGAACGGGACAGAGGTACAGCTCGGGCAATACCGCTTCCTCCAAGCATGTGTCGATATGCAATCGCTGCTGATAGAGGATGCCATCGCCGGTCTCGCGAAGCGGAACACCATACCTACGGAAACCGTCAAAGCAACGCGCTTCAACATGACAATCAATCATGACTCGCCAGATACGACGCCTTCTCGAACTATGAGTGCAGTGTTGAATGCGTATCAGAAGATTCTTCTCGATGCACTTCAAAGCTTCCCGGACTGGAGATGGAACAATGCGGAGCAACGCTGCCGCCTCACCACGACTTTGATCGGCTCCAACATGAAATTACTTCGCAGCACACATGGGATGAACGTGGCAAAAGACCCATCAAAACGGCTTACATACGTCCTCGCACCTGCTGCTGATGCTCTTATCAATATTTGTGCCCCAAGGAGCGGTACTAGCGCATTGGCGAACACGATGAGCAAAATGCTTCACGATGGTCTCTCAGCAACGGATGACTCCGTACCAGTACAAAGTCGCCAGCTGCTTATCGAGCAAACACGGTCAATACTCAGCTTCCTTTCATCGATTCTGCGCATTGTGCAGGGAGGCACAGACCTTCTCAGCAAGCCCGTGGCCTCGGCAGAGCGGCAGAAGATCGCGGACAAAAGGTCGTATAAACTTGCGCACTCCATTTTGCAAAGCATGCCAGTATTCGCATCATTGCTAGCCAGCGACCACGCTTTCAAGGACCATGTGTTCATGCTCCTTGGTCAGGTCATCAAAGCTGTGGGGACAACCGAGATTGATCCGCCGTCCATACTCGCGCAGTTCGATACGGAAGCAGCGCAGTCGTTCCTTCAAGTGGTCACACAGCTTGACCGTCCACTGTGCGACCTCCAGGTCGAGCGTCGAGTGTGGGAGTTTCTTGCAGTGATCATGACCTCCAAGCAGCAGTGGTTTGCAATCTATCTTCTCACTGGCAAGCTACCGAAGAGTCGAGCACACCGAAAGCACCAGGAAGAGCTCAAAGGCAAGCCCATATTGGCTTATGCCTTGAGTCAGCTTGCCTCCATCTCAGATCTGCCTCCCGAGCGCGCTGTAGGCATGCTGAAATTCATCTCACTTGCCCAACAGACATGGGTGTGGGCAACCAACGAAGTCAGGACGCATACCGAATTCATCACAAACACACTAGCCTGGTTAGGCTCGCTTCGACCTGCTCCAAGAAATCCGACTCCTGACGCGGCCATCACTAGCGCCCGGGAGCATGAGATGGCAGCGCATCTTTGCGAGATACTTGCTATCAACCTCCATGCTGGCCTGGAAATTGGCGACAAGACCGTCCTGCGAGCTCTTGTCAGTAAACTGGACTTCTTGCGCGACCATGGCGCCAGCGTCAATGCTTGGAACAGGTCGCTTCACAAAAGTCTGGAAAGTAATCTGAAAAGAGCATTTCCGCAAAGTGATCTGTCCGATTTCAAGCGTACTACTGTCAATCCTGCGCCGTATGGCAGAAGCTACTTCTACGACCTCGACATAGCCACCACCATCTTTCGACATCATAGAGCATGGACTGGCGCTACCGCGGATCAAGGCTTCTCTGACGAATTTGGTCGCGCCAGTGCCAATTTGAGCCTACTTGACGCGCAGACGACTCTGTTGAGGAGTTGGAAGAGATTGGCTACAACGTTGTGTGACTGCGCCGAGCCAGACGCACAGCTACAGATTGAACTCGCCAAAACAGCAGTGCAATGCTTAGCTGCCAACGCAGAGGCTCAAATTGAGCAGCCCGGCGCGGCGGATGTCATGCAAACTCGGATGGAACTTGCCTTCGTACTCGTGTCGAAACTCGTCTCGCTGAAGACCCAGCATGATTCCATGAAAGACCTCCTGCCGGCAGCTTGGGCGCTAGTCGCTGCCTCTCCAGTCGACTACGATGTGGCAACGGATCCCGAAGACGCACGGTATTATCGACAATTGCTCCAGGTGCTCTACTTGACCATTCAGCCATACACCTATTCCAGCAAAGCAAGCACACAGGGAGAGATGCACTATCTCGCGCCGCAGACTGCCTCGACGCTCGTAAACATTGTTGGCAAAGTCATCGCGCCCGGGTTTCGCGCACTCTGCGGTAATCTGCACACAGACATTTCACTCGCTCTTCCGGCGGACTTTGCGCTTCTGACTGCTCTGTTGCAAGCCATTCTTGCAGTACCCGGTATCAATTCCGTTCATACGATGCTGACAGACCTGATTGCTGGCTCGAATATTGTACGAGGTGCATTGAGCTTGTATTCTTGGGCCGATCGACTGGTCGAGGAGGACACGCAAGACCCAGTCTACGGCGAAATCGCCGTAATGTTCCTCCTGGCGCTGTCTACTGTGCGGCCGATCGCAGAACAGATGGCGCTGGATGGTGTGCTCGCACAACTCTCTTCTGCGAACCTATCCAACTACTTTCGCAAGCCGGGTGGAAAAGGTCCATTTGACGAGCCGTATCGAATTTTCATTATCTGGACAGAAGGATTTTTGCCGCTTTGCTTGAATTTGCTCGACTCAGTAGGTCCAGCCATTGCCGCGGAGATCTCAGCCTTCTTGAACAGCTTCCCGGAGCAACTTCAGCGTGCCGAGAAGTCCCTCGTAAACGAGCCGCCATCACCACGAAACCCACGGGCTGGTGCCGTGACGCTGAGCTTGGTCTCCGAGGCTCACAGTCTGTCCATGCTCTCAATAGTCCTGAGTTGCGATATTGCGAGGGGTGCTGCTGACGGAATCAATGCGGCGGATGTTCCTGAGCTCAACTATGATGCCCAAAATGTGAAGGCTCTGGTGGAGGGGCTCACACGAAGTAAGCGAAGTCTCATCGACAGGATTAGGCCAGCTACACCTTTGGAGGAGAGATGGTTGAATACACCCGCGGCAGGGAGTGCGGACAATTTGCTTTTGGCAAAGGTGCAAAAAGAAATGCATGGCATGTTGTCTTGTTTCGAGGATCAGGTTAGCGCTGGGTCTTGAGCGAAGGAAAGCTGAAGCATACGGCATTGGAGTGGGTGTTCTTGTGTTGACCTTTCAGCGAGGCGTTCAGGAAGAGGAAGCATTTGCGCGTGAGGACATTTCGATGGCATGTTGCATAGAACGAGTGCCGCCAGTCAGACATTCCGGGTCATCCTTGTGTAGCCCTGCTACCACAACTCCTCCAAATTTAGTCGTGTAATTGGCAAATCAACTCACTTACGCTGCCGAATTGTTGCACACCTCGAGCCGTTGCTAAGTAATCAAGAAATTATGACGAAAGTGTGAATGATGTATTTGATACGTATGGTATGCGATCGCTTGTTTGACCCCATACTGGCGAGAGTGGGTTGACACACTCCTGATCTATGCTTTTCATAACAGTTCGTACCTCATCTACGCTTCAGAAACTCCCGTGAACGAGATGTCCTGCATCTTGCTCTAGTGGTAACACAATCCACTATTCTCAATCTTCCACACAGCAGCCAAGCCCTGCTTGACTTCACCCTCATCTGCTCCCGAGACACCGCCTCGTCTCTTGCTTAAAATACGGCGAGTCCATGCCTCGACCGCTTGCTCTCCCGTCTCGTTTCGAGCTTGACGCAGGAACGGGATGAGAGATGTGCCACCAGTGCCCTTTTCGGATTTGTCGTTCTCCTTGTTTCCGCCATCTTTGGAAGCAGGCTTAGGACGATGCGCGATATTGATTTTTTGCTTCTTTTGCTGGGCTTCGTCCTCACTTGCTGCTTTTTTCGCTTCAGCACTTTTGATAATGATGTACCTGCTCACAATCTGAATGTGCTTGTCTCTGAAGGCGCTCAGCATGGCAACGCATGCATCGAAAGCGAGAGTCAGCTCTTGATCGTAACTATGCTCGTCCACAAAAGATCGTATGTTGGCCACTCGTGTCACTGCTTCCAGGAATCTAGCGTGTGGTCCTGGCATGTATCGGCGCATTTCATGAATGAAGTTCGACGCGGGCGCCTTCGACTTGCGCTCACTCTCTGGAATGTCCTCCTTGCGTACCCCGGTGGGCAGATGTTCCACACCAAGCACGATGTCGAAGAACTGGATGATACTCGATTGGGCGTTGCTACCGCCGCTGTACTGCACGTAACGCTGTTTGTTTATCGGACCTCCGTTGTCGAAGATCACACCATTTGGGAGTCCGGCTTCCTTCATATTCTTGCTGCCCGCTAAAAATGGTCGAATGCGATGATAGAAGACATGAGGGTCACAGTTGTCATACATGCGAGAAAGCATAGCGCCGAGCTCGTCGAGACGTTCAGCGAACGCTTTCAGAGCTTCTGTGACTGCCCGTCTGTCGCCGTTCCGGGCGAAGTCAATGGCGTGCAGCATGAGTGGCACGATTGGACCGGCTTTGGCTTCGATTGCAACACTGATCAAGTAGAACCACTTCTCATCGAGAGATCCGGTGAAGGTATCAATGGTATCTAGATTTGCGAGCGTGTCCATGCGTTCTGCATTAAAGATTGGCTTCCAATTCCAGAGCACCAGCCCGGCGTATGTTGCGACTGGGGGCAGCTGCAACTTCTTGCAGATCTTCAAGAACGGGACTGTGACACACGGTGGTACGCGTTCAGACGGCACATCGCTGCCCCAGATGTACGCATGCGTGATAAATGCCAGAACGCTGTATGCGCGCTGCCATTGAGCATCGCCGGCCAGACGCTCTGTCGACAGAATGGGCATCTTGTCCACAGTCTCACACAGCCTCTTGCTCAGAATGAACCCTTGTAGATTCTTCATGATGTATTCCCAGGGCTCGTAGTAGGAGTCTGGCAGGCGCACGAGTGGCGCTTCTGTTGGGAGGAAGCCATTCTCTCGGGAGACGGCGTAGTCTTCGGGGTTGGGAATTGGAAACATGATGATTTGCACCAGACGCAGGCTTGCTACGTGATCACGTCAATTCGATATTGACGTCCTACGTTGCAAGCCCAGCCGCATTTGTATTCCGAGCGGTTGTCTATTCGTGGTGGGACGTTGCGCTTCCAGAATAATCGCTGTTTCACGAGGAATAGGTCTGCAGTTGCGGCTCGCGGGTTCTGGGAAGGTCTCAGGTGGGAGCGCGTGAAGGCAAGAGTGAATGTCTGTGGAAGGTGGAAGTCGAGGAGGGGCTGAGATTGAGGTTTAGTTGCGGGTAGTGGCAGAAATGAGGTGATGCGGGCGGCAGTCTAGATTTGGAGTCAGTGAGAAAGAGGCGAGTGCTAGTGCTTTCATTCGGCGCCGACGTCGGCTTGATGGCTATGTAATCGACTTTCAGGTGAGCGATGAGCTCACAACCTGACGAGCTTGCGCTGCTCCGGACATGGCAGGCTGATGAGAAATGGTGTGTTTGGAGTGACACCGTGACGCCTCCGGAAGTCCGTGTGCTGCCGCTGCCCCTCCGACCGGATTTACGAAAGAAATCGTCTTCCTGACCACTTCACCTGGCAAAGCAAGTAGGAATCTCCCGCTGCCCCATGCACATAGGAGCATGAATTGAGTTTCTGCAGCTGTGGCAGATCATGATATTCGAGAAGATCATTGATCGCCGCGCTGTTGTGCCTGGGTCGTTGCAAGGATTTTGCTTGAAGCTGCGGGCGAAGGCGATCACAGTCTGGGAGCGCACTTGTATGTACACATGCATCGTTGCACAGCACTTCGTGTTGAGAGTGGTCATAGTCTACAGTTCCTGCATGGACAATGGACTCGTGGTGTTGTGTTGTGGCGAATGTTCACTCACATGTCCCGATTAGGAAATAAAAGCGGGTCAAAAATCAAGAAAATTCTGCATTATGATCCACCACCTGTTGGCCAGTTTCCAACGCCATAGGATGATATTAAGTAGATTCCATGTCCTGAGTAGTTACTGGAAGGTCTTTAATCGTCTGACGCTTCCCGTAACGATGAGGAAAAATTTTGTTAGATTATATACAATTTTGTTTAATTTCTCTCCATCAATCCAGCAGATCAGGCTCTGCTAAACTGGCAAGATGGCCGAGTGGTTATGGCGTGTGACTCAAGCGTAAAGCTTCTTCGACCCAGTCGATGAGTATTCTCATGGGCTCTGCCCGTAAGTTATCTTCACCGCCTCCACCACCACCGTATATTGAGCACAATAAGCTAACTAATGAAAAGGCGGGGGTTCGAATCCCCCTCTTGTCAACGCCTGCAATGGCTTCTTCTTTTGTTTTGCAGCATTCGCATAGTGTGTAGTGTGAGTGGTGAACATGTTTGAGGTGGATTTTTTTGCTTGGCGTGAACTCTGACCGAACTCTCCACAGCTCGGCGTGACTCCTGAATAGTCTATCTAGACCTCCATTGAGAGCAATACTGCAATTGACGAAGATGTGGCGCAGCGTTCGTGATGGCGTGAACAGTTCTCTCGAAAACCAGTGAATCTTCACCTCTTTCTCCCCCTGCGATCCATCCTTTTCTCCCAAGATCCATCGACTTAAAAGCAACAAGAGAAACGCTCAAACATTACCAAACATAACTGATGAAAGCCATGTGGCTGTTAGTCACTGAAACGCGCACTGCTTTGATTGCGGATGAAGATTTCTGACAAGTTATTCCAACCTAGATAATAGTCTCGATTATCCCCAGACCCATTACGCCTCCGTGTCGTAGAGCTCGGCCGTTCTTTACATCTGGATCTATACCCTACAATTGCCATGGCCATATGTGAAGGGCGGTAGGCAAAGTACGTGCATCTGGACTTCCCGACTGATGCTTGGTAAACTTGGCTTCTAATACCCCACGGGCCATGCCGTGTGAAGTTGCTGCAATGGCAATGATTGTCTGGATCCAGCAGAAGAGTGCTTTGGAAGCAATTTCTAAAGGTTTATAGGTCGTCAATGTTACCCAGTGCTGAAGGCGTGCCATAATACGCTCTACCGATGGGCAAGACCAAGTGATCGATGCTGGAAGCCAATTCGTGACAGCCGCGATATGTCCACCGCCAGGACGATCTTGTCGGATCCATAATCTTCACCCAGCCCCCAGAACTGCCCTCAGCGACCATCCTCTCGACTCTGTGCGGCCATGAGCATGTGCAAAGCCCTCTCATAAGCCCACATAGTCACTGCACTAGACGGCGCCGCCTTCACCAGACTCACGGTCAGCCCTCTGTAAAGACCAATGGCGCCCTCTTTCCTCAGAATCATCCTGATTGTGTTGAAGACGCCTCTGTCGTAGATGGGCACTCTGCCTCCAACATACTTGCTTCGACTTGGCCCTTGCACCTGCAACCTTTTCCTTACAGTGTCCAGTGGAAAGACTGCACTCTTGCTAAGCACGCTCGCCATCACCCCAGCCACTGCATCGCCAGAGCCGAAAGGCAGCTGTACAGCTGCAAGGGGCGGCTTGAGACCCTCATAGAGAGCAAAGAAGAGTCCCATATATGGCACGACTTGCCCAACACCTGCGTTCAAGCCTTTGAAGAACCCAGCATAGCCTTCGTAGCGCACAATATCGCGCACACTCCCAAGCAGCCCATCATATACTCTCTCGGTGCCCTGTGCAGCAAATCGAGTTCGCAGCAGGTCCAAAGGATATGTAGTGGTCGTGGCCGCAGTCCCAGCAACAGCACCACTGATGAAGCTCTTCGCAGAACCAGGAATGGTCACGCCTGATTGCTCTGCCACCTTATCCAAGAATTGTGATGTAGTCCGGTATGTCAAGAATTGCACAGCGCCATAGCTCAGGTACAGTCCCTCAGCTGGAATGTTGCCCTTCCAGAACCCCGTGATGCCTTCATGCTTCCAAATATCGCGAACTACAATCGCAACTCCCGTGGGCGTTTGTTTTCGAAATGGCTGAGACAGCGGATCGGCGAGAGAGTGGTAATGCAACTGCAACCTGATCTTTACTACATCCAGAGGTGCAATGCAGAAGCGTGAGATCAGGCCTGCTACGGCGCCGGCGAGGACGACTTGGATCCGCGTTCCCTGGGCCGTGTGAGCTTCAATACCAGAATCTGAAAACTTGCCATCTTACCTCATCGCGGAGATGTTCTGCCGTCGACATCCATGTGTTTCAATGTGCTCGATGGAGCATGTGGATTGCAGGACGACAATGGTGACAGCTCGGCTATGCGCGCTTGGAAAGCCCGTGCGTTTGTGCCGCCTGAACCTCTCCCGCTCTGCTCGACCAATGCCCTTCCTGCCGACAAGCTACCACCATGACGTTGCCACTGTTCCGTCAGCTTGTGCGGACACAGCGGCCATCCGTCTCAATATGTTGGCTATCAAGTGCAGGTCTTCGCGGCTTCAGCACAGCTCCACGCATTCGCCAAGAACATGAAACTAACTCGGCGAAGCAATCGAGAGGACGAAATGGGAACATAGTCAGGACAGTAATATCAGGTCCGCCTGATCCCGCTGAGAACCGACCGTCGATCGAATATGAGAAAAGGCAGCAAAAAAGAAAGGACCAAGGTCGTATTCAGGATCGCCCAGACGAACCCCAAGGCATCAAAATATCCCTCGATGGCGAAGACGTACATCTGGGGCCTGTGGCACTCAGAGACTTGTGTTCTTGTCCACAGTGCGTTGACACTTCTACAAAGCAGAAGCTGTTCTACACTCCAGATATTCCAAGCACTCTTGAAGCTAGAACGGTCGATCAGGATTCGAACAGCCTGAGAATCACTTGGACGAACGATGTCCCTGGTTACGACGATCAACATGTCACAGAGATCCCTATCGATTTCTTGCGTAGGATCCTCACAACCGGAAAACCTGAAGTTGATCCTCCTGTTATTCCACGATCATTGTGGGATGCTGCGACTTTTGCGAAGGACACGGAGGACTTTGCATACGATGCGTATATGTCCGATGATACCGTCCTGCTAAAAGCCGTCAAACAGCTTCACAGCCATGGCCTGCTATTTTTGACCAACGTGCCCGAGGACGAAGAGTCTGTTGTGCGCCTAGCAGAGCGCATAGGTCCGCTTAAGACGACATTTTACGGCAAAACATGGGACGTCCGCTCAGTACCAGACGCAAAGAACGTCGCCTACACTGCCCAGAACCTTGGCTTCCATATGGATCTCATGTACATGGAGCAGCCACCACACCTCCAACTCCTCCATTGCATCCGCTCCTCCTCCTCAGGCGGCGCCAGTCTCTTCTCCGACAGTTTCAAAGCCGTGCAAGAACTCGCAGAAAAGGACCACAATAGTTTCGACAGTCTGACGAATCTTGACGTACAATTCCACTATGACCATCCTGGCGACAACTACTATCATCAAACTCGCACAGTCATTGAACAGCAGCCCTTTCGTGGCCGGGGCAAAACTTTCTTGAACAGTTGGGCTGCCGCGCTCCGCAAACGCGAGATCCAGCCGGACGTCACCTGGTTGCAGGAGTTGGACCTCATGGATTTTGTATCCTCTGTAGCCTGGTCGCCACCGTTTCAAGGACCATTTCGCATCAGACCCGATCCTAGGAAAAACGGTGACGCACCATCGCCCGCAGTCGCAGCGAAGACTTACTCTGAGCACGTGCGCAAGTGGCACAAAGCCGCGTCCCAGTTCAACGCTTTGATTCATCGGGAGAGTCACATTCACGAACGGTTGATGAAGCCGGGCGAGTGTGTCATTTTCGATAACCGGAGAGTTCTACATGCACGGCGGGCGTTTGATGTGGGTGATGTGGGCAAGGAGAGGTGGTTGAAGGGGGGTTATATTGACAAAGACCCTTATATGAGTAAGTTGAGGATTTTGCAGCAAAAGTATGATATTTAGGAGGGAGGCCTTGGAGAATGTTCTGCAAAATGAAAGTCGCTGGATCGGGAATGTTGTGCATATTAGTTGCGCCGGTGAAATAACAGGAGCACGAGAGGCTATGGCACGTGCGAAGTACAGTATAAAATGACGAGAAATGTTCATCTGTGAGCATTACCATGCACAGTAAGGCATGAAATACAAATCCCGAATGTTCAAATCAAATGACCTGAGTCCATAATCATTTTACGCTGCGAAAGGAGCGATCACACAAAGTACCAAAAAAAGCCCAACACGTGCCGTAATATTCAATGAGTAAAAAAATCGTTGCTGCCATCACCACGCGTAAGTCATTCCCCTACGCTCTAAAACCCTTCAATACTGCCGTCTTGAGTCTGACATGTCTCTAACCGTGGATACCTCTGAATGCAACGACCTCTGAGTGCAAACACAGGTCGCTAAGCCAATCAGCAAAGCTTTTCATGGATTGGGAGCCAATCTAGTTAGGCGCTTGCACTCAGAGGTCGTTGCATTCAGAGGTATCCCCAGTCACGTGTCAAGTGTTTTGTCAACTCACGACCTGATTTGAACGTCCGAAACGATTGAATCCACATCAAGCTCCGCAGTTGAATGTGGATGGCGTTCTGGATGTTTCATTCAGAAATTGAATGCATGCAGCGGAAGCGGCAGCGATACCACCCTTGCTGAACATCGCGATGGTACATGAATCGTAGATCTGATCTGTCTGAATTGATGAACGTTCAAGTATACTGGTCGTCAATTTTCCATTATGTACACGCTTTCATCTGTTGATCATGATCTATGTCGCATGAACGCTACAAGATAAGTCTGCCATCCAACCGGCTGTGAGATACTCAAAAACCTTTACTGATCAAGACCTATTTCTTCAGATCCTGATTCAGCTCCTCATTGCCCTTCTCTTCTATTATCGGATGAGTGGTACCATTTCCATTGACTTGCTTCGCAGCTGACTTTCCTCTTGTTCTCTCGAAGAAAGTGCTGACTTCGCTTGACCAGTCGTCATCATCGACCTCGTCTTGTGCACCCTCCTTCTCTGCGATACGTCGCGCCATTGCTGCTTCCCAGTCTGCACGCATCTCCTCCACTCGCTGCTTGTAATCTTCCTCAGCATCGTAATACTTGCCAACGCCCCACATGCGCTCCCATAAGGACAAGTGTTGAGGATGAATGGCAACTCCGTGATACTCGTTCTCGCGGCCAGCACGAATGAAAGCCCAGCGTCTTTCTTGCTCCTTCAGGTCGAGACCGGTGGTGTCTGGCAGGAAGATCCAGGTGATAAGCGCACCTGCGAGACCGAACCAAGGGACAACGTAGAAGCGTGTTGGCACATCAATGTAGTTGTAAAGGATAGCTGCGGTGAGTGCGCCCAGTTTGCCAACTGCTGCACTAAAGCCATGAGCAGACGCGCGGACCGGAGTTGGGAAGACCTCAGCTGCTACCAAGAAGGTGACAGAGTTAGGCCCGAACTGGTTGAAGAATGACGACAAAAAGTACATGGCCATGAAGGAGTGCACACCAGGGCCTTTGGCGTAGTACTCATAGTCGAATGCTGGAATGATGAAGCAGATGAAGTCGCCCGCGAAACCGACAATCTGCATCCACTTGCGGCCATAGTTCTTGTTGTCGATCAAGAATGAAGCGAGGTAGTAACCGACGAGGGAGACTCCAATGTTGAGCAGATTCCAGAGCCAGTTCGTCATGACGGAAGTGGTTTGACCGGACAAGGTTGCGATGAATTCGGCTTGGAAGAGCTTGTTGCCGTAGAAGAAGACATCGTTGGCATACCAAGCGGCGGCAGTTGCGAAAACACGTCCTCCAAAATAGGTGAAAGTGTAGCCAAGAGATTTGACGTCGTAACCAGTAACAGAACCCTTCTTCTTTGCTTGCTGGAGAACCTTTGACGCAGATCTCATCTTGTAGGTACGGTAATACACGAGCCAGAGCGTTCCAACGGCAGGAATCGCGAAGGAAACGCGGTAGGTCCATTGTACGAGCGTCTTGTTGTATGGTGCTCCACTCTTTCCGCCGTGGAAGATGAGCAAGAGCAGGATCAAAATGACTTGGTTGAACCATTGGCCCCATCCTTGCATCAAAAAGGCAGACGTGACCTTGCGTCCACGATGAAGACGGTCGTCTCGTGTGGAGATTTTGCCGGCTCCGACAGCGTTTTCCATTCCCGAAGTTGCGGTCATCGGGTATTCTCCTCCGACACCAATGCCGTAGAAGAAAAGCGACCAGACGTAGCAAATGACCCAGCCATTGAGTGTAGTTCCCCAAGAGGCTGTCAGCATAATGAGACCGAGAAACATGATGACGGCATCCTGGATGAGACCCCATCGGCGACCGATCCAGTCACCCAGAACACCAACAAGGATTTGGCCCACGATGATTCCAACGATTTCCAGATAGTCGACAGATTGCACCCATGTCTTTGTGCAGACCGTGTTGCTCTTCCAGCAATCGGGAAAGGCCGCCTGGAAGAGAGGCTTGACGTTTCCGATGGAGAAGAGGACATATCTTTTCGATTATTAGCTTGAGAGCAGAATTGAGCATATGTCACAACTCACCCCTCCAAGAGAAGACCCATGCCGGGGATCACCATATTTCTAAAGTAGTAACCGACAGGACTCAGAGGATCGGCCTTCATCATGCGGCCAATGCTCTGCAATTCACTCTTGGCCTCTGCGGAATCAACCTTGTTGACGAACTTGAGCCGCTGACCGATCTTCATGTCGGCCCAGTAAGTGCCGTTCTCGTCATAGCTGTCGTCAGGAAGGAGGAGAGATCGAAACACTTCTGACTCGTTGGCCTTCATGTCTCCCAGGTCGGCAGTGGCCACGTGCTGGCCGCCCATGTTGGGCCCATGGGGTGCGGCAATGCCATAGTCTCGCATTGATGAGTCGCCCATGCTGGCGATATGGCAGAGGCTTGGCGACAAGAGGCGGTGGCAGAGAGCCGTTGTTTGGTGGCCGCGGACAAGCTTCTATAAGTATGTTAAGCTTTGCGCCTGGGCGCCGTCCCGTGCTTGTGGGCGATGGACTGGGCGCTGTGCCCGGCAGCGTGGGATTCGAGAAGGATTCGAAGTGAGGATGGCAAGCACGTTGCAGTGCTGTCAGCTCTGTATGGCTGCGCCGGTGATCCTCGGAAGCAGCGGCAGGACAGGCTATGTGGTGTGTTGGATGGCACTGGTCTCGGAGGGATGAGATGGGCTCGAGGGAAGGCGCGACGGTCGACACTCGGCAGTCGCCAAATGAAGGGCCAGCGCCGGAGGAAAGATGAGGCAAGAGGGTAGTGGGTGACGAGGAGGGTGTGACGGTGTTGATGAGCAGCGCGCACTTGGCATAGATTGACTTCGCCGGTTGAGATTGAACTCTATTCCCGCAGCCGGAGTCCACTGCACAGCGGAGGCGTGGGACGGTGACAGCGTGTAGTAGCAGTGGGCGTGAAATTTCTTCGCTGCCCGCAGTGGCACTGGACGCTGTTCAGCAGAGCGGAGTGTCCACTGCAAGGTCTGCGCGTGCCGATGGCCGAGCGCCGCCAGGGAAGACTGGCGCTCGACCATCCAAGCTCGCCCAGCATCAGCGAACCGGACGTGGCATCTGGAAACAAGCAGCCGCCGCGGCGTGGCATTGCAGGGGCACAGCTCGTGTCTGCCACCGCGCACATGGCCGCGCCGCCTCATCATCGTCGTCGGCAGCGCAGCAGACATCGCCGACGACGTGCTGATCACAGAGAGAGACATGTCTTTAGATGAAGTCTGGTCAGCCAATCAGAGCTCCGAATGCGCCCACGTTCTGGAGGACTGGACAGAAGACGTCTGTGTGCGGCAGCGTCCGCTCCGAAAAAGTGGCCTTCCTCCACTTCTCGTGTGGACACCAGCTCCAGTCTCTGCCCTCAACCCTCGGACCCTGACGAGATCTCATTTATCACGTTTTCATCATATCGCATTTGACGCATCTGTGCATCTCGCCGATGCTTCGTGCATGCCACAGCGGTGCTCAGCTCTCTGCTCTATCGACGTGGATCTTGAACATTCGTCTCGCCCGCGCGGACAGGCAGTGGCCAGACCAAGCTTTGCGCCTGCTGTCTTGGCGCACGCCTCTTTTTTCAAGTCTAGAGCTTGGGTAAGCTTGGGGTCAGCATTGCTCGACGACATGCCAGTACCTGGCGAGTTGCCAGCTGTGTCCACGAGTGCCCATCTGAGCTGCAAAGCATGAACTCAACATGCTGTCTTCTCAGTTCGTGAACACGAGAGTATAGCATACAGCGTGCCGAATGGATTGGCCACATGAGACGAGATTCACTTCGCCCGACCGTCCTCCGCTAGCTGACGGCAACAGGGCCTCATTAGCAATATCCCAGAAGGGCATGAGGCCACGCCATCGCTGGCAGGGCTGCGGCAATAAGCTTTTGCGGTTGTTCATATTTCCCGAAATAGGTATGCCCGGTGTCTTCACCATAGCCCAATTCGAAACCAGTAGCTTGCAAAGGGACTTGTTGCTCTACATATGCTGCATGCGTACGGCATCGCCCAAGTATGAAGATCAAGTCCAGCGTGCATTCAGAACGGTAAGAGTAGGGCATGAAACCCGCCCGGATTATTGATATATCGAACATGGGAGCAGCAAACATTCGCATCCCTTAGCATGATTACGCACATGACGTTAAGTATCAAAAGCGAGCCTATGATATCGGATATCCCAGAGAGCAGGCTCATTTGAAGCTCTTATACGTGAGGCGCGGTCCAGTCCGACGAAAACATTGTCAAGCAGGAAGCCATCAACACGCGCTGAGGTAGAAGAATCAATAAACCTGCGGCACGATGGTAGCCATTCCCTTTGTGTCGCTCAATTACTACGAAATTGACCTTGATCTGGATGAAACATGCGTGACGTGGAAGTGCCGATCCATCACCCCATTTCTCACAACCTGGAACGCGAACAGTGAAATTCATCAAATGGTCTTTCGCCTTTCATTGTCATCATCGACTGTATGTTCTCTGTGGTATCTATACGCTAGGGAAAGACACGATGCAAGTCATTACCATCCCATGGGCAGCCAGCCCTGATGCGCCGTGCCCAAAATTTCTCAAATGTACTCGAGTGCCTCCTGAATTAGGCCTCCACGCTTTCAATCCTCAATGGTGACTGTAAGTTACAAGTGCTTTTGATCTCCATCGTCGTAGCAATGACCCCTCTATGCGAGGAAAGCAACGACGGCGCCGAAGAGAGCGGCGACACCACCGCTGACCTGGAGTGCGCTGGCAGCACCAGTGGCAGTGGCTGGAGAGGAGGTTGAAGCACCACCACCGACGGCACCGGCCTCTGTTGATGAAGCGCCGACAACGGATGTGACAGTTGCGGCCGAGGTGGCAGTGAGGAGAGTGCTGTTTCCGCCGGCGACAGGGTATGGAGCGCTCTCGACTGGTGGAGTGTATGCAGCTGGAGTGGTGGCCACGACAGGAGTGGTAGCTTCGACGGAGGTGGCTGGGACTGGGACGATGACCGAAGACGACGAGCCGTAGCCAGCTGGAGCAGAGGACTCGACTGGAGCAGCCTCCGAAGAGTAAGCTGGTGGTGCTGGGGCCTCAGATGTGGCGGCGACTGGGGTGGTCTCTGCGGATGGGGTGCCGTAGCCAGCTGGGGCGGTGGCCTCGGCGCTGCTCACTGCTGGAGTGTAGGCGACTGGGGCGGTAGGAGCTCTGAGTAATCGTCAGTACATCGGCGCGGTCGAAGCACAGGTTAGGTTGTGAGTCTCACTGAATCTGTCCATCTGCGATCTGCGAAACCACGTAGCCGCTTGGCTGGGTGTCGTCGTTGAAGTTGCTTCCATCGTCGACCGATGCGAAGGTGGTGCCAGCGGCGGCGAGAACGGCGATGACGGAGTAACGCATTTTGATGTTGTTGAGTTGTTGGTGATTAAGTGATTAAGCTGTCGGTGAGAAGTGGTGTATTGGAGAGAGAAAGCTGGTGCTTATAGCGACTGTGAGTGTGCAAATGCAGCGAACGAAGGATGAGAGTTGTAAGTGAAGGTGGTTGTCGTTGGAATGGAAGAGTCGTGCTTTTGTGCGTGGCTAGCAGCAGCATGTTCGAGACGTGCGACGCCAGGAGAACGGCTAGCTTGAAACAAAGTGGGTCAATGTGGCGCTCCGGCATCATGTTCGCGTAGCCGCGACTCTGCCGTGCTTTCAGGAACAGGAAAACATCGACGCTTTTTGGCTTTCCGCGACGACTCTCAAGCACATGCAAGCTTCTCTCGCATTCTCTGATCGTCAGCGATCGCGCCTTGTCGCGGCGCAACGCGTACGCATTCCAGCGCTTTCTGGACGGCGCTCGCCAGTCTGTTCCGGCGCACAAGTGAAAGCCTCACGTCGTAAGGCGATCGGTTGGCGTCCGGCGTGGAGGAGTGGGCCGGATCTATGCTTAGCCCACAGGGGTTGCGTATAGTAACCCACAACCCAAGAACTTGATTCGAGGCCTCTCGCCTGCCACGCAATGCCGTCCCAACGTTGGGTGATTCGCGACCGGCCTTTTAGCCTGCTGTGGCACGTTGAACGGGATGGAAGAGCACGAATCACACAGAGCCCTACCACATAACAGCATCTTCGCTCCCGATGGCGCATTGTATTCCGGCAGCACAGCGCTGATCCCCTCAGCAACCATTGTAGTCGCAGGGCTTCATGTCGCTCGCCAAGATGCCGTACTTGGCCAATATGTCGCAAATTGAGGCCTGGTGCGAGCTAAAGTGCGTTGTGATTTCGGACTGTGCTCATCAGACGTGTCCAAGGCGCACCAAGCGAAGATCTCTTCCACGAAGGTCAAGCAATTTCTCTCGCGATCATGGCGAGACTGAGGAGTGCCACGGAGAGGCTTCTGAAGGTGTCATTTGTACTTATTGAAGACATTGCATTCTTCTGATCTCGAAGCGGCCTTGTCGAAGATGTCCAGTCAGTAAAGCTCTCACGCCGGCTTTACGCCTTGGTGGCCGGGAGTCGCGGAATGGTCGTGGTGAGATGAGCGCCAAATATTGAGCATCGACGAGAGCTCTCAGAATAGCTGAAGCCGGATGGCAAGCAGCACAATACAGGTGGCTGTGGATCTTGGTTACCACGGCGAGACGCAGCCTTCAGGAGCCTGCGGTGCCTGCGTCTGCCGTGTCTCGTCGCGTGAGCGGCATCTTCCTTGACAGCCCACACCCCGATGCACGGCATTGCGCGTACTGTGGTGATTGTATACAAACACAAACACTCCCGCTCTCCACATTCGTTCGGGGTCGTGGCTCCATCAACGCGTCGCACAGCTGGCGTGGCAGGCGCGTACACGCGCGGCGCTGTGTCGACCTGGGCAGCGGCTCCGTTCGGGGCGAAGACGCTGCCATCGGAGCTCTTCGGCGGCCATGGCGAGCTGGTGGGAGTATTCCGTTTTCCGGCCTCTTGGATGGGAATACCTTCTGCGGACGATGGTTGCTGTTCAAGAGGTGCAGTCGCTCCCTCAGACAACGTTGGCGTGAATACGAGATGACGGGCCACTCCTTCCCGAGACACTCGTGGCTGCCTGGCCTCGGCTCAGCATCGTCGCAGCGCAGTCACGAACGTATACCACTGACAACACATGTAGCACCAATAACCACGCCGCACCCTATTCGAAAGCCGAACACACGGTATCATCAAATTTCAGCCTTGTTACTACGATTGTCATAATGTCTGTCGCATCCACGGATGTCCAGGCTTTTCACAAGAATGCTACACGCGATACAAGGCCGCCGTGCCACGACCCGCATGAGCATGAAGGAGATGCTGCCGGACATACCACCTTGCACTCGGCCGACGAGTACAACGTATAGACCGGAAACCACACGCTTCGCGGCCATTTCCTCCGTTCACGAGTTCTAACGCATTGCTCGCTTCCCTCCATTCGAAGGAGTTCAAGGGTGATGCAGAACACGCCCTCAGCATTTTGCGGCTAGGGCCATCTTCGCTCCGAAATGCCGAGCTCTCCATGAAGGCTCGTATGAAGAAGGCAATTATCGTCATGTGTGCTCTGATGATCTGCCTTTGGAGCCTGCAACATGAGAACGGCTCCACATCATGGCCTTTCATCCCGCAATCCCCGCATGGCCCTCCGCATTCGACGGAGAGCACTAGCAGCGAGCCTGGTCATCACTGCGCCGAATCTCGTGTATGGCCTATAAATGTGCCCGTCGTGTAAGAATGTCGAAACCAAGCTGGCCAAGCCATTTCTTGTCAATCCGCCATGGCACCAAACCGGCTCCTGAAGCTTGTCACAACATCTTTGTCATGGTCTCTTGTTGGGCATGCGTTGAATACTGATGATCAGACTGGTTCCTCTGTTGATTACGGGACCTTTGAAGATCCTTCATCC
The DNA here is from genome assembly GCA_005356885.1 of Cercospora cf. flagellaris. Lineage (NCBI taxonomy): Eukaryota > Fungi > Ascomycota > Dothideomycetes > Mycosphaerellales > Mycosphaerellaceae > Cercospora > Cercospora cf. flagellaris. The sequence continues at coordinate 2,163,994 of RJLU01000001.1, read as the reverse complement.
AACGTCCGGCCTCGCTTCAGATATTGGATTCCAGATGCCTCGGTGGATCTGGGCGTCGTGGCTGATGACTTGCGCAAAGTGAAAGATGTTGGTATGGGAGGAGTGGAGCTGCTTGGTTACTACTTATATGGCAATTACCCGCAGCAGATCGAAGAAGGCGGCCCAGTGCCTGTCGACTGGACACAATACGGATGGGGCACTCCAGCATGGAAGAACTTGACGGATGCCGCTCTTCGAGCAACGAAAAGTTTAGGATTGATAATGGACTTCACCGTTGGCCCTAATCAAGGCGCTGGTGTTCCTGCCGAGCCGGACGACGAGGGCATCATGTGGCAATTGCTTCCATTCAACACGTCCGTACCAGTCGGCGGCTCGTTTGACGGTGTTCTGCCAGGATGGGGCTCAGGCCAGTTTGTACATTTCTCCATTCGTCACTGACTGAACACGAGACAAGACTGACATCGACACCTAGGTATCTGCATCGACCGGGCTTGTTACTTCCAAGACGAATGCCACGTGGTATGCTGCACCTGCGTGGCAGGGTCAGCAATACAATGGCACCCGTCAAGTGCTCGCCGACGCTTCGCTAGCAGACGTTACGCAGATGGTTGATTCCACGACTGGCCGTCTGCAGCTCTCTTTTCCCAGCGATGTAGAGGGCACTGCATATCAGATCTTCGCGTATTACCAAACCCGCTCAACCTATCTGGAGCAAGCCTCGCCCATCGACTTGAGTACCAACGTCCCCCAGTCGCCCGTAACGACTTACGTGCAGAATGGCTCCAGAGTGGTTGATCACTTCTCAGCAAAGGGTGCCAAGCTGATCACTGACTTCTGGGAGCAACACCTGCTCGATGGTGACACCCGAGATTTGATCAGAGAAGTGGGAAACTTCGCCTGGGAAGACAGCATGGAGATTGGAGCAGGCACCATCGCCTGGTGGACGCCAGGATTGCTGGATTCATTTCGCTCCAATCGCGGCTACGACCTGAACAAGTACCTCCCTTTGATCTTTTCCTTCAACACTGAGGCTAACGGGCCCCTTGCCTCTCCGGACCGCTTCTACACCGACGGCGATGATCAAGGTCAATCGTATGTGAACGATTACTGGCAGACCTTGACCGACCTCAATCGTGACTATCTCGACGTCTTGAGGGACTGGTCGCAGGAGACTTTGCAGTCACAATTCTCCGCCCAAGTATCCTACAACCTACCCATGGATATGCTCGCCAACATCCCGTCTGTCAATGCGCCTGAGTGCGAATCTTTGGGCTTCGATCATGTTATTGATGCGTATCGTCAATTCTCGGGACCGGCGAACCGTGAGTATCATGCTTAGACGACAGTTGATCTCGCTGATACTTTCTTCAGTGGCTGGAAAGCGCATCATCTCCTCTGAACTAGGCGCCCAACGCCAAGAAGTCTATTCTCAGACTCTCCCGGTAAGTGAACTTACTAGAAGTCATAGGTCTTGCCCTCGACCATGACTAGATTTTCAGAGGAGCGTACTATCTGATACATATGCTTATCATCTGCCTTGCGCGTTTAGGAATTGATCTGGGACACGAAACGATCTGTCGTTGGGGGTGTGAACAACTTCATCTACCACGGACTGCCCTACTCCGGCAACTATCCAAACACAACGTGGCCAGGCTACACGACTTTCAGCTACCGCTTCAGCAACATGCACGGTCCACGGCAACCCTACTGGGACCACCAGAAAGACTTCATGGACTGGACTGCCCGGACTCAATGGATCGCACAATCTGGAACGCCTAAGATCGATCTGGCTTTTTGGCTGAAGAGGAATGAATACTTCGACGTTCCTTCGGTCTATGAGCCGAACGACTTGCAAACTGCTGGGTATAGCTACGAGTACTTGAGTCCCGATAACTTTGCGCTGCCGGATGCGAAAGTGGTCGATGGCGTGTTCGCTCCAGAGCGACAGGCTTTCAAGGCACTCGTATTGAGAGGGAACGATACGCTTACTGTCTTCGGCGTGCAGAATCTTGTCAATTATGCTCAAGCCGGCTTGCCCATTATTTTCTCTGGAGGCGTCCCTCAGAATCTGACCGGGTACAATGCAACCGGCACTGAATACGTGCGATCAGCGCTCTCCGCCATTGTGAGCCTGGACAATGTTCATGTGGTTCCGTACGACAACCTCGCATCTTCCCTGCAGGAGCTAGGCATCACAGCTCGCACACGAGTCCACTCAGAACGGGTATGGAATACATATTGGCGCGAGGACTCAAGCGTAAACGTTACGTACGTGTATATTTACAACGATGCTTGGGACTCAGAGCTCGGCGGCGGTGCCTCGGCAGGCAGCATTACTTTCGAAGCTACAGGTGTACCATACACTTATGATGCTTGGACTGGAGACGTCAAGCCTATCTCTGCGTACCAGCAAAGCGCTACGACCACAACTATTGAGTTCAGTCTGGCCGGCAATCAGACGACTATAATCGGCTTCCACCACAACGAAACCGTGGCAAATGGAACGAGAATGCTCTCTGCGCCAACAGAGGTCTATGGCGCAACTCGGGATGAAACCGGACACATAGTCCTGGCAGGCGGCAATATAACACAGCCCGTGCTCCTTTCGAATGGTACAATGCTGTCGTTGCCAATTCCTGCCGCACGCGTCCAGCTCGACGAGTGGTCTTTAATTGTTGAATCCTGGGCGCCTCCACAAAACTTGGAGGAAGACCAAACCAAGCCTTCTCTGTCCAATTCCACGTACAATGTGACCAGACTGGAGCCTTGGGGAGTAATCTCAGCCTCCCTTCGCAATGTCTCCGGCCGTGGTATCTACACAACGACCTTTCAATGGCCGCCTTCGAATGGAAGCGCAGACGGTGCAATTCTGAATCTGGGCGCGATCGTGAACACTGCCAAAGCGGAGATCAATGGACAATCGCTCCCACCCCTTGATCCAACAGATGCGAGGGCCGACTTAGGTGACTACCTGGTTGATGGCACCAACACGCTCGAAGTGGTTGTTACCACCACCCTGGGAAATGTTCTTCGAACCGTTTACGAACAAATCAAATCCAGCGGAACCTTGTGGCTCGGACCTGTGCCATTCGAGCAGGATTATGGGCTGGTCTCGAACGTGACCATCGTGCCGTATCTAAGGACTGTCGTCGCTCTGTAGATTACTGTACTCGGTAGAGCAGGTATCCAGCATTGGCAGATCGCGTTACGCTCCTCAACCCTCGCTGTCAGCCTCTAGCATCGTAGAAGTATGCGTGGGGTGCATGTGATAATGACACAGTTGGTTTTTGGCGTGTCTTTCGCGTACACCGTGACTGCTCGTCCGATAGCAAGTGACCCCAGTGAGTTGGAACCACGTTCGTGGTGTTTGTTGTACTGATGACACGCAAAATCCCTTAGAGCGACATGCTCGTTACTGTCCTGTTGACACACGCTCGGCGTATTGCTGTACATGAGTCGTGGCTCAATGGTGATTGACTCCGCCTCCTACGCCCTTCTCCCAGCCGTGTATGCTCTCCTCGATATTCATCCAATACCTCAACTTAACAGCCTCTTTTGCCGCGGCCTCAAAGTCGGCTTTTGTAAACGCATCCTCCAAAACCTGCACGCTATCTGCAATGCGCGCGTTGTTCTCTTCTCGAATGCTCCCTAAATCCTCCTCATTCTCAACCTCTTCGACAGCTTCCCTCGCTTCCATGACTTCCATCAATAGCTCTGCGTCACCGCCTCCCGCGGCATCCAGTTTTGCGCTCTCGTCTTCCACATCGATGCCTTGTTGTGCAAGCAGGTACTGCGCTCGGCGCAATGGATCTTGCAATGTCTTGTATGCTTCATTAATTCTTGCGGAGAGCGCTTCGGCATGTGACTTGCGCTCAGCTGGAGCGAGGTCTGGATGAGCTTTAGCTTGCAGCTGGAGGAACTCTTTCCGCAGCTGGCGCAAGTCAGGAGTGAAGGAGGCTTTGGGAGGAGGTCCCGATGGGAAGGTCTGCGGGAAGAAGTCGTAGTGTGTCTGCGGTGTTTGAGGGATGGGTCGTTCGGTCGTGTTATCGCTGGAGCGGAGGCGAGATGCGGCGAAGAAGCGTTGTTGCGTGCCATTGACAGCAGCTCTGCATGTTCTGCATACGAATGGCTGTCGGGCAACGTGTTGCCCTCTAAGCGTGGCTGTGCCAGCCGCCTTTTGTAGCCGTGTCCTCAATTGTGTGCGCATGTTGATGTGGTTTGGTGATGTTGTGTGGCAGCTCTCGACAACTTTTTGGGTACGGGAACCGAGATCGGCTTGCCTCACTTCCTTACGTCACTACCTCGATCACATGAAAACACAAGTGAAGTCTATTGGCACAGGCATATGCCTGATATCGAATACTGCGGACTTTCCAATGATGTCTGCCGGCCTACGGTATGTGTCTGCGCGAACTCCATCGTGCTCACCTTCGCCGCCCTCCGTGTGTGTCCGCTTACATGCTGCGCATTTCTCGAGCCATGAATGCGAATATTCACATCCTCGGGCAATCCTCGCCTTCCACAGCATCGTGCGTGTAACAGGCTGCTGGACATCACAATGCTACTGTGAGAGTCCATTTGCCAGCTGGTCCGGAGGCAACAACTTGTCCGGACCGAATGACATGGGCAGGAGCTGCTCGAGCGTCATGACCGTCGACTTTCCATCCTTGTCATACATGAGAATCGGGACGCTGGTCTATGAAGGCGTCAGTCAGCAGGTGGACGCGGTCATGTTTTGATATGTCCCTCAACATACCTCGCAAAACTCCCGGATAAACTGGCGGCACATGCCACACGGGCTGGCTGGTGGGCTGATGTCTGTTGCAACAGCTATTGCTCGGATGTCACCTTGCTTTGCGCCCTGATGTCGTTCAGTATCACGAAAAGCAGAAGGCGTGGGTTCACTCGTCTTACATGCTGGACAACTGCAGTTCCAATCGCCGTTCGTTCGGCACAGGTGCCAACGGGATATGACGCATTCTCGACATTTGCTCCCAGGACGATTTCACCGCTCTTCAGTAGCAACGCAGCTCCGACTCTGAAATGCGAATATGGGCCTATTCCGTAGCATGAGTATTGATACCATAATTGCCAAGCGGAGCAGGACAAACGCACAATATGCCCTTCCTTTTGCCTCAATGCATGCCTCGGACAATCGCTGGACCTCTGACTGCGACAGTCCGTGGATCAGTGCGGTATCATGGCGAGAATGTCCTCGTTGGAAATCAGACGAATCGGACATGGTGGAGGGAAGGGAAGAGAGGGAAGGTTTATCTTAGCGAGCTTCTCATCAAGGTTGACCGGCTGGAGAACATGTGTCCCGCTGGCCGCACATTGGAGACCGTAGCATGACAAAGCCACCAAGGCTACTGGCACGTTTCTGCTCACCGCCATAGCAACGGCGCCGAAAACACGAAAGCCAGCTTCACGCGATTGTCTGCTCTTACCTCCTACCGTTCTAGAGCAGACGTGATACACGGACAAGTGCTGTTCGCTGAGCTGCTGTGGCTGCATGGTCACACAAATGCGGCTTATCCTTATCAGCAGCACAGCTGCTTCTTTCTCCGTGGAGGTCAATGTAGGTTGCATCACTGATACGATGCGGTACTGACGAGCTTGTCAAAACGCACGTACTCGCAGTTCTGAATATGCCGCGTCACATCACCTCCCGCAAAGTCGTCCCTTTTGAGCCGGACAGAGCAAGAGACCAAGAACCATGGCCGCCGTGAACGGACACTTCGATGCTGCGAACGACTCCTTCTCACCTTACCGATCCGACGGGAAGCTTTATGGCTTCGTCTGCATTGTAACAGGCGCAACACAGCCAGTAGGAAGAGCAATTGTGACAGAATTGGCAGCACATGGAGCAGCATGCATCTATGCTTGCTCATCGACACCGCAGGATGATTTCGGAGCATTGGAGCAAGAGGTGAACAAGATGCACCCAAATACAAAAGTGATCGGATACCCTTTCAAGCTTGCAGATGAGCAGGACACTCTGGGGCTGATTGACGACGTGCTCAATTCTTGGGGAAGACTTGATATCTACATTACGTCCTCTGGGCTGCTCGGTCCTGCGTCAATTGCGGATACCACGCCTGCGGATTTGCACCGCTTGTTTGAGGCGAACAGCATGGTAAGCTTAGATCGGTAGAATTAGAAATAGGCACAACTAAACGGATCTACAGGCGCCTTTCTTCGCTTTGAAATATGCACCACCAGCAATGCTCAAGACCACGCCGAAAGGCAATTATCCCAATGCCACTCCGAAAGACCAAGCTTATGGATCAATAATTGTCGTATCTTCCATCGCCTCTACTACTGGCGGATGCTGGGGGCCAGCCTTCACTATGGCATCTCACGCAGCTTTGGGTGTGGTCAAAGCCGGAGTCGCCGCTCTGAAAGGCACAGGCGTGAGAATCAACTGCATCTCGCCAGGCACGGTCGACATTGGCGTCGATTTGGAAAAAGTCGATAAGCGTGGCTTAGAACACCAGTTGCCACCGTCGAGCCTACAGAGTCGAGAAACGCAGAAACAGATCATTGGGCTGGAAAGAGCTGGTAAGCCAATCGAGGTGGCAAAGGTAGCTGGCTTCCTCGCGAGCGGATTTTCATCGTATGTGACTGGCGCGAACATGATTGTGGATGGAGGGAGCAGTGTGATGAATCCTCTCACGATACCGATATAGACTGAATATCAAGCGCGATACATGCTGTTATTGAGCTTGTCGATATGGAATCACTCCGTAACCTGTCATCCTGCTCCTGCCAAAAAGTGCCGACATTGCGGAATCATGGTAATGCAACACTCAACGCCATCGCTGTAAACTCGTCAGAAGCATTGCTGCAACCCCTTATACGCTCATAATGTATGATAGAAAACTTCTAGTTCAGTGCCCACGCTCCACTTTGCTGCCCATAGAGGACGACAGGCGATGTCTAATCCAAGGTACCCCTCTTCTTTGCAGCACGAACTTCTAACCAGGTGAGGTACTGTGGGTTGCGTGCTGGTTTGGGTTTGCGCCCTGACCGGCGAGGTTCATCCTGGAGTAAAGCCAGCTCATTTAGGTCGAATTCGCCCTCTGCGCCGTTTTGTGAAGCTGACTTGGTGTTTTCTGCTGGAGTAGACTTGGTAGTCTTGAACATGCTTGAGATCTTGCGGGGAGAGATCCTGACAGCGGCAGCGGACGTGGTCCTGGTGCGTTTCGAGGGCGGCTCAGACTCTTCAGGACCAGAGTCTTGTATACTGGAGAGGTCGGAAAGTGATGATGACTCTGTGGCAGCGGGTGCGGAGCGCTTGCGAGGCTTGTGTGGTATGTCGCTGCTGGTTGAGCTCTGTTGTTCGCTATTCGTGCTATCCGTTGCTGAGCTTTTGCGACGACCTGCACCTTTGGCTCCTTCAGTTACGACTGAGAGTTTGCTGGCAGTGAGTGAGTGCAGACGCGCCGAGAGGTCCGGTGAGATGCCTTCTCCTCCTTCAGTCAAACGCCGAAGCAGTTCCTCTGCAACCTCATCGTTGGTCCAAGCTTCGAAAGTGCTTCTGCTGCCGCTGCGCTGAGTCTCCAGTATGTAGAGTCGTTTGAGCAATTCCTGTACGACAGGGTCAGAATCATCAAGGGTCGTATTCTTCTTGCTGATGCGGTCTAGGTTTCGTTTGTGCTGATCCAGTTGCGACTGCATAAACGAAAGCTTGCCCGCGAGTGTGGCGTTCACATCTTCGAGCGCCTTCACCTTTGTCGCCAGAGCAGCGTCTGAGTGCGAGCTGGACCTGTTGTTCGGAAGGCTGCTGTTTATTGATTCCTGAGACTTGACATGGTCTTCTATCGTCTTAAGACGGAAGCGGAGATTCTTGGGCAGTCGTTGTTCTACAATTTGAACGCGGCCATCAAGTTCCTCGTGGGATAAGGCCAGCTTATCGTGAGACGTGGCCACGCCTTGCAGAGTGTCCTTGATCTGTCGTCGCAACGCCGTCTCCAGTTCGCCGAAAGCTTCATCATCAGTGGTGGTGTTGTAGTTTGGTGAGGCACTGCTGGTAGCCATGATTCACTGTGGCGTGTGCGCCAATTTGTCGTACAATCGTAAGAGCGTAAGATCAATAGAAATATATCATCCGACCGGGACAAGGATGGAGAAGTGCGGCGGAACTTCCTCCAGCAGAACGGCCTGCCGTTTGCCGTTTGCAGCTTCCAGTGTGCGTCAAACTCAGTGACAAGCTTGGGACAGTTGGTCCGTGGTGGAAGAACTTGCTCTAGGCAGAGTGTCGCTCATCAGATGTTCAGCCAAACAGTGCGATTGTCGAGGGGTAGCAAGTGCAGGCGGTGGCATCGGAGTGAGGGACAGACGAGGTTATGTTTGGCCGAGAGCGGCACGGCTGCCAAGAAGTGAGCCGATGCCAGCCACCTTCACGACGTCTCTCTGACTTCCGTCTGACTGCCTCCTCATCCTCATCCTGCAAGATCGTTCGGGTGACTGCCGACTGTCACTCAGCGCGAGGTGAGGCGACTAGACAAACCATACAGGTCAACGAACCGCAGAAGTCGCCAGCGCGTCAACGGCGCATGTAGCTACAACTTTCACGTTACGCCGCACGATCGCCTTGCATTGAGGTCCAATGCGCAGGCCTGATCCGCGCGCAGGTTGGTCTGATATTTGCTTTCACCATTGACATCGCGACTACAGTCTTCTCGTCTCAGTGCAGACAACGTTCACCATGGACTCTCCACCCGCAGCGCCTCTCGACGATGCCGTCAAGCTGAGATCTTATCAGCAGGAAATGCTGCAGCTGAGCCTCGAGAAGAACATCATCGTCGCCATGGACACCGGATCAGGGAAAACGCACATCGCTGTCGCTCGCATTCGTGCTGAGCTGGAGCGTATGATGGGCGACGATGTAAGCCAGCCACTTCACCAGTTTGCATCGTCTTCTGACCTTCAGTTCAGCTCATCTGGTTCTTGGCACCTTCTCGAACTCTGGCAGAACAGCAGCACCACGTCTTGAATACAGAGCTTTCTGCTTATGGCATTCGTCTACTGACTGGAAATGACGAGGTAGAGAAGTGGACATCGCAACAACTCTGGGATGCAGTCTTCACCAATGTCCGAGTCGTCGTCGCAACGCCAGCCATTTTGCGGGATGTCTTGACCCATGCTTTCGTCAAAATTTCGAGACTTGCTCTTTGCGTGTTCGACGAAGGTAAGTCGGAAAAAGTGCGCCAAATTTGCTCGAACTCATCACAAATCGCTCTATAGCGCACAGGTGTACAAAGAAACATCCCATGAACCAGATTATGCAAGATTTCTATCGACCAGCACAGGCCAAGGGCGAGAATGTTCCTCACATATTGGGCCTGAGCGCCAGCCCAGTCATGAGCACAAAGGCTGGCAGTCTTGAAACAATTGAGTCAAATCTTTTCTCGAAAGCCGTCACACCCAAGGTGCATCGAGCTGAATTGGAGAAGTATGTCCACCCCCCGGAGTTTCAGACGATTGTGTTCCATGGCTGCGGACATTACGACCAGGCAGACCCACGCAATGTTTGTGCGGCATTGACGAACGCTGCTCGAGCCTACGATATCATGAGTGATCCATATGTAGTAGAGCTGAAGGAGCACATCGACGGCAAAGCTCAAGAGAGACTGGAGAAAGTGCTCATGAAGCGCGACACTTACTGTCTGCGGCAGCTCCGGGCACTGAAATCAAGAGCAGTCGCACTCCAGGACCAGCTCGGAATAGACATGGCTCAATGGTATGTCTCTGCCTGCATACAAAAGTTCAAGGCGCAGCCTGTCGAAACCTCGATTCTGCTGGAGCTTAGTGACAAAGAGCGAGCGCATCTCTTGGCGATTACCGATGCAATCGAGCAACAAATCGCTTCATTCTCCATTCAAGGTGACATCGTGCTCAGCGACAAAGCCTGCAAGCTCATTGCCACCCTTCAGCAGCATGCTAATGCCACGGTCCGGTGCATCGTGTTCGTCGAGCAACGTGTCCAAGTCACTGCTCTCGCAGAATTGCTCCGGCAAATGCCCGCGATGCGCGAGCTCTACACAGTCGCAGCTTTTGTGGGCACGTCAACAAACACAAATCGCAAATTATCACTCGCAGACTTGGTGGCGCTCAAAGATCAGGAGAATGACCTCCAGGCATTCCGAGAAGGACGCAAGAATTTGATGATCGCGACCAACGTTCTGGAGGAAGGCATAGACATATCCGCGTGTAACTTGGTTTGTATTATACTCCAATCAGCGGCCACATTTCTGATCTTCTTTTAGGTCATCTGCTTCGATGCACCGAAGAACTTGGTGTCGTTTGTGCAGCGTCGTGGACGGGCGAGGAAGGCGAATTCGAAATATGTATTATTTGTGTCCGAAGAAGAGAACGCCCGGGGCCGCAAAGAGTGGTCTGCTCTCGAAGCGGAGATGAAGGCAAGGTATATGGACGACTTAAGAGCTGTCGTCATCGAAGACCCAACTACTGAGCCCCAGCGAACATACGAGGTGCCTTCGACCGGCGCGCTACTAACCACAGCAGATGCCAAAGCACATTTGTATCATTTTTGCAGCGTGAGTATCTCAGGAGGTACGAAGTATGTGGACCTACGACCAGAATTCAGCAGTCACGAAGATCCTAAGACAAAGCTTTGGAAGGCGGAGGTAATTCTGCCTACATCGGTCCACGCGAGCATGCGGCATGCAGTTTCTTCGAAGGCATGGGAGACTGAGAGCGACGCCATCAAAGACGCTGCATTTGAGGCATATGTCAAACTCCATCGAGGAGGACTGGTCAATGATAATTTGCTTCCGCTCGTCAAGAACTACGGTCCTGAGCCTGGCACCGAGCATGTCAATCAGCCTTCGATTGTGCAAGTCTCTGAGCGTAAATCGCCCCTCAGGGAGGCATGGCGCAGTGCAAGTCCAAGCACGAGGTGGAGTTGTCCCAAGATCCAGCTTTTACTACAAGGCGAACTCGTGGTGGAGTTGACTATGTGGGTACTGGGCCAGACACCCGTTATCGATTCTTTCGATCTTTACTACAACAGTCACAAGACCTACCAAGTCAAGGTAACAGCTTGCAGTCCAGGGGAAGTCCTATCGGACGAGGCGCAGACTACGCTGAGAGCTTGCACAGCTACGCTCTTGGCCAGGGCGCATGGCCATCGGATGTCGGCCGCCCAAGACGACTTCGCTGTGCTCTTTCACTCGGCGGAAATCATGAGTGCAAGCATTGCAGACAAGCAACCAGAACAAAATCGAAGCGCGGAGATCGTGCTCGCCTCGATTTCTCAGGTGGAAGATGCTGGTTTGGTGCGCGTGGCATCCCAACAGGGGCGCTCATACTTTTTGCACAGCATAAACCAGGACACAGAAGAACTGAATCTCACTGCCTTTCCAAAGCGAAAAGACTTTCTACATCCCGCGGTTGAATATAGCGTTGCACACACGGCAAGGAACATCTGCAAGGCTGCGGAGTGTACAATTGATTCACTTCCAGCCAAATATGCGCTACTCTCAGCTTTCGTGCCGTCTATCTTGCACAAACTCGAAATAACTCTGATCGCGCAAGATCTTGCTCAGAACAAGTTGGGGACAGTCGGAACCTGGGAACTGTCTTCACTTTTGGAAGCGATCACCTCACCTGCCGCTCGAGAGCCTTACGATTACAACCGTCTGGAATATCTCGGTGATTGTATCCTCAAACACTGTACGGAATTGCAATTAATGGCCCAGTACAAACACTGGCCAGAGGCATACCTCACGAGGGAAAGGGATCGCATTGTGCGGAACAGCAATCTCGCGAAAGTAGCGATTGACTCTGGACTTGACCAATACATACTTGCTGCACCTTTTACAGGAAGCAAGTGGCGTCCGCCCTACGCAAGTGACATGCAGGCACCAGACACACGCTCCATGTCAACCAAGACTCTGGCAGACGTCGTGGAATCCTTGATCGGAGCAGCATATATCAGTGGTGGTCTTGAGAAGGCGTTCTGCTGCATCAAGACGCTTTTGGCTCACGAGATCTGGGACACCCGGAGTCACTGCGTTGAAGTGCTGCTTAAGGAACTGCCGACTACTTCCATCACAAATCTTGCACCACTCGAGAAAATCATCGGACACACCTTCGAGCACTCTGCTCTTCTTGTCGAGGCTACCACGCATCTCTCCTTCCCATTCAACCGGACGGGCGTTTCATATGAACGTCTTGAGTTCTTGGGAGACAGTGTGCTTGACATGATCGTCACACCGAAGCTCTTTGCTCATGCAAATAAGCTTAAGCACTGGCAATTGCATGGAATGCACGCGGCATTGGTCAACAGCCACTTTCTAGGGTTCTGCTGTTTACAGCACACCATCTGTGACGAGACTTTCCAGGTCGTCTCGGATCAGTCTGGAGGATTCCGGACGCTTGAACAGCAAAGAGAAGTCCACCTCTACGACTTCTTACGCGCTGCGCCTCAGCTCAATAAAGACAAAAACGCTACGGCTATCAGATATCAAGAGCAAAAAGAAAAGGTCAACCAAGCACTCTTGACATGTGACGAATTCCCTTGGGTGGAGTTGGCGGAGCTCTCGCCACCCAAGTTTTTCTGCGACTTGATCGAGGCTATTATCGGCGCCATCTTCATCGACACCCGTGGTAGCTTGGAGGTATGTGAAGCGTTTGTTGAGCGAATCGGTGTTCTGAAGATCATGCGAAGGTTTCTCGATGACAATATCTCGTGCGTCTCGCCCAAGGAGATGCTGGGTATCTTGGCAGATCGAGACGAAGTCAAATACACAAGCAGGACTAATGAAGAAGAGAATGGGAAGAAGTCGTGGCAGTGCTTTGTAAAAGTTGGCGAAGAGGATATAGCCAACGTTGGCGATTGCAATACCAGAGAGGAGGCCGAGGTCAAGGCGGCTCATATGGCATGCAGTATTTTGCGAACCAGAGGGCATGGAAGAGCTGAGAGTAAGAAGAGAAAGCTGGACGATGCCAGCTTTGAATTGAGCGAGCAGATGGAGATCGATGAGATGGCAGACTGAGATGTTGGCATGGACTGTAGTATTCGAGGCCGACGAGCAGGTCTACTTAATGTGTGTAAAAAAACAAAAAGTTTTCGTGGACTACTGTCAGGTATATCCATTGCACGCTCTCTTCTCCCAATGACTTATTAGCAGGATACCAAGACAATGGCCAATGTTCATGCTACTCCGTGTTGCGACTCGTGCTAATGATTGATCGCGGTCCGGGCGGAGAAGCCTAGTCCAAGAAGAGCTGAACCCTCCAACAGTTCGCCTCGGGTTCACCCGGAAGCATGGAACTGCAACTGCAGACGCGTGCCTCCCACCGACAACAGCTGACCTGCAGCTTCAAGCTTACTGCTACATGTACCTCGGACGAAATACGATGCAGTCCCTCATCTCCTCTCTGAGGCGAAAGCCTTTGAATGCACTGCGAACGACAATGGCTCGCGGCGCACGATCCGAATCTTCTCAAGCCGGAAATAACTTCGTGAAGCGATTGACCTTCTTCAAGGTAGCGAAGGAGGAGGACATTCAGGCCGTCTTGAAAGAATACGAGATTTTGCGAAAGAATGCTTTGAAGGTCAGCTTCCTCCCTCTCGTTCTCCTGTATAGCAAGGAATATGCCAGAGAATGGTAAGGTCGTGCACGTTCTGCTCTGTGCTAAGTCATCATTTTACGACAGGACGGCAAGCCGTACATTGTTTCGAATGTTTCTCTGCGCGTCTTGAATACATCGTCGCCGCTCAGTGAAGGCTATACCATAGCTTCGCAATCTATCTTCAAGAATCACGAGGATCACGAATTTTATGACCAGAAGTGTGAGGCTCACAAAGAGCTGAAGGTAATATGTGATGTTGAATACCCAGGAATCAATGCGTGCCCTACTGACGGCGTTGCCAGAAAACAACAAGCAGAGTACGAACGGGTGTCATGACAATAGTTTCGGAAGGCCAATGGCCGGAGCCAAAACTATAAACAAGGTTCGGGCGCATGTCCCAGCGCTCTTTTCGCCAACTTTTCCAAAGCGCTCTTCAAGTTCCCGTGTTTCTATGTGCCGTCCACAATTGGAGACCCAGCAACTTTGACTCCTGCGGAGTATCGGAAGGGTCTGCGGTGCCCCTCAATTTTGGTCCCGGGAGCGATAACTTACGAGTTCCTGGAACTGGTTGTTGGCATGGCCCCTTGCAAGGGTGACTGTCGTAGTCATCCCATAGGAATTCGACCCGCAATCCTCGCCCGGTTCCGCATCGTGATGCCAGCTGAAGCTCTCAACCTGTGTGACTTCCCCAATCAGATTGAGGACATAGGCCTGTCTGTGTTCATGGTTCAAGCTCAATATCATTCACCAGATCCCAAGTCGGCACCTTCGTCTTATCGAACGTCCCGATCGCTTTGCCGTCGAATCGGTGTTGTGCCGTTTTCTCCTCAATGTACCACAATGCTGAATGCCGAACTGTTTCCCAATCTATCACGCTGGCGCCCAGAATGCCGTCTTCACGGGTAAGTCTGTCGAGAACGTCCTTGGTCCAGCTAACGCTGTTCCACCCGCCGGCGTCGCTGTGCTTTTTCACTCTCGTGCCCCGGAGAACGTCCATCAATCGTTCTTTGTCGAGCACTTTCCCGAGGAGAAGGCGAACGACGATCATGTCCACCGCTGTCAACCAGACTTTGCGCTCCTCAAAATGGTATTCTGTCCTGATCGTGTCTTTGTCTTTGGTCTCGTCAATGATGACAACATCTTTGGCATGACATTTTGTGCCTTGCGAAGACTTGTTCTCATGTTTGGGGCCGACCAGAAATGCCCAGTGGTATTTGTCTTCTTTGCCCGGCATCACGGGCTTGGTGGAAGCAGCGCGAGTGTAGAGTGCGAGGTAGAAGCGTTCTTTATTTCGAGGCATGGTCGGTGAGCACATAGTAGTGGAAGAGAGGGCCAATGAGGCCCACGGAGGCAGCGAAAGGAGTCGAGCGAAGCTGAATAAGATCTGTTATTGGGCATAAAGGGCCTGCCCGGAATTGCAAAACAGGAGCATGGAACAGTCTCCAAGACAGCTACGAGTGCGAAAATGGGCTGCGTAAACAAGGTTCAAGGAAGTGTTGAGAGCGAAAGCCTTGGTCTGGATGAGGGAGACCTAGAGATGCTTTATAGAGCGGCAGCATTATGCAAAAGCTTGCCACGAGGCGCAGACATGCCTGGTCGAGGTTGGGGGCAGACCGTGGCGTGAATATGAATACGATCTCGGCAGATCATGGCTACACCTGGTTGCGTTCGTGATGATGCTGGCGGCCAGCACGCGACATCTTGACCTGGGGCGGAAATGTACTGTGAGAGGTGGTACAAGACGCGGCCGCCAGATACTGTAGACAGGTCCGCCCGGTCAGCGTCCAAGATGTTCTGGCCAAATGTGGGAGCGGAGTCTGGCGGTGCCGGCGGTGGAAAGGATGGCTGACTTCACTTGCGACTGGGGACGGTCGTTGGCGGAGCCCCACTTCGCGTGTCGAATTACGCGCCAAGACTTGCATTGTGCAGGCTCGAATTTTTGACAGACCACGCACCCCGCCGCCAACATCATCACCACTGCCATATCCACCATGCCTGGACTTCCACCCGGACTGCTCGAGGCCATTGAGGCCCTGCCCGCGTCGGACACATGGGGTCCTCCAACCACCAGCGAAACGACGCTCAACGGGATCCCATATGCGCCATTTTCCAAAGGCGACAAGCTCGGCCGCATGGCCGACTGGACCGCCGAAGGCAAGGAACGTGAAGGACGCGGAGGACGCCAGCAGTACAACAACCGATACCGCGACCAGGTGTACGGCGCTTCGGGTCTGCAGACTGCTTTCCAGATCGAAGGCCAGAATGAGGAAAGCTCCTTCTCCCTAGTCGATCGCAGCGCACCGACAACGCGGGGCAGAGGATTCGGGAGAGGTTCTGCCGTTTTTGGACGTGGACGGGGCGGTCGTGGTGGTGCGCAAGGTCAAAGAGGTGGGCGCGGCACATTCCAGCGTGTTGGAGGTCGTGGTGGAGCACAGCAATATGACTCGCGAGGCGGCAGAGGCGGGCGCGGTGGACGCAGAGGAGGATGGAAAGACTGGGATAAGCCACAGCGGAATCGCGAGGCCTCAGTGCAGCCTAAAGACAGCTGGAGAATGTTGGATGAGATCGACTTCAACCGCCTGCAGAAGCTCAATCTGGACACTGGCGAGGGCGAGGATCTGGACGATTATGGCTTCTTGTACTACTATGACAGGTCATACGACAAGCAGCCAGGAGCCCCAACGAGCGTGAGGAAGCTGACAGTGCTGGATCGTGCCGCGTACAATGTCTCGACTTCTTCCGACCCTGTCATCCAAGAGCTGGCTGAGAAGGACGAGGCACAGATCTTTGCCGCCGACAACATCCTGTCCATGCTGATGTGCGCTCCTCGAAGTGTATACAGTTGGGATATTATCATGCTCAAGCAGGGCAACAAGATCTTCATTGACAAGCGCGAGGGCAGCAGCCTCGACATGGTTACTGTCAACGAGAACGCAGCTGATGCCCCACTGGAGCTGAGCGAGGGCAACAAGGACCAGATCAACGCTCCAGGCGCTCTCAAGGAGGAGGCCACACATATCAACAACATCTTCCCTCTGCAAGTCGTGCAGGAATCGGAAAGCTCGAAGCGCGATATGAACCACGAGCACCCATTCTACGATCCAGCTTCCGAGACCGACCCTCCAGCGAGCAAAGCGTACAAGTACCGCCGTTTCGACTTGTCCCTCGAGGCTGACGCGGAACCTCTCCATCTTATTGTTCGATCTGAACTTGATGCGGTGGTAAAGAACAACATCTCGGGCGAAGATCAATTCCTCACTATCAAGGCACTGAATGAGTTCGACAACAAGGCGCAAGGTAGTGGAGGCGCACTTGACTGGCGAACAAAGCTCGCATCACAACGTGGTGCCGTCGTTGCAACGGAAATGAAGAACAACTCATGCAAGCTCGCACGATGGACCACTCAATCCATCCTCGCGAAGGCGGACCTCATGAAACTTGGGTGAGTGTGAAGAAACGCCTTCTTGTATCGCTTTCAGCTGACAGTTTTTAGTTTCGTTTCGCGTGCCAACCCCAAGTCCACCACCGAGCACGTCATCCTCGGTGTCTTGGGCTACAAGCCACGTGAGTTCGCATCTCAGATGAACTTGAACCTCAACAACGGCTGGGCTATCGTTCGCACATTCGTCGACATGGTCATGAAGGAGGATGACGGCAAGTACGTCTTGGTCAAGGACCCCAACAAGCCTACCATTCGCCTGTACAATGTGCCACCGAACACATTCGAGGAGGATGAAGTCGAGGCGCAGAGTACGATTCCAGAGAATGATGACGAATAGATGAGATATGCATGCGACATCATGGATGAGGGCCGGAAGAAGCAGGAAGAGAGGATCTGGCTTCATCATTCGTGTACGAAGCGTTTTATGGAAGCACGTCCGTCATGAGCACTAGGCATAGATGCGTCGATACCGAGACGAGAAGTTTCATAACACATTGACCTCTCGCCAGCGACTTTGTGCGACACACCTCCTCAATCCCAACCACCTGCATCTGCATCTGAGGAGCTGTAGGAGTCAGCCGTGAGCTGAAGAAAAGCACCAAGCTAGACCTCTTTGACAATGTAGTACAACTGACGGGCAACATTGGCTAGCGTCCATGGTGTCCTGTCCAATCGAGCTGTGATCTGGGTCAAGGGCTGCACAGGCGTTCATGCGACGTGAGCTAGCGTTCATGGTTTATCGACCAGTCAATAGCTTGCGCAGCTCCTCAATCCCAGTCGAGTGTTGGTTGCACGAGCATGCAGTCAGCTGTGTGGGTGTGCGGAGTTCGCTGTGTACTGTCTTAGACGAAGAGATGTGCAAGTGTTTGAAGTTGCTCAGTAGCAATGTTGATGGTAGACTTGTTCTCGGCAGGAGAAGTGCTCTTGTCAATGTAGTGTTGAACAGAAAGTCATCACGCTGATCTCATTTCGTTCCAACGTAGAAAAGGTCGTACGAAGGACATTGACAAGTGTCCGAGGATGTTGCCAGACGACCAAAGCGTCTGTTCGGTCATATTGATTGTCAAGATAATTTACAAGTTGTTGAATATTGACCGCCACGACCATTTCAGTGGAAGAGGCGTGGAGGTGGCGCTGCTACACATCGGTTAGAGATGAAGGCCAAGCAACAAAACACCCTCCATAAGCATACCCGGAACCGTTCCAGCTGCCGGCGAATCCTGCTTGCGCTGCGTCGATTGTGACATTGGGCTACTACCCTTTCATCAGTACAGCTCCCAGAGCTATGACGGCGAATCCCACTCTCCAAGTCTCAATTCCGTGGACCAGCGTTCGTACGACTTGATCTGTTCCCGCATCCCACGTGCATCGTGGTTGGGCTCGAATCGGAGGTCAAGCTTCGTATTCGAACTTGTGCGGACGAGCCATATGCCACCGCGAATGAAACTGGCGCTTTCTAGAAGCAGGTTAGACGGCCTCCGTGGAGGCTCAGTGCTCAAACAGCAACGCAGTCAGTCGAGTGCTCACTGTCAGAGCTCGCCCAATCGGGCATGCTCTCGTCTTCATCACGTTCAATATAGCCATCTCTGCCGGTTCTATGCTGAAGATTGTGATGGGGTGTCGTCACATGTCGGAGCCAGTTTTCTACGGTATCAGACACATACCCGCAGTCGTCATGAACACAGACTCTCTGCCGTACCTCCAGCGTGAGGTTTTCACTTTGTCGCAGTAGCCGATGGTGACAGCCCTGCAGCTGGCAAGTGAAGAAGTAGCGTTCTGGTAGCTCATCCTGATTGCCAGTGACACGGTCGGTCTCTCGTTCGACGGTCCAGTCACATCGCTCATGCTGCTGCATCTCCCAATCTGGCTTCCACGATTGGAGGTTGTCTGCAACGGGCTTCTGGATTGACACAAGGTGTTGCTTCAGCTGTTGCAACCGAGCTAGCGCCGCAGATCGAAAGTTGTAGGAGTCCATATCTTGAACTTCCATACGAGCCGCGTGGTCGAATTCGAAGTTGACATCATTGCTGGTCTGGTTGTGTTGTCTCAATTGCTCTCGCGAGAGATGCTTGTTGATTCGTTTCCATTCGTGTCGCCAGCGCCACTCTGGCCGTCCATCGTCTTGGTATACAACTTTGCCGTCAGAGCATCGTTGGTAGATTGGTGTTGTGGTACCCAACTGTGCATTTTCGTGCACAGCGACAGAGCTCCGCCTAGTGTGCGTGTATGCCGCTTGCTTGGACTTCCATACCCCATCCCACGCGGGGCCATTGGACAATTCTGGCGACCCCTCCCGGCTCGAGGTGCTTTGCGCAGGGCTGGAAGATGCGCAGACGAAGTCCTGGTATTCGCTCTCGACATCTTTCACCCATGCTCCGTATTCGCGAAAGGATTCGTTAGCAGCGCTGGTCGCCCTCGCCTGCTTGGAGAGTTGAGCAGGTAATGGAGCACTTCTGGAAGATGGACCTGGCTCTCCAACTCGTTTTCCTAACCCCAAGAAGTCACGAGACTGAATTTCTGCTTCGATGCCGGGGGCTCCAGAGAAGGCAGATCTTGTAAGATCTTTGGCAGAGCCGACGATTCGATCGACATAGGAAGCTGCCATTGCCAATGATCTGCGCCTACATGCAATGCTGACTTATCAATGAGGGTTGGGCGAATGGAAACCGGTTAAACTTTTGGCCCGCAGTGTGCTGATCGTCTGCAAATTTTGCGTGCTCCAATTGCTTCTGAGCCCGCAAGGCAAAAGTGGTTCCGGCGCACTTTTGACATGTAAGTGCTGCGATGGAACGGAAGACGTGCCTGGTAGAGCGTGGCGAGTCTGTGGGCGGCGTTCGTGGTGAAAACGTCTTTCTCGAAGTCGCTGTTGCTCGCATCGGCAGCTCGGCGTTTGCAGGGGTGCTGTCGGACGCAGAGACCGAGGAATCTCTTGCCGCTTCCAGTCGCGCTATCCTCCTCCTACTCTCCTCCAACGGTGTTGATAATACTACGACAAGAAGCAAAAAGAATGCACAGCAAACAAGATGAAAAACGGTGGCCGAACATGCGCACAGAAGAGCGTCATGTACCGCCGCCCTGGGCGAGCATCGTTCCCCTCACGGAGCCCTCGCACGACTGGGGAACTGGATGCATGGGTGCAGCATCTATTGCGGTTCTCGGAATATCTCGCGAGCACGCGACCTCATCCACGTCCCTACGCTTTTTGCGCATTTACTGCTCTCATCGAATATATCGCACGGTCGTCAAATATGCCTTGCTGTCCAGTTCGGCCAACCACTCTTCGACACTCGCTCGTTTCCAGCCTTCTTGGGCGGCGATCTCTTCGAAAGCGTGGGTGCCGTCTAAGTGCAATATCAATTGCGGCAACACGTCTCGCAAGTCGTGGTTCCGAACAGAGCTCTTGAGAGCATCTACGAGCTTCCGTTGCTCTTCACTCAGTTCTCGTGGGTCGTTTATGTTCACATGAACTTCTGGCACGGTCTTGTCTCCTCCTGCCTGAGAGCTGACCTGCGTCTCACGGCTGAAGCGCCGGGCCTGTTTGCTGAGGGGCGTTGAAGGTGCAGCAATCGCAGTACGCTCGGAGCTGACGCTGACAACGTCGTCATCGACAGCCCTAGACTTGGGCGAAAGCAAGTTGTTGCGAGTGTGGAGAGGACGCTTCGGCGTTTCTCCCTTTGCCTGTGTCTGTTCGAGTAGATTCTTCGGCAATCTGAGCCAGCCATACGTCTTGAGCTGTACCACAAGACCATGGCGGACGAGGTAAGACAATATATTCATGTAAGCGGTGCGATGGTCCCTGCTCGGGATCAGAAGCCCGTACTTGATCGGTTTGCCGCTCAGGACTTTGAGCATATTTGGGAGCGTAGGCAGCGTGGGAAACAGCTTGTGGTAAGCACTGATGTGCTGCTGTAAGTCTTCGAGTGGTGCATCTGGTGCCACGACATATGTGTTGCGCTGGTGCAATGGAGATATGATACGTGCTTTTCGCCACTTGAGCAAATGCGATGCCATGTACAGCACATCATCGACAGGCATGCCAACATATGCGGCATGTTTTTGTAGGTTCTTGGTCGGCGTGTGCTCGCGTACAAATGCTGCCAGAGGTGAAGCATCCGGGTGTGATAGGTCTAGAAGAAGATTCTCTTTGCTGTCCAAGAGTAAAATGGCCGAGAGCGGACCCAGTTTGGCGTCTTCCTTCGCACTAATATGATCCGGCTCGCTCAGATGCAAAGACATTTCCATGCCATTCAACCTGACTCCAGCGAGCTCACCTCGCGAGATGCGATCGAAGATTTCCTTCAGCGTCCAGGCTAGCTCACTCGTCTCAACGATTCGCGTCCAGAGTTCAGACATAGATATCTGCGTCTGCCTAGCTTTGGTCCTGGTCGCGAGGATCCTGCGGCTCTCTGCTTGCACGTAATTTGCTTGCTTCTGGCAGTAATGTAGAGCTCTGCTGAGTTTCTTGGCCACTTCTTGGTAGATTGCTTGCGTTTCCGCTTGTGCTTCAGCACCTCTTCCACGTGATACGAAGACAACATGGAACATAGACATGCTACCATCTGTCGTCGGGTCTGAACCAGTCGAAGAGACCGTGCGCATTGATGTTCCCAGCGCAGCGTGATCTTGAGATTCGAAGCTGTCCGGCACATGGGCGAAATCAAGTTCACTGTCTGGAGGGCGAGGTGATGGAGTTTCACGACGATCCAAAGTCAGGTTTGCCAGATCATTTGCGTCCTTGCCCGCAGATGTAGAGGAAGCATCGCCATTCTTCGGCGCCCATTCCCCGTCTTCTGACGCATAAACTGGGTGGCCGACGAAAGATAGACCGTTCAGATTAATCTCAAATTTCTTCCTGTCGCACCAGCGGCCTGGTGATAACACCTTCTCTAAGCTGCCTACGGAGCTTCCGAGAACTCGTGGTCCGGGAGGCTTCTGCGCGCCATCTAGGTTGCGCCGGGCATCGTCTGGTACGATCAGTGGCGATTCAGCGCCCGAATCGTCTCGCTCATGTTTATTGTCTTCTTCGTCCTCCTCAGAATCGGAGTCATCGGCATCAATGTCCGCGTACTTTCGCTTGGTCTTGTAGTCGGGTTTCTCAGGATAATGGAACACAAGTCTTGGTCCGGGGCGTGTACGCGTGATAAGTAGGATTGCGACAAGCCCATCGCCGCGTTTCGCTTCTTCTTTCGACTCCATTTGCCATTTTACTGGTAAATGGCAGTGCTGTGACAAAAACGCCCGAAGAATGTTTCTTCTGAGCGGTATTGTGGCAGGTGAGCTCGGCAACCTCAAGAACGCGACGCGGACTAGAGGCAGAGTCAATATTTGATGAGAAATTGAAGGCTTTTGTGCATTTCAGTTCCACAAGTCATTCGTCTATTCATCGCGAGCCATGCCATGCTGTGATTCTAAATATGATACAGGGCAGGTGAGCGTTTACACGCTGCAGCAGCATGAAGAACGCAGTACTGTGCCAGCCCGCCAGCCTCTAACGTACGCCCGTCGCATATCAAGCAGTTTCGTGCCGGGCCATCTATTGGATGCTCCTGAAGAAGTCCATGACTCCCGTGAAAACCACCAGGAGAATACCGCCTCCTGGTCCGAGTCTCAGCACCTTTGGCAAGAAACCCTTGTACAGCGCGGCGAATCCTTCCTCCTTCGCGACCGTGCCCAAGGCTGGCCAGGCCCAGTTGTACTTGGGCACTCCACCAACGACCTTGGTGCTGTTCTGGATTCTGCTCTTGACCACATCCATTGGTGTGTTGAGTATCGTTCCAACAGTTCCTCCAATGCTACCCGAAATCAAGTCGTTTCGCATCTGGATTGACTTGTCACCGGTCGGGTTCGCCGGCAGCAGGGAGCGCACCTGGAAGATGCAGCCGAAGTAGCCACTGTTCCAGAGAATGTGGCGCCACATGGTTGACTCGAGACCCTGGTAGAGGGTAAGTGGGCCCTCGTTGCGGATGATCTTAGTGACACAGTCCATCATGCCATTGTACTTCGACGCTTGTGCCTTGTCTAAGCCAAAGTCAGTGGTCGAACCTCTTCAGAGGAGATCAAAAGGTTCTCACCTTGTAATCGGATCTTCACCAACTCGAACGGCACCACCACGAAAGCCTCGGTTGCACCAGCAGAAGCTCCTGTCAGAATCGACAGAGATTGGTTCATCTTTGCCACGCCAAAGAAGTTCCTGTAGAACTTTCCCCACTCGTCGTTGGCTGCGAACTTGGTAGCACGCTTAGGTGCCTCCATGAGAATAGGGGCGGAAATGCCTCGATAGAGACGCGAGAAACTTCGTCGCGTCAGCTCTGGCGCTCGATGCACTTATCCATTCCTCCTTCCGTATCCACAGACACCGTCGCACGATTCTATCACTTACCCTTCATTGGCGACAATTTTCTTGAAGCAATCTCCCATGCCCGTGTAGAAGTCCTGACCTGGGATCGGCACTCTGCCCTGGATCTGACTGCGCACATTGTGTTAGATGTGCTCCAACTCGAGGGATTTATCCATTGCCTACACTCTTGTCTTGACCACGTCGAGCGGGTACATGACGAGAATCTCGGAAACACCAGCTACCGCGCCTGCGGCGAACTGGTATATGAACGGAAGCGGCTTATCGGTCGACATGTTGGGCGAGGTGGTAGCGATGTCGTTCGAAGCGGTGGAAATGTGAGTTGATGGTGGTCGAGGGTCGGCCGGTGGTGCAATGGTGGACAAGAAGAGCGGAGAGTGAATGTAAAGTGGTTCCAATGGTATGTGGAACTGCAGACAAAAGTGACTGAGAGCTCGAGTACAATCTGGTTAAGGTCAGCTCCGAGTCCCGATCGCGGCGCGGCACGCATTGGTCAACACGTGCCACATGCGTTTCGCGTGGAGCCGCAGCAGCTTCACCCGCACTTGTCTCCACAGGGTCTGCATCTGATGAAGCTCACTTCTTCCCATCGAAGTGAAGCTTTTCCAATGCCCATAACACGTGCGGGAATGGAACCTTCAATGTGAATTGATTGTTGATCCCAGGTTGAGTTCTTACCAGGATTGCGTCTGATGGCCGCCTGAGACTTAGACGTGGAGTGGATGTGATACACTTACAGCAAGCACGTCTTGTCCCGCAATGTTCCGCTCATCACCGCTGTCGTGCCTATAGCGCGGTGATGGAGTATAGAGCTGCATCAGGTCAGATATACTGGGTCTTGTTGAAAAGGCTGAAGCCTTGAGTACACGGAGGAGTGTGTCTCAGAACGGAAAACTCCAAGAGACTTTATCTCTATGATGGGTGTTTGCTAATCAAACACACGCTAAACTAGAATATAGGAGTCGAGGTTCAGAACTTCGGACAAACAACAAAAGACCCATCCACGCAACAGAAGCGGAAGACGTCAGATCAAGGACTTATCAACTTCGGTTTGGATCATCATCTTGCTGCTTACAAGAAAAAGCACAAAGAAATGGGAATCCGAGTATGGAGTAACACGTTACGACCAGAATACAGCATACTATCTGGATCTGACTTCAGTCTATACACACTAGTGTACAGCGAACGATCGTGAGCTATATCATTATGTAGCATTCCTCTGTCTGCTGCAGCAATTCGGTTGTGCAGCAATCAGGGAACCATGAGAAGCATCCCTCATTGCTATCGCTCCATCTATGCCTTGAAGTCGGCGAACTGCTGGCAGTTGCATCGGTTTGGCTCAGCACCGCAGTCGGTCAATGGGTTGCCCTCAATAACAGCGCGGGCACGGCAACCATTCCAGACACCGCAAGACAAGGTGCAGCCAGCGTCGATTTGTGGCTCTGGGGCTGGCTCTGGCTCGCGCTTGACCTTGAAGTCCGCGAATTGTTGGCAGTTGCATCGGTCAGGCTCGGCACCACAGCCAGTCAATGGCTCGCCCTCGATGACGGCGCGGGCACGGCATCCGTTCCACACGCTGCATGACAGTGTGCAGCCGGCATCGATTTGTGGCTCTGGAGCAGCAGCACGCTTTGGCTTGAAATCGGCGAACTGCTGGCAGTTGCATCGGTTTGGTTCGGCACCGCTAATGCAAATGGTCAGTATGCAAAAGTCGTCGAGGTGAAAGGAGTATCGAACCAGTCGGTCAGAGGGTTGCCTTCAATGACAGCGCGAGCGCGGCATCCGTTCCACACACCACAAGAGAGTGTGCAGCCCGCGTCCACTTGGGGAGCAGCTGAAGCACCAGCAGCGCTCAGGATGGTCATGGCAAGGACGGTGAATTGCATGATGGCTGATGGAGTAATTGGTATTTTGGAAGTGGGGTTTGGTTCTGTTTTCGTTGTGATCTTTGTTGCTGAGAATAATGTTGAATCTCAGGCGGCCGAAGCAAGTCCTTATATATCTTGTGCTCCATCTCGTCGGCGTAGGGCATCGCACGACCATCGTCATTCTTCCTTCAGTTCATTCCCTACTTACCACTCGCTCAAGGACCCTGATGGTATGGTGAAGTCGCTGTCCGACGTATCGTTGTTCATGGTGACTCGGAATGAGACAGCATCACGCAAGCCCAGGCGAATATCATACCCATTGAGTCGCAGTAAGCGAATCTCGAGTGCATCTTTTGCTCGATGTGTACGCAGAAGCGAGAGACCCTGTTGAAAGTGGTTCTGGAGTAGCATGGTTTGACGTATGCTGCATTCGTATTCTCTACGCCAAGAGAGTCTCAGAGTGCGGCAAGAGCTTCTGTCCTGACCCTACTCGTGCTAGATGTGCTAGGTGGAGTCGAAAGGGGCTGTAAAAAGACCAGTCGCGAGTCTGGAATGTAGCATGTGTCGCGGTATGCTTGCTGACGTCGGCGAATAGCGATGGTAGACGATCTCAATCGGGTAAGCTGTAGATGGTTAGCGGGCACAGAAACTCTGCCCAGCGAGATCCTCGCTATAGAGAAGAAAATGCACCAGTAACTGTGCGCCACAAGCGATCGGGCATGGGCGTGCTTTGCCCGAAAGAAACACTCCAAGCAGCTGGGCCAGGCTGGGGTTGCCTATAGCGATTCAAGCTCAGCACGTGTTGCACAAGCTGAGGCGTGCCCTATTCTCCACATCAATTGATCGGCGCGTTATGAATGCACAATTCTGGAGAATGCAGCAATGCAACTTTCCAATGCATGGCTGATCTGGACCATTGCTATGATGATCGTCTACACGATCCGGCAAACGTGGTATCAAGACCCTGGCTGCGATCGTTGGTACTGTTCAGCTTTGCACAAGAGGACATGCAGACGCTCGTATCATTATACGAGACTGTGCTGTAGTCCTGGCGTACGTCATCAGGCTCAAGAATCACAAATCTGCACCGTAGATAGGACGGCAGTTGTTGAGAGTCTTTGGGACAAGGTGATGCACAATGAACTTGAGTTCAGTGAGGCCCATCGAGTAGGTGCTGGTCTTGCAGTCTTGCCTGATATCCGCTCGCCCATCTGACTTGCTTTGGGGCCTGAGGACACTTCTTGGGAGATGCAGCGAAAGTGATTATCTTGCAGGCCTGGTGCGCAGGGCTATGGACCTTTCGTCAGGAGCGGTCTTCTTGATGTGCCTTTCTGCTGGAGTGGTGCGGCAATGGTGAATAACGGAAAGTCGTCCAGGAAGTGAAGCGGGCAATATGCTGAAGTCGATACATCTTACTCTTATAAGCTCTCAGGCCTACCAGACTGGGATTCGTTGCGCCTCGGCATCCACTGTTGATCCTGAAGGCGTGATCTCTCCAAGCGAGTGCAATCATGAAGTCGGCAAGTGCCAGCTCGAAGCTTTGGAGGTACATGGAGTGCAACGGCAGCACCGACGGAAGCACGGTGGTCAAGATAATCGCAGCGCAACGAGTTCAAGACTTCAAGTCATCGCCGTGGAGCCCCTTGGACACTGGAATCAAGTCTGCAATAATGCACGTGCCTACCATGGAGAATGCAAGATCAGCAACATCATCGTTCGTGTTCGTATTGCACACCGCTACCACCGGAGCGCGTCGGAGGTCCGCGGCGACATAAAGACGGGCGACGAGGTGCAGGTGTAGGTGCAGTGCTCGATGCTCGATGGCTTGTGTCTTGCTCGATGCTCGCCCGGCGTCTTTCTGTAGAATGATGTCGCGCGCTGGGTCCGCGGAACGGCTGACACGTGTAGCAGTCTTGCCAACCTACCCCCTGCCACACCGATTGCCGATTGGGAAGGAGAGCGGGGCAGGCAGGAGCGATCGCATCCTGTTCCTGTCTCCCTCCTTCCCCAATACGAGAGCCATGACCAGCGCACGCGCACTCGATTCCAAACAATGCGCTCCGGCATTTCAGTGCCACATACCACACCTTTCATGCCGCGCTCCATGCTGGCGGGCTCGTCGAGAAGACGGCGTGCGATGTGCTTCGCGAGCACGAAACGCACCGCTGCCGCCGCCATGTCCACGCGCCGCGTCAGAGCGACCTCCTTGCCCAGTCGCGCTGCCGCTCATAATTTGCTATTTTGACGACTCGTCAGCGTCGCCCGCCCGCTTGGCTTGGCTTCCGCCGAACGAGCTGAACGACTGAGTGACCGAAGGCTTCGTGGCGCTAACACACTTTAGCTGTCGGCGTGTCCCGTCTTCTCGTCTTGTCGCGCTGCATGTCTCTCCCTCCCAACCTCCTCTCCGCCCTCTCCCACTTTCGTGTACGTCGATGGCGCTGCATACCTGACCTTGGTCCTTTCTTTACTACCCCTGCACAACCCACCTTGTCATACTCTCGCTTCATTAAATCTCCATAACCACCCTCTCACCTGCCAGCGACAGCCAGCTTGGAGGGCAGCATCAAACGGCGTCGAGCGAAATTGGAGCGCCCGCCACAGCCGCTGCACCAATCGACACCTGACACCCACTGAGCGTCGCCAGCGAATCGGTCATTGACAACGCCATTGCACGCGCCCTGACTGTCGCGCTCCATCGTTATTCATTCATTTCGACAGACCGCACACCCTGCTGTCGACTTCGCCCTACACTCTAGCCATTCTTTTCCATCGCCAAAGAGACACCGACATTACTGCCACTCGCTACACCATCAACTGCCGAGGTCCGGACGAACCAACCCCATAGTTCAAGCACCTAACGGCGCGCCAGACCCACGAAGTGAGGGCACGACGTAAAGTCACATCTGATCGACCGACACGCAGCACTTGATTGTGTCTGCTCCAGCCACCAACAGCAACACGACACTTTGAAGCGACACTACCGCACACCATGGCTTCTACTGGAACCAGCACAGCAGACAACACCATCGTGACGCAGGACGATACCTCCAGTCTCAAGTTCGACGGCGGAGGTGGCATCTCGATCGCGCCAGGCACTATCGCCGCCATTGTCATTCTGCTGGTTCTTGCCTTGACAGGCCTGATCATCGCATGTGCATATGCGTTTGGAGGCTTCAAGAGATGCTGCTCCTGCTGCGGCCGTAGTGGTCGCAAGAAGCGACTCTCTCAGCTGCCTGTCTACAGTGATCGAGGCTATCTGGACGAGCGGGATAAGTTGCCGGCTTGGAACCCCAGTGCGTCTACGACGGAGATTGGGCTCAGCAGAATGGCGAGCGTGAAGCAGGGCTTGTTCCCCAGTTTTACCCGAAAGGGAACCATGGATCGCCCATTGATGCAGGAAAGCCCGGTTACCAGCCCGAGAAACTCGCAATTGACGCGGCACTCGCAAGGCACACTGGGAGCGCCATTCCGAAGCCCGACGAGCCCATATATGAACGGCAGCAACAGCAGTTCACAAAAATCGAGATTTTCCATGTGGCAGGATGAGAGACGGTAGATTTCTGAAATGTTTGTGAGGGATTTTATGGGATTTATACGCGCAAGGAAATGCGGGTAGGAGTGCTGGCGCTTCTTCATAAAGGGCATGACACTGTGCGTTGCGAACATTGCACCTAACGAGCGGGCTTGTACATACCATTTGCGCAACACATAACGACAGCCAAAATTTACTAGTTCTTGTTCTGATTTTGTGTCCGGTCTCGATGGGAGAATGAGTGCCTTTTCGCCGCGGCATGTGGAGCAAGTGGTGCAATTGCGAGCTTTGAACTCAACTTGGGTCGATACGCGGCCTCAACCTGAGCAACGGACGCGGGGTAAAGATGTATGCAGAGCAGAGGTGAAGTGCAACGACTAATATATAGAGGGGAGGTAATCCTGGTGTCGCTCATTCAGGCGCAGGTCGTTAGCGAAAGCGCATGCAGACTCTGGCTAGACGCACGGCAGCAGAGCGTGCACGGGACGTCGAGACATTCCTCTGCACGGCCGCAGACAGGCAGTGCGCTGGGTGGTTCTTTGTCGCAGGTGGATCATGAATGAGCTGCTCCATTCTGCCGCCCATGGGCGAGGCTGCCAAGCCTTCTGTGCTATCTTCAGCCCTGCCACTCTTTTGCAGAGCATCATCATCCGACCACCTCACACCTGCCTGCTTGCTTGCTTGCTTCGACATTCTTCGCGCGCGCCCCTCGTCACTCTCCCTTGCCCGTGCGCGCTCACACTCTCTTGCACCTTCGCCGTGACTGTGTGTGCCGTGGCCGAGTGCGACCGGCGCCCTCTGCTCGTCCCGCCGCCCGCCCGTCGAGCGCGAGAGAAGAGCAGACCGACTGCTGCGGCATCACCGCGCTCTCTGACGTAGATTGCTCGCGTTGGGCCACCCCAGAGCTCCGACATATTCACCACCTCCACCTGCGCTTCACCACCGCTCCTCCACGACCTCCGTGCTCGCCTCACCGCCGCCACCGTCGACGCCACGCTCGCATCACCGCTCCAAGTCCCGCAAGGCACAGCCCGTGGCCCCGCATTGGCACCTGCTGCCGCCAGACACGCAGACAGCGCACTCAAGCACACTCGCTTGCGCTGTCGCCCCTGCCCCAGCGATTGAACACAGCAGATAACACTTGGAGAAGATGGTGGAAGCTGCGGACGGCGGGAGCCAGCCTACCTGGAAGTTCACGCAGTAAGTGCCTGCCCTTTCTTTGTTCTTACAACCATACCTCCTGTGCACACGAGCGGCGGCGGCGGCATTTGTACAGGACAAGCTAGTCTTTTCGCGCACCACGCACGACTTTACGGGGCTTCGAGTCACCACATTGCTACGGCAGCATGCTCTCAAGCATCCGATCATCGCTGTTGGGCGACCGGACAAATTCTCGCAGACACGGACCGCACGCCTCTCGCACGCCTGTGCCCGCATCAACTGCAACGGCATCTTTGCGAGACTGTGTCGACGAGGTGATAGAAAATGATGGCGGGGGACTTTGGGTGCCATTTGACCGTCACGACCATATGACAGACTTGGACGAAGAGGACTACGAAGATCCGCAATATCGAGCGGATCAGAGCAACCTTCCTGTCGCGGAACACGTGTGGCATTTCACGCAGTGCGAACGCTTTGGCCCTAAGTTGATGAGATTAAGCGAGAAGCCGAGGCCGAACAGAGATACTGACGCTGTGGTGGCAGGTGCTTTGGCGATAAAGGCGACGTCGAGGACATCACAGAAGCCGACATCATCTCGACCGTCGAATTCGATCAAACGGGAAACTACCTTGCCACCGGCGACAAAGGCGGGCGTGTCGTCCTCTTCGAACGTAATGAGACGAAAAAGACGTGCGAGTACAAGTTCCACACCGAATTCCAATCGCATGAGCCCGAGTTCGACTATTTAAAATCCCTCGAAATTGAAGAAAAGATCAACAAAATCAAGTGGTGCAGAAGACAGAATGCTTCGCATTATCTGCTCTCAACAAACGACAAGACCATCAAGCTGTGGAAGGTGTTTGAAAAGTCCTTGAAAGTGGTGGCTGAGAACAACCTATCCAACGAGCTCACGCCAGCTGGTACAGGCAATGCCAACGGCGGCGGTCCCGTTCGATATCCCAACCACGCATTCAAGAGTGTAGCAGACCTCAAGTTTCCACGCATGACTCACCACGATACCGTCGTTGCTGCCGTACCCCGGAGAGTGTACGCCAACGCACATGCATATCACATCAACAGCATCTCTGTCAACAGCGACGGTGAGACGTTTATCAGCTCCGATGACTTGCGCATAAACTTGTGGAACTTGAACATCCAAGACCAGAGCTTCAATATCGTGGACATCAAGCCAGCTAATATGGAAGAACTTACGGAGGTGATAACAGCTGCCGAGTTCCATCCGGTCAGCTGCAATTGGTTCATGTACGCTTCGAGTAAGGGCACGATCAAGCTTGCAGACATGCGGCAGAGAGCGCTGTGTGATGAGCACGCGAAGCGTACGTGACCCCCTGAATTGTGTTCCGGATTCTTACTGACCATGGCCCAGAGTTTGAGCAAGAGGAAGACCCTTCTTCGCGATCATTCTTCTCGGAGATCATCTCTAGTATCTCAGACGTCCGCTTCTCTCACGACGGCCGATACATTCTCTCGCGCGACTACCTGACTGTCAAGATTTGGGACGTTAATATGGAGAAGCAACCGGTCAAGACAATACCTATCCACGAGCATCTCCGGCCCAGACTGTGTGACACCTACGAAAACGACAGCATATTCGACAAGTTTGAGGTTGTGTTCTCGGGAGACGCCAAGAATGTCATGACTGGCTCGTACAACAACAACTTCATGATCTATCCCTCAGAAGAAGGCAAGGACACAGAAGTCGTCTTGCAGGCCGACAAGAGCGCATTCAAGGCCAAGAAGGTGGGCATTCCTACACCCATGAACAGTGCCGGTGCGAAGGACGGCAAGAAGGGATCTCGAGC
The DNA here is from genome assembly GCA_005356885.1 of Cercospora cf. flagellaris. Classification (NCBI taxonomy): domain Eukaryota; kingdom Fungi; phylum Ascomycota; class Dothideomycetes; order Mycosphaerellales; family Mycosphaerellaceae; genus Cercospora; species Cercospora cf. flagellaris. Next base: position 2,132,208 of record RJLU01000001.1, on the reverse strand, counting down.
GAGCAGTCCAGTTGGTGGGGCGCAGAGAATGCGCAAGGAGACGGATGCGGACCAGATCGACTTCAACAAGAAAATCCTCCACATGTCGTGGCATCCACAGGAGGACAGTATTGCTATTGCGGCGACGAACAACGTAAGCTCCTGACTCCTTCCCGTGTTTTGTCAAGTTCATAACGCTGACATTAATTCTAGCTGTTCGTCTTCTCGGCTTTGTAGACCTTCGGTCTGGCGCAGAGGCTTGCAATAGTGGGGGGAAAAGTGAAAGCAGGACGGCATTTTGCATGATCACAGTCAATCAGAATGGGCGCAAGTGGTAGTGATGCGAGAATGAGTGGGAACGGCAGTACTCTTCCACGCGGAAGGGTGGTACTCGATCATGGCGTGTGCTATGTAGCCCATCGGTCTTTAAAGCCGATATCCTGACAAGAAAAGAGTTGTCGAACTACACGTGCTGTGCTTCTCGTCCACTCGGTGATTGGTTGTGCTTGCGAATGCATAAATTGCCTGTTCAGATTAGAATGATGACAGATGAAAGTACTGCATAAGGCAGCATGCTGGAGACTGTGCCCTGGCCGTTGATTGTGAGTTCGGCCGAGAAGTGAGTGAAAGGTGGAGCTGCCCCGCGGACCTCATTCCGTTGCCTGAATGCAACTTTCCTTGAGCTCGCGAACTTCTTCCCAACTCCCAAGGACGGTGCTTCCTCCGTCGCGCTCCCTTCGACATGTCAGAATATTGGAAGTCAACGCCATCGTACTGGTGCAAATTCTGCTCGCAATATGTGCGCGACACGGCCATCGAGCGCAAGAACCACGAGGCCTCGGCCAAGCACCAGAACAACATCCAGCGATCGCTGCGAGAGCTGCACAAGGGCAAGGAGCGGGAAGAGCGGGAGAAGCAGCGCGCCAAAGACGAGGTCAATAGGCTGAATGGGCTCGTCAGTGGCCAGAAACCAACAGCGGCGCAACCTGGCAGCCCATCGCAAAATGTAGGCAAGACGGGCAAACCTGCCCCCGCGCCGCAACCTCCCCAATCGACGGCACAGCAGAGGAAGGCGCATGCGGAGCAGCTGGCTGCACTGGGCGTGGAGCTGCCGGAAGAGTTGAAGAAGGAGGTCACGGGTGTTGGATCTTACCAAGTCGTCGATGCGCACGAGGTTGATACGAGCTCAGCCGGCGCAGTCACGGTGAATCGATCGCTTGCGGAGATTCTGGCAGAGGCACGCAGAGGGGAGAATACAGTCAAGGAAGAAAAGGAACTATCACATAACGACGAGACTGAGGATGACAAGGCCGGAGTGAAGCGGAAATATGAAGAAGACGATGATCCGAGAGACGAGGAGGCAGCGCCCAAAATGCGAAAGGCTTGGGGAAGCACTGTGAAAACTTATCCTGGCAAGACAGAGGACGTCGATGCCGCCGATCTGGACGCCCTTCTTGGAGGGGTGAAGAAGAAGACGAAGACAGAAGATGGAGCTGTGGTCAAGGCAGAGGATGGCACTGCGGCGACCACGTTGAATTCGGTGCCCGACGTCGAAGCAGGCACGTCAACAGATGTCAAGCAAGAAGATGGAGCTGCTGCTGCGCCTGCAGTGGTCTTTAAGAAGAGAAAGGGGAAAAAGTGAACACACTTCGCGTCTGATTCAATTATTTGAATAGCGATGGGGCGCACAGCTGCACTATTTTTCTGCAGTCTCAAGCTACACTCGCTCACGACAAAGCAGGCGGCTCGAATCCATTCCACTCCTGATAAGCTAAGGGCACTTCTGGCCAAGCATCCACGCCATCCAGGACGACCATGCCCATCCCACCCGACAAATGCGTTTGCACATGGCAGTGGAACAGCCATGCACCGGCATACTCAGCCTTATACCTGACTGCTGTCCAGGTATCATTGGCTTGTCCCTCCATCTCCACTGTGTTGAATGTATCCAGGTACGGCGGATCGTGGAAGTTGAAAGTGCCTTCGGGCAGATGTGGGATCGCCTCTTCCACGCTGTCCCACGGAAAATTCCCTGAACCCGAGCCAATGAGGAACACCTTGTTGCCGTGTTTGTGCATTGGATGCGCTTGGGCAAATGGACCTGCTGTTACTAGCACGAGGTCGACCCAATCACCGATCTGCGTTTTCAGCGTGAGTTCTGTGGTGGGGACGTCCTCTACATTCTGCAACAGCAACGGCGGGTTGTCGTGCTCGTGGCTAATGTTGTAGCCTAAGCTGCCAGTCTGCGTCCATTCGTAGGCTCTGTAAGGTTGCCCAAGCTTCTTCAGCCGGAGCTTGAAGGTGGAGTCGGCGCGCTGCGCAGGTCGCAAGGCTGGGTATGGACTGCTGTCCTCGGGCACGAACGACACCATCTCGCTGCTGATAAGCTTGCCGCCGTAGTTCGTCTTCGGATGCGGGTGTTTGGGAGCATTTGTCGCGCCATCGTACGCTAGCTCGGCGAAGCCGCCCAAGATCTGGTTGAGGTAATCGTTGGCAACTCGCACAACGTGTCTGGCCTTCTCTTGATCGAGCTTGATCATCACGGATATTCGACTCCCAGTGTTGACCAGGACACGATCCGCAACGATCGGGTGCGAGTACTGCCCGTCTACAGCGTACACGTACAATTCGTGCGAATCAATCGACAGCTGCAGAGGATACAATCCTCCAGGATTGACGAACGTCAACGCCGTCCATCCGATCGAGGAGTCAACGTCAATTGTATAGTTTCCCTTCGAGCTTTGTCCTCCTATGCACTTGTTGTAGGCGAGCTCCGGCACATTCTCCAGGTGCAATTCAAAGTCTCCATTGAACATTTGCAACGGAGGAATGCAACCTTTCGGTGTCATATGTCCTCCTGCAAGCTCTTTCAACAGCTGTAAGACGATGGGATTCGTCATATTGTCAAGCTCTTCCTCGGACAGACAATATTGCGAGCCGATCCCATTTATCAGAAGAGAATCCATGCAACTAAAGTCAATATTCGCAGAGCGCTGGATTCCGTGGTATTCTGCAGACGTGTACTGGGACCAGTCACTGACGAAGACGGGTCGCATCAACTTCTCCGCTGCAAGCATTGCCGCCTGATCGGCCTCGCCGCTGCTGATAAGATGAAATGGACGCGGTGCCTCGTCATTTGGTGCGATGACGACCGCGCCATAAAGGCCGTCCATCATTTGAGATTTGGCGTGAGAATGGTAGAAGTATGTTCCAGCTTCGTGTGCAGTCCAGTTGTACAGGAAAGATGCCCCAGGCCTGATCTGGCTTTGTGTCAGACCCGGCACTCCGTCCGACCAAGGCGTCGATCGCTGATCGATGCCATGGAAATGGATGCTTGTGTCTTGTTGCATGTAGTTGTGAACGACGAATTGGATTCTATCGCCTTGGTGGGCGTAAAGGGTAGGTCCGATAAAGGCATCGTTGATGAAGATCGCTTCCCGAGAACCTATTCCAGCTGCGTCGATTGACTGTGTTGTTAGGGCAATTTCGAAGCGAACCACGGGAGGTTGTGTTCCTTTGGTTTCAACATCTTGCACGACCTCGAAATCGTCCGCACATCCTGATGGGCGACCTGCGGCTGGGTCGATGCATTGAAGCAGTAGGCTCAACGCCAAGGAGTAGAGTCGAACAGACCACATTATTGATCAAGTGGACGATCTTCAAATTCTTGTCCGAAACATGGATGACTGCCTGAGACAGAGAACAGTGACTCTATCCAAAGGTCTAGAAGATGATCGTGTAGGTCTTTGTACGTCTTGGCGTTCAACGGGCATTGAATCCCGAGTCGTGTCTGAGGTCACCGAACCGGCAACTACAGCTTCTGCTGCGCTGCTGACTTGGAAGGCAACTTGCTAAAACAAAACACGGACAGCGTGATACCACTCGCATTGGAGATCGATCAACCAAAAATCACGACAACAATTCGACGCTGCCATTATGCATTTTCCAGCTCTCGCTGTGGCGGGCTGCCTGCTCTCCCGTGCCACTGCGCAGTCACTGGATCAAGTGCTTGCAAAGCGGGACTCATTCTCACTGCTACGCGATCTTCTTCATCAGCATGGCCTAGTCGATGAACTGGAATCCACCGTCAATACCACATTCTTTGCGATGACAAACAAGGCAATTCACAATTTGGCGGGCTTTGGCATCAACCTCACAACCGCTGACCCCAACATCGCTCGAGCGATCTTCAAGTACGCACAACTGGATGCGATCTATACGACCGATACGGTCAAGGCATTACATCACGAAGCGGAGGTTGTAAAAACGGCTCTGCAGCCGCCACTGTTCAACAACGTCACGAGAGGGCAAGCTGCGAAGCTCAGAAGCAATCGAACGGGAGGAGAAAATGGCATCCTGGTCGAATCTGGCTTAGGCGTATTGACGCCCGTCGTGGAAGCAGATATTCCTTACGACCACGGTGTCATCCACGCTATTGACGCGAACATGGTCCTACCTCACAACATTTCCGAGACCGCAAGGCTCGGCGGCATGACTGAATTCTTGAACCTTTTGGAACGATCCGACAGCGTTTCCAGATTGGAGAGCTTATCGGATGCCACGATCTTCATTCCGCAAGATGAAGCACTCGCCAGGCTGCAGCCTATTCTGGACATGCTTACCTCGGAGCAGCTGAAGTCTGTGGTGGCTCAGCATGCCGTGCCGAATCGGGTGCTGTATCAGAGTCTCTTTGATGGCGTAGAGACCTTGGAGACGTTGGATGGCAGCACGCTGCGTATTCGTCGCGGAAAGAGAGGCGAGATCTACGTTAATGGTGCTGAAGCCGTTCGCACTGATCTGCTGCTATATGGAGGAGTGGCACATTTGATCGATGCCGCTCTTTTTCCAGAGAAAGGTGAGTATTTTTGTCATGGGTCTCTGTGTATCAGTATCACTAACGAGTTGCAGATGCGTCTTCCTGTACGACCGGCTTGTTCGCTGCGGCAGCCAGCAGCCCCAGTCGAGTTTGGACAATTCTCGCGAACCACCAGCTTACATTGTTGGCAGTGCTTGCGATGGCTCTGGTGTCGATATCGTACAGGGTTTACCAGTCTCGGAGACAGAGTCGTCAGCTGATCAGACTGGGCGATGGTCTTGGCAAGTATGAGAAGGTGTAGAAGAAGAATTGTTCACCACGTGCTCTCAAGGCAACACTGCACGAGGAAAGCAGTACCGGTATTCGTCAATATGGTATCCGAGGACTCTCTGTCTCGTTTTCGAAGTCACCAGACAATGAATCAAATTCGGCTTTAATCACCGAGCTCAGACCAAGAAGTTCCCGGTGGAGATCACCAGCCTGTCACATGTCAATCGACGCTCGGCATCATCGCGATTCAACCTCAATCTACGTACACAATTCGTTTCTCGGCATCTGTCACACTCTCCGACCCTCTTGCACGTCGTTCAGAGTCGCTGGGATCATGGATGCATACCTCGCAGGAATATGGGATGAACAGGGAGAGCGCTTTCCATAACTACATCAATCATCTTTAATCAAGAAAGAATCCAGCAGACACTCCTTCCACAATCATCTCAAAGGCCAAGCAAACAACCACTCTATCAGCCATCGATTATCACAATGGGATCCATCGGAGAGCCAAACCGTTTGCTCTGCTGGAGCATCTACGTCACCAAGAAGCCAGACCAATCTGAGGAAGATCACCACAACCATGTCTCCAAGGTCAATGCTCCCATGATGATACCATTTTTGAAGAAATATGGCATCGTCCGCTACACTGTGGTCCGTGCCTGCCTGCCATGAGATATCATTCCACGCCAATCACTAACTTACTCCCATCGCAGAAGCACAACGATGCTTACTCTAAGCCCAAGCAAGCAGCTCTCATGGCTGGCCAGCCAGAAGAGAACGTTCTTGCTTATGACACCGTTTTTGAGATGATTGTCAAAGATATTGAGAGCATTCAGACTATGCAAAAGGATGAGGAGTTCTTGCGTACTACTATTCCGGATCATTTCAATTTTGCGGATATGACTCGCAGCAAGTATGTTGTCACTTTGTGATCTTTGCCAATTGGAATGTTGAGCTTTGCTAACGTTTGATGATATAGGGGATCGTTGACTTGGATTGAGGAGTTCACCTTTTAGGCGAGGAGGATACAGGTGATGTTTGTAGAGTGGGATAGGAAACTCGGTGCTTAGCATAAGCAGCGTATCTGAAGAGAATCATACATCTTGCTATACTGAATACACTCATGTACTAAGATTTTCATGACCTCGATTCTTCGCCTAAGCATTGTTCCATCATAATTCCAATCGTGCTTGATTGTACGGAGATATGTCGCTTACGGCATACAAACTGAATGATCGTAGCTTTCCAGACTCTCTCTGAAAATCTCCAAACTTGATTGCATCGAAGGCTAACTCGGAAACCGGCGAACGTTGCGAGGTGCTCGCCGAGAGTACCTCGTACGAGTACGAACAAGTATGATGAAAGTATCCGAGCTGGTTGCCGAGTCGTTCACATGCCGCAGCGGCCAAGTTCTCCCATGCAAGTCAGGCATGGAATTCCGTGTATTCAGCTTATCAAGTCGATCTTATCATTGAAACTCAGTCAACTTCCTATGCAGCTTTCTGGAGCACGGTCCCAGGCACAGAAATTGTTCAATCGTCTTTTTAAACGCCTAACAAGAACAGCCAAGATGACAAGCACTACAACTACCACTGAGACTCTGCAGGAAGCAGTGCCATTTGTGGCACCACCAAGCCCACCTGAGGATGTCAATAACAAGGAATTGCCAGAGAAGCCTTACTACGATGTTGAATTCAATTACCGTCTTGACCCACGTGATGGAGGCGACGAAGTCATCTGGGGCGGTACCGTTGGTTTGATGCGCAGAAAGTATGAGACCAGGACGGTGCGAATCAACAATGAACGTGGTAACGAACATAACTTCAACCTCGACACCCATGGCTTTGCTTGGGTCAAGCATAAGACTTCCGTGACTGAATTTGCGGACTACTTGGCAATTCGTCAGGGACCGTACTATGGCGAAGTTGCTGAGATGTTGAAGAGGGTGTAAGAGCATCTTGCGTTAGTCGTCTGGAGTTCTTGTGCTAATTATTCACAGCACTGGAGCAACCAAAGTTCATGTCATTGGTCACCTTCATCGTTCGTTGAATTACAACGACACAACTGAGGAGGAGAAGAATGCCCCAGACATGACGATGACCAAGGGTCAGACTCCTGGACGTTTCGTCCACGTTGATCAATCCTACCAAGGCGCAGTCCGTAGACTCTACCTGGACCTGCCCCAAGAGGAGGCCCGTAGGCTGGAGAAAACCAGATGGGCCATCATCAACGTCTGGCGTCCCGTACGCAAGGTAACCAACGAGCCACTAGCAGTCTGTGATGCTCGATCAGTTCGTGAGGACGAATTGTTCAACACTCTGCATCTTGTACCAATGAGATGGCCAGACGCCGCGCCTCAGGAGAACCAAATGTGGGCTGTTGCTCCTCCAAAGACTCCTACGCAGCACAAGTGGCATTATGTGTCTGGCATGACGGAGGATGAAGCGTTGTTGATCAAGATGTTTGATTCCAAGAAGGATGGTACTGCGAGGCGTGTGCCACATTCTTCGTTCCCTACTCCAGATGATTTTGGAGAGCCGAGAGCGAGTACTGAGACTAGATGCTTTGTCTTTTGGGAGGACCAGGAGGCTGAGTAGGAGTCATATGTGGTACTGTGAGCTATGGCTCTAGATATTAGCAGTAAATACTTTGGTAGGATGACTTGTTCGCTGCCCTCAGACGCCGTGTCCGGAGTTGGGACATTGCTGTTCGGTTGAAACCAAATCGTTGAACTGATCGCCTCGTTGAGATAACCGTCAGTGATATCGTTGCGACGGCACAATACGATTTATGCCACATTCCTTGTCGGAAGGTTAACATTCTTCAAAAGATCTCTGCTATATCTGCGGGCCTCTTCGTCAAGTAGAGCGGCGGAGAAGGTTCGATCTTCCCAGAAACACCCGCTGTTTCCCTAAAGCAGCCGCATCTCCGCCGGATCCTCGCCGCACATCTTTGGCCTTTGTTAATCTCGTGAGCTGTGTTTACTCTATTGTTTCGAGAAAAAACAAAAGCGTACCTTCCGGCGAGCGTTTGGAAGAGGTGGTCGTCATTACAAGTATTTCTTAATTTCGTCGTCAAAGCTCTATTGCTTCTGAGCCACACCCTCTATTGAATACATCCGTTAGTCGTAACAGCTCGCTGCGATGTCTATACAATCGTTGCTCGGTCTGATGCCACATCTCACACTGCTTTGCCCGCGACCTCTGCATCCTGCCCTTTTTCTGGATCTTCTGTTTGACCTGTCGCCGTGTCCTTTTTCTTGCCTTCTTTTGCGTCTTCGCTCTCTCTCTTCGCGGTCTTAACGCTCCGCCATTCTATAAATGGAAGAGGCAATGCACTCAGACATGAGACTATGATTGCGACCATGAATATCTTCGTCACAGAATCATTGAACGCATCAAGGGCATCGCGAGCCTCAGGCGTGCCAGCTCCGAAGATGTTGTCGAGCTTTGAGCGAATCTCAGTTGCTCCGGTGCCACCGTAAGCTTGCTCTGCGACCTTAGTTCCTAGTCTACTGGCAAGTGTTGTCTGGAGAACACTCTGTCCGATCGGGCCAGGTATTGCTGAGCCAAGCAAGCGGACGAACAGAACCAAGCTTGTGCCCGCTGGAATCTGAGCATCGGGCAGGACAGTCTGGACAGCAACGTTGGATTGCTCGAGACTGACGCCGATCCCAATAGCGAACACGATCGAATAGCCGATGCTGTCATGCGTTAGAAAAAAGCCGTATTGGATGGGGATCCGCCACTTACATGTCCCATTGCGGTGTGTCAAGCGTAATTGTGTAAAGCAAACCGGCGCCGATAGAGCAGAGTACTGTGCCCGCGTAAATGAAAGGATTATAGTATCCTATCTTCACGACCGCTCCGCCCGCGGCAATTGACGAGAGAGTGAGCGAGATGACGATACCGAGTTGCTTGAGACCAGCAGCTTCGGCACTGTCAGATCGAACTGCTTGAAACCTTCATATTATCAGCCCGTGAGCGCAATGCATGCTAACGAGTTGACTCACCAGAGAGGCAGATAGTATATCACAAGCCCAAATGCGGCGCTCAGGAGCAGGGTGTAAACAGAGGCACCACCAACAGTACGCTGTTTGGCAACACTGTATGGCAATGTGGCTTCATCGCCTTGGAAGTATTGCAGTACCAGCCATCCGATGAAGCTGACGGCGAAGACCACTAGTACAGCAACGACACGGCCAGCACTCCAAGGATATTCGCCGCCACCCCACTGCAGGGCAAGGAAAAAGCACGCCAGGGAACCGAGTAGAAGTGCCGAACCAAAAGGATTGAGCTTGAGGAAGAATTGCCACCAGGAGAGGTCCTTGACTTCTGCTGCCTTTTCACCTGGTCTCGATGGTAAGAGGAACACTATGATAGCCACAGCTACAGCTCCAATAGGCAGATTGACTAGAACAAAGTGTCAATAGGTGGAATAGAGTAAATGGTGCCCAGGACTTACTGTAGAAGCACCATCTCCAGCTAATACGGTCAGTAAAGATACCACCCAGGACAGGCCCCAGCACAGCAGCAATGGCAAATGTCGCTCCAACCAGCCCAGCATAAAGTGCTCGTTTTCGCAGAGGAACGTTTCGAGCGATGATGATGAAGACGCCAGCGAAGACTCCTGCGTTGCCAACACCTGCAATTGCTCTGCCCAGAATGAGAAGCACAGAAGAGTTTGCCACTCCGCAGATCAGACTGCCAATCAAGTATAGGGTCAATGACACGAGAAAAGTCCACTTCAGGTCCATCAACAGATACGCTCGTCCGAAAGGTAGTTGGAATGCTGTAGCCGCAAGAGCTTCTCCGGAGTTGTACCAGCCAATATCTCGGGTACTGTTGAATGCTGTTGTGATGGCCGGGATGGCCGTGCTGATAATGGTGTTGCTCAAAGCGACAATGAAGACTGTTGAGACCATGGCTAACAGGAGGAACACCAAAGGCCAGCCGGAGATGTACTTCTCGCCTTGATCGTTGAGTTCTTCATCTTCTTCTGACTTGGCTTCAGGAGTCTCCGCAGATTTCGAGGCTGGCTTCTCATCTTGAATATCAGAATCGCTGTGCTCCAGTTCCAGTTTCGATTCTGAGTCACTCTTCACGACGTCGTGAGATTCTGTGTCAGTGTGCGTTGATCGCGCTGGGCTTGCCATTGTCAATGTATGGAAAGTAGCCGGTCCAGACTGCTATGAGGAACTCGTTCGACGGCCCCTACCTCTTTATGAAATCTTTCTGAGACTATCAGCGGCCCACCTACCACGCGGAATTGCGCGAACTGGACAACGATCTCCCTGCTATTTTTCGATGACGAACCTATTGCCGTAGATCGAAAACAGTATACGGCAGACGTGGCCGTCTGAGTCGGGCACTCGAGGACATACGGACTATGTTCGCCGGGCCAAGACTTTGCGAGCTAGGTGGGCCCGCTGCGAGACTCCTATCCAATGAGCGCACGGCACGATCTTCATATGCATGATGCCTGAGGCATCAGCAGCGCAACATCTGTCCTCTGGTCAAGCAGTCAGCATTGAATACATGTAGACTTCAACGATTTTCGAGTGCCAAAGAAAGTGTATATGGTGAAGAGATATTCGCAGAGTAAGCGTGGGTCGAGGAGAAACGTTCGCAGTACAAGATATACCGCTATAAGAGTATCAAGCTCAGCGACTTCTGCATGGTCATATAAGTATTGATCTATTGGGTCTGCGTTTGGTCGACAGAACGCCTGAGGCCCTTCAATTAGGTAGCGCAACGACTCCAAGCTCATGCATCGCTTCAGCTACCTCGCCAAAGAGTCTCCCATCCCGAATGGCTTCGTAGATGATAGAGACCTGCGAGCCTATTGTCTTGCGTTTGCCTTGGTCTCCGGATCCGCAACGTGGATGAGCCTCTAAGCCGTGATGCATGGGTACAGCCAGAGTATTCCGAACATATCCGTACAGCTTCCTGGTTCCCGCGCCGAGATACTGCGCAGTATCTGGTGATTCCAGGAACGTAGCACGTTTGGCACTAAAAGTGCGAAGCAGCTCGGACTTGATCTTGGCCTGCAGACTGTTCACATCTTCGATCGACCGGTTGAGGTGGGTCTTGCTCCGGGAAGATGGGTCGAGCCCAGCAAGATGGAGCACATAAGCCTGCGCAGCTTTGTCACTCCGCTGCTCGAAAGAGGCCGAAGCATTCTCCCACCTGTGTGATGAAGTGCAGGGATTAGCAATTGGGTCTTCACAGCTTCTGGGACGAGCGCCTTACCAGGTTCTCCGCATTGCCTTGGATGCAGAAGCAACGATATCCTTATAGCCTGCCTCGCCAGTGTGCACCGACAACGTGGCAGTGCACAGATCATCGATCTGTGGAGTGACCTCGCTGAGGAACGTCGCATGCATGACGCGTAGATCCACCCCTTGACAAGCGGCATAAAGTGCGCTAGCGGACAAGAGAGCCACCAGTTCAACAGCCTGGTGGGTATATCTTGCCGACAGTAGCGCAAGGGAATTGATGGCCTGGTTGTGCATCTCTGCAGACTGCACGTGGTTGGAAACCGGGTTTGCCAAGAAGGACAATTCCGATTGATATGCTGCCATGTTGATATCCAGACCTTTCAAGCAAAATGACTGGCTAGGATCGTCAGCTGCAAGATTGGCTGGCAGTCCATTGCTCATCTGATGATTGAGGATCTCTGTAGTCTGGCTGAATAACATCTTCCCGACCATCCTGAAAGTAGCCGGTAAGCATGTGTTTCGGAGAAATTCTAACGACACTTACTGCAACCCAAGGCGCATTTTCTCAACCGCAGACGTAATGCTAGACGCTTGGAAGTTACCACCGCAGTAGACCTGGCCTCCCACCGGATCGGTGCCTTGCCGCAGAGTGTTAGCAGGAGTCATGGCGTAGCTCTGTTGAGAATGGGGCATTCAAGGTCACAGAAATGGGAAAGTACTTCGGATGAACTTACTAGGGTTGTCAGAGGTCGAGTTCAGCTCAGTAGATATCTGTGCGTGAGCAGATAGAATGTCTTCAAACTGAGGTCCCAGCCATTGTGGCGACGTACGCAGCGGATAACGATCCTGTGCAAGTGAGCCTTCAAAGCGCTCAACAAGACTTCCCGCCGTCGTAATGTCGTCGCCAGTTCCAGATACCATTTCCGAGTCCCGAAGAAGAGTTCTGATGATGTGAGATGTTTCACATTGCCCAGGATGAGGCCTTATGTCGGAGAGGAAGGGATGGGACCACTCTACGCGCGCTGACATAGCTTCCGAATTGAGCGCAGTAATGCATGCAGATAGAATGGATAGTTGTGCGGCTTCTGCAAACACCAAGCTGGCGACAGCTGCTGAGGCGGAAGTACCATTGACAAGAGCAAGAGTATCTCTCGCAGACAGTGCGGTAGATGTCAGTCCTCGGGACAAGAGGGCCTGTTCTGCTTGCTGTACTGTGACCTTGGAGCGCTCTTCCACCTCAACGAACACATCAGGCGAGCCCTCAATGGCGCCAGCGACGTAGGCAAGAGGCATAAGATCCCCAGAGGCAGATATTGAGCCGCGAAGAGGCACAACTGGTGTGATTCCTTGATGGAGCAGATTCAAAATTGCATCAACAGCGTCCCGAGAAATGGCTGAGTGGCCACGGAGTACGGAGTTGGCCCTCACCGCCATCATGGCTTTCGTCCACGTCGCGGGCAGTGCATGAGATTGTATTCCGTTGGCTACTCCAGTTCGATCCTGAGTTGTTAGAACGGCGCTCTGCAGCGTCTGTAGGAGACTGCGCTGCAGAGCATCTGGATTCTGTGAACGAACATCGGCACTTCCGCCAAAGCCGGTGTTGATGCCTAAAGACTGTATTAATGCTTCGAGTCGCCATAGATCAATCCTGCTGAGGTAGGAGCGGGACTAGTTGCTGCATCGAAATCTCAATGATAGACGCACCATAAAGCGTCTCTCCTTTCTCATAGCTGGCTTGCAGAACCTTGACGCTCTTTGCAAGACCTAGCACTCCATTGATCTCCTCGATTTTGGGAACGACGTTGTGCCTGGCAACACTATCAGCTGTGGTTCCGCAGCGAGACGAGTCCTTTCCAACCTCGCTACTGCCACGACACTGGCCACGTCTAGCGTGTGACCCGAGATCCGTAGGTCGCCATTGGCGCGGAGCTCTTCCACTCGTCTGTGCGTATCACAGAGCAAGTCTGTCAAGGGCGTACGGCTGATTTTGCGGTGCATGGCGGAGTGTATGAATGGACTTTGAGATGGTGTTCCAGGTCGGTCGGGTCATTGCGAGTCAGAAGGTGTTTGTGCCTGCCCATTTGACTGTTATAATTCACAGGCAAGCGCGGACCGACAATCTCAATTCACCAATGTTTGCTGGGGTGCTGCAACCTGTGCAACCGCATCAGGTGAACCATTTCGGCGCCTGACATGTGAATATACGAATTCGGCACGTGGCGTTCGCGTCCCAGAAGACCAGTCACAAAGCCAAGCGGTGAAAGTGAGGGTGAGGGTGCGGTGCGGTCGATCGGCCACGGGATGCCGACATTTGGATAATGCAGCAGTTCACTTTCAGGCGAGCCTAATGTAACATCGTTGACGCATCCCGCGTTCTGCCAGATGCCTTGCAGCTGTCGGGCTGTCTTTCCGTGTGGTGTGCGGATCTTCGGAGGAGCCGTGCTCCCTTGACTCGTATGCACGGAAGGGAGGCCATACCGCTGAGAATTGGCTCTACCGAGCCTCCTGAAACGGATTGTGGATGCGAGGGAGCAGCATTGGTGGTTGCACATGTTTCGGAAAAGACGAATACGGATGCCAAGAAATACCTATCCCACCGCACCTCCTCACAGTATTGAGCAGACTCGCCTGTCTCAGATGGTTTCGTCAGACGAATTCAGTGTAGAGGGTTGCCGAAGCCAATAGTACTCTCCAAAAATGAGTTATGGTGTGAAGAAAAAGAACGGCCTTGCGTCCAGCCGCCACCGACCATTGAAGTCGACCATGTGCACCTCGAAGCCGAGGTCTGACTTCCACACCAGAAGGTCAGAAACGCAGTACAGTCCATCGAACCATATACGGGTCTCCAACAAGACTCAATTAAGTGTTGAGGACGACAGAGCTCGAGCCGACGCCGCAGTAATCATTAAGCCAGGCATGCAGGCTCAGACGACCATCCCCTCGCAAATGTTCAAGTACACGAGTGCTTCACCGAATCTTCTCTCTCTCGAAAACGTCGGGTGCGACTCAAAGCTGCCTTGCGACAGTGCTCAGCGTGATCCTTGACTTTCAAACCGATCTCTGTGGCATAACCTTTGCCCAGGCCCAGCTGACGAACAGAAAGCTCTTCCGATGAGAGATAGAGAGAGACTAGCGATATTGCGGTAGTGATACGACTCTCATAGGATTCTTTGAGGCACAATTGTGTTTGATTCTCAAGCTTATTGGCACAGAACATCCCTAATATCCAGAAGATCTGCCTTTCGGCGATTCTCTTGCGATGATCTCCTTGGCGGCCCATGACAGCGGTATGTATGGTATAGTCAAGGTCTCATGGGCATGGCCGGCCTGTTTGCGACGTTGAGGGATCGTCGATCGCATCACTTCTGGTCACATCTCACTAATCTGGCAATGCGGATTCCTCCGCCGCGCAGGGTTCAACCTAAGCCGGCGACGTCGGATGTCTAGAGCATTGCGACGAGATCTACATCGTCGATGGAGCGTGAGGATTGATCAGACAGAGTGGCTGGCAGGTCTTCCTTCCGGAGCTTCCAGACGTTCTTGCCGGTTGGTCCATTGTGGACGGTACGGCCGTGGCTGATTGTGGTGTCATCGAAGAGTAATACGCCGTCGCATTCGTCGTACATCGAAACCTTGAAGTTTATGCCTCAGTAGGTCATAAAGTCATCCTTCTGAGTAATCACTCATATGCCTAAACCAGGACGACCATGCTCGCCAAGAAAGCAGCTTGAGACATCGCGGAGGCGCGGAGGCAGGACCGAAACAAGCGCTAACATCTTGTTGATTTGTTCTAGTGTCTTGGAGTGCGCAAGCTACAAGATCCCGATATGCTGCTGTGCATAATGCAGGGCCAAGTCCATGTAGGTGATCCTAGAACAGTCTTGGCGAGATGGATGAACAGGCGTTGAGGGCGCTTACTTGAATGCTTCCGTGCACAACCTCAGACGAAGGTCCTGCATGTGCACAAATGCAGAGCGACGCTCGTCTCTTCGCCAATGTGCAGCCGAGACACGCAGATGGGGGTGTTCGTGTTCGTAAGCCTACTGCAAGCGATGTGCGCTACTCAACGAAGCCAAGCTGAGTGCGCGAGTCGAAAAGTACGATGCAAGCCATGCTCTTCAGATAGAGTGTGGTCAAAGCCGACGCGTGAAATTTATGGGTCCGCGAGCTCTTTCGGGCAGCGCAAGACCCTGTGGTGCATTCTGCAAGGTGATCGGGGGTAATGTCCCCTTCGGGTATTCTTATCTCAGCAAGACTGCAGAATAGCGGCGGGGAGAAGTACTGGCGTCTGGCTGTAATCAATCAAGTGCTTATTTCCAGGCTGGCCAGCGGAGCAACTTCTTCTCTGGCCTAAGGCTCTTGCCTTTCAACGGCCAGTCAGACGTTGGTCGCTTCAGATGTACGGCAGATGTGGTAATGTGGGTCGTTTGGGAACCAAATGCCGTTGAAGGCAACTAGGTAGCGCCAGCGTTTCTGCTCGGAAGGCTGGCGATCAAGTATAATGTACATGCCGAGTGCATTCGCGCTAGTGCCCGGATCTTCAAGGTATCTGGCTAGCCGCTGATACGAGCGACCTCAGTTGTTCTCGCAGCACACACTCTTGCACCTCTAGAGGAGTATTCGACATCGCCACATCGGGCATAGATGCTTCATCTGTCGCTTGGCTTATCTCGTCTGCGAGCGACGCGCGGAAGCGAGGCAGGCGCTCTAAGAGCGGTTCGAGGTGATTCTTGAGCTCGGTCAACACAATTCGGCCGCGGATACCGCGCTGAGCTGCTTCGTTGAGTTCGTACGATCCCATGAACAATGGGCTAGGCGCGACGCGGTCGGTGATCGACAAGGCTGTTGCCGGCTTCCCATCGGCCCTCAGGATGGCGCCATATCCGCTGACCACTGCCGAGACCAGCAGGTAAGAAGCCAGATGTATGGATCCCTGAGCAGAGAAGCAGGGACAGTCTACGGCCTTGGCTAAAGTGGATACGGCGATTCGGTTGCGCATGAGCACCATGTCGACGCTCCGCGAATTGGGATGGGGATGATATCCAGCTCCGTCGTTGCACAGAGGGTTCCTGACGTGCATGTCATCGAGGAGCTGGATGATGCACGTGAGGCAATCGCTACTTCCTGTTGAAGTGATAGGATTCGATTCGCCTGTGGCTGAAAGAGGTCGACAATGTCCGAGAGGCTCAAGCGTCATGATTGGGGCTGGAGGAACATGTTGCAGGACATCTGCTCCAACTCTCGTGGTGTTAGAAGTAGCATCGAGAACGGCCAAGTCTTCGTCCAGAAAGAATTGGGTATCGAAAATGTCTGTCGACGTGGGAATGTTCACATCGTCAGAGGCCAGTGACCATCCCAAATCGTCAAACAGCATGCTTGCATCCGTCATAGGCCATTCTTGCTCAGTATCAGGATCGGGAGGTGGTGAGGCAGGATCTTTGGTCATTGACTCAGCGAGTACAGGTTCTGCCCGGTTCCTTGGTGGGCGTCCGATGCGCATGGACACGCTGTAATGGCAAGTATCGAGCCCCTTCGATACGCAGCGAGCACAGCGGGGTCTCTGCTTGCCGCATTTGATTTTCTGCAAAGCTGAAATGAGCCCGTTGACAAAGAAAATGGAGCCTCGTCTGGCGCAATGCTCACTTGTTGGCTACATTGGTCGCAGGAGTCGCGGACTTTTGGCGCATTGGACATCTTGACGCCGTTGAGCACTGCTCGAAGGACTGTCAGAGTGATTGCTGATGGTAAAGGCTGTCACTGAACGACACCCGAGTCCTCGGGAAGTAATCGCAGGAGCGCACTGCTAGGACTGGCTGTATGGTTTCTCCATTGATACTCCTGCTTCATTCCGACTAGGCGGGCAACTCGGTCGCTTCTGCCTCCAACATGGTCGGCGGGATCACCGCCGCGCAAGCTGCGTCAATGCGAGCCTTGCCGGTCTCGGCGACCTGTGTGCATCATGCCCTCTGATTTCGACCTAATGACTGAGTGGATTTGAAGGAGCCTTGGCCGCTAGAACCATGCAATGTCTATGTAGAGGGCCGAGTACAACAGCCGGGTAGGTTATCGTGCGCCGTTGCGATCCACGTCGACGCGGTTTGGCCTGAGTTTTGGCATCATCAAATTGAAGCGTCTCAATAGAGGAAGCTTTCGACATGCTGTCTTGCTTCGGAAAGTTTCTCAATCAGCCTCTGCGAAGCATGTCACGAACCTTGCGTGATGCTCGACCGTTACGTGAGACTATGCATCAAGTAGACAATCTTCATCCAGTGTTGATTGTCATGCAGCCGGTAGAACTCATGCAGGGCTTACGTGGACGCTACGGCGATTGGAATCCACGCGAGTAGGTGTTTCCGCTCCGCGACGTCCATTCGGCCGTTGACAAATGCCAGCTGCACAGATCGACTAGTGTGATTGCCATCCCAGGCCCCGCTAGGCAAGCGAGGCTGTGTGCGCGTGAGGGTTGGGGGCACTGCCATATGCCGCTTCTGGAAGGTCTCATGGAATTTGATGGAGAAGGGTGTTAATTCTCAGCTCATTCTTGGCGCTTTTTGATAGTAGGTCTCGGCTTATCCACGGTGTAGCATCCCAGCTACAGCTTAGTTGTGCTTGTCCCTCAAACGTCACGACGGGCGATTGTTGCCGAGATCTGAACCTTCGGTTGCTCGTGCGAATGTTGCCAGTTTGAGAGACGGGAATATCTGTCCCGCACCTTTGGAGAGACTGGACCCCTGGTGCACTCATCGGGCGTTGCGTTGGAGCTTGTGGGAGTCGTTCTTGTCCTAAAATTAGCTGCAGTGACTAGACGATTGACGTTGCAAGTCGTCTACGTTGTGAGTCTAGCTCCAAACTCAAGCGATACTACACAAATCCATGATACGGACCTGATTGCGTGGGGTCGGTTTAGCCGCAAGCTCTCTTCACACCATGCGCCGCCAAGATTAGCGAATTCCCCTGCGCTTCTGACAGCCCTCGGTCACAACGACATGCAATTGCCCCAATGGCGTAGCCTTGTCGTACGCAACTGAGACGGCGCATAAGCTCAAGGGAACAGCCTATACCCCAATACTGAGTTGCGCAGATTACACATCGGAAGTTGTGAGAAGTGATCTGGGCACGAACGCAGACTATTGTCACCAGCCAGAGGCGGCCGTAAGTGTTCGCATTGCTCAGGATCGACGTTTTTTGTTCAACGAGGCAGTGAAAGATTCCGAAACCGTGTGCGGTACGCTGTTTCGCCTGTCTTCGCTTAAGGGGAAGCCTGGGTGCAATGTATGCAGGTAAAGTCCGCTCCGGTATGGGTCGTCAGAAGGGTCGTTCGACGGGACGCCTGTGAAGTCTGTCGAAGTGCAGCTTCGAACATTGACAGATTAGCCCCAGAAGTGTCAAGCCTGTTTCGAGCCTCAATCTCGAAGCGTGTCGTGTAGCCGTGAGACTCGTGTGGCCAATAGCCATGCTTGGCTTCGCGTCGATAGCAATCTGAGGTCCTGACCGCACGCCTGTTACCGAAGCATGGTGGAGCACCATCCTTTTTCATCTCTGTGCACTTCCAACGTCTTGTGTGAGGTGTATGCCCTGCGGGAGGAAGTAAAGCATCAGCTGTGCACTTGAACTCGGGTGTGGGACGGGGAATGCTGGAGGTGAAAGGCTGGCAACGCAGTCGAGCCGCGTTACTGGCCCGGGCTCCGCCGGCAGCAACTTCTCCGACGCCTTTCCATACGATAAATGCAGTAAATGCAAGGATGTGAATAGTCTCGGAGTTCTGCACTCAATGCCTCTTGGGCCCCAGTCGGATTTCTCCGTTGAGCGAAGCAAGAACGAAGCCCACTGAACATCCTTTTCGAGAAGTACAAGGCATACGCTACTTCAGAGTCAAACTACGTGCTGCGCACCTCTTGTAGTCTGGTATAATTTCCTGTTTGGTGCCTCATTGCTCCTGCCGCGATGAAAGCTGACTCAAATTTGATCTAACTCGGAAGCTCAGTGCTGGCGGAATGGGGAGTCGCAAGGGTCAGGCTCGGCTGGGAGAGTCGACACAGAAATGATGAAGGTACGCGGTCTCCAGTGATGACGCTAGTCCACCTCCGTTCTTGTCAGCGCCTCGCTTGAGCGTCGGGATGTCATTACCGGTCCGGCAAGGTGACTGGCATTGGAGCTGGCATTGCGTGTCCACGAAATATCCTGGTACGACCACGTGCATCAGGATGATCTCCAAGACCATGTTCCAAATTGTGGAGATCCAATAGTTGCCCTGTACCAAATCCTGAGGAAATGTCTGGCAAGTGTTGAATATCAGGTGCCCAAGACTCGCATGACCCACAGACTCTGTAGCTTGGAACTGCTCGGCCTCGACACATTCATTGTCAGAAACAGCGCAGCAACAAAAGTGTCTTGTAGCATGTCGATTGAACAAGAACACACGCCTGGCGGCGGAGAAGGGACCTTGGGTAGAAAGTTGCGAGATTCATGCAACGCGTGCAGGTAAACCAATATGACCACTTCCATGGCCCAGGCTGATGAGGCCCAGCGCACAGAAGATTCGATGTGGGAAGGAGCGTCCAAGTTGCGCGCGTTGCTTCAGCAAGGACATATGCTGCAACTATAGCCCCTCGCTGCGCACAGGCAGGCACCCAGGCTCTGTAGTGGATCAGCAGTCGTACAATTTGCATAGCAATGCCGCGCTGCCAGCGTCAGAGCGAAACGAGCTAGATATATCATCGCCGAATGGGCAATCCTGCAGCAACGGACATGATATTAGCGATTTTCTCCAAGACAATTGGCCATGGGACGAGCCACTGGGCGGTTCGGCGGACGCCACGGCACCTGTGCACTCACATTTCTCGAGTAGTCGCGATTGGGCAACGATGGACTGGACCAAGGCACCGGGTACTCGGGTCACGCCGTTGGACTGGTCACCGCCGCACACACTGCCACCGGGAATGGAACACAACAATTGCCCACAGCACGACTGCTACGCGACTTTACTGCGTTTAGCAGCCGAGCAGCTGCATGTTCCCAGTCAGAAGTGTTTGAACGCAGCCAGCGGAGTGCAGGCGGACGCTCGGTGCGCCAGAGATGTGGATTCGCTCTTGACTGAAAATCGAGAAGCGATCCGCCTCCTTGACCGGAGTCTAAGCTGTGCGTGCATGTCGGACATGAGCGTGAAGCTGGTGGCATACATGGTGGCGAACAAGATTGTCTCCATGTATGGGGCGATAGTGGGAGAGCCTGACTGCGGCGGTATCGTGGACTCTCCGATCTTCATTGGCTCTTACGCATTAGACACAGCTGCAAGACGCTCCGTCAGGGCTCGGACCGTGCTGAACGAGATTCGACAGCAGGTCGAGCCCGTGGTCGCGAGACTGCCTCGCTTTCAACCCGTCGTTCCGAGTGAACGAGGCGGACTCCAGAAGCAAACCTGCGTGGTAAAAACGGACGAAGCAGTGCCCATCGAGTGCATGTTGCGGACTGAACTGCAAAGAGTCGTTGCCATCGCGAATAGCATGATATATTAGAGCGCGTAGGCAAAGCGCGTCCGCCGGGTGAACGGTCAGCGTAGTGATGGCTCCGGTCAGCGTACGCCGGACTGGGCATTCGCACCGCCTTCGTGCTCGGGTTGTTTGTCGCCGACTTTCGTGGCCAGCTGGATCACCGCAGAGGAAGCTCGAGCGCGTCGACACGCGACTTCGGCGTGGAGAGCGTGCTGCCGGCGTCGGCGACCGCGACTGGGCGCGGCGGCAGAGGAGGCCGTACGGCGTCGGTGGGAATTTGGCCGGCGGTGACCGGCGGTGGACGTGGACGTCGTATTTGAAGAGCCGGTGGGTGCAGGCGGAAGTCAGCACCAAGCATGAAGGAACATCGTTTGTACATTTGAGGCTGGAAATCCCGTGACGTGCCCCCCTCTAATTACATCAAGTCGTCATCAAATCAAATCAAATCCATCACCCGCGCTTGATGCCCTCAATCTTGGCCACAACATCCTCCAGCGCCTCCTGCAGCGCGCGCTTTTGGCACTCAATCACCGCCGATCCGGACGTGGATGACTGCAGCGACGAGACGGAGCTCAGCGAGGTCGTCGACGACGAGCGCGCCCCCAGCGCCGACAGGGACGATTTTCGCTGCAGCTTTGCCAGAAGCGGCTGGAAGTGCTGTTGCAACTGTGCCATCACCACATACGCGCGTGCCAGCGTCTGCGCCTGGGCTCCAAGCGCGTAGCTGCCCAGGAATGCCGGCGGGCTCTTCACCCGCGAGGACGGGCTGGTGGGTTCGCCGTCGCCCGCCACATCCAAGGCTGCAGAGTACCACGACAGCGCTTTTTGGACCGCCAGGAACAAGGCCGTGAGAACCTCTTGATCATGGCAGCACGGCGGGCAGTCGAGAATGCTGGACAGTTTTTCCAAGGCTGCGCGATTGCTGTCCAGCACATGGTCGAACTCGCGAATGTTGTGGGATGGTGCGCCCGCGGCTATGGGGCACGCTGAACTTGATACATGAAGTTCGGAGAAGATCTGGAGCGCCGTACTTATGCATCCACCACCACCATGTGTCGTCGCCCTGCCGCCATCGCTCCGTTGACTAGGAGGCGATGACGACGACGAAGGCCGTGTTGACGCTTCTGCGTCCAGCTCTGGAAGATAACCTGCTGTCGATGTCCCACACAAGAGCGTGCTGTCTATGTCGAATGAATTCATGGACTCAGGCTCGGCTTGATAGCCACCCGGGTCAAAAAAGTCAAAGTACTGCATGTCTATATCCTGGATGTCTGTCGTGATGGGCTGGTGCCACAGGCTGTTGTCGAAGGTCTCCAAACCATCTAGCAATGCGAAGTCGCTCATGGCGGGCGACTGCTTGCCATCGATCTTGACAGAATCCGTGGGAACGCTGGAGGTAGGAGCATTGGATAGTGATGTTTCAGGCTCAGGCGTTGCTCGAACAGAATGACGCCTGGTACCGGTACGCCGCGAGATGTTGTACTGACATAGGAGTCCTTTATTGACGCAACGGGCACAAGCGGGGCGTTCTTTGGTGCAGCGGATCTTCTGGCTAGAGCACTGGTGGAGCGGTCAGTCGTGCCGAGCAGCGAAGCACGCACAAAAACATACGTGAGTGCACGATTCCCTGATCTTCGGACGCTTGAAAGATGTGTCTCTTGTGTTGGGTGCATCGCCTGCGCTCCCCTTCGCCATGGTTGAAAGCCTATCGGACAGTGTTGTCAAGGGTGCGGGTCAAAGAACGATCGGGATCGAAGTGCCTTCTGATGTGCTACCCACAGACTTCTCAGCTCAACATATATCTCCCTCCGCCACCAGCACGCACTTCCGTTGGCATCCTAGCAGATGGAATCGGAGTAACGACACTTTTAAGCTAATCGCCGCTCATCAACGTGCGCTAGGGAGCGAGAGTCGAAACGCGTGGCGACGCTGCGCCCGTCGAAACGGTTCGCACGTTGCGTCTGCAACTAGTTGTGAGTCTGTGTTTACCATTGAGCGTACCCTAGCACAGACGACCCTGACAGCTCGTGCCCTGGAACGCTTAGTGTCCCAGCAACTTGATAGAGGACGGTGGAGGCCGTCGCGCTATGGTACCACTGTCCGAATGTGGCGGTGCGTGTCAGAAGCGTGCGTGCGATCCTGGGGGCATGCAAGGTTGATTATGCACCAGCAGCACCATGAAGCGAGATACAGCACGCGAGCGAGGTCCGTCAGTGCAGTGAGATCAGCAGCGCCGCCGGACTTGGCTGCGCCCTCCTGGAACCTAAGTCATCTAAACACGTCCCACTTATTCCACATGTGCGCTACTTAGTCTTGCATCGTGAGCGCGCCTGTAAGCACCTACAATCAGCGAACCTGCAGCTGCATGCGAATGTCTCTGGCAGACAGTCCCCGTATCAAGCGAGCAGTAGAAGTCCCCGAACAAGCAATTCTCCGAGCGTGCCGATGGAGTGTTCAAGCTATTGCACATGGCAGTGTGACGCTACTAGCACCGTCCCGGAGGGTAAGAGATTGATCTGCAGCGCGCCGGTCCCGATCCTTGAGCGTCCACGTTCTCGTGCTTCGAGGATAGGACAGTAGGCGTTGCTTCCGTACTCAGTAGGCGCTCAGGTACGAACAGCACACTTGACCGCCAAGATCATCTGCATGCAGTAGATGGCTAGGCGCTGCACGGAATAGGGTCGCGAATGGCGTGAATATGCACATTCTATCGCCATCCTTGGTCGTCTTCACAGGCGGCATGTCAACTGCTGTTGTGCTGTTGTTGTGTCAAGCCTAGCCGGGCCCGGAGTTGCATCCGTTCCGTATAGTGTCCCGACTGCCGACTGCACGTGATGGCGCGATTCGGCTCAGCGACCCTTCGTAACTCTTCGTTCGACCCCAGCGCCCAGCAAACACGGACGGCAACCCCGATGATCACGCAGAGACCGGTGCTTGTGGAGATGCAACAGCCTGGCTGGCCTTAACTTTGATGGACCGAGCCTGGGCAGGTCGTCTGGCCCTCGACACGGCGTTGCCTGGTCGCTGCCGGTGGTGCCACAATCTCGCGCGTCCGACCGGCGCTTTCTGGCCGTACGGGTGATCTGCAAGTTTGGTCCTCAGCCTGTTGAGCCTCCTCGTTCGCCCAGTATGGCCCGGATGCTCCATCATGAGGTGATGAGTTGCAAATGATGTAACCCAGTCGACGTCATGAAGAACAGGAGACAAGGCAACTGTGGAGGGCGATCACACGTTGTGCAGAAGTCATAAAGGCGGATGGGTCAGCGAGCAGACCTTGTCAAACATACCCAAGCAGTGTGAACATCATCCCAGTTCTACAGACATGGCATCATCTAACCGAAGAGTCCTGGTCAATGGCGGAGGACCCGCTGGCGCCGTGACGGCTTTCTGGCTTGCCAAGGGCGGCTTCGAAGTGGTTGTTACAGAGCGCTCAATGAGTCGGCCCTACGGACAAGGGGTCGACGTCACGGGACGCGCTGTCGACATTATCAAGAAGATGGGATTAGAGCAACGCATTCGAGACAGCACTACCGGCGAAGCAGGTCTGACCGTTGTCGACGATCAAGGCGAAGATGTTGCTCCCCCGCTGGGTACTGCACCTATCGAGGGAGGAACGGCCAGCGTCACACAAGAAATCGAGATCATGAGACGGGACTTGACAAAAATCTTTGTAGACGCCGCAGAAGCATTGCCAAATGTCACGTTCCGATATGGCTGCACGGTCGACGAAGTTCAACAGCATGAGAAGTCAATCACTGCCGTTTTATCCGACACAGGCAAACCAGAAGACTTCACTGCGATCATTGGTGCAGACGGGCTTGGATCAGCTATACGCAAGCTCACATTCGATCCGGAGATCAACAGACGTTCTGTGTCGCCGACCAATACCTACGTTGCGTTCTTCTCCATACCAGGTGATCCAAAGTACGTAAGCTCGGCCGCGAGAAGGCTTTTCCCTCCCCCATCACTCTGGCCGCGGAGCGAGCTCTGTGGTAGCGATCGTGAACACGACGCGAATGCGTCGCAAAAACCTGCCTCGGAGACGCATATTATCTAACGAGGAATTAGGTACGATACCCCGGTAGGCAAATTCCAACATGCCAACAAAGGTCGCGGAATACTTGTCCGCCCCATTGATAAGAAGGGCACTCAAAGGTCATGTTACCTGATGTCGCAGTCCGATAGCCAGGAGCTGGCACAGGTTGCACGAACTGGATCGCAAGAAGACCAAAAGGCTCTTTTGGACAACAGATTCCGAGAGTTCACGGGCCCACTGAGTAAACGAGCCGTCGAAGGTATGCACAGCGCTGACGACTTCTACTTCACCCGCATAGTGCAAATCAAACTGGACTCGTGGCATAGTAGGCGAGCGGCTTTGGTGGGGGATGCTGGTTACTCTCCTTCTCCGCTTACAGGGCAAGGCACAACTCTTGCTATCATCGGTGCCTATGTGCTCGCTGGTGAGATGGCCAAATGTCCGGACGATCTAGAACGGGCTTTCACCTCGTATTACGATATACTCAACAAGTTTGTCAGCGAGTCCCAGGAAATTCCATTTGGAGGTCAAGCTCCGAAACTTATCTTGCCACAGTCAGACTGGGGCATATGGCTTCTTCGCACCTTCTATAAAATCATCTCCTGGACAGGCATCTGGCGCTTGCTCAATTTCGGGAACGAAACCGTAAAGGTTGAGCTTCCTGAGTACGACTTTGGTGGGCTGGATTGATGCAATGTGCTAAAGAAGCACGTTGCAAGGCAGGCGAATTCCCATATATGCAGACAGGACTTACATACGGCAGATACTCAGCGCAATGATTCAACGCAGCTTCTTAATTCCCCGACTGTGTCAGTTACCGGGAAGAATGCCTTCCCCGAAGCGATAGTGCCTGCACTGCCTCTCGGCTTGGCCCTGGTCGAGATTATGCTGCAGAGATCTATCCGAGAGACCGAAGCGACTGCTTTGCATGAGAGTAAGCTCTGGGGATTGTCTGCTTCTTTCTCCGACAATGCACACAGGTCTCTGCTACTTAGCATGATGAAGAGATCCGAGTGTGTTGCAACAGGTGTCGGAGGCACGTAACCCACCCAACAGTGCCTTCTCGATGACTTTGTGGAGCGCGCTTCACAATCACCGGTCACGTGCTCGCACCCAATCGCGCAGACCTCACACGGCCGGGGATCAGCACACGACACCGAGCTCAAGGTGGCCGAGTGTGGCAACAATGCTCGAAGGCAAGGCGTACTTCGCGCTGGCTGATGTGCAAATACTTGTAATGACACCCATTGTCTCGCTTTTCCAGCTCACTCGTTCTCTGAATATCTTCGCCACGAATTGATTCATCATCATGTTGGGGCTTAATTTACAACAAGTCCTCTCCAATGTTCCTACGATATCCAGCATTGTCAGTGGTGGAGGTTCATATCAACATGGGTCAGACAGCAGTGCATGGGCTTCTGTGGCGGCGTCAAAATCTTGTGTCAGTAGCCATTGATCTTCAATGACGCAAAGATCAGACACTGACGCAAATAATAGTGCGATGCGTTGACCAAAAGTTTGGGCAAGAATTCAGTGGTTTTCCCATATGATGCGGCCTACTCTCAATCGATGGGCTCATACTTCAGCTTGAAGAATAGCGACCTCCACCCCAATTGCATAGCACTTCCACGATCAGCAGAAGATGTCTCGAAGGCAGTGCGCACATTGTCTCTCGGCGCACACAAATGGGAGGGGCAATGCCAATTCGGCGTACGAGGTGGTGGCCATACACCCTTCAAAGGAGCCGCAAGCACCGACAACGGGATTGTGCTCGATCTTCTCCACATGCCGTCCGCGGGCATATCGCCAGACTATGAAACCATTACAGTGTCGCCCAGTACGACATGGGATCTGGTATACGAAGTTCTCGATGCTCACAACCGAAGCACACTTGGAACCAAAGTCGCCGGTATTGGTGTCGGAGGAGCGTCAACGAGCTGTGGAGTCTCCTATTTCTCGCCTCGCTATGGGTACATCTGCGACATGGTAGAGAACTGGGAAGTCGTTCTCGCAACCGGTGATGTCGTCAATGCCAACGCGAACGAAA
This sequence comes from Cercospora cf. flagellaris, assembly GCA_005356885.1. Lineage (NCBI taxonomy): Eukaryota > Fungi > Ascomycota > Dothideomycetes > Mycosphaerellales > Mycosphaerellaceae > Cercospora > Cercospora cf. flagellaris. The sequence goes on along the minus strand of RJLU01000001.1, from coordinate 2,105,346 downwards.
ATGCCGACCTGTGGAAAGCTCTGCGAGGTGGAATCAACAACTTTGGCATCGTCACTGCGGTTACTTTGAAGACATTCAAGCAGGCTGCCTTCTGGGGCGGACAGACCTTTCACTCCATCGACACTCGCCAAGAACACTTCAAGAATCATGCAAAACTTGCCTCAGCGCATCCCTATGATCCATATGCACATTACATCAATACTCTTGTCTTGGCAAACGGAGGTCATTGGTTCATCGGAAACAGCATCCAGTACACCAAGAGCGACCCGCCCGTGGCTGAGCCAGAAGTCTTCAAACCGTTCCTCAAGACCGAACGAACCCCAATTTTCCCTGGGCTGCCTGAAGACACTCTTCGAGTGGACAACGTCACCTCGTTCTCCCGCGAGTACGCAGCAAACACCTTATACCCTCAACGCTGGCAATTCGCCTGCATCAGTTTCGCTCCGGATGCAGACTTCATGGAGACATTCTTCCAAATGGCCAACGACGCCATGCAACAATACGTCAAACTGGCAGGCTTCAAGCTCATCCTCAACTACCAACCCGCACCAACCGTTCAGCTCGAGCGAAATGGAGCAGTTGACTCTTTAGGCCCGATTCAGACTGAAGGAAATGTAGTCTTCGTACACTGGGCTGTCAGCTACGATGAGTCCGAGGCCCAGTTCGACGATGCTATCACCAAGAGTGTCCAGGACTTGTTCCATGCTGCCAATGCTAAGGCGAAGGAGCTCGATATCTACAGGCATTTTATCCAACCTACTTATGCAGACAGCTGGCAGAGCCCCTTTGATTACAGAAGCAAGAGCACGATTGAGGAACTGGTTGCCACGAGCAAGAAGTATGACCCTCTGCAGGTTTTCCAGAAGCAGGTGCCGGGTGGCTTCAAGTTGCCGCAGATTTGAGATGGAACATGAGTGGTGCGGCAGAGCTCGACAGTATAGTGATGATGACTCACAACATCTTCTACAAGGAGCGTATGTGCCAGGATTTGTTTCTCTGTTGATTAGTTTGAACGAAAGTCATGGTTTGCGAGACATGTGTTCGCCTTGTTCCAACAATTAATACCAGAAGCACTCGCCGCCATTCTGTTCATCAATGAAGATCGGACAGAATGCCGTCGTACTGTAGTTCTACTGTTGTCTCGCTACTTACAAGCGCGTCTAGGGCAAGCTGACAAGCTATGCCGGGCATGGGCTTCGATCCATAAAATCCGAGAGCTCGTATACCGACGATTATACCGTTCGCAAAATAATGATCGCCGAGTCCATGTATGCTCGCGGCATCACTAAATGTGGCTACCTCTGAATGCAACTGGCTCTGGAGTGCAACCGCAGGTCGCTAAGCCAATTAGCAAAGCTTTTCATGGATCGAGAGCCACTCTGGTTAGGCGCTTGCACATTCAGAGGTCGTTGCATTCCGAGGTATCCACGGTTAATGATCGTTGTACACTTCATACCCAAAACACTATCTGCTAAAGGATAATCATCAAAACACGAACTCTGAACAGTCCACCAAATTCTTCTGCCCAAACATCCTCTTGCTACCAACTTCACTCCTCCAAATGTTCCTCTTCGCTCTCGTCCTCATCGCGGCCTCAAATTCGGCGATTGCATTCACCGGTGGCTTCGTACCATGCTCAACGAGCACTTTAGCCAAGGCGTCGGCATCGACTATTGCGGTGTTCGCTCCGACTCCACCACAAGGGCTCATCGGATGAATGCTATCGCCAAGGACCGTGACATTGGAGTGGGACTCCCAAGATGGGATATCGGGAATTGTGGATGCAACGCGAATGAGCGATGCTTGCTTGGTGTCTTGGAGTTCAAACAGCGCGCGAAGGCTTGGGTGCCATTCCTCGGTGACTGCGAGACTGAGCTTGGCGGCCTGTTCTGCCGCTTGATCCAGTGAGACGAAGTTTTTCATCGAAGTCACTTCTTGTGAGCCGAAGCGTTCCTTGGGTCCGATGAGGGCCCAGTAGACGTAATCTGCAGGCAGTTCTGGGTAGCGGGCACGCGAGGCTTCGCTGAATCGGATGGGCTCTAGTAGTAATGTGACAGGGCTGTCGCCGATGAGACAAGACTGTAGCATAGGTGCGATGTCGCTGACCACAGTCATGAATCTCAAGCCTTTCTCGGGAAATCGCGCGAGGAACTCCGGGGTCATCACGGTCTTGCCGTAAATGCAGGCAGCACCGGTATCCACGATACGATGGTTTGGTACACAAGTTCTGCGGACGACAGAGTGTAAGCCATCAGTGCCGGCCAGAAAACTTCCGGTGACGTGAGTGCCGTCCTTGAATTCAGCGGTAACCGTAGATGTAGAGTCATCAGTCTTGTAGTACGCGATTTCCTTCCCGAACGAGATCTTGTCCTCAATGCCAGTCATGAGCTGAGTTCTGAATGCTTTGCGGTCAACAGTGAATGTCGCATACAGTCCCTTCTTGCCAGACAGGCCGCCACCAGTGCGGCTGTGGATGATGTTGCCATTGAAGGGATTGAAGTCTGTCTCGCCTACGGCGGTGACGGCATTTGACAGTTCGAAAGCCTCATAAACATCGTCAGGCAGGATGTTCTTGAGAGACTGTGCGGCGTCTGCTTCGAATTTGAGTCGGTATCCTTGTGGCCGAGCATCGATATGGGAGTCCCTTTCGAAGACGCGAAAGTCAATGCCGGCCTTCTTCAAAGCCTGTGCAAGACAGAGCCCAGCAATACCCGCGCCTGCAATGAGGACTGGCCTCGAATCAGCAGAGCCAGTGCTTGCGGTGACTGCCGCCACCAACTCTGGCGTGAGTGTATTCGTTCCGGAGAGGGCGGTCTGGCCGGCTGAGCGGACTGTGAGCAGACCCATCACACTGTTGAGCGGCTGGTTCACGCGAGAAATCTCGAGACCGGCAGATTGCATCAATGAGCTCCAGTCCTCCAATTCACGCTCCTTGGCATTGAAGACTTCCATCATTGTTAGATCCCGAATGCGTAGTTGTTGCTCTTGCAAAACGCTGATTGTGCCGGGCTGGGGAAGAATGGTGTCCATGATGACTATTTGCGCCCCAGGTTTCAGTGCTGCGCGAATCTGAGAGAGGATGACCTTGGCTTCGTTGTCGGGCCAGTCGTGACAGATCATGCGAAGAAAGTAAACATCGGCATCCTTCACTGTTTGAGGACCAAAGAAGTCATGTTCCTGAAAGGTGATGCGAGATTTAACAGAAGCTTCAATCTTGTCATTTTGGGCCATTTCTTTCCTGGCACCAGCGACCGTCTCTGGCAGATCTTGAATGACGAAGGTAAGGTGAGTGTGCTCCTTGGCAATGGCAATGCTACCATGCCCAAGAGAGCCACCGACATCCACGACTTTTGCGCCCCGCGGAAGGGAAGCCCAGTCGAAGCCGGTGACTGCGTGCTGAAGGCCCCAAGTTGCGTTCGAAGTCACATTACGCATATAAGCTGCAAAGGCGTCCTTCATTGCGGGCGTTTGGCGGAGATGGTCAAAGAATGGGACTTTCACATCCATTCCCAGATTGAACGCGGTCTGATCTTTGGCGACAGTCTCGCCCCACGATCGCGTGGCGTCGCTAAGCTTGTATGCAGCTGGCACAGAGTAGTTGACCTGTGAGACCGAGGTCAGCATGATCTGATTTCTCTGACTCCTTCTTCAAAGGAGAAGGGAGTTCACTCACCATCCATCTAGCCCAACCTAAATAGCTTTCATCGCGAGCGAACAAGGCGGAAATGCGACTGTGGCGGACTTGGTTGGCCTCGGGCTCTTCCAGGAATCCATTGCATATGGCCATGCGACAGATGCTTCTCAATTGCATAGGCGGCACGCTGGCTTTTCTCGCAAGGTCTGTGTAGCTGATCGTTCCGCTATGTGGAAGGTGGTCCAATATGTTGAGTTCCACCAGCCAGCGAAAACAGGTTAAATGTTGATACTGATACAGCTTAGATCAAGACACCTTGGCGCGACTAATCGAACTTACGCCGTTTTGTAGATGCTCCAGATACTCTTGAGGTCGGATCGACAACTGCAAGATTCTTGTCGCTGCCTCTGCCAGCTGCGCACGAGCGGCTTGAGTTTGAGCATCGCAGTTGTCTAAAGGATCCTTCGGCAACGACGCGTTGAGGTCTTGAACATCCTTGCGACTCTTGAGAGATTTGAGCAGCTCCTGGGCGTTGGCCGATACGGCCTCCAAGGACGCCTCAAGATCGCGTTGGAACTGCATCATGTGTGACAAATGTGTGTGATTACAGTAGATGTTAGCATTGAGACCAGGACGTTTCGATCATAAGAACCGGCGACGGAGCTCAAGTAGCAGACATTCGTAGCAGGGGGACAAGTTGGCTGTGCACAGTCGCCGCAAACCAAATTGAGCGTGCTGTTTCCCTATGTTGTGTTTCCCGGGCCGCTTGTACGCAAAGTCCCCGTCCTCTGGTGATATGTCACGTGACCGTGCATAGGACATATGCTGTTCCATGCTCGCGCGCTTCCATGTGGCGAATGTGTTGATTGCCTGTCGCACGTGGAGACTGGGCATGGCCTGTCTCGAGGTCTCAATCATCGTGTGCAGGCTAAGTCGCCGGGCCTCTTGCGCTAGGAGCTGTCTCGCATACTGACACTTTGGGTATCACGGCCGGTCGTATCGACGATCATCAGCTTCAATGGTGACAAAGCAATTGCTGCCACTCAGTGTGCATCTGGTGGCTAGGAAAAGGAAAACGCTGTAACAGAGTCATCGAGCGGTAGAGAGCATTCACTCACAGAACCTGAGCTTGGCGTCATGAGGGCATCGATTCCGCTCTTTCGAGAATCTCTGTCGACTCAGTGTACGAGGAACAAACGCCGAATGTGTCGAACGGCTACTTTCTTAGGCTTAAAACGGCGCGCGTAAGCTATGCATGCCATAGCGACCGGCGATTGACTCGACCTACGGTTAGCATGGGGATATAGATGCGCATACACTGTCACGAGCTCGTGCCCAGCTGTATCTCTGCCATCTCATCTGCACTTCCGTTCTTCAACATACCTCTCTTGATCGCTTCAACACATTGTCACTCTTTTTGACATCCCACACCATGGAAGATGGAGCGCAGATGCGAGTGGTGGCATTCGGGGATCAGACATATGACTGCAGTGAGGCAGTCTCACAGCTCTTAAGAGTCCGCGACGATGCCATAGTCGTCGACTTCCTCGAACGGGCCACAGCCGTTTTGAAGGCAGAGTTGGCCAGGCTAAGCAGCGAGCAACAAGAAGAGACTCCACGATTCGCCACGCTCGCTGAACTTGTGCCACGCTACCGAGCTGGCACCTTAAATCCAGCAGTGTCGCAGGCATTGACATGCATCACCCAGCTGGGGCTTTTCATCCGGTATGGCAGCACAGTTCGTGGTTCTGCTGAGCACAGCTAATGCGCGCATAGACAACACAGCAGCGGACAGGAAGCCTACCCCACAGCCAACGATAGTTGCATTACTGGCGTCTGCACCGGAGCGCTGACCGCCGTCGCTGTCGGCTCTGCTTCAAGTGTGACCGCTTTGGTGCCGCTCGCATTGCACACTGTTGCCGTCGCCGTGCGATTGGGTGCTCGAGCCTGGGAGATTGGCAGCTGCCTTGCCGATGCCAGGAGAGGTGCGAATGGCCGGTATGCTTCTTGGACATCGGCGGTGGGCGGTATCAGTCCCCAAGACCTTCAGGATCGAATTTCAGCATACACGGCCGAGCAGGTGAGTTATGCTCCGTTTCCGCTGTGTCGATAGTGTGTTGTTGACCAAGACAGGCTCTTGCATCCGTGTCTGTTCCATATCTCTCGGCAGCGGTCGGCCCGGGCCAATCAAGTGTGTCGGCTGCTCCCGTCATCCTCGACGCGTTCCTCAGCACACTTCTCCGACCGCTGACAACGACGCGACTTCCCATTACCGCTCCGTATCACGCACCTCACCTCTTCACTGCGAAAGATGTGCAGCATGTCACGGACTGTCTGCCTCCCAGCGAGGCATGGCCGACAGTGCGAATCCCCATCATCAGCTTCTCCCGCGATGAAGTTGTATCACGCGGTGCGAGCTTTCCGGCCGCCATGAGTGAGGCCGTGCGAGACTGCTTGATCCGCCCCATTGCCCTCGACCGCATGGCAGTGAGCATTGCCAATCATGCTCGAGATCTTGGCAAAGACTCGGTGCTTCCGTCACCCATCGCGCTGTCGTTCAGCGACAAGCTGGGCCCACAAGTGAACAGCCACTTGCCAGGCGCGAAGGCACCCACGCGTGAGCTGACATCAACATTATCTATCCCGTCTGCTACAGGAGCGGAACAGCAGCCCATGGCAAAGTCCCCCATTGCTATCCTTGCTGCCTCTGGTCGTTTCCCACAATCTTCATCCATGGACCAGTTCTGGGATGTACTTATTAATGGCGTCGATACGCACGAACTTGTACCTCCAACCCGTTGGGATGCAGCTACTCACGTCTCCGAAGATCCTAAAGCAAAGAATGTGTCTGGCACAGGTTTTGGTTGCTGGCTTCACGAAGCCGGTGAATTTGATGCCGCCTACTTCAACATGAGTACGAGATTCGTCACATATGAGTGGCTCGAGCTGACAATACTCCAGGTCCACGTGAAGCGCCGCAGGTTGATCCAGCACAGCGTCTCGCGCTCTTGACTGCCACCGAAGCCCTCGAGCAGGCCGGCGTTGTCCCGAACCGAACGTCGTCAACTCAGAAAAACCGAGTTGGTGTATGGTACGGCGCAACCAGCAATGATGTGAGTTTAATTTCTCCTGTGGGTACTTTTTGAGCCAACGCTAAAATATCACTATAGTGGATGGAGACAAACAGCGCTCAAAACGTTGATACATACTTCATTCCCGGTTAGTACTCTGCGACATTTTCGCAAGCATGATACTGATTGCTTCAGGTGGCAATCGCGCATTCATCCCAGGAAGAGTGAACTACTTTCACAAGTTTAGTGGACCGTCTTACACAATCGATACAGCCTGCAGCTCCAGTTTAGCAGCCTTGCACATGGCGTGCAACGCACTTTGGCGAGGCGAAGTCGATACAGCTATCGTAGGCGGGACCAACGTCCTCACGAATCCAGACATGACAGCCGGGCTCGATGCGGGCCACTTTCTGTCAAGGTCCGGGAATTGTAAGACGTTTGACGACGAAGCCGATGGCTATTGCAGAGGTGAGGCGGTGGTGACCCTCATTCTCAAACGACTGCCAGACGCGCAAGCGGACAAAGATCCAATCCAGGCTTGCATTCTGGGGATTGCCACCAATCACTCAGCCGAGGCCGCTTCTATCACTAGGCCTCATGCCGGAGCGCAGCAAGATTTGTTCCAACAAGTCCTCACGGAGACAGGCCTTACCGCGAACGACATCAGCGTGTGCGAGATGCATGGTACTGGTACCCAAGCTGGAGACAGTGGCGAAACAACATCCGTTGTGGAGACCCTTGCGCCTTTGAACCGATCCGGCTCTGCTGTACGAACAACACCTCTCTACATTGGCGCAGTTAAGTCCAATGTGGGTCATGCTGAGTCCGCAGCTGGGGTCAGCAGTCTGGCCAAGATCTTGCTTATGCTCAAGCATTCCAAGATCCCTCCTCATGTGGGCATCAAAACGAAGCTGAATCACCGGCTACCAGACCTAGCTGCACGAAATACACACATAGCGCGGACTGAGGTACCTTGGCCTCGGCCAAAGAATGGCAAGCGTCGTGTTCTGCTCAATAACTTCTCGGCCGCTGGAGGTAACACGTGCCTTGTGCTTGAGGATGCGCCCGAGCCCGAGGACTCTCAAGAAGTCGACCCTAGAGAACATCACATCGTTGCAATCTCTGCTAAAACACCTGATTCAATGGTGAACAACCTCACGAACATGATAACCTGGATCGACAAGCACTCTGGAGACAGCATCGCCACCTTACCTCAACTGTCTTACACGACAACTGCACGAAGAGTGCACCATAGACACAGAGCCGTAGCTACCGGCACTGATCTGCTGCAAATCCGTTCGTCGCTTCAAGAACAGCTTGACCGCCGGGTGTCCGGCGAGAGAAGTATCCCTCACCCGCCCAATGGACCTAGCTTTGTCTTTGCTTTCACTGGCCAAGGCTCGGCGTTCGCAGGTATGGGTGTAAATCTCTACAAACGTTTCGCCTCATTTCGGTCAGACATTGCCCGCTATGATCAGATCTGCGAGGGTATGAGCCTGCCCTCGATCAAAGCTATGTTCGAGGACGAGAAAGTGTTCTCCACAGCTTCACCAACTTTGCAGCAGCTCACGCATGTCTGTTTTCAGATGGCCCTGTACAGACTATGGAAGTCCCTCGGCGTACAAGCGAAGGCGGTAGTTGGGCACAGTTTGGGCGAGTATGCTGCACTCTACGCCGCTGGAGTGCTATCGCAATCCGATACGCTCTACCTGGTGGGGCGGCGTGCACAGCTGATGGAGAAACATCTTTCGCAAGGCACACATGCAATGCTGGCCGTCCGTGCGAAAGAAGAAGCCATTGTCGCAGCGATTGACGGGCCTCCAGGAGAGGCATACGAGTTCTCTTGCCGCAATGGCGAACAGCGAAACGTTCTCGGAGGCACCGTTGCTCAAATCCAGGCGGCGAAAGCCGCGCTTGAGGCTAAGAAGATTCGATGCCAGTACTTGGACACCCCGATGGCATTCCACACTGGCCAAGTCGATCCGATTCTGCCCGAGCTCTTGCAGGTCGCTGCGGCATGCTTCATCCAGGATCCCCAAATTCCTGTCATCTCCCCAGCATATGGCAAAGTGATCAGGTCTGCCAAGGACTTCCGACCAGAGTACTTCACCCATCACTGCCGCAGTTCTGTCAACATGGTCGATGCTCTCCAAAGTGCAGTCGAAGAAGGCTTACTTGACAAGAACATTATTGGCCTCGAGATTGGCCCTGGCCCGGTCGTCACGCAGTTCGTCAAGGAAGCTGTGGGCACAACCATGCAGACCTTTGCGTCCATCAATAAAGACAAAGACACATGGCAGCTCATGACGCAAGCGCTAGCTAAGTTCTATCTTGCAGGTGCCAGTGTCGAGTGGTCGCGCTATCACGAAGACTTCCCTGGAGCTCAGAAAGTCCTTGAGCTCCCGGCTTATGGCTGGACCTTGAAAAACTACTGGCTGCAATATGTCAACGACTGGTCTCTGAGGAAGGGCGATCCAGCCGTGGTTGTTGCCGCGTCAAATTTGGAACTCTCTTCGTCGATACACAAGGTCATAACCAACACGATCACCGCCAACAGCGACGGCGAGCTTGTCGTGGACGCGGACCTCAGTCGTGAGGACCTGCATCCCATGGTTCAGGGGCATCAGGTTTACGGTGTTCCACTGTGCACACCTTCCGTGTACGCGGATATCGCTCTGACACTCGGCGAGTATATTCGACAGGTCATCAAGCCAGGCGAGGTTGCACAGACATCCGTTGAAGTAGCAGAGATGAACATCCAAAGCGCACTGGTGGCTAACAACACGGGCAGAGTGCAACTCCTTCGCACGTATGCCAAGTTTGACCCCAAGGCCCAGGTAGCGTCATGCACGTTCTCTAGTATCAAGGTTAGTCGTGAGGGTCATCAGCTCATTATGGATTCCATGCTAATTTTGACTAGGAGGACGGCAGTGGTGTAGTCGAGCAGCATGCTAATTGCAAGATCCGGTTCGGCAGTCTCGAGAAGGAGAAGACCGCGCTCAAGAGTGCTGCACTAGCTGCCCAAGCCAGGATGGCCGCTCTCAAAACACAAGTTGGCCAGGATGACAACACCTACCGCTTCAGCAAAGGCATGATTTACAAGATGATTGGCCAATTAGCTGACTTCGATGAGAAGTATCGCGGCCTCTGCGCGATCACACTCGACAACGACGCCATGGAAGCCTCGGGCAAAGTATCATTCAAGGGCATTCCAAACGAGGGCAAATTCCACTCTAGCCCGGCTTATCTCGACGCGCTGTCGCAACTTGGCGGATTCGTCATGAACGCGAACGAGGTCAGTAGCGATGGTAGACAGCACATTGTAGATTGCGATGCTAACTCTTTCTGTTCCTTAGGGTGTGGATCTTGAGAAAGAAGTCTTTGTCAATCACGGCTGGGGTTCCATGCGTTTCTTCGCCGCTCTGGATCCAGCAATGACTTACTACACTCATGTGAAGATGACCCAAGGCAAAGACAAATTGTGGACTGGCGATGTCTTGATCTTCGACGACAAGCAAGCATTGATCGGCATTGTCGGGGGAGTGGCGTTGCAGGGCGTGCCCAAGCGACTTATGCATTACATTGTTACAGCTGCCAACAAGAAAGCTTCCGGCCCGCCGACAGAGAAGAAAACTTCTGGTCCGCCAGTCGAAAAGAAAGCCAGCGCGCCTGTTGCGCCCACAAGGCCAGCAATCCAGCGTAAGAATGCTTCGATTCCTCCACCTGCAACCCAAGTGACTCCGCAAAACAAGACCATCAAGACGCCAAGTGTGTCGGCACTGATAGCCCCGGCCCTCGAGATTGTTAGCGAGGAGATCGGGATGCCAATCGACGAGCTCAAGGATGATATCGACTTCACTGATGCTGGTCTTGACAGTCTGCTCTCCTTGGTAATCAGCAGTCGCATGCGGGACCAGCTGGGCATCGAATTCGAATCCGCGCAGTTCATGGAGATTGGATCTATCGGTGGACTCAAGGAGTTCTTGACCAGGCTCAGTCCCCCAGTAGCAGTCGCCGTTGCCACTGCCGTGGAAATTGTCAAGGAGGAAGCGCTCACCTCATTGGGAGAGCTTACTGATCCCAGCCCTAACGAGATCGGCACTGTCTGGCGCGATGCCCTCAAGATCCTGTCTGAAGAGAGTGGGCTCACTGATGAGGAGTTGACCGATGACACAAGTTTCGCCGACGTGGGCGTTGATAGTCTCATGAGTCTTGTGATCACCAGTCGCCTACGGGACGAATTGGACATCGACTTCCCGGACCGAGCATTATTCGAAGAATGCCAAACTATATTTGACCTTCGCAAGAGGTTCTCTGGGTCAACGGAAAGCTTCGACTCGACGACGACCAAGCCTAGCGCTGGTGATGCGACGCCACCTCTGACCGATTCCAGCGCGCCATCTCCGCCCTCCTCCGAGTTCGATGGCGAGACGCCGATGACTGATCTGGACGAGGTGTTCGATTCTCCCCCAGCGCAAAAGAGGATACCATCCCCGCCCAAAGGACGAATCCCGCCTGCATGGTCGATGTATCTGCAAGGCTCACAGAAGCGGTCGAAGGAGATTCTTTTCTTGTTTCCAGACGGCGCTGGCGCCGCAACTTCTTACTTGTCTTTACCTCGTTTGGGTGAAGACATTGGCGTAGTCGCCTTCAATTCGCCTTTCATGAAGTAAGTTGTCTCTACAGAGGTCAAAGTGACAGGAACTAACACATCACTCCTGTAGGACACCGCACAAGTTTGCTGATCATACCTTACCGGACGTCATCGCGTCCTATGTAGAAGGCATTCGAGGCCGGCAAGCGCAAGGCCCATATCATCTGGGCGGTTGGTCTGCTGGTGGCATTCTGGCCTATGCCGTTGCCCAAGAACTCATTGCAGCTGGCGAGGAGGTTTCCACACTCCTCCTCATCGACTCGCCTTCGCCAACCAAAGGCCTGGATCGCCTACCAACACGATTCTTCGATCACTGCACGAACGTTGGACTCTTTGGAACAGAGCTCTCAAGAGGCAGTGGAGGTCCCAACAAGACGCCCGAATGGCTGATGCCTCACTTCAGAGCTAGCATCGAACTGCTACACGACTACCACGCTCCTCCTATGAAGCTCGGCAACAAGACGAAAGTCATGGTCATCTGGGCCGGCGAATGTGCATTTGATGGCGTCCACTATGCTCACATACCGCCATCTGCAGGCGATACCGATGAAGACACTGAAGGCATGAAGTTCCTGACAGAGAAGAGGAAAGATTTCGGGGCCACAGAATGGGCAAGTCTGTTCCCGGGCACTGATGTTGACGCGAGAGTTGTGGAGAGCGAGCATCACTTCAGCATGATGCGTGATTCTGGTGCACAGATGCTTGTTGAGCACATGCGAGATTGTTTGGGGATTGTTCCATCATGATAGCGCTAGATTTAGGTGTTGGAGTTCGACTGTAATGAAATTTTGAATGTTCTTTTGAATGTAACTCCGGCTTAGCCACAGGCACATGGCTTGGTCTACCCGTAATTTCTCGAACATCCTTTCCGGAGTCTCTCCATCAACACACCTTTGACTCCATCACCTTATGGACTCCCGAGCCATTTCTTCCACACACCATGCTGGTTCTGCATGATAGCGTTTCCCAGAAGCATAATGAACTCTGTTCGACATTCTCGAGATTCAAACGCAGTGGCGATGGTCGGTCTCGGCAACAGCGTTCACCGATCCCAGCTCGGTGAACGTCGCTCTTACACCTCGTAGTCTCCCTTCGCCGTATCCACGAAACAGTACTCCTTTCTCGGTGATTGTCTCGCGGTATGCGACGAAGCACCGTAAGCGGGCACAATGGCCGACTCGGTGTCACGACTAGCGCTCGCGAAGCCATATCATATTCAGCTCATAGCATCATCATTCGACTTCACAATTGCAATTTGCAAGTCTCTCATCAATCAAAATGCCTAACAGAATCGAAGCGGACAATCTCTTTGAGCTCACGGCAGAGCTGGTCTCAGCCTCCTCAAAACTTCACAAGTTTCTAGACCAGAAGAACCTTCCGCAGCCATCGTTTGATGCTCCAGCTCCATCGGTGGCTCTCAACACAGCCAACAAGCCGTATTATGATGCGAGAAGTGCAATTGTAGAGGCTGCTGAGCAACTCATTCGCCTGGTCCGTGGACCTCGCGATACTCTTCTCGCTCTGTCCTTCGAACACTGCGCTACGGCGTCGTTGCAGGTCAGTCGGGCCAAAGTTGTTTCCACTTTCATCCCAACTAATACCTTTTACAGGTTATCTTCAAGTACAAATTCGCAAATCATATCCCACTTCATGGCTCCACAACGTATAGCAAAATTGCCGAAGCAGTTGGAGATGGTGTGACAACAGCTCTCGTTGAGCGCACGATACAACATTGCGCTTCTTTTGGCCTCTTCGAGACCATTCCTGGAGGCTATGTTACTCACAATGCTACTTCATCACTACTGGTCACCGATCCTGATCTCGAAGCCTGGATGTATCTCTCGGCGGTGATAGCCTACCCAGCTGGCGCAGCTATCCCTAAGGCTGTAGAGCAGTATGGCGTTTCCCATGAAGCAGACGAGGCAGGCTATGGTGCCAGTATAAATCGCAAAATCGCACAATTCCAGCGGTTCCGCGAGCCTGATGGAAAGAAGGATCACGAGATGTTTGCGAGAGCGATGCGTGGTATTGCGGCTGGTGGTGCGTACGACTTCCGCCATGCAGTCGATGGCGGATACCCTTGGCACCTCCTCGCAGAGGGCGCAGGCCACCTGGTTGTGGATGTTGGTGGAGGTCCCGGCCACGTCGCCATGGCGCTCGCGGAGAAGTACCCAAGCTTGCGTTTCCAAGTCCAAGATCTGCCCGAGACCGTCCAAGTGGGAGCGAAGAATTGCCCTGAGCACTTGAAGTCCCGCGTGTCATTCCAGAGCCACGATTTCTTCACCTCGCAACCTGCTCATGAAGTGCAAGACGGTGAAGGAATCGTGTACTTTGCTCGATTCATCTTGCACGACTGGAGTGACAAGTATGCTACGAAGATCGTGCAGGCGCTTGCCACTGGCTTGAGGCCACAAGATCGCATCATTTTGAACGAAGTGGTCGTTCCTGAAGCCGGACAAGTTGGCAGAGAGACCGAACGAAGAATGCACGATCGTGATCTGCTGATGTTGATGAATCTCAACGGCCGTGAGCGGACACAGAGCGCATTCGAAGCTATCTTTGCTTCCGTGACTCCCAAGTTGCGGCTGCAGAGGGTCATTCATCCTGAGCAAGGCGAGTTGTCGCTCATCGAGGTCACACTCGATGGTGTTGAGCTCCCCGCCCAGGCTAATGGTGTCAACGGTCATGCGAATGGCACGAATGGCGTCAATGGTCATTAAAATATTGTGTAGATAATTAGCGTTTGTGTAGCCGTGTAACGTGTTTTCTCCAAGTCATCGCAAGCTTCTCAATTTTCTTTGATGTTCCCAGGCTACCTGTGACCACCGGCAGATCGTGTACAGCACATCAAGAGTTCGGAAAGATGCACACTTGTAATCATTCTCGCCGATGTCTCGATACTTCGCCCGCCCGATTTCTCGGCATAGAGCGCCTCAGCTACTCTACACGGGGCGGAGATACGGGGGTTGGAAGAGCACGTGGATGCCTGGAGCAGCGGAGTACACAGTGTTGATTTGAGTTTATCTTTGGCTTGCCAGTGACATGCCAGCTATGTTGAGGCCCACAATTGACAAGACGACTGCAAATTATCTCAGTCTCGCATTGAATCGTATCTAACACGTAGCGGCTACAAGGTTGAGATAGATGCACCATGTACAGCAGGCTGCGGCACAGGCAAGTGAGTCAAAGCTCGTTACTGCTTGATTCAAGAATTTACAAAGGTGGCTGCCACTTGCTCTTCGCTCGTATTTTGGCACCGAAATAGTAGAACAGTATCGGGATCGGAATCATGGCAACTGCAAGCAATGCAAGAATGGTCGTTCCCCACTTCACTCCGATTGCAGCATACATCGAAGTCCTGGTAAAAGGATTAGTATCATGCTTGATCAAGGCGGCAATTGCTACACTTACGCTAAGATCGGAAATCCAGCAGCGAACAAGGATCTCAAGAAGGTGTTGGCAGCTATGGCCGAGTTCGCATAAATCTTGTAAGAGTCGATGATGTAGTTCATGCCCTGCATGTTGATCAAGTGGATACCGAAGCCAGTGGGAATTCCTGACAAGATTTGAGGCCAAGGACTCATGGTAGCGGAGCTTGTCCAAGCGAAGAGGAACATTCCAGCTGGAAGCGAGACGGCGCCGACCATCATGAGCAAGAGTCTTGTCTCCTGAGGTCGTCCTTCTTTGGCGTTCGGTGCCCATCTGGAGTTGGTCGTAAACGAAAGTAGTGCTCCTGCGATAATGACACCCACGAGGATGGAGATCAGCGGAAGACTGGCAGTCGTCTGGTCCCAACCGCGCTCCTGAATGAACGATGTTGGGTATGCCAGGAAGAAGTTGTACAACAGTCCTGCAAGATGTCAATTGGTTTCTGTTCATGGCTGAACTCAGGGGTGAAGATTTACCAAATGATACACTCACGTAGAGTGTCATCATCAGCAGAATGGGCTCCAGGGTCAGCATGCGAGCGGGTCGAAGCAAGTAACGCTCCGCAAAATCGCCAATACTGCTCTGCGCTTCTTCAGATTTAGAACGGTAAGCCCAGTTGCGAGTCATGTGTCGCATGCGTTCAGCACGACGCGCCAAAAGCAATGGCGTGTACGTTTCCGGTAGGAACGGAAAGGTAAAGACAGCAATGAAGAACGAAGCGATCGCAACGACGTTCGCGATCCACCGCCAACCCAGCACACTCTGGACGAGGACTGATCCAATCAGCGGACCGAGAATTGGTCCAATAGTCAGAAATGCGCCAACTGTGGGCATGGCGAAGCCTCGTTCTCTGGGCGACCAGATATCTGCCAAGATGCCTGACAGGATTGAGGAAGGCGCTGCGCCGAAGAAGCCTCCCAGAAAGCGCAGGATACATATGGATGTCAGACTTCTTGCGTCGGCGACGGGCAGCTGCAGGGCCGCGAAAGCCAGGTAGGCTGCCAGAAGAGGTCGAGTCCGGCCAAAAGCCTCACTGAAGGGCCTGAAGCTTGTCAGTCATATGGCTCTCGTGATTCGGGATTATCACTCACCCCCAGAAAATAGGCCCAGTAGCGAATCCTACCATGAAGAGGGAAGTGCAACCCAGCACGACCGTCTCCGCTGGCAAGGCAAACTCTTCTGCGAGAACGTGCGTTGCAGCCCCGAAGACTGACGAGGAAAAC
Source organism: Cercospora cf. flagellaris (assembly GCA_005356885.1). Taxonomy (NCBI): domain Eukaryota; kingdom Fungi; phylum Ascomycota; class Dothideomycetes; order Mycosphaerellales; family Mycosphaerellaceae; genus Cercospora; species Cercospora cf. flagellaris. The sequence continues at coordinate 2,089,335 of RJLU01000001.1, read as the reverse complement.
GTCGTGGAGAGAGCATACAATGCCAGAGACATTGTGATCACCCACTTGCGCCAGTAAGGCAAGTTCTGCGGATTTCCCTTGTCATCTTCTCCAACCCAGTCCACAAGGAAAGCATCACTTTTGATTGCCTCCAGTATCTGCTCTTCGAAGTCCATGGCGTCAGTCGTCGATTGCGGTGGTGATGCTGAGCCCGATGAAAAGGTCACATAAGGCTGCTTCAGTCCGTCGAGGTCATCGTCGGTGATAGGGGGAGCCATTGTGGGTGTACAGTCTTCAAGAAACAGAATGAAGCAAGACTTCGATGTTCAAAAGCAACCCTCGGCCTCAAAAGGTAAGCCCGGTGGTGTCTAAGCACTTGCCGTAAACGATTGATTCCATGGCCTCATGAAAGCCGCCTCGTGTCCGAGCAGTGCAGTTGTCGAACCTACGATTACTCCGGAGGCTCGGTGAACAGTTACCGTTCGCCGTAGCGTTGATTCGCATACTGTCGTGGACAAACAAGTTGCATGGTCAATTTGGTGGATATGGAGCCCGTTTCTGCAGTATGGCAGTGCCGAATGCTTGCGGTGAGCAACTTTTACAATGGCAAGATGCTCGTGAAGGCAGGTTGAAGGTCAAGGGGCAAGAGAGCGGTTGATCTGGAGGTGACGGAATGGTCTTGGCATCGGCCCGAAAGGTCCCGAGCACATCCCGAGATTCGACTTCAGCTTCGCCAATACTGCTCCATGCGCTGTGAGCAGGTGACAGAAGAGATTGGAGCCAATATTAACAGGAAATGTGAGAGTACAATAGGCATATCTGCTTCTTCCTACGCCGTCGTCGAGATCTCCACGCCTTCATCCTTCTCTGGCAACTCCAAGTACTGCTTGACCACATCAAGGACTTGTGCCTCATAGGGAATGTGCTTGAAGCTAAAGGTCTCCTCAGTTTTCCGCACGTCGAATCTGACGCCTTTATTGACCGTCGGCATGTGGCCGTCATTGGGCAACACGCCCTGCGCGACCGCGTCAGGAAACTCCCTCTGCACGAATTTCTTCACATCATCCCATTCCGATCCATCCTCCGGACTGCACGAAATAAGGAAACTCTGATTGCCCGCAACCTTGGGATCCAGCGCCGATGCATGACAGCGAGCGACATCATCGTTGTGACATGTCAGGATTGGCTTCCCGATAGGATTCTTGTGGCCGAGTACAATCTGCATCGAATGCCAATTCGACGAGAATTTCCGCAGATCCTCGCGAGTCGTCGCTAGATCATCCCGACCAGTCACGAAGGACGGGTGCATGTGAATAAGATCGAAGGCCGGTTTCTCGTGCTTGATCCAAGCTTCCGCGCTGTTGATGCTTGCGATCTTCCCAGCTTGGTATGCCAGCATTTTGTGCGCATAAGGAGGCTCCATTTCCGGAATGCGCGATTCAGCATTCAGAGGCACCTCAGATGGCTCAGCAAAAAGAGCTTTTGGCGAGAAAAGTCCCACCATGCTAGATGTGACGACAACTCGTCGCACAGTCCCGCTTCGCTTGGCTGCCTCCAGGACCCCAATACTGCCTTTCACAGCAACACGTTTGAAGTCGTGTTCCCAGTCGTCTGGGTTGTCCGAGCTGACTATCGGGCTGGCCACGTGGATAATGTAAGACGTGTTCTCAGCTGCTTGATCGAAAGCTCCATCTGTCACGAAATCCGCCACAATGGTAGTTCGGAACCTGTCCTTGTAGTCCGAGCCTTTCATCACGGCAGTCAGCCGTGACTCAAGCCATTGTCCCTTGGCAGCACTGCGGATCACAGCTCGCACGCTGTATCCTTGACGGAGCAGCTCAACCAAGATACGAAAGCCAATGAAGCCGGTAGCACCAGTCAATAGAACCAGAGAGTCGGCCATGACTGCGGCAATTTGTGCAGAGCTGTGTTCAGAAGAGTTGCAAGAGCGGGTTGTCGAATCGCGAACACTTCGTGAAAGTGCACATAGTCGGATCAAGGCCTAGGTTGACGCAGTGACCGGCAATCAAGTCATCGGGATATGAGTGGTGTTGCCGCGTACTGCCTGGGAATGGCAAATCCTGATGGACTACACCCACGCGCTCACGGTGCCTCCTCCGCTCACTAGCAAGAAGTCACAACCAACGAATCGAAGTGCTCGCTGCTTGCCGCTGAGCCGCATATTTCGTGCAACATGCGGCGAGGTATCTGCGTTTGCCGAGTCGGACATCGAAGCCAGGCAGCCAAGAGCAGCAAGCCTGCGGAAGATCCTTGAGGCTTTTTGTGCTTCATTGAGCCTAGCTTCATTGAGGCTACAGTAGCCTGGGACTAGCTTGCGGACTGTCTCATACTCCATTGCTGGCGACTTCGTTGCAGAGAGGTAGTTTGTGACTATGTGTGGTCAGATGTCTAATCACTCATGATGGAAAGTAGCCTCGAGCACAAGGTAAGCGTTGAGCAGACAGAGGACGAAAAACCAGGCTGCATGTAAGCTGTCGATAGTCGCCTGGTTGGAAAAATCCGCAGTCCGAATGGCGTTATGGGATTGCGATGTCGAACTGCTTCGAACTCATATGGTGGCGTTTAGCTTAGCTAACAGCCTTTCCTCCACGCCATCAAGTATGTATTTGTGCTCGATGACTTCTAGGTTCTCAATTTCAGCCTTGAACAGCTTGTCTGGGTCTTCTTGTCCACCCATGGGGTTCTGGCCCATTTGTGACTGAGCCATCTGTTGAGCGATTTGTGAGGCAGCTGTGATTGGATCAGCGACGAGTCCCACCAGTGCAGCTTCGAAATAAGCCTACCATTGTTGCTACCCAGTATAAAGTTGTATACTGGCTGCAATCCGAATAGAGTCAGGAAGTACCAACTCAGACTGCTCACCCATCTGACATCTAGATCTCTGGTACCGACACCTGCTTGCAACATCTGCTTGAATTGCGGAGTAAGCGGGAACGGCAATTTCACTGTCGCGTTGTCAGTCACCGCTCACATCTTTCTGCACCCTGCGGACAATGCATCTTGAGGAAGTTTTTTACTCACTGATAACATAGCCGCTAAAGAAGGCGTTGATCCAGCCCATGATCAAGGATTGTGGAACCATCATGGCCACATTACCCTTCATGGCGCCCATCATGCCGTCCATAGCTCCCGGATCTGTCAACGGGTTGGCCGGAGGTTTCCCTCTGTTCTCAGGATCTGCCAAAAATCTGCCGTCCTTGACCGCTTCATGATAGAACTCCTTGCGCTTCTCAAATGCTGCACGGGAGACCTGGGTATTGTTGACGCGAAGGTTCTGCATGCGGAGCAGAGAGCGCTGTTGTCGTGTCTTGGCGAGTGGCTGTGGTTTGGGGGTGGATTGCAGTAAGGTCGATAGATAATGGCGCAGGATACCGGTAAGGACCATGACTATGGTGATTGGCAGCAAGATCCAGTAGCTACCGGCGGTGGTCAGTCGCGGACTCGCAGGGCAAGAATTCGAGTACGGGGAGAACATACAACAGAGCAGGATCACGATGGATCTGCTGCTCCACGATACCCGCCATGGTTGCAGATGTCTCGCGCGAGCAGTGAACGTTGATGGTGCAGTTGGACAACGACGTGCAGTGCATCGCTCTCTCTTCACATGCTCCCCACAACTGCGCCAAGCTTTTGAGCCGCATCCACTAGCGCAACCTAGCTTGGGGACACCTGGAGCTTTACTCTTTCTTACAAGTCACCGAACGTGAAGTCGATCTCGCTCTCAGGCCCACCATTCTGACATCGAATTCCTCTCAATCCACAATGGCCGAATCCCGCATCTCGCCGTACAATTTGGCTGATCTGAAGAACACGACCGACGATGCTCTGGGAAACTATCTGCGATCACTGGGCTTCGTCCAGGACAACTCGAAGCTGGACGTTCGACTTGCATTGGGCTATGTCTCGGTAGTGATTGCTGGTGCAACATTTGTGGCAGACTACAAACTCGGATGGGAGGCCACCAAGACCTGGACTGCCGTGGCAGTCGCAGCATACGCCCTGCTCAGTGCAGCCATGACCTATTGGATGTGGGCTGTGGAGAAAGGCCTAGTGTTCGAGGGCACGCGCTCAGGAAAGAAGGTGGGTTGACATCCTTAACTGATAGGAACAGCTTTTGGAAGACGTGTTGGCTGATCATGCGTGACCGATTCTAGATCTCCATCTTCTCCCGCACGAAAAAGCACGACCCAACCTACTATCTCGAGATCCACGCCTCTTCGCTATCGAATGCCAATGACACTTCTACACGGGAGATCAAAGTCCCTTTCACGACGTGGTTCACACAAGATGGCTACTTTGTCGCCAAGCCATTTCAGCAATGGCTCGCGAGCAGCGTGGAAGCTGTTGGTGATGCTGATCTGAAGAACGCGAAGCGCGACGAGAGAGACGAGTTGGCGTCTCCTACAGCACAGTATGAGCTGTTGCAGGCGGCGACGAAAGCACAAACGACGACTGGAGCGGAAGCCGCGGAGAAGGGGACACAGAGGAAGAGTAAGCGAAAAGCTTGAGCAGTCCGCTGAAAAGCTATGGATAATGTATGCGATGTACAATGATACCACTCAAAAAGGTCTTGACCTCTCATGTTTCATAGCGGAACAGCTCTCATTCACCTGCATTCGGTCGTATACTTTCCAAGTTGTCGTCAGAAGGCATGTGTTCGGCTCTCAGGCACTCTCTGCAGCATAGCCATGTTTCTCATGCTAGAGAGCGCGGAAGACCCCCTTCCTTTTCGGAGAACACTCTTCTTTCTGAGCAGGGTCTCACGCAGGGCGATCATGTTTCAAACATACCTCAGCGGCACAATCTCGTACCCGACTTGGCTCGCCGGCAGTAACGCTTTGCAAAGAGATGATCCGTCTTCGGGGGACTGGTCAGAGAGCAGCAGTACTGGCATTTTGCGCTCACTGAGCAACGTAATACACCTTCTGCGTGACCGGGCTTCCGAAAAACGAGCTGGTGTATCGCTCGAATTCCTTGGCGAGTAAAACGTGTTGGGAATTGGTCCTCTTCCATCGAGTTCCAATTCGTTGCAGTTCGATGCAGATCACATTGCCTTTGCTGACCTTTTTGACAGCTTTGGCATCTCGCATGTCGACTTCGACATCACTCTTGAAGCAGCCCAGAGTTACGACCTTGTGCATATCTCCAGTCTTCGTATGATCGTAGAAGGTGTTCCCCATTTTCATGGTCGAACTTGAGTTTAGAGGACTCGCGAGATGCAGCTCCAGGCCTTTGTGCGTCCACTTCCACGGGAGCCGGTCCTCGGGGTCCAATGGGAGAGGTTTGACATTGGCAAATCCTGCAAAAGCTGATGGACTGGGAGCAAACATGCCACAGGGCTGGTTCGAAGAGGAGGTCCAGGCGAAAATACTTTCATCGTCTGTGGATTTTGCAATTTCGAGCTGTAGTCTGAAGAATGCACGACTGCCTCGCTCACCGTATAAAAGAGGCACTAGAGGATGACAGAAGGTAAGAAAATGTCTCGTGCAGACTGATCGTTGCGATCCGGTAGCCGGTCGCAGTTCTCACGCCACAGCCAGAGATAGTGAGCTCGAGAAGGTACTTACTGTTAACGTTGAACAAACCAAGAAGCGAGTAAGCAATGTCCTCACTGCGCGTCGTCTGGCGACGTGCAGCCCAGGCCATCCGCGCGGCCACAGAGGCAAAGGGGATCTGATCAGGACGGTGTAAATACCACTCCGGGACACCGGTGGCTCGGTGAATGACAGCTGAGAGTTGAGCTTTGGACCCAAATGCCGTCCAAGAGGCGTCGAGGAACAGCACTCCTTTGGGCGCTAGCAATTCTTGTAATGTCCAGCCGCGTCGGAACCTGCGAACGCGAAAGCGTCAGTCGATGCGTTGACTCTGGTTGGCGCGACCTTGCTATGGCGACAGACTGACCATTCACTGCCCTGCAAGGCATCGTTGGTTTGCTGAGTCGGCAAACCCGGCGAGACGTCCTTCAGATATGCAAAGCAGATTTGGGCGTCCGCGTAGTATTGATACATCGAATTAATGGCCTCGGTGAGTTCAGCGCTCGATGTCTTGTCGATGCACACAGTATCGATCCAAATCCATGTGTGTGACTGCGACTTCGCTAAGCGGCAAGCTTCGAGGACCTTCTTGTGTCCGGCATGGTCCCGTTTCTTCCCAGCAATGAAGTCGACATATGAGACCTCTTCCGCAGTCCAGCGGTGAGACAGAATAGAGTAGGGCGGCGTCTGCTCGTCGTAAAATGTTTCGAACGTCAACGTCCCCGTATTGAGCAGCCGCATCACTCTAGTCTACCGCTGCAAAGCCAAAGACAGGTTCAGACCGAAACTGCGTGCACTTTCAATCCTCGTAACTCTGCCTCGTGCTGTGTAGCTGAGGCACTATGTCTCGAGAAGCGAGGTAGGCGTAAAACGAGGTTGCGAACGAGGTGTGGATGTTTCCCACTTTCCGTTTTGCTCTCCGCGAGTAGCTAACGACCAGATGAACTGCAACATGGTGGCGGAGGACGCGGGACCGAGTATATATTAGCAGCAGAGATGCGGCTGAAGACGATCGTTTTGCGCCTCGCAGTAGTGGCAGTAGTGGCAGCGCAGAAAGCAGATGCAGATGCAGGTCGCTGCTGATCGTTGTCGCGCCAAGACATTTGGCTGACACGCGAGACGAGCTGTCGCGTTTCCCTGAGACCGCGAGACCTGTGCACATTCACCTTCTACTACAGCTTCCTTCCGTCTCGCCGCCATAAAAGATGCCCATCGCCGCACACTTCCTCCGCCACCACCGCCGCTCCCGCTCGTAACTGTGCTAGCTCGAGCATGCGCCGGCGACAACGATGCGCTTCTCCAAACCCAACTGGCTCGTCCACGGCGGCGAGAAGAAGGACCACGAAGTCTACAGCTGCCACGTCTCACCCGATGGGACGCGACTGGCCACAGCCGCCGGCGATGGCCATGTGCGCATCTGGTCGACCGATGCCATCTTGAATGCCTCGAACCCAGCCTACACCAAGCCCAAGCAGCTCGCGGCCCTCTCAAATCACTCCGGCACCGTGCACTCGGTGCGCTTCAGCGGCAACGGCAAGTTTGTGGCCTCGGGTGCCGACGACAAGATAGTATGTGTTTACACGCTGGATCCGGGTCCGCCGTCGCATTCGACTTTCGGCACCAACGAGACGCCGCCCGTCGAGAACTGGCGCATCTGGCGCCGGCTTATGGGACATGACAATGATGTGCAAGATTTAGGTTGGAGTTGTGATAGCTCCATCCTCGTGTCTGTCGGGCTGGACAGCAAAGTGGTCGTCTGGTCAGGAACCACCTTCGAAAAACTCAAGACGCTGTCGCAGCATCAGAGTCATGTGAAGGGCATCACATTCGACCCGGCCAACAAGTACTTTGCGACAGCGAGCGACGATCGCAGTATCAGGATTTATCGTTTCACGCCACCACCGCCAGGCGCGACTGCCTATGATCAGACCAGCAATTTCACTTTGGAACACACTGTAACCGATCCCTTCAAAATTAGCCCACTTACCACATATTTCCGACGCTGTTCATGGAGTCCAGAAGGGGCACATATTGCTGCGGCGAATGCCGTCAACGGCCCTGTCAGTTCGGTCGCCATCATTACCAGAGGCACCTGGGATAGTGAGATCAATTTGATCGGCCACGAGGGACCGGTGGAGGTCTGCGCGTTCTCGCCGAGGCTTTTCTGCAGAGATCCTCCACCTGAAGTGATACCCAAGGACTACCAGTCACCTGGAGCGGTGACAGTCGTGGCATGCGCGGGGCAGGACAGGACAGTCAGTGTCTGGAACACTTCTTTTCCTCGACCTTTCGTTACGACCGCCGAGCTCTGTGCGAAACCTATCAGCGACATGGCATGGAGCCCTGAAGGAGAGACACTGTACGTGACATCTCTCGACGGGACGATAGCCGCTATGGCTTTCGAGAAGGGTGAGCTCGGATATCCTGCGCCGACCGCAGATTACGACAAGGCACTCGCCAAGTTCGGCGCAGGCCGACGTGTCGGCATCGTCGAGAGCACAGATGCGCTACTATTAGAAAACAAGAGCAAGGATTCGGAGATGAACAGGGTCGAAGGCAGGATGGGAGACCTCATGGGAGACGCGGGACCGACAACAAATGGCCTGACAAACGGAGACGCCCCCATGGCTGATGCACCAAACGGTGAGACCGCGACTCCGCCTGCTCCTGCCCCTCCGAAAGACCCCCAGGCCGAGCGTGTCGAGAAGCTGAAGCAACGCGTCACGATCACGAAGGACGGCAAGAAGCGTGTAGCGCCGCTTCTCTTGTCTTCGTCCAACACGGGAGAGTCCAACCTCCCTCGTCCTCAACTACAAGCTGCCGTGCGTCAAGGGCCGGGCGCATCAGACGAGCCAGCGCATACATTGGATCTCAGCAAACCATACGACGGCCTTCCTCCTGGCGGTCTAGCCACATTATTGATGGGCAATAAGCGAAAGTATGCAGAAGTGACCGACGAAGATGGCGAGAGCAGTCGCAACGATAAGCGCCTACGTTCCATACAGCAGGCTGGTGCGACTCCTGTTGTCCATAATATGGACGACGGTCTTGCACTCGCGAGTAGTGCCACAGCGAAAACAAACGAGCTTCCCGACGTCCTCCGGCCTGCACTCATCAACCCTAGCATTGCCGTCAGCCAGACGAGGCTTGCTGTACCACTGCTGCGAAGCGTGATTACGAGACCTCTGGACTCGAGACAGCCGGCCCCGGAGCAGCAGTCTGTAGGCGAGGACAGCGAAGCAGCAATTGTCTTCGAAGCAAGAAATGCAACGGGCGCGTCGCGGACAGGACGTGCAGCGGATAAGGACCCTACACGTATCACCTTGTCCAAGCGTGGACAAATTCTCTGGCAGGACTTTCTCCCTCGGGCAGTGCTTCTTGTCACCGGCAACAGGAACTTTTGGTCAGCTGCTTGCGAAGACGGTAGCCTGCAAGTCTGGACGCCGGCCGGTCGCCGCTTGCTCAGTGCGCTCGTCCTCGAGGCTCAACCTGTAATCTTGGACTGTCGCGGCTGGTGGCTCTTAGCAGTGACTGCGGTCGGTCATTGTTATGTCTGGAATGTCAAGACCATGGCTGCTCCTCATCCACCCGTACACCTCGCTCCGGTCTTGGATATGGCCGCATCATCTCAACAAGGTCATCTTGTTGGCGGCCCAAGTATTATGTTCGCCCGATTGAATAGTCAAGGTCGCATAATTATTGGGATGTCGAATGGCGACGGGTATGCGTACAATCCAGCAATGTACGTCTGGCAGCGGCTCAGCGAAGCCTGGTGGGCAGTAGGCTCGCAATACTGGAATACAACCGATACGTCTCTTGCTTCCATTTCTACCAGCAAAAACAAGGGCAAGGAGAAAGACGGTCCAACGTTTCTAGACGATATCAATCCAGAGAACATTTCAGCTGGTATTATTCCACTACTCGAACGGACCACCACATCTCATGCCATCATGAAGGGCAGGGGATACTTCCTGCAGCGACTTGTCAAACAGTTGTTGTCTGCTGAGGGCTTTGAAGGCTTCGAAAGTGCCGTCTCCATCGCACATCTCGAGAACCGACTCGCTGCTGCTCAGATGCTCAGTGGTCGAGATGAATTCCGGCTTTATCTTATCATGTACGCGAAGCGAATCGGGGCCGAAAATCTCCAGAAGAAGGCAGAAGAATTGATCAGCGGACTCGCAGGACGGCTGTTCGTGGATGAAGGGGAGGATGAAGATTTGCCGGGCGTAGATTGGGGACCTGGTGACGAGATTGTCGGTTGGAAGCGCGAAGCGTTGCTAACAGAGGTCATACTGGTTCTGGGTAAGTACAGGGACATGTCTCGGGTGGTCAGGCCGTACGATGCGTACGTGGGAGCCATCAGAGATACGGATATGGATCATGTCGCAGAGCAGGCCACGTCTTAGTGCGATGGTCAAGAGCACGGCCCTGGCGCTGTTGGACACAGATCCACAGACATTGGCAATACATCTGATACGCATGTGGATGCCCCAGCAACAGGGAATAGCGACTCACGAGACCGTATGTCTCCTAACTCCGGCGTTCGTCCAGCTGTCGCTGCAGTGGGAACACTTCTCGCTTCAGTTGGCCGGCCTGCAGCTGTGCCCATAGCAACATCGGTATCGAGCTTACCAGCAGGGACCGCATTGACCCCAAATCGAGGGGGAAATTCTTTGGCGCAAGATGTAGCCAATCTTGGACACGTGCCTACCAAAAGTGGGCATAACGTATTTGCGCTGCAAATCATGCCGGGCAAAACTCGGTCACAGAGCAAGAAAGATGACCAGAGATGATGTGACTATTATTGTAATAGTAGTAGCAGGATGCTAAGATATTGATCGATGGAAGGACTATCGCGTGATGGGGAGATGACTTTGATGAGCGCTTACAGTCGCAAATAAATTGGTTGTATACGTCGCATCCACGTTGTTTTCATGGCTCGTTCCCTGTATGCTACTGTGCTCGTGCTCGTGTCTTTCAGTCATTGTATTTCTACTACTGAGTATTGATTAAAGCCAAGCATGTGTGCACGAACCACCTTATGCCATCTCTGATGCTTCCACATCAAACTTCCCATCACCTCGGCTCTTACCACATCAACTTCATCACGGCGCATTTCGACATTCGTTTGGAGTTAGCACTGTGTCATCTGCTTTTTACCTGTAGCGTCATCTCCTTAGCAGCAAGGCGCTTGGTTTGTTTGAATGATCGCAACCTAGAAAATTTGCACATACGTACACCGACATAATAAACTGCAAATGGCTTCAATGCGGACACACACTTTGCCGCGCTTGGCATCGTGCACTTGGACACCACGAAAAATCCCAAGGGCCCAGAGATGTCTTTACGCCACCCAAGCGAATGATATTGAAGGCATGCTGGCCCACAAGAAGAACTGGGAGTCGAGACCGGACGCCATCCGAAAGCTGGCCGTGTTCGCGGAGCATGCGAGAGCATCTAATTATCAGATCCCGTTGCTATCTAAAGCACAGTATACGGGACCCAACGGAACCAACAACCCTGGAGCATTCACCCAAGGAAAGGCATACGAAATCGCAGCTGCGATTCGTCAATTACGAGAGATGAATGGAGAGACTGTAGCGGGTCGAAAGATCGGGTTCACAAATCAGAATATTTGGCAGGAGTACATGGTCGACACACCAAATTGGAGCTATATGTATCAGCATACCATTGTGAACCTTCCGGAACCTGGACAGCTTGCCGAAGGGCGCACAGTTCTGGCTGATATCAGACATCTCAATGCCATGGAGCCAAGAATTGAACCGGAGATTGTATTTGGACTGAAAAGCGTGCCGAAATCTGAGATGAGCGATTTGGAGATCCTTGGGTGTCTGGAATGGATGGCGCACGGATTTGAAGTGGTCGCGAGCATATATCCACACTGGAAATTTACCGCTGCAGACACGACTGCGGCGTTCGCATTGCATGGCCTTCTACTTGTCGGACCGAAGAAGACGCTGAAAGGAAGCGAGGATGCAGCACTATTGAGTCAGTTGCAAGATTTTACAGTCGATCTTCTGAAGAATGGAGAGAAGGTCGATGAAGGCAAAGGCAGCAATGTGCTTGGAAGTCCAATCAGCGCACTACGCCGGCTGCTCGAACTCTTGGAGAAGGACGAACTGAACATGCCTCTTCAGCCAGGAGAGGTTGTGACAACTGGGACCCTGACCAAGGCGCTGCCGATCCAGAATGGGGATATGTGGTCGACGAAGTTGAGAGGTATTGAGCTGCCTGGAGCAAATGTGAGATTCAGGACAGAATGATTGTTTGGCGGCGTTGCGTTCTACGAAATCCTGTGATGCAAGCACCTGGAGACTCCTCAGCCATTGACTGGAGACCAATTAGGAGATCAGAGGAATTCTCGCCGGCTTGTAGACGCGACTTCGACTCGCCACTTTATCAGGACGGCAGCAGTCGGGACTGCAGTCGGGACGTCAAACACCGCACTTTAAGTCCTAGTTGGCACCTCTGAGTAATGTCAAGGCCAAGCTTGGGACTGCTGCTTCGAACCTGCACCAATGCGGCCAGACATAACACAAGCGCTCAGTTGCAAGGTGATCTAAAGCGAGCATCGGCAGCTGTGAGAAAGGCAGAGAACTCATTCATCTTCTGCAGGAAGCAGAAAGAGCGCACTTCGGAATCGCGGCATCGTTCAACACTCCTGCATTGAACACTTCCGCTTTCTGAATGACGACACACTATACCAATGCCGCCTGAGACGGTTAGGATATGGGCTGCTTGGCGAGACATTCGCAAAAAGCTCCAATATAGCCTGAATGGCGACTAAAAAGATTGGCGAATCCGCTAAGTCTACACTATAAGCTGATCAATGCCTATATTGTATTCACCCGATCACTCGTAGATGCAGGCACTTCACATGAGCTCCGAAGCAGTCCCGATTGAAGAACGGCAATGAGAAGTCGCATCTACTAGAAGCGACATACCAGTCGTGCCGACGCACAGTCTCAACCTCAACGCTCGCCTCACGATCCACCTGATGTCTTGCCCGATGTGTGCGCGCTCCTATGCCTTGTTGTCCAGTGCAAGGCTCTGCTGCCATTAAGGCCAGCATGGCATTACATGTCAAGGCCCCTTGTGTGAGTGCATGAACTGAGCACGAGAACGCTCTCTAGGCTGCATATCATCACTACAAGTCTGGCTGCTTTCGTCGACCTGGTAACGATGTCCTTTGCCCATTACCATTGAGCCAGGCTGATGCTTGATCATCCTTGACTTCAGCCACGATTTCTCGGCTAAAAGTCTTGAAGACCCACTTGCCTAGCGACTCCTCACCTCCATCCTCCACACCTTCTCCACGCTCTACGACACGCTATCTGCGCGACATGAGTACCGGGGCCATGTTTAGACTTGCCGCGACAGCTTCACAGCATCGTGCCACCGCCTCTGCTGCCGTCATACATGCATGACCACGGCTTGGTCGGCGACCTCGCGGCTCAATGGCAGACATGCTTTGCCAGCACTCCCGGTGCCTTGCATATATAGCAGAAGGTTTGTCTTTTCATTGTCCGCACACGGTCTTCATCTCTCCTACTGTTCCCTGTCAACCGTTATGGCCCGAACCCTAGCAGTACTGGCCTTTGCTGCTCAAGCTTGGGCACAACTCGAAGGGCGAGGTTTTCCTGACTGCAGCAATGGCCCGCTTCAGAACAACGATGTCTGCAATCAATCATTAGATCCAGTCACCAGAGCAAGAGCACTCATTGCTGAATTTACGGTCGCCGAGAAGATCAACAACACCGATTCCACCAGTCCCGGTGTGCCTCGTCTTGGCCTCCCAGCTTATACGTGGTGGCAGGAAGCACTACATGGCGTAGCAGATAGCCCTGGTGTGAACTTCTCTGATACTGGGGACTTCCGCTATGCTACTTCCTTTCCACAGCCGATCTTGATGGGCGCTGCGTTCGATGATGCTCTCATCAAAGACGTTGCCTCCGTCATCAGTACCGAAGCCAGGGCATTCAACAACTTCGATCGTGCTGGACTAGACTTCTGGACTCCCAATATTAATCCATTCAAAGATCTCCGCTGGGGGCGTGGCCAAGAAACACCTGGCGAGGATCCATATCATCTCAGCAGCTACGTGCACAATCTGATCCAGGGCTTGCAAGGCGACGACGAGAAGTACAGGAAGGTCACGGCAACATGCAAGCATTTTGTTGCTTATGATATCGAGGATTGGAATGGCAATCTCCGCTACCAGTTCGATGCTCACGTTGGCTCGCAAGAGCTTGTTGAGTATTACATGCCTCCTTTCAGGTCCTGCGCTCGAGACTCCAATGTTGGAGCATTTGTATGTTGGCTCTCTTTTCTCCACTCAATGCCTCGGCATTTGCTAATCGCTCTGAGTTACGCAGATGTGCAGCTACAATGCGCTGAACGGCGTGCCCACTTGTGCGGATCCATGGTTGCTCCAGGACGTGCTACGAGACCACTGGAACTGGTCTTCACCAGATTACTGGGTCACAAGTGACTGCGATGCAGTGCAGAATGTGTTCTTGTTAGTCGCCAATTTCGAGAATCGTATGGAGGTGATTTTATGCTGACCACGTGACCAGACCTCACGAATACACTGCCACACGTGAAGAGGCTGTAGCAGTATCACTCAAAGCCGGTACCGACATAGATTGTGGCTCCTATTACTCTCTTTATCTCCCTGGAGCTTATGCCCAAGGTCTTATCAACGAGACAGACCTCGATGTCTCCTTAGTCCGACAATATTCCTCGCTTATTCGAATGGGCTACTTCGATGGCACGGCAGTTCCGTGGAGAAATCTAACGTTCGCTGACGTGGCCACTCCATACGCTGAGGATCTGGCCTACCGGGCAGCGGTAGAGGGAATCACTCTTCTGAAAAATGACGGCACATTGCCTCTACAGATCAGCAATGGAACCAAGCTGGCTCTGATCGGTGACTGGGCAAATGCAACCTCTCAAATGCTTGGAAACTATGCAGGAATTCCGCCGTTCTTCCATGGGCCTTTGTGGGCCGCCAATCAGACCGGCGCTGAGGTGTTCTATGCTCGTGGCCCTGGAGGCGAAGGAGACCCCACGACAAACAACTGGCATCCGGTTTACAACGCGGCCAGTGAGAGCGACATCATCATATACGCTGGCGGCATCGATAACAACGTTGAATCTGAGGGTAGCGATCGTGTCACAATGGCGTGGACCGGTGCACAGTTGGATGTGATCACAGCATTGGCGAGCTACGGCAAGCCCATGATCCTACTGCAGATGGGTGCAGGCCAATTGGACGATTCTGCTCTACTAAAGAACGAAAACATCAGTGCTATTTTATGGGGTGGCTACCCAGGACAGGATGGTGGTAGAGCACTCTTCGACATCATCCAGGGCGTCGTTGCACCAGCGGGCAGACTTCCCACAACGCAATACCCTGCCAAGTACATCTCGCAGATCCCGATGACTGACATGAACCTTCGACCAAATGCCACAAGTGGTTCTCCAGGACGTACTTATATGTGGTACAACGAGGAACCAGTTCTACCATTCGCACATGGGTTGCACTACACCAACTTCACAGCCCAGATCAAATCAGAAGGTCCTTCTGGCTACTCCAGCAACTCCTACGAAATCAGCTCTCTCCTCGAAGGCTGTTCCGAATCATACCTCGACCGCTGCCCATTCCAGACATTCTCTGTCGATGTGGCAAACACAGGTTCTGTCACGAGCGACTATGTCACACTCGGCTTCCTCGCTGGTACTCATGGTCCTGCACCTCACCCGAACAAGCGTCTGGTCGCATACGAGAGGCTGCACAATATCACAGGTGGCTCAACAGCGACTGCTGCACTCAACCTGACACTCGGAAGCTTGGCACGTGTGGATGATCAAGGCAACACTGTTCTGTATCCAGGCGACTACGCCTTATTGGTCGACATTCAGCCTCTCACGACAGTGAACTTCACGTTGACTGGAGAGGCTACGACATTGGATCACTGGCCGCAACCACCAGCAGAGAGAGTGCAGACTGGTGACTATTTCGTTGGCGGCTACGGAAGTGGTGCTCCATATCAGCTGCAATATCCAACTGAGGTATGATCATGGTAATGGTTTGCATGTCATAGCAACGCTTGAAGATAACCATAAATACTGAAATAAAGTTCGAAAGTGATGGTAGTCTGAATTCATCACCATTGACAAATCTCCATCGAAACATTCTTTCGCCCAAGAAACATGCAGTCTTTGTTCATTAGCTTGAGTCTGGCTCTGAATGCGTTCCGGAGATCTGTTCGATAAACATCCTCTGGCTCTGACATTGGGTCGAACTCTTGATACAGCAGTGAGAACAAAGTATTTGTACATGCTATCCACAGAATGCAGCGCGGGTATCGAGAACTATAATTACATGAACAGAACTTCCTGGCGAATTCCGCCACTAACTCAATTCCGGTCAACATTGAAGTGCATAGACTTCCACTCTTCCACGATTAAGCAGTCGTCGCAGTACCACTTCTTCGATTCCGGAGCTTCCTCCAAGCCCAGACATTCGAAGTGGAACCACTCTTTCTTGCACTGTTCGCCATCGCACGCGAGCATTCGTCCAGAGTCCGGCCCATTGCAATAACAGTACGCCTTCTTTGGCTCTGTTGCTGACCCTTCGTCCTCCTCTTCTGCAGTGCCACTTTCTTCCATCTCGACATCCTCGTCATCGTCAGCAGCGACAGTACTCTCCACAGTCTTGCCCTCTTCAAACGGAATCTTATCCTTATCAACCTTATCGCCCGACCTCTTCTGTTGCTTCGCAGCCCTCTCATTCGCCTCCTGCTGCTCTTCCTCTTCCGACTTCTTGTGCTTCCTCTTCAACGACTGGGGATGTTCATCCTGATGCTGCATCTTCGCAACCTCCTCGCTCTTATTGTCACATTCTTCATCCTCGTCGCCAACAGTATTATTCTCCGGATCCTTAAGCCCGTTGACCAACCTCCGAACTCCCTGATCGTCGCCTTCCTCGGAGTCTTTCAACTCGGGATCGACCCATCCTTCCGTGTATGAGCCGCCGAAATCGATGATCCACAGATCATCATTCTTGTCCACCATGAAATTATCGCCTTTGCTGTCGCCCCAGATAATGTCATGCTGATGCAGCAGATCTACCATCCGAGCTGATTCTTGCGCCCAGGTGTTTCGTTTCTCCTCTGGGACTTCGGTGCTCAACATCTTAGTGAGCGGCGTGGCATCTTCGATAGCATCCATGAGGAATCCCATCATTTTCGATTTACTGTTATCGTCATCGAAGTGGACCAAGCCTCGTAGCAGCGGCACGCGGAGCTCGTTGTGGAGACCTTCGGCTTCCAACTTCTTCATTATCTGAATCTCGCGCTTTGTGGGGCCGGGTTGCGCATTGTCTACGGTCTTGAGAAAGTATCGCTTTCCATCGTGTTCGACCAGTGTAGGGTGTATTGGGGTTTCTGCAGGGCCTTCTGCTTCATCGACGACAGTGATTTCGGACGCAGCAAATGAGGGCACGTTGAGTTTCTGAATATATTTGGGAAGGTTGATGGTTGGGATGAGCTGATCGATTCGCTTGGTCAAAGATTCAGATGCGGAGTCTTCCACGGCAGAGAGCTTGCCCGAAGAGATTGTGAGGTGGTAATAGTGCGTGGGGCAATGAAACCAGTCCTGAACTGTTCGCTGCTTCTTTGCGGTCTTCTGCTTGGGTGCATTGGACTTGAACGTCGAGGCCAGAGGTCGAAGCATCCATCTTTGTAGCGCTTCCGGCGGGCCAACGTCGTGCTCATCCTCCTCCTCGCTTGCGTCAGTGCTCGCTGACCGACTGCTCACGTCGATACCACTGTCCTTGTCATCGGATGCGTCTTCTTCGTCCTCGTCTTCCCGGACGAAAAGCGGAGCGGTCTGATGTGTGGCACCTTCGCCAGAAGCTTCAGCTTGCACTTGCTGCAACAATCGCTGGTATTGCTCTCTGATTTTCTTGCCGGCTTTTGATCGATCTTTCAAGTCTTTTGGGTCCACGATGACATGATACCGCTCGTGATGCACCAACGTCGTCAGCGCACATCCGCCGTCATTGTCATAAAAGTAGTTCAATACATGGTGCTCGGGAAGCTTGACCATAATGCCGGCTTCTAAGGGATAAATTGGTTGAAGAAGGTCTGAAGTGAGCACAAAGAAATTGGTCGGGCATTACGAAGAGCAGTATCGATTGGGCACTACGGATACCTACCATACTCTTCTATGTCGTACGTTAGCATCACCGTGGCCACACAGTGTCTAGTCAGAGACATCGACATCATTGATCTGTGCTGGAACGCTTAGTGAATAGTTTGCATCATGAGCAGCTCAGTTGGGTGAAGTGGCAGGGGCGGGATCGATGAGCCGAAATCTAAAGATCTCATATCGGCAGGGGTACATCTCGGGAGCGGGAAGATCGAGAAAACAGCCAATGAACGGAGCGCATGAAGTCTAGCGCATCGCGATTGTGCAGAGTGGACGCGATCCGCGTAAAGTGGTTGCTGCTGCCGTGGAGACTGATCGCAAGCTGCTCTCGCGACACGTCGCATTTCGCGAATATGACCCGGCCAATTTTGCGGCCTTGGTGAGTGTCCCTCACTTTAATCGCGTGATAGACTGTTCTGTTGGGCGCATTTGGGCAGTGTCGACGCTTTTTGCAACCCCATCCACATTGTCGACAGTGGTTCCGGGGAATGACCATGTGCTCGCGCATCTAGGACCATTGATGGATCATGCACCATGCTTGCGGACTCCAGTCCTTTAACGTAGCTGTCCGGCAAATTCCGCGACGTGCGCCTTCAAGCAGTGGCAGGTACCTATTCGACGGCTGGTCCTAGGGATGCCGTGCTCCTCAGCAGCGACCGGCCGATGCCACGCGATGGCCTCGATGTCCCTCTTGCGGACAGCTTCTAATGCATGAGAGTGTGATCTTGCAATTTGACATGCCAGGCCATGGCGCTTTATTCCATCCCAGGCATCAAGCTCACGCGGTCGAGGACCATGCCTCTGGTGCCCACCCAGTCCCGCAGAGCCTCCCACTCTTCACCTTCCTCTTCGCCGCGCTTGTCCAGATCTTTGAAGCCCCATGCACCGGCCAGCCGATCAATTGCGGCCCTTTCTTCTTCTCTGACCCATCGCTCCCACAATGGCACTCCGCTCGCCCATGTTACGCGGTCCATCTGATCATTCGACGTGGTTACAGCAACATATCCTGTCATGGCGACAGCACCCACGTAGGTCATGATGCCTGCAAATGCGATTCCCGTGGCTGTCCCAGTGTCCATGGTCTGTTGGAGATTTGAGAACTGCGTGGATAGTGTATAGGCCGCGATAGGTGCAATTCCCAAGCCTGCCATTGGGATAGCAGCCTGTTTAAAAGTTTTCGCCTTTTTGAAGGATGGCGTGCAATATGAAGTGGAAATGATGTCGATCGCCAGAGGCAGTTGATGTGCCTCGATGGCTGCGCCCAATGCCTCTTTGGCAACGTCCGAAGGGATAGCCGACTTTATCTGATCCGGTGAAGCGGGCGCATAGACGACCTGGCTCCCTTTGAGGCTGGGAGTCGGCTTGTTGCTGTAAAGGTGGAAGACATCGGGGAATGACGAAGGTTGATGGAGCAAGCCCTGAAGCTGTACATATGCCTTGAGAATAGCGGGAGTGACGAAGACATTGGGATCGCGAGCTATCTGCTCGGCGCTCTCGCTGATCACATTCAAGATGCTGGCCTTGCTGATAACAGCCGGGTACGATCTCGCGTTGACGCTGCCCAGCAGTGCTGATGTCGCCGTCTCCTTCTGCTCCTTCGCCTGGGCGCGTGGATTGTTCTCGGCACCTCGCTCCTCCAAGACGGCCTTGGCCAGATATTCCAGCTGCTCCAATGTATATAGGACTCGTTCCTCGGCGGGAAGTGTGCCGGGTCCGGGTTGGAGTACTGACGATGATAATTCCTGCACGCGGCGGTGGATCTTGTTCAGATCCGGAGCTGTGTATGGCTTTGGCGGTTGCGGCGTGCTTGCAGTGGCCAGCTGGCGGATCTGCTGGATGCGCGCATGTTGAGATCGTGCCCTTGGTGTCGGCGGGCTGCTGCGGTGCGAAAGTGGGCGACGGGCGGTGGAGGGTGTGACGGCGGAGGACTGCACAACGGGCCTCGATGGGCGGATGATCGATGTCGGCCGCAGCGCAGTAGCGATGGGCTCTCGGACTATCCGACGAAGATCCATGCCTGCTCTGTGCGTGATGTTTCTGTGAGCACACTGACTGCAGCTGCTTGGTGATGCCGCGGAGGTGAAACGCTTTCGATACACGGTCACGTGCTGCCTGACAATGTTTCCCGAGTTCTACATTTCCAGACCGATTACCACAATGTATTGTACATCTGGACTGCTTAGCCAGGCTCAAGCTATCTTCAACACAATCCCATCCTACAAT
Organism: Cercospora cf. flagellaris; assembly: GCA_005356885.1. Lineage (NCBI taxonomy): Eukaryota > Fungi > Ascomycota > Dothideomycetes > Mycosphaerellales > Mycosphaerellaceae > Cercospora > Cercospora cf. flagellaris. Next base: position 2,069,341 of record RJLU01000001.1, on the reverse strand, counting down.
CAGCCATCCAGTGCCGTACTCATACTGCCCGCCACATCCACTCCCCATTGCCAACACAGAACGCATGCACATCCTGGTTTTCACAAATCTCCTCTTCAATCGTCATCAATTACCACGCGTCCGGCCTCATTCGGGTTGGTGACATCCACAAGCTTCGCCTTCTTTCTTGGTTGAGGTGGTCGAGCACCGTCTCTAAACTCAGCCCAGCCTGGACGACACCACAGTCGCTCTGCTTTGCCCAAAGGCGCCATCTGGCCCAACCCTGGCATCATCTCATCCTCAGCAAGCGGCAGCAATCGAGCATTCTGAATGATCGCTCGAATGCCGCCATCGTCCTCGAGTGCTTTAGCATCCAAATGCTCAGCTTTGGTCATTTGCTGACTCCGCTCGTGCATGGCTTGCTCGATCGAACCCTCAAGCACCAACGTTTCACACATTACTGGACGTGTCTGTCCAATCCTGTGTGCTCGCTTCAAGGCCTGTGCTTCGACATCGGGCTTACACACGGGATTTATGAACCATACTCGTGATGCAGCGCACAAGTTGAGCCCAAACGCAGCTTGGCCAACATCCATAAGCAAGACCCGCAAGTCGTCCTGCTCCTGAAAGTTGACCACGTATTGCGCCTTTAGCTTAGCCGACAGCGATTTGGCATAGATCTCGTGCTTGATGTGGAATGTTTCCAATGCCTGACTGATGTACCACGCCGCGTTCTCGCCTGTGTAGAATATGAGGATCTTTTCGCTCTGGTAATGCTCGAGGATCCTGGTCATAAGATACGATAGCTTGGCAGACGTTGTACCAACAATGCGTGACTTTGCGTACGGTGAGTTGTCGGGTAGTGATGCCATGCTCAATTCTGCCGTAGACTCGTGTACAGCGCTAGTAGAATCCTCTGAAAGCCGACGCTTCGATTTCTGCTCCGCTCGAGGAGACTGGTATGTTGTTTTTCGCGGTGAACTCGCTGAATGCGAGCCACGACGAAGCAGCACGGGCTCGCCATCAAGACTCGAAGTCGGGATGCCCGACTTCGCTAGTACAGGTTTGGAGTCCTCTGCTTCCGCTTGTCGGCGAGCGTTGCGAAGGGACTTGATACCAGCGCCTGAAAGTCCCTCTCCAGGGTCCTCTTGATCGAGACGTGCGTTGACAAAGCTTTGGGCTTCCAGTAGTTGCGTAAGTCCTGTAAGCAGCGGCGTGTTGTCGTCAAACGACCAGTGCTCGGCATTCTCTTCTGGCCAATCCTGAACATAGACGCCCAGCTCGTGGCATCTGCTCATGGCCGTCCAGCCTTTCGAGGCCAAGATGACTTCTGTACAACGGAGTGTCTCTTCCAACAACTGACGATCCTCGGGCGTGCAATTCGAATCCTCTTTTGCCAAGTAGTTCCTGCTATTCTTGATGCTTGCGTGCACATCGGCTTCACTGAATCCTGACCAGAAGAAAGCGCTTTGCCTGAGATTCGCGACCAGCTGCAGTCTTGCTTTTGCGCTGTTCTTGTGGAACAGGTAGTCAGAATCGGTTCGTTCAGAAGTCACCGCGTTTGCAGTCAAGACAAGCGTGAAAAGATTAGCGGTCTGCTTGTCCCAGAAGCTGGACTTCAGAACCACCACTTGGTGGTGAAGAGGAGGCAGCTCGATGTCTCGCTCATAATCCTCTGGTCTCGTCTTCACTACCGCAGCTTCAAGCATCCGCCGCAAAGAGACTGAGAATCCAGAGTATGTTCGTTCACGTCTATCTTCATGTCGATAAAGATAGTTCTTTGCCTCAGCCGACGTCCATGGTGTTACTCGTAGGAAATTGCTTGCGAGAGTGCTTAAACTGTCAACGGCTCCGCCTCGGTCAAGCTTCGCATCGAAGGTGCGTCTGAGGTCCAGAGTAGCATCTCTGTTTGAACCTGCCAACTGGGTATCGATTTCGACTCCCAGAAGATCCTTAGCTGGAGTTCCTGAGACCACCCAGCGATGGTCGGCCCTAACAAGCTTGTTCGCAACGAGAATGGTGCTGGTAGTGCCACCGTTGCCGAAGAATGCTCCTTCGTCCGCAATAAGCCTCTTGAAATGTACTTCTTTCAGCGGTGACGAGTACAGATCATTTTCCGATAAGCAATGACAGTCGCGTGTTCGGGTAGCACCAATATACGTGCAAGTGCACGTCATCGCGTTCTTGGGCATGCGACGCCCATTGGCGTCTTGCCCGTCTTGTATCTCCATGTCGAATCGATTCCGTGTAAAGAGGATGATGTCGTACCTAGCAAGTTCTTGCGCTGGCGGAAGTGGCTTCCTTCTGTCGTCCATTACTAGGACTTTCAGTGCACCCTGCTCGACATGCTTGCCAATCTCGGCCGTCCATTGTTTACACAAATTTTGCGGAACCACAACGATCGTCGTAGATGCCATCAAAATATGTGCCGGAGGACGCACGATAGTGTTACGATTGAATCGAACCGGCATAGCAGGAATATCGTATGATGCAGGCTGCTCTTCGAGTCGTGATGCAAGAGCCTGGCCAACTCCTGTATTTGCCACTTTGCTCAGTCGATCGAGCTCCACGCGGTAAGGAACTCCTCGTCTATTGATAGTCGAAACCACCATGTCCGCGAGGCTGCCCACTCTGTTTCGGATTGGAACTGTAGCGTACTGGACGGGCATCTTGGGAGGATGGTGCTTCGTTGTGAGGATCAGAGCGAGACAGATAAGCGTCTTCCCGTACCCCATAGTCTCTGCAAGGATACCGCCGCGAGGGGCTTCTTGGTACTTTGGCTCCTTGAGGAACTGCATATCTCTCGGAGAGTAGTAGAACTGAGAGCCGTCCGCTGCAGTTCTACTCTCTAGCCGCATGTCGAGCATCAGTTTCGGGGCTGTTTCGCGCTGCATCATGCACCCTGCTGAGCGCCTCTGAAAAGGGTATAGCGAAGTCTTCATTCCGGCGATGTCATGGTCAAGATCCAGGAGATCTTCCAGGCCTTCGGACAGGTACTGCTCCTCAATCTCGCGATGATTAGGTGACGGGGATGGCAGCTTGTTGAACATATAGAACAGACTGGGATTTTTGGAATCTCTGGATGACCACATGTCGAAATGGCTCTTCTTGCAGGGGTCATATTGCCCATCCCATCTAATCGACATACCGAGATTAGTGAATTATCTCTCTACTTCACTTAAGGTTGACTTACAGTGCAGCGTTTGTATCCACTCTAGCGACTACAGCCTCAACGTCCGATAGAAGTGTCCTGTTAGAGCGCTCAATGGACGTCAAACCCACATCGTTGAATAGTAGGTAGACTCGAAAGATCAAAGACCGACGCTGGAGCTGGCACTTCGAGGTCTGCAGTCTAATCCAGCCGTTCCGCAGAAGTCTGGAGAGGCTCAAGGTAATGCTTGCTGGGACGAAGGGCTGCTCAGAAATGGACCTCACTTCGTGCCAGGTGTCGAGCCCCTCATGCTCGAGTATCTCGGTTGTATCCTCGAGCTCGATGTCCTCGAAGACCAAGCAGCCCAAAGCCAGATAGTTCGACAAATCTGCAAGGACCTGGCCAGTGTCTCCTGGGCGCAGCGATGCGTTGTACACGGGTGCCGGCGACAAAGTTGAGGGCGAGCTAGCAACCGAGGTGCTATCGGTATCGCTACCAAGTGCGCTCGTACTGGAGCTGGCGTCCTTTCGTTCGATCGAAGTCCCCATGTCGTTCGCGTTCCTCTGGTCTATGCCGCTTGGGCTGTGTCCTATGGGGGCAAAGAATGAGTTCCGATCAAAAAATCGACATGCTCGTAATCGGGCGACAATCTCATTCTCGCCTTGCACAACGTATCGCGACCAACAGAATCAGCTATGCGGACGTGAATCGATAAGGTATTGTGAGTTCGATGTTGCAGGAGGCAACAGGAAGCGCGACTGCTCTGTCAAGGTTCAGGGTAATGCCAAGACATTAGCGCCACTTCCACCAGAGCATTCGACCTCACGTTCACCTTCAGTCTCAAATATCTGATCAATATCCACTGTACCTACCCGGAGTCAAACACGTCAAGCCATGGCAGGTCCAGCCAAGAAGAAGCAAAAGCGAGAAGAAAAGCAAGAAGGCGAACTGCCGCAGAAAAAATATTATCGCCAAAGAGCGCATGCAAATCCTTTCAGCGATCATGACTTGACCTAGTATGTCAACATGCTTGCCCAAGGACTCAATGAAGAGCGACACTGATCTCACATCCAAGCCCAGAGTCGCCCGACGCCATGGACTGGAGTCAGCACTACCCTCACTTCATCGCCCCGCAGAACGGCGACAGCAAGATCGAAAATGGCACGCCAGCAAATGGAGCACTACCAGCAATGACCAAACAAGTCACAATCGCAGACATAGGCTGCGGCTTCGGCGGCCTAACCTTCGCCCTCTCCCCCAAATTCCCCTCCAATCTAATCCTCGGCCTGGAAATCCGCACCTCCGTAACCTCCTTCGTGCAAGACAAAGCCCGCGCCCTCCGAACCCAACACGCCTCAACATCCGGCTACCAAAACGTCTCCTGCGTCCGCGCAAACACCATGAAATTCCTCCCAAACTTCTTCCACAAATCCCAACTCGAAAAAATATTCCTCTGTTTCCCGGATCCGCATTTCAAAGCACGAAAACATAAAGCGAGAATTGTGAGTACGACGCTGAATTCAGAGTATGCGTTTGTGATGAAGCCTGGAGGGAAAGTTTATACCATTACGGATGTGGAGGATTTGCATTTGTGGATGGTGGAGCATTTGGAGGCGCATCCGAGTTTCGAGCGTGTGGGGGAGGAGGAAGTTGAGGGGGATGAGTGTGTGAGTACGATGCGAGTGGAGACGGAGGAGGGGAAGAAAGTGGAGCGGAACAATGGGAAGAAGTTTGTGGCGGTGTTCCGAAGGCTGGAGGATCCGCCGTGGCCGTGAGATGGTTCATAATGAGCGAGTGGATGAGAGAAGCAGATTTGTGCACGAGAAAGTTTGCAACAATCGAGAATACTTAAGCACCATGAGAATGATGAGACCTGATTGCGTGCATTGGCATGTTCACTTTTCATTATGCCGTGACCTCTCCACGGCTCCAGCAATCAAAATATGTATATGCCTCGCCATGATCTGTGTCACGCTAGAATTACAAGGATTATCCGTATATCCCAATCTTCATAAATACGTATGTCTTTCTGTCCATAGAACTCTCGTAGTTGCTGTTAAATCACTCGCAACATTTCGGTCATCATGTGCTTTTGCGGGTAGGGGCGCTGTCTGCCCGCACGTGGGTGGTGTCATATCGATATTCCAGCTCATCCAATTCCCACAGCAATATCAACCAAATCGCTAAATCAGACCAAAAAAGAATTGCAACATCGGTTGCGCGGGTTGATCTCCTCGTGACCTGCTCGGTAAGCTGACGGCTCACTGAGTAGCGTGGGAAGAATTATGCGCTCAAGAAGCGGCGCTGGCTGGACTGCTGGACGCCGTGCCAGCTTTGCCATCGCCCTTCTTGGCCTTGTCCGACTCTACGAGAACGAATGTGTAGTTCTTCGGGCCATTGTCGATTGTTGCTTTCCGCGGAGTGGCTACTCCTTTTACTTCTGAGGGTGGACTGTACTCGTGTACAAAGAACTCGGCAGGTGGCTGATTCTGCTTCGGCAATTGCGAGGTGACGTGCATTCCAGGTGGTGGGCATGCATTAGCCACGAAGCTATACTGTTGGGCAGACTGAGGGGGCTGGCCGGCTGAATGTGACACGTACTGCATGTGTTGCATCTGTGGGGGGTAGGCCATTGTCAGCTGGCCTTGCGGGTTGACGATCGGCACGCCGTTCGTGAACGACATGGGTAGTTGTGGCGCCTCCGAGGCGGGAACCATGAAATGCTGCGCGGGAGCATAATGCGACGCAGGCATGTGCATTGCTTGTTCTGGCATGGACACATTCATGAATTGCTGATGATGTGCTTGTGAATAGCCCTGCTGAACTTGTGGAAACTGGCCAGATGAGGGAAGCGGCTGAGGCGGTGGGGGCATGAAGGCAGTGGCGGGGAAGGAAGTCTGCACCGCTGGGGCGGACTGTGGAGGCGTGTTCTCAGTAATGACAGTGTTGCCGATCCTTTGTCCCGTCTGGTGGTGATGGTGATACATCGGGGTATGTGGGGGAGAAGTGAATGCTTGTGGTTGCGCGGTGCTGTCGACATTGGCGTTGCTTTGCTCAGCGTCACTTTCGCTGATGCTTGTCTGCGTACTGAAGTTGCCAGAGCTTTGCCAGGGTGGGAACTGCGGTCGAGACTGCTCCTGTCGACTATTGGGCGATAATGGTGTCGGAGGAGCGAGATTGCCGGACATCGAGATTTGAGCATGCCTCTGGTTGGCGTGCATGGCGTCTGCAAAGGTCCAGCTCATGGGGGATCGCTGTGCCGAACCGGGCGTAGATTTCATGACCCTGCCTTGGGCCACTCCATTGATTACATTAGAAGATCTGATTCGTCGTAGTTGCTGTGCTGGTACTAGATTCTGTGACTGTTGGCTGGGTGACGCAGGCTGCACTGCTCCACTGTACGATTGACTGCGCAGTGAAGCCAAGCCTAGTGCTGCTGGCCGCGGCCGTTGGCGTCTGGCAGCCAAACTGCCTCCATTGCCCTGAGGAGGCGGAGGTGATTTGAAGGTCGCGTTCTGTTGCGGCTGGGGAGTCTGGATGGCAAACGAGCTCATCTGCTGTGCGAGCACTGTGCCAGTCTGAGAGTCCCTTCGAACGAGCGCCTCTTCCGAAGGCCATGCCAGGGGTTGCTCCGATTGCTGTTGTTGCTGCTGCTGGGCCAGGCGTTGAGCCTCTTGAAATTGCTGTTGGAGTTCGGTCGGGTCCACAGGAATGGACTGGCCAGGCTGCCATTGACCTGAGCTCGATGATTGCTGAGCCGGCACGGGCTGGAACGGGCTGTCAGATCCACTATGCGGTGCGAGGGAAACAGAAGAGCTGCGACTATCAGCCCAGTCGGAGGAACTTTCCGACAGAGCAGTGCCATCGTGCATGAGAGACGACGGAAACATGGAGTGTTCTGACATGGTGGATGGTATGCTCGAATCATTGCTCGACAGAGAGGCACCAGTGTGATCAGTGAATACCAGTTCCCCGTCTTTGAAGTCGTCATGATCCATGCCGGTGTAAGCCGCTTCCAGAGCATCCGAACTGCCAGGGAACGTCTGAGGCAAGCCCGAGTATTGCACAGCCGATGGCATCAGGCCGCCATGATGGGTAAACGCGTCGAACTGCTCTTGGGTAAGCGTCCTTCGATTCAGCTCCTGCGGACTGTCAAACATGTCCTGGGACATTGACTGCGGTGGCATGAGTCCATTGGCGAAGGATTCATTCGAAGCGGAGATGCCAGCATAAGGTAGGCCGTTGGGCATAGTGCTCGATGGCATCTGATCTTGGTATGGCGGCGGATGGAACGCAGTGGTGGGTATCTGTCCATCGGAAGCGCATTGCTGCATCATCGAGAAGTATTCGGGCGACGTGAAGGCGGGCGACGTGTCGGAATCGGAATTGAAGGCGTTCGACTGCTGATCGGGCGGCTGCTGCTGCTGACATTGCTGCGCGTACAAGTTGTACGCGCCAGCCTGCTTCTTCGCATCTTGCTTCGACTTCGCGCGGCGGTTCTGAAACCAATTCTGTTGACGTCTCAGCGCGAAGATCCACTAGGCCATTGCGATGGCGCTACTTACATTGACCTTGTCCAGCGAGACATTGAGCGTCTCAGCAAAGCCCTTCTTCGTGTTGGTGCTCGGCTTGTTCTGCTTCTGAAAATGCGACTCCAAGATGTCGTGCTGCTCCTTGGTCAGGCGCGGCTTGATGTCGCACGTCATCTGCGGCGGCATGGACGGGTTCCCGTTCACGCCGTACTGGTGGTGGTGTTGCTGCGGCAGCTGCCCGCTGCCGTCGACATAGGGATGGAAGGCGGCGGGATGGTGGTGGTGGTGCAGATGGCGGTGCTGCTGTTGCTGCTGCTGCTGGTGGCCGGTGGGAGGCGCGACGAAGGCCATGTCCATGCAACGGCCAGGCTGGACGCCAGGCCTGGCTCAAGCACGATCACGCAGGCAAGGCGGGCAGGTAGGTGAGTCTCCGTTGCTCCACGCTCGCGGCAGTTTGGCAACGAAGTATGCGGGCGGTTGGCCGTTGTGCTTCCGCACCGCCTGTCTTGCCCTGCCAGGCGATCAGCGCAGGCGCGCCGTCCAGCTTATCCCCGTTCGTGCTCAGCAGCGGCCCCGGACCCAAGTTTGAGCAGGCAAGCGAGCGAGTGGCCAGGTCTCGGGCGAGTGGTATGCGGCAGCGCGTCAAGGTGTGGTAAACGAGAGAAAGAAAGACGGTTAACGAGGGCGATCACGAGTCCAGCGTGGAGACGAGACGGGCAAGCGAGTGTGATGATGTGGGCGATGCTGACGGGCGGAGACGAGGGTGGATGTGCGCGGCGGAGAGCAGCAGCAACAGCGTGGTCGAGCAAGCAAGCAAGCAGGCAGAGGGAGAAACATGGGGCCCTCAGTCAGGACGCAATATGGTAGCAACCTACACCACCACACGGGCGCGAGCGAAGCGGCCGGCCGCCAGCGTGCGATCACCAGCGCGCCCGGAGATCCCTGCCCAGGTGCAACGCATCCACCACTCGTGCTGCAGGCTGCGCAGCGAGGACTGGAGGAACACATCCGTCGCACACTGGCGATTGGACGACACCGAGCGCACCCCCCTGGCAGCTGCACGCTCTGCGGCGAGGTTTATTTTTACCGCACCGTCGCCTCGCTGCTTCTGCTGTTCTTGTCCCCATCCTGCTCGACAACGCCCGTTCTGGCCGCGCGCGCCTGGACGACGGCCGGCTTGCGCACTTGTATGGCCACTGTTTCCGGGCGCGTGGTGTGCTGTCCTGCGTGCGCCGCCCATCACACACGGCACGCGCTCTCCCGATGCGCTACCGTGTGGACTGTGAAGAGCAGCCGGAGTCGGGAGGAGCTGTGGGCAGCTGGTGCGCCGCGAGGGCTGAGAAGCTGGTGCAGCTCAGAGTTTGGCGCCAATGACGAGAGAAAGCTACAGCGAGCGGCGAGGAACCGAAGCTATGGCAGGAACTGGTTTAGCCTGCCGCTGGAATAGTGCATCCCCGTCTCAAAGCAGCAGACGTGAATTTCAAGGGCCGAAGCGTGTCGATATATCATTAGTCGCTGTCACTGCCGTCGCGCAAGTGGTTGTTCGCTATAGTGAGATGTGCAATGTCATGCGAGCCCATGTTGACACGGGAGATTGCTTGGCCGGCGGCGAGGTCTAAATGCGTGGTCGCACACAATCTGGGAGGTTGTGTGCCACGTCTCGTAGCTGCAAGGTCTCGCTGGCATGGGCGACGATTCGCTGCTCGACGCGGCATCGTGCAGGCGGATATCAGCCCTGTAGTGCAAAATAGGGGCACTTGGGTCGGACGAGAGCACGGCGATGATGGAGGCATGATTTCACGAGTGCCCATCTGGTGCATCGTGGTGGGGCAGCATCGTTGATGAAGATGCCCTCGAGCTGCAGAGCTCAATCTCTGCGCCGATGCTTTCCTCTGCCGCTGCCGCCGCCGCCGCTGCTCCTGCGACAGCTGCAGACTCCCGAGCCGTGGAACCGACAAAATGGCCGTCTTGACTCTGCGGCCTCTGGGCGTCAAAGTTCGTATCGGAAGCGCCTTCTTCTGCCCGGCCTGGAGATGTCCTCGGCTGGGAGCGAGTCGGCGCCTGGCAACATCATACCAATCATTCACTCATCGATGCAGAAGAAAGCACGGCTTCTGATTGCGGTAACACCCTGTACCTTGCAGCTGACTGGCCAAGCAGAATGTTGTACGACTGTCGAGTTGACACATGGCCACACGTTTGACGGAGCTTCCAGTGCGCCGGCCTGGACGAGGAGCACGCTGCATGCGGCGCAAGTCGTCACAATCTGATGCACGCCATCGGGAGCTTGCGTGGTGCATATGCTTCTGGTCGCCGTGCTGCTGTCGCCGCCAGCTCACCGCCCGATGGCGGGCGATTCTCAATCCAGATGCCAAAAGCAAGCAACCACGGCATCCGAACGAGAGGGCATGGTGTCGAGTGTCCTGCTTGATCCGCCGACAGAATTATGCTTGAGTGAACATTGAACAAGATGGTATAGGCCGGGGACATGTTCGCCGCTGCCAGTTTAGACGGAGCAAAGCTGCTGATACCCGAGCTTCCTCGCGCCTTCCAGAACGTCTCTAGAGGACGGAAGGCACAGCAAGCAGCATGCGTTGCAACACGGCAAGCACGCAACATGCCGGGCGTGACTGAACTAAGTGCCTTCCATGCCTCTGCAGTGCAGCGCGTGTGGCCCCCGCCACTTACCATTGGACTCTCAGCCTCCACTAACCACCACCACACTGCATCTCCAGCAGGCAGCCACCGCGGTGCGAGCGCATTTGCCAATCTTCAGTGATGTCTGGTCGTCTGCGGCGCAATCAATCCTCATGGCCGTTCAGAACAACACTTGCCCAAAGTGATGCTCGGCGATTGATCAACGCTTGAAGCATGGATCATGCACATCACCGCCAATGCTAGGATTTATTCTCCGAAAATGGCATCGTTGCAGAAGTCGCACGTGGTCTCGAACTATATTCCGAAGAGCAAGCGCTTTTGGCTTGTTGTACGATCTGCACTAGATATGCGTTCACGTTCGCCATCAACCTTGGGATCACTTCGGCACACCTGGACCCTGGAGACGTTCCCATGTAGAGTACCATCGCGCGTCGGCGCCAGCGGAGGTGACTTCCGACCCATGGCCATCTTTTCGAAGGTGGTCGAAGAGATGAAGACGCATGCCGGGCCATGGAAGCATTCGATGGAGGAGCCCAGGCCTTTCACGGCTGTGATAACATCGAGGCACAAGTCCCGTAGGACCAGGGGCCGTCGTCCAAATGAACTCTACATTCTAGCATCGTATCTGTGGCGTGTAGCAATGCGCTTGTCGAGCTTTACACAATCGTCCGAAGAAGAGCCAGGAACGATGGGCACAGTCTGAGCGACGTCTGGCTCGATTGTTGGGAATGTAAGTGGATGATCATATTTTCCTTTGCCCCACGAGCTTTCAACGCATCGAAATCTTCTCTGTGCGGTTTTCTACCCGCGCTTGAGACTTACTTTTCGTGGTGGAACTGTGCAATGGGTCGCATGTCCTTGTTGGGTATCGTGAAAAGCACAATTAGAAACTTCGTCCGAGACTTTGGAGTAGCCTCCCTCAAGATCTATTCTTCTATCACTCTAGCCAAATACTGAGCCCATTTTCATTCATGCATTCGTGATCACGCCTTCCCTCGCAACCGTCTCACACAACCAAAGCATCTGTAATCTCAATCTTGACCTGTCCCTCATAACCCACAAACCTCACACTTGTCATATCCCTCACAATCCAATCCGCCCCCGCCTCCTTCAACCTCTCAACATCATGCGTCGTAGCCAACGCAACAACCTTATACCCCGCCGCCTTCCCACTCCTCACCCCCGCCGGCGCATCCTCCAAAACCAAAACCTCCTCCCCCTCCATCACCTCTCCCTTCCCCAACAACCCCGCACCCTTCCTATAACACTCCGGATCCGGCTTCCCCTTTTTCACCTCCTCCGCCGTAACCATAAACCTCGGCTTCGCCAACCCCATAACATCCAACCAACCCTGCACAAGCGGCCTCGTCCCACTCGTAACAATCGCCCAAGGCGCCCCCACCGCTTCCAACTCATCCAACAACAACCTCGACCCCGGAATTTCCTTCGCTCCATTCTCCGGATCATTCCCAAAAATCTTCGGAATCAACCCTTCAACATGACAAACATACTCCCAATTCGCTCGTTCGGGAGCTAACATCGCGAGAACATCAATACTTCGTCTTCCATGTGAAGTTTTGAGAATTTCGTCTCCGGGGACGCCGATTTCGCGGCCGAGTTGTTGCCAGTGTTTTTCGATTGCTGCTGTGGAGTCGATGATTGTGCCGTCCATGTCGAAGAGGAGAGCGGAGAAGGAATGTGTGGAAGGAGGCGAGGAGAAGTTGTGCTCCTCGGGCTCTTGCGCAATGGACCCCATCTTGCTGAGCGTTCTTGATTTGAAAGTGTCGGGTTGTTCTTGCAAATTGGAACCAGTGATGAGGTCAAGCTGCCACGTGGATTTCTTTCGCACGTGCGATGAGCAGGGACTTGTGAGCAGAAGTGCGGGAGATAAGGGGAGATACTTGAGCCTTTTCTAGTAAGAGAATGGGCGACGTCTAGACTTGTGCGTCGTCGACGCCTACCGCCCTTGTTTTGAACCAAAACTTTTTGTCGGCGTTGAGTCGTCGGCTGCGGAAAGCGGAGCTGCCGCTTCAGGCAAGTGCCGCTCGCCTCGCAGACCTTGACTGCCAACGAAGGCCAACGAATGCCAGACATCAACAGGACAAATATTAGTTGTACAAGCAATCGACATTTTCTCTTCGGTATCGCTTTATTTACACAGCCAATCCAATATCTTACGCCTTCGCCAAATGCTAGTAACGCTCTTCCGCTAAACTGCTCGAAGAATGATCTTGGCGACACCACAGAGGACTTGAGTCGAGATGCGCCTACGAACCATCCATCGTAGGTCTGCCTTCAAGCTTACTGCTATGCACCTGGGCAGAGCAGCTTTCGTACCATGTGCACCGCCGCGCACCCCATAAGCATCTCGCATCATCTCATCTGCGCGCGCCGGCAGGTCGTAGATCGTACGAGACCTATGCCCTTCGTCGAAAATCCAACGCTCGTGCAATACCTCGTCGAAAACCTCGTCAAAGTCTGTCCGAATCGTGCCTCTGCGTCAATCCTTGACGTATAGTCACTCGTTATGTCCCGAACAGGAGTCTTGTCGAAAGGAAAGAATTTTTGAAAAAAGTCCACCAGTCCGAACGCCGTGTCAAGCCTCTTTTGCTCGCATCTATGCCCTGGTGACTTGGTAATGTAATGGAAATCAACAAACGCTTTTGTGTCCTTTTGAGAATAAAGTAGTATGCACGATGTGGCCGGGTTCGTGCGCCAAACGCCATTTCGTGGATTGGTTAGCTGCTGCCGAGAACATCAACAGGCGGAGCAGCGACGGGTTACTGTACGTCATGTATTCGTCTCTTGGTGGTCGCGTACCTCCAGGCCTCCCACGGCTGCGCGTATGCGCAAATCAAGGCCCGGGCGGATCGTGGAGTCCACAGTTTGGATTCGTATTGCGAATGCATTTCGAGCACGCGTGACCATTGCCTCATGACTCAAGTCGGGTTCGAAGCTCTTCGTCAACGATGTCGTTGAGTTTCTTCCGGTTCTTGAGGTTCAAGGCACCGTTGCGCCACGCCTGACGTAGTTGCTTGAATCCTTGGCCCTGCGTGCTGGCGGGCTCGATCTTGACAAGTTCCACGTAATCTCGTACGATGTGATCACGGATGGGCGTGCTGCTGGCGAGGGCCTTGGCGTAGAATTGGAGCAAGTTCTGCATGCCAGTGTTGTTGTTCCTGTTCTGCGCGTCGTCGGTAGCATAGTACTTGAACTCGCCATACATGCGATGGTTGTAGTTTCGAATCAGGAAGTGTGACCAGAACTGATAGAGCACATCGAGGTCATACGGGCAATTGCCAGTCGAAGCCTCATCGCGCTGCTTGAGTGCTTTGAGGCGGAGGTGCACATATGGCTCCAAAGTCGTGCCCGCAGGAAGCGCTTCATGGGGCCGTTCGCTGTTCTTGATCCAGAGCAATGGGAGCTCGTTGTTGACACCCTTCTCAGGCGATCGACCTTGGCTTGGGCTGGCGTGGCGAGAAATGTCTGGAGTGGGGTGATCACCATTGGTGGCCGGCTCTCCATTCGTCGCCGGCTTCGCAGCGTCGTCTCCTGCCTTTTCAAGTTCGCCAAAGATGCTTCGGGTGTCAATGGATCCGTTCGAAAAGGTGCGGGCGGCAGCATGCTGTGGCTTCTGCAGACCTAACTTGAGAATGACAGTCAGAGTGCTCGCCTGCTCGTCAGGAAAGACATCGCCCTCGCCATCCTTCGCATCGATAGGGCTGCTCAGGTTGGCCATCCCTTGGCTTGTGCCATTCTCACGTACGGGTGACTTGGTGGCGCGGCCTCGATCTTCATCTCCGCGCGTCGCATCGCCATAGCCGAAGTCATGCGCAGGCGCAAAGGGCGCAAAGCCTGGCACAGCACCGTTCATGGCGTAGCCGGCATCATATGACCGCCGCTGAGAACCCGGCAGGCCAGCGGACGCTGGACCTCGGAAGGCATCCACGGGCGGAGGAAATGCAACAGCAGGAGGCTCTGGGCGCATCAGAGTCTTTGGACCCTCTGTCTGCGCTGCCGGCTCGCGCTGGTCCATTGGCATAACGAATTGCTCCCATCCATCCTGCCTCCGCAGACGATCCTTTCCATCGTCGCCAGTCTTGATCTCGATGGTTTCCGATCTGAGACAAACAGCCTTGAGAAGATTGGGGTCTGCCGATAGCTGCTTGATTCGGTTGAAGTTCGAAATCACGTCCAAGAAGACGAAGCCTTGCGAGTCCATGTTCTTGCGCAGGTACATGTCTTTAAGCAAGTTGTCAATTGAGAAATAGTACTCAAGCTGAGTGCTGACCATTTCGAAAAGGTATTGCTGCTCAGCGACTTGCGCGTAGGGGATCGCGCTCATAGGCATGCCAGAGTAATCGTACATTCCAGGATAGTAGGTCTGTACTGGAGGGATTCCAACCGCCGGACCGTAGCCGAAGCGACCACCATAAGCCTGATCAATGGGGATGGACTGTGAGCGAGGGTTACCACGCCAGCTTCCACGGCCAGGCTGGGCGAAGCCGAAGTTCCCGCGTGGTGATTGGAAGGCAGAAGGAGAGTGAGGAGCACCATAAGGACCGGTGAACTCGGCGTGGCCGTTGGTGAACGGCTGACTGGATTGATGGCCATTGGCGAACTCACGCGAGCCACCACGGCCTCGACCGCCACGCTTGCTGCCACGTGGGGCACCTGTCCATTCTTTGCCATTGTAGCTTTCGAAGTTGCGGTCCTTCTTGCTATCCGAAGGGACTCTTCGTACAGGGATCTCGCGATTTGCATCCGCGCCCTCACGCACATCCTTGACGCCCGCATCTTTCGATGATCGTGGGATGGGTTCCGGTGCCTTGACATCCTCAGAGGCGGCGGGTGAGCTCGTGCGTTGAGATTGAGTAACGCCCTTCGCAGAAACATCGTCCAAGGCAGGATTCGCTGACGTCTTTGCCTGACTCTGACCTCGAACCTGGCTCCCTGCTCGGGAGCCGCTTGCTGTAGCTTTGCGACTTGGTTTCGCTGGTGGCGGCATTGCTTCACGATCGATGTCGGAGCGTCCGCGAGAGGTGGCTCCAGCGTTGTCGGCATCGCTTGGTGACGACTCTTTCTTGGTGGCAGCACGATCGCCGCCCTTGGCTCCGTTAGGACCGCCACGAGCACCTCCACGCCCACGTGTGGAGGTGCCACCACGGCCACCTCGATCGCCACCCGAGCCGCGAGGCGGTCGGTTCATCTCTTCTGTCGCCCAAACGATTGTAGGTGTGACAGGAATCTGGGTCCACTTCGTCTTTTCGCGTGGCTTGGCATTTGATTCGCCTTCAGCGCCATCGCTTGTCTTCTCCTTCTCAGCAATGTCTTTGCGTTCCTTGTCTTCCACTCGCTCTGCCTTGTCGGGCGTAGGCCACGAGGTCTCGTCCTTGACGGATGGAGGGACAGCATGGAGGTTTGGTAGGCTTTGATGCTCGCGTTGCGCCTTTGCGGGCGGGGGCGTCGCGTCGTTGCGACCGGATTCTGTAGAGAGCTTTGAGCCCTGACGAGCTTGAGATTTTTCTTCAAAACGCTTACCTTGAGGAGCACTGGGCTTCTTGGTGTCGCTGCTATTTTCGGCGTCCCGTGGGAGGCCGGTGATCGAGTTCGCCTTCTTCCTCGAATCTGCTCGAGGTCGCTGGTTCTCCTTCATCGCTGGTGCGGGGACGGCAGGTGGAGCTGGCTTCGGTGCTTGAGGCACTGCGACAGGGACCGGCTTGGGTGCCTCGACTCGTTTAATGGCCCACGGGTTGACCGATGGCGGTGCTGCCTCGGTATACACCACAGGCTTTGGTTCAGGCTTAGGCGCCTCTGACTCTTTGGACGCCTTGTCACCCTTCTTGCCCTTTCGGGCGGGACGATCACTGCCCTTGCCATCCTTGTCGTGGTCTTGACGCTCCTTGCGTGCAGCAATCCACGAGGGTTCTGAGTTCTGTGCAGAATTGTCCGACTTGGTGTCCCATGTCGTCTCTGACGAGCCGTTGGTCTGTGGTGCCGAGGAGTCATCACTGGCGGTGGCAGTATTTGGAGTAGCCACGAGATCTGGCGATGGCGCTCCGGAAGTACCGTTGGCCAACCTGGCGTCAGTCTTGGTGCCCTCTACCGCATCGTCTTTTGTTGGTGCAGGCTTGGACTGTTCCTGCGCAGTTTTGCGGACATCTGATTTCTCGCCCGCGGTCGACTCCACATCATCAGCCCAATTGCTATTCGGACCCAGCTCTGAAAATGTGCCTGTGGCTGGCGTTGCCGTGCCAGATGTGACCTTGCTCGATGGAGCTTGTGACGTCGCCGTCGAGGTCTTGCCCCTTGCCGCCTGGGCGTATGAGAAGCCACTCGGGCTCGATGTTGAGGCAGCCATTGCGAGTGATGCAATGCTGCTCCGTGAGATAGCTTGGGTAGCTCTGCCTGACTTGCGGCCGGCACAGCGCCTTCAAACAGGTGTGCCCAGTTGGGCTAATTCCAAAGATTGACCAGCAGCCGCTGCTGCGCCTGGAAGACCTCTCGCTCAACGAGAAAGAGCCTGCCGCTTCCGCCGCACGCGATCACACCCAACGTACGAGGTCGGGATTCGGGATGGAGTCTGGCTGCTTCTTACTGCAAATGTGTTGCGAAGGTCTGTAATGTGTCGATGAACGGGAATGGATGCGAGAAGCACGTTGTCCAGCGGGTGGAATGAAATGTGCTGCGTTGCTCGTGTCGCCGTGAAGGGGTCGTCGGATCGGAGATGGCAGGGAAGGGTGCTAGCAAGCGGAGCAAGCAATTGACAAGCACGTGTCTAGTCGAACATTGATGGTCAGCAGCTGCGGCAGGCTCGCGGCGACGATGAAGCAACGATGGTGCGACCGCGAGTAACGGGGCAGGTGCGATGGAGGGAAATCGACCTGACCTACCCGGACGATTAAGCTTTGCTCTGCACAGAACCTGGCACTGGGCGAAAAAAGATGGTGTGACGTCTGGGCCCAGAGGTCGGCGACGACGTCGATTTGGTGGAAGATGGCGGGACCACGTCGTCCGTCGAGCGGTGCTGCTGCCGGCGATGGGCGCGGAGTGGTGGGCAGAGGCGAGCAGCGGGCGTGCGGTGGTGCAGGTGGTGGTGATGCGGATATCGCTTGAGAAAGAAATTGTGCCACGGCCGGCGGAGCGCAAGTGGCCCGGGCGTGCACGTGCGACACGTTTCTGGCGTCGAGTCTTCCGCGGGCGGGTCAGCAACGGACAGCGCAGGCGCGGCGGGTGCTGGAGGAGCGGCGGCGAGAGGGGGAGGGGGTTGCGGCAATATCAGAAAAAGGACTGCGTGTGTGCGAGAGGTGAGTGCAGGTGGAGTTGGTACCGTGAAAACACCACAGCAAGCAAGCAAGCAAGCAAGCATCGTCGGCACGGCCGGGAATACATGACGCTACAGAGCTCACCCTCGACACGACTCGACTCCCTTGCCCACAGCTTCGTCTTCCTCTTCCGCTGCTGCTGCTTCTGCTCGCCGTGTACCGCCGTGCCTCGTCCACCGCGGTGCCTCAATCGAGCCTAGAGCCGAGTCTGTTGTGTGTTCCTGTCTCGTCGCTCCTCCTCCCCTCCCCTCCCCTCCCCCACTAGAGCATCCTCTACACGCTTCACGCGATCAGCACCGCGAGTGTCAGTGCGCCTGGTCGCTTGTATCCTGCAGCGCTGCCCTCAGCTGCGGCATTCCATGTCGAATGAAGTGAGGAGACTTGCTCCACTCTCGCGTGCATTGCATGCATCGGCGAGCACAGCAGCAGTTTACTCCTCTTCCTCTCCTCCTCTCTCCTTCCGAGCCGCCGTTAAGCGCCATGCCGCTGCTCGCGTCTAGTCCACAACTCCATCTCTGCGATCTCTCGCCATGACCTACCTCGCCGTTCAGCTCACTGGACATGGAAGGCGTTGAAACGGTGCCAAGTGGAACGACAAGCCAACAACCTAGACTACGATCTACTGCTCACTTCTAAGCCCTACTTGCAGCATCACCGCCGTAAAGCTGCGTCGCCTCCTCATCCTGGCGGAACAACTCCAGCAAGATCTCTCGCTCGCGTTCCAGGCCACGAGCAAGCGCTTCTGCAATATCCGCCATCCTCACTTTCTCCTCCCTGATGCCCTTGAGCGCTTCCTCCAGATCCTTCTGCACTTCATCCGCCGTTCCATTGTCGATTTCGAGCTTCCCAATCTGCGTGGCGCGTCTCTCGCCCTCCGCGGCACGCTTTCGCCATCTGTCACGCGACTCACGATTCTGCTTAAATTTCTCCACGTTGGCTTGTGCAATTCCGCCGTATTCCATCTCGATATCCGACACGTACGCGTGCATTGCACTGTTGGTGAGCGCCCCATTTGGCACAAATGTGCTTCTGGCGTGCGGGTCGATGGGCCACATCAAGTTCGAGGGCCCGAACCCCCGATGCAGCATCAGTGAAAGCAAGGAATCGAAGCGGCGCGAGGAGCCTTCCCAAAACCAGATCAACTTCCGCAGATTCTTATAATGTTCGGTAAGATCTCCATTGTTATTGCCGAATCCACGTATCTGTGCTCTGGGAAAGGCCACCTTGGGAGAGCACCCAGGCCGCAAGTAGCGCACGACGACAATTGCCTCATCGGGCAGAGCTGTCAAGCAATCAGGTATCCAGTGTCGATCCCGTGCCCAATAAGACTCATCGAGCGATGAGCCTGACGCCTTCAGTCTGGTATCCGTTTGCTCCCGCAGTGTGCTTATACACGCTTTATGGGCCTGGATCGTGAAACTAACATCATGTTAGTCTCCACTGTGCTTCCCTAAGAGATTAGGGATCGACTTACGCGCCATACAAGTATGAGTCTTCATACTCAGGTTTCTCGTTTCCATGCACAAATTCGTCGTAGAACTCGAAGACACACGAATTGAAGAAATGCTGATCCTGTAGAAACATTTGCTCAAGTCGCTGCAATGGTGCACCAGTAGCTATCGGGTGATCCATCTTAGCATGGTGAATGTTGTTGAATCTAGCAACATCATACCCTTTCCCGAAGTGCTTCATTGGCAGGTTACTCCGCCACGAGACGACACCCGAAGCTGCTGGCAATTCCGCCGTCCAAGGATACAACTTCCCCAAAGAAGTCCCAGAAGCTTGAAGCACAATCTGCATTGCGCGGAGGACTCTCCACATGGGAATGTTCATGTAGTGCATAACACGGTCTGGATCTTGTTTGAGGAGCGCAAGCTGTATGTTCCTGTAGATGTCAACGTCCGGTCTTCGCAATTGGATTGCTTCTTCCCTGGACAGAGTGTTGAGACCACTCTTGGCTGCGGCGGTGAGAAGCGTCTCTCGCAGCCGCTCCGGCCAAGTCGTAAAATAGCTAACGAGACCATCAGTGGCTTGGTATCCTTCGTAAACCCTCGTCTCTCCATCCTTGATTTCGCAGAACCAGACTTGAGCGTCTTCGAAAAGTTCTCGTCCTGCTCCTATGCTGTACAAGCAGACTAAAATCCACTCAGAAGAAAGATACGGGTCGTCGCACCATCCGGGCAACAACAACGACTGCGTGACGCTGGACTCTCGATATACCTGTATAAAGTGTTCCCTGAAGTCCGTGATATCGAGAACGACGCATTCAGACCCAGCTTCTTGGGCTTGCAGAGTCTGAATAGTGTCGAATGTTCCTCCTTGACCTGGCTTGCCAAACTTGGTACATCCGGTAATGTTGCCAGCCATCCAGTGCGTGCTGTTGTGTGCCGCCTCCTGTCCACAGAGAACACAGAAAGACTTGCCACATGCTCCGTTGCGACAAAACACCGAATTGCATCCCTCGGACAGCATGTACTTGCTTCGGCAGCCAGGACAATATTGGAAGTCCTTTCCGGCCTCCAGGCCAGCGAAAGCATCCTCGCCACCAGTGGGTTCTGAGCTGGTGGGAACACATTCATGTGGTCTTTGAGTGTATATCGGAAGTCCACTGCACTTCGGGCATATATTCCCAGAGCAAGTCTGGCACCTCGCTTGTGGTGAGCTCGAAAGGGAGGCCTTGCTGCCGACAAAGGCACCGCATCTAGCGACTCGACTGCTCGTAGCAATCATCTTCTCGACCCTTGCAATATCCGCGTCTGAAGTGATCGCCGACCCATCAGCAGAGACGGGATGTTGGCAGTAGAGTCGATCGTGACCAGGTGTGCGGTATTCGCTCTCTTTTGCTTCGAACCTTGTCACAAAGTCCCCGCCCAGGTGAGCATTCAATACGGCTGCATAGTCGCGTGCTTTGAGTGGAGATTCTCCCTAGAACATGGGTCGATCAGCATCGGGCAACAATTGTATCGGCGACATTGTCTACGCATACCTCTGCCCACCGGCACTCGCTCCAACCTCCTTCAGTGCGTAAAGCTGCCTGAAATTTTGGCACCATTTCGCTGGAGAAGCAATCATTGCAGATCTTGTCGTTGTCCTTGCCGATGAAAACCCAACTGCCAGGTCCAACATCGTCGCAACAGACGCCGCACTCGATCGTCTCACTACTGTCCGCCATATTAACGATCGTAGGCGGTGTGTGTTGCGATGTCAACGACCCTCAGGTTTCATGTGGGATGACTTACCAATTTTGGAAAATGAGGTTCAGACAAAGCGCGCTACGACTGTATCAACATCGACGCTTTAGGCTAGAAGACTTCAGGGTATTCTTTGTGTTTACCTCTCACATCCGTCTGTCACGAACAAAGTTCCGGCCGAGCCAGAGCAGTGCGACCAGAGCGTGGAGACAGGCCTAGCAGCAGCAGTAGGCTAGTTGGTCAATACTTCAAACTCAAGCTGTCCATCTTCATCGTTTCACAGTGCAGCGACGCTGGCGTCCTTGAAAAATCGTGAGGATGCCGAATGTACTGCATGTGGCGGTATGTTCGCCAGGTATCCTTCGAGATAGGAGTGCGTCCATTGGTGACGCAGTAGGTTCAATAATCGTTCTAAATATGCATGCGCTGCTCTACATTGCTTCATCAGTAATGGCGCTCTAGCCACGACAAGAAGCTCGCTTTTGCCACGACTCAGCTTTGAATCCTGTTCAGTGTGCGCCAGACGCCACGCTCATCCTGACAACCGCGACTCGGCCACTGCAATACTGGCTTTCTTCCATCACTCCTTCATACTGTCATTTCGCCAATTTTGCTGAGTCCTTTCAATGACCCGAGGCTCAATGCAAGGCCTTGCGACCTGCTGCGTATCCGCATGAAACCCGTCACAGGACCGTTTTCGCCTTCTTTCTCCACGCTGAGATTAGCGAGAGCATCCTCCCCTGTTTTACAAGTCAGCTAGTGGTCCAATGGTAAGTGTGAAGCATAACCACTTACCGAAAACGCTTCGAGCATATAAATTGGCGCTCAAGAACTGGCATTCGCCCTCCAAGCTTGCTTCAGGTGTCAGGCAACTCATATTCGTCACCTTCATCAGCCGCTGTAAGAATTCTCTCAGGCCTGCGCCCGATGGCATCTTTGTGTTGATGTTGACCTTGTTCTCCCATTCAAACTCGGTCCACATCGTTCTAAATTGGGTCTCAGTGCACGATGCTGGCTGTATGTAATCCATGATATCCACATGGACGTCATTGAGGATGACAACGTTCGATTCGGTCGACGAGTGCCCATCGTATACCACGTTGCCAAAGATGACGCCGGTATCTGTTGATGAGACCTTAATGGTTGCCTGCACATTGAGGAAGTCGAGCCCTGGCAAGTTCTGAGTCGTAGGTCTCTCGACGACTTTGAGGTCGCCCAGTGTGGCGAACTCGACGGAGAGATTCTGCAATGTCTCGCGCGTCTGGTTGACCAGTAGCACATCGAGGATGATATCAAACTGATGGACTTGCACATATGCTTCCGCATAAACAGGATCCGAGAAACCAGTCAATTGCACGACCCGGCTGAGCTTCGAAGTGAGATCTTCGGTCGTCGCATCGCCGCCCGTGGCTTTTTCCAAGTCAATCTCTGCTTCATCGGCGTTGTCAACGGCATTCTTCGGTTTCAGCTGCCGGATAGATACTAGATCATCGACCTGGATCGCGTTCTTTGCCTGGAGAAGGGCTTCTTTCGCAGCTCGCTTCTTCTCCTCAACCTGCACCATCGACTTGAAGGCCTGCCTGGTATCGTCGAGGAACGCGACCTCGAGGTCCTTCTTTTGTTGGAACTCCGCGAGTGATCGCACGCAGGCCATTATTCGGTCCACGGAGTCCTCATCAATTGGTGCCTTCACAAATTGCGACTGGCCCGCGCGGATGATCGAGATCATGATCAGCATGGCTTCAGCGCGGAGGGCGTTTGTTCGCGCTGCGTCATTAGAGATCTCTGAGTGTCGCATCACAAGCTTCGTCAACGTGGAAGACAGCACTGTAGCCAGGAAGTAATCCCCATCGAGGATGAGTTGGCGGAGAGGTGGTTTCTGCGCAGCCTTCACAGCGTCCAACTTGGCTTTGGCGGATGCATCACTCGTGAGCGCACTTTCTGTGGCATATGTGCCATCTGCGAGCACTTTCCTTGAGCCGCTTGGTTGTGCAGGTTTGACATCGCCATTTGTTTGTCCATTGACTTCTGCGTCGCCATCTGGTTGCTCCTCCAGCAGTCGCTGCTCGGACGCAACGATAGGGATCTCGCCAAGGCTGGCCCGAATGCGCTTCCACGCATCTCTGATGTCTTTCTCCTCCAGGGAGTATTCTCCGATGATCCACAGACTGCCGCGATAGACTTTGCCAGCACGCACTTCACTGAGAGTTGAAACTAGTCTTTCAACTATCGAGCTGCGCATGTTCGGGAACCGTTCCACAACCTCCTTGACGAAAGAGATGACATCTACGGCTGACGCGTTGTTGAAGTCGGAGATGAAGTCCATGAGCAAGCCGACAACACTCTGTGCAATCTCCGAAAACTTGATGGCGCATTGATGTATCGAGTGAATCAAAAGCGATCGGTATTCGTTGTTTTTCTCGTACTGCTCGTCCACGGTCTTGGTCAACTCCTTCTTGAGTAACAATACGACCTCTTCCACGTTTTTGCTAGACACCATATCCATGGCCAGATCCAGAGCCTTTTTGCGCACGTCCAAGTCGGGGCTCGAAAGTACGCGCAATATCTCCATGACCAGGTCATCCAAAATGCCCTCGTTGGCCTTGCGTAAGGCATTGACCTTTTCGAGAACGATAAGTTTGACGTTGTTGTCCGACTCCTTGATGGCAAGCTCAATGAACTTGGACGCCGCAGCCTTCACAGCTACGGGGTTTGTGGTGAGAGCTGTGAGCGACGAAGCAGCTTCGTAGACCACAGTTGATTCCTTTGCTTCGAGAAGATCGAAGATGAGTCGAAGGTATCGCGCCTTATTTCCCTGGTTCAACACTGCATCTTTCCGAATGAACTCGAGCTCTACGAGCTGCAGCAGTTCGCTCGAGTTGGGGATTCCCTCAAAGACACCACTCAGGTATTCCAGAGCCTTTTCGTGGCTTATGCTGAGGAGGGCGGCGAAGGCATTGCGTTTGCACGTGTTGTCGCTCTCGGACTCGAGGAAGTTCTGGATGAGCTCGGGAGCATCGGGCATGAGGTGTTCGGAGTGCTGGAAGATGGACGCAATGGCGAAGACGGCGTTTTTGCGCACATAGGAGTGGCGGTGTTCGAGACAGGCGCGCGCAGGTGCTAGGAGTGGCTCGATGAGCTCGGCTTCGCGCAGCTTGCACAGGAAGCGGAGTGTGTTGCCGCGGATGTACTCGTTCGGGTGTTGAAGGTCCATTCGGATGCCATTGCTGGGAATTTGTTAGCCGCTGAGCCCGCAAGACGCTTGCCTCACATCGTTCTGCCATACCAGACCAAAATCATTTCCTGCTTCAGCTTGCCATTGGAGTCCAGCTTGGGACAGATCTCGTAGTATAGGTACAGCAGCTTTTTGAGCGCCTTATTCTTGCTAGGCATAACGAAGCGGATTATGTGCATCAGCAGTCCTGGCATGGGATCGCCATTGAGCATGACGGTCAGGATGCGCCGCATCGTCTCCTGCTTGCTCTCATCGGTGCCCTTCTCCAGCTGGTTCTTGAGGTCCTGCTGCGATGGAAGATCGGCGAGGTTGTCCTGGTGCACCAGGCTGTACGAATTCTCGAGAAATGTCGCCATGGTGGGCTGCGGGTGTGGTTATGGAGAGGGCGAGCAGCGATGGGCGTATTGCGGGCGAGTGCTCTCGCAGACCGCACTTCTCAGCCAGCCCCTCCGTGCTTGTGCCAGCACTGCCGACGTTTCCTGCACGCCGGAGCTTCCCAAGTGGTGATGCGCGCGACCGGATGGGAGATGGAGGCGACGGCGAGGAGATTCGTTAAGCAGCGAGGTTCCTGTGCAGGTCGTGGCTGATCTATGTCGTTGCCAGGAGTGTGCTACGTTTCCTCACAGCAGACCCTAGGATTTCCTGGTCGCGCCAAGGGATCGATCTGCGCGAACAGCAGCCCGCGACATCTGCAAACAACCGCCGCACCACCGCCCGCTTCGCTCCATCTCCACCACTGCTGCTCCAAGCACAGCAACGCACGATGCCGGAGTCCGCTGGAGAACCTTTCTACGTGCGCTACTAGTAAGTCTCCCGCGACAAGGATGTGGCGAGTGCCTCCCTACGGGCATTCCTGCTACACCATTTCTTGATCAAACCTTAGCAGGTGCATAACGAGCTGACACGTTGACAGCTCAGGCCACTCTGGTCGCTTCGGGCACGAATTTCTCGGTATGCAGAGTACGGTCGAGCACAGGCACACCTGCTGACGTCGAGTCAGAGTTCGACTTTCGAGTGGTCGGCGACGGTCGATCGGCAATTGCACGATATGCCAACAACTCGAACTACCGCAACGATTCCCTGATCCGCAAAGAGAGTACGTATGAGTCTTTCGGCTCCTGCAGTCAGTATTTCTTCGATGGCGTTGACACATTGCAGTGTGCGTGAGCGCCCTCATGGTTCAGGAGATCAAGCGCATCATTAAGGACAGCGAAATTATGAAGTGAGGACGTACTAGTGCGATCATTTTCAGCGCTCAGGATACTGACCCCATACAGAGAAGATGATACGAAATGGCCACAGAAGAATAAGGATGGTAGACAGGAGCTTGAAATCCGCATGGGCGGCGAGCACATCTCTTTCGAGGTCAGTCAACTGTGTTCGGCAATGCCTCGCCAATCTAACGTCGATCAGACCGCGAAGATAGGCTCCCTTGTGGATGTCAACGAGTCGGAAGATCCAGAGGGACTTCGCGTATTCTACTACTTGGTACAAGATCTGAAGGCACTGGTCTTCTCTCTGATCTCTTTGCACTTCAAGGTGAGCATATTTGAACCTACTAATCGGGGTATCTCATGCTTATGGCACAACAGATCAAACCCATCTAGACCAGCAGACAAGCGAAATCATTCCAGACGATGAATGTTGTGTACTGCCACGCATCCGCGCCTCCCATCGTTCAACACTAGCCCATTCGAATACTCGTTGCACTTATCGAGAAGAAGGACAAAAACGACGTAAGGTTGACGATGATTGTAAGACCTGGAGAGCATCAAAACTCGCGCGCTATGCACTCCTATTCAGGTGGACCCTCGATGGAGGAGGGAAATTTACGTCAATCGTGGTACCTCGAGGCAGAGTATGATCTCGTGTGTGGCAACGGGAACACGAGAGCGCCGATCCATGAGTACGTCCAATGAGTGGCGTATTGATAGCCGGTGACGAAGGCACGTGTTGCGCTGCGAACTTTCGTCTATAGCACGACGACTGGCACAATCATGGCATAGTCTTTCTGCTGATATATTATCAGGAGACAAGTTCAATGCTGTTCCACATTGACTTTCACATGTCCTGGCTGCAATGAGGGTCCAATGCACGGACATGCGGCAGTCTCCGCCTCGGGAACCGGGACTAAACCTCAGCTGATACCGATGACATCGCAACATCGCACGCATCAGTCGTTAAGCCGACGACAACGACAATACCATTGACGACCATCTCCTGTAACTCTTCTCTTCTTACTTGTTTAAATTACTCTCCCTCGTAATCGCATTGTGGTCATGCATTGTGCATCGTAATTCGACCCTCTGCACACCCGCCCTCCGCGACAGTGTCACGCGAGTGGACCACCCAACGATGCCCACTCCAAGTGACGACCACATCCCGCCGACAGTCGATGCCATCGTCCCCGATACCGATATCGCGAGACACGGTTGTCCGCCTGAGGACCGACGAGAACAGCTTGCGCCGCGCGAAGAGCAGCGAGAATCGCCGAGTCCGTCCGCTCGTGCGGACAGAGGCAGCGGGGGCGAGCACCCGGCAGTGGATTCGATGCCCGTTCCTTCTCCCGAGGACACACAAAGTAATGAGACAGTAGAGTCACCGGACGTGCCCAGACGGCCCTCAAAGGCTGAGCTGAACGAAGACGCCTCTGTGGCGGCCGACCCGTCCAGTCCAACTGTTGGATCACTGTCACCGCCTTCTGAAAGCGACTACAAGGCGACACAGCTGGCACAATCTCTATCGAACACTGTGATTTCGCCCGAGCAAGATGATACCCAACTGCCTCTCTATCTACATTACCCTGAGCTCGACTGGCATCGACAGACCTCACCGAGCTCTACGACCTCCTTCTTGCGACCAGGAAGCAAATTCAGGGGGACTCAACAATCAGACCGCCAGGTCTATGATGTACAAGTAGAACTCAAAGACGTTGACCTTGCCGAGTCCACGCTCTGTGGATATCTGCGCATCCAAGGTAAAAATCTGAAGCCGTTGGCTTTTCGTCTCGATGCTGACCATCACCAGGACTTACCGATGATCATCCCACACTAACCACTTTCTTCGAAGGCGAGATCATTGGGCCAAAATACCTATTCCGCACATCTCATCCGTCTTGGGGTAGCTCCGAAAAGGTCGACCTGCAGCACTGGGCGCGATTTCCAGCCTGGCGACCACTGGCGAAGGCGGCTAAACAGAATCCTGCATTCACGCTGAGCAGAAGTTTCGATCGCGAACACATGTTCATGCGGTGGAAGGAATACTTTCTTGTGCCCGACCACAGGGTCAAAACCATCACAGGTGCCAGTTTCGAAGGGTTCTATTACATATGTTTCAACCAAGCTAGCGGAGCAGTCAGCGGAATATATTTTCATGCAAAGAGCGAGAAATATCAACAATTGGAGCTAAGTCACGTGGAAGACAGAGGCTGTTTGAGCGCGGTCGAGTTCCGATAGCCACGGCTGAACGCGCAAGAGGAGTGAGCTCGCGAGAGATCGAGCTTTCATGTGACCGCTGAGGGGTTGCGAAGACGAGGCGTTTGACATTCGTTTGATAGCGTTCGGGCGTACTAGGGGATATGGACCGGGCGGCAACCCGGGCACTCGCGTAGCACAGCATGCGTAGAAATGGGAATGGCAGAGCAGGAGGCTCCATGAGCTTTGTACAATTTGCGCAACGCGAACAGGCATGTCCAGCACGTTTGGTCTTCGAAGCGCGGATAGTGAGACTGCACGTGAGGGCCTGGCCAGACTTTCTACGCGGAACGCGTTCCGGATTCGAACCGAGAATTTCACCCTGTCCAGTTCCCCGCTGGCATCACAGTGGCATCCCACTCATCCTCCGCGCTCGTCGACGATGTTATCCCGCAACCGCCGCAGTCATTCTCGCTGTGGCTCGCCTGCGACTGTGCTACGAGTAGCAGCGTCTTGTGTTTCATGCAGTCACGGCAGATTCACGACCTCTCCTTCCAGCCGGGACAATCACGGCATAACTCCAGCCAGTGGGGAAGGCTACGACGACCAGTCAGCACGGCCAGTGGCTGTGCACAGCATCGATGAATGAGAGTATAAGTCTCAGGGGCTTTCTGTGACGCATGCGCTCGTATCGCTAGCAATGCTCACAGACAACCACAGGTCCTGACCGCTGCCAATTCGGCTCTTCGACGGAAATCAAGATCATCCTTGAGAACAGCACTGTCCAATGCCGAAAAGCTGCTACCGTCACCACCTCAAGGCCTGACCCGGCGCTCTGCCCGTCGTACCGTAAGGCTCAGGAGCCAAACATCTCAGCCAGTACGCTCATACAGTCCAGGTGTCGAGTAACAGAGGAGAACTTGAAGCTCTTTCAAAGCTGTCGCGCCATCTCAGAACGATCGCGATCCTGGATCCTTCACAGGTCCATGATCTGATGCACTCACCGCCTCCGCTACGCAGAATTCGTTGCACAAGGTCACGGTTTACACAACGTACCTGGCGAGCGTCCACACTCCGCCCCTATTGATGCGAACCTCCGGACTAGTCCACATCGGCGAACGCATTCATGAACAGCCGTCGGGGCCTTACTCACAGGGCCGGTTTGACTAGTCTTCGGCACCGCGGCTGCGCACGTATTGCTTACAGGTCAACAATGCTTCGTGAAGCTTGCCATTGATCCACAGAGCCTTCGTATTCCCAATTTTAGCCATTGCTGAGGGTACGGAGGGGCACTGCAGGTCTTTGATGGTCTCTAGCACGGCCGTCAACCTGGTCAGTATATGACTGCGCTGCCCGCGTAGCTCTCCATCGTCCGCACCCTTTCCTTCATTCGCTCCTTTGCCCTGCTAAGCATCTTTCGTTGACAGTCTTTGCATTATTCCGTCTCTCATTAATTGCTAACTTTTCTTCGATTCGATGACGCGATTCATCGGAGCTGCAGCTTTTGCTGCAGCTGCTTCAGCGGCGGCCTTGCGAAGGGGCGATATGAGCGGCTGTGGCTTTCACATCAAATCATCGGGCGGCCTTGATTGTACTATGGGCCAGTTCGAGGATGGTCAGAACAGACTCAACGGGTCCTACCCGGTGGCAACATACTACTTCTCGAATGGAGGAATCACCGACGGAAACGGGCGCCCTTGCATCGTGACCACCACGAACGATGCCACGTAAGTTTTCACAAGAGGATGCGATCAGAGGGTAAGGTCACTAACATCCTTCGGATCCCAGTCACCAATTTCAATGCGATGAGAACTCGCCTGGCGGCCCAACTCGTGGCTTCACGATTTCCAACGATCGCAAGATTGCGTACAACGGCAACAGCCAATTCTTCGCCTGTAGATACATCGACGAGTACAATGTTTACACGGACAAGCTCAAGGGCCAGGATAAGTGCTTGCCTGTCGAGCTCAGCGCCGACAACGATTGTGCTGCTGGCTCCTCTGGTCCAGGCCCATCGCCCAGCTCCCCCAGCGGCTATGGACCTCATGCGTCAGTTCCACCATACCCCAACACCACCCCCACTAAGCCGAACGGTGTTCCTGGAACTGGTACCGCACCCAGCTATTCCAAGACCTCTCCAGCAAGCCCAGTCGGCGAGACACCAGGTGTTCCAGGCAATGGCCAGCCGCCTTCTTACGGTGGTGAGAAGCCATCTCCATCGGCTCCGTCGTCTCCCAACTCGCCTCCAAGCTACGGTCAACCTCCTACCGGCCAACAGCCAAAGCCTTCTACTCCGTCTTCGCCCAACTCTCCCCCTAGCTATGGACAGCCTCCCGCCGGCGAGCAGCCAAAGCCTTCTAACCCGTCGTCTCCAAACTCGCCTCCGAGCTACGGAAAACCTCCAGGAGAAAACCCAAGCGGTCCAGGCAACGGCCAGCCGCCGGCGTCTGGCAAGCCACCAGGAAATGGACAACCTCCAGCTTATGGAGTTCCACCTGCTGCCAGCACTCCCGTCACTTCAAGCCCAGTTGTGCCAACCGATGTCACTGTCACAGTGACAACCACGCTGTACACCAGTGATTGCCACGAAGTATGCAGCGAGACTCAGTCGCTGCCCAACCAACCAACTGTCCCAACGCACTCTGTGGGAACTCCTCAGTCCATCATTCCTGGCCCATCCCAATCTCTGGGAACCCCTCAGTCCCAGATTCCACCAGCGACGTCTGGCACTCCTAAGCAAAGCGTCCCGGTTGAGAGCTCGCCAGTGCACTCTGCCTCGTCAAGCACCGCAATCACTACCAGCATTCCTGCTCCTCCAAAATATCCCGTTGAGACCTCTAGCACTGTGACCAGTGTCGCCCCATCTCAGTCGGCATCCTGCCCGGCTCCTGGCAGCACCGACAGCATGGGACGCTACAGCTGCAACCCTGCTCATTCTTATCCAGCTGGCCAGACTTGCCAGCTTCAGAACGGTTGCTATTTCTTGACTACTTCGTCTTCCTCTGCTACGAGCCCAGCGATATCTCAAACCACTACCACCCCTTCGGGTCCTGTTGGAACCTCTAGCACTGTGACTAGTGCTGTTCCATCTCAGTCGGCATCGTGCCCGGCTCCTGGTAGCACCGACAGCATGGGCCGTTACAGCTGCAACCCTGCCCATCAATACCCAGCTGGCCAGACTTGCCAGTTGGAGAAGGGCTGCTACTACCTCACGACATCATCCTCTACCTCTTCGACCCCGGGCGCTACCGTTTCCACCGCTTCGGCTTCCACTCCGCCAACTTACGGCAGTGTTTCAAGCAGCTCGACCGCGACCACGCCAAACAGCCCGGTCAAGCCAAGCAGCAGCAGTCACCCTGCACCTCCTCCATACTTGGACCACAACAGCAGCTCGACTGCTACAACACCCAACTCTCCCGTCAAGCCAACTACCAGCAGCATTCCTGCTCCTCCTCAATACGGGACCACTGAGTCCACATCCAGTGCGACGAAGCCAGCTGCAAGCACTTCTGTTGTCAAGTCCACGATTGTCGTCACACCGTCAAGCTCTGCTTCAACCACGGCTGTCGCCACACCATCGACCTCCGTCGTCAAGTCTACGGTCGTCGTCACACCACCGAGCTCTGCCTCATCCACTCTTGGCTCTTCCACTTCTGCATCGTCCACCTCGACCACACCTGCATCGCCTACTTCCTCGACCCCAGGATCTTGCGGAACAACGCTCGAGGGATCTTACCAGTCTCCAAAGCTGATCACCTGGGTTAGCGAGGACCACCCGGCCACCTCTTACGGAAGCAAGCAGAATGCTACCATCAACGACGAATGCTCTTCTGTCTTCAACTTCGACATCCCAGCTGATTATAAGGGCAAGCAATGCAGCGTTGTTTTCCTGTTCCCCGAGGAGGATGAATCCAAGTGGTCGTGGAACGAGCAGGGCAGCATCGAGTTCAACAAGCTCAGCGGCGCTGTCAATGGACAGACTACCTATGACACTTGCCCATCCAAGGAGCAGTGCCTCGGAACGATTGCTCCTAAGCCTGGAAACAGCTACGTCGTCAGCACCGCTCCTTGCCAGGCCGGCGAGACTGTCACAATTGAGACGAGCAGCAAGGATGGCCTGGGCTTGGAGTTCTGTGAGGACGCCAACAAGCCACCAGTCGGTGTTTACATCACTGCTTGCTAGACGCAGTCTCTTCCACACGAATAGACGAGCAGAAATCTCTCGATTGGATGATGTTTTCAGAGGTGCTCATTGAGCGAACATGTTGTACATAGGAATAGAAATCGTGGTACAGATCGGTAATGTATTGATAGAGCTCGCTCCATCGGGGGCCTGCAATACTTTCCATATCACCTTCCGAAATCAGAAAATGCGACATTGCCTAACTCACTGTCGATACTTGAGAGTCGAGAAGTGCGTGCAAGGATCTAGACCAGTCGGATTTTTGCAAGGATCGAGCCGACATCCTCTTCCAGACCGACTATGTCCGAACGTGGTTCTGTATCATTGCATGCATTTGAGAATCCGCCGCCACCCTACAGCCCAACGCAGACTGCACTCTCGCACAGGCGTGGCAAGTGGTGCAGGTGCACAGCGAGGAAGCGAGAAGGCGTGGCGTCGCTAGTGCTCATCCGCGGAGGCAACCGCAACGGCTCCCGAGCACGGTGGGCGTCAATGCAATACACGGTGTGATGTTGCGGTGGAGTAGGTCTGGAAGGCGGTGAGTTCTGGGCTGTGTAGGCTGTGAGAGGGAGAGGTGAGGTCGGAATAGCGAAAGGCAATGCTGCTCATCGTCACCTCGGGCCAAGGAATCCGCTGGCCGCGTTGCCATTCGGCGCTGTTGTGCACCGCTGCGGGGCCGGAGGGTCGACGCTGATCATTGCAGCATCGACGCATTGATGGACGGCGGGCGCGTCAGGCACTATATATGCCTTCGCGCGGTGCGCAGCGCAGAAGAGAAGTCGCTCTCTGCTCCTCCGCTGTGTTCCCCCGAGCTTCACAAACACCATCCGGTAGCACAAGAGCAGCCACGGCTCGAATTCCGGCTCAGCTGGAGCGGAACCACGAAGCATGCGAATTCGTCGCGCCGAATAGCGTCCAGGCCGTTCTTTGGCATATCCCAACAGCAGCAAAAGCGGCCAGCTCCGTACCCAAAGTTCGACACGCGACACTCTTGTCACGCTGGTTGACACTGGCGGCAATGCCTTGACTGCCACCAGCCTACTGCCAAGCGCCTTCCTGGATCTCCGGAGCAATTTCTCCCCCTCAACTCCAATGAGCGACAAGGTCAATTTCGTGCAGGCCAACTCCGACTATGATGAAGAGCAGATCAGAACCTCAACGCGCCTTGCGCAAGAGCAAGCAAGCGAGAACCCCGGCTTTGTTTTTGTCAACTTTGACTATGGAGACGATGAGAACCAAAAGAAGACTTCTCGGAAGCTCATCAGGAGCAAAGCCACGGCTTACTCTCACCGTGTCGCTCCCAGAGGCGCAATGAAAACTGAAGTCAACCTGCGACTGCTGAAGAGTGCTAGCCAAGGTGGATCTTCGAGCTCGACATCAACACTGTCCTCCCTTGAAGCGAGTTCGAAGGAGGCTAGCGAAACGCACAAAGCCACTAAGCGCGCAAGAGAGCATTCAGACACGAGCGATATCGAGGAGGGCGGCGTACAAGCTAACATGAGACGTAAAAGAGCCACGCTGCCTATCAGACGCGAGCCTTCTCCAACTGGCAGCGATCGTTCATTGTCTCCCGCAAACTTCGAGATGTTCCTCCCTGATCTGACCTCCATGGATGCGAGTATGCGGGACCCATTTCTGACATATCCTGTGCGATATCGAAACTGGTACGGGAAGCTGATCAGCTATTGGTATAATGTGGTCTTGCCTCGCTCCACGCGCGTGATCAAAGCCTCGCCCACGGAACTACAATCGTATACCATCTGGTCTCGTAAGCAGGAGCTGAGTGAGCCAGTGTTATTCTACACCTCGCTTTTTCTAGCCAGTGGGATTCCGGTAGCTGAAGGCCTCTTCCCGGTGCAAGCAGCATTGTGGCTCCGACATAAGACAGTACAAGCTATGCAAGAAGCCTTGGCAGACCCAGAGCGCGCAACATCCATTCCAGTCATTCTCGCCGTTGGGCGTATAGCATTACACGAGCACATTTATGGCAATCGTGAGCTTGCTCACACAATGCACCGTCCTGCACAACTGCGGTAAGATATGAGCTGGCTCTCGCGCGTTCTTATGTTGACTAACAATGCAACAGGATGATCAACATGCGTGGCGGTCTCGCGAATCTTGGTCTACCAGCAACCACTATACAGCTAATTGTTTGGCTTGATGCACTAATGAGCGCCGAAACTGGAACGACGCCATATTTCGCGGAAGTTCCGAAGCAAGTCGGCATCCAGTCATACACACCACAGGAAGCGATTCACGTCACCAACTTCTCATCACCACATCGAACTGCACATCCCGGATATGATAACAAGACAGCTTCTGTCTCGAGACGAAAGCGCCCCAAAACGTAATATAACTTTCGAATGTCCCGCGCTGAAGGGGTTTCTGCATGATGCCATGCTGCAACAACTCCATGTTGTACCCGCATCGAACGGCGGAAGGCAGTCAGTTCCTGGAGCACTCTTATGAGCGTGATATTAGCCCGAGGCTCGAATTGATGAGCGGAGACTACCCTCGCCTTCTGCCAAGCATCGCGCCGAGCTGCTGTCTCTCAGCGAGCTCTCTGAGCCCTCTCCATTTCTTGGGAGCAAGAGATGCCCACAGGGTACATCTCTCGGTCCCATATCCACATTTGAGCTGATTCCGGCATGGCGAGGAATCAAGTTCAGCTCATCATGTCCGTGCCACAATAAGGATGGGTGGTACAAAAAGAATGAGAATGCCATTGTTGGCGGCAAGTCAAAACCTAGGACTCATGGGCAAAACATCTATTCGTAGCTCTAGCCATCCAGACCCAAATTCTCCATCAGCGTGTCTATCTTGCCCAGTAAGATCTGATAATTCATAGCGTCCTGCGCAAACTCGTCACCCGCAATTTCTCCATCTAATGTTCGAATGACGACCTGCCCTTCCATGTTTTCTGCGCTCTGTCCAGCCTGTACTGGCGTATGAACGTCGACGCCTTCGTCGATGTGAAGCTTTTCGACTTCCTCTCCCAAATTGTCAGCCGGCGTCTCGTCAAAGGTCTCATCAAAACCAGTATCCTCAAACCGCAGGCGGAAACGTTCCGACAGATAGTATCGGATATCATCGATAAGCTCCACAGTATCCGTCTCCTCACGAGATTTGATCCTGTTCGCGGACTCTTGCACGAGCTCTTTGAATTCCGGTTCGTCAATGTACCGCTCCAGTCGGTATGCAATATATCTCGCGCCGAATTCTTCCAGTCGGTGTACGCGAGTATCCCAACCTGCTCGCACCACATCGTAAATGTCCAGTAGATCTTCCGCTTCGGTTTCTCCTCTGGGATTATCTGCCTCAACAACACTGGCGCCTGCGCCTAAAGTGCTGATGAGAAGAGCTGCTCGCTGTTTCAACTTGTCAATGAACAGCATGTCTGCGGCATTGAGTACGTCCAGTGCGATCGATAATGGGAAGTCTGCTTTCTCGGTATACATGAACGTCAGGATGATCTCGAGGACTTCGGGCGAGCAGTCTACCGGGACGATCTGCAAGTGCTTGGATTCTTGGCCTTCTCGGAAGGGTGAAGCAAACATGGTTGCGAACACCTCGGACCGCAGCAGCATAGCTCGATGGCAAGGGAACAGCACCGAGCGCTTCGACTTTCGTGCCTGTGATGAGGCGCGAGATGCTTGACGTTGGAAGTTTCCGATAGGAATGCCGTTGAGAGGTCCTTCTGTCCGTCGGACATCTTGCTCCGTTGATGGCGCATCTGTTCCTTCGACATCCTCATCTTCATCGGCACGAAGAAGCACATCCGCAAAAATGCCATTGTCGCGATCCCACTTCACATCATTTGCTTTTGCGCTCTCCACTGTCATCTTGTGCTTGAGAACATTATTGCTGAACCAATCCGCGAGCTGGTCTCGGCTTCGTTGCACTTCTTCAGTTCGCCTTTGTCGAGCCTGTCTTCGGTCGCCGGATGCAAGAATGTCTTGGAAGAGTTGCTCGATCTCTAGTTGGCGACTGAGCTTGTCGATGCCTGTCAGGATGATTTGCGCTTCCTCTCCATCACCGAGATCCGCACCCACTTCGGCAAGATAGAGATATCTTATGCATGTCTCGAATGACTGTGGCGCAATGGAGTTTGACAGTTTCCAGTACGCCGTCTCAGGTGCAGCAGCAAGCTTCTTGGCAAAATATGGACTTCTTGCACTGAGAACGAACTTGTGAAGCTCGAACTTCTCGGTTCCGGCTTCGACCGTGATGTCTGACGTTTTGGGCGTCGCTCTCGCCAACAGACTTGTAACATGTGCTGCCAGGGGCTGTAAAGGATCTGTCGATTTACTGTAGTCGTATTGCAATAGCAGGTTTCGAATTCGATCATTCAAGGCATTGTAAAGACATCGTTCACCTTGGAAGGTATCGCGCTCACACAAAGCTCCTTGCTCCAGAAGCATTTGAGCCACTTCGTAGTGGCCACATAGTGACGCCTCAACCCGCCTCATCAGCAATCAGCCCAGGTGACGGGTTCTAGAGGATAGGAGACTTACAAGAATCAAAGGCGTGTAATCGTACTCATCTCGAGCATTGATATTGACACCTTTGCTAATCTGCTCCTGACAAATTCGCAGATCGCCCCTTCGACATGATTCACAGAACTTTCGGAATTCTAGACTGGTATCCAGAGGGTTCTCGTCCTTGAGCCGGCCAGACGAAATCTCCTGCTTCTCATCGTACAGAGCCTTTTCCAGCTGATGTTTGCCGAGCAGTGAATCAGCCATGATAGCTTCTCGCACCAGAAGGGCGTGCAATATATGGGGTCGAATGCAAAAGTGAAGTCTGGATCGAGACGGTGGCAAGACGTCACAGCACAGACTTTCTGTTCGCAATTGATTAGATTAGATTCAGATCCGAGATTCCAGCGCGTCGGGTCGCTGTGCGGGTGGCGCTGTAGCGACGGGTGGTTGTCAGATCAGGTCGCTGGTCTCTTTGACAACCTCGTCCGCAGGGTAGCGCAAGGCAGCTGATGTGGCTTCGCGTGATTGATGTCTGCTGATGACCGACAGTGATAGGGAGCACGCCCGTAATGCTTTGTACGCGTCAAGACCGTGCGATTGACGTGCGACCGGCGAATGTCGGCACAGAGCCGCATGGTCTTGGCGCACGCATGTGCTGGGGTTAAGCGAGCCGTTGCTACGTAGCAACGGCTCTGTCAACAGTTCCTTAAGCTCTGCGAACAGGCTTGACCTTTCGAATGCCATGTCTGATCAGACTGCACCTCTACTGCACATGTACAGCTGAACTCTGCGAGCGCCTCGTTAATGCTCATACTAACCCAACAGCCCTTCCTTGTTAGACTTGCGACACTGTAGACAGCACAGTACCACATACTCTCTTACAGGAATACCAGCCAGCCATGGCTACCGACAGCGACTATGAAGTCTTGGAGAAGATAGGACAAGGCTCGTTTGGAGTCATCCGCAAGGTGCGGAGAAAGGCGGATGGCGAGGTCATCTGCCGCAAAGAGATCTCGTACACCCGCATGTCAGATCGCGAAAAAGAACAACTGCACGCCGAGCTGCGCATCCTCGAATCGCTACGCCATCCGAACATCGTACAATACTACCACCGCCAGCACCTCAAGTCATCACACGACCTTCACTTGTATATGGAATACTGCGGTAACGGAGATCTTGGGGGTTACATCAGAAAGCTGAAAGAGAGGAACAAGATGGCCGATGAGGAGTTCATTTGGGCAATCTTCGCACAGCTCGTGGGAGCGCTATATCGATGCCATTATGGCGAAGACCCACCGCCCGCTGGTAAAGAAGGCAATGTGCGTAAGGGCAAGGCGCTCGTGAGCAAGCAGGGTCACACAGTCATCCTGCATCGCGATCTCAAACCTGAGAATGGTATGCCTCCGACTCCCTCACTTCCTGCTCACTTGCTGACCATTTAGTGTTTCTCGGCGAAAACAACAGTGTTAAGCTTGGTGACTTTGGTCTGTCCAAGATCATCGCCTCTCATGACTTCGCCAGCACCTATGTCGGCACACCATTCTACATGAGTCCGGAAATATGTGCTGCAGAGCGATACTCGCATCACTCGGATATCTGGTCTATGGGATGCATCATTTACGAACTTGCAACACGCCAAGTGCCTTTCGAAGCACGCAGCCATATGGAGCTTGTTTTGAAGATCAAGAAGGGATATATCAAGCCTCTGCCAACACAGTACAGCCAGGACCTTACGGACGTCATCTCCTGGTGCTTGAAGACCGATCCACGCCAGCGACCTGACTGCGCGCAACTGCTTGGCGTTGCCAACATCAAGGTCGCGCGCACGCGTCTGGAACAAGCCTCAGCCTTGGGCCAATTGGGCAAGCTACAAATTGATCGCGATTCTGCCTTCTCCAAGCTCGCAGCCGCACAGAAACAAATACAAGATTTGCAATGTGAAGTAAGCAAGCTTCGCGAGGCGAACAAGAAGGTCGAGATGGAATGGCACGCGCGTGCAACCTTGGCGATCGATCAGAAAGTTCACGAAGCCCACGAAAAGAATAAAGCAGAGCTCCTTAGTCAATTCGACGCAGCGGTCGAGAAGCGAGCGGAAGAGAAGCTGGCACTTCATCTGGCAAGCCTGCCCTCAACGGCCACCCAGTCGTCGAATTATACGCACAACATCCGATCCTCCACACCACCTCCCGCCCGCCGAGACATTGCCAGTCTCAACAACTTCCAGCGCAAGTTGCCAGACACAGATGCATCGTCACTGCCTGACCTCGATGAATCCATCATTGAACAGGACCTGACATCTCTCTCCCTCGGCAACGATGCTCTCGAAGCTGCAGAAGCGCAGGATGACATTGTGTCGCCTCTTGCAAATCGCACGAAGCCACCTCCGAAGAAGCGCGAGCGCAAGCCGTTCGTGCGCGCGAAGACTTTCGCCAACTGCAACAACATCGCCAAAGACAGCCCTATGGATGTTCATATGGCCGACCCTTCGCCGGCACCGACGCACATGAGAGGCTTCAT
The DNA here is from genome assembly GCA_005356885.1 of Cercospora cf. flagellaris. Taxonomy (NCBI): domain Eukaryota; kingdom Fungi; phylum Ascomycota; class Dothideomycetes; order Mycosphaerellales; family Mycosphaerellaceae; genus Cercospora; species Cercospora cf. flagellaris. Next base: position 2,030,676 of record RJLU01000001.1, on the reverse strand, counting down.
CTCACCTCGCAAGGGTTTCCAAGAACGTTTGACGGGCGAGCCACTGAAGCGAAACATCTTCAGTGCTGCAGCAGAGAAGGAGAATGTCAGGCCTGCCGTCAGAGGTAGAACATTGGTGGAGCTAAGCGGGGCATCAATGCCACAAAGTCCGGCCAAGTGGATCGGCAACCCAGCTATCCTGGAAGATATGATGCCTTCTCCTTTTGTAAAGAGGCGGTGATTTAAGGAGGAGAATGCCGTGGTGAGGTGGACCGTGAAGCATTAAAAATTACAGGCGCGGCGCTACGCGAATTTTTCTTGTGTTTTGGGGATTGGATCTCGTATTTCTGGAGGCTCTTGGGGACTCTAGGGGTTGCATGGTTGGATGTGTCCCGAATCATGGCAATGACAGAACATGGCGGCGCTTGGTGGCGGGTTGCAATCGTTCATGGGGTGTTACGGGCTTCCTGCATTAGTGAACGCGTTCAAGCGTACAGTACTCTCGGCGAAATAAATCTCAGTATGTTTACTTTGAACGTCATTTGGCAACACCTTTCAGGTGGCTCCAAGCAACATGCGAGGAGCATCATCTCAGCGAGAGCTCTGTACAACGTTGCTGTGACGGCGATGCTCTTCCGAGCCACTTCCATGATTTCATGCGACGACTCTGCTGAGATGCAGTGATGACGATGGAGGATGGGAAATACAGTAAAGGTTGTGTGCGCCTGTCTAACGCGTCCAGATGTAGGTGAAGTCGGGAGAGAGTTGCGGCTCTGCAGAGCTTGGCACAGATTGTCGCCGCTGCTCCGTCTCGTCATCATAGATGCCTTGCCTCGACCTTTTGCCTCATCTTCCGATCGACCAACTATCAACATCCTCCGCCGCCCGTTCAACTGGAATCCCCGGTAACACTGTGCATGATCGTGCCCGCGCCATAGCATCAACCTCGGCCTCCGCCATCTCCTTCTGTAGCGCACCGCAGCCATGTCGGGAGTGCTCCTCCGACGGCCGCAAACCATTGCGCGCTCGTCTCGACAGCTCCTCGAGGCTGCTTCATTATCGCGCGCACTAGCTCAACGACCTGCATCGCTTCCTCGACCGTTATACGCATATGCTCGAAGTCGACAGTATTCAACAGAGAAGGACAAGGATGGCAAACACGTTGAGGGCAAGCCGGGCGCCTCACCCAAGGGCATGGAGGACCTGTACTCACAGCGATCGCCACTGTCTTCAAATCCACAGCCGCCACCAGGAAAAAAGCCTGAGGAACCAGAAGATGGCAAGTCCAAGTTGACTGCGGCTGAAGAGAAGGCGCTCGAGGACACCTTTGCGTTGGTGAAGAAGGGCATGCCTGCATCTATGGCCGAGGACATCGACAAGGCCCTACAGAAGATCAAGAAAGAGGGTCTGCCAGCAGAATTGCGGGAGACAATAGCTGAGGTGTCCAAGGAGGGCATGTCTCCCGCACGTGCTGCTAAGCTGTGGCGACTCACGACGCACATTGCGAGACAGACAGCTGAGGATATTGTGAACGAGAAGGACACGGAGCCCAAGCAAAAGACATCAGATGAGCCAGGGCCGGCTGGATTGAGTGGGGAGAAAGACGGTGGCAAGAAGAAGGGAAAACAGGAAGGTGAAAGTCCGTTCGGTAAAGTCACTGAAGTGAAGCTCGATCTCTCGAATTTCCTCGTCTCTGCATTCGTTGCATACATGCTATACCGACTTGTGATGCCTACCGAGAACAGCAGAGAAATCACGTGGCAGGAGTTCAGGAACACTTTCTTCGACAAGGGCTTGGTTGAAAAGCTGGTCGTCGTCAATGGCAACAGGGTTCGTGTCTATCTTCATCGCGACAGCGTGGCAGCAATGTATCCGGAGTCGCCAGCTGCACAGCAAGGGTTCTACTACTACTTCAGCATTGGTTCAGTAGAGGCTTTCGAGCGACGAGTCGATGAAGCTCAGAATGAATTGCGGATACCCGGTTCGGAGAGGATACCTATCTCCTATCACGAAGAGGGCAGCTGGGCGAATATAATTCTTGGATTTGGACCTACGTTACTATTCATCGGCGCTATCGCGTACATGTCTCGAAGAGCTGCGTCAGGCGCGGGTGGTGGGCAAGGTGGAATCTTTGGCATGGGTCGCAGTCGAGCCAAGAAATTCAACCACGAGACAGACATCAAAGTCAAGTTTTCCGATGTTGCCGGCATGGACGAGGCCAAGACTGAGATCATGGAGTTTGTTGGTTTCCTCAAAGACCCGGCCAGGTTCCAGAAGCTCGGTGCAAAGATTCCACGTGGTGCCATTCTTTCTGGGCCTCCTGGAACCGGTAAAACGCTCTTAGCAAAGGCCACTGCTGGAGAAAGCGGCGTACCATTCTTCTCCGTGTCGGGATCTGAATTCGTGGAAATGTTTGTTGGTGTTGGCCCAAGTCGTGTGCGAGATCTGTTTGCCAACGCCCGCAAAAACACACCTTGCATCATCTTCATCGACGAGATTGACGCCATTGGAAAGGCCCGTGCCAAGCAGTCTTTCGGTGGTGGCAACGACGAGCGAGAAAGTACGCTGAACCAGATTCTGACGGAGATGGACGGATTCAACACGTCAGAACAAGTGGTCGTGCTTGCTGGTACGAACAGAGCGGACGTTCTCGACAAAGCGCTCATGCGTCCCGGGCGCTTTGACAGACATATTGCCATCGACAGGCCGACCATGGATGGCCGAAAGCAAATATTCGGGGTGCATCTGAAGAGCATTGTTACCAACGAGGATATCGAGCACCTCAAGGGTCGTCTGGCAGCACTCACTCCGGGCTTTGCGGGTGCTGACATTGCCAACTGTGTCAACGAAGCAGCGCTTGTTGCTGCCCGTGCTGCAGCCGACTCTGTGACTATGCAACACTTCGAGCAGGCCATCGAGCGTGTGATTGGAGGTCTTGAGAAGAAGTCCCTTGTCCTCACTCCCGAGGAAAAGAAGACTGTCGCTTACCACGAAGCTGGCCACGCCATCTGTGGGTGGTACTTCCAGTGGGCCGACCCCCTTCTCAAGGTCAGCATCATCCCACGTGGCGCTGGAGCCCTGGGTTATGCTCAGTACTTGCCAGGCGGAGGCAACGATGCTGTTCTCATGAACGTCAAGCAACTCATGGATCGTATGGCCATGACACTTGGCGGGAGAGTCAGCGAAGAATTGCACTTCGATACCGTCACATCGGGAGCTAGTGACGATTTCAACAAAGTCACGCGAATGGCAACTGCCATGGTGACGAAATGGGGAATGTCAAATCTCGGATACATCTACTATCCCGACAGCGGCGAGACACAAGAAACACAACTTCAGAAGCCCTTCTCCGAGCAGACGGCGCAGAATATCGATGCGGAAGTGAAGCGAATCGTGAACGAAGCCTACAAACAATGCCGACAATTACTTGAGGAGAAGAAGCACGAGGTCGGCCTCGTGGCGGAGGAGCTTTTGAAAAAGGAAATGATTGACAGAGACGACATGGTTCGTCTACTCGGCAAGCGCCCATGGGCTGACCCTGGGGAGTTCTCCAAGTACTTTTCAGGGAGCGGCGACAACAAACCTCTTGGACCCGCGCCTGGTCAACCATCTAGCGGGACGCCTGGTGGGATAGGCGATTCCGACGGTGGCAGTTCCCCTCCACCACTACCTGGCGCTGGGCCTGCGCCCCCAGCTCCAGCACTGTACCAAGAGCTAGAGGAGGCAAGCAAGAAGTGGTAGAGAAATATAGAACAATTTTGGGAAAAAGACGTCCTTTTGTACATAGCTGTAAAGAGTAGGAAATGATGTGAGCCGGCGCAGTGGGGTTTGCATGACTTGGGGAGTCGACGTTGATCTATTAGAGGCATGTCTGTGGAGTCAGTGAGCATAGAATGCACTGCTCGACGTTACTGTGCCAAGGGCTGCTGTAGATTAATCATCAGCAATGAACTCCGCTACTACAAATTGAGATCATTCTCCACGTGTTCAGCTGTCTTTGGTTTCGGAGAGGTACACGTTATGCAACCTTTCCTAGGGTCAAGCTGAGGAGCATGCGATGTCTTCAAAGAGGCTCGATTGATAGCTCGCTTCGAGAGGTAGCGGTGCGATTCTGGTGACACACTGACATGCATGGCTCGAGTAGCTTGGTACATAGGATGTTGTTCATCCTCACAGCTGGCTATGCAGTGTACAAGTGCGGGACGCGGCCGCGACTAGCATCAAGGAGGCAATTTTGCCCTGCACAGGAGCGAAGGTGCTGGGGTGCGTGTGAGAATAAATCTACCGAAGTCTGGAGAGATGAAGCGGCCGGAGCAGTCGCATCCGGGCAGCACGGGGGTCTATTAAGATGCGCTCCTCCATGTCTCCTCGTCGCGCAAAGAGCCTGACCGAAGACTCTGCGCTGTTGTCTGCAGCGCCCTCTGAAGACCTCCCACTGGACCGGCGATAAGACAGCAATGGCGCGATGACAGGGCAAGGTCGGACTCTGCTATGTGCGGTCTCCGGCCGATGCAGGTGGGCGACCACGGACGGCCTGGATCCAGGAGGTACGGCAGAGAGAGGCTCTGGAGAGGATACGGTGCCAAGCAACATGCGCACGACAGCGAGCGCGCGGCCATGCCCGGTGAGCAAAAGGAGAAGTCGGTGGGCGAGGAGCAGCAGGGAGAGAAAGACGGACGACAGCGCGTGGGTGGTGGATGCCTGAGAGCGCGCAGCGGACGTTGTTTGAAAGTCCGCTCCCACTTCGCTCCAGGAGCGCGCGCACTGGCCAGAGGGATCCTGGAAACTTCCCGCACGGCCAGCAGCATGCGCACCTGGGAGCGTGGAAGAATCGGATGCGATCATCGCCCACGCAGCGGTGTTTGTCAGCGACTCGGTGCTGCGCTGGCGGGGGGGAGTGCACATCGCACCGCATCGCATCGCCATCATGGACTGCTGCAGCGCAGCACAGCGCCTCTGGCCATGACGCACTCGCATCCTCCGCACCTCCCATCCTGCAGACACGCACAATCCTCTGCGAAACAGGCACCCCAGCACGCTGTCTAGGTCGTCCGGTCCAGGCTTAGCGTTCCGCCCGCCGGGTCTAAGCTAGGAATCTACTGAGGCAGTCGTCAGTAGTCAGATCAAGTCATCGTGGTCGCAACTTCCAGAGACACCGCACCAAAAAGCTTCGACGCCGCTACACCTTACTCCTCCGCCCCCCTCCCCTCTCTCCATTCCACGACAACAATTCCGCCGCTACCCGGTGGCGCCCTCGTGCGCATAGTGGCATGAACGTCGCTGGAGCCTGGCCATGGAACCAAACAGCAACAACCCTACACCTCTCCCTATGGCTCCGGGAACCCAACTTTACGGCGGCGGCGCCTATGACGGCTCACCCAACATGGCGAACATAACAGCAGGCTCCAATGGTGCGCAGTGGTTCCAGGGCGAGAACGATTACGGCGATTTCGACCAAGATGCCAATGGCGAAGATGGTACCGCAGATCACGACGCCGAGGGCGGCGACCAGCGGGACCCCAAGCGAAGAAGGATAGCAAGAGCATGCGACATGTGTAGACGTAAGAAGATAAAGTGTGACGGGTAAGGTTGGCGCACGTGCAAATAGAATACATGCTAACTGTCGCAGGAAAATGCCCAAGTGAGTGGAACACACGCGCGCGGTGCTAGATGCGATTGCTTCTAAATTCAGCCAAGGTGAATGTTTTTAGGAACGGCTGCTAACGCGGCATTGTAGATGCAGCCATTGCGAGAACTACAAAACCGAATGTGTCTTCACTCACGTCGAAAAGAAGCGCGCTCCGCCGAAAGGTGCCAAGTACATCGAAGGGTTAGAGAACCGACTCGGTCGAATGGAGAATTTGTTGCGGCTTTCTGGTCTGCTAGCTGAAGACGATGGTGGTCGGACAGATCTGGGTACATTGGAGAAAAGACTGGCAGAACAGTCAAAGACGTCTAAGAGTAACGTTGCCAGCCCACAGTCGACACATTCATCAACTCGGCAAGCCAGCGGAGCCAATGGCAAAGATACAAACACGCCTCCCCAGAATGAATCGATGGAAACCACGGCTACAGCGAACAACGCAAGCCCGGCCGCATACAATGGCAATGGTAATTCTTCCTCTCCGGATCCGGTCAGACGGTCGACGGATGTTTCTCGAAAGGATGTTCAGGATGTTGATGCGCTCGCAGATCAAATGTGTAGTCTCATCACCAATAATGTTGGCGAGACGCGGTACATCGGATCTTCTTCCGGCTTCAGTATATTCAGTCCCAAAGGCATTCAGTGGGTCAACGAGAAGACTGGGGACAATAGCTTTCAAGCTATGATCGCACACGCTTCGGTAGAGGATAAGACTGGCTGGGATCATTGGAAACCGGAAGTCTTTAACGACCTCTTCGAACGACGCATTTTCAAGCCTCTTCCAGGGAAACAAGAATGTTACGCCCTACTCAAGGACTACTTCGAAAACTTCAACTGCATGTTTCCACTATTTCACGAGCCCACTTTCATGCACTTGGTCGACAAACACTACTCTCTAGAGCCATACGACGGATCGGGCTGGTGGGCGAGTCTCAACGTCGCGCTTGCCATTGGACACAGGCTTCGCGTGATGAGCAATGTGGTCGGGCAAGAGGAGGATGAAATAGCTTGGGCATATCTCAAGAATGCTATGGCGGTTATGTCGGAGCTGACACTGCGCAACACAGATCTACTGTCAGTGCAGGCACTCATTGGCATGGCTCTTTTCTTGCAAGGCACGCCGAATCCGCAGCCAAGTTTTTTCTTGGTCGCCGCCGCTATTCGATTGGCCCACTCGATAGGTCTGCACAAGCGTGGATCGGGCTTCAATCTCAATGGAGTCGAAAACGAGCAACGTAAACGAGTCTTCTGGATTGCATACCTGTTGGACAAGGATCTCTGCTTGCGATCTGGGCGGCCACCAGTACAGGATGACGATGATATGAATGTGGATCTCCCTTCGGAAAAGCCGCCCGATAATGTGGGCAACGTGCCTTTGAAAGATGGAAGTACCATGAACCTGTTCAGGCTGATGTGCCAATTCGCACAAATACAGTCCCGAGTCTATAAACAGTTATATTCTGTGAAAGCTAGTCGGCAAAGCGATGGCGAACTGCTGAATACGATTGGAGAGCTCGATGCCGCTTTGGAGGAATGGAAGGACGGTATCCCGATCGACTTCAGGCCGGAGCACGAGATCAAGGCCACCCACACCCCGCTCATCTTGCATATTGTGGTGCTGCATTTCGCGTATTATAATTGCTTGACGACAATACACAGGATGAGCGTTCATCACGGCTACTGGACCAGCCGATTGAGTGACTATGCTGTTCAAGGACTGAACGCCAGACCGTTGAATCCGCGGGTGTTCATGAGCGCGGCGCTGTGCGTCAATGCAGCCAGAACGAGCATTGGGCTGATCAGATACATTCCACAAGGAGACTATGCTTGTGTTTGGTGAGTTCACGTGGCGGCGATGCTCTGTATGGACGTGCTAATTGATCCGTCTAGGCTTATCCTCTACTATCCAGTATCCTCACTGGTGACGTTGTTCGCCAACATCTTACAGAACCCACAGGATGCGCGAGCACGTACCGATCTCAAGCTTATGAGCAGTGTGGTTTCCTTCTTGACCATGCTCGAACGCGACGTCTCGGAAGCGAACGGCAACGTGCGGCGCATGCTTTCGGTATGCGCGGAGTTCGAGCGTATAGCACGTGTCGCCCTAGACAAAGCCGAACGTGAGATGCGAGGTCGTGGCAAGCGGAAGCAGGCCGAGCGCGAACGCGAAAAGGCCATGAAGGAACGAGTGACGGGCGAGGTCACCCAAGGTATCGAGGAAGGGAAGACGCTGGAGCAAATCCAAGTCGAGACGCAAGCCTCATACCGAAGGCCCGTTCCGACACCAAGTCTACGAGCTTCAACGGCAAGCCAGGCAGGAAGTAATCCAGCCAACAGTCCTCGCAGTTGGGGAGGGAGTCCTCCAGGCGCCGAACCACCGAGCAATCGACGCTCAGCAAGCAATCCAACACCGCACTTGGCACACTCCACGCTCAATGGTCATGGTCAACATCAGGAACAACACCATCAGCAAAGTAATTACATGCCCTCACAACAACCTCACTCGGCCGCTGGTCCTTACAATCACATCCAATACCCGCAAGACATGAACGGTCTCGAATTTGGTGGACCCAATGGCTCACCACAACAACAATTCTCCACAGCTCCGCCCAACATGGATGGTACTTTCGCGCCTCACCCAGTATTCCCTCATCCAACGTCTGGACCCGAATTCGGTGGCATGCCTTTCGATCCGAACGGCGGTCCCATCGGTGGCCCAGGCGGAATGCCGGGAGCACTGAATGGTACTGGAGCTTTCCAACAACCTTTCGTACCTCAAGACCTTTGGCAGATGCCCATGACACTGGAATGGGACTGGGCCGAGGGTTTGGGCTTAGGTTCTTTCACGCCCGGGCCGATGTCTTTTGATCCGGGAGCTGGTGGCTTTGACGGCAACGGGCAACAGCATCAATCACATCTCCATGGCGGCAATGGCGGCCCTCAATGATACCGACCCCACCACTTCTATCGTGAGAATAACTGCCACGAAAGCATATATTTCTCCGATGAGACAATGTAATTCTGCTCGTTGGCTTGGCCCCGCGGAGGTCCATTCGAGACACGAATACCTTCTGGCGGCGACCTTGGCAGAACGAATTTCCATTTTCATACTTCTTTGGGTTCGGCGGAAAGGGTTAATCTGATATCCCAAATCTCTGCTCTGGCGATGAAGAGCGCACGCATATACGAGGGAGTCTCCTTGTACAAATCTGGCGGATGTGACGACCTTATGAAGAATCGAGAGGGCTCTTCGTGAAGCTCAGCTTGCGAATGCAGCCGATAGATGTACGACTATACTCACGGTCTTGTTTCCCCGTTTCAGATCTCAGTATCAGTTTCTTATTGTATTACGTTGTCTCTGGCACCAGCTACTTGGCCCGGCGGCTGCATGTTGCTCATGCCATTGACTCTGGCACGTCTTGGCAGCTGAGTGATACTCCGAGGCAAGTGCGAGTGGACCCCGCTGGTAGTTTCCACCCCACCTCATGCATAAGAATGACTTACCAACCGCACATTCGACTTGCAACGCAGCTCAGTCGGACTGATCCCGAAACCTCCGAGCAATGCCCGCAGGACTGACGAGACGCGAGCGCTTTGAGCGGATCAACCTCCACGCGGCCACCAGGATAACGGCAGTTGCTGGAGGATCGTCATTGAGATACATGGCCATGACGTTGATCGACTCTCTAGTTTCTCTCCCACACTAGCCCACTGCCGGGAGGGACCACAGCTGTCGTGATGCCTAGTCCATTCGATGCATTTCTAATCACAAGTTGAGATCTAGGGCTTCCCATACAAGTATTCTTCGTGCTTTCCTACGTTTCTGAACTGATTTTTCACTTTTGACACCTCTACATTATTGGGAATCGCCTTTTCTCCCAGTCGCATTCCGAATTTACTACAACCAGACGCAATGTCACCTCCACGATTCGAGTCCGACGATGTCGATGTCTCGCCCTTGGGCAAGCCATTGAACTTCGAGTTCAGCGGCAAGACGGCCCCCAACCGATTCCTTAAAGGCGCCATGACAGAGCGCCTGTCGTCATGGGACGCAAAGACATTGGAAAACAGAGGTGTTCCTAGCAAGAACTTGGTCAATGTATACAAGAGATGGGGCGAGGGTCAGCTGGGCTTGATACTCAGTGGAAACATAATGTTCGAATACGACCATCTTGAGGTGAGAAGGAGAACACTTCCTATGCTACAGCATCGTGCGGCTGGATCATCAGCTGACTGAGTACCAATAGGCTCGTGGCAATCCCATCATCCCCAGAGGTGCGCCATACGAGGGTGACCGATTCGAGCGTTTCGCAGCTATGGCAACAGAGGGAAAGCGTCATGGTAGCCTTATGGTTGGACAGATCTCGCATCCTGGTCGCCAAGTATCAGAGGATATCCAACCACATCCAATTTCTGCTAGTGATGTTCAGTTGAAAGGTAAGATGCCCAATGTGCTCAACGGAGCTAGCTTATATAGCTCGCCAAAACATGATGCTGGTATCTGGTCATTAGCTAACAATTTACAGGGGACATCATGGGTATGAAATTCGCACAGCCAAGGGCCGCTACCGAGGAGGACATCAAGAACATCATCGAGGGATTCTCACATCAAGCAGAGTACTTAGAGAAAGCTGGCTGGGACGGAGTACAATTGCACGGCGCCCATGGCTATCTGCTTGCTCAGTTCCTGAGCCCGACAACAAACCAGCGCACGGATAAGTATGGCGGCTCACTGGAGAACCGTGCTCGCTTGATTCTCGAGATTGCGCAGGAGATCCGCAAACGAACCAAACCAGATTTCATCCTCGGCATCAAGCTCAACTCGGTTGAGTTCCAAGACAAGGGTTTCACTCCAGAAGAAGCGAAGGAAATCTCCTCATTGCTTGAGCAGAACAAATTCGACTTCATTGAGCTCTCAGGTGGCACCTACGAGAAGCTCGCGTTCAACTCATCTCACCAGCGCGAGAGCACGAAGAAGAGAGAGAGCTTTTTCCTTGAATTTGCCGAGCAAATTGTACCAGCGCTGTCAAAGACCAAGACATACGTCACGGGAGGTTTCAAGACTGCAGGTGCCATGGTTCACGCCCTACAAACCGTCGATGGTGTCGGACTTGCGCGTCCTGTTTGCCAGGAACCACGACTTACCAAGGACATCCTCGCCGGTAAAGTCAAGGGCGCCATTCTCCAAAAGATCGATCAGGAGAACTTCGGTATCACAAACGTTGCGGCTGGCACGCAGATCCGACAGATTGGCAAGGACCAGGAGCCGATCGATCTCTCAGACGATAAGAACGTTGAGGCCTTCCAGAAGGACATGTCAACTTGGGGCCAAGCTCTTGCTGAAGATAGCGAGAAGGCTAAGTATGGATACATCGATATCACCAGCGCGGTTCCTACGCCGTATGCTGGCGCTTAAATTTTGTCCGCAACATCATAGAAGACTATATTAGACGATACAGATCGATACTACCCACTATGCTGCATTCGGCTTGCCATGGCGACCGAGCGCATCGCATACTCCAAATCAACGATTGTCTCTCTGCTCATCAGTTTAGCTCCGGTCGGACGAGCGACTTGACAGGCCGTCGGAAATGCAAGGCCCTTGTACCGAATGTGGAGCGGGAGAACTCAAAGTACACAATGACTCCGGAATTTTGAAGCGTGACTGATCCCAATCGTGCTTAGTCCAGGAACCACTGTGTCAACCAAATTTCCGGAGAAGCAAGTGCAAAGCTGTCGAAGATAGTCGTGAAGAATTCACAATACACTGCTTCTGAACTTTCAAATGAGTTTCAGTACGGCCCTCGGCGACCCTTGGTAGCACTGTCTGGGCCGCAATCTCAGAGAAAGATGCACTAATCCTTTGAGATCGCTGTGAAAGTCTAACTAGCAGCGAACAGTTTCTGAACTTTTGAGACAAGCCCAATTTGACCCTTATTCACCCCAGGTGCCATTGTATCGGCCAGAGATTCAGAGAAACAAGCGCCAACGTCTTACACATTGCTCACACGGCCAGTAGCTGCTGTGTTTCTTTCGCTGGCGGTACGTTCTCGCAACACCGTAGAGGTTGAAGGTAGCTCGATATCTGCAGAAGAAAATGCAGAGTCTGCCTGCTCTGATCTATACTCTTGAACATGCATCCAGTTCAAATCTCTCCGGGCCTTCTGGCGGGCGGAGATCATGGTGGAATCAAGATGGTGTTCGGCCATAGAGACGTCTGTAACGACTTTCTTGTGCGCTTGACGGAGCGGAACATACGGCGTTTGTGCTATCATTGAGCAGTTTGACAGCACGGAGGTCGCAAGAATAGTGTTGCGAGTCTTTGGTGTACTCTCGAGTAACACCAGAGAAGGGAGGGGGCGAGGGCTGTGTCCTGCGGCAAGCGCCACGGCCGATGTCGCCACACTGCGAAGTATCCCTTCGACATAGGACATATCTCGCAGAGCACCCCGACGTATGACGTGAGATTCGAGAGTTGGACAATCTGGCGTTACCTGCAAACTGGAGTGTTAAATCACAGTGAGAAGTCAGCACCTCATCGTTTCCAAAACTTTGAACAAGATTCAACACTGACCTTGTCAACCCCTAATAGCACTGAATGGTTCACAAGCATAGAGAAACAAAAGCCAAGCCTTTGGACATAGCCGTAAGAGCCCAGGTAGTAAACAATTTCTGGATTCTGGAACCGAAACTGACCTTGCTCTTAGCCACCCTAGGTGCCGCTGTGCCGACCGCGCATCCGGAGAAACAAGTGTTAAGCCATGGGACATAGCCGTGAAAATCCAAGCAGCAACCACTTTCTGAATCCCCGAATCAAGTCTGACCTGACCCATATCCACCTCAGTTACCTTTGTATCGTCCGAACGTCAAGAGAAACGAGCGCCAAACCTTGTGACATAGTCATACGCAAAAGACAGCAGTGAACCAACTCTGAGACATCGATTCAGACTCGACACGACCCGTAATCATGCACAGTAGCGGTATGTGGAACGAGATTCCGGAGCGACAAAGGGCCACGTCGGGGCAAAAGCTACCATGTGTCTTGTGCTGGCATTTCTCGTTGCAAAGTCAGCGCCGGAAGGTGATTATATCTCAGGCAAGCCTCTGCATCTAATTGATGTATTTGGCCAACCAAAGGGGCCGAGACAGCTATATGAACGTGGAACAAGGTAGACGTTGTGGCGGCCGACCTGGATTGATGAGCAGATCTATGTTCTCTACGTTGACATTGCGGCGAGAGCTCAGTACTTACAACGGCGCCGGAACAGACCATAAAGGAAAAAAGAAAAGTCGCCTCGATAGCGGTTTGAAACCCCCAAACCTCATGCAAGCGCACGCAAGAGCGACGAGCTTACGCCACACTCGTCGATTCCCACCCTGATTAGGCCATGCCTGTTTTACTCATGACACCATCCGCTGCCCGCCCATTCTTTTCCAAACATCCTCCAGCCAAGCGAAAGTTCAGTTCTTTAGTCCAAAGCCTCGTATATCTTCCCTCCTTCGCGCACCATCGGACCCGCCAGTGGAGGAGCAATCCCCTGCCATCTTCCTGCCCTTGCCCAGACGCTGCGCAACCCCATTCTGATGAACAACTGCTTCCGCGCCCCAAAGTTGACCCACTCGTCAATCAATTTGACGTACGTAAAGTCGATCTTGGAGCCCTTCTTGCTGGGTTTCTCGAATCGCTTCAGCCAGCGACGCAGCTCGTCCGTATCCGCCTCAATCTCGAACCCTCTATCGTTTTTTGTGGTGACCTGGAGGCGGATTACAAAGCTTCTCAAGCTCGGGCCATTTTGGGGACGCTCGAACGCTTGAATAGCTTTGTCGTTGAGGCGATTAAGGAATTTGATAACGTGGGCGAAGTTGAATACTTTGATCAGCGTTTCAACAGTGGGGGCTCGGTGGGCCGCTCTGCTCATGAACTCGTCGCGAAGCTGTTTGTTGACTCGGACTAGAGGACAGTCTGATGTGACTCGTTGGTTGGGGTGTAGCTTGATGCTCGGGTAGGTTTCGAGGCACATGTCATAGACATGATTGCGCAATTCGGCGGGAATATCGAGAAAGCCTGTAGGTGCTCGTACAGCCAGACGTGTTGCTGAGCGAAGCTGGTAGCGCTGGTTCGGGTTCGAGGCGGATGTTGTTGCTGGCGAGGCGGTCCTCGAGTCCGCCATCTTCGCAGCGTCTCGACGTTTCCTTGATTTTGTGGCAGCCATCGAACACTGCTTCTGCGGAAGGTGTCTCTCTGTGATGCTGGATGTTAATGATGCTGCGGATTGAGACTCAAGTTGTGGGAGAGGAGAGCTTGTTGCGGAAGTGAATGTCTTACTGGAGTGTCACTACAAACTAACGAGAGCGGCAGGTGACCATTCACTTCCATCCACGACTTTGCTACAGGTTTCGCATATCGCGGTGCTTTCGCCAAACACCGAGAAAACCTCCGCCTGTAATGCGGTCACCTACCTTCGGTCTGCATACGAGAGACCACTTGTGCATGTCTGTAGCATCTTCAACGGATGTGCTCGTCGATACGTCCGGATCCTCGTCGACGGCCCCAGCTGAAAGCTCATCGGAAGACTGAGCTTCTTGTAAGTCTTGCTCGTGGGCCTTTCTTAAAGTGGCGCGAGGACGCACGAACCGCACGTCCCATTCGCGTCCACCACTGCTTCCATTCAGGCCGAGCTCAATTACAGTATCGAGATCGAGCTGAATACCGTCCTCTTTGACCTTTGTGGCGCATTGTATGATCTGCGTGATACTTGGGTTGAATACGATGAGTGATCCATCGGTCTTGATTGCATCAGCGATGGTTTGAAGATGAGAGTCTGCGTTGGGCAAGTCCAGGAAGGCATGCGAAAGGAAAGGGTCACCACCGCTCTGGCGCGCTTCTTGCTCTTTGCGCACCCATTCGCTGACGTCGCCTACGTGAAAGTTCACGTTCTCGGCATAGATGCCGCCACGAAAGCCCTTGACCACCTCCTGGGCATGAGCTGAGAACTTCGGCGAGACTTCGATGGTATGGAGGCAGGCGTTTCCAGTACCGCGAATGGCACGGCTCAAGTGCATGGTCAGCGCACCGTGGCCAGTACCGGCTTCGAGGATCTCAATACGCTCATCTTCGTGCGGCGAGTGCAGATCCAGCAGACTGACAATCAAATTGGCATCAGAAGGGTAGATGGGCGTGACGAGTCGCCTAGTGAGGCGGCAATAGTCGTCCAAGGTTACGTGGTGTAGACGGTACTGAGCTCCGACATTGCCACGAGAGCTTCGCGGCGTCTGAGCCTGAACGACATCTCTCACCTGGCGGCCGATGATATCGTCATGCAAGACCACACCTCGGTGCGACTCGACGCGTCTCCCTGGTCGCAAGGGACGCGTCAAAATGGGCGGAGCAGTTCGGTCATTCTTGTTGCGAAGCAGCACGCGATCCTCGGGCTGGAAAGGGCGATCGCTGAACAGGCGGCCGAATGAGGGTTTCAGGGCACGTTGGAACAGCAGTGCGCGGGATTGTGAGCCCAGCAGCCTCATGAGGAGAGAGGAAAGAGTGACAATGTGTCGGAGAGCAAGGACAGGGAGGAGAAGTGCGGCCAAAGACGGAGAAGGCGTGATAATGTTTTCGAAGTACCGCACAACAGTTATTAGGCGTATCAACCCGCCCACCCGGTCTATTGCCAAGACAGCCGACTTCTGTACTCAAAGTTCCAGCACGCTCTGCCTCCGCTTGTTCCTGCTCGGAAGCTGGATCAGAACATTCTCTGGACTTGCGTTCCACAACCGCCGATATGCTCCATATGTCCTCAGGCTCGGCGACGTGCTTACACAAAACTTGTCTAACACAGGTCAGCAGTGCCCATGAAGGACTACTACTCAAAGAACAGTCATCACCCACCATCCTCACTGATCTTCACCGTCAAGCGTTCACTATCGCAGCCCTTACCAGAGGTGTGTAACGTCTTACACGTTAGATCGGGCACCTTAAGATCAGCGTACACCTCGGCTAGCCAAAACTCCTCTGTCCGAAGTCGAAAGCGGCGGCGATCTCCTTGGTGGTAGCCTCGCCCAAGCATGGTTCTCTTTAGCCCTCTTCCTCGTCCTAAGACAAGTGAACGCCTCGTTCTAGTCACCGTGAACGATCATGGACCATGGCACGAGAAATCTTGAATTCGCTAGCTTATTCCTCCAACATCGAAATTTTCCTGCATGCCTACCATCACCGCGGACGCCCATGCATATCTCGGACTTCCGCCTCCTCACTCGAAGATCTACTTTGTTCAATTGACGAGCTATTCTCCGCCTCCAGATCCTCCTCGTCCGGTTCGAGCCCTGCCTGCCAAGCTGAGTCGGATCAATTCAGTGGTCTTTCAGTTACGTGGCATCCTACTAGTGAGGCTAGCGATGTGAACTGTAATGGCAGAGAGCTTTCAAGTGATGTGGGCGCGAATCTAGAAGAAGCCCATATTAGTGTTTACTTTGTGTTCACCTCAAATGCGCGCCAAGAGAGCGCGAATATTTCCATCTAGCATTCGATGCCGGACCTGTTCACTTCCAGCATCCAGCACTCAACCACTTCTTACTACTACAGCGTCCACCACCAACGCAAGTCGCCTAACGTCTAGGACGTTCCACTCAGAATGGCACCAAACGCTCACAAAAGCGGCAAACAGAAATCCAAGGCCAATCGGCCCAAACTTGGCACCATGGATCAGATCCGCGCAAAAAGCGCAGAACAAGTGAGTGAATTGAGGACCAGAACTCTTCCCATTGCGACTGATCGCCGCGTTAGGACGAACAGGTCAAAAGAGGCCGGCAGGCAAGATCAGAGGCTAGTGATGACAGTCTGTATGCGGAGAGCGTCTCGTCATCTGAAGACGATGGAGATGGCCAAGTGAGGAAGAAAGCCAGCAACAGCAAGGCCTTCCGTGGGGATGGGCAGACCATAGGGAAGGCAGGCAAGGTGAACAAGCGATCTGCTACCGAGCCCAGAACCCGTGCCCAACATAAGAAGACCACTGCTATCGATAGTGGAGCGAAGGAAGAAGCGCACGACCGTTCTAAGGCGCAAGGATTCTTGGATAAGCTGCAGAGTGAGGCGAAGCTGAAGAAGGAAAGCTTGGAGAGAAAGCGCAAGGCTGAGGACGACGAGGACGAGAATGAAGGGACAAAGAAGGCGAAGTTGAACGATACCTCCGTCTAGGTCACTGGAGCTCACGGCGGAAGACATTCCATTTCATTATGGGGATTGTCAACGTGCAAGGCACAAAGGAGCTTCAGACAGTACCTATGAAGCACTACAATGTACCCAGTATGTCTCAACGTGTTACACGTTCCGTTGGCCTTTCAGACGATTTCATAGTTATGTTGGGTGAACATGCGCGAGACCCAAACGTCTGGTCTTGGCATCGGCCGGCATCGGCGTCGGGGTAAGATGTAAGCCGATATGGAATCATTGCTGTTGGAATCATCTGACGCAAATGTGCCTTTGTCTTACAATGCTACGATCTGATCCTTCGTGACATGTCCGCTATCGCCCGGGAATGCACTCGTAAAACGCGGCTCTCCGCGTGGACTTGTTCATGCTTCGCCATTTCGCCCTTACGGGAACTGTCTGGTTTGGCGTCAGTACCACTCCAAAGCGATCGCCGGAAAGAACACCGTTGCTCTGAAGACATCGAGCCTTCCTAGCTCATGAGGTCGGCTTTCGACAAGATCGTGCCGGAAGGATCCGAATGAGGCAAGACTACTTTCAGACAAAGCAATCGCGAGGAGCATTCTTCTCTCCGCAAGCCAAAGCATCCTCTGCTCCTCAGCCTGGCGAAGCGACGTAATAGCGCCGCAGAGAACTGTCTGAGACATGTCATTAGCACGCCTACTTACTCTTCCAACGGAAATTCGAGCACTCATATTCGAACATGTGGTTACCGAAGACCAGCTGGTCACTTTTCGCCTCGAGCCTTTTCAGAAGGACTACTACACCTCTGCCACGCAACCAGCGTTGACTCGCGTGAGCCGACAGATACGCTTCGAATCTCTGCCGTTTTGGTATGAATGCAACAACTTTGTCCTCCACACAGAAGGCCGCAAAGCCGATGACGGCAGGAAATGGCTGCTGTGCAATGCGCATCACCTGGATTCTGTCAAGCGCTTCTCTTTCTGGATCCGATATGTACCTCTAGTAAATCAACGGGCCTCGTCGCAAGGTGCCATTAGTGTCTCCATATATCGACAAACAAAACACGCTTGCTGGCACATAGACTCCAACTGGCTCTGGATCACAGTCGTTCGAAAGCCTGTTGAGCTTGCGGGTGATGCGAAATTCCTCATGGAGAAATTGGCAAGCATTACACCTGCGTTATCGAACGACGACGCCTTGCCTGACGACTACTTTGGGGCGATGAGCGATCTACGACTCTACTATGTTCAGGAAAAAACGTCTTGAGCGGATTCAAAACTGTCAGCACACACTCGCTCCGCTGTATAGACTTCATCTTCAGAATTGCAAGCCTCAGCCATAGGGATCGAGTCAAGATGGAAATTGGACACGTCCATTTTCGAGAAGTGGATATCATTGCGTGGGCATTAAATAGGCACAATCGTTGCCAGTAGGTGATGACTTCTCAGACGGCTATGCAGTATCCTTGCAAACTCACGAAGCCGTGGTCGGACTATGGTCTGAGAAAGGGTTTTCATGATACAACGCTGTCCGTTCTCAAGTCCATCAGCAGACAAGTGTCAATCATATCCGAGAAACAGGCGCTCTTCGGTTGCACGTTCAGGGTGGTGGACTAGCAAACCATCTAGTGAACCAGCGCACTGCTTGCTCCTCTGCCTTCTTCCCTTGAGCTGCTTCGTGCTTGTCTTCTTCATCTGCGCGGACCTGCCCTCCGTCAGTTGTCTTCGCGGGAAAGAAGCTGGGTCGAACATACAGCAAAACCATGATGCACGCCTTCGTACATCACAAACTCATGCTCGATACCTTGCGATTTCTGCTTGGCAGTCTTCGCCTCTAAGATCTCCTTGGTTTGCCTCGCCTGCTCAGGCGACATTTGCGGATCCTCGAGCTCCGCTGCCGCGCACGAGTAAGGCAACTCGACCCCCTCAATGTCATCGGGATATTTCAGAAAAGATGGGTGCGCCACGAAACCGCAGACTGTTAGTCTACCGCCATCGTCGGCTTTAATCTCATTCTTGCAAAGCTGCGTGACGAAATGTCCGCCCCAGCAGAAGCCAGCAGTGCCAATGGGAAGCTCTTTCCCTTCGTTCTGTTTGACAGCTTTGACGAAGTCCCATACTCGTGGCCCAGCCACTGCAGGTCGATTGTACAGCAGGAATGGAATGAAGTGGCGAGCGAGATACGCCGCATGTCCGAGTTTATAGATCTGGTTCCACAGGCCCGTTGCAGACATCGCCTTCATACTGATCATCATATCATGAGGGATGTTCACACCTTGTGCTCACTCGTCAGCAACAATCCCTGTTCACAGTATCTTGGCTTTCTACCTTGCATGAATTCAGGTAAATACACCGTGAATCCATTCTTGGCATAGTCATCGGCGAGGATGCGATTGTTGGGCAGTGTCCATCCGAACGCATCTGGAATGATGATTATGATGCCTTTTGGTGGACTTTGAGGAGCATCGGCTATGTAGCAGTCGAGACCGTGCAGGGTTTCGATTCTCCCGGTCGGAGTTCCTGTGTGCAGACTCCCACTGGCGCAACACTGCTTCAGTGCCATTGTCGCAATCTGTGGACAGCTGCGATAAGATCAGACGAGTATTCACAGTGCTTGAGTTGGAGAAAGGCGATTTGCAAGGCTCAAGGCTTCCTGGTGTACGTACGACCTGCAGATGCCTCGAATGCCCCGCTGTTCCGTAGTCGCAAGTGAGATGTACGTCAAGCAGCGGGATCCACATTGAAAAGCCGGTTAAGTCCGAACTTCAACTCTGCTGTGGAACTCGTCGTTCTACTAGTCAAACTCGAATACAATTCACGGTACTTGCGACCGGGCCATAATTCCTCCACCTCTGCCGCGTTTCCTTGCGCCTGCACCACAATATACTGCACCTAAGCTAGCGTGGACTGGCGAACACGAACCATGGTGAATACCACTCGCAGCGACCCTGCATTGACTCAGCTTGATAACGTGCGAAGGTACACGCCGATTCGTCCAATTTCGTGGCAGGAGTGAGCAAGACACAAGCATACGATCAGGTGCTCGACCAGGCGAAAGCTCTCTTTGCCGATCAGCGCAACTGGGTCAGTTTTCCTATCTGTCTCTGGCGATGTTGCACTTGCTGACCCATGCAGGTGTGGTATGAATTCCGACAATGTATTGATCTAGCAGTGTGAGACTGAATATTTTGTCAGCAACACAGCAAACGCAGCTTCCCTCCTATGGCACGCATATCATGCATTGCCAGCGCCGAGTAATCAAGTGAACTGGTCAGGCTTCTACACAGTTGATCACTCAACGCCTGACCAGCTCATTCTAGGACCTTTCCATGGCAAAGTGAGGTCCACTTCAATGCCCCTTCTCAGCTCAGTATACTCACATGTGAGATCAGGTTGCCTGTCAGACGATCAAATTCGGCAAAGGTGTCTGTGGCGCAGCGGCAGCGAGCCAAAAGACACAGTTGGTGCCAGATGTCGAGAAATTCCCAGGACACATTGCCTGCGATGGAGACAGTCGTAGCGAGATAGTGGTGCCAATCGTGAAGAATGGGAAGGTGAGGGGAGCTCGCGATTGATGTCGCTATAGTGCTGACGAGCCCTAGGTTGTCGCAATCATCGATATTGATTGCGCCGTGGAGAACGGGTTTGACGAGCAAGACCAGGTCAAGCTAGAACAGCTAGCTGAAGTGTTGGCAAATGCTTGCGATTGGTGACGGTAAAGGAAAAATGCAGTCGCTCGTGCAAGTCGCGCCAAAGGCACCGGTAATGCTTGCAATGTTTAGCACACTGCTATCTTTAGACGCATTATTGTAACAGCTATAGGCAACCTCATGCCGCAATTCTCGTCATATGTCATTATAACTGAGACTCTCCAACATCTAATTGCTGTATCGCTTCTGTCTCTTCCTTGATTTTGATCGCATCGGATGCCATTGATTTGTCGTCGACTACTGATGATCGTTCCGATACAGCCAGCGATATTCGCGTGAGCTTTCGTGCTCATTCCAAACGGGCAATGTCATTCCCTTGTCCGCATTGCCGCATGCGAGAACCGCAGATTAGGCTTAGACAAAGATCGCCGAGGCTAGCGGCAGCGATATTGGCTCAAATCGTCTTAGGCGGCCTTCGGTGCCAAGGTCCAAGGGAAATGACAGTGCCAGTGTCTACACTCGGGACACTTGAAGGCTCAGTGATCGCCAGGAATTGTTCCCGTGCCGTTCGAGGTGAAGAGTGTCCCCATGGCTATGCCAACCGTCAAGCGAGATCGTTCTTTTCGGTTGCAGAGAAGCTTGTCAACGCCAGAGCGTTCAAGGTAAATGTTCGAATACGACTGCTTCGGCTGTACTTCCTGAAAAGTGATCAAGTCGTTGGCGCGATGACGTTGCCACCATCAACAAGCACAATCTCGTCGATCTTCTTCTTTGTGTCCTCGCCACAACATTCCACTCTCTTCCAGGTAGACATGCGGCCAGCGTTCGTGTCGATGTCCCACACTCTCACTCTTCGGTGGAATCCGCCATATCCAGCGTAACCCCCGAAGCCGGAACCCCCTGCATAGCACAGCCAAGGCCCCAGCCTTTCGCGATGACTCTGAGGCTGCTGTCCATCAGCTACATCTCGGGCAACCTCATGCTTGTGAGGTCGGAGAGCACAGTAGTCATTGACATGATCATGCCCGCAGCCAACTGCCACAATACCCTCTTCTGCTAACGCATCGTAGAACTTGCTGTTGTATCCGGGTGCGGTGACACCCTCCTTCCAGGCGCCTCCAGCCATAACGTTGCTACGATCGCCGTATTCGGGTAACGGAATATGAATAAATGCCATGTCCATATGGATATGGCTATATTTCGAATGAGCCTTTTTCAGTCCCTTGGCAGTTTCTCGAAACCACTCAATTTGACCGGGCTTGATCCAGTCGTAGCCTTTGTATCGCTTCTCGTCGGGTGTCAGGCTATGAGTATCCAGCATATACAAAGTGAGTGCGGAGTGCTGAGAGCCCGGCGCAAGGACTTCCACCACATAGTTGCCCACCCCCTCTGCTTTCGACGGGCCGGGCTCAGAAAGGCTGTGGGGCAGTGTCTGCATCAGAGCCATTTGGGCAACGCGAGGAGAAGAACGTGGACCTTCATCATCGTGATTGCCAAAAATGGCCGCATAAGGAATCGAGCGCTCGATCAGTGGCGCAACCATTTTAAAAATTGCCGTCTGAGTGTCTGGAGCAGCGGGTCCTTCCACCTGGTCTCCGGAGAGGACTACTAGATCTGGCTTCTCATCGTCAAGCACTTGCTCAATAAATTCTAGGGTTCGAGGGTCGGCTTCGCATCTGACGCTCGGCTTATCATTCTCTCCAATGGCGTCCCTACATGCTCCGGTGCCCGTGGACAGATGAGCATCGGAAATTTGGAGAATCTTGAACTTGCCGTCCTTGCCAACACGTGGTACTGGCGGAGTGTCATGTGCAGCACGCGGTCTCCCATGTCGCGTGCTCAGCCTGGGCGCATAGTTGGCACTCGCACTGTCAACGAAGAGAGGCGTGTTCTCCAGGATCCAGTTCGGTCTAGGATCAATGGCATCAGGACCAAAGAGGACGTCGATGGCTGTCACAGCTCGATCGGAATCACTATCGTGTCTTTTGCTGCTCCGCTGAATCCATATGCCCCCTGGTCGTTTCTCCCATGGCTCGCGCCCATCTTCTTTTTCGTCTGCAGCGGGTGGCTGGCGGCTGACACGGACGCCTACAACGACCTTGTCTTCACTCAGGAGCTCCTCTTCCTGCTTACGCTGCACATGCAAGTATGCGCTCCGGATCCAGCCTCCACCCAACAGCAAGTCCTTCTCCACTCGTTTCCAGTTGTTGTCGTCGAGGCGGCATTTGGAAAGCGGGTTCACCGTAGAGCAAAAGGCGATCGTTACATCAGTGATGACGGTGCCGGCATGGTGAGACGGCAGAGCATGGTGAATCGAGTTGGGCAGCACGCGATAGCGGGAATCGGCGAAGAAGACGAGGATGCAGAAGAGAGCTATCGATGCGGCGATTTGACCCAACGTCCGGACCTGGCGAGTGTAATTAGTGTTTGTGGCCTATGTGAGCGGACCCTGTCGTGCACATACAATGCGGCGTGTCATGCTGGGCGACGGCTGCTATAGATGTCGTATCTGATGCTGTGGATACTGATATGCGAGAGTTTCTGTCAGGGAGGATGTAGCAAAGAGCCCGTCGCCATGACTTCCGCCAGCAGGAACCGGCGTGACTGGCGAGCGAGGAGGGTGGAAAGGAGGGCGGAAGGAGGAGCCAGCGGCGGAGCAGCGCGTTGGTCGGTCAATTAGTGAAGTGGTTGGACACCCGGTCAGCAAGCGCCTTCGCAAACGACGTGCAGACAGCACACTGGTTGCGCATCGACAAGGAGCTTCCCCGGGAAAGCGCGAATCAGGGTCCGCGTTCCGGTGCCAAGATCGGACGAGCATCACGCGTGGCACGTCACTGATCAAATCGTCAACATTTACATGAACATGCGAGGCATCTATCATGGCAGCAACAGACATTGCAGCGTTCGCGGGTGGGCAACTGTCGTTACTGGACAATGAACTGCAAGCAGAGGTGCAAGAGACACAGCTGCTGACTGCCACATATGCGCCCACCACACTCCAACGCGCAGGCCTTGCGGTGTTGAACTTGACAGTGTCCTCTCAACGAACCGGTTTCGGTGGTAAGACGTTGCTCGAACTGGGCATTGACCCAGCTGTCGCGGGCGATGGCGCGGAACTGCCTGAACATGGCCTCCGCGTTGGAGACATCTGTGCAGTCGCCGAACAACCCAAAGGCGCAGAAAGAAAGAAGGAAAGAGAAGCCATGGAGAAACATGGCGTAGAGGGTGTCGTGACTCGAATGAACAAGACCGCCATCACAGTCGCACTGGACAAGGAAGAAGTAGACGTGCCCAACGGCAAGCTCTGGCTGTAGGTTTGCCAACAAGTCTCCAGGTAAGTACTTTCATATGCTGATTTCGCAGAGTTAAACTGGCCAATGATGTTACCTCCAAACGACTGAACCAGACGATGACACGACTGCAAAAGATGCAGCCGGCAGAGCACAGCATGCTCATACGGGTACTGTTTGGACAGTCTTCTCCGACGCCAGTACTTGAGTCTGAGGTCGCGAAGGAGGTACGATGGGAAGATCCTACGTTGAACGAAAGCCAGAAGGACGCAATCCGTTTCGCACTTGCCACTCGAGAGATCTCCTTGATTCATGGCCCTCCAGGCACCGGCAAAACCCACACACTTATCGAACTCATCTTGCAGCTTGTTCAGCGCGGTATGCGGCTGCTCGTCTGCGGACCTAGCAATGTCAGCGTGGACAACATCGTAGAGCGTCTCGCATCGCACAAAGTCCCTATGGTGCGGCTGGGACATCCTGCGCGTCTCCTGCCCAGCGTGCTCAGTCACAGCATGGAAGTCTTGTCGAGGACCAGTGACGCTGCCGCGATCGTTGCTGATATCAGATCTGAAATGGATAGTAAGCAGGCTTCGATCCGGAAAACGCGCAATGGCCGCGAACGTAAGGCCATTTATGGCGAAATCAAAGAACTGCGCAAAGAGTACCGCCAACGAGAAAATCGAGTGGTAGGGGAGATCCTCAAGAGCAGCAAGGTAGTCCTCTCGACGCTTCACGGAGCCGGATCTTTCCAGTTGAAGGACGAAAAGTTCGACGTGGTCATTGTGGATGAAGCAAGTCAAGCGCTAGAAGCGCAATGCTGGATTCCGGTGCTCTGGACTGGTGCTTCCAAATTAGTGCTGGCAGGCGACCACTTGCAGCTGTATGTTCACATTCGCAGTGGATGTAGGACGATAGCTGACGTGTGTTTTCGTGTTCTAGGCCACCAACGATCAAGTCAGCGAACATGAAAAAGGACCAAAAGACGGCCAAAGGAGTAGACAAGGCAACCAAGAAACTTGACAGCCTGAGTCTCAAGCAGCAAGACAAAGGATCAACGTCGACCAAGTTGAGTCTAGAGACCACGCTGTTCGATCGACTCCTGGAGTTACACGGCAATGCCATAAAGCGTATGCTGACCACACAGTATCGCATGCATGAATCCATCATGGCATTTCCTTCGCAGGCTTTGTATGATGACAAATTGTTGGCAGCAGAGGCGGTCAAGCTCCGGTTGCTCAAAGACTTGCCCTATCCGGTCCAAGAGACTGAGAATACCATCGAACCTTTGGTATTCTACGATACACAAGGTGGGGACTTCGCAGAGAAGGCGGAGGAAGAGGAAACCCCTAAAGGCAAGTCCAGTCTGCTGGCTGACAGCAAAGTCAACGAAGCTGAAGCTCTCATCGTGAGGGATCACATCGAGAGCCTTGTCACAGCCGGGCTGAAACCGGAGGACATTGCGATTGTCACGCCATACAACGGGCAGGTCGGCCTGCTTTCTCAGATGCTGAAAGAGCGATTCGCGGGCTTGGAAGTGGGAAGTGTCGACGGTTTTCAGGGCCGAGAAAAGGAGGCGGTCGTCGTCAGTCTCGTTCGTAGCAATCCTGAGCGCGAGGTTGGCTTCTTGGCGGAAAAGCGACGACTAAATGGTAAGTGGGCTCAAGAGGCTGCGCAGTGCGTCGAAAGCTAATCGTGAGCTGCAGTTGCGATGACTCGGCCCAAACAACATTTGTGCGTGATCGGGGATTCTGAGACCATAGCCAAGTAAGTGTCGCACGATACGTGTTCATGGCCGTTGTGAAATGCTATTCCCGGGCGACTTGCACGAACCCGGCGCTGGGGATGGTGTTTGTGATGAGCACGCTGACACCGTGTTGGTAGGGGATCAAAGTTTCTGAAGAGTTGGATGTCACATCTCGAGGAGCACGCAGACCTTCGGTATCCAGATCTGAGCGAGCTGGCTTCGAGTAGATGAAGGGATTATTGTTAGCGCGAGCTTGAACCGACCAGGGCCCCATCATGCTCGAGCAGATTGACGATGCAGAGCTAAGGCGTAAGCGAGCGCACTGCTGCAGGTCCCTGACTCCGGGCCTGCGCCAAATTGCGAGACGCGGACCTGGCAGCGTTTTGCGGTAGCTAGCATGTGCATACGAGCGCACAACCTGTTCGGTGCTTCCAGGCTCGTGTTGGAGCGAGCGGCTGCAAGGGCGCGAGATGAGATGAGGTGCCGTGCAAGCAGCGTTAAGAACAGAGTGTCGGGCGGCATGGCCCGGCGAACTGGTGCTGGCTGTTCACGTCCCGCTTTCTGCTGGCGCCATGCACGAAGGTGCACTATGGTCGCGGCCACCTGGACGGATGCAGTTCAGTGAGGAGCGGACTCTCGAGCACGATGCGAAGCGGTGACCATAGTGCTCAGCGTGGACAGGGAGCGCAGCACTCAGACCAGAGCGTGAAGGATGAAGCGCTCCTGCTGGGGTGAAGTTCGGCAGCGTTGCGCAATCGCTCGTTAGGGCTGGTCTAGTCGTCGATAGTTTTTCGATAGTCACAACGCGTTGCGATGATGATGATTGCATTTATGCGCGCGCGTGCATCGTGGTGCCTCTCCTCGCTTCGGAGGCACCACCACCGCAGACACGCGAGGGATGCAGCACGGCGATGGGCGGAGGAGGTGCGAAGAAGGAGGAGGGCGTCGTGGTGGCCTGCTGCAGGCTGAGATTGCGCGGCATTAGCGCGGTCGAGCAAGCGACGCAAGCTGGGGAAGGGATCGCGCTAGGCGGGCCTCGTGCAGGTACACGTCGGGAGGTGCAGCAGGGTTGGAGGGCATCCCCAGCGGCGTTGAAACCACGTCGGACCACTGATACACACCGACATGCGCTGCTGCGTGTCGGCTGTACGCTTTCCTCATCGCTCCTAGCACTCCCACACTACAGCACCACGCACCCGCCGCCGCCGCTGGGCCAAGCATGGGCTGGCGATCGCCGTCGTGAGATCGTCTCGCTGCCCGACCGCCCGCCAGTCGGAAAGGCCTCTCTCCCTCCCCCTCGTGGCACCCCTCCCGTTTGCCGCTGGATATGTGGCGTGCTATCGCGAGCACCAACTGACTGACCACCTTCCTTCCACGCTCCCTCGCACGCACGCGCCTGCCGCTCGTTTGCACCGCTGCTGCCGCTCTTTAAGCTTCGCACCTCGCCAGTCAGTCGCTACGGGCCTTCTCTTTCGTCTGTCGGAGCCCTGCCATCACCGCCAGCGCGCACGCCGGGGCCATTGATCGTTGCGTGCAGCCTCCACATGGATTGAGAGCTTCCCCCCGAGTCACGAGCCCCGTCCCGTCGAGGCATATTGCACTCCTCTCCGCCCACCTCGCCGCTCGGCATGGACAGCTCGCAGAGCTACGACAATGCGCCTCATTCCACCTCGCGGATACACAGGCAGAGGTCCAACCACGGTCTCCGCGCAGCCAGTCACGGCCAACCGTTCTCAATGTCCAGTGCTCCTCAGGATCTCCCGGTGAGGAGTAGCGGTGGCTTTGGTGAGGGAGTCAAAGCTCGAAAGGGCTCAATACGCAGTGCCGTCCGCAAGATATTTGGTCGTCGCTCACGAGATTCCATCAGCCATGGCCCTATCGATGCAGACCCACCCCAGACGGCGTCCAGACACGCCTACCACAAAAGCGAGCCACCGGTGCCCATGCCATCACAGCCCGAGGTGCCAGAACCTCACGAATATGACAGCTCTGCTTCCCATGCGTTTGCCACAGCCTACCCGGCTAGTCGGCCGAGCTTTAGTCGAACCACGTCTCCCTATGCACTCCAGTTCCCAAACAGTGTCCGACTGAAGCCAATGGATCTTGGCCACCAATTTTCATCTCCTCCACAGCCCCTCAGACGTCGGAAGACCTTACCGAATATGCTTCCGGAAGAACAAGACCACGTGAACGACGAGCATGTAACGAAGGAGACCAGCGAGGAACCCATGCCGCCTCCGGATAGAGTGGGTGATGCCACCGCTGCAAAGAGCATCGCGGAACTCATCAAGAGGGACAGGAGGAAATCGAGAAGCACAGATGATCTGCAAGCGACTGCCGCTAGAGAGCACAGTGTGCCACGCAAGAGAAGTGAGGAGATTAGATACTGGCGCGAGAGCTTCCAGCCAGATGCCCTACGGGCAAGTGGTTTCGCAACGCAGCCCTCGTCGAGAGGCCAGATATCGGCCGCACGCCCATCGATGTCTCGAGGAAGCGAACGACGAGACGTGCAGACCCCTCCTACACCGCCACGCGAGGTAGAAAGTCATTCCAAACCTGCGACCATGAAGAGCAGTCCACCACGCTATCGTGGAGGCCCCACATCATTGCATGGAGACTCACAAAGACCTTCCTCTGCCGTTGATACGGAAATGTCAAAGGATTTGGAGGACCGAGTAGCGAAGCTCGAAGCGGGCCTGCAAAATTTTCAAAGGTCTTTACAGAAGCTCACAGCTGACCGCAATCGAAGAACCATCGTGATGAGTGGTGGCCTGACGAATCGAGGCAGTTCTGGTGACATGCGGACACCGAGCATGCTCGCCGAAACACTCGCGGACCCTCTAGAGCCCTCGAATTATGAATACGAATACGGCCATACAATGCGTCCAGTGACGTCCGCACAACCACCACTCGCGGCATCAGTGCACGATGATTCTGAGACGGAAACACACGAAGTGAACCATCCCAAATCTCATCGTGGCCCACTGAACAGCCACGCTCCTACTCCGCCGCGATCGGCCGAGCTCCGACCAGAACCGGAAAGAGCGGCCACTCCACAGACAAGCTCTGCGACAATGGCAGCCGTAACACCCGGCACGATGGAATCAAGCGGTGGCGCCCATCCCCCGGAATGGACGTTCCGCTCCCTGTACCAGATGCTGTCCGATGAACGCTCGGCGCGGCGGAAACTTGAAACCCAGCTCAAGGGGCTACGCCAAGAGATTTCGGAATTGCATAGCCAGGTCAATTCAACGTCGACTCTACAGAGTACCAGAAGCAGCTATATGCTGGCTGGATCATCGAGCCGCTTGCAAGATTTGTTGCGCGAGACGGGTGAGGGCAGCCCACCTAGTGCATCCCCACGATCACTCAAACGGCAGTCGGGCTTCTCTGCTCACTCTACGGGCGGCGCAGCGCCGGTAGTGAGCCGCTTCAGCGGCTCTGACAGCGAAGCCCTGACGCAGGAATTTGCTCACGAGAGCGATGAACTGGAGACGCCGAACGATGCGTACAGAACGCCGCTCGAGGAGCGCAGCAAGTGGAGTATTGCCAGTAAGGACAACGAAATGTTCTAAGTGCTGACAATCCACAACACATTCGGTCGATTTGATGCATTTGCAGGACGTTACTACCCAGTAGTGCGCAACAAATAAGCAGCGCTACGTGTACGACCCGAACGACGATACCCCAAGAATCTTATTTGTGTATTTATTCATCCTTTTCAAGTAGTTCTATCAGCAGCCTTGTGCGCTGAGGCATTCGCTGCCCACAATTTTATTTTGCTACCATCGGAACGCGCATTTCATCATGTCTCACTTCTTATCGAGCTTCATGTTGGCAAATGGATACAAAGCGATCCCGGCATGCTTACGATACTCTGTGGCCACGTGCGGACATGGGCATCACACGGCGAGCGGAGATGTCCCACGTACCTGGGTTGGGCACACAGTGGACAACCCTGTCGTAGTCCGCTCTGGTGCTACGACCTCGTGTTGGTGCGGAGACAGAGACTTGCTGATGTGGCTGTGCCGGCCCTCGTATGACGCGTAAGGGCTCTTGTGGTGCTTGCTGACCCTTGATCGTTGATGCCCAATCTTGAGAGGCTACGGAGCATAGTCTTCTCTATGATTACGGACAGACTGCTGGCTGAGAGTTGTGGCTACGCGATTTGAGCAGTACGTCGGAAATTGTAAACGTCTGATCTATTGTCACCGATCAATCGTTCTGCTCAAGATGGTCTCCTACAACTACTGCGGATTCCGCATATCATCTTAGCCATCAGGTCTCCGCATAGATCTGATCGCTGTGACATGGATGGAATGGCGAACGTGTGGAGGTGGCGCCATTAGCGTCTTGTTGGCGGCTGTGACGGTGAGGCCCAATCTGGGGAAGAGCTTGTATTCACTGGAGTGGATATTGCGATGCTGCCGACAACCTATAGCAGGAGAATTGCTAATGATCCTAGTCAATAACAGATGCATTATGCTGCTCACCTGCTCATTCTCCGGTATGAAGCGCCTGTCTCTCCAGAAATATGGAGGGCTCACTGCTCACGAGCTGAGACATCCGTATCGCGGCGCTGCAGAGGTTCGCTTGGAGACGGACTGGAAAGTGGTGTAAGGTCCACACTCGAAGAGTGCTTACGTATTATACACAGTATTGTACACTCACAGTTTCTCGCAGTACTCTGCGATCCTCTGTGGCAACTGCGCAACTGGCACATTTTCTTTCACTCCCAGCCTTCGACACTGCAATTCGACTGCTCGTTCGCTACCCCAAGCCTTCCCCAGCACAATGATGAATGGGTAGCCCACAAGATCTGCATCATTGAGCTTCCAGCCGAATGGTCGGTCTCTGTCGTCTATCACCGCATCTGGAGGGGCAGCGCGAGTTCTAGGGCCGGACAAGAACTGAGACAGCAGGCCCTTCATCAGCGTGTCGTAGACTTCGCGAGTGTCTTCGGGAGGCGTCTTGCCTGCTCCTACGATGACAGTGCTGAACGGCGCGATGGCGAGCGGCCAATTCAGCCCACGTTGGTCTGCGAGAAGAGACGCTGCTGCGCCGATCAACCGTGAAACACCAATGCCATGGCAACCCATCTCGATGTCAACGTGAGTGTTATCCTCTGCCTGTACGGCAGCTTCAAGTGGCTTGCTGTATCGTGTTCCAAGATGGAACGTGTGCCCTATCTCGACAGCTTTATGCAGTTGTATTGACGGGGAGTCGCACTTTGGGCATTGGTCGCCTTCGCGCTGTTTGGTCAGGAGGAATGGCGCTGACAGAATTTCGCCATCTGCTGTGTCATCCGTAATATGTTCTTCGAGCACTCGTGGGTCCCGTATGGAAATGATAGCTGGCATCTCCAGTTCGCCTTCCGAGAGAAAATCGCTGCTTTCTTCGTGCCAGTCCTGTACGCTGAACGGAGACGTGTCGAGGTCCGGGACGAGTTTTTTGAGCGCATGAGTGTTTAATTCGTAGTCTCCTTGCGGCAGGTAGACGTTCACGATGCTCGCCGTTCGAGCGCGACCGTTGCGTATCTCTGTAGTCCTGCCCGTCCATAGTGTACAGCCGCGTTCAATGATGGATTGCTGCGGCTGGTACTTTGCGAAACACACCTCCTCGTTCATTGACAAGTCACAGTTGCCGCATTTGACGATGGTGTCCTCTCCTCTGGATGAAGCAAAGTGGTACTCGTGACTGTGTGTCCCACCCATATTGCCCGAATCCGCAGTGGCGACGAGAAATGGCAAATTGAGCTCGGTCAAGAAAGCTCTGTAAGCTTTCGAAACAGCATCGTACGTCTGCATGGCTTGTTCGGAAGTGAGGTCGAACGTGTATAGGTCTTTCATCACGAACTCTCGTCCACGGAGGAGCCCTTGCCGCGGACGTGCTTCATCGCGGTACTTTCGGGTAATTTGGTATAGCCGCAGCGGCAGGTCCTTGTAAGAATGCACCGCGTTTTTGACAATGGTAGTGATCTCTTCCTCGTGCGTCGGCGCAAGCAGGAACTTGGCGTCCTTACGATCCCGGAGTTGGAACAATTCTTTGTCGCGGCCATCCAGCCGACCAGACTTCTCCCACAAATCTGTCGATGACAAGGAAGATAATGACACCTTTGCTGCTCCGACACTCTGCATGTGCTTGTCGATCATATGCTCGACCTTGTCTAACACGCGCAAACCAAGGGGCAAAAGGTGGAAAATGCCAGATTGGGCTTGACGCAGGAAGCCGGCTCGGATGAGCAGGTCGTGGCCATCTTCACCAACAGCTTCATTGATCCCCTTCTTCGGGGCCTGAGTGGGCGTCCAGAAATTGCTCAAGCGGTTGCGTCCATCAACCTGCGTCCTGCTTAGCCTGCTGCGCTCGGCGATAGAGAGATGGCCAGCCTACGTGAATTGTGCGCCTTGATGTAGTCCGGACGCGGACAGTTTGGGAAGGAGCAGTCCGCCATAATGTGCAGATCCGCAGACGGACTGCGGACATTTAGAGATGCTTCAGCGCAATAGGCAGTGACGGTTCATCAGGCTGTAAAGACAGAAACCGGGAACAACACTGCTTCTCTGCTCTCTGCCTTGCGCAACGTCTTCGAGGCACTCCAGATCGAAAAGCGAGGCAGGCGTGTGATTGAAGCCCCGATGAGAGATCGAATCCCCGTTTTGTTGTCTGCAAGTAGGTCGGCTCGGAAGTGTCGCGAGGTTCGCGTCTCGGCATGCAGGTTTATCCGCGCCGACGTCCATCTCGAAAAAGTCTCGAGGTCTTGAGCTGTCGGCTGAACGAAGAAACTCAGCTCCTGCACCACTCGTCAACATGAGCGCCAAACGAAAGTCGTTCGACCACGATCCGCGAGCGAAGCGAGACGATGGGCGGCCCCAGAAAAAGCCCCGCCAAGAGCGGGCAAAGAAGGAAGACAAGCCCGCTCTGCTCTTCCCTCCTCGGCCAGACTGGCATGCTGCAGAACTGCCGCCGCTTGAAGCTCGCGAGGCCAAAGACTTGCCATCGCAGCGAACGATCGAAAACCTTCTGCAGTATGCCACTGCGCTACTGGAAGCCGAGGACACCGCGTACAACGATGGCCACCTCACCGGGTCGTCCTCGCACAAGTTCTTGTCGACCATCATGGCAAGCGGAACGCTGGAGGACAAAGTCTCGGCCTTGACACTGCTGGTGCAAGAATCGCCGCTACATACAATGAAGGCGTTCGACAACCTTTTGAACCTATCACGGAAAAAGAGCAGGAACCAGGCGTTGATGGCTGTCGCGGCGTTGAAGGACATGCTGGGCCAGGGAAATGTACTGCCCAGCAACCGCAAGCTGAGGCCGTTCGGTAAGCAACAGGGACTTCTTGCAGCGCTGCAAGGGAAGGATGCGAGGTGGAACAATGGCGACCCTCTGCCCGGAGGTCTTCAAAAGGAGCATTTGGTCATGTGGGCGTTTGAGGATTGGCTGAAGAAGAAATACTTTGAGCTGCTCGCGATACTGGAGACATGGTGCAACGATGAGATTGAGTATTCGCGACAACGAGCGTTGACCTACATCTGGGAACTGCTCAAGGACAAGCCGGAGCAGGAGGAGAACTTGCTGCGGTTACTGGTGAACAAGCTTGGAGATACAGAACGGAAGGTTGCTTCACGGGCGTCGCATCTACTGCTCCAACTCGAAAATACCCATCCTGCCATGAAGCTCATTATCACCAACTCCATCGAAGCAGATTGTCTGTACCGGCCTGGACAGAGCGACCACGCCAAGTACTATGCCATTATCACGTTGAATCAGACAATTCTGAGTCGTAAGGATGAGGACCTGGCAAACCGGCTACTCGATATCTACTTCGGGCTATTCGTTCAATTACTAAAGCCGACCGAGGCAAAGAAGTTGGGCCTGGACATCGCATCGATCAACGGAAAGACCCAAGGCGGAGGCGGCAAGGCAGGCAAGATGGCTGCAAAGAAGCGCAAAGCTGAGGAAAAGAAAGAAGAGGCCGCTGTGCAATTCCACGATAAAATGATCTCTCAAGTCCTGGCGGGTGTCAATCGTGCGTTTGCCTTCGCAGACACGAGCGACCCCCATTTTGAAAAGCAGCTGGATACTGTCTTTCGCGTTGCTCATTCGGCCAACTTCAATACCAGCGTGCAAGCGCTTATGTTGTTGCAGCAGATCTCGTCGAGGAAGCATCTGGGTGCGGACAGGTTCTACCGCACATTGTACGAAAGCCTGCTCGACCCTCGCCTGTTCAACAGTAGCAAGCAGGTCATGTACCTCAACCTCTTGTACAAGAGCCTCAAGTCAGATCTTAACGCCAAGCGTGTGCAAGCTTTCGTTAAGCGCATGCTCCAAATCATTACCATGCACGAACCAGCTTTCGCCTGCGGCGTGCTGTACCTTATCCACGAGCTCGAGGTCACCTTTCCCAGCATACGGAAGATGATCACGGAGCCTGAAGTTGCTGACGAAGATGAAGAGGAGCATTTCGTCGACGTGCCCGAAGAGGGAGATCACAATCCGAATGCCTCAACATCGGGCGATCACAAAGTTCTCTACGACCCTCGAAAACGTAACCCTGAGCATGCGCAAGCTGAACGGACCTGTCTTTGGGATATTTTGCCTCTCTTACGCCATTTTCATCCTTCCGTCACGCTCTTCGCAGAGGCTGTGCACGGAACCAAGGAGATGCCGCCTAAGCCAGATCCGACTCAACATACACTCATGCACTTCCTTGACCGGTTCGTGTATCGCAATCCTAAGACGAAGCAAGAGAAGGCGCACGGCAGTTCGATCATGCAACCGCTTGCAGGTGCCAAAGCTGCTGACCTTCTCGTCAAACCTGGTGATCCCAGCCAGAGAGCACCACTTAACAACGAAGCATTCTGGGCCAAGAAGTTGGATGACGTGGCCGCCGATGAGGTGTTCTTTCACAACTACTTCAACGCTGCCGGTAATGCGAAGAAGAAACCCGCCAAGGAGAAGAAGCAACGTGATCCTGAGGATAGCGAGGATGAAGATGCAATGGAAGATCAAATCTGGGAAGCAATCGCGAATTCTCGACCAGAAGTTGAAGGGCCAGGATCTGATGATGACTTATCAATGGGCGATCTTGAGAGCTTGTCGGGTGGCAGTGATGGCGACGAGTCAGAGGGCGGCATCGATCTCGGCGGTGAAGATGGGGAGGCGGCCACGGATCTGGACGCTTTCGCCGACATGGATGGTTTCGCGGGTGAGCAGTCTGACGATGAGGACCTCGGCAGCGATGCGATGCCGGACTTGGACGATGACGACGAGGATGCCATGTTGGGAGACGACGATGAGATACCGTTCGATGGCTTTGCCGGGGAAGATTCAGACCAGGCAGAAACGAATGCTGCCAGGAACAAGAAGAAGAGGGCGGAGAAGAAGAAGCTCAAGAGCTTACCGGTGTTCGCAAGTGCTGAAGACTATGCGAAATTGATAGGTGACGATGATGAGTTGTGAGGGAATAATGTTAGTGCACTACCAGCCGGCTGCAAACAAGAGGCAACAACGGTGTCGTCCCTGATATCTCGAACAAAGCTATAGCTCATAGTGTGCAGCTATTCTGGCCCACATGCCTGTGTATAGACGGAGCAGTCTGTAAGTGTTCACTCTCCCCAGACTCCAAATACGATGGCGCATCTGAACCCGATCTGTATGGGGCTTCGATGATAAGACTCCACACGACGGGGGTCTGGGAGGACGGATTGCAGCTTAAGCAAGTGAAGCTGGCCACGCCAGGCAAAAGTAATCAACGAGTCTGAGCACAGCACTAATTAGCTCTCTTTGCGGTGTTTCGGGCAAGTAGAAGGCGGATTCAGGCTGTATGGTGCCCAACATCGGTTCATCCACATGCCGAGTCCACAGGTAGCAGGAGGCTCGACGGCGGTATAGCGGTGGCGCTTCCGCCCGCACGTGCGTCTTGTAGTATTTAATCGCACATGCACCTGATCTGCTTTCGTATGCGCTCTGCCTGGTTCTCGTCCACCACGCGACATGCTCGCATTCGTGGCATTTTGGCAGGGCTGCGAACGTTGAGGTTCCAATGGCTGCCAAGACCGGCACTGGGTGTCAAAATGACGCCGGAGACGAGACGAGGGCTGTGATGGCACGGTCAGCATGTGGCCACCGCCATCCCATCAGTCCCTCGCCCTCGCCCTGATGTCGCCGCAAACACGCCGAAAGGCTCTGTTGCAATCAGGCACGACACAGCATTCACCCGGTCGTCCTTGGCCTGATGGCGCCGCCAGCACATATAACAGCACCACCCCGACTCCCGCAACCACAAAGGCCCTCCGACTCCCTCTCTGCGAGCCCATTCATCGATCGCATTCACGACAGGACCCCCTGCGTAGCCCGTGGCAGGCGCAGCGCTGCATGGCGAGATCGGGCTTCGTCACCGACGCTTCTCGTACGAACGATCCACTGTTTTTTTTCCCAGCGAAAACCTCAAACAGCAGCGCCAATCCCAACCCTCGAGGCCCGATGGCGACAGGTGAGCACGGCGCGGCGTGATCTGGACAGCGACGACTCGCACAGTACTCCATGGTAGAGGCTGCCACGGTTTTCGACGACCTTCCAGTCCAGCTGCAGCCAGAAGGGGCGCAAATTCACCGCACGCCAGGCCACTCCCAAACGCGTCAGTTTCGCCGTTGGGACTCCAGCGACAGCGATGCGGCCGCGCAGAGACGACTTCGGGCCGAAAGATGAGCGGCTTATGCAAGCCATTGCTGCAGCCCTACGAGCCTACGAGGGCTAGCACCTCGTCAATCTGAGGGCGGGCGCGCCCGCCGGTAGTTTCGCCTTGAGCTTCTCAAGCTGGACGCGCCAGACAGCGAGCGGCGCTGTGATTCGCCCGCCGCTGGCCACGCCTCGCGCCCGCCTGTAGCCGGCGGGCGCTGGACGATGCCCAGGAAAAAAAGTCTCTGCAGCGCTCGCGCCGCCGAGTGCCCTGGCGCATGCACGCTTCGACCACGCCGCATAGCGTCATGCCGTCTTGACGTTCTCTAAGCTTCCTGCAGCGCTCCGTCCCTATGGTCGACGTGCATACCGTAACTACTGGTGGGTGGGGACTGCGTTGGGATGCTCGCTCTTTCTGCCATGTCAACATGCGCAAGTCCTCCGGCGCCGGCCTGTCCAGCCTGTCTGCCATCTCTCGTCTGGCGTGTCTCTTCATCCTACACCCTCCAGATCACCCCTCTCTTATTGGACCTCTCTCAATCTTCGTTCTAGGCGCCGCACGGCACGACCAATGACCCTGTGAGGCGCGGGGAAATACCATCGCTCCGCTACAGTCCTCGCGCGTGCACCAGGTCGTCACCTTTAACCTTGTGCATCCTGCTGCTTATTACATGTCCGAGTGCTCATGCTGATCTCCACACTGAACGGCCCTGTAGAGGTGTCTGTCTCCTCGAGAGGGCTCAAGCACGCTGGGACCATGCCGGAGTCGTCATCCTCGTCTGCAGCGCCACTACCCACGACCGCGAAACGGGCCTGCGACGCCTGCCATCGGAGAAAGGTCAAGTGCATCGGGGACGGCACGCGGCCATGCAAGAACTGCACGTCTGCCGGTCTCACGTGTACCTACAATGCCATCCCTCAGTACGTTCCCGTGTTGCCACACTCGAGGCACCTCTACTGACATCCACCAAGGAAGAAGGGCCCAAAGGGGTCGAGGGCGAAGGTCATCTCTGAGCTTCGAGAGACTCAGCGACAATCACAGCTGGCGGCGAGACGACATGGTCTGGATTTCGAGAGCCCGCCTCACTCGCCGGCCCACCTGAGGAAGGCTGGCTTGCTGTCGATGAAGATGATCACGACTTGCGTCGACTACTATTTCATTCACATGTATCCCACTCAGCCCATCCTCCATCGTCAGAAGGTCGGCGAGACCATTGGCCAGATGGAAACCAGCGCTGAAGCATACTGTCTTGTGGTATCATTGTGCGCCTACATGATGATTCAACCAAACATGGTCATGCCACCCGACGCCTTTGATGGACTGGAAATCGCACCACAACCGAGCTTGCAGCTAGGCCACGCGTTGCTACAGGAAGCCTTACGAGTGCGCAAGGGCTGCAACTACATTGAGAACCCAACGGTGTGGTCGGTCATTACTTCGTTCTTCTTCTTCGGCAGCTATTTCTGCCTGGACCGACACAATACAGCGTGGTTCCACTTGCGGGAGGCGACGACACTGGCCCAGATCATGGGCATGCACGAGGAGGCGAACTACCAGTCCACGGACATCATTGAGAGCTCGCGAAGGAGAAGATTGTACTGGCTCCTGTTTGTGACGGAACGTGCTTATGCGCTGCAACAACACAAACCGCTGACTCTGCACGCGACCATCAACCTTCCGACCCTGGACGAGGACCCGGCTGAAACGGTGGAGCTGAACGGTTTCATTCATTTGGTAAACCTATTCCGACCATTTGATGATACCTTTGTAGGTCTCTGGAACAAGGCCCGGGTGGGATGTACAACCGAGTGGCTTGCACGATTGCAACAACAGCTTTCAGATGCTTTGCCAACGTACCTCTCGTGCACGGAAACACAGGCTGTCGACTTGCGGTGCTCGCAACAGTGGCTTCGAACCATGGTATGGCAGCTCTCCATCAGCCACGGCTTTTTATCTTCGGCGGCAGCAGATCATGCTATGAGCTTCAAATATCCAATAGAAGTCTCCCGCGACCTGGTTCAGTCGACGTCGCAATTCACGCAATCTGCAATGGAGGTACATGGCATTGGGCTTGTGGAAAAATTGTTCGATGTCGCATGCACCCTGACAGACGTGATGTCTGTAATACCACATGAGCAATACACCTTCGAATTCGGCCCACGAGATTATCTGAACCAGCTGATGACATTGATCAACACGCTCAGAGGTGGACAACAGAGGTACATGCCTCTACTGATGCAAAAGATCAACGACACTATGCCAAATGTCCCAGGATACGCAATTCCGAGCGCCGTGCCGCCCAGTCTTAGGAGCGAGGAGGCGTATGATGGAAGTCATTCTAGCGCGCAGAACAGCCACGACAGCACACCATTTGGAAGTCCGTTGAGCCCAAGTGGGCCACCTTTTGCACCGGTCACAAGTTACCATGCGGAAATGCAACAATACAGTGGAATGCCCGTCAGCAGCGCGCCCGTCTCTAACTCCGGCGACATGTTTGACTCAAGCAGCGCCTATGGGATGTCTGCAGCAGAGCAGGTGCTCCGGGGAAAGTACGAGCGTGGATGAGAAAGAGCGGAGTTCCAGTCAGAGACACGTAGAGACGTGCCGTGGATGGCAACTATTCCACCCCGTGGACACATGAAAGATATGGACATGCGCGTGCAGACGCAATTGCGCCTACGGCCGGTGCTCCTCGTCGTGCCCACGATGCTTCGAGGGGTCTGTCCCTCTCGATCAGCTGGGCACGACCTCAGAACAACGAAATTCGCAACGAAAGGGCACTTTATGCCAACGAACTCGCAGAAGCTGTGTTCATCGACCGCACGATTTGTCGCTCACTAAATATGAACGCTCAGCGTTTACGTTGCAGCGAAGTGCTTCGTCCAGAATCTCGAAATGCGCCGGCCTATAATTTGCGCTGTCGCGGTTCCATCGGCACCCAAGGAGCACGATGTCATTCGCTTTCAAAAAGCAACATGGCCGTGCGTGACTGCCCACAGACGGAAAACGGTAAACGAAGGACCAAGGCCGGTCTTCAGACAAGTGGACTGCGAGATCGACGGTAGTGGTATCGATCTTGCGAGTGTGGACGCCATGGGCCAATAGCAGCGAAAGGAAAGTCACAATCTCTCCTCGCCGCTGCACGATCCAAGAAGTCAATCTTGCTTCACCGCTGAGGGATCCCGACGTGGCGCGATTGCTTGTTGTCGGAAACGGATGCCGTGGTGTCACATGGGGCAAGACTTGCGCGAAGAAAGAGCAGTCATGCATACTAGTATAGTGCAATGCGCAAAGCTAAGAACGTGTGGCTTCGATTTTCCCAAAACGGTGAATGAAAAGCGCAGATGGCGGCGGGGTTTTGAAGGATCTCCATCGTCAGGCGTGCATTCTTGGGGCTAAAACTACTATCAAAGCGCAATGACGACTATGAGGCATGAACGAGTCGTGTGCCAAACGATCAACACGTGTATCATCAGATCGTACCCGTGTTGATATCACACTAGCAGTGTTCGCATTTCCCGTCTCATGCACTTTGTAGCTTGCGCCGATATGTTGAGCTCTTACGGCAGAACAGCACTTGGTGAGCCTTGAAGTTTAGCGAATATCTGGGGCAAGCCACGAGTGGCATGAGCTTTCAGCCTCTGTGACCTTCCGTGGAAGCTTTGTTGACGGCGCAAAGAGGCTTGACGCTGGCTTGCAGGGCCACATCTAGCACTGTTGAGAAGAGGCAAGGCTTCACAACTGTAGCGTTCGAGGCGTTCGGTGCCGAAAGCTCACCAAATTTTGAGCTGGGCGCTATGCTGCTCGAGCAGTGAGCGCTCGTACGAGCAAGGGAACAGGTAGTTCTGCACATGCCATATTGAGAACAGGCGCTGGAGACTGGAGAGTTCCGGTGAACAGTAATTTGTGTTGGGGCTACGAATATCTAGACAGTTCCTATAGGAGGTAGGCTGGAACGGCCACGACTCTAAGCTGCGTCAGCTCATCAACAGACACAAATGCTACAACATAATGCTCGGAACGAACAATCCAGTAGCACCTGTGGCATCGGCTCTATCGCCGTCCTATTGAACTCGATACCCCCCTGCGCAATCCCACATGACAGTATTGTCGATCGTGAGAGCATGTTCTCCGGCGCCAGCGGTTAGATAGAATATGTACCTTGAGACAAAAGCCTCCACGAAGCAGAGACCCTTCTGCAGAGATCGCGTCATCGTTCGGACAAGTTCATCCACTGATGCATCGCTGAGAGGTGCCGAAGGGGGCAATGGTCGCGCCGGGAGATCTTGTCCATATTCTGGCATCAGACGTCGCCAAGACCAACCGCCAGGACGCCTAGTTGCTGACAGCAAAACGGAAACTGGGGAATACGCTCACTTTGTGATATCTCTCGCCCACTGGGTTCCGAAACTGCCTCCCTTGTCGAGACAGGTTGCCTTAGCTACGCTGCACAAGGCGGAGATACGAGAATTGAAGGGCATTCGAGTTCCATGGGTATAGGAGCAAGGAGTCTCAGTCCTGGTTTCTATTTTGCTTTCCGGCAGTAGGACGCGTACCACCTTCGATCTCTTTTGGGAATCTCCAAATTTTGCCCCCG
The DNA here is from genome assembly GCA_005356885.1 of Cercospora cf. flagellaris. Taxonomy (NCBI): domain Eukaryota; kingdom Fungi; phylum Ascomycota; class Dothideomycetes; order Mycosphaerellales; family Mycosphaerellaceae; genus Cercospora; species Cercospora cf. flagellaris. Next base: position 1,989,922 of record RJLU01000001.1, on the reverse strand, counting down.
GTCATCGCCGGCAGGTGGGAGAACTGTGGACAGGAGTAGGACAGTTGTCTGCGGGTTCAAGCATACCTCTTCGCTAAACTAGGAAAACCGAGCGTCTCCTGACTCTTCTCCAGAGAAGTAGAGAAGCCAGCCAGAAGGTGAACATGCCTCTGACAACTCTCTGTGGAACGATCATCCCTCTGCGCTAAGTTGAGCAGCAGAGACCTCCCTCTAATCCGCGGGAGAACTCGATGACTTCTGACGATCAAAGATAACCGTGGATACCTCTGAATGCAACGACCTCTGTGTGCAAGCGCCTAACTAGATTGGCTCCCGATCCATGAGAAGCTTTGCTGATTGGCTTAGCGAACTGCGTTTGCATTCAGAGGTAGTTGCATTCAGAGGTATCCACGGTGATACGCCGGGCCTAGGGTCGACGTTTCTCACACGTCTCTCTTCAGCCCACATGCTAGCCGTGGAGAAACTAGCAAGCAGAGAAACATCGTGCACTCGCAAACAGCTGTGATTCCTGAAGATGGCTTTGAAACGCAAGCTCTTATAATGTCAAGTGGCCTACCGGCGGAGAGCGAAATGGAAACCAGAGTCAACACCGCGCACCTCCCTCGCGAACCCGAGTACTTCATCCCTCCTCATATCTCTGCCTTTCGGAGCCTGTTCAAGGCACTATGCCTCGCGAAGCGACATAGGCGCATTTTCAGAGTTACGGCGAGAGAACAAAACTTGTCGTTGTTCCCCAATTTTCCATACTGATGCCCACAATTTTGGGCTAGGCTCCGACGACTTCGGCTCATGTAAGACGGGGTCGCGTCCATAGAACACCAGCGACAATAGATCGTCGTATGAGAGGTATGTCATGTTGAAAGTACTCTAGCTGTGTATTTCTCAGCAGCAATGTACGAATGCTGCGCCTATCGTCACGCTTCACAAGCTCGTATAAAAACGCAGCGGCGATGCCCATGCTGCTGGTACGGCGGAGAGCCCGGGAGGTCCGCCGGAGCATGCCAGAGAGCGTGGAGTGAAGAGCAAATAGGCTGGCCAGCAAGAGCTAGCGGGCGCAACTGGTGATGCGACGGATTCGAAGCCACTGAAGGGGGAGGGTGATGATGGCAGTGGAAGAAGAAGCAGTCACATCGCGTCCCTGCAGAGATCGCGTACCTGCAGCGGGCCCAAGCGCCCGGATCTGACCTCATCGATTTCGAACTCTCCTTGACCACAAAGCGCCTTCGTCGGCCACGCTCTACACCTCACTCCAATATTCGTGACTGGCAGACTGTCCGTTCAGACTCTCTTCGATTGCTGTCTCGCACGTCGCATCTTGGGGCTCATAAAGTGGCTTGTCAGCTCCTCCGCCATCGAGCTTTATTGCCACCGCTATATAGGCCAACATCGTTTCGATCCTTGCCTTTCAATTTCATTCAGCCCGCGCCATCAAAGGCGCAATGGCCAGAGCAACTCGTGCTTCCGCGGCTAAGGCGAAGAGTGAAGTAGAGCCACAACAGCTCTCCAGTCCACCGACCACTCCAGTCGCTGCGAAGGCAAGAAAAGCGCAATCTTCGTCCAAAAAGGCTGGCAATGCCTCTGTCAAAGTGAAGGACGAACCAATCACTCCATCAAATACTTCCAAAAAGAGGTCGAGGAAGTCTTTCAAGCAAGAGAATGTTGACGACGATGAGTTGCCACACAATCTTGGCACCACTCTTCCGACGCCTGACCAGGAAGAGCATGATGACAAAGCACCACCAAAGAAGCGCACTCGTCGATCTGGACCAGTCAAGGAAGAGTCACCCGTAAAACTTGAAACGACAGAAGAACCAAGCTCTGCGAAGAAGACCCCAAAGAAAGCCAAACTGGCTCTGAATCACGGCGTTTCGCCCTTCCCCGACTATGCGCGTCCAACAAGGGAGGAGTGCGAAGAGGTTGTGCGTATTCTGGAGAAGAAGCATGGCAAAGTGACTGTGCCCAAGGCCATCCCACCACCCTCGTTGGACGTCGCCGGTTGTGGAGAAGTGCCATCAGTCTTGGATGCACTCATCAGGACCCGATTGAGTGCCAATACGACAAATAGCAATTCCAGTACTGCGTTCAGGGGACTCGTCAATCGGTTTGGCACGCTTAAAGAGGGTATTGGTAAAGGCAGTGTGGATTGGAATGCGGTCCGCCTGGCTCCGCAACAAGAGGTATTCAAGGCAATCGAACGTGGAGGCCTGGCCAATGTCAAGTCCAAAGACATCAAGAACATCCTGCAGATGGTGTATGAGGAGAACCAAGAGAGGAAAGCTGCATTAGCTAAATCGAGCGAGGATGTAGCAGGCGCTCAGAATGAAACGGAGGGCGAAAAGCAAGAGGAGATCGACAAGGCTGAGCAGGAGATCATCTCACTTGATCATCTGCACGCAATGAGCACAAGCGATGCCATCGACAAGATGATCACATACCCTGGAATCGGCGCCAAGACGGCTTCATGTGTTGCGCTGTTCTGCTTGCAACGCCCGTCCTTCGCGGTGGACACTCACGTCTTTCGCCTGGTGCAGTATCTGGGCTGGGTACCAAAGTCGACCAAGAAAGGACAACCGAAAGTGGACAGAAACACCACATACTCTCATTGCGACGCAAGGATTCCGGATGAATACAAGTACAAGCTGCACTACTTGCTGATCAAGCACGGAAAGACCTGCCCTCGATGTCGAGCGGCAACTGGACAGTCGAGTGAAGGCTGGAATGAGGGTTGTCCGATCGAGCATCTTGTCAAGAGACACGGAGATAAGAAAGGTGGCGTATCCGTGGCCGCAAGGAAGAAGGCGATGCAAGATGCAGATGAGGACGAAGTGTCTGGATATGATGCGCCAGAAAGCCCCGAGGGTCAGCCTGATAGTCCTGAGCTGAGCGATCACCCCTCAGGCGTGGAGTGAGCAGCGAGCAACATTAGAAGCTGGTGAGCTCTTCTTGAGCAAGAGTAACGATGAGCGTACTTTGCCAGACAGAACGCCGCAGACAGTCTGAAACTGCATGATTGTATGCGGAGGCGTCCATTTCTGAGAACCATCCAGGAACACGTCTCGACCCATTGGCACGCTGGGTGGCTTGCGAAAAGACCAAATATCAGAGCATGCTGAAATGTCTGGACCCCATATCTGATGAGTCCTTGCAGGTTTCGCTGCTCGGGATCATGCTCAAGATATCTTGCGGGAACACGGAAATGCAGAAACTGAAGACTTCGTCGTCAACAACTGGAAAGGAATCACGATCTGTCTGGGAGAATTCAATTCGCTCATCTGCACGGACCTTATGAGCCACGCACAAGCCTCGTTCAGCGGCGAATCCTTGTCTCGAGGCGCAGGCAGACGTCATCGCTGTGGCTCCGCGGCATCATCGTCGTGAGGCCAGAAGTCGCGCCGCGGGCATTCAGCCTTACCAGGAGTGTCGCTAGGTCGCGCGATGCTGGTATAATAGCAACAGTTCGCAGTGTCGTGTTTGCTGCAAATTTTGGTTCTGAGTCTCTTCCATCTTGTACAAACCTCATACATCAGCCACACAGAGAACAACACTCGTACATACAATTATTAACTATTTATAGTCACAAGTCAGTCTTCACTTCCACCCCAGCATGTCGTACAGAAACTGACGAGCCATTCTGTAGGCATTGAAAATGGCGAAAAGTTCCAGCAGCGACGTTCTTCTCTATTTCCTCGCCATTTTTGTGCCTCCCGTGCCAGTATTCATCAAAAAAGCATGCGGCGCCGATCTACTCATCAACATTGCACTTTGTGTACTGGGTTGGATTCCGGGTGAGCGCTGGCGGAGCATTCAAAGGCTACAAACTGCAATGACTAACTTATGTCATCAGGTGTAATTCACGCGTGGTGGGTAATCTCAAGGACGGAGAAGCTAGTGGTACATTGAGGTGGTGAGGAGCACAGGCAATGATTCGATACATTGCCATAATGTGGTTGTGGGTGCTCAATTTGCTTACGATATCCAACTGGTTGCGCTCGCGAGACTCCCTGGCGTTGAGAATATAACCTTCTGCATGCAGCTTATGCGACGACACATTCACGATTACATCTAGCTTCCCCTTTTCCCTTGCAACATGTGACCACATTGCTTTCATATTCACAGACATGTGCATCTCACAAGGTCGACAAACTCTCCAGCAAACTCTTCGACAAACACTTCGACAAATGCGCGATGGCGGCAACATTTGGTTCAACTGATGACACCCTTGAACACTTTAAGGAGTGTCTCGAGAACAACACATTCGCCATTCAGGCCATCGCGAACGTTGTTCGCATACTCTTCAACGAACTTTCCGAACGCTCGATACATCGCTCTCCTTCCTCCAGACACATGCAAGACTGCACTTCCACAACTTGAGACGCAAGAATCTCCTCGAAGCCACGCTCAAACTCATAAAAGACAATCCGGGCACGGCGATAAAGACAATCATCACCGCCTTTCCCATTCTTTTTCCGAAACCATCCTGGACGTTGGTGTTGAGCATGGTCGGTCTGAGTACTCATGGTCCCACCGCGGGTAAGTGAGCGAAGAGACTATCAGTTTATGAAAGGGTCGAACATTGACAGTCTCCAATAGATGGATTTTTTGTGAGCATAGAGAATGCCATCAGTACGCCGCTACCCATGAAAATGATCCAAAGCGCCGTCGTGGGCGTCGGAAGAGGACAAGTCGCTATGAAGTGTATCGTGCGAAGTGTGTCGATCCTGGGAAAAGCCGTTGTCTTGGGAATGAGCGCAACGAACGACACGATCGGGAATGGTTGAGACATACAGGCCGAAACGTCTGTGAGCAGCACGTGAGCTCTCAAACATGATAGAAGCTGCCGCTTGGGTGAAGACACTCACTCCCAGGCATCTCTTTCTCCCACCCGAGCCCTGTTGTCGACAGCTCGCATCAGCCTTGAGTTCTCCGTAGAGAGATGCGCAACAATCGCCCTGAGCGACGAATCAATGATATGCAATACGAATTAGCAAGCGATGAACGATGAAGAAGGAACTCGCAAAAATGCCACCACCTGTATCGCTACGCTAATGCTACTGTCGAGCATAAAATCTTAGGGAACCACGAAACGCCGCGCTATTTACAGTCTCTCTTTGCGGCATCATTCATCAGCCATGTCACATTCAAAACCGCAACGCTTTCGTGATATCATACGGGTATTTCGAAGGCCAGCAAGTACGCGCAGGCGAAGAACAATAATCCAAGAAGGTAAAGTAGCCAACCAGATACCTTTCCTCGGCGAATTCATACAACCTCGACGTAGTTGCTTGGGAAGATGCCTTCCCGGTTTCCAATTCGTCCAGTCCACCAATCGGCTTCATTCTCAGTTCGCTTCACGATGTCGATTACATCGCCTTTCTTGAAGCCCAGATCGCCCGGCTGATCAGCTTCGAATGTGAACTTGGCAATAGCTTGTCCGGGTGACGCCGATGCTAGTTTACTGCCAAATGCAGGCTTTGGCGCTGAAGGACGACCGGGTGCAGGCCCTTTGCGGTCACTGTAGACGTATTCGGACTGATCGCCAATTGTGGATGATCGACTTCGAGATCCCATGGTGTCAAACGTCTCGTTCGGATTGGCACGGCCGTAGGTTGTCTGTTGGTCCGACCAAGTCGATGCGCGATTCGGTCCACCGAATTCGTTTTGTCGGAAGTCGCCAGTCCTCTGTGTCGGAATACCGGCGTTGTAGCCGTCGCCAGTCCGCCCTTGCCAGACCACGTCCTCATGGCTATCATCGTAGACCGGTACATCGTTGTACATCGCATCGTCTCTGAATGTACCTCCTACGCCCGCAAAGACCCTCGAGTTCAGCACTCTTGTAAGTGGCTCCGCTTGTGGAGGCACGGGCACGTTACCACCCAGCAGCTCCCTCGCAGTCAACTTGCGTCCATACATCTTTTCATTTGCATCTCTTCGCTCGATCAACACCGAGCCTTCCAAACTCACACCCGCAAAGAGACCTTTCGTCTTGCTGTATGCGAAAATGCCACTGACACTCTTCAAACTCGCGGCTCCAGCAGCTTCAGCATTACGCCCGACCGGTCCGGCAGCGATACTGACATTGCCTCCCAATGTCAAAGAGCCCACTTGCGAGAAGGTCTTGACGGCACTCGCATCGTTGAGAATAAAGACGAAATCCGTCAATTCGAATCCAATCTGTCCACCGAAACCGCCTCCGACTGTTCCAATGGCGCTCGGTGCTGACCATGTACCATCCGCAAGACGCGCTACCACGACACCCGATCCAAACCGCCCGGAGCCGAGGAAGCCGGCCTTGAAGACTGTGATGATGGCGAGGCCCTTGGCGTTGGCGAGAATGGAGGGCGGAATGACCTTGTCAGGTCCAAACGCTTGTCGCGGATCGATGAAGGATGCGAGAATACGTCCGCATTTTTTGCATTCGCCTGTTGTCGATCTGTTAGCAGCTGACGGAGAGGATGGCGGGGTGTGTGGCTACGCACTTCGCATCGACGAGGGCAGCGGGTTGTTGAGGAAGGGCGGCATGGTGGGCAATGAGGCGGGGGTATGGCGAGGGTGAGGAGGAGGAGAGGTCGGCGATGGGTAGTGAGTGGTGGATTATTAAGTGAGATGCCACTCCAGGCAGCGTCGTGGAAGTCGTCGAAGCGCAGCTTCCAAGACTGTGTGGCTGAGGGCTCACGCACGACACTGTTCGCATGACGTGTGGGGGCTGCACGTCCCCTACCACCACCGGACAGCAAACAGAACCCGGGACGTTGGACTCGACATTATTCGCCACGGCAACTCGAAATTTCTACGCTGCTCGTGGCTCCGCCTTGACGAGTGTAGCTCAGGCACTCGTCTTGAGAAGTGTGGCAGGCGTAGGATCAAAAAGTCACGACGATATATCATAAAGTGTGCATTGGCCCCTGCTCGACCGACCGGCCGACTGTTTCCCGTCGCCTCACCTGCCGACTTGTCCTGCGAACCATACACGATACCAACGCGAACACCCGCCGACGACCGCGTCTCCGTCTCCGCACGCTCGTCCGCAGCACCTCCGCCAGCAACGCCAACACAACCACCACCGCTCGGTGTCCACCATGTCCGAAGCCTACGAGCGCGAGAGGTAATCGCCTCATCTGACCGCTTACATGCATACTCCCACTCACATACCCTCCTCCAGGCAGAACAATGACTCCCTAAACTCCCTCTCCGCCAAAGTCTCCGCCTTGCGCTCCGTCACCATCGACATCTACGACAATGCACGGGACCAGCATGTCATCGACAGCACGTCCGAAACCTTTTCCACCATGGCAGGGTCCCTCAAAGGGTCTAGTAAACGCCTCATCACAATGGCGCAGTCGGGGAATAAGGTCGCAGTGCTGAAGCTGGCTGGCATAATCGTAGCCGCAGTGGTACTATTGTACTGGATATATCATCTCATCTTTTGAGAGAGCAGCGTTGTCAATTCAGGAAGCTTGCGACTTTAGCGAAGGCGTTAGGGCTGGGTTACGTGCATACAGCGATCACAGGAGAAGACTGTTCTCTTCGATATGATTTTCATAGAGGCACGAAACAGGGACATGATCTGTTGCTTTTATTCATTATCAAACCAGGAACGGCATCTCACATTGAGTCGTGGTCTATCTACCCCCACACGTTGCCGAATAAGTCATCGGTATTGTTCACATTGCCTCCACCCGTTTTGGCTGGTCCCGGAGATGTGGCAACTGGACTGGCGTGTGACCACCCTCCGAACTCCTCGTCTTGCTGGACAGAGAATCCGCCAGCGCTCGTGGACGTGTTTGCAGGCTTAGCGGGCTCGGGATCGCCCCAACCCGAATCTAACGCACTCGTCGTCACAGCAGGTGCCGGAGTAGACTTGTAGGCGGGAGTCGAAACAGTAGCTGGGGCTGGGGTAGCTTTGGCAGGCTCTGGATCTGGCGTTGCCCATGCATCATTAGAATCCCAGACATTCGAGCCGGCGAAGGTAGGCACTGCAGAAGTCTGAGCGGGCTTTGGCGCGGGCGTTGGGGCGGAGCTTTGTTGAGAGAGATTGAAAGCTGAGAAGTTGGCAGCCTGTATCGGAGGAGGTTTGTTCACTGGCGCTGGCTTCGGAGTGGGAGCAGGAGCGGGAGCGCTCATATCGAATAAGTCGCCCATGCTGCTGGTCGTCACCGGTGGGCTTTTGGTGGTCGCTGCTGGGGCTGCTGATGAGAAATCACCAAAATCTGCGCCGAAACTGTTGCTAGGCTGTCTTGTCGTGATGGCAGGTTGAGCAGGTGGCGAAGCCAGGGGAGAGGACTGCTTCAGAGGTGGCGAAGGCTTCATGTCGAAAAAGCTGCCGCCGCTGAGCGTCGATGTCTTCTGCGCGGACGCTTGCCTAGAATGCCCGGTCGGCGCGGAGAAGTTCGAGAAAGGTGCAGGTTTCGCTTGCGCTGGCGGACCGGAGAAAGAGAGCGAGCCAAACGCATCGTCAAGACCGCCGAGTGCTTGGGCGTTTGACTGGGATGAGGCCGACGCGAAAGGTGAGGATAATGCGTTGGCGGCGGGTTGTGCTGGTGGAGCTGCAGGCTTTGATGCGTACAACGATAGAATTGACTGCTTCAGATCCGATCTGCCAACTCCACCTGCGCTTGGACCAGTGCTGGAAGGGCGGGCGGGTGGTGCAGATTGAGTGCCTCCAAAAAAGTCCAGCCCAAGCAAGCTCTCGCCAGGTTTAGTTTGCTTGGGTGCTGCCGCAGGTGCTTTTGGAGGTCCAGGTCTGCTGATTGACGGCTCCGTTGTACTTGGTCGTGCAGGTTGTGCTGCCGGTTCGTTCATGTCTCCAAACAAATCCATCTGGGGCTGCGGCGCCGAGGGGCCTGGTACCGCTCTTGACGCCTGTCCATTTCGAATGCTCGCACTCCTCTCACGCTCCTTCACCTGCTGCTGCACCACGTTCAGTGGCACGTCGTCGTCTACACCTCCATCGTCCAGGGTGCTCGGATCTGGGATGGGTCCGTCCATCACCCATCGCTTGCTGTCGTACTTTGTGCGTATGAAATTCTCAATCTTGGCCTCGTTAGGCACATGCCCTTCCGCCAATTTGTGTTCCCAATATTTGTTCGCTCGTCCGTTTCCCCACTTGAGCATGCTGGCCATCTGCTCATCTGTCCACGAGTCCAAATCCACGGACTTCACCCTCGAGATGTGAGTTCCCATGCCGCGGTGGATGCCCGAGCACCGGATGCAAATGAATATCCCAAGGTTCCAACTCGCCCATCGCGGATGCTTGTTGCGTTTGCAGTCCGCGCAGCTCTTGTTAGATTCCAATTTGACCAACTGCTTCAACGTGGCTCGATTCTGTTCGGCCTTGTCTGGCCCCGCGGTTCTGCGAGACATGATGGCTGCCTCGTTTTCGACGCGATTCTGTTTCTGCAAAAGCGATTTATCGCGGCGTGCGTCCGGGCCAGAGAGCGTCGGCGGCACCAATTAGTGGTAGTGGGTTGCGTTGTGACTGCCTACTAGAAAGCGGACGTGGTTATGTCAATTGGGTTCCCGATTGGGCAGCAATCTGGCTTTCGGTTCTGGGACCCACAATTCACCTGTTGGCACGTGCGTCCAGGCCTCACAATTGCAACACTTCAATGACCCCTCCAAAGCATATGTCGCACTGGCGATTGTCGGAACATGATATATGTGCCGGTGTTTCTGATACAGCCTCAAGGCGCATTTTGCCGCTTCATCGAACGAGAGAGCAGAAGCTCTCCATCAACTTCAGAGAAAGAGATGCAATGGAACTACGGTTGGGCACATTCCCTCCCTTGAGTATGGCTTAGCAGGTATTTCCCACTATCTGCCCACATTCTCCACCGTCCCTGCTGCTATTGTGCTGCCCTCAGCTCTGAGTACCACGCGATCTCCCGGCTCCAGCGGCGCACCATTGTTCAGAGCAATTCGTATCAGAGCTCTCTGGCCGGCCTTGATGATTCTGGGCTTCTTCTTCACCATCTCGTCCTTGGCGTTGACCACGCTAAACAGCTGGCTGATCTTGCCCGGAAAGTGTAGCCGTCCGACGTGCACGTCTACCTCCTGCGGCAACAGAGCACCGATGGCCTGAACCCGGGCGATTACGTTCTTGACGACAGAAATGGGCTTGGTCGCATTGCAAGCAACGTCGCCACTTCGCAGGTGCTGAGCTTCAATGTCCGCCAGATGGAGTGTGACAATGTCGCCTGCCACAGCCCAATCTTTGGCAGCTCCTACCGAATCGATACCCTTGACAGTGGCGTTCTCTCCGCTGGGCTGGATTGTCATGGACTCGCCGACCTGCACATTGCCTTTGCGTATTCGGCCAGATATAGAAAGAGGATTCTGTATCCCACCTCGGAACACGTTCGCGATCTGCAAGCGCAGTGGGCGCGAGACACTTTCCGGCAGTGTGCCTGACGGGACTGACTGCTCGAGTTGTTGTAGTAGTGTCGGATGCTTGTTTATGGCCCAACTTGCTTCTGATTTGGCTTCCGGTGCCTTGACCACATTCTCGCCACTTAGTCCACTGCAGGGCACAATCGCAATGTCGTCCTTGGAGAAGCCAGTCTCCACCAAGAGTTTGCGTACTTCCAAGCTGATCGATTTGAAAGTAGATTCGTCCCAGGGGCTCGCGGTGGAGTCGAGTTTGTTGACTGCCACCACGACTTTTTGCAATCCGACGGCATGTGCAAGCAAGATATGTTCTCTCGTTTGGCCTTTCATACCCGATTCGAGCTGATTCGCATCCACAACAAGTAGTCCAATGTCTGCCATGGATGCGCCGCCAATCATGTTGGGCACGAAATCTCGATGGCCAGGGGCATCCAGTATCGTGAAGTCCGTATCGTCGGTGCTGAAATGATGCTGGGCTATGTCTACGGTGACTCCTCGTTTGCGCTCTTCTGCGCCGGTGTCCATGACCCATGCCAATGCGAAAGAGGCTTTCCCCATTTCTGTAGCTTGCTTCTTGAATCTGCTGAGCATTAACACTGCTGAGAAGACAGGCGGCAAGGTGCACTCACTTGTCAATGTCCCTTTGAGCTACCGCGCCAGTATCCAGAAGCAATCGACCCATGAGTGTACTTTTGCCGTGGTCAACGTGGCCAATGACCACAAACGCTGTGGATCTGCGTTTCGCCCGTTCCTGGCTCCACAGCTTGGGCACATCGAGCCCTTTACTTTTCGTTTTGGGCGCAGCGTCAAGCTTCATTGCTTCCGTTTTCTTTGCAAGGCCATTCGCCGTTGTTGGTGTCTGTTTCACGCTTTCTGTCGCTTCATGTATGGTCAGCTATGTTCCAGCTGAATATATCTACTTGTTCAATTCTTTGCTGGACTTCTGAGCCCGAAGCACAGTGTCATCCGGTGAGGGCGCTGCAAAAGGACCAAGACTATAGCCAGAGCCAAATAAATCACGAAGTGTGAGTTGCTTGGACTCCTGTGCTTCGTGATCGCTCCTGGCCAATGTGTGACCAAATGCGGTTGGAGAGCTTCGAAGATCCGGCACCTCTTCTTCTGGTTCCGGAGGTGGTGGACTTGGCTCTCGTGGAGAGGGCGTTGGCGACCTCTTTCGGCGAATGGGATACTTCTTGGCTTCTTCTTTGGCGATAGGTCGATCGTTCTCCTTCGCCTCCTTCGGTTTGCTCAGACGATCGAGTCCGCTGATAGGATCGGTGCCCGTTGTTGAGGCAGGTTGCTGTGCTGCCACCGCCGCCTTCCTACGGCGCTCTTCCGCTAGCTTTGCCAGCTTCGAAGAACCTCCAAGCAATTGTGGCTCGGGGCGCGCTGGTTGAGCAGGGACCAATTCACCAATGCTCCCAGCAGGTACATTCGTCCAAGGAACTCCTCTGAACCAGTCCACAGCTGACATTGGCGGCGTAGGCTTCGGGTCTACCACCGCCAAATCAGTGGCTGCCCAGATATATCGTCGGAGAGCCTGCCGATGTGTGCACTTGGAGCCATGCGAGCTGCGCCAGCAAGCATGACCGGTACAAGACTCTGAAGAGATGTTCAACTCACCTGCATTGGCCGCATTGGCTGCACTTGCCTCATCAAACTTGGTCTTTGGCTTCTCTTTCTTCCCCTCCTGCTGCTTTGGCTGTTGCGGTGTCCTCGAGTTCTTCAAGTATGCCACACTCTTGCCCACGTCCCAATAGTAATGCCATAACGCATCTTCAATCTGCTTTGTGGTCACTGTGATAGCCGCCTCTTCCAGTTCTGCTCTCACTACGGGAGTGAGAGTCGCAAAGTTCTCTTTGTCTTCTGCGGTGAATTCGTCCTGCTCCCCCGCGTATTCGTCCTCGTCGGAGTACAGGTCATCTTCGTCATAGTCGACGTTCTTGACGCGTTGCATTTCGATGTGCCAGTCAACAGGCGATAGGTGTTTTGCAAGCCCGACTGTCGAGCTCGTTCGGCTGTGTAGGGTTTAAATAAATGTGCAACTTGAAGCTCATGAGTCGAAGGTCGAAGTTAAGGTACTGCCGTCACCAGCTCCACTCTGAAGTGGGTCCGAAGGTGAACAAGCACTGCACTTGGGGCAAGAGCTGACACTTGCACTGATCGACAACAGCAGCGTCGTTTCACGACTCCGACCTCACGTCTGTTGCAAACTCGCACGTTGAGCTGGTTCGACATTCATGCCCACATGTGACCTCGTGGCATGCCATCAGTGCGCTGAAGACCGCCACTGTTTCTGGCTGCAGCTGCCACGCGAACCGCACCCATGACCAAAGAAGCTTCACTTGATGAAGAACCAGTACTACTGTTGCAGAATAGTCGCTAGGAAGCATAGCTTTACCTAAAGAGATGGAGGCTTCCTAGCTCGCGAGGTTGGCTACAGGCATAACCGTGACTACCTCTGGATGCATTTACCTCTGAGTGCAACCGCAGGTCGCTAAGCCAATCAGCAAAGCTTTTCATGCATAGAGAGCCAATCTAGTTCGGCGCTTGCACTCAGAGGTCGTTGCATGCAGAGGTATCCACGGTTACCTTTAGTAGAGACAATCGCTGCACGCTCGCTCAAATTGCGGAAGGTGACAGCGGTACAGGAAGCTGTCCGAGACACGACCACACGTACCTTGAGCCAACGGCTTTTGAGAAAACGGATGAAATCCGCAGTGTTCAAAGAAGTTTGTTCTCACCAAGCTAAATCTATCTATCCAAGAAGGGTAATCGAAAGAATTCCACACGAAGTGTCGGAAAAAAAGGGGGTATATCTTCGTTCGGTCAGTCATCATCGCTTCCTAGGGTATAGGCTCGTCCATGCGCAACCGTCGACGCCAGGAGAGGCGACGACGGAAAGCTTTCCTCCCATTCGCAAGACCTCCCAGCTGAAGAACATCAACAGTGAAGCGCGCTTCCATCATGCATAAGTCGTAAGAACGGTCAACATCGACAAACATCTCCTCCTCTCCTCTGCTCCTAAGAATGGCGCGAGCGCGCAAGCACGTCGCGTTACAAGAAACGATACCAAGTGGCATCCCCTTGTGACCAGTCTGCTTAGATGAAGAGCAGACCAACCACACCAGCGGCAAGTGCGACGCCCATCGAACATACTTGGAGTCCGCTGGCGCCGCCTTGCGATGCTTCGACTCCGGTCGTCGGAGCAGCGCCAGGATGCACATTGGTGCCGTTGCCGTAGCTTGGAATTGTTGCTGATGCCACCAGAGTCGTTGGTCCACCAGTAGTGGGGTAGGCGGTCAGTGATCCATTTCGGGTTGCGGTCACGGTGGTTGCGACACGGTAGACGGTCATGGTCGTGTAGTAAGTCGTCACCGCCGAGGTGGTGGCTTCACCAGCGCCGTAGCCCTGAGGTTGCTCGGCCGCGACGGCACCTTGGACCAGCGCAGCGGCTGCGATTGCGCTCGCGGAGAGATCGAAGAAGCGCATAATGACGGCGATTGGAATGGGTCAATCCGATCAGTTGGGCTGAGATTGAGGGTCGAGATGGATGCGCGATGACGCTGAGCTCAGGAATGCTGGGACGACAATTGTTTGTTGTCGCGGATGTTGCGAAGAGATGGTCGATATTGGACGATGACGGAAGAGCGGGCGATCGAGGGTCGATGGTTGATGCTCTGAGAGACGTGTCGTCGTCAAGACGATGGCTGGGACTGTCTCGGGGGTTGACGCCTGGTCTGTCTGTCGATGAAGCTGCTAGAGAGCGTGGGTGGCACGTCGTCGAGACGTGCGTCGATGAACGAGTGCGATTGCTGGAGCAGAGCGTCCAATGTGAGTGGCCGGAGCCGGTGGTAGTGAGCGTGGTGGTCTGACGGTGTCGCGAGCGCAGAGAGAGGAAGCGAAGGCGCGAGCGCGACGGGCATCAATAGACTTCTATATTGGCGGGACCTGCAATTTGTTTCACGCGCTAACCAGCCCGGCCCATCGCCATGGTCTTCCCAACTCAATCACACTTTAGCTCATGCCGTCCGTGCGTCTGTCCAAACAAAACGAGATTACCCACAAAATTCACTTCGTGCCACGAACGAGCGCGCGTGGATTCTGCTGACTGCGAGCGCTGCAGAGAATTCTGTGCATTTTCTTCGCCAACTATTGGCATGGCGCATACTCAACAGCAGCACGTCGTATTCTGCCAGCGCGCGCGCATCAAGCTGCCATGTCGAGCGCCGCATCGGCACATTATGTGCGGCCCTGGCATTAGCGCCGGTGTCGAAACCTGGCAGCACCACGAGCACCACCAACGAGTCATCAACGACCACCGCCCACGCGAGGTGTTTCTCAGTGGGGTCACGTGTGCGACTTCTCTCCGAGCAGGCATGTCTCTGTTCTGCGCTGGGCCTGAGCGTGGGCCGTTGGCAGCGTGAAGAAGACCCATGCGCCCTTCTCCACCTCCACACGCCCATGACCGCAAGGCAATGCTCGCGCCCTCCCGACCCAACATGCCAACTGCTCGAGGTCTGCAAAAGCAAGGCAGCCATGCCTCACAGCGCAGTCTCGACCCCCGACGCGCCCTCCTGATTTCTGGTTGCCTCGAGCCCAGCAGAGGCGCGAACCTCCAGAGCCTCCTCCGGCCTATCACCTCTGTTATTTCTTGCTCATTTCTCGCCCGCACAACACTCGTGCGACCCATGTCCGTTGCTCGGAGCCACGGGAATCACTCCGTCTAGCGCAGCCAATGCCGTCACCGTGGCCGTTAGTGATCGTCCACGCTTCTTCTGGACTGAACCATCATGTCATTGCAGGACCTGCTTGCTGCCGTACCACTGCTGCTTCCAATGAATCATGCGATGCGCGAAGCAAGGCACGCAGCATTGTCAGGCCACGTTACTACTACCGGAAGTGAGTGCAGACCACGCGCGGTGGAGTTGTGCAACAATTCATTTCGGCTTCATGTCTAGCGCTGTGATGTCTCCAGTCCGGCTGGAGAACATAGATTGCCGTCTCGGTGATTGTGCCACAACTCGTTGATAGGCCGGGGCACAGACTGCGCACCTGCGATGCAACTTCACCTGTGTGACAGCCTGCACAATGCGCCAAATCCAGTTGACCGCTGTTGCCGGTGCATTCATGATTCGTCGCATACCTGATGGAGGTGTAGAGGCCACCATAAAGAGTTCTCACAATTCGAAACGAGCACCCAGATCACCAACTGGAGTGTATCCTGCAAACACAACTTCGACATTTCCCATGCGATCTCATGCATCTCAGAGGTCATATCTTCATAATTCAACACCTTCTATATACAATCGTTGCCAATAATACCACCAAAGTAATACTGCAATGATCAATCCGCAAGGCCCTCATCCAATGCCAATGCACAAGTCCTTCACCCCAAACGCCACGCTGAAATCGCAGACAACAAAACTCCGCACCAATCATATATGCAAAGCTCTCCAGTATCCAACCAATCGTACTTGTATCAGAAATCGTTCCACAGCTCCTGTGCGACTCTCGCAATATCCGCATTTGACATTCCATTAGGCGCCTCATCCCTGCTCGGTATCTCCCTCGTCTTGGGAGGTCCTCCTGCGAAACTCACACCTCTCCTCGACTGATGCCTTTCGCTCCCTCCACCACTTCCGCCGACAAGCACCTGGCTTTGTCCGCCTCTCTTCAATGCTCCATCTCCCTTGGGAGGGCTTGCTGATTTACTCAGACCACCTCCCCTCTGCGCGCTCGGTAGGCTAACTGCGCTCTTGGAGATTGATAGACCAGTTGAGGATCTGTTCGGACCTGAAGAAGATGGAGGACGGTTGAGCCTACTGCCTTTACAGCCTCGCAATCTTGTGATGGCTTCTCCAACGGGATCGCGGAACTTCTGCACAACACGCAGCTCGGTATTAACAGCTCTGAATCGTCCCTGGAATATTTGCGGTCCCATATTTAGTCCAGATCCGCTGTGCAGTTCAGCGCCACTCATAAAGGACTTGAGACTCTCATTCCTGCGGTCATACACGTGGCCCGGGAGGACTGGTTTCGCGCCTCCTAAACCTTCAGCGCGGGATTCAAGGTCAGCTAATGCCTTCTCCTGCAGCAAACGTAACTCTGTTCGCGAGCGGCCCATTCCTTGCGCGGGCGTCGTGTAGCCAGACGAGCCCGACACCGTAGAGCCAGGACTGGTGGGGCCGACCTGAAACCCACTTCTGTCACGAGGGATGCCATGATGCTCCTCGGGGGTATGGAAGCCGCTCCCTTGTTTTGGTGTGTTGAGTGCTGTATTGACGCCGCTGCCCATCGAGGGATGAGATGCAGAAGGCATGAATCGGGAAACCAATTCGGCATCCTCCCTTTCTGCATCAGTCATACTATCGCCCACGAGATTCGACCTTGAGGAACGAAGAGAGGGAGCGGGAGAAGTGGTGCTGCTGTGATTGCTATCCAGCGCACTCACGTTAGACACCACTGCTGGCGAAGGCAATTGTTGTTGGCTGGCCACACGCTTTGCGGCAGGGTTGGCATATTCCTTTCTCGCTTGATGCGCTTGCTCTCTGACTTCTGGCAGCGAGGGCGCAGTCGCGTGAGTCTCGAGTTGCGCGTCCCCACGGGCAGTTTGTTGCTGATAGATCGGCGGCGCGAAAGAGTGTTGAGGTGCCTGAGGCTTGGCCAATTCAGGATCCTTACGAGGCTCGTGCATTGCATCCCGAGTCGAATTCTTCGCAGGTGAAGCTGACGTCTGATCCGCGTAGTCATGGACCGATGTGCTTGGAGCAACAGGAGCTGCTTGCTGCTGCTGCTTCTCCTCCCTTGGCGTCTGCTGTGGCCGAGTCATTGACTCGGCAGGCTGTTGAAGTGATATTCGTGGAGCAGTCTGAGGAGTTTGTCGTTCCTCGGCGGCCGCTGGCGTGGGTGGTGCTCTCATCCTCGCCATTGTCATGGGACTCGTTCCTTCTTCCTCACTCGAGTCTTCACTTTCGCTAGCCTCCTGTCTCGTCTCCATTTCCGCCCTCTTTCTCTGCATTCCCTCGCTCACTTTCGCCGCTAGAAGATCGCTGGGCGTGACAGCCGTAGTATTCCTTTCCTTCCCAGTGAAATTCATGCTGGTACGCCGCGAATTGTTGGCTGTATTTTGCCTCGTGCTGTGCGGGCTTGCGCTCGCTGACTCTTCAGTCCACTCATCCTCCTGCAGCCCACTGCCCTCCATGTCGAGCTGTCTGACCCCAACATCATCGTCGTCGTCGTAGTCTCCACTCTCGTCACTTCCCACAGCAAAGCCAACTTTCTTGGATGCATTCGCCTTTGATCCGGAGCCTTTTCTTTCCGGGTTCGAGCCCTTTCTCTCCTGGTTTGTGCCTTTCCTCTCCTGACCTGAGCCCTTTCTTTCTTGCAGCGCGCGATGTTCAGCAGGCGTTATTTCCGCGCTCTTGGGTCGCTTGCTCCGCCCCTTCAACCCGGGGCTCATAGGCGCTCGCGTCGCATGTGCTCCCAGCCCCGACAGGTTCCTGCTGCTACCTCCTTGACCTCCGCCCAGCCTCGTGAGCTGCCCATGGCTCAGATTCTTCTTCAGCTTCACTTGGCTCTGACTCTGCGTGCGCGGCAATTGATACGCAGTCATGTTCCGCTTCATCGGCGGCCGGCTCTGTTCGTCCAGACTCCCGGGCAACCGGATCTCAGTGTCTCCTTCGTGCGATCGTTGCCGCGTGTGTCGCCGGGAATCATCAAAGGCGACGTGATGCCCTCCGCCCGGGGGCGGTTTGCTCATCTTGGCCAGGTTCCTTGCGCTGCTGTGGTTGCGCGGGAGCACGACTTTGGCGCCATGATGCCGCGGCTTGACGCGCGCGGGATGGTGCTGCAGGTGCTGCTCGCTGGCCGTGGGACTGGCGAAGCCGTGGCGGCTGCTCGTCTGCGAGTTCTGCGAGCTCTGTCGCTTCATCAACGGTGGACGGACTGCATTGCCGCCACTTGACGCGGTGCCGGGCGAGGTCGGTGTAGCCTTGGACTGGTGATGGTGGTGGTGGTGGTGAGCCCCGGGCGCCGCCAGTGGTGGCTGTGGGGAGGGCGAGGGCATGACGGAGGTGCGCGCCTTGTCGCGCTCGTGCTCAATCCAGCAGTCAATGCATGAGACAGGCACGCATTGTCTGGAGGTGGATGTGCAGAGAGTGGAGCCCCGCTGTTGCTCTGGCTTCGCTGCACTTCTGTGGTTCGCCTCACCGCGCTGAATCATTCACGCAACCAGACATCCCCGGCTACTGTGCAATGCGACTCCATGCCGCGGCCGCGGTCACGCACGCACGCTTGCACGACTTGTCACTGCATGTGGTACAATGCCATTGTCGGATAAACTCGGCGTGAGCCTTGTGTTACCGTGTTATCTATCAAGTCTATTCTGTAGACCTTCCATATGAAGAAGCATTACCATCTTATCTCTCACGCCGCATGCCATGTCTAAGATATACATCGGAATATAGTGCCGGGGCCGACGCCTATCTCCAGGAAGATAGGACCTTCTCTGCGCGTGAGCGTGGCCTCGGGCAGAATGGTATTGCAGAGGGGCATTTGAGACACCACTACTTTTTGCCATCGACTTTGGTTGCTTGGGTAGTGCCTTTTGCGTTGCCTTCACCCCCAGGCTTCTTGCCCCTTCCGCGTGCACCACCTCGCCCTCGTCCTCTACGAGAACCCTTCGCTGGTCCCGCGCTGTCCTGTTGCGCCGCTTGTTGTACGCGAGCACTCTCTTTGTCCCACCACTCCTGGAACTCCTGCTCTGCTTGGATATCTTGCAAGTCTCGCTTTGCCACAGCTTCCCGGATGATCTCTTTTTCGATCTGCTGTTGAGCAACAATTTCCGACATGCTCAACCCCAGATCCACCTCCACCATAGGCTGGTGACGAATCGATTGGGGTATAGGTCTACTGCTCGATGGCTGCGATACTGGCATAGGTTGCACTTTGCCTTGATTTGTGCCCTGCGGCCCGCTGACGAGTGACACTTGCTTACTGTCTGACACGCTCCTCTGCTGTACTACCCCCGGTCCTATGGCTTGCTTAGCATGCTTGGGATTGGCCACTGTCTGCCTCATGGTCATCTGCGGTGTGCTGTTCGAACGTGAGTTGGGTGATCCGCTTGGAGTCGATGTCTCACTCTCCATGACATTCTTCAGCGTGGGCCGCTTTTGTGAGGATATTGTCTGCCACGAAAATGGCTTAGCTGGTTCCCCTTGGGCTTGGTTCGCCGGCGAGACCGACACCGCTCCTTGGAGCTGCGCTTGCTGCATGCGCTTTCGCTCCTTTTGACTCATCTTTGGCGCTGGTAGGCTGAAAGGTGCTGGCACGTTTTGCGGTGGACTGGCTGCGGAAGCAAGGCCTTGGGTGAGATTTGAGGTACGATCCGAAGTTGACGTCTGCTGTAGGATATCCTTCATGTCCACCTTGCTGGACAAGGCTGCGAGCGACCATGGTTTGCCTGCATTGGCACCGAGCAGTGGTGATTTGGGTGTCCTCGGAGTAATGGCGCCAGGAGTAGTAGAGTGCGGTGCAAGTTTAGGTGAAGGTACTGCTTTGCCGCGAGAGTCGAACCACGTTTCATCGGGGGGCGTGTTCTGAAATGTGGCATCGAGGCCTCGAGGACTCATCATTGGTCTGATGACGGGGGATAGGCGTGCTGATGCTTGGTCTTGGTCCTCGTCCATGTCAAACATCATGTCCTTGGTGGATACCTTCGCTTTGAGCGAGGGCACTTCACGCACTGACTCGGGTTTTGCGACCTGAGATGACCGTCGTCTAGCCCTGTGATGCGCTGGAGAGTTGCTGGAAGCATCGTTAAAACCCCCAGGGCTAAGCACGTCGTTGAACTTCGCTCGTAGTGCTACAGCATCAATTTTCCTGCGCCTATTTCGATCAATTGCCTCTGCCAGTGCAGGATGACGATCGTGAAGCAGCTGCTCAGCTCGACCGCTCTTGGCGAAGGGCATGCAAGCGAGTTGATTGGCTCTTACGACTTCGTCCAACTCTTCCAGTAGGTCAGGATCGAGCTCGTTGAGGTAGTGACCTTGCAGCATGGCTTCCAGATTAAGGCACAAGTATTCCAAACCAGCATCCAGAAATTCGCGGACAGCACTAGGGGCCATGGCGTTCAGAAGCCCACAAACGTTTCGGACGTTGACATATTGTCCAGCTACGGACTGCGCAACCTGACTGAGCCGGTCCAACATCAACTCGTTGGCACAACTGAGGACATCAGTTACCGTATCGAGGAAATCGTCGGTATCTGTGCTGACAATGTCGTCAAAGAGCTCCACTCCAGCCTCGCAATAGATATGTCGCAATACCATGGCGAAGGTTTTCGCGCTGACATGCTTGAGATCGACTTTGACATGGTCGCCGTCAGCTCGCCCAGCAATCCAAGCCCCGCGGGACCGTCCCATGAACAATCCTTCGAAGAATGGACACCGCGCGCAAACCAGCGCGCTGTGCAGCTTGATCTCCTCGTCATCTTCTAGTTCAACGACAATATCTGCATCATAGAAGAAAGCCGGATCAGCGTAGGCAAGCTCCAGATCCATATTGAGGCACGGACGCGGCGAAACCATCTGGCGCACCGCAGGCTCCAAAGCTCGCATCTCTAACTTGTGTGAAATCTTCATCAGCTCGGCACGAACCTCTTTGTAAGAATAAGCCATTTTTGGTGCCGCCTTTGTGAAGTTCCAGAACGGCACTACATCGTCGGTGTACAGGTACATTGCCAGATCCACGATGGTGAGCAGGTCCACGCCTTGGAAAGTGAGCACTAGTTGTCCGTGTTCGTTGATTTCAGACTGACACAGATCAGGGATAGTGAAGGTACTTGCTTCACACAAGTCCCGAAAGCCTCGTCTTAACACTCGACTCCGCGCAGTGAGCATAAAGCGATGTACTGGAATCTGGACATCTGAGGTTGTTGTTGCTATGCATGCGTCAAAACTGTGATCCGAAGTGGCCGTAGCATTCGCGAAGTACGCTCGGAGATCAGCGTCAATGTCGGCACTACCAAGGATAGCCTTTTTGACAGCAGCGAGGCGGTCGTGTTTCTTGGGGCCTTGCCAGAATCGTGGACGTGTGTCGTCGTCATCGCTTCGCCTGTCATTGTCACCGAAGTCCCCAAATGACATGAGAGGAAATACGTGTTTCCACAACGACGGATCTTCAATCACAATCTGTTTTCGAAGCACGTCACAATCGTACCGAAGCGCAGAATATGCACCGCTTCCTGAGGCTCGCACCGCCAGAACGCGAGTGAGACCAGGAATTCTGGAGAACTTGTAGTCTTTCGGACGATACTCAGAAGCGGCGGTGACCGTAGCATCCTTAATCTTCGCGCGTCGAGTGCGTTTCCATACACTACCCTCATCAGTGCTGAGGATGACAGAGCCATCTGCATCGAGGCCAACATCCCTCGCAGCCATATTGCTCTTCTTCGGAGACCAGATACGCTGGGGTTGGCTGATTGCGCTTCGGATCTTCGCAGGATTTGTGGTAGAAACACTTGATCTATCATCAGCTCGCTGACTGATGGACACAGTGAAGATCTCTCCTCGGCTGCTGAGAGCACAAATGGTATCTCCTTCGGCAGTGATCTTGATGACTCTGTTGGGTGCAGTGTCATACGTGGTCACCAGGAAACTCTGCTTCAGAAAATAGTTTGTGAACCCATCCAATGGAAACTGGATCTTCGCGTAGCCATAATTTGCAAACACCCAAACATCGTGGTTGTCCAGCAGACACACTGTTGCTCGATCGATCGCCGCGACTGCTGATATAGGCGAAGAAAAGAGCGATGCCGCGACCTTTCGAGGCGTTGTCTGGAATTCCAAAGAGCGTGCATCGGAATCCACGATGCCAAGCTGGCCTTCGTTTTTGCCAAATGTGAACAGTGAAGTGAAAGTGTGAGCAACAGAATGGAAGCGTGAAGCAGCAATGCCCTGTACTGTTTCCCTTTTCAGCGACCCAAAAATCTGGCGTGGGACCGTAGAGATGGGATCTTCGTCTCCAGAGGTCTTCGGCAGGCTGAACCCGAGCTGTCCGTAGGCATTGTTGCCCCACGAATAGATCTCTCCCGCCTCATCCAAAGCAAGGGTATGATTGAGTCCAAGAGCAACAGTGGCGACACGTTTGCCCGTCAAGGCACCGCCCTCGACGCAAACGTAGGTGAAGCGCGTACGTTCATCTCCAGTGCCTAGGCGGCCGCCCTGCCCATGGCCGCACATGTACAGGTTGGAGACTGGATCACTCGTCAACACTGCGCTGTGCAGCTTCGACATGAAAACGTCTTGAATGACCAGAGGGCGGGACCGGATTACCCATGGCATGTCTTCGATCCACATGCCACGAATATCGATCGCCTCGCGTTGGTATGTCGGATCGTGCAATGACCATTTCAGGTCATGCTGCTTCAAATACTCGGAGTAGAAGCGCCGCAAAAGGTGCTCCGGTCGGCGAAGAGTAACACGTTCGGGAAATGCTCGATCATCTTGGTCTCCCAAGCCCAGGTTGTTATTGCTTCCGGAGCCGAACGAGAACAATTGATCGCCGCCGATCTCTGTAGATTGGATCCTTGAGGAGG
The DNA here is from genome assembly GCA_005356885.1 of Cercospora cf. flagellaris. Lineage (NCBI taxonomy): Eukaryota > Fungi > Ascomycota > Dothideomycetes > Mycosphaerellales > Mycosphaerellaceae > Cercospora > Cercospora cf. flagellaris. The sequence continues at coordinate 1,966,941 of RJLU01000001.1, read as the reverse complement.
CGGATTCGTCCTCTCCTTCCGGACCTGCTATATCTTCCTCACTTGCATCCGAAGCAGAACGACGACGTCCGGTCGCCTCAGGTCGCAACGTCCGGTCTTTGATTGTAGCAGCATACAAATCAAGGGGCCCAAGACCCTCTCTATCCTTCACTTTCAGCAGCTGATTGACCTGCTTCGAGGCAAAGATGTTGCCGCTATCGCGTTCGAGAATCAAGCGAGCTATGGTGACATTGCCGAAGTAGAAGGCACGATGCAGAGCTGTCCATCCATTCTCCAAATCTTGAACATACAGATCGATGAGTGGGTGGTCGATCAAGGCAGTTGCGAATGCCACCGCATTTTCCGTTGTGCAGGAAGCAATGTGGTGCAGCAATGTCATGCCCTGGTTGTCCCGTCCATTGATATCAGCTTTGCTGAGGACAACTGCTCCAATAGCAGGCGTTCTGGGTGTGTGTAGTTTCCGACTTCTCGCCGACGCGCTCGGCGATGAAGCATAATCTGGGCTCCCTATGGTGGCAGTACCTCCATGCGATGGCCCGCCTCGTGGCACATGTACCGATCGGGCATTTTGCGCCGCGGCCTCGAGACACCTTTCGAAGGCATCGATCGAGTCGTCATAGAAGGCTTGCCACAGGAGGCTGCTCATAGGCTGCAGAGGCGTGGCCTTGGGTGACAGATCCTAGGAGCTTCGTGGCACCTCGCTGTACACTTGCGCGTGCACGGCTTGTTTAAAGGTGCGGGCGAAGCACGGATCTGCACTCCGGGGGTGGCGCGTAGGATAACGGCGTGTGGTTTACTACTCTTGCTTCCCGATGATATGGTGGTCGTCGCGTGCGAACAGATCTGGTCGTGGTCGCTCGTGCGGAATCGAGGGCGTACGGTCGCGCGTTATCGGCGGTGCGGTGGCGACTGGGGTTGGGCTTGCAATTGTTCTGGTCAAGCAAACACTCGGCAGGCTGATGCGGTTCAGGGCTCACGGGAATCGCTGATACGCGTGGTTTCTGGCAGCAGTGGAGCGACTGTGGTGTGGGAAGAGTGTTTGTGCGGGCGACGCAAGTTAATGAGTCGTTGGTCTGACTGTCAATCGAGACGTCAGTGCCCCTCATCAACCCTAGCTGCATATACACGCCCGCCAACCAATCAAACGATGAACGTGCCTGTATTAGCAGGTGTGAGTAGTCTTACCACTATCCCGGTCGTCGTCAGATGATAGATGTGCATTGAGCGGGTAGGTAGAAGAAATCACTCTCAGCGCTTCTGCGACGCAATCATTCGTATCCACCAAGCCTATGTGCGGCGTAGCTTCTGTTTGTTCGGGGTCAGTCATGCTTGGGGAAAACGGGTCATTTAGAAGGGATATGCCATCGGTACAGCATCACGTCGAAGATAATCATGTGAAATTAGTGCGTTCCGCAGCTGAGCGCACTGGCTACTTCCTAGTAGCGATGCCAAATGGTCAACGCGGGGAGTCTATCCTACACACTCCCCTGAAACGCAACCTGCAATGTCGAAAATTCAAGTCCGCCTGCCGAAGAACGCCGCATCATGCATGAACTGTGCGTAAACATCCATCTCTGAACGCAATTCCGGCCCGCCGTTTAGTGGTCGATGTTATCCTGCGGGAAGATGAACGGCTCCTCGTCCTCTTCCCCTTCCTCCTCATTAATTTTTGGGCTGTCCGAGCCAGACAGTCCTCCCGACGCTCCGGTGACCTCCTCTGCAATGCTGTGCGTACTCAGTCTGCTCCTAACAAACGGTGCATGCGCCCCAGCAATGGCACGGGAAGGACTGGAACTTGTCGAAAGGCCTGGAACATTGCTCAGTCGTCTGCTTGGTGGAGTGCCACTTTGATGCAGCAACGAACTAGCGCTCATCGCCTCGTCCAGCTTTTCCTGTTGACCAACCCTGCCAGAGTATTTGGAGAGGTTAATTGTATTCCCACGAGATTCCGGCCGTGAAAGAGGCAGGTCCTTGGCATCAGAAAGCTGCTTGATGAAAGAAGCAATATCGTTGTCGTCCGACTGCTGGCCGCTTCCAGAAGAGCCAGGGGTGCCCTCCATCAGCTGCCCCGAGCGATCTTTGGACGAGATGCTTCCTCGCCCTGAGCTGACATTGCTCTCCGCCGCCTTATTGCTGCTCTGGGAGGTGAAGCGCTTATTGCGGTTAGCAAAACTGCTGCTGTACCTGTGGACAGGTGCTGGCTTGGGTGAAGATGAGCCGGAAGACGCAATAGCGGTCTCGCTTGGAATCGGCGGCGCTCGAAGTGCCTGCTGAGGGAGCGTATTCAACGAGACACGCTTTTCCGATGCTGAAGTGCCCAGTTTCCTCGAAGTGGAATAACTGTCCGATCGTCCAAGAGACGTGCTGGGTGATGGCTTTGGTGATGAGGCGAGCGACCCGGCCTTGAATGGCGGGTTGTTGACCAGACTTAATGGAGTACCTCTTCCAGACTCCCCTCCTCTGCTGCTGCCTGGCCGATCTGTATCGTCGTCCATGTCGTCTAGCACTCGTTGCTTCAGCTCTGTCACTGGTGAAGCACGTTTTTCGGCTGCATGAAATGTGCCAAGGCTGCCATAGGCACCAATGCGAGTCCTTTGGTTGCTGGTAGCTCCAGCAAGACTGCTATATTGCACTCGAGACTGACCACTGCGCGGACCAGGCAGCGATCTGCCTTGCACGACGACCGGTTGGCGACCTTCGTCTAGGCCCATGAAGCGCGAGCTCAGCAAAGCCTCCGAATCTGCCACATTTAAGTCGCAGCTCGTCCGATACTCCACGGATACCGACAAGGGGCCAGTCCGGCACAAGAGAGGAGGGATCTTGTATCTCCGTATTGGAGTTGTAGCATTCTGTTCTGTGGGACACAGGGGAGTATACAGAGAATCCGACAGTGCTTGCGAAACATCGTGTCCTTCTCTGATACGGAACCTCAGTCTCAATGCCTGGTGAGCACCGGGTTGTCTGGTCAGCTTCCGATGCAGTTTCCACGCTGGAAGGCAGCGAGATGCGGTGTATAGCGACCTGAAAAGGACGACACCCTTCTTGTATACGTTTGGCAGAGCGTCGTTCAGCTCCGATGAAGAGTAGTCGTCTGCATCGCCAAGCTCAATGGTCCAGCGTTCAAGCACCACCTCAATCAAGCGTCCGCCGTTGCGATTCTGGCGCGGACTGGAATCGGCTGACGAGCCCAATGCGTCAGAGACATCCCAGCGTTTCCCAGCATCGTCGACTACGACCAAAGCTTGACTGTGCGAGAGATGAGAGGTGTCGGCGTATACCTCGATAACGAGTGGTCCGGGACGTCTCTCGGAGAGGTCTGGCCGCCTCCATGGGTAAAGATCGTCGATCAGTACGTCTGTCTCGTCAAGAACGAGGTTGAACTTGTGAAATGTTAGCAAAGTTTGATCTCTTCCGAGTCCGTGCTGAGACGTTGTTCGCTGAAAAGGGCAGACTGCGCGAGGACTGTGCAGTACAACAAGGCAGACACGAAATCAAGAAGGCAATCTAGCAGCAGAGTGCACCAATGCGCTGTCGTTGCGATAGACTCACCCATCTATTCTGTTTCAACTCGCCAGCTTTGTTCATTACTTGCGGCAGGTTCGCCCGTGCAGAGCATATTGTCAACGCTGCTTTGGAGTGAAAGTGCTAGATTCGCTGATCAGCACCAGATGTGTTGTTCTCGCATGTCCCTCCTACCTGTATTATCTGATTGAGCTTTGTAGCTTCCCTATCTTGACTCCCAGTCGCAGTATCTCGATTTGACTCCTGGTAGGCATCGTTCACAGGCCTTTCTGTGTACGACGAAAGGTCGACGCTGGATCGTGTACGTTGTGGCGGTCGATCTCTCGGGTTGTTGGTCCGTTCGGGGTTCGTGGTAGGGTTGCTCGCGGCAGAGGCGCTGCGAGGCGACGAGCGAGGCAGCTGGTGCATGACTGCGCGGTCGACGTCGAAGATCGAAGGGCGGGTTACTGTCTAGAATGGATTCCGTAGCACGTTCGAAGTTGGTGGCTACGCGGGTATGGTGACTGCGAATAGGCCTGCAGCTTGCTCCATATTCACGCCAGCCTAGGGAGACTGCTAGGTAGGATCGGAGACGGCTCGCAGCGATGGACGGCGGCGTGTCGCAAATGACAGCGTCTCGTTCAAGAGGCCATGTTTACCACTGAGGCATCGACACAAAAGTACACGAGTGGCCGAGCAGCTTGTGGCACGATGGTCGCAGGCACGCGGAAAGCGCTCGGGACACAACGAGGCTCCGCAGCAAGAGGCGTGTGGCGCTAGAGACGGCGAGTGCACTGGAGTCACCGTCGTCGTCGATGGAGGTGTGAGCGAGTCTCGTGGCCGTTGAGGGCCGCCCAGAACGGAGTCACGAGCGAGCTTGACTCGATAGCTGTCAACCCGGCACGCTAAGCACTTATCAGCGGCGGGCTTCCGTGGGAGCGTTGCGATGGGTCGGCGCGCGGCTTCTGGCGATGATCACGAGCCAGATCCAGCAAAGACCAGCGGTGGCGGAGGGGGAAGAGGCAGAGGGAGAGGACGGTGCAGCGCTGCTGGGGAGGAGCCGCGGCGGATGGCGGTGAGGTCGTGTGTTATTATGTCAACATGGGAAGCATAGATTGCTTCATGAGCTGTGTGTCGCAATCGTGCTGCATCGACGGGGATCTGCAAGCACGTGAACGAACTACTTATCGCCGCGGTTTTCACGTGAACAAGCACCATGTCGTCATGCCGTCGCCGTCGCCGTTACCAGTTGCCAGCAGTAATAACGCGCCGCGGGCTTCTGCCATTTGCTTACCGCCCAAGCCGCCCTATACAGCTGTCAATTGATACGACTCTTTGGGAAAGTGGTGTGGACGCAGCTGCCAAATCTGGACGCCTAGAGTTCTGACAAGAAAGAGCTCACGGAGGAGCTGCAGTGAACAAGGCTTAGATCATGCGGTAGGCAAACAAGTCTAAAGACATCTGTGAATTATGGACGGAGGGTCCAAGGGTCTTTAGATAACTACAGCTCTACCAACCACTCCATATCAATCAATTCAGCCGCACGAACAAAACCGCTCCTACCGAAGCCCAGAGGTCTGCTGCTCTCGCGGGCAAGCTAGATCTGCACCAGAAGTCGGCCCATACGCAGCTAACTCATGAGTCCATCCATCACGACGCAGCGGCAACCGCTTCCTGCGTGAACGGCCGAAATCCAGGATAATCGTTCTCCTGACACTTCTTTAGCTCGTTCAAATACCCTCCCATACCGCCAAAGTAAAATCTCAAGCATTTCTTCTTGCCTGTGCAATTTATTAGTGCTCACCATCTACAAATCGCAAGACTGCCAATGCTTACCTGGAATGTTGGCACCGAATATCCAATTCTCAGTGCCCTTGTGGAAGAGCGACCCTGCAGCAAGCTCTTCACACAGCTGTGCCCATCTCTGCTCACCCTCTGGCAACACTTCAACAAGTCGTGTACCTGCTTTTTCAGCTCGCTCGATGGTCTCCGTGACGAAGTCGACCTCCACTTCAATGGCTGGTGGCTGATTGGTAAAAGGCCCCTTGGCCCCATTCACCATATGGAAGTTTGGAAAAGATGGCACGAAGATGCCCAGAGCAGACGTAGGACCATCAGACCAAGCCTGCTGGAGTGACAAGCCATCTCTGCCATGGATCGCCATTCTGCTATAGTTGCCTTCCACTGCGTCAAAGCCGGTCGCCAAGATCAAAAGGTCGAGTTGATGCAAAGTCCCGTCGGAAGTCCTCACCCCGCGGGCTTCGACTTGCTGGATCGGTGTCTCCTTCAAATCCACAATGTCGACATTGTCTCTATTGAACTGTTCGAAGTACTTCTGTCCATTCGACGCATTGCCATCGCAAAGCGGACGCCTCGCGTAAACATCGTATGGCTTCAGTTTGCGAGCCTTCTCTGGATCTTTCACTATCTGATCGATTTTCCTTCGTATGAAGTCGCATGCTCCTTCGTTTGCTTCTTCGTCGATGGTAATATCGTTGAACGTCCCGAACATCTGTAGAATCATCAGCAAGGGTCACAGGAAACTGGGAAGGCCCAATACTCACGAATCTGAAACCATTCCCCTTATCCCAATTTTCCTGGAATATCCTCTCTCGCTCCTCAGGAGACACGGAATGATAAGATATCTTGCTTTCCTCGAAACCGAAGGCCGTGATTGAATTACGCACCCGCTCCCAGATCTCGTCATAATTCTCGTTGATCTCTTTGCGCTCTTCCGGGGTGACCTTTGCATCTCCAGAAGGCACGCTATATTGCGGATGTCGTTGAAAACAGGTCAAACTCTTGACTTTGCTACCAATCTCTGTAATGACCTGGACTCCCGTCGACCCAGAACCGATAACGCCGACTCTCTTTCCCTCAAGCGTAACATCCTTCGGCCACTTGGCTGTGTGATACATCTCGCCAGAGAACGAGTCCAGACCTGGTATATCTGGAATATTCTGCTTCGAGAGCAGGCCGAGGCAGGTCACCAAGTACTTTGCAACGATCGACTTGTCGCTGCTACTGGTACTGATCTTCCACGACTGTACCGAATCATCCCAGTTCGCACCTAAGAGCTGAGTGTCGAACCGCATATCTTTCCTGAGATCGTGCTTGTCGACAACATGGTTGAGATATCTGAGTACTTCAGGTTGCTTGACATAGTGCTCCGGCCACGGATATGTGGAGAGGTCCTCCTTGTCGAAAGAGTATCTGTAAACATAGCTTTCCGTATCCGACATTGCTCCCGGATAGAGATTCCAATCTGTAAGAGGTCAGCACATGTTGATCCAGTGAGTCCTAGTAGAGCATACACCAAGTGCCACCAACACCTCCAGCTTGATCAATCACGAGACATTTAAGCCCGAGTTTGCGAAGTCGATAGAGCTGATAAATCCCACCAAAACCTGCACCCACAATGACTGCATCGTATGTCTCTTCTGCCATATTTGCGATCCAAGAAGAGCGAATTTATTAAAAGTGCAACGAGGTTGAATAGATTGAAGTCAGAGAATATCACGCATTACCTGCTAGGCGATGGATGTTAATCAATGACAGAACCATGTTCGCTACTACATGTATCGCGATTGTCCAATGGCCAACCTCGGGGTAGCCATAAGAGGGGTTGCATGCGGAGCTGCAGTGGCCACAGTCGCGTGGTGGCACACCCGTGATCGCACCATTGCGGACCGACTGCCGCATTGCTATGGATGTGGATGAGACAAACTCCGTGGTGCTTTGGATGGTGATGTCGATCGCTTTGTTCCTCCACATTCTTCTTGTAGATCGGCGAGCAAGCTGCGCTGGCTGGCAGTGGCAGCTTGTACAGGTTTCCTAGAGCCGCCAGAAACGGTATAGATTTTCGCCTGCCAGGTAGAATGTTTAGACAAGAAGTGACGTTGACCTGACTATTGCAGACCTTATCGAACAGCAGGCGCCACCGGGAGCGATAGCTCAACGAACAAGACTGTGCCGGGTGAACAAATTTGTCCTCTCTTTAATAGGATGAACTATGCTCTATAAGCCCATCGTCTCATCATAATTACATATCTCATAAGAACTGTCTAATCGTGTCATGAACCCCACCAACGACCAGCGTTGCATATTTGAACATCATCAATAATTCCATCAATATTTTCGGCCGCGCCTATTGTAATCGTCCTCTCGTGAATTGTAGTGTCCGTAATCGAAGTCGTTGCTGTATGACCTATGCCGTCTCTGGTTCGGATTGCTCGATGCTCGTTTCTTTCCATATTCGTGCCCGCCGATACCACCTAGCAGTGCACCACCGAGTGTGCCTAGACCAGGGAAAATGGCATCGCCAATCAGTGCTCCTCCTCCAGCTCCGAGGAATGTATTGACACCGGACGACTTCTTCTTTGTAGGCTGAGGCCGGCCATGATGTTTTCGATGTCGATCTCTGCTCCTGCTCCGGCTCCTGCTGCGACTGCGGTCGCGCTCGCGCTCACGCTCACTCTCACGATATGGAGAATGCGACGGCTTGTACCCGGGAGTCGTCGAGGGCTTACGATCGTCTCGATAGATTTGCTGCGCACCTGACCCGCTTGCTGCAGGGAAGTAACCTTGCTGTTGCTGGTAGGGCTGCTGCGGCGTGTAGCCAGACTGCTGTTGCTGTTGCTGATAGTGATAATAATCGTTGATCTGATGCGGCGGTCTCGAACTCTTCTCGGGCGGATAGGCATTCGCTGGAGGCGGTGCTGGCCGATAGATGTCGTCCGCTGGGTTGGGCGGTCGCTGTTGTGGGGGTGGTTGTGAGTGGGGTCGCGCATCTGCGAACGCACTGTAGGGAGGGGGAGCGTCTGTTGCGTGTCAGACAATGCGGGCCAGCGCATGGAGGGAAGTCTTCGTACCTGACAGAGGGTAGGGAGGGTTTTGCGGCATGGATGCGTTGTTCTGGTTCGGTGGGCCAGGCTGCAAGTAGGACGAGCCCCCGCCAGGTTGGAAGTAGTCTGCTGCAGCCATACTGCGCGCTATGTGATTGTTGTCCTGCGGGTCAACGTCTTCTCAAGGTGACAGGGGATTGATAGAAGAGAGGATGTGGTGGGAGGAAGAATGGAGTGGAGATTGAATGCGGGACTCGGTCGATGGCTCGCCACGTCTGGTAGACGAGAGACTAGTCTCGTCGTCGAGGGAAGTGGATGGAAATAGTGGCAGGCGATGCGACGGCGGCATGTGACTGTTTCTGTCGACCGGTGACCCAGGAAATGCCTCGTCCTATGATCGCATCTTCTGCGCTTTGCGGCCTCGCAGTGGCACTCTCCAGCGCTAGCGACAACTCAGCGCCACCTCGGGAGTGACGTGCAGCAGCAGTCCCCGCAGGCTGCGCTGCGCCTCGCCGCCTCAGGCACCATTCGGTGTTGCCGTCCACTGGGAGGGAATAGCATCTCGGTGGTTGGTCGATTGTTCTTCACTCATGCATGCCTGCCACCGTATCTCCGTCGCCCTACGCACGGCTCCGTGCTGCTCTGCGAACTGCTGCCTCGCTTTGCACCATCTGCAGTCGTCCAAAGTCTCCTGGGGTTAGTTGAAGATGTATCCGTCGATGACGATGACGATGCTGACAATGTTGACTCCGCCAGTGACCCATCTGGTGCAGCGTGTATCTGTGTGTCTATGATGACTGGAGGGGAAGGGGTGATGCCTGGAGAATGAGCAGACGACTTGTGCATTCTGAAATACAAAGGAGTTAGTTTCTAGTGGGTCATAGGTCGTGGCGGGGTCCTGTTGTGAGAACAGCAATAACGACACGTACACTCGTCGCAACTCGAATCCGAAAAGAGGAACGAACTCTCCAGATACTAAAGCTCGACTTTGTAGGCGGAAACGTTTCGTAAAAACGTATAACCGTCGTCGTCGTCGCTGCCAAGTATTCTACGAATTTGGCCTATGACTCAATTAAAACGAACTCCTTTGTAGAAGTCGCGCAGAGATTCGGCCCGTGCCAAGACGCGAGCCGGCGCCACAATGTGGCCAAACATCAACCACCACCTTCTCCCGCCTGGTCAATGTAGACAATGTCGTCAATATGCTCGCGGCTTCTCGGCCTGCCATCGACACTGCGCCAAACATGCTTCAAATCGATAAGCAACACGAGATGCTTCACCACATCTGCCTACAGGGCAGCGTCCGGCCATGAGAACCCCCTTGTATGAAGCACCAATCTCGACCTTCAGCGACATCTCGTTGACGTTGCACCCAAGGGCTTGCCCAGATCTGGCACTCCACCCAACCTGGCCGCTCGTATGAAACGCGGTATAGCCAATGCTCAGCTTGACCATAATCTCAACAAGGCTAACGACAATAGGCCTGCCGGAAAAGAGACCAATTTCCAATGTCCGCAAAGTCATCGCAGTGAGCAGCGCCAAAGGCGGTGTGGGCAAAAGCACCATATCCGTCAATCTAGCTCTGGCAATGGCTCAACAAGGACTACACACAGGAATCCTCGACACCGATATCTACGGGCCCAGCATCCCAACCTTGCTCAATCTGGAGGGCTATGAACCAGAACTCGATGCCAACAATCGGCTATTGCCCCTGACAGCGTACGGCATCAAAGCCATGTCTATGGGCTTTCTGGTCCCGCAGGATAGTCCTGTGGCATGGAGAGGATTGATGTTGCAGAAAGCCATGACCCAATTACTATTCGAAGTTTCTTGGCCGAGCCTGGATGTCTTAGTGATCGATCTACCTCCCGGAACTGGCGATGTCCAGCTCACCCTCACACAGAGCGTCGAGCTCGCCGGTGCAGCCATCGTCTCTACGCCTCAAGATCTGGCTCTTCGAGACGCGGTTCGTGGAATCGCAATGTTCGAGAAGGTCAATGTCCCTATCCTCGGCATGATACAAAACATGAGCACATTCACTTGTACGAATTGCGGGCACAACCATGACATATTCGGTCTCGATGGTAAGTTGTTTTGCTGACAATGAGTACAATTGCGCACACAGGCGCTAACACATGACAGGCGCGAAGAAGAAATGCCATGAATTGGGCATCAACTTCCTGGGTGACATACCCTTGCATCCGGACATATGTGCCAGCGCCGATAGTGGAAAACCAACGATGGCTGCGAACCCGGGCTCGCCACAAGCGCAAGCCTTTACAAGCATCGCGAAAGCCATCGCTGCGACTATTAGATCATGAAGTGACAGATCTCGAAATGCAGGTGAAGGATTCCCGCAGGTCAGGCACATGTTGAGAAGCCTTGCACATAATGAAGCTATGTAAATTATAGGGAACGTATTATGCCATGCGGCAATCCCATCATGCGAGCTCTGTCGTTAATTTCTTTTTGAATCCATCTCTCTCACAATTTTCTTCTTTACTAATATCCACCAGGACCGCTCTGGCTCAAGTCCAGCACTGCGCTAAGCGGCAGTCTTCGACTGGAGTTACCAACATACACAGTCTTAGTGTAGTTGGAAATGACCCAGTTCTGAGAAGCAGTATCCCAGTTGCTCAGGTCCCTCCTAGTGATGTTGCCGGTGAAGGTGGCGCTGGCACCTGCCTCGATCGTCAAGCGGTCAAAGTCACGGAGCTGGACCTTTGGATCATTGGGGCCACCCAGTGCCACGTAAAGCTGTGGCACTTCGTCGCCGACTACGGAACCGGTGTTGGTGACAGTGGCAGTGACGGTGAAGAGAACATCGTAAAGCTGTGGGTTGCCACCAGGGGCACCACCAGCTGGAGCATATGGCTGCGCAGAAGAATCGTACGAGCCCTCTGGCCAGCTGTAGTCAGTGCCGTAATCTGGGTCGGTGCTGGATTCCTCCAAGTTGGTCGAGTTGATGTAAGGGTAAATGTAAGCATAGACACCAGAGAAGTTGGCTGGAAGGACGTATTCCTCTGTGTTGTTGACGATGGCACCAAAGGTAGGAGCTGGTGGGGTGTTGCGTGTCGTCGGAGTGTATGGCGCAACTTGGTGAGCTTGCACTTGTAGGTCGGAGAATGAGAATGTCGTGTATGAAAGTCCGAATCCGAACTCATAGATAGGCGTGCGGTTGTACCTGTCCAGAGCACGGTAATCGATGAAGACGCCTTCCTCGAACGAGTCCTGGGGCGCATCTTCTCCATTGTTTGGCTCATAAAGGACGTCGGTGCCGTAGTCCTCGCGTTGCCTGGCCCAGCTGAACGGAGTCTTGCCACCTGGGTTGACTTTGCCGTAGAGGACGTCGGTAATGGCATTACCTGATTCCTGACCAGGAATACCAGCCCAGACAATTGCAGTGATGTTTTCGTTGTCAAACCACGGAGTGACAGTGACTTCTCCAACAGTGTGCAGCACAACGACAGTGTTGTTGCAGAAGCTGGTCACGTTCCTGATAAGATCGTCGCCGTTGTGCCAGAGGGTCAGGTTGTTCCTGTCTCCCTCATTACCGTCCACAATGATGTAACCCTCGCCGGCGTCCGAGTTGGCGAACACAAGACACACGCCGTTGTTGTCCGGGACCCTTCGTGCAAGCGCATTGATCTGGCTGTAGGCATAGTCATCGATGACAGATTCGATAGCACCGTCGTTGCTGCGAACCTCGGCTTTGATGGCCTCTAGAGGGGTGATCAGATATGGGAACTGCGCTGTACCGGATCCCCAGCCCATGGCAAGAGTTCCGTTGTCACATCCCCGGTCAGGACATCCATTCGGCCCATATTGGTTCTCGGCAGCATCACTGCCGAACACAGCCGTGAGCTTTTCCTTGCCAGTAAGTGGGAGGGCCCCTTTGTTCTTGAGTAGCACAGTTCCCTTGGCGGCGAATTCTCGGATGTCCTTTGCGTGCTCAGCGCGAACGTCCACGTGGTAGTTCAACTGAGTGTAGTTCTGCTGAGCGTAGAAGTGCTGGAAGCCGAAAGTATCTTGAGTCCATGAAGAGAAGCTCGGTGCATTCTCAACCTGGTTACCAGGACGATCGACGTAGTACCAGGCAGCCACGATACGCACAGCGGCATCGTCCAGACGCCATTGTGGAACCGTGCCGTTAAGAAGAGCAATCGTCAAGTTTGGACCCCAGTAGGATGTTGTTGAATCAAAGGCAACGTCACCAGGCATGGTCATGTCCAAGCCTGCGAGTGCACTGCTGACACCCGAATGCTGAGCAGCCCAATCCGATACGATAAATCCTTGGAAACCCAGTTCACTTTTCAACAAATAATTTTGTAAATAGCTGTTTTGGCAGGCGTATGAGTTATTCACTTGGTTGTACTACGCCTCGTCAGTTTGTGCAGTCGCCACTGGAAGGATTTGAGATGAGCTTACCGAGCACATGATTGAGCCAGTACCGGCACGGACAGCGTCGGCGAAAGGCCACAGATACAGCTCGTGCATGGTAACATCGTCCAGGTTGGAGCTAATCGATTCGGTGAGGTTTGGTCCACCTTGTCTGAAGTGCTCCTGCTCGTTCGCGATGTAGTGTTTCGTGCATGCAATGACACCAGCATCCTGGATACCCTTGACAGTCTCGTAGACCGCAACACCGGTCAGAGATGGATCGGGACTGAAGCCCTCCTGCAAAGCTTGGTCAGATGAGGCTACTCTTCGTAACGGCTCTTCTTCATACCCAGTTTCGACCGCCTGCGGCATTACGCCCAAGTGGTCCGATTGCAGGGCCTAGCTGAACATCGATGCCCTTGTCTCTGTGTTCAGAACCCATGTCGTGGCCTCGCTTGTAGAACAGCTCGCGACTCCATGTCGCTGCAATGGTAACTCCGGCGGGATACGCACTGGCGAAGTCTGCGAACCGAATACCGAGAGGAGAGTCCTGAAGACATAGAGATCTGAATCCCAAACGTGGAATGGCGCCAGTGTTGCCCACGCACTTCTCGCCTTCCCATCCGACACCTTGGCTAATGTCAGCTTACTCTGTCTGGGCATCACAACGCGATTGAGATGTACTCACCCGTAGTAAGGTTCACTTTCTCGAGCAAAGTCAGTTGCGAGACAAACGCCACTGCCTTCTCGTATGCCTCTCGCCAGTCACCAAGACCTTCCGACCACTGCGAGTGAAGTTAGCTACCATTTGAGGCACAGCTGCAGGCCGTGCCCAGTGAGTTCACTCACTGGAGAAGGGTATTTTGGCGGGCTCTCCGCGAAGTCAAGGTTCTCTCCAGTGTTGTTGGCAAACGGCTGCAGCTGTGCACAGACAGCTGGCAGGAGCGCCAGCAGCGCAGCACGAGGAAGGACCATGCTGTGCACTCCAATCGGGCTCTGCAAAGAAAGAAGCGAAAGTCTGTCTCAGCGACGAGAACTAGAAAGCACCAAAGGGAATCTCAGTGACACGCCCATGCCACTACTTGTAGTAAGGATTTTGCTCCGGGGACCGGAGCTAGATGCTACTCGTGTTCACGCAAAGGCGGCAGTGTAGCATCGTGCTGATGCCCACGCATGGATGTTACCTGCACCCCCCTCACGGATCGAATGTTCTGATGCACCTCCATCGTTCTTGTGCCTGGCGCTAGACGGTATTCAGATCTCTCTCCAGGCCAACTTAACCCGAAGCGGCAAGTATCGTCGGCAGAAGGAACAATCACAGGGGCTAAAGACGTAGTTTTGCATACCCGACCACCGCGACAGTGCTAGAGCCCGCCCCAGGTTCTCCAGCTACTCCGCATGTTCCGCGCCAATGCCCACTTATTCGGTTTACAATATGGCGAGGGCGGAAATGATGGATGCAGGACCCATCGACCACGGTCACGAGTGTGCAAACATGGATCAGGGTCTCGCCTCCGAAACGAACACCAGGCCGTAAGATTTCACCTGATCCAGATGGTCCGTGGTAGAGGCGAAAGAGAGGCCGAAGAGGTCTGCTGTGCTCTTGAGAAAGAGCTGCTCCGGGCGTGACTGATGGATCGTCGTTCAGCAGCCGAAGATGGAGATGCTATGGGGTACGACATGCAGTCGTGCAGCGTGCAGTGTGATGCAAGGATGCAAACCGGTTGTCATCTCCATTATCACCAGGTGTTTTGTGATCACCGGCTAATGCGAAATGAGCGGAGTGGCCGTTGGAGGTGTCTTCCAAGAACCGCATCACAATGAAAGTGAAGTGACGCCTCAACGCCTGCTACGACGGTGTGGCGCTGGTCGTGGTGCATAGTCTAGCAGAGCATAGCCTAATGTCGTGCAGCGCTGGTGCTGAAATGCTCGCCAAAGACGTGCACGGCAGCGGCAGAGTTTGCGCATCGCATCCATGCCCAGCCACGCGCTATTTCGCGCGTAGCAACGTGCAGCAGCGAGGCCGGTGGCATCGTCGGCTGCAAGGGCCGACGAAGCGGATGCGATGTTCCAGCTCTTCTGTGAAGAGGTCGCGCTCAGAAGGCACATCGACGAGCGCCTCTGCCAGCTGCCGCTCTCCGCTGCACCACACGCCGCCAGCCGACCCGTAGTCTTGGAGCACGAGGTTAAGGTTCGGTCATGACTGCTGTTGTCGCGTTAGCTGAGAGCTCTCAGATCTTGGTACGAGCATCTCGATCTGCATTCGGAGTCTTTGACACGACGACGTCGCTGTCTCTGCACACACCCGCTTCCGGCTGGCTGGAATGCAACCTCTTGACATGCAGCTCCTCTCGCACAACACCGCCGGGAGGCAGCCATGAAGCCCTTCGCCCTCGTTACCCCGGCCTCGCGTGGCATTGGTCTTGAGCTGGTGCGTCGCTTGCTGCAGACGACCAGCGTACCCGTCGTGGCGACTGCGCGGAAGGATCTGGACCAGGTGAAAGAGAATGCTCTGTCTGGTCTGAAAGATGTGAGCGAGGAACGACTACATGTCGTCAACCTGGATGTGCTCGGTAAGCGGCGCTTTGGCAAACGCGGCCGCGCCAGCAGGCATTGACTTTGGTTAGATGAGACAATCGTAGCCGATGCAGCAGACAAGATCTCGAAGCTTTTCCCCAAGAAGGAGAACTACCTCCATCTTTCGCTGGCCATTCCCGGCATTCTGTTTCCGGAGAAATCGCCTGCCCAGATCAACTACGACGATGCCCTCCTCACCTTCCGCACAAACACGCTCGGTCCGATGCTCCTATTGAAGCACCTATCGCCCTTCCTGCCCAAGAAAGCAACAAAACTGGAAAGCGCGGATGGGCTTCCCAAGACGGCAGTGTGGGCGAACATGTCTGCAAGAGTTGGCTCAATCACAGACAATCGATTGGGAGGATGGTACAGCTATCGATCAAGCAAGGCCGCGGTCAACCAACTGACCAAGTCCTTTGACAACTACCTGCAACCGAGTGCAGGTGAAAATGCAATGAGCATTAGCCTTCACCCAGGCACAGTGAAGACGAATTTGAGCAAAGAGTTCTGGGACAACGTAAAAGAGGACAAGCTGTTCAGCCCTGAATTTGCGGCAGAAAAGCTGCTCGAGGTGATCAACAGTCGTACTCTTGACGACAGGGGAAAATGCTGGGACTGGGCTGGCAAAGAGGTGCCTCCGTAAAGCTATAAATTACAAAGTTGGTTCAATGTTGACCGATTACATCACTACTTCTTGTTCAGCTCCTCAGAACGCTTCTTGAGTTCCTCTTTGGATGCTGGTTCACCCAAGTTTTCGGCAATCACCTGGATGGTCAGTACTCGTGCATGCCGAATGCATCATGTGGAACAACTTACCGGTCCGGGGTTTGCTTGATGGTGTTCTTGCGAAGCGAGGCCGCTCTTCTTCGCATCCGCCTCATTTTTGCCTTGAGCCAGCTTCTCCTTGATCTCTGCTTGACGGTTAGTCATGCTTCGAATAGAAACTGGCGTTGAACCCACCTTTATCGTTGTCTCCTGGAATCACCGGCACTGAAGAGGAGACAGAAGGTTAGCAGGTCTCTCTAGTAGGTCCATTAGGCAGTCACATCAATAGCCTCCCTCTCGCTGATCTGAGCGGAAGGGATGGCAAGAGGAAACACCGTAACACCGTAGAGCGGACACATACTGACTACTGACTTGCTCTTGCTCAGGATTCTTTTGATTCTTTAGCTCGCTGATCGAACTCTGCTCGACTCTCTTGTATGGCTTTTGCGGCGGCTCGGCCAAATTCGTCTTGCTCGATTTCTGGCGGCTGTCGCGGCTGACGCTTACTCTCTTGCAAGAGGGCGTTGTAGTCTGGCTTCTGTGCTTCGTAGTTCCGAATGGCTTCAAGTTCGTTCTTTGTCGGTGTGTCTTTCGTACTGTTGCCTTTGGGTGGCATTCTAATCAATCGACCAGCTCAATTCAAGGCAGCATCGAAACCTGGACCGGCTGCGATGTACGTCATAGCGTGTCGCCAGCGGCCCGCCAGTTCACGTGTTGCGTGGGGCGAGCAGTTGCAAGGGTAGCTCCGATGCTCGAGCACTCCTTCGCTAGACAAAGTCGACGAGACGTCTCTTGGTCACAACCGATTCAATAATTCATGCATATCAAGAGGATTGCAGCTGCGCTGCGTGAGTGGAGCGATATCATCTGTACAAACGCCTCCCTGCTCCTTCGTATCCTCGAGCTCCCTCCAGACCGTGCAGCTCGTTCCGAGCATACAGCATGTGCTGCGCCGACGACAGCCTGAACGAGACTTGGCAACCAGTGAGCTGGCCGTGCTGAGCTGGTAGCTAACGCTCACAAGTGAGGCGACGGAACGGGTGGGGAATCGTCACGGCTGGCCACGAGATCGATGCCGTCAGCTGCTCACCGCAGCCTCCAGGTATCTCAAGCATACAACAAGCAAAACGCCTCACAAGCAGAGGACAGAGTCAAGACAAATGGAAGATGCACATCGATTCCCGGGAATTGGTTGAATTGACAAGCTAACGAGCGTTTCCAACAATAATCATCCTCTGCCTTCGCCTCCGTTGTCTTCAACGCATCGGCAACCCATCTCTCTTCCTCCCCCGTCTACCAGCGTATACAGCCATCGTCCATTGAGGATGCGTAGGGTCTTCGGCAATCCATCCTCGAGATCAAGACAGGCTCATAGCGTCGAGTTGTCTATTTCTGCGTGGGCAGTATGGTTAGCCATTGTCCAACAAGCTTTCATCTGGTATCGTTGGCAAAGGAATACTCACGCAGGTGCAGCTGGAGCTGGAAGCGCAAGCGCAGTTGGCGTTGGAGCAAGCGGAGCAGCCACCCATGTTGATAGTGTGTGTTTGGTGTTGGTTGATTGGTTGTGGTGTGGTAGTGTGTTTCTCTGAATGACCTTGATGGAGCTGATGGGATGAGAAGAACTTCAAACCGACGAAGATGGGAGTAGATATAGGCTGCTGCTCACATGGCATTGCCCACGTACATCCACTCGAGCTCGAGAGGATTGGTGCCACGCGAACTCTATGCAGCTCAAGGTTTGGGTACAGCGCGCGCGCTGAACGGAGCTCATCCCACGCATTGTGGGCATCTGCTATGTCTCGGAGCTGTCTTGATCATGTCTAGCTGGACATGCTGGGCCATTCTCACTGCAACGGTGGGTCATGCGACGATTGACATTGGTGGAAGCTTAGGCTCGATTGCAGCTAGGAGCTTCCTCGGGGTGCCTACTGACCTGGAGGTGCGTATGGAGTGAAGGCATGTGAGATACGGGCGAAAATCTGATTGGGCGAGTCATGCATGCAGCCTGCTCTGCAGTCCAAGCAGTTGCCAACAGTACTGCAGTCGGTTTCTACCACGACAGTGGCCACACCATCGATCACAACATCAAATTTCATTCAGTGAGTATTGTCATCAGCCTGTCGCTCTCTGTCAAAGTCACGCGATCAGATTCCCGCCAGTTTTCGTATTCCGCGCCATTTGCGCTGCAGAGTCTCGCCGTATCCCACTTCGACAACACCCCGTGAAACATGCCACGCATTTGGCCGCATCGGGTAATCCAGATTCGCGGGTATAGCGGTTTTGATCAACGCCGGCCATCTGTCCACACACACCGATTTGGCATTGCAAAGGCTTCTGAGCCCTTCTACGCCGGCGAACCTACCATAACCAGATCCACGCACGCCCCCAAACGGTAGCTGCACAACGTAATACCTGTTTCGACACGATCAGTATCAGTCACGAGATAGTCGCAGGAGTGGCACTTACGCGGCAAAGTCATTCACCGCTACCATGCCCGCCTTGACTGCATTTGTCACATGCGTGAGGTTGCGTTGTGCTCCACTTGACCCAGTGGGTCCAAACACGCTGGCACCAAGGCCATACTCGGTGTTGTTGGCGATGTCAATGACATCCTCTACGTCTTTTGCCCTCATGAAGAGACAGACTGGGCCGAAAAGCTCTTCTTGTGCGATCCTCATCGATGCCGTAACATCAACAATTAGCGTCGGCGTGAAGTAGTGGCCTTGTGGGTATTTCTCATGGCGGTATCGATGTCCTCCCACGACCACCCGTGCACCTTGCGCCCTCGCCTCCGCAATCAGCTGTTCGAGGCGCTCGAATGCAGCAGGCGAGACCATGGCTCCGACATCGACGGCATCTCCTTCAGCTCGGTCCGGGTCCAGGTCGTTGCCCAGCCTCAATGCGCGGATACGTGGCTCTAGCAGTTTGATGAGTGTAGCATACGCCCCAGGCATGGCGATGATGCGCTCAATGCCCACGCAGTTCTGCCCTCCAGACTGGAATACCCCTCGCATGATGATGCTCGCGACTCTTTCGATTTCCGCACTTGACATGGTTCGTCCATCAGGATGATCCAGAATCATGGCAGGATCCTTGCCTCCAAGCTCGACGCACAACGGTGTCAAGACCTTGGATGCACTCTTTGCCACTTCATGAGCTACCGGACGACTGCCAATGAACGTCAGGTGAGCAATGCCAGGATGAGAGGTAAAGTAGTCGGCGGTTTGTGGCCAGCAGGAGAAAGTGTGGACGACATCAGGATTGTGGCCACAGGCTTTTAGAGCGCCGCGAACGATCTCAATGAAGTAATTTGACGACCAAGCTGTCTGCTCGCTGCCTTTGACAACGATTGCGTTACCCGAGAACAGAGCGCTAATGATCGGGCCAAGCAGATTGTGAAAGGGGTAACTGCGAGCGGAGTCAGTCACCAGGCAGCTCTTTCAATGAAGGGCGTAAACACTCACTTCCAGCTCACGCAAGCTGCCACGACTCCTAGAGGCTCATAACGCACTTCGTTCTTCTTGTAGAACATCAAGAAATTGGTCGGTCTTCGATCAGGTCGCAAGGACTTCTCGCCATGATCGATAGTCCATTTGAGCTTCTCGGCGGTGACGAGCACTTCGCCAAACAGAGCGTCGACGCGAGTCTTGCCACTGTCGAGACATGCAGCGCGAATAATTTCTTCTTGATTGTCAAGTAGGTATTTCAGTAGTGTCCTCAGCACTTGCCGGCGCTGAGCAAAAGTGGTTTGGCTCCATGACTTTTGTGCTTCGGCAGCACGAGAGATGATTCTGTCAATCCGATCAGGTGAAGAAGGGTTGACAAGTCCAAGATATTGGCCCGTGGCTGGCGCATAGCATTGTATAGCGGTCGAGCCGCGCACCTTGATGGATGGCTCGGGCAGCGTCTTCCCCTTCCAGCCCGGCGAGCAGGGTTCAGGTGGTGGCACTGCAAAGTCCACCGCTTTCTCTGTGTCGCTTCGCAGCAGCAGCGTGAAGGTGAAGTATGCGATGGCAAGTGCTATGATGGCGCCATATGTCTTCTCGTCGAGCAGGATCGCGGCGGCGCGATCCATTGGGCGAGGTGGTAACGTGACTGAGCGAGTGGTGTGTGGTGCTGATGAGAGTGGTTGCGAAAAGGTGAGAAACGCTTGCTGGCTCGCGTCTGTGCTCGCATCGTACCATTCTCGTCCGTGGCAGAAGTTGTGGTTTCAAACTTGCTCATCGATATCTTTATTACAAACAAATCTCTGCTGATACTCGCGAGACATCTCACCGCTCAGACGGACTGTATGCTCGGGCGCCTGACAACGAAACACACCAACAAGACCTGACACAAGCTACAGCTTCAGCCACACGATAGATCAGACTGCGCTTCGTACTTCCAGCACAGCAGTACTGCATTCGCAAGATTCGCCCATTTGGACACTGATATCGAGAAAGAAATCCATGTAACGCCTTGGATCGCGCTTTTGCAGCCGCAATCCAAGATCGATGGCCTGAAGCCGACAATCTGGCTGTACGACCTTGTGCACCATCAGCCAGTCGTCGCGCACCCGCTTACTCAACAACCTTTCCATCATAATTGCCCGCAATGGCTTGCTCGATTTCCTTCGCCTTTGCGCCAGTCACGCTTGCTCGCAAATCTCCATCCTTGAAGATATGGAAGGTTGGCATCTTGAGTACATATCAACCCATCTATACGCAGAGCGACTGCATCACGAACTGCTGAATGACCAACTCACCTGGCGTGCACCCAGCTCTTGGCTGATAGCTAACGCAGTATCGGTGTTGTATGTGTAGAAACGAGCATCCGGATACTTGGACATCATCTTGTCCATGAAAGGAGCGATGGCCTTGCAGTTGCTGCACCAATCCGTCACTGCTTCGAGAATTGCCGTGCCATCAGCATTAGAGGCCTTGAGGTACCCTTTCATATCAGTGAGCTCTTCCATCTTGACTCCTAACAGACCAGACAAGTTGTTGTCTTCACGAAGCCTTCGCCAGAATGGAGACGACGCAACAATGCATGCAGCTTCCCCACGCGTTCGCGTTCAGCCTCCATTCGTCCTTTCCATTTCTATTGGCAGAAGCCCCCGGCAACACTAGTTGATGTCCATGCTTGGCGTAGGTGGCGGGCGCTTCAGCTCGCCTTGGGCTTTGCTGATGAGACCATCAGGCATACCTCGCCAAAAACGTCGCACACCAAACAGCGCCCGCCACTGCATCGAGACACATTCGATGGCTCCGTGTCAGGACTGCTAAGCCCCATTCCTCATTTTGAACCCAGCATTTGTCGTGCCCCTTTCGATTACATTGAGAGTGAGAGTGAGTGTTCAGAATTGCCCCGCCATTCCGACACATCCAATGGATACAGGCGACCGTGGGGAAAAGGACAATGCAACAGCGGGTGAACGGCCATACTATGATCTTGGTACATATAGTCGCCCGGTAACTACCAAGAGTAAGCTGGCCCAGACTTGGTTTGATCGTGGTCTGCAATGGTCGTATGCATTCAATCAGTATGACACGAAAAATATCGTTTCCTACAAGGCAAAAGTATCTGATATTGCTACAGTGAAGAAAGCGCTACTTGCTTTCTGAGAGCAAGCGAAGCGGATCCAAGCTGCTGCATGTCATTATGGGGAATAGGCTATGCACTGGGACCTAATTACAATAAGCCTTGGGAAGCCTTCGATCCAGATGAAAAGGAGGCGAATCTCCAACAAGCTAAGGACTCCCTCCTTGCGGCGGAAAGAGCTGCTCAGGCAGACGCTTCCCCTGTCGAGAAGGCGTTGATAAAGGCGCTCCAGGCTCGATACCCGAATGACAGAAGTGGCGCCGATTACGCGAAATGGAACCAAGACTACGCGCGAGCTATGAAAACAGTCTACGAGGAGTTTGGTGATGACCTCGATGTGGCTGCGCTATATGCTGATGCACTGATGAACATCACACCATGGGCGCTGTGGGATATACGGACCGGGGAACCGGCTGAAGGCTCTCGAACGCTCGAAGCGAAGGCCGTACTGGATCAGGCCTTTGCACAACCCGGAGGAAACGACCACGCGGGTCTCCTGCATCTGTGGTGTCATCTGATGGAGATGTCTGCTCGACCAGAAGATGCTATTCCTATTGCGGATCGACTACGAGGGCTGGTACCTGACGGCGGACATCTGCACCACATGCCGACTCACTTGGACGTCCTTGCCGGTGACTGGCAGAATGCAATCACATCGAATAGCCAAGCGATAGAGGCGGACGGACGATATCTCGCTCAAGCAGGAGCACTGAACTTCTACAGCCTGTACCGAAGTCACAATTACCACTTCAAAGTCTACGCGGCCATGTTTGCTGGACAGTATCAGACTGCTATCGACACTGTCGCTCGTCTCGAAAGCTCGCTACCTGAAGATCTGCTGCGAACACCGAGCCCTCCAATGGCAGATTGGCTCGAGAGCTTTTTGAGCATGAGAGTACACGTGCTCGTCCGCTTCGGCAAGTGGGACAGCCTACTCGCATTACAGCTACCCGCGGATACAGAGCTTTACTGCGTGACGACAGCCATGATCAGATATGGTCGTGGGGTCGCGTACTCTGCGACTGGAGACGTCGGACATGCAGCAACTGAACAGGAAACATTCCGCGCAGCTGTCTCGCAAGTCCCCGCAAGCAGAACGCTGTTCAATAATACAGCTATCGACATTCTTGCAGTCGCAACGGCAATGCTCGAGGGCGAGTTAGAGTATCGCAGAGAGAATTTCGATGTGGCATTCTCACATCTTCGCAAAGCTGTCGAATTGTCAGACAATCTGCCGTACGACGAGCCTTGGGGTTGGATGCAGCCTCCACGGCATGCACTAGGGGCGCTCTTGCTCGAGCAGGGGCACGTTGAGGAGGCCGCTAAAGAGTACAAAGCTGATCTCGGTCTCGATGATACATTGCCTCGAGCGCTGCGGCATCCGAATAACGTTTGGGCACTGCATGGGTATTACGAGTGTTTGACAAGGTTAGAAAAGACTGATGAAGCAGAGAGTGTCAAAAGGCAGCTGGATGGACTATCTGAAAAGTCGGACGTTAGAGTGACGAGCTCATGTTACTGTAGAGGCGCAGCGTCCAAGTTGTGAATATTCCAACCTCGGACATGCGCATATCGTCTGCTTTCATCAAGGTCAAGCACACAGCGCTCCCGCCGCCGATCGGTCACCAAACGATCATGCGACTCTCGTCCTCTTTTGGATTTGTACTGCTCCTAATCCTCGCTGGAGGAGTCGTCGGATCCCTGTTGCGAAGAGTCCGACGAGTCCTGTTCATCCTCATCGTCCCACAAAAAGCCTCTGCATTTTGGCTGCCCGCAGTAACAACGCGGCTTGTCGGCATTGCCCGGATCGTTCAACGCGGCTTCTCTCAAAGCTATTGCCTCTTCGAGTTCGACCTCATCTTTATCCAGGTAATCGAAAGTTAGCTCCGTTCCTGCAGGAATGTCCGTGTATGCGAAGAAGGCCATGCTGTATAGCTTCAAGTCGTGCTTGTTGTACGACACACTGTACTGCCGCATGTTCGGCTCGCATGAATGGTTGATGAACCGCGTGGCGTTGCCCATGTGCTCCCCATCGATCACATAGAGATCCTTCTTCCGTAGAATCTTGTCGGTCGTGGGGTCACGATCGTTCTTGAATTTGTCCAGCCAGTAAAAGTAGCTGTCTCTCTTGGCGCTTCCATCAATATTGCGATTATTGTGATCCTCTCGTCGGTTGGCCTCGTTATTGGTGATCACTTCTCCGAGGTATACTTCGACGAATTCTCCTTGTATAAGGTCCTCCTCACAACAAATTCCCCAGCCACGGTCCTTGCCTGTTTTGAAGATGACAAGAGGCACCTTTCTGCCTTTCTGAACCAGCCGAGACTTGCAAACACTACCGCATTTGCAATTGTGATTGCACTCGTAGACAGGATAGCGCTGCTCCCTATAGAAAGGAACCAAAGTTTGCGGGGCGCCGTTAGCCCTTGGCTTCGAGTATGGAAAGCGTTTAGGCAGCCCCTTGGTGTCAATGCCGTCTCCGTTCTTCTCTGCATCCTCTTTTGCAATCAGGTACACTCCATATTTTTCAGGATCTTTCCGGCTGAGTGTCTGCTCGTCGACGCTGGCAAACTCGAGGCACTCACAAATGGCAGTGTATTCGCATCCAACGCCACCGCCCATGTCCGGTTTGCATTTTTGGCAGCCTTGGAATGTGGTGGGTTCGTCCCCTGACACTCCTTCGCCAAGAACGTAGTCCTTGATAAACTCGAAATTTAGATTGGGAGTGGTTGAATCAAAGTGATTTTCCAGGCGCACTCGCTTCACCTTCTTCAGCTTCTCTTCGAAAGCGAGGCGGATTGCCCGTTCTGCTTGGTCGACTGCAGTTACTGCACTCTCTTTTGTCATGCTTGGGGTGGGCAGATTCCTAGTGTTGACGACGTCACCAGCGAGGTCCGCCTTCGCGATGATGTTTCCCTCCTTGAATTGGAAAGCGCCATTGTAGATCTGGGGGCCGTCGACTTGTTGTGGTGCTGCTTTGATCAAGTCGGTTGTGGAAGGCGAATGTGAGCGCGACCGCATAGATTCCTGCGGTGTCAGCAGTCCATTTGCGCCCAGAAGTCCACGCGACAGAGGTCCATCGTCTTCAGGGGACTTTCTTTTCCGCGAGCCATCGTTGGATGCGAATTTTGGTGTACCGCGTCCAGAGTGGCCGTTCTTCTCAATGTACGACTGCACCAGGTGGAGTGACTTCCTTAAATCTGGTAAGGGGTGCCAAGAGGCAATCGCGCGTGGCGGACATGGTAGGACGGGTTTGGTCCGCCATCGGACAAGGTATTCTTCGTTCTGATTGTAATTAGCATAAAGTTGAATGTGAAGAAGATGTGCATTACTCACCCCGCTCCGTTTGCGGTGCGCCAGGACTTCGACGATGTCGCCAGCTCTAATTGTATATCGATTCCGCGAATTCGTCGACATTTCGCCTAATTAAGTAAGTTACTTCCTCGGCGCTCTACTTAGGACGATACGGCGCAGTTCAGCGCGTAGAGGGAGGTTTCCAAGGTAGTAGGCAAACTATTAGAAGCTTAGAGATTAATTTAGAGAAGTCGAACGCGTTCATTAAGGTTTGCGCTAGCGCTATACTCAATGAATCACGTGCTCCTTAGTTAAACAATCACTTCTGTTAAAGAACTAAATAGTAGAGATAGATTCTAATATGTTCTTATTTGGTTTTATTATAAGTAAGAGGCTAACATTAATCTCTTCCTTCTAGAGAACTGCGCGAAACACCAGTGTGCAAACGCACGTGCCATCAAATGAGCTGTGCATCTCCGGATCTTATCGCCGAAGATCAACGAGCTTGACTTCGAAAAAGTTCTCGACTGCAAGCATCGCATCGCGCAAATCACCTGCAAGACAGCTTCTGACATGGCTGCCACCAAAATGCGCAAGGGCTCAGAGTCGAATCCCTTCATCAAGCAACTCGCATCAAGTGGTAAGCTCGCTCACTTACATTCGTCTTCTGCACATTTCCTGACCGCCTGCAGATCGAAGCATTCGCGATCGCGCCCTTTCCTCACTTCGCACCTACCTCTCGCGCTCCGCAGCCTTCACGCCACTGGACCTGCTGAAACTCTGGAAGGGCCTGCATTACTGCATGTTCATGTCCGACAAACCACGAAATCAGCAACGACTTGCCCGCGACTTGGCTGCCCTCACAGATGTTCTCGCCCAAGAGAATGTGCTTTCGTGGTTGCAGGCATTCTGGAGGACTATTGCACGAGAATGGGGCTCCATTGACAGTCTGAGGATGGACAAGTACTTGTATCTGGTGAGGTGTTATGTGAACAAGGGCTTCGAGATCTCTGCCAAAAGGAAGTGGGAAGTGGAGCAATACCTGAGCATATTGGAAGAAGACGGAGGTCCATTGAGCATCAGGGATGTGAAAGTGCCGGTCGGACTGAAGTTACATGTGCTGGATATCTGGGTGGATGAATTAGAAAAAGTGGACACGGATAAGAATGCTGCTCCTATCGAGCGAGTCATGAAGCCACTCAGGAAGTTGCAGAAGGAGAGCTTGGTAAAGAGTGTGAGGCAAAGGGCCAAGGAAAGCCTAGAGGACGAGAGACTCTTCGAGGGAAAAAGATGGAGGACAGGCGAAGACCGCGATCCGAACGATACCACGGGCTCCGCCAACGAGGACGAAGACGACGGAGATATTGTGGGCGGCGATGATTTTGGTGGATTTGACGACTGAGCGACAGTTCGATGACAACCACCTGGAAAGCAACTTCGCCCACCGTTCCGGCAGAGGTCGACGGAGTTGGACTGGTTCCACGATGGGCAAGGCCACTGAGCGTCCCCTACCCCTACCGACAAAACCGGAGATCTTCGTCACCAAGTGCTGCGTGCCTCGGACTATAGCACATCGGTCATCAGAATGGCGTACTATGGTGGAAACTATGTATCCACGTTCCAGGCGCGCGGGTCATTGCAAAACACAGTGAAGCGCTGGAGAAGCACCACGAACGGATCCGAGAAAGTCATCCAGAAAAACAGGATCTATGCTACATTCGACGGAACGGGGTCATTGTTCATCGGCATTGTGCAAGGAGACCCAGCGATAAAACATCCTCCCGCATTCTGTCCTTTATCGGTCATCTTACAAGCACTCAAAGTCGGCCTTCTATCATCCCAACTCCGCCCGTGAACTCAATTGCGGCGGGTTTTCGTGATCCGAAAGTTGGTAGATTGAGGCTGGTTTGCCTCGATCATCTACTTGAGTCACCGGCGTTTGCTCCACGTACTGCGGAAGATGATGCGCTGTCGTTGGGTCCGTCAAAGCTGCGCCCCCAGCGGGCGGGCGTCGCGACTTCCTCATCCTCAAGCCGATGAATGCTCCTGTAATCAACAAGAAAGGTACGCCTAAACCCACTCCCAGGCCGATGCCAATCCTCAGCGTGGGCGACACTGAAGCTGCACTTTGAATGTCCGTGCCATTCGTTGCAGTTGTGGTATTGGTGGTCTCGGCAGCTCCAGTAGCAGAAGTGACCGCCACGGTGCTACTGGCAGCACTGATCGTCTCGCTACCGGATGGCAAATCACTCTCGATCTCTGCTGATATGTTGAAGTAGTGTGAGGTGATACCATCGGGTGCGTTGGGGCTGAGCCAGAAGAAATAGATCGGCGAAAACGTAAGGTTTGAGGTGTACAGTTGGACATTCCAAAACGTGGAACGGAGACCAGCGCCAGTCCCTGCGATCGCGGTATCTACATTTTGCATCAGTGACCACTCTTCGCGGGCTGCAAACAAATCAGGCCAACCATAGACTGTACTGATACTGTAAGCAAAGGGCAATTCCTGGCTCTGCTGCCACAGTTCTATGCGATAGGAGGTTACATTCGTTATCCAGCTGATACGTTGACTGCTATTCAGTGCCCAGACTGGGTTGCCGTCGTAAATTATCGAAGGCCCCGGCCCCGGAGGAGTAATGAATATGTTCTTCTCGTTGTCGCGGAGGTGTATTGATGGACTTCGAAAGGAAAGAAGCACAAAGGCCCATGGCAAAAACATGTGGTGCAGTATTCAGTGAAACGATCAATGGTGAGAACGTTGGACCAGCAAGAAGGTTTCGTGAACCTCTCGTGCTGGACTCAGGTAATCGAGCAAGCGTTGTCCGACAAGGATCGGAAGCGCTGTTCGGGTCGCGTAGTGCAGCTTCGCTAATAGAAGCAGAGGATATATTAGTGTCTCGCTGTGGCATACGGCGCTCATCATCGTGGGACATGGCGCTCAGGATATAAACAAGGAAATGAACAGACACAGTCACAAGATGTTGTGCGTAGACCACAACCGCGCAGCCAGGCATCGGGCGCGTCCGAAATCCGCTTGATGCAGTTCGGCAAGGATGCTTCCACTCATATTGCTCACGGCTCAACTTCGTCTTGACTTCCCTGTCCGCTTGTGGAACCCTTCTGAGCGACGTGCCACATCGCTTCTCACGCGACGATTGACGCTCATGAGCATGATTGAAAGGTAAGACTGCGCTGCCCTTTCGGCACTGTTTCCATCGTGTTCACAACATGGTGTCCGGGCTACTAGATACCCGTTCGTTGGCCTTCCGGACATCGCTCGCAATTGCAGGGCTACTTACCATCGCCTTCCTGATCGCGAGCTTTACCAGATCATACAGTCCAATATCCATTACCGCGCACACCAGCTATCTGGGGAGAAGTCAGACTGGTAGCCTGAACGATGTGCTTAACCAGACTCTTGGCGTACGACACCCTTCGATACTCATTCGTGCGCTGCAACTCACATGGCATAGTTCCAAAAGATGTTCGTCATCAACCTCCCGTCGCGAACCGACCACCGGGACTCGATGTCACTTGCTGCTGCCTTGACCCCCGTGGACTGAGCCTAGATTATATCGACGGAGTAACGAACGTTTCTCAGAAAGCACTACCTCCCGGAGGTGACAGCTCCAGGCATAAGTCAGGCATGATAGGGGCTTGGAGAGCGCATATCAATGTGCTACGCACGATAGTGGAGCAAAATATAACCTCTGCACTCGTGATGGAGGGCGATGTTGACTGGGATGTGCGCATCAAGTCGCAGATGTATGATTTCGCCCGTGCATCGAGGCAGCTTGTGCAGCCAGGATCAGAAGATGATACAGTCGAGTTGAACGATGACTTGTCGAATCTGCCACTTTCGTCGCCATACGGAGACATCCAGCATTGGGATGTGCTATGGTTAGGGCATTGTGGCACCGAATTCCCAAAGACTGGCTCCAACATCCACAGTGGCAGAGTTATGATTCCGAACGACGAGACTGTGCCTGAGCCTCAGCACTTCGACAAGGAATGGGGCAGTGATGCTCTCATTAGGGAATATCCTGAGCACACGCGCGTGGTCCATCGTGCACGGATGAATGTGTGCTCAATGGCGTACGGCGTTTCCCAACCTGGAGCACGTCGACTTCTCTACGAGCTCGGAATCAAGAAACTGAACGCCGCAATGGACATCATGATGCGGCAGGCATGTGACGGAAGCGCTGGCAGAGCACGGCATAATTGCTTGACCGTAACGCCCCAACTCTTTCAACATCACAGGCCTATCGGCTCAAAAGCTAGCTTCAGCGAAATCGAGGATCATGGCGAGGGAGTCAATGAGTTTGCGTACACCCGCAATGTCCGATGGAGCACAAAAATGAACTTCGACAAACTGCTGAGAGGCGAAACAGATGATGTCGACCTGTGGCAGGACGGTGTCCCAGCCAATAAAACTGCATTTCCGTGAGCTTGTATTGGAACGAAGAATGTTCAGTTGGTGGGAGGTACCGAAGGCCTATGAATTACAGACCAACCAAGCATGAGACGAAGCAAGTCTGCGCTGCTGCGTGAGCCAGCAATTATGCTTCTGATCCGGATGCTACGATGCGCTACGCAAGATGTGGTGAATGGTGAATGCGTGCTCACTTGCTGAGTCAATCACTCGCATGTTGAAAGCGAAGTTCCAGCAGCCTGGCATTCGAGCCTGGAGAGCTTGTCACGGCAGCCACTGCTGGAATATACCCACAGAGCATGCTCGTCTAGTTCACCATCACCGAAGGAGCAGCGTGCACTAGTGAGCAGCTCAGCTTACTGGTGAGCACGATCCGTAGAAGATCGATGGGTACAAATTGACCTACAGGGCCCGAGGCGGCGCGAACTGCATCTGTGGTATGCAGCCAGGATTCATCATTTTCAGATGTAATGATGATGCATAAGACGCAGCATATAGCTAGCCACTTCTCTGGAAGTCCACCTCCGGCTTGTTTTTGGACTTGCTTGAGTAGATATCATTCGCAGTCGTCATGAAGTAGCAGTGTAGAAGGTACCAGGAAATTTGGAAGAGTAACAGAAGAAGGAAAAAACTGATTAGAAACAAGTGACGTCCACCGCCATAGCGTTGTCCACGAGGTGAGGTAGCAGCGCCACACACGACAAAAAGCATAAGCCAAACATTATAGCTTCCTCTTCTGCCGCACACTGCACAGCTGCTCGGGCAGAATCGCAAGCGCAAAGGCTGACCCTGGTCGTTAGTTTTGAAGATAAGCTATGACGACCCCAGTTTTGATCGCCGAACATCCTCAGGCGTTGGCGGTCAGAAGACATCGAGGATTCTTCTGATGTTGGGCAGTTGGTTTCGAGCACATCATTTAAGCGCTCAGATGGCAACAACATGTCAACGATAACTGTTTGGCTGTATAAGGTTCCGATCCATGTTCGAGGACTAACATTGACGTCCAGCGATCCTGGGGTTTGTGGTTGGTTTGTGGTGGCGTCCTTTGTGAGTCTTGGCTCCCCGCGCGAATGGAAAACCCTTCTCATGACGTTCTGCAAGGTTTTCCCTTAGCCGCATCCACTTTGCCGTTTTGTTCACGCGTTTCGCGCCGGCACGCTTCTTCTGGGCCGGCGCTGTATATACGTCGGCAGCGAGGCCATCCTTGACGGACGCCCGCTCTCGACCGCAGTGCTCCTTCCATGGTACACCACTCATCGTTGCTTGCCTTTTGCTGCTAAGCGTTCAGCATTGTCCTTGACTGTACTGGATCCGGCTATTGGAGGTATCCGAAACAATATACGAACCGGTGTGGATCCCTACTAGACGTTCGGAAGACCAAGAGACATACCAATGCATTGGGTTGCAATGCTATAAACAAGAACATATACAAGACATACACAAGAATTTGCATCATGGAGCGAACTACTACATCAACAAGTCAATTCGCCAACGACGCCTACACCTGGGATGGTCTCACAGGATGGAAGAGTTACCGGACCCTAAGGCCCTTCCGTGGCATGTACCACGACGTTCGACGACGACTGCCATACTACTGGAGCGATATCACGGATGGCTTCAACTATAGAACCATGGCAGGAACAGTGCGCATATTCTTCGTCAACCTGCTTCCCGCGATTGCCTTCACACTGGACATGCAGCGAAGGACTGATTACTTCTTCGGCATTAATGAAGGTCTCTTCGCATCAGCGTTGGCGGCATTCGTGTTCAGTCTGTTCTCCGCCCAGCCTTTGACTGTGGTCGGCGTAACAGGTCTGATCTCCCTGTTCAATTACACCACTTATGATATCTGCGAATCGCAAGGAATCGTCGAACTTTACCCACAGTTCATCGCGTGGGTGTCGATTTGGGCCGCAATCACGCACTGGATGTCTGCTATCTTCAACTGGTGCGACTACATGCGCTATATCACTGACTTCAGTACCAATTCTTTTGGCATGTATGTGTCAATCATCTATATGAGTGAGTTCTATCGTTCCACGGATGATCGGACGTCTATTAATGTGTTCACAGTCAAGGGTGTCGAGGAACTTGTGTCCAACTTCGACGGCAACAGCCCAGAGGCGGGCTACCTCGGAATTATCATTGCTTTATGCTTCTGGGCTACTGTGTGGTGGCTCGAAGGCATGGGTAACACAATTTTGTACCGATCTTACTGGCGAAAACTGTTGTCCGACTATGCCTATCCAATTGCCACTATCTTTTGGACTGGGTTCTCGCACATTCCGGGCCGAATCAAAGACGCCAATCTTCCTAGAGTTCCTCACACAAGAGCCTTCTACCCAAGTCAGGACCGCTCTTGGCTCATTGACTTCTGGAACCTGGAGGCGCGATATGTCTTTGCAGCAATGCCAATTGGAATCCTCCTCACCCTTCTCTTCTACTATGATCATAATGTCAGCTCCTTGACTGCACAGGCCAGGCAGT
This sequence comes from Cercospora cf. flagellaris, assembly GCA_005356885.1. Taxonomy (NCBI): domain Eukaryota; kingdom Fungi; phylum Ascomycota; class Dothideomycetes; order Mycosphaerellales; family Mycosphaerellaceae; genus Cercospora; species Cercospora cf. flagellaris. Next base: position 1,935,081 of record RJLU01000001.1, on the reverse strand, counting down.
ATCCGCTCAAGAAGCCCGCCGGCTTCCACTGGGATTTCTTCTTGCTCGGGATTACATGCTTTATCGGTGGTATTATAGGCATCCCTTTGCCGAACGGTCTCATTCCTCAGGCACCTGTACACACCGACTCTCTCACGGAGTACCAAGATGTCCTCACGGTGACCAAAGAGAAGCAAGATGATGATCCAGATTCCGAATGGGTTTCTCGCTATCATAAGAAGATCGAACCTGTGCTGGTGAGGGAGCAGCGTGTCTCGCATATCCTCATGACTCTCGGTCTTGTCGGCGTCATGACCGGCCCGCTCCTGGTCGTATTACACACCATGCCTCTTGGTCTCTTCGGTGGTGTCTTCTTCGTCGTTGGCTCCAGCGGCATTCCAGGATTCAACATCACTCAAAACGTCCTCTACTGCATGAGTGAGAAGCGCTTCACGGATCCCAACGATCCACGCAACACCTTGACCAAGCGACGCATCATGTACTACACATCTTTCCAGATCATCGGAGTGGCAATCAGTATCGCCATTTCTCAGACCATTGCGGCCATTGGCTTCCCGATTATCATCACAGCACTGATTCCAATTCGATGGTGCATCTTACCAAGAATCTTCACCGAACATGAACTCATGGTTCTGGACTCACCTACTGCCGACGCGGATGTCGTATTGTGCTCCATGGGTGGCCAACCGGAACGACCTGAAGTGAGAATGGCAAAAGAAAGGCGTCGTCATCGTGGCAGCGATGAAGAGGGCGCGGGCAGCGGTTTCTCTACCGCTGATGCTACACCTGGAATGCGATCACGAGATAAGTTTGGCAAAGACGATGAAGAGTTAGAGGAGGAAGAGAGGGAGAAGAGAAGGGAGGCAGAGGGCATTCATCCAACGCCTCATACTGGTCATAATTAAGCGCAGCACGATGTGGATACTATTAGAAATCAAGAATGTTTGATGCCTTTTAGACACACATGCAGCATACAGATCTGCATTCGTCCTCACATGATACATGGTTGCTCATGAATGGTTCTGATAAAGTAGCATTCTCTTTTCTGGAGCAAAACCCGGTCGGCAGTATTCGGCTACTTGGAAGTTGGAGCACATTTGATCCTTAATCACTGGAATTCAGAGCAGCATAGAGCAGGTCCACATTATGCTGGAAGTCATCTTCTCGTTGGGTTGTCGAGGCATTTGGAATATCAAGTCGTGCCGCCCCCTACGAACTTGAACTAACGACCGCTACAGTATGTTGAGTTACTACACAGCTCCGCGGATCCACCCTTGGTAATGCAGCCTCCTCCGTCACTGCTACTGCCCATGCCAAGACGCATAGCTCGGAGATGCGGTATACACGACTATCCCGACGATATCAGTTTGTGAAATATCTCTAGTAAGCACAGGAAGTGGTCTGCTACCCCTTCAGCAGCACCGAGTGTAGACAGCAATATGCAACATGTTCACATACCTTGGAATGCACAGAAAGTGGAAAGACAGCACTTCCCAACGTCCCAGCCTTCGTTGCCAATGCATCGATTTGAAAACACCATGCATGCAAGAGAACCCGGGACACGAAGATCTGCAGTCTCGGTGATAAGATAGACGAGATGCTACAGCGAACATTCCATCGTGCCTTGTCTCTCATGCTAGAACATGCCTGGAAATGCCAATGGCAGCACAGCAGGACGCCGGGAAAGTCGGCGCCAAGACAGATGGGAGGCCTAACTACGTCTTCCATTCTGTGATCGACGAAGTCAAAGTTCAACGTGCAGCCACGTGCAATGCTGTCTTCCACCCAATGCCATGACCGACCTTCCAGTTTCGGAAAGCGCGGGAGCATCCATCACTTGCACAGCACGCTTTTATGCCTCGTGTTTGTGCGCCGCGCGGAGTAAGGGGATCCTTCTCGCTTGATAGTTCTCGGGCCAAGTGTTATAGTCAGGCAGCTTGCCATCACCTTGCGTTCGAAATCATGAACGGCCTCGAGATCTTCACTGTCGACTGAGCACTTGGCGGCATGTTACTGCGCAGAGTGCAGAGCTGATCATCGAGGGTGGGATAATGGAGGCGAGGAGGTGTGGGCTGGGAGAGGATATAAATGCTCGATATTCGTCGTCGTCGATTGATCTCCTCAGTATACCTATATTCATCAGCTCAGTCGCAGACATCCAGCCAGAACATTACTTTTATCCTTCAAGCTCATCAAAATGCAGTTCACTATCCTGTCCAGCGTACGTTGATATCCCAAGTATCCTGAAGCCCAGTACACTGACGTCTCTTACAGCTCATTGCCTTCAGCACTCTCGTAGCTGCTCAGGCAACAGTTAACATTGCGACCTTCTCGGAGCCTGGTTGCAGCAATGGACAAACCTTCAATGGGTCAGCTTTGAACTGCCCGCTGCTGTGCTTGTTTGGACCAGCTGTAATGCTAACGTACACAGGTTAATTCAACAATTTGTCTGCAACAATGCTCAAGTGCGATCTTTGAACATCCAACCAGGCACGGGCGACTCAAACGGGTGCTTCGTCGAGACGTACCAAGATTCGAACTGCGGCATCTACCAGAGTCGCATTGGTCCTCTCTCTGGAGGTCTCTCAAGCTGCATCGGCCAGAACAACCCCAACACAGGCGAACCCCAGGATGCCTTCTCCTTCAGGTTGCTCTGCTAGATCTGTGAATTGACGGAACCAGGTGGGAAGATCTTCGAGTGATTGCGGAGGATACAAAGGCACGTTCGAAAAGGCCATATAGTGGACCAAAGGGTCAGATAAGACATATAGCCATACTCACTATCAACATATCTGCTCACTTTCGTGCCGCCGCTGCTGCCTCGGCGAATGATTTGCGTATGGCTCCGACATCGTTCACAACGTTGATGAGGTTGAAGCGTCTGTCCGCAAACGTTTTGGCCTGCTCTCCGCTTCCAGTGTAGATACCAGTCCACTTGCCGGCAGCTTGCGTCTCTTGATGAATCTTCTCGATTGCTTGCTCAAGTTCGGGTGCATATACCCCGACGTTCTCTGGTGGATGTCCAATGCTGTTGCCAAGATCGACTGGTCCGATGAAACAAACATCAATGCCGTCTATTGCTGCAATCTCTTTGATCTGCTCGAAAGCTGAGGCGGTCTCGATTTGCACGATGACGAGGGTGCTATCGTTCGCTTCCTTGAAGTATTGGCTGAGGCTAATTTCACTTATGTCTCCGGTCTTTCCAGGGGCGAACTTCTCGGCTGCAAAAGGCGATCCAAGACCACGATTTCCAAGGGGAGGGAATTTGCTGTACTTGACGACGTTCCTGGCATCCTCAACCGACTGGATCAGCGGCACGATGATTCCATGAGCGCCAGCATCCAGCGCTCGCTTGATCATCCAGTGCTGTCCTTCGGCTACGCGTACGACTGGAGAGACACCGCAAGCAGCGATTGCGGCCACGCTGTCACTACGAGCAGCAGATCACAGTGAGTATTGGTCACAGCTGTGCTGAAATGCTGCCATTGATCGTACTCACTGCATATCAGCATCGGCGATATTGCCGTGTTCGCCGTCCACGACGACAAAATCGAGACCAGGAGTGCGTGCAATGGCTCGTGACAGGTTGGCACCGGGTAGCATCTGCCATCCACCGAAGCTCGGTTGGCCTGTTTTGAGAGCTTTTTGAAGGCGGTTCGCTGCTTGCATCTTGATCGTTTAGTGGCTTGTCCTGGACTGTAATTCAAAGTGTGGCCACCGTAACAGAAATCAGGATTGCAGCCGCAATGTAATGTGCAGCGTGGAAGCATTGGGTTGTCTGAGGGGTCCAGCCCCACCCTCGGCCAAGTCGCACACTGATGGACGCATAGCAGCATAGCAGCGTACTGCTCCATCAGGCGCGTTCAACCTCGTCCATCACCTTCTCCAGCTGTTGCTCGGTGAAGCGGTGCTTGAGCTTGCGTGCGGCGGCGGTCGTCTCGCCATTCTGCGTGGCCAGCGTGGCCGTGCGATCGACGTGGACCTGCCAGCGAGTCAGCCGGGGCGATAGTGGTCCAGCATTGCTCTTGTACACACCACGGGGATGTCGTGGACGTAGAGCTCCTTCCATCGCTTGTTTTCTTCGGCCAGAATGTCGACTTCACGGTACTCGAAATGACGTCGGTCCCAGACGCGACTCATCACGCTCTTCACGTCGACGCACAGGCTGCAGTGGTCGTGGGTGAAGAGGGTCAAGCGCAGGCTGTGCTGCAGTAGACGCGATGCCGCCCGCATTGCCTTTCCTATGCGAATTTGTGCAATATCCGTGTCAACATTGAAGTGCGCGTGGCGCGTCTTCCAGCACTTGCACCACCGGTCTCGCGAACATGACGTCGCTTTGCGGGACCACGCTGCGACCTTCTAGAATGTTTCGTGGAACTTCTGCCACCACACACGTTGACATTGACATCCCCTCTCCACCCCGCTGCTCCTCGCATCATCGTTGACAGACGTGCAGAGAGAAAGCACCGCGGACCGCCATGGCCTCCAAGTGCGTGCACAAAGGCTGCGGCAAGACCTTCACCGATCCTGAAGAGCCATGCCACTACCACCCTGGGTAAGACGCCATTTCCGAACTTTCGCTTTCTTTCACTCGGCTCAGCGCTGATGGCCTGACCAAGACCCCCCGAGTTTCACGAAGGCCAGAAGGGTAGGTCTGTCCCCCTCAATGTCGTCAAAGCTACCTTGACGCGTCTTACAAGCGTTCTGCGAAGAGCCAAAACCTGACACAACTTAGGCTGGAAGTGCTGTAAAGCTCGCGTGCTCGAATTCGATCAGTTCATGAAGATACCTCCCTGTACTACAGGCAAACATTCGACTGTCGACGATACCCCTGTTGTCGTCGAGTTGAAACAGACGGACGAGGAGCTCGAGGCCAAAATTCGAAAAGCCGCCCCCGAGACACAGCCCAAGCAAGACGAGAGCTCACTTCCACCGCCCGTCGCACGCGCTCCAATCGCAACATCAGCTTCTCGCGCTTCGCCCAGTCCTGCTCCTCCCGAAGAGGAAGATGACGACCCTAGCATTCCGGTGCCAGACGGTGCGACGTGCAAGAGAAAGTCATGCGGTGTAAAGTATAAGAGCGGAGACAATCGTGACGAGGAAGAATGCGTACATCATCCGGGACAAGCTCTCTTCCACGAGGGCAGCAAAGGGTGGACATGTTGTAAGTCGGGCTGGAACCAGGAATTTGAACATGGTTATCGCTAACGTGGTCTCCAAGGCAAGAGACGTGTCCTGGAATTTGACGAGTGGCTTAAGATACCAGGCTGTAAGACAACATCGCGGCATCTCTTCGTAGGTAAGGCAAAGGAGGCTGGTACAGAGGAGGCCCTGAAGGAGGTGCGGAACGACTTCTACCAGACCGCGGCTACAGTCATCGCCTCGCTGTATCTAAAGAAGATCGATAAGGAGCGCTCGAAGGTGGAATTCAGCGCCGATGGGACCAAGGTGGAGCTCGATCTGCACACAAGCGACGCAAAGAGGTATCAGACGAGCATGGTGCTCTTCGGAGAGATCAAACCCGCTGAGAGCAAATTCAAAATCATGGGCACCAAGTTGGAGTTGACGCTGGCGAAAGCGGATGGCCAGGGCTGGCCCGTCCTCAGAGCGGACGATCCGCATACGGGGGAGATTATTCAAGCAGGTCGAGCTGGACGAGTGTGAGCGCTCGACCCGACAACGCGGAACATGTGATGAGAGATGGTTGTCAGCAAGGGTACGCGTGCTAGCGCACTGCACATGCGACGTATCGTGGTGCCACGCTGAGTAACAATCCGAGCCCTGAAACAGCAGCAAGCGTGAGCCGGATTCGCACCACAGTTCGTGCAGCTGAGGAAAGAGCCGATTTGCTACATCTGTAGGAAGTCCTGGGTCGAGGCTGCCGCAGATTACAGGACAGTCGTCGTCTTCCTTTACGCCTGCTCATACCAAGTCACTTGCGGACCCTCAAGCTACGCAGCCACTCTTCTGTAGCCGGAACAATCACAAACGCATTGCAACACAAACATAACAGAGCTTCACACATCGTCCTTACAGCCAGTCATCACGAAGTGGAAAGTATCCACACCATCCGGAGTGCGCAACTTCAAGCCCGGACTACCATCTGCGACAAATCTCGGAGCGCACCTCAATATGTGCTTGTACGACAACGTCAGATACATCTGCAGTGACGAAGAGCACACACTGGCGGAACTGTGCGATGCCGCCACCGGGCAATGTGCCCAGCTTCGATGCGCTCCACACATTCGACATGTGCTATTCTCCACCTCAGTCTGCGATCTCTGCGGCATTGCTTGGGAGCAAAGTGCTCTAACCGAGGACGCCTACGATCAAATAATCATGCCATTGCTGGCTTTCGATAGAAAGAGGAGTTGCGAAAGTGGCAGCTATTTCCCGACCGATGCTCTGTTCGTTGCTTCTCCTCCCAACACACCGATGCGCCGCTTGTCGCTAGGGCCGTCGCCCACGCCTTCCGAAGTCGCGACTCCAATTGAGGAAGTGTCGGAGGGCATGTTCAATCCCCATGCTACCGGACACGATTCTCACCGGTGCTCCCTTCGAACGCTCAACAAAGATCTTGCTGTCCGACGAAGCCCTCAGCGAGCCGAAAAGCCTTCAAAATCACAAAGACAAATTGCAGAACGACTTACCGTCAGCATCGCCCATTGCCGCATGCGAAACGACCGCTCATCGCAGGCGTGACTCTTGAGCTCTACGCCATAAGGCCGCTGCTGCACGCACGACCATGTCATCATTCCATGATTATGAGAATGAAGAAGCCTTGCTGGAATCCATCAGGCAGACTCCTGACAACCGTTCGGCCATTGAGGACCGCCCTAACCTTGATCTCCTGGACAAAGGTATGATCGTCATTTTGGGGGTTCCCGGCGCAGAAGGCACTTCGAGTAGTGCTACAGGAGAGACAAAGCAAGTGCCAGGGCTTGAGGAAAATCACAAGCGCAGCGGTAACATTTATGCGCATTTCATGGATGTTAGAAGCACAACTCTTCAGTCGATCGATGCAGGCATTCCTGGTTTGGATTACAGAAAAATGAATACCTCAGTACAGTATAGCTCAGCGCCCAGACAAATGAATGAACAGAATTACTACGACACTCCAATGCTGACCGAAGAAGAGTCATTCTTCAAAAGCACCATTCTGTCGCAGTTGGGCGATTTTCTGATGGCCCACGATCTTCAAGAAGACCTGCTGTGGGCCCTACACATCTAGGAGACTCAGGAACTTGCCGATTGCGACACTGCCATTCCTTCGCGCATGTTCAGATCCATGGAGGACCTTCGTCAGTGGAAATACTTTCTCCTTTGCCGTCATTGCAAAAGGGCTACGCGCGGCCGTTCTCAGCGCTGTTTGAATCTTTTCGACCCAAGCTGGACGTTGCAGCACTTCGTCTCCCACAGTGAAGACGTACTACCGGCGCTGGACAAAAGAGGGAATGCGGCCAGTCAGGCAAATGTGCACAATTGGATAAACCGCGCAGAAGAGCAGAGCTCGAGGTCACTTTATCAAGTCTGCATAGCTCGGGAATTGAGTACAAAGAACGCGCATCTCGATGTTTGGTGGACACATGTTCTGGCACCAAGATTGCTTCTATTCATGCACAGAACAGACCTGGCCGATGAACTCCTACAGTACATGGTCAAACAAGGCGCTTTCAAAGTACGATCTCTTGTCCCGGCCCACCTACTCCGTGAGACTGGCTTAGTGCGTGGAAATGGGCAGCACGAGCAGACGCCGTCGTCCCGGTCCGTAAACCTGCGAAGCAAAAAAGAAGGTCTTCGTGCAGGCACCTCATCTCTCGATCGGAGCAAAGTGGAAGCGCCGGCGGAGAGTTTCGAACCTGAGAGGAAGCATAACGATGAGGAAGACAGATTGCTCGGTCTTTTCGTTAAATTCTCTCGCTTTTCGGTACGGCTCACGACTCGCATGGCAGACATTGATGAGCTGAAGTCCATATGTTTGGCCCCATCAGAGGAGTCACGTGCAGCCAGCGCCATACCCGAGAGTCCGCAGGGACGTCTGATGACAGAAGGTTCGTTATCATCGGAACAGGGTATGGCGAACGGGCGCAGAGGCCAGAATGTGCCGATCTGGAGAGTAGATCCATGGAAGAAACCGTGGCAGGCCAAAGGATGGAGCAATGGATTTCGACCAGACCAGAAGCCCAAGAACACTACTGCTGCAAGTCGCAAGATCGAGCTGCGAGATATCATAGCAAGCATGGGATGAAGTGTAGCGGTTGCGAATGCGCTTTGGGTCCAGCATCCGTAATTTTGTGCGAACGCTGTCGTGATGGCATGTTTAGTCCCGCGCTTCTTGTCTTGCATGGCTTTATTCTTCCTCAACCAGGCTGATGCGAACTCGTGCACAGTAATGTCGTGGAGCCAGTTTAGAGATCCTTGATCGGAAGCACAACGCGTGGACATCTCGATCAGCCGTGCACCATCCAGCCGTATGATTGATCGGTCTAGTCGTATTCGTGTGTATCAGTCCTCTCTCCAGTTCCGCATTCAAGCACTCGCATCAATCTCCCAACCTCTTGCATGCGTTCCAACTCTTCATTCACCTCATCATCCCAATTTCTGCAAATAGCCTTGCCTCACTAAGCCTTCTACATCTCCCGCTCGAACATAGAATTGACTGTTCTTGGTCAAATTGATACTGCCGTACTCAGTCTGAATCTCTCCCGCATCTTTGAGAACTCGAACGTCAATGAAGATATCCCGAGGAGGATCCAGACTTCCTGTGAGATCGATATCGGACCATTGGCCCTTGTATGCAGAAAGCAGAGTAGAGTATGCATGCGCATATTGTTCTTCCTCAGCGGAAAGACTCGATGTGGCGTTTGTAGAAGAAGTGGCGCCACCGGAATTATTGCCATTGCCGTTGGCATTATTAGAACCCGAATTGCCATTCCCGCCATTCGCATTCGAGTTCGCATTTGACGCATTAACCAATTCCGTAACATCTACGCCTTCCCAGCAGAATTGCTCGAGTTTATCGGTGCGGGTTTTGTGGTATGCGAGGAGACAGCGTTTGTTTCTTCGCATGCTAAGTTGGTTTACGAGGAGTGCACAGGCGAGTCCGGGATCGTCTGCGGGGTTGAAAGAGGATTTGAGACCTTGGGATTGAGAGCCATTGTTTGAGGTGTCTTGAGAGTCTGGGATCGCGTATGGGGCGAGGAGCGCGCCAATTTCGCGATCGAGGTCGCGGACTTCTTTTGTTACGGCTCGGACTGCGGTTGTGTTGTAAGGTGGGAGATGTGGGAGGTTTTCTGTGCGTTTGGCGTCGACGGCTAGTTTGGCGCCTTGTTCGGCGTACATTTTTGGGACTTTGGGAGTTGGTGTTGAGGAACTGGAATGGAGTGATGTTCAAGTCGCGTGAGATGAAATGTGGGGCGTGGATAGAATTGACGACGTCTCCATCAATATTTGTCGAATTTACAGACAACGCATTCATCACGAGTCAATGTTACCGAGAGAGGATTCTGGCTCGTATTGAAGCCGCCGTGGCAAAAGGGCCTGCAATAGCTTTACAACGATTCGAGCCGAGCTCGATCGTATTTATTGGGCCATAATGACTGCGTATGGGCGCGGCTGGCAGATCGACACGCGTTAGGCCGACTGGTCACTTAATTGTAGGTTTTCAATGACAATAGCTTCATCCTAAGAAGCAAGAAATCGTGTTAACGCGAAAGTCGGATTGGACGGCGCAATATATTGGTACCAAATGCTTTCTGCGAACGCTCACTGTGAAATGTCATCCCGTCTGCTCTTCTCTGCATTGGCAGACGCGACACCTTGCGTGCTTTGCCAATCTTGCTTTCCCATTTGAGTGGTGTCAAAACCGTGCGCTTCCAAGTATTCCCTGAACCGGATGTCCTCCTTTTCGATGGTGTCCTGATTGATCGTAGGCAGGAAATAGACCAATATTGCTGAAAGGAAGCACAAACTAGACGCCACGAAGAACGGAAACTGACCTCCATGAATGGTGTCGGCGCCTCCTCCGGCCTTCTGGATATAAGGGAAAATATATTGCTACCAAAAAGCAGTCAGTGACAGGTATCGTAATGTCTGAGACAAAGTTCTTCGCGAGTTGAAGATGCCTTGTGGCGACCAATCTTACCCCAATGAACCCTCCAATTTTGCCACAAGCGGCAGCGATGGCGTAGTATCTTCCCCGTATTCCGGTTGCGCAGGTTTTGGACGCTATCAGACCGATGTTGTCCCCAGGCCCCTGAAGGTGCGTGAATGATCAGAAAATGGACTCCTTAAACGTGCTCTTCTTGCTTGCTTACCATCTCTCCCAGAGCAAGGAAAATGCCATAAACAACCACAAACCCAGCAATGTTTTGTGGCATCTTCAAGTACTCGTAACATCCAGACATTATGAAGCCGACAACACCTTGTGCAGCCACAAATACCATCAACGCGCGTCGAGGGCCCATCTACGAACCAAAGTCAGTCGAAGTTGCAAGTAAATTTGAGACAATTCAATACCCAATCTGAAGTGAAACTGCCAAACACCGCGCCTGGGACGTAGAAAAAGTTCACCAGGGTCGACCAGCCAAATGTTTGCCAGAGGGCTGCGTTTGGTTGGATCGTTTCTATCCTGTTCGAAAGTCAGTATACTGTTGGCAGACGTGAAATAGCATAATGTGATCTCGAACGAAGGACTTTTCTGCATGGCTATTTTGCCACGCCGTAATCGAGACGCAGCTTTGTTTCACCCAAGGGCTTCGTTTGTCTCCCAAGTACCCAGAGGCTCTGAGCTGGCTGGATGGGCCTTGGGCTAGATTTTGTTGTAGAAAACTGTCTGAGACACCAGACTTTGGGTCAGGAGAGGTTTACTTACCAAACTGACGAATACAAGGAAAATGGATAGGTCAGGAAATCGTACACAAACCAGATACCAGCAACCATAGCCAGACGCGGTCCATAAAATTTGAGCGCCAGCCAGTATGGGGTCTTGACTTCGGTGAAAGATTCCCGGGAAAAAGATTCTGGTTCCTGCAGCTTGATACGGAGATACAACAGGCTGAGCGGAGGGACGATGCCGAGGCCCAGAGATAGACGCCAGACAAGACCCAAGTTGTCCGGAGCGATCCGTGTGATGATCATGGGGATCAAGGCTCCCATGACGAAACCGAAATCGATTTGAGTGTTTGTGAACAAGCAGAACCATCGGTTGCGGTGGCCCTCCTTCAGTTCACCAGTCGATTCCGCACAGCCGACGGAGCCGGCTGGGTACTCCCCACTGGTTCAAAGTCAGGAGTGAACGCAAATATTCGCGTGTACACTACTCACCCAATCCCGATACCTAGGAGGAAACGGTAGGCAGTGAGGGCGGCGATCAAGCCTCCCAACGTGCCGCCAGCACCATAAGCACCAGCACTCAGAGCAGCGAAGACGATGAGGATGATTGTTGAGACCAGAAGCGACCATTTGCGAGAATAGTGATCACTCGTGTATCCGAATACCAGCTGTCCGAGAACTGTGCCAGCAAAGGCAATGGACGTGACATTGGAGGCAGCATTGCTGCTAGTGTAGCTCGTTCCGTAAATGGTTTTGAGACAAGTGTTGACAGGGCCAATGACACTCTGCAGGTAGCCGTCGCTGAACAGTCCAGCGCCGCAGGCGATTGTGGGCCACAGCCGTTGCCATCGTGTCTTATCTGGTGGGGCGAGAGGCGAGATGTCGACGGCCTTTTCATCCTCTGAGCTCTGGCGGGTGATGGACTGGGCGGGAACGATCTTGTCTGCCATTGCGCCTGTGCGTGAGGAGCGCGAAGTGCAGATCGGAAGAAGGCAGTGTGCGTGGATGCTGGAGGGATCGGCCGACCTTTATGCTCGCCGACATTGGCAGGTGAAAAGATGCAGCATGCAGGTCGATAGCGCTAGGCTGTTCGGCGCGCGCAGACTGGGGCGTGTGGGCGAAGGAAGGCACAGCTGATGATCGTCTGCGCATTCGGCGACCTGACGTCCTCTAAGCTAGCGCCGACGCAGTTGCAGTTGCACCTCGGAGGCGCACAGGATGGTAACTTCGGCAAGCGCCAGCCGCGCCACTTCGAGCTTGAGCATCATCGTGTGAGAAGTGCACGACACTCACAGCATCTGGTCGGAGTGAGGGATCGCATCGATGGAATGCAATCGAATCCTCGCGCACGCCGATTGACGGTTAAGTAGAAGTGGTCTGCAGTGGTCTGAAACAAGCTCCCAGCACGATGCAACTCAAGCCTTCATCGCCAAGCACACCAAAGCTTGACCCCGGCAACCCTCCGGCGGACTTCTCCGCTGCGAGAGTTGCGACAGTTCACGCGCTGCCACGCGGCTTGAACTGGACTGACACCCTCCACGCTACGCACTCCACGCGGGACTTCTTCACACTTGTGTTTGGCCACGCCTCGACTGAAACCTGCTGGAGATCTGGTCATCCGCGGGCGCCGCAGAGGGAGTCGAACACCGAGCTCCCTATCCCGCCCTGTCCCTGCAAACAGTTCATCCGGCAGGACCATCGCACGTACTGAAGAGCGCCCGACTGCCCACCGCAATGGCTTAGGTGCTTGCTACTCAGCATGATCTCTTCGCAGTCGTAAAGACAAAGTACGCAGGGCGCTGTTTGCCCAACATGGCTGGACTCAGCCAGTGTTTTGCCGCACGGCAATGGCTCTCTAAACGCCCGGACGCAGCTGCGATCCTTGTCGGGGCATCTCCAGTCGACGTCCGTCCAGCGGGCGATGGGCGCGGCCAAGGTCTCTTCACTACACGTGCTATTCCAGCCTTCACTGAGATCTTGAGCGAGGCCCCGGCCATCCTACTTCGTCCTACCGACGACCTTCCTCAATTATATGAGCAGTACATTGCTCTGCGCGAGCCAGGGTCTGACGCGGTCCAGATGAAATATATGGCATTGAGCTACTATGATCTGCCGGGGAGAGATGCTCAACTACGAGAAAAGCTTGCCGAACGAGGTTTCGATACTGGCAGCGCTGACGAAATGGTCCGCGTAGCCAGCATCATGCAGAACAATGCGTTCAATGTCGATCTTGGCCACGACACTGGTGAGAACCACCGAGCTCTCTTCCTTGACGTAGCCAGAATCAACCATTCATGTGCACCGAATGCACACGTCTGCTTTTATCAGCCGGAGAGCCCTGATGGCCGTGGTCGCATGGTCATCCACTGTTTGCGAGATCTGCAAGCCAACGAAGAAGTCCTCATAGCATATTTTAGCATTTTGCTCCCGAGGACAGATCGCCAGGACAAGGCGTCGAAATGGGGGTTCCGCTGTCAGTGCTCTGCCTGCGAACCTCAAGATGCCGCGCATGAGCATCAAAGAAAAGCCGTCACCGACTTCACGGCTAAGCAGGCTGCTCTCATGCATGACGCCCGGCCAACGATGAAGCAGATCACAGATTTGATTGCTGCGGGTACAAAGCTGATTGGCAAAGTTGATGCATACGGCAGACTTCGTCCTGCAATACCTGATTTGTACGACAATATCGCCATGTTGCGTGCGAAAGGTCTGCTTGTGCAGAGGAAAGAAAAGCAGCGAGAAGGAGTCCTGGAATTTCTCGAACAGGCCACAATCTACGAAGCGAAATTGACTGGCGTTGGGAGCCCTGCGACCAAAAGGAGACTACACAAGCTGGAGCAATTCGCTGCACAGAAAGACGCAGCGGGGAGTGCCAAACTGGTAACTTCTGAGAACAATGTATACTCGGTGGCGTGGACGTGAATTGTCTTCACACAGGGGATGTCGTTTCGCCTGAAGTGAACATCACATCTTACGCCCCTACCAGCAACCAAAGCATACCTATTAACGATTGAAAGGATCAATATGCAATGTTAAGCACGCATAGGCAGAATTTCGAGCCCTTTCTTGCCGTTTCAATGCCGCTTCAAGACATGCACTTTTCGCTGCCCCTCTTCACGATGTCAGAATCTTCAAGAAAGCCGAACAAATCCTATGGGAACGCAAGTCTGGGAGACTGAGTGGAGTCCCTTTATCGGCGAACAGAGACGACCCCACCAGGGCGACCAGCTCGCACGCGTGTCTCTGTTGGAACATATCTGCGAGAGTTTTCTGCACTTAGGTGTGCCGAATTTTGGTGCTACCATGTTACCACGGCCGACTTCGCTGCCATGGATCTTGAATGCCAACAAGTAAAGCGTTGTTACACAGGGGATGCTCTAGTATCTACGAAAAAATGGGGGCTTGTGTCTCTGTTCACATCAACACCCTGCTCACCCCAGATCCGGGGGCGCTGCGTTCACCCTCTCCTGATCTCCTGGCTTCTCGTATGTGCTCAAAGGCGATCGAAGTGTTCAACATATAGTGCGTCGTCTCTTGGGTTCACTATATCCCACACATCTCTCTCCGAGAGCTCTCTCTTGGCCAGCCCCTTGGCTTCAGCTTGCGAGATCTGGTACTGCGCATTCTCCGTCTCCAGCTTAACGTGTATAGACACAGCCGATCTCTTTCCACTCCACATCGCATGCGGTACGTTTGTGCTGTTGTCTGCATTTGCATCTCCCACTCCATAGATACCTAGAGGACACAGTGAGTATAGGGGACCAGACGTCAGGGGGTTTCAGGGCACAACACATACCTGGCACATTGGTGATCAGACCATTCGACGCATTGGTAGCAAGCTTGTCGCCCCAGATCTGAACACCAGCCTCTTGTCCGATCTTCGATCGCTGCTCGCTGGGCCAGTTCGTGATGAAAGCTGCACGTTCCACAGATGGTCCCTCAACGAAGTTCAGACGGAAAAGGTCGTACTCTGGCGAAGTCGGCTTGGTGGGGTCGTGGTATTGAGCAGAAGCATCCTGGAGACGTTCAAGCGAAGTGATGGTTCGGTTATCGACTTTAATGCCGTGCACATCATACCAAATGTCGAAATCTGGGAGTTTCTTTTGCACGGCAGCTCGATTCTCGGGGGTGTCCGTGCCGTTGGCAAAGATGATAACGTCCTTGTTCAAGGTCAAAATCTCGAGGGGAGTGTTGCCTGATTTATCAAGAGGGCCGAGAATGCCATAGGGTTGATCTGCATGTTCGTAGCCATCGCACCATGGGCACCAGTAGATTCCCTTGCCCCAGTTCTCTGCAAAGCCTGGGCTGGTAGGGATAATGTCGCGAAGACCGGTCGCTAGAACGACTTTGCGGGCGGTGAAGGTTGTGTTGCCGTTCGAAGAAAAGTTCGCAGTAATACTGAAAGAAGTGACATTTTCGTTGCCAATGGATTCGATTTTGCTGACCGTGCCATTGGTGAGGTTCACCGTAGGGTACTGGATGATCTGTTCACGAGCTCTCCATCGAAGATATGCCGGGGTAACGCCTGTGATCAAGTCAGAATGAGAGTTTGGGCAGCGTTCACAAGATGAACCCTTGCCATCATAGCCGAGAACATCGTGCACATGGCGGGTGTATTGATTTCTGTAGTCCGCACTGTCGATGAGTAAGACATTGCGTCGCACTCTTGCCAGCGCACTCGCAGCAGACAAGCCTGCCGGACCACCGCCTACGATGACCACATCGTAATTTGCCTGTACAGCTTGTTCCGTTGCCAGCGATGTGATATCATCTTTTTGGTGAGGGAGAGCCGCAGTCAACGA
Organism: Cercospora cf. flagellaris; assembly: GCA_005356885.1. Taxonomy (NCBI): domain Eukaryota; kingdom Fungi; phylum Ascomycota; class Dothideomycetes; order Mycosphaerellales; family Mycosphaerellaceae; genus Cercospora; species Cercospora cf. flagellaris. The sequence goes on along the minus strand of RJLU01000001.1, from coordinate 1,919,446 downwards.
CACGAGTGCCGCAAAAGCGGTGCTGGCCAAGCTGAATTTCATGACGGAAGGTGTGAAGAAAGACACTGCGATGAGAAGAACGTTCGCAGATGAATGAAGTGTGTTCTATTATAGCGAAGAACTAGACCCCTAATCCCTGTAATGGTTCGTAAACAGATGCTAATGGAATGGTCGGACCGAACAGAATGTACCACATTCTTGAGCACAGTGCTTGTCCGCAGACGCTTCCGCATGCTTTGCGTGATAAACGGGGAAAGCACGTTGGTTGAAATCGCCGGAGAGCCAGAGTCAGACCGCTTTACATGGGGTAAGAAGTTGCAGACCTGGATCCACTTCCCGGGTGCTACTGCTGCCCTAGAAGGAATCTCATAAACTTTATTTCGCTTTATGGTTCTTGCAGGGCGTGGGAAGTTGGGAGAAGACGCAAGGTGTTCCACGGCAAATTCTGCCACGGGCAGGTGGCGCGGAGGAAGTAATGTTTCAGATGCCATTGGCAGCTACTAGTCACAGCTAGTCGTGCGTTCTCAGCCTTGGTGTCTCTTCACGCCATATGACGTGCTGCGTCCTCACGACGACAAATGCATTTGCGCAGACTAGGACACACAAGATCTCACTCAAGGCCGGGTGTCGCCACTTTTATGCCGGTGTCGAAAATGGTGAAAGTGTTTCGGGTGAGGTGGTGTTGAGATCTACATAACGATGCTGGTAGACAAGGATGATCGTCTTGGCGTTGAAACGGTGCAGCGACGAGCCGAATCTATACGAGGTAAAGCAGCCTGATAGAAAACGTGAAGAAGTCCACAGTAAGATGTGAATGGAAGTGTAGACCTATGTGCGCGCATCCTTCGCAGCGCCGCATTGGTTGTAAGCCTTGTTCGACATGACCTGATGAGGCTTAAATTTGTCGTCACAGGCTTGCGATGGGGCTCCGGGGTGCGCTGTGGTAGTACGGGGGACTCGCTTACTCGTCTTCCGCCCGGAACCATAGGCATGCCGATGCATTCCGTGTTTCAAACTACGCCTGGACAGCGAGATGATCTTCTTGATCGTCAATCTCTTCTCAACCTTGGGAGAGAAGTGGTTGCGTGCTCCAGTGCCACTACAGTCTTCTACTTGTCATCCCCAAGGGCTGTTGTCGGCAGCTGTACATCCAGGCCTGGAGTGCTTGACCGGAACATGATCGTTGTCAAACCTGGAATAGGGCGTCCCTTCGGGGCTCTTACTGCACGGTTTGTGCTGGCTGCATCTCGAACATGTCATCGATCCCATCTTGCTGGTCCTCATCTATTTCGTCTTCTTCAGAGTCGAGTTCGTCCTCCCCTTCATCCTCATCTTCGAAGCCGGTTTCGATCTGTCGTGTGCGCAAACGGTCCTTCATTTCTTCTCTGCGTTCCTCTTGCCATCTCATCAGGGCAGCGCTGGCATGTACTCGGAATCCATATATCCGGGGTTCGTATCTGCGCTGAGTCTTCTGCGGCTGGAGTGCTGGGTAGACCTGGAACAGTATGTTGTGAAACGATGTGCCAAAATAGGCACCATCTATGCTGTTGTGCCGTGATGATTTGGGATTGTAGATATCTTCGCACTTGGCGCAATAAAGCTTCACATTCGATGTGTTCGGGACGTCGTGCTGGCCCATAGGAAGGAGGTGTTGAGATTCGCATATCACACGCGGGCACTTGCCGAAAACGCCCTGCTTGAACTTTTCCATCTGGATGAAGCTAGTCAGCACATTTGAAGGCTGGGAAGATCAAGATCGACGCCTACCATTTTCGCCAGTCCTCTGGTTGTGACGATGTACCGAGCGTGGACAAGTCCATAGAGATGTCTGGCGCTTTTCTCGATTTGCTCTCGCATGTCATCGTCGACCTCCATATCGAAGACATCGGTCACGAGGTCAAGCGCGTACTGGTAATATTGTACTTCTGTATTGAGTCCAGTGAGATTGAAACGATCGGTCAAGTAGTCTTCGTCGATTTCGCAAAAATACTCATTCCCTCTCGAGGATATGAACTGGGCCAATGTCAGCGTCACCTTTCAAATATCAATCTTGTATCTGTGTCCTGTGCGCGGAAGGGCTACCCCGCTGCATTCATCGGGATCAACTTCTTGTGCTCGCCGCTTGGGCATCTCGCTCGCTGCCACGCAAACAATCTGGAACAGCAAGCATTGCAGAACAGAGAGGCATGTCGTGCGAGCGCTGCACGGTGAATATTTGGCGTTGGAAATGAACCCAAGAGAGGACGGCAGCGCCCAGCGATACCACGTTCACGCACGGCAAGGACCTACCCAATCTCTCCAATAACTCGTGTAATCGCTGTCGGTGTCGCTCTGGAAGTCGTCCATGTCGAATGCGGCTCGAGGGATTTTGCGGTGATGATTTGACTTTCGCAGTGCTTGATATGGGCGGAGGTCAAAGGCGATGCACGTGCGTGTTGCTGCGAGAGGGCGTGCGCCACTTCGCGAACAGTCACGCTTGTGACGTGAGGCTTGAAAAACGGCGGACGCGCCCGGCGAATCCCTGCTGCTGCTGCTGCTTCGTGAAGCTGCTGTTCACAACTCGCCCTGCTGCTGCTTTCACCTCTCCATTTCACCACCCGCGAGCCGGCAACAGCGATTGATCCGGCGGTCGAGCGCCAATGCAGCACCCAGGACGATGAGGACGCTCCATCGCCGCCGCCGACTGCCACCGCCGTGACTGCAACGTTGCTATGTATTGGCCCCATGGCGCGCCAAACGTCTACTCGCTCTCGAAGCTTCCCTGCCCGCCAAACGCGCTCACGCACTCTGACGACGGTGCCAAAGACGATTCCAGTAGAGCCTCCACCTCGACTCCTAGCAATGCCTCGCAGGAGCGAATTCCGCCGGAGCCTGCCCTGAACAGCCCGCCTGACGAGCAGGACGAATCGGGCACCCAGGATGTTCCGCCAGCGCTGGACGGCGAGATCATCGATGCCAAGATCTCGCGTGGTGGCAGCGTTTTCGTGACGTTGACGAGGTCCTCCTTGATGGTATGGCAGACCAAACCGACAGTCGCTCTGGCCGGCGTGCAACGTTCAGCACAGTCGATCAAGTCGTACGGAGCTAGCACAGCCCTGCTACTCCGGCCAGATGCGCTCGTGGTGGTCGTGCAGACTGCTTTAGGACACCTAATCACGTACTCGCTCGCCACCGATGCCACTACGCGAGTGTACCAGATTTCACTCCCAGAAGCGAGTCGACATCATAGAAAACAGAGCGCCGATGGGTACAGCGGCCTGAGGAAACCGAACAGCTCTGCAGCTGGGGCGACTGCAGGAGAAGGCGAGGGGATACGTGAGGTCAACATACGATTCCGGATGGTCATCAGGATCGACGCCGGAATTAGCAGAGCACTGGCGTTGGAAGACGAGCTCGTCGTAGCAACACAAAAACCTGCTGCTCTGCAATGCATCAAGTGGCAGGCCGAGAATGGCACTTCTCAGACTAGCACTGAGCTCATTAGCCGTATGCCATGGCTCGGCCGAAAGACCGCTATCACAGAGATCGTCCATGATCGTCCAATGAACCTCACGTGTTGGATCACCAACGACGGTCGTACCTATGCTGTACAGCGCAAGAGCGGGCCGAATACTGACACAGACAACCCTAAGAGCCTGTTTCAAGGCTTTTGCTTCCGCGAGCCCGAGACCAAGCATGATGATGCGCTGAAAGTTGCCATCAATGCCCGATTCTCCCTCATCGCGGTGGGATGCGCCAATGGATACATTGACGTGTACATTGTCAAAGACTACACCGGAAACATACCGCTGTCCCACAAGGTCCGTCTTCCCATAGGCCCTTCGACCACAGGCAAACTTACATGCTTGACCTACTCTCCTGATGGATACTGCTTATTCGCCGGATATGAACGAGGTTGGGCGACGTGGACAGTCTATGGAAAACCATGCGCCAGCACTTTTGGGATAGATAGATCTCAGTCAGAAGCAAACGGCGAACATTGGCTCCACGGCGTCCGAACGGCCTTCTGGACTGGCGGCGGATGCGAACTCGCGCTGTTTCCCTTCATGGACAATGGCGTCTACATGCTTGACATCGCGAGAAACGCCGCGACCGGCTGTCTTACTCCTGCGAACGTGTCCCGAGGCTTGTTGTATTCGACCGACAGCGTAATGATATACAAGGGTCACGATGTCTCGGATGTGACCGCTTTGCCCTCAGACATCTCTCTCTGGCAGACTGTACAGGTCCCGTCGCAATATCTCATTCAGCAATGGCCTTTGAAGACAGCGGCAATCTCCCCGGACGGCAAGTACGTTGCAGTTGCGGGAAGGCGGGGCCTGGCGCATTACAGTGTTGCAAGCGGTCGCTGGCGCACGTTTGATGATCTCCAGGCGGAACAAGAGTTCACCGTGCGTGGTGGTATGTGCTGGCATCACCATATCCTGATCGTCGCAGTGGAAGCCAACGGCCGCCCTGAAGTACGACTGTATTCGCGCGAGAAGGCGCTGGATTACTCCCATATTCAACACACGGAGAAGCTTTCTGCAACCGCGATATCTACCACCGTCTCGGGAGCCGACTCTTTGCTCGTTTACACATATGATAACACGCTACTGCATTATGTGATAGTCATGGGCGGCACCACTCCCAAATTAGTGCAAGTCGGACAAATTGGTTTCCATGGCATCATCCGCGCACCACCACGCGTGCGGACAATCAGCTGGGTCCTGCCCGAAGAGCAATTGGAACACGGCGACCCATCCCAAGACGTTGCATCAGCGTCAGTCATCTTCCTCGTGGATGGGAAACTTGTGCTTCTACAGCCCTCCACAAACGAGCACGGCGAACTCAAATACGACATGCGCGTGATCGCTCACAATGTGGAATATTTTATGCTGCTGCGTGATTTGCCATCTGCGGTGACATCGCTCACTGGAGACGAATCGAACCCTTCGACGCCTCCCCTCAACGGCTTGTCGCTTGACAATCCTCTTGGCCACAGCCTGCGGGATTCACTCTGGTACTTCGACGGCACGGGCTTCCACGTGTGGTCAGACATCCAGGAAGTGATGGCTCGAGCACCTGCAGAGCTCGGCCGAGACCTGCCACCTGCCGTGGCAGTGCAGCTTGACTTCTCGCCACTCTCGGCACTTGTTGGGAAGGGCATCGTCTCGGGCATAGAAGCAGACATCGTTCAGCGCAGGGATGTCAACTTTAGCTTCTTCCGTCATGCACCTCGGACTCAACTTTTCCTGCCCCAACTTCTCCGTTATCACCTGGCGGAGTTCAACTCACCCGCAGCTCTTCACTTATCGAGCTCATACCAACATCTGCCATACTTTTCACACGCGCTGGAAGTGCTCCTTCACGATGTATTGGATGCTGAAGTGGACAACCCGCCGTCACCCCCCGAGACGGCACTTCTGCCGACAGTGCTTTCATTCCTGTCTTCATTCGACTCATACTTGGACGTTGTGTGTAATTGCACCCGGAAAACCGAACTGCGCAGCTGGAAGACGCTTTTCTCGTACCTTCCCCCAGTCATAGAGCTCTTCGAGCAATCCTTGTCGCAGGGAAAGTTGAACACTGCCGCCGGCTATCTGCTGGTCTTACACGCTTTTGAGGAGGATTCCTTCCAGGTTCATGAATTCGCACAATTGCTGAAACTCGCTGGGCAACAAAATGACTGGGAGCTATGTCGAGAACTGTCTCGCTTTTTGGTGGGCATTGATACATCTGGTGAAACGCTTGCCGCTGCGCTGAGAGAGGCTGGGCTGAGGGATGATCCCAACCGTACTGAGCGCGAACCGAAGAACGCAACGAAGCAACCACGAGCGAATGGTTTCTTTCGAAACCCCAGTGACTACTTCTCGATGGGCCAACGTTTCGACGACGACAACAACGAAACGTGATGATCTTGCCGACACACTATCGACACCAACACAGCAATTCGTGCGTAGATGGCTGGCGTTTGATCGACATTCCAGGTCTAGTCCAAGTCGGAGCATGCATGGGCAGCGGAAAACTTCACGAACTGCTACACCAGAACCCGACCGGCTGCTACCAGTTCTTCGAAACTCCCACACGTGTGCGTCTGCAGTCATGAATCACTTGGATATTACGGTCTATCTATGCCCTCCATGCAGCCATGCGTCATATCCGTCGAGCGCCCGCCAGGACTTCTCTATTCGCGCCGTGGCGCTTTCCCTATCAATGCTGAATTTGCCGTCGGATTCAGACGACGCCTGAACAACCAGAACAGAGCCGATATCATAATGTACACGCGCAGGATCTCTACGCACGCCCGGAAGCCCACTGGTATTGCAGGCTCCCTGCTGTACTCATCGTGCGTCTCGCAGGCTTCTACGAACATTGACGGGTCATCCGTGATCACTCCATCAAGTTTTCTTCGTATGCACCACGCCATTCTGTCCTTGTCGTTGACGGTCCACGCAAGCAGCTGCCGATGATACACCTCTTGACAATCTCGTATAAATTTTGCCCCACCGGGCGCCATTAACATGGGCAAGAGCATATTGAATCCCACGTCCGGAACATCGAAAAAGTGCCGCGCATACGACAATTTGAACCCGATGTGCATCACCGAGAATCCGGGCAAGTACTTTGCTGCCAGGGGTAGATACTTCGCAGCCCATATACCAAGCACCACTCGTTGCTTCCAGGGTTTGCTGGCCGACGAATCTGATTCGGCTATTGTCGTCCCAATCAAGCGCATGATATCGTCTGCATCGTTATCGAGCTTGATGTCCAGGAGCACCCAGATATCCTCTAGTCCGGGTTGCGAAAGATAGTCAAGGAGGTCCTTCAATCTCGGCATGTGCTCATGTGGTGTGGCAAGCGTCCTCAGGTCTTTGATCTCGTCCCACGTACGCTCGATGACTTTGTCTTTCTGACCAAAACACCGCTTAAGTGTTGCATCGTGGCTCAGCACCACCACACGATCTTTTGTGATGTGCACATCGGTCTCCAAAGCCACGGCACCAGCCTCGAGCGCCTTCTCGAACGCCAGCATTGTGTTCTCCGGATATCTTGCTTTGTAACCCCGGTGAGCAATGCACTGTGGCATTCTCCGTTTCCTTCGGTCCAACTTCGCCATCGTGAACGTAGGGATTGGAAATTCGCTGTCGTCTGTCAATAAAACAGGCGAATCGAGCTTCTCTACTCCCGGTTGCACGACCATGGGTGGTATGATTGCCGGCCGTGGTGTTAGAGATGTTTTGGCTCGCGAATCGTCCGCCATCTTTGCTGATAGGAATCGTTTCTAGGGAACGTTAGGCAACGCGCGCACGGCAAGGAGCCACATGAGATCCCGCAGAACGCGCCACCTTCTGTGCGGTCAGAAGAAGCGACAGAGGGCCAGACGGGCGAGAGGTGGGCTGGCAGGCACAACTCGCTCACGCGGCGGGCAGGGGAAGGAATGGAAGAGAGATGCGACATCGCAACCACGTTTTAGCTGGAGATGTTTAGTAGGTGCATGCCCGCTGTCCCGCGCTGCTCTAGACTTAGTTTAGTGCTCTCGTTCGAGCGCCGCCTCCATTGATGGCGCTCATCAGCGCTCACCCATCAACAAGCTTTTCCGATGTCCGAGACCCCGCCATTTGTCACCTCTCGCGCTACTGTGCTGCCGTCCGCACCACACTCTCGTTCCAGTTCCGCGTGTGAGAAACAGAGGCTCTTATCGATGGTATGACACGAGCTCACCCACTCTGCACCCTCCACTTCTTTGCAGGGCATCGACGGGGATGTTCTCCCCGGCTCCTTGCTCCAGCCAGCTTGGTCCTCGGCAACTTGATCGGAAGCACAGGATTCAACATGTCAAAGTTATGCTTAGGCAAGAAGCGTAAGCTAGTGCAACGTAATACAACCGTCCAAGGCTTGGTCGTGCTCGGCGAGCCCTCCGAGCAAGCGCGGCAGCTGTTGTGACACCTTCGCATAATGCTGCTGCCAACCTCACTACTGCACAGATCTGCGATGTATGCCAAGAATATTGCCGACGATATACCACTTCGGTGATCCTTCACTGTGCTCCGCGAAGGAAGCTGCGAAGCTAGCTGTGTGTAGCTTCTTCACACAGCTATTTGCAACTACCTTCAACGTCACTATGCATGTCGAAGGAGGCACAGTAAACATGAGCACTTTTCAGCAGGGACAACAGCACAAAGTGACTTGTTGCTCTCCCATACAACTCTTTCTTGTTGCCGCAATCACTACAACCAGGGGATATTCCTAGCGACGCCGATCTCAGTTTCTTACATCATGGCAGCACCTGCAGCTCTTCCGCCTTTCGAACCGCCTCTCGGTCCACAGCCGCTTGTCGGGACTCTGTACAGCCCGCAGCAAGTCACTTTGGTTCTGCGGGAAAAAGTCTTCTCGTTGTCTGGCGACACTTTCACCGTTCAAACAGCCGAGGGCGTGAATGTGTTGCAAGTGAAAGGCAAAGGTCAGTGGAAATGGTTGGACAATCAACTACCAATCTATGCAAGGCATACAACTCAAGAGAGCCGGATTGGTGATATTGGGGAAGAAGGCGAGTGCTGACAGGATCGCCATCGACAGTTGCATCGCTCCACTCAAAAGTAAGTGCAGTTGCTAGAAGATCATCTCCAATTCGCGATCACTTGTCCCAGACGTCCGGCTACCTGCCACTGACGTTTTAAAAAGAAAACCTTCACGGACATGTCAGGTGCAGAGATCTTCGTGCTGGCAGAAAAGAAGCTCAAGCTGTTCAAGACGTTCCACGCCGAATCACCTGCTGGCCACAACTTCGACGTCGAGGGTCACTTCTCCATTGGTAGCTCCAAGAGCACTGTGAAGTTTGTCAATGCAGCCGACAAGGCCCCTATTGAGCTTCAGGTCAAAGGGGATTGGTTTGGTGAGTATCGTTGGGCGGAGCCACCTTCTGTCCTCAGGGCTACGTTCTGACAACTGCTTTCAGACCGCAAAGCAAGCATTACGCTCGGAGATCGTGTCGTCGCGCAGATCTCGAGAAGTTTCGCGAATGCTAGGTAAGACTTGATCAGTGCAAGATGTTGTCGAGAAGCCGGCTAATATTCACTTCTTCTGTCTCCAGGGAGATTTTCGGAAACAAACAGACTGTGAGCAGTCAAGCATCCTGATGCAAATCGGTTACTCTACTAACACCACTACAGTACTTTGTGTCGATTGCTCCGAATGTGGATTTGAGCCTGATTGCTGCTCTCTGCGTAGCGATTGATGAACGAGAGAACGAGAAATGATCGTCGCTAATCCAGTACAGTGTTACGAGTACGGCAAGAATTACGGCCCTTGCCATTGTTCTTTCAATATACCTCATCGTTTCTTCTGAACGGCGACGAGTTGGGCGTCATGATTGGGAGGCTGGAAGCATCGGTCGTCGAGCATGACTTGGCCAGTTTACGGCAATCCCATGGTTCAGCTGGCGATTGCAGCGTATCTGAGAAACAATACTATTCATGCAGAATCGCTGGAAGTCCTTCGAATTCTCCTTAATCGATGATTAGCCGGTGTCGCGAGGCGATAAGATATTGTCATAATTTGGATTCATCGGTTCGGAGCAGTACGATATCGCCGAATGCCACTGCAGCTGTTCAACTCGGGCACAATGGGTCGCACGATGTATTTGCGCCGATGGCGATCTGTAAGCTGAGGGCTCGATGCAATTCGCGCCTGAAACCGAGCGTGATGATTGGAATTGCACACGTCAGGAAGTGAGTCGCGGATTGCGGCCGGAAAAGATGCGCAGCTCGGCAAAGGGCACTCGTGCGACCCTCTTTTTCTGGCGTGCTCGTTCCGTGGAAGACCATGCAGTGGCATGTCATCATTCCCGGCCGGCCTCGGCCCTGCAGTTGCTTACTTACTACTGAAGGTTACACCATAAACATGTGTCCGCACAATCTCCTGCATCACCACTGTTTTGAATTCTTTTTGTTTGGCGGAGCGCGTTCACTATGCCTGATTTCCCATCGATCGCGTCGCCGACGCTGACTCCCGCCGGCACGCCGCACCACGATGACAAAGCCGGCCGCGATCAACACCCCGCTCCCTCTGACTTGGACTTGGACGCCGATTTCTCCCATCATGCCGGAGCACCGCCGCCGCTGATCAGTCCAGCCTTCACGCCGCCGCACACTCCGTTTCACGATGGCCAGCGACATGACAGATTGGCCAAAAGCATACCGCATCAGCACAATGAGGGGCAGGTGGGGGACGCGGCGCCGAAACTGCTTGACCAGATACCCGAAGTGACTTGCGAAGTCCGCGCGAGGATTCCCACCACCACGGGGCAGGAGATGTTTCTGCACCTCTATCACAACAATGTCGACAACAAGGAGCACATGGCCATCGTCTTCGGTCCCCACATTCGCAGCCGCAGCCTGGACGCCCCCAGGCCCGGCGAAACGGAACGGGACCGCATGATCAGAGGCGCATACACTGGCACATTGTTTCCCGGTCGTACGCACAGCAGACTCGAGCAAATACGCAAAGACGCTGGTGTGGCTCCCTTGGCACCCGGTGCACAGCCCAGTGGCTCTCCGACTCCCCCGTCTGAGTCTGCGGAGCAAGCATCCTCAGATACAGATCCCTGGAGCTACTCCTCATACCCGCCAAACCTTGGCCCGCCACTAGTGCGAATCCATTCCGAATGCTACACGGGTGAGACCGTGTGGTCTGCACGCTGTGACTGCGGTGAGCAGCTGGACGAAGCAGCGCGACTGATGTCGTTGCCCGCTCCTTCGGGATCGAGTACACCCGTTGATGAAAAGCATCCGGAGCGTCTACCGTCTTCTGGAGGCGTAATAGTGTATCTGCGGCAAGAAGGGCGAGGCATTGGGTTGCTGGCCAAGCTGCAGGCTTATAACTTACAAGATTTGGGACATGACACAATGGAAGCGAACATTCTTTTGCGACATCCCGGCGATGCGCGATCATATGGCCTTGCAACAGCGATCCTGTTGGACCTAGGACTAGGCGGCGAGCGAGGCATTCGGCTGTTGACAAACAATCCTGAAAAGATCCGAGCTGTTGAAGGGCCGAACAGAGAGGTACGAGTGGTGGAGCGAGTGCCTATGATACCAATCGCGTGGAAAACCGGTGGAAAAGAGGGCATCAAAAGCCCTGAAGTGGAGAAGTACATTTCGACCAAAATCGAGAAATTTAAGCACATGTTCTCCAGCTGAATGAGACTGTGCCTAAAGCTCATCATTTGCGAGCTCCGTTGCCAGCAACGCACGCCACTTGAAGCTCGAGTCCGGGGTTTATGGCGGAGCATGATTCGTCTACTACAGATTACAAGCTGTGGGGATAGCCAGCTGCGCGTAGCCCCCGGTTCTCTTCTGAGACGAATCCGATCTTTCCCGGGGGCAGAATTGCCCCCCAGGGAGATCATGTCGACCAGCCCTAGCATTCTCCAGGCATGAGCGAGCACAGCGAAGTCCTCTCTCGCGGCCTCGTCTCGTAAAGCTGCTCTGAACCTTGTTCTTGCCAAGTCGAGCAATTCCGATGACAGACATCAATGGCTGGCCGGAGGTACGAGATTCTTCTCGATGCTGTTTAAAATGCCAGATCACGGCACGAACCTTCGATCTCACGACGTTGCATCGCCCATGCTCAGACTGGAGGTTTTATGAGACCCCATCACCGCCACTATAGCACGGCTCACTTACATGCACTAGAGCACCAATTGGTGGGATATCGTAGAGACTGGTCCACTTGGACATGAAGAACTGTACAAAATGTATAGCGCAGTTTGACGAACATATCGTGCAAATATTACGCTGCCGGCGTCACTATTCAATCTCACACAATCCGTTGTCATCACGGTTGCACTGATTATCAATCGCGACATTTGTTTAGAGGCATTTACTGCACAGCGGCCCCTCGTATTTTGTATTGCTGAACTCGCTCTTTATAGAAAGCTTCTCGACGCTGTTTTCGATTGAGCTCCCGCGCGGTAGCAGTCTGAAAGCTGATCCCGCTGCCCATCGATCTCTCCTGCCCTTGTTGAGAATTCCCCGTCGCTGAAGTGCTTTCATCTGGTGCAGTGGCATGTCAACATCTCGACACGACTCGGAAGCCTCGTCCTCGTTCATAACGCGGACCATATGCCGCTTGGGCATGATGCCATTGCTGTCAGGCTCAAGGAAGGGCAGAGCAAGCCTTCGAATTATTATGTAGACCTCCAGGTCCACTAGTCTTGGTTCAATGCCAACTCTTCCATAGCCACGACACCCTGCTCGAGCTCCCTGATCCTTTGGCCTATCCTTCGCTTCACTTCGTTTGCCAAATCTTGATCTGTGCCATCGAGCACAGCTTTGTACGCCTCCTGCACCCTCGTCAACTCTTCGCGAGCAGCTTTTCTGTCATCCTCGGCATAGATGCTAGCCTTCTCAGTCTCTTCCATTGCGATCTCGAATTCGTCTTGCGCGGTAGCGTAGAGTTCTGTGATCTCTTCGATTTTCACATCCACTTCTGATTTATTTGTGCGGCTTGTGTTTCCAGAATCAAATGCATTGTTGATCGACGGGCCCCCTCCAGATGTTGATGATGCCCATCTCAGGATCTGTGTTGGCGCGTGGGATGCGGAGCGCGAGTTTGTGGTTGGAAGGAGTCGTGCTCTCGTCAATGTTCGCACTGAACGTCGTGATGGGGCAGAATGGCGCAAGGCCCGGGCGATGCTCGATCTTGGAATCATTATGCAACACGTTCAAGATGTCAATGGCGAAGTCCTTTGTTGAACATACAACTGAGGTGAATGACGTCCTCGCGTGCATGAGGCGAGCACATAGATCGGAGATAGTTCGGCCTTGTTCTCGTCCAACCCGCTGCGCTGCGCCCTTCTCACGAACAGTCATGGCATCTTACATGAAATGAGCTCTTGCGCAACCAACGACTGTTGCTCAATGCAGTTTCGCCAGAGAGTGTTACTGGCAATGCGCTACATACGATAACGATCCTGGTGGCAAGTCATGGGGGCGTTGGGTTTGATCCTACTTCTTCTCACAGTGGCGACCCTCGCATACCAAAATCCACACATGCTCAAGAACTTTTTGCCAGCCTGGCTGGCCGCTCCAGATGCAAATGGAGAAGGTGCTTCAGGGAGTTCTGCACAGAATCGAGTTGATGACGAGCTGAGCGAAGGCGATGCCACTCCAAAAGCCAAATCTCAGGCATCTGCAAACGATGTGCCGACATTCACGCTGAATGAAGAGACTGAAGACAATGCGCTATCTGAGCATGAGCCTGTGGCTCCATCTTTTCCTGCGATCAATAGCGCTCAACGAGCATCCTCGATGCCACCGCCACCACTTCCAGCACAAACGCCCAAACCTGTTGCGAACGGAGGCAGTAGCCTGATGCCGCCTCCGAGTCGACCAACGCCTGGCCTTAGACCCAGTGCAGCAGCAGGTCTCCGAGTGCCCAGTACAGGACCCCTACCCAACCGTGGGCCTCCAACGGGAAGTCAGCAGCGTGTCAGCTCTGGTCTCACCGCGAATGGAACAGCCAAGTCTACACCGAACCCTCGCAACAAAGTCCTCCTGAAACCAGGCCACTCTCCAATGGACTGGGCAGCCCTTACAAAACAAGGCAATATATCAGGAGTCAGCACATTTCAGCGCGTGACACCCAGTCAGCTGAAGACCATGACTGGTCGAAAGGGAAAGCCAGCTTGGAGTAGTTGGCAAGGCAAGGTTTACAACATTACTCCATATCTACCATTTCATCCTGGAGGCGAAGCTGAGTTGATGAAGGCTGCTGGACGTGATGGCACGAAATTGTTCATGGACGTTCACCCGTGGGTGAATTGGGAGAATATGCTAGGGACGTGCTTGGTGGGTATTTTGGTGCCTGAGAATTACGGGCAGGAGGAGGATAGCAGTCTAGAAGATATGGATTGATTGGCCTTCCACTTCATTTCGTGTGAAGAGTGAACAGTGAAGGATAGCTGATATCACGAATTAATGCTTCGAGGCTATTCTGCCTCACTTGTACCAGGCGAACACAGGTTTTCACTTCACCTGGTTTTCAGATAATGTGATTTCCACTCAATGACTTAACAACTCTTCATTTGATGCCGATCTACTGGATAACAGCCAACCTTGCTTGTCTTTCTGCATCTCAAACACCAAGCCTTTGGCCACATGCCAAGAAAGTTTGATGCGCGCTAGCCGAAGGCACGCTTCGTGCTGCACCACACGCGCTTGCTTTGCGCGCCCTGAACACCAACATCTCAGTCGCACCCCATGTTGCTGACGGCCTTGAGTGCTTTCACATCTCAAATGGGCAAGATCAGACCTTCTCAAAGTGAAAATTGTCAAACTTAACGAGGCAGCCGGCAATCGCTGCGACAGCACTCGCCAGCTCTGGAAGTCGCCATTTTACCTACGCTGCGCTGTTGCACTGCTAGCAAGCAAGAGATTTGAGGCTTCTCTTTGATACAGCAAACCAACAGCGGGCTCGAATCTGGCTCTCAAAGGACATGCACACTGACACTTAGAAATCAGTGTCGCGTCGCAGTCGAAACCGCCTGCCATGTCGGCGGTCGTCGACTTATGCAGCAGCAGCGACGATGACGACGATACGCCCCAACGCATTTATTCAAGCAAGCACCCCTCACAGAACACAGCTGCGCGTCCTGTGCCCAAGCCGCTCGCGCCCATGAAGCCCGGCCCCAACAACAAAGCTGTGAGCCATCTGCATCGCGACCGCGATAGCACATTGAGAGACCCCAAGCCAAGTGCAAGACTTCACTCGGCTACGGTTGCGAAAGGGCGATCTGAGGACGTCAGTCGATCAAAGGACAATAAAATCTCGAGCTCCGCTAGCACATTTCCTTCTGGCTCTAGCTCATCTGCACACGCTGGCCACACGACAGCGTCGGGTTTCAAAATCCCTCAATTCCCTGGCTCACTTAGCTTTCCTCAGCGAGCAGAGTCCAAGCTGTTCGCAGATGGCCAAAAACGTGCACAGAAACGACCATACGATGACGACAGAGCCTTACCGACTGCTTGGCAACACGAACCTCAGAAGAAGCGAAAGACCATTTCGCTTTCGCAAGCCAGCGTGAACACACCTCCGAGCAAAGCAACCTCTGGCTCTGTCGCAGTGCGTAATGGGTCATCTACAGGAACGGCACGCTCCGATCCGATAGACTTGACGGGCGGCGATGAGGGCCCTAAGCCTCGCAACGTACTGAACCCAAGGCATGCTTCAGGCAAGATTGCGGATTCCTCACCATTGGCAGCTCAAGCGACACGTAATGCTCCTCCCGAGGCTGTCAAGGATCGGTCGCCCGCTTTCAACAGGACCGCAATAGCTGGGAGCAGTTCAGCACGGCCAGCATCATCGTTAAAGACTTCAGGAACAGCTGCTAGCCTTGAGACGTTAAGCCGTGACGTTTTCACGTTCAAAGCTAACGCTGGTCACAAGTCTTCCAAGCCTGTTAGCTCGCCAACAAAATCAGAACTGTCGAGGACACAACTAGGACAGCCTTTTGCCTCCAGCACTGCTCCAGACTCCAGTGTGCAGAGAGAGCGACGGTCTACTGTCCCCGAAAGTCCACCTCTGTCGCCCGAGGCTACCTTTGAATCTCGCATATCGCCGCCAGCTCAGAATTCGCATAGCAGAAGACCCGGGTTGGCGAGCTCTCTTACCAATTCAAAAGTGCGGCCTATTCACACTGAGTCGGACATAAGCCGCGAGGAGCGTGATACTGAAAGGACGTCAATAACGGCTACAAGCTCCCAGCATAGCAAGGAAGGCACAGATGCAAGGCCCCTGAACAAAGTGCGCTCACCTCGTGCGAGCAGCGTACGCTCGCCTAGAATGCCGCGAGAGCAACCGCAATCCGCGCATGTAACTGGAGAGCGAGGAACAGGCCAAACAGCGAATGACTTCCTAGCTCGCGCTGGCCATAGGGTGGGTGGAGAAGAGAAAGCATCACAGGAAAGAGCCACCAATGCCCAGGCGAAAGACCAAGGCCCCGACACGGCTGTGAAGATCCCCAAAGCTTCGACGGTTGCAGAGCCTACTAAGCAACACCCGAGTGTATCCACTATTCTAGCTGCACCGCATACGAATAGTGCGCCCTCGGCGCCGAATGTGCCCCAGGTCCACGGCATCGAGAAGCTTGTCGGCCAGTACATCGAGGAGATGCGAGACGACAACGAGCATTGGACACGCCTTGAGCTACAGCGCGCAAGAGCGAAATTTCCTTCGCGCCCACGAGAATCAACAGAGGCGTCCTCTGTATTCAAAAAGTTAACGCCGATACCCCTCCGCCCCCTCGCGAAGAAGGGGGTCCCTGCAGGCTGTGCTAAATTCACAGTAGAGCTGCACACGAGTAGCGCGAGATCGTCAAAGACATCGTATGTGGTGGAGCGCACGACCTACAGTACAAACGATACTGTGGACGTTCCCAGATACTCTCACTATGTCAGCATTCGGCAAAATCAGCTTGCCCATAATGTGACCACCTTGCAGCATTGGCCTTATTTCGGAGACGATTTTGACATGGACGAAGCATATTCTCTGAAAAGAGAATTTCACATAGACGTAGACGAAAGAGAAAGAAAGCTATTGCGGCTTGGACAGGCGGAAAACTTCGGACCGTACGCGGAAGATTTGATTCGCAGCGTGGGATGCGGATGGTCAGATATACTAAGTTTCCTGCTGCAAGCAGCACCAGCAGTGGGCGAAAGTGACGATGCTCGGAAGGCTCTTCGAGACCGCGAGCTGCTTGCCTCCGAGGACCTGACTAGGGATGAGGTCCGCTGGAAGAAAGTGCTCACCAAGCTACCGCGTGCCGACCCTGGCAAGGTTGGAGAAGCAGCTATGCTATGCGATCATTTCCTGAGGATGGCGAAGTTCTCCTTCTGGCACATCGTCAGGAGAACCGCCTATGTGAAAGAACTAGTGATGGGTCCCGAGGAGCCCGAAACTGACGATCAATTGACGTGCCGAGTCTGCATGCGCTACCGCTGTCCATTTCATGGCGCGATTGAAGGCCAGCCAGACCCTTCAGAACTTGGGAGTGATCCAGACAACAACGTGGTTGAGACAGACATCATATTACCTCAAGCAGTGAACTTTCGAAAAAGGGTTGAATTCCCATCGACTATTGACAGTGAGCCAGCCACTATCGATAAACGTCGAACACTGGAGTACTGGGAGAAGGGCCCATTCGGAAACCTCAAGTGGAAGGCTGATGACCGTGGTCCGTTTTTCCCTTGCCACCATCCTGGGATTTCCTGCTCAGATGCGAGGTGCAGTTGCTATAACGAGAGGATCGCTTGTGAAAAGACCTGTAGCTGTGGTTCTGGCTGTAAGAGAAAGTGGAAGGGCTGTGCTTGTCAAAGCAGCACCCGCTCCAACCCAAAAAGCAAACTCGTATGCTGGGATGATGATCGCTGCGTCTGCTTTCAGAAGAGCCGCGAATGTGACCCTGACCTCTGTGGTCCTTGCGGCGTGGCAGATGTGTTAGATCCTGCGCATCGACACGACGATCGCATCCTGGAGGGTCGGTGTCGCATGGCTAGCATTCAGCGTGGCATTGCAAAGCATACTATACTAGGGGATAGTGGCGTCCACGGACTTGGACTCTATGCTTGCGAAGACATGTCCCGCGGCGATTTTGCTGGAGAGTACAAAGGAGAGACCATCACAAAACCAGAAGCCGAGCGACGTGGCGCGGTGTACTTCCACCAAAAACTGAGCTACCTCTTCTCGCTCAACAACGCGCAGGAAATCGATAGCACCTATTTTGGCTGCAAGACAAGGTTCATTAACCATGTTGGTGCTACGTTGGCGAACTTGAGCCCGCGGATCATTATGGTCAATACGGTATTCCGCATTGGCATGTTCGCAAACCGTCTTATCAAAGCTGGCGAAGAGCTACTTTTCGACTACGGTCCATCGTTCCCTAAGGACCAACTTGGAGTTGAGAGCGCGAAGTCCACGCTAGCGGTCAAGTCGGCGCCCCGTGTCCGAAATGCTGGGCTTGTCCGCGACAATTTCTACGATGTGAGCTTAACTAAAGATCAAGACGGCAACATTCGCGCGAAAAAGAAAGCTACAGACACAGGCAACAGCGATGACGAAGACGATCAGTCAAATGATTCTCCACAGCGGTACAGGCTGCCGCAGAGGTCGCGATCCGCCGCGCAGGCGAGACAAGCCGTTGCGTCAGTCGTACCGGGCAGGCCACGCAAGGCTGCGGTGGTTCCGAATGAGGAAGCATCCGAGTCTGACGGTGAGTTCGCAGCGGAGGGGGCAAATGAAAAAGATCAAGTCGATAACGAGGATGTGCGCATGGATGCTCAGCGTCGGCTCTCGATGTATAATTTGCTCGAGAACAATGGTGCAGAGGATGAGGATTTTGAGCCAGAGGAAGATTCCGAGAGTGAGATGGACTTGGCAAATAGCGACGGTGACTGACAGTGGCGAAAATGCGAGACGTAAAGGGTCATGGCGCGGAATGAGCATCAGATCCGCTTGACTTTCGCTCAAGTGCTGAGCAAGGTGCGGAGAAGACTAGCGCTGAAATGCTTGACTTTGGTAATGTGTAAATATTGTACAAAACTGTTGTACCTCGTTGCTGCTCAAGTGTGGGCGCAAGTGCGGACTATTCAGTCAAGCTCGATCGTCACGGAACGGTTTTGTCATACTAGGTCGTTCGCTGCAAGTTGAGGCTCATGGCGTGAAGGAGCAAATTTCGTAATAGTACAGCACGCTCATGTCACATTTGGGGTATCTTCGCTAAAGAGGATGCTTTCGCTTGCTTTGGAGCAGCACCTAGACCTGTACTCCCTGGGAAACCGACTTGAACCGAATCCCAGCATTGTCATCACCAGTTGCATTGATTAGGCTCTCGCGCCACTGCTCGAATTCCGCCCAATGACCCTTGCGCATTTCGATCTGCCATCTTGGAGTTTGCTTCGCAGGTCTCCAGGCTAATTTGTTGTCCGGTGTCTTTGTCAGATCAATACTGGTCGGTTGTGTTGCCAGCTCCAGGAGCGTCTGAAGTGCACGATCACCCTCCACACGAGACGCAATGTGCTGTCTTCGATGTGTTGTAAGCGTTGCCGAGTCCTCCAGCCAGGCGTTGCGGGAGAATTGACGCTGTGGCAGGCGCAGCTTGTGATTCTCGTGCTTAAGATGCCGCACAGCACCTTCCAACCCTGCGATTCGGTACGTCTGGCGCTGCATGGCCGCAGCAGCGTTGGACCCGACTGCGTCACCGTCGATGCCTTCATTGGCACCGAGACCTTGCTTCCTTCGTTCCTCCGTGAACCGAGCCATTTCCTCTCTGACTCGGTCGATATCTTCCGCAGAACTTTGCTGGAAACGTGCAAGCTCAGCCTTTGCCTTGCTCTCCGCAGTCTTCGCCTCCCGCAGTTCTTTCTCAAGCTCCGCTATCTTGGCTGATCTCTTGCTCGCATCTTTCATGCGCGCCTCAAGCATTTCGATCCTTACTGTCTGCTCGTTGAGTTCCACCTCTTTTTGCTTGAGCAAGCCATCTCTCTCATTGATGGCGACTTGGGCTCGAGCAAGCTCTGCCTCGATATCGACGTTGGCCTCCTTCATGTTCTTGAGCTCTTGCGCGCGAGCAACCCAAGGCGATGCGGCTCGTTCAAACTCGACCGTATTGTCTAGGTCCGTCGGTATGCTAGCTACATCCGACAGCAAGCCGCTCAAATCGCGCAGGCGAGTATTGAGAGTGGCATATGGCCCGGCCTCTGAAGACGAAAGCGAGAATATGCTGGCAGCAGTCCTTGAAAGGACTGCGCTAACATCAGATGGAGTGACAGGTGCTGAGCGTCCCTCCTCGTCGAAGAGATCTTGCAAGGCAGCGCCGCTACGACAAGCGTATGCCGTGATTTGAGTGGCCATCTGCTCGACACTCTCAAATCTATCGATGAAAGATTCTTCGAGCGTCAAAGATCGCTCCTCTAATTCCATCAAGGAGCGCAGCGTCTTTCCTGAGAGAACCTTTGCGTTCCTGGCAAGTTCTGTAATGCCCTTTATCCTGTTGACGATGAGTGCGGCATCAGTCACATTTTCATCCTCAAACTCCGCATCTTCGGATGGCTTTGGCAGGCCTTTTTCGATCAATATCTTCGTTACGGACAAAGCCGACGTTGTGCTATCGAGGTGGCTCTGTAAAAGTTGCGTTCTTGTGACAAGATCATCGGCATGGTCCGCAAGCCCGTTATGCAGATGGAGGCTAGACAAATGAGTCATTACCTCGATAGAACGCCCAAGACGAACGGTCATCTCGCTTTCCTTGAGTTCATCTTGGCGAAGGGCGTCGACATAGCTATCCATTGTGCGTTCCACAACGTCCAGCTCGTAGTATGCTCCGCCGTAATTGGCAAAGGCCTGGGCAGAACAATGGCTAATTGACCTGGTCAGGCGATCGGCCATACCTGCCATCATCGTGAGTTTGTCAAGTGCATCGCAGGCAGCGAAGGCTTCTTCGTCCAGGCCGCGAGTACCAAAGGACGAAATACGCTCCTTGAGGAAACTTTGGACTAAAGTTGCCTTGAAGCCTATCCTCTTGAATCGAAGAAGAGCCCGTACACTGTCCCGCTCGGCCTGGAAAGACTCAGGCAAGAACAGCTGCACGATCTGCAGATGTTCCTTTGCCTCGTCGGCCTCCATCTTCCGCAACTCGAGATCAATTGTCTTGACTTGAGTCTTAGCTGCACTGGACTGTAGCTTGTGATTAAGGTCAAGCATGGCTCTCGACTTGCTCGATAACTCCTCGGCTTCGGCTTGTGAGATCTGCTTGCTGGCTTCAAGGTCCTGCAAATCGCTTTGCATCTGGCTCACGAGCGCACGGAACCGACTGATGTTGTAGTCTGCCTCGTCAAGTGCTGCTTGCTGCTCCCTGGCAGTGCGTTCCCGATCGAGCAAGAGGCTGTCCTTAAAGTCGATTTCCTCTTGCAGCTGCTTTTCTGTCTCAATGTGGTTGATTTCAAGCTCGTCGTTGACTTCCTTCAAGTCTTCGAGATCTTCTATGATGGCGTTCAAGTCATTAATTTGCTCTTTGAGGGTCATGTTCTCGTCCGAAAGTTTCTCCATGATCTCTTCTGCGTTTTGGGCCACTTCGAGTTGCTCCCGTAAGTCATCGCCGTCCGCTTCAGCGCGTAGCAGCTTTTCCGTTGTATCCTCCAGTTGGCTTCTCACACTGTCCATGTCCTTGATCTGTTCTTCCATTGCCGTTATTTGCGCCTTCAATTCCGCCTCATTATCTCTTGTCATATCACGTAAACTCAACAGTGCCTCTTTGAGCCGATCGTTGCTCTTCTGCAGTTGTAACCAACCAGCACTATTCCTGTCCTCTGGGCTCATTTCTTTACTCAGCTCACTGTTCTCTTCACGCAGGATGTCGAGCTCCAGCTCGATTTCTTGGTTCCGCGCTCGAACCTCTTCGAGATCGGCCTTCAGGTTCTCCGCCATCTCTTCTGCCATCTCACGGTCAAGCAGAGCGACTTCTAAGTCCATGTCATGCTGAGCTTGCAAGTCCTCTACAGACTTCACCTGCGTTTCGTAGTCGGCAACCGTTTTCTTGAGCTTTTCCAGCTCCTCTCGTTGAGCCTTTGCCTTGATCGTCAATTTATCGTTGATATTCCTCGCGTCATCGCGCTCCTTTTGCATCTTCTGCAGCTCCTGCTTCAAACCTCGATCTTCGGCCTGCCTACGTTTCAGCAGCTCGTTCGTGGCCTCGAGCTCTTCGAGACGGCGTTTATCCTGTGCTGTGCTCCGAATTGTTCGTTGCGAGTGTATTGACGCAGCAGTCGGCGAGGAAGGCCTGCGTGATCGGGCTGTGCTCGCGGTTGGTGATGTAGGTACTGGAGGAGGTGGTGGAGCGAAGCTCGTAACGGTGTCTTCGACCTGTTCGTCATCATCCTCTTCGTTCTCGGCGTCTGTGTCTCGTTGACTGGCTGCCGAGGAAGAGACGATACTGTCCCGCGTAGAAGCGGCCTCGCTGGCCTCATCGCTGGTCCCTTCTTCAGTTGTAGCATTCAGACGCTGGCGTGTTGCTGGTTTGATTCCCAGTCGTCCTGGTACGGATGGTCGGGCGGCGGTAGCGGTTTTGGCCAAAGAAGTGCGGGCGGGGGCTGCTCGCGAGGATACAGTGCCCGGAGCTTTGGTGGGCCGAGCTGGCGCATTAGAAGGTGGTCCTGGCACTGTCGACGTCCTTCTGCCCGCAGCAGCAGTGCCTGGAGCAACGCTTGTTCGCGGCTTGGAGGCTGCTGGTCTCTTGCCGGCGACTGGAGGCGTACCTGTCCGCGAGGTCGATGCGCTGGTGACGCTGGGTGTGGCGCCGGTGCCCAATTGTTTGGTGGGAGACTTGATAGGCGAGCGAATGCCGCTGGCAAGTCGAGGTGCTGGCGTGGGAGTGCCTTCGACAACGCTAGCACGCTTCCCTGGCCCAGGCTGGGTCAATGTTTGCCGGCGGGCTCCTGTCGCGGCTGCGTGCATGCTGCTCGGTCGTCCCTTGACCGGCGCTCCATTGGCAACGGGCTTGGTCGTTTGTTTCGCTCTGGGCTCCTCGACCACGCCGCTAATGCCATTGGGACGACAGAAGATGCCGTACGGAGCGGTGCATTCGAAATACCGCTTGCCTTGGACGGAGCCATCATTCTTGCCCGACGGCTCTTCGAGCACCACGCCGACCCACTGCCCCTCAGCAAACGCTGTCGTGCCTACGAAGCGCACTGTGCCCACTCGCCCATCATTCAACTCGACTCTCTGCTCCACACGCCATGGATTGGCGGAGCTGCTCATCTTTGGCGTCCTTCGTGTTGGGCCTCGTCCACGCTGCCAGGCCAGGAATCGATGCTACTCATAATTGGCACCGATGCGTTCTGAAGTGTGCGGGACGCAGGGCGAGGCGGGCGCTGTTGGTGCTTGTGTCCAATGCTGACGGTGTGTGTTTCACCTTGCGTCGTGTGGGAAGTCGACGTGACGCGGTTGAGGCTCTGCGGGCTCATCAATTTAGCTTCCAAAACTTGAGCGACAAATTGCTTAGCAGCGCCCTCGTCACGAACTGCACCTTCCACTTACGTGCAACAGTCACGAATGGAGTCAAGAAATCAGTAGGTGCGGCTGGATTCAGCCCTCTCTCGCTACCAGGAGATGCTCGACATTGGAACAAAGGACGGTGGCCATCCACGATGTCTGGTCACGACGAGCACGCTCTCCAATTACATCGACCATGCCCGGCCCCCCACGAAAAAGCGACCGTTCACGACAATACAGGGCCAAACATTTTCTCACACACTGGACCTCGTGTTGCCGGAGCCAGCAGCCACGTCACTTCACGATGCCTTGAAATCTCTTTCTGCAACGCAGTTGACTTACGCCAAGGTGAACATGAAATTGCATGATCTGATCTCTGG
Source organism: Cercospora cf. flagellaris (assembly GCA_005356885.1). NCBI lineage: Eukaryota > Fungi > Ascomycota > Dothideomycetes > Mycosphaerellales > Mycosphaerellaceae > Cercospora > Cercospora cf. flagellaris. The sequence continues at coordinate 1,896,038 of RJLU01000001.1, read as the reverse complement.
TGACTTCTTCAACACTTACATCAAGCGGCCCGGCTCCAACATCCTCATGTTGTCTGAAGGACGTGCTGGAGTGGATAACATCTATTCGCTGAAGAATGGGACCCTCAAATTGGAACTCGACAAGGCCACATTCGAGAAGTCGGGCTTGCAGGGTCAAGCAATTCCAGCACAAGGACGCAAACATGTTCAAGCACGATACGCCATTGAGATCGATCTTCGACAAGCTAGCATGGTACACGGAAAGCGAGGTTTCGAGCGACTTGTCTGGCTAACAAAGAATGTCCTCGACCACGCTGTGGCTTGGCTTTTCGTTGACCTTGAAGCGGATGGCGAAAAAGCCATTGAAGGGCCTGTTGTCGACTTTGCACCGATTCTGCGCCGTACTGGGGCGGATGTGAAAAATATTCGAGGCGCACTGGTCCCAACGTGGCCGACAGAATTGAGCAGTGAAGATTATGCGGACGCTGCAGAACTGTTGGAATGGATCAGCCTGGCAACGTTGCTATCCTCACGCGTCAAGCACGGCGATGACGTTGATACCTACTTGTGCAGATATCAGCCGCCTTCAGGCTCGGGCGAGGCGGAGGCGCAAGATTTGGTGAGACTCAGGTGGCACGGACTGGTGGATCCTACCTTCACGCAGAAGGTGTTGCTCTCCGCTCTCAAAATCGTCGGAGACCAGTGGCTGGCAATGACGGCAACATCGTTCAATGCTGAGGAATATACAATTCTCATTAACGGCGGTATTTGCGTAACGTGGCAATACCAAGGGTGAGCTATCGGCCACTACTGCGAGCTTGGGTGCATAAAGCAAGCAGTCACAAGCTGAAGCTAAAGCTAAAGCTGCTGCCGGTTCAGCAAGAGTAAAACCAAGTTCCGAGCCGATAGTTTGAACGCCTTCGTATACTCGAAGGTTATTCAGTTCTACGGTCCTACGGCTCAAGGCCGGGATGGAGATGGTCTTCGCAAGGCTTCCACGTCTAAAGATCCTCTAACCAGACATTGTTTCTCATCAAGCTGTACCAATAGCTGTCAGAAGGGACTGCAGTGGATTCAGTACCTCTTCAGCACCTGACCATTTGTTGCCAGCGGTGCTTGCGGCTTGTATAAGCAGTGGGTAGAGCAGGTGAAGGTGTGTCTCAGCAAATACTTGCTTCGCTGCTTCCATCTGCAAATCACTCACCAGCGTGCGAGCTGGCAGCTTCAGATCCTTAATGCACGCGAAAGTGAATAAAAGCTCTTCCAGCTCAGAGAGGGGTTGAGGTCGCCTTCCTCGAAGTGGTTGATCCACAATATATGCCCGAATGGGGATCGCAAGCCTCTCGATCAGAAGGGGCCCAGCTGCCAATGCTAATGGGTCAGACGCTCGATTGTGCTCTCCCTGTTGTGAGCACAGCGTTGCCAGCTCCTTCCAGCATATGTACGCTAGATCTTCCCTCGGTGAGTATGATACCCTTCTGACACGACCATTGCGAGTCTTGTACCGATCCTTGACCACTGCCTGATGCTGCTCCGGAGAACCATGGTCCACGGGGTCATGAATGACTGATGTTTTGAACAGCTGAGCGCTATATGCCAGTCGAAGGTCATCACTCACTTCCGATCTGCGAAGTCGAGGAATCAGGACGTCTCGAAGTATCTGAAAGCTTCTTATGTCAAATGCCTGGTCGTCAAAAATCTTCTGTGCATCGCTGATGTGATGTAGACTGTCGTTACTAATGATGCCATTCAGAATCCCGACGAAGTGCGACAAGATCTGATTCTGCATGTCGTTTTCGATACTTTCGAGGCGAGCAAAGGCGGGTCCTGCCATTGCCAGTGCTGCGTTCGTTGCTTTCTGCCACAATGGAATGCCTTTCTGTTCGGCCCTGACACCATATTTTGCTTTGATCAGTTGCCGCAAGCTCTGCAAAGCTTGTACGAAGGCATCGCCATCGAATGCCTCTGGGTCCTTTAGCATGAGTGTGACCAATTCTTGAAGCCAGAGGATTGCCTCGCCCGCTATGGCGATGAAAGTTGGGCCCTGATTGGAAGACTCTTTAGATCTTGCCAGGTCATGATGCAGCGTAGCAAATTTGGCCGCCACAGTAATTAGACATGCCGAGAGATTAGAATGGCCCGGCTTGATACTCTGCAATAAAGACAAAACCTTGGCTTGGAGAGGACTCGTCATGTTTGTATCGGCGCCATAAAGAGGCCCGTCAGCGACACTCACGCAGTGAAACAAGTTGTCGATGAGTGTGCGAGCTTGGGAAAGGCTCAAGCTGTCAAGCGTAAGCCTGTACAGCTGTTCCCCTGCCTCTGCGTATGCAGTAAATGCATCCTGGTTACTGTGATTCTTTTGCTTCTGGTAACGATCCCCGCTGTGTGGTACTCGTTTAAGCCACAGACTCATAGTTCTGTACACGGGGGACTGCCATACAGTGATCGACGGGTCGATGCCTGATAGCACACGTGCCAGTGAAGTATACACAACGGTGTTTAAAGCATGGTGCTCCGCATCAAGATATCGCTCCAGTACGTTCAGAAACACTTCCCAAAGGCCAGGGAGTTTCTTTACCTGCTCAAGGAGGCGCAAGTTATGTGCAATCACCCCTGATTGTCCAGCGACGATTGCTGTTGACATCGCGATGTTTGGTGCTTTTGGTTCGGCGTTAGAGTCCACTTTTGAGGCATGATCCTCAATATACGAGTAAGAATCCACCCTAGAGATGTACATGAGCGTACTCCTTAACAGCATATCCCAAGAGTTGGGAGACATCTCGTCACCATGGCTTTTCACGACACTGCAAATTGTTTGGAATGCGGCGTTGCGAACTTCACCATGGGCTTGTGCGGCCACAGTCCGGAGACGAACAAGTAGCATGAGCCACTGAGCTGGCCGACACCCTCGTACCCTGGTCTTCATGTCGTCCTCTAAATCGTCGAATTCTTGAGCCTCCGCCATGAAATCGTCCAGCTCAGCTCGGCCGCACTTCGCGAACAGATGATCTGAAACGGTCAATGCCAAAGTGACAGTCGTCAGAGAAGCGTTTAGGTCGTCTGGCTGACACATAAATCGGTGCAGCAACTCAATCAGCGAAGCCACTGTTCGTTGCGGTATGGAGTCCATGAAGTCGGAGCAAAGCAGCTGAACAGCATCAAATGCAATGCGACCAATTTGTGGAGTAACGAGATCGAACGAGATGTGCGTCCAATCTATGTCAACACCTGCTTCGACAGTCTCCGTTACAGTGGTGCTGTCCTGCTCAAAGGCACTGCTAATGATGGCCAAAAGACGATCCCAGCCTGCAGCAAGTGACTCGCCGTATTTTTCCAGAATAGTCCGGAGAGAGTCAAAGACGCAGCTTTGTAGCTCCAAGTCTGTCGAGCTCAGGTCACCATCCTCAAGGTATATATAACGAACGATACGCAGAAGCGTAGCGATCGCTCGTTCTTGCACAGGAGCGCGCTCTGTGGGCTCCAACTCCACGACATCAGCTACCGTCGCCTCTGCAAGTTTCACAAGCACGTTCGTTGCTGAGTGTCGTGCGTCCTTTGGGAGGGCGTTGTTCTTGGTGACGGCCGTCAACTCGTCGACTAGATTGGTCCAGCCACTATTCATCGGTTCATCGCGGGTGAACCGCGTGACGTTTAATTCAGCCAGTTTACCGAGCTTCGGTAGAATGAAATGGTAGTCCCTTGAGTCTCCCCCAGCGCTTATACTTGGCAAGCCAGATAGAGTCCGTCGACTCGAGGACGGAGTTCGAGGCGTGGTTGGCCTCCCATCTGAATCTGACTGAGATGTCGACGCCGACAAGATATGGTTGCTGTTATGCAACATTTGGCAGAAAGCCGAGAGTACCTTGATGAAAGACTCATTAGGGTAATCAGCCGTACTCTCGAGTAAGTTTGACGCAGCTTTCTCTACGTTAGCCACTTCTGCTGAAAAGGCCTGAACGATAGATGCATTGTCAGTGCTCCCGTGTGCCGAGAAAGAGCTTTGGCGTGTTAATTGTTGCGGTGTCGTTGTACTTAAGACCATGTCGGCTTGCTTCAGAGCACTGAGAACAACAGTAAAAGCGTCTTGTAAGGTGGGACCCAAAGCAATTGCGATGTTGAGTAGTGCGCGCAGGCAAAGCAAGTTGCGGACTGTTAGCATTGGTTTCGCGTACTCGATTGAGCTTCGTCTCGGCCCATCCCCCGAGGCTGTCGACGCATGAGAGACCAGCCTATCGACGCTCAACAGGTTCTTGGGATTTGAGAATATTCTTGGGCTTTCGGCGACAGGAGACCTCGACAGCTCCATGGTCGACGCGGCCAGTACGTGCGGCGGGATCGCAACTTTGGCCATTGTGGTCATCAAAGCGTCTCTTGGTGTGCTGAGACGAAGCACGCCGGCTACTTGAACGAATCGCTGATAAGCTTTGATCAGGTTGCGAAAATACTGGTCATCGAGAGCGGCGTTCAAGAACGTGGAGGCTGTTGCCAGCACCGCCGGCCATATGTGGTCTACGATGCTGGCTACTGCCGAAACACGATCCGCGTACGGCGCTTCTGCGGCATCCAGAGGATTCAGTGGCACAGCCCGTGTTCTGAAAGAGGTGCTTCGTAACCGGGCCTCAGATGAAACGGTCGTCTCGCTGACAGCCCGCGCCGATCTAGCACGTCGCTTCTCATGCTGTACGGTTAAAGGTAGGATAATCTTGGCCAGGCTATCTGATAGTCCATTCAAGCACTCTAGGATGAGGGCGTAGGGGTACGTTTCGGGAAGCGCAGGTGGATCATGCTTATCGAGCTGGTCGATGACCAGCACTTTGGGTAGGCTCCATTGTGAGCTTACACCAGCAATGTTGATCTCTGCAACGCCAAAGGTTGCTCCGAAGGATATGACACCCGCCATGCCTCCAGCCGCCTCGAGAGCAGCTTGCTCAGTTGCGCTCTGCCCTGGCGACGTTGGTCCCGTTGGAACGGATGATTGCTGTCCCAGTCCGATGGCTGTAGGCTTCTCGGTTGAAAGCCTTACGAATGCTGACAAAATATCTTGCACGACTGGTTTCCCGTCCTCGCGCATATCGAAGGCGTGGTAAGCATCAACGATTTGACTACCACTCGTGAAGAGGCCGCGCAGTACTTCCATCACCAGGGCGCGCTTCCACGTGGCGGCATGATCATACTCGAGCGCCTGAGTGCACAAGCCAAGTGCAACCTCGCAGTCTTCTGCAAATTTGAACATGTACCTCTCCAGGACGAGTGCAAAGAGGCGAAGCGAGCGCACAGTGATGGGAAATGACCGTCTTTCCGATAATGCTCGTACGATCAACGGGAAGATGTTAGAACCAATGATGGCCAGCAGCTCATCATGACGCGCAAAGAGCTCGCGATGGGAGAACATAGATGACCATATGAGCTCCAAGCTTGGCAGGGAATGCTGGAACTGTACAAACTTGGTCTGTCGTTCGTCTGCGGCCAGCGCAAGATCCCGGAAGACTCTGTAAGCATCAAATGCTGCTGGTTTGAGCTTCATGGCACCATTACTGCCCGGAGCTTCAACGGTCTCCACCGCGTCGTCCGCGGTCGCGTCTTCAGTGGCAACCTTCTCAAAGATAACTGTGACTAGCGACTGGAGCGTTGCCGCGGCCACGCCGCTGACTGTCGTTGTTTTCGAGGCCTGCAAAGATGCACATAGCTGCAACGCGCTTCCCAGCAGGTCCCCTTGAAGGTCGATCGCGTAGTTTTGTATTAGTGACGGTAGTGCTTGCAGGATCTTGAGCTGTATATCGTGGCCCAAGTCCGCACATGCATTTAGTGCCTGGACTGCATCTTGAAGGCGTGCCCGAGAGAGGCCGCCAGACACGATCAGCCGCTGCAAGCACGAGATGCCGCTCGCCGCGAATTTGGTGTTGCGAGTTGCGCAGGCGATCACAAACGGCTCCACGAATTCTGGTCGACGTTGGAGATCTTCATCTGTCAGCGGACCTGCGAGAAACTGCAATGAGGCTGGGTGGCACGTTACCGGCAGCCAGTTGCTGTTCCGACGTCGCAGCCAACGACCTGAGCTCCTGTAGAGACCTGTCGGCAGCGTTGCGAAGTTCGGGGTTCTTCCGCTTGGCCTCTGAGGCGAGAGTGGTCAACTCGTTGGTCAGCAGAATCGTCGTCATGGTCTACAGAGGCACGAGGCAGAGGCTGACATGATGCCAGTTGTGGCAGAAACACGAGAACCCAATTGTTCGCTGAAGTCGAGTATGGATATGAGGATAGATGGCATGTTGTGGCTGTTCGGCTGCGTGGCCTTGCTCCCGTTCAGGCAAGAACTTCGGCTTCGGCTTCGGCTCGCTCCTCAGCTCGTGCGCTAGAGCTAGCGTCCCATGCGCCGCGTCATAACTAGTGCAGATGATGGAGAACTACTGCTACTGCATCCACTTCCACCTACAGCAAGCGCCAGATCTTGTGCACTCCGTCCACGGCATGCGTAGCTCACAGCTTTCTCCGGGAACGAATTATCGACAGCACGTCTATGTCCAGCGTCTATGAAGACGCCGCGGGAACGGAAGAGGGAGGTCAACGGCCTGTAACACCGGCGAAGCCAGCACTGTCAAGAGCCCTTTCCGACCGCTTCAGCGTTGGACTGGACAAATGTCAGGTGTCAACCGAGGATGATAGGCCGCAGAAGGAAAAGGTTCCTGATATGAGCTCAACTGCGAGCGAGGCACAACCAGAGGTGGTGGAAGGAGTTGCAGACATGAATGGGTCGGCCAAGGAAGAAGGCAGCGATGACTCGCATGCGCGGGCCGAGATTGAGCGGCAAGCGAGCGAACACCTTGCTCGCAGGGCGACAGAGATGTCGCTGTCCAGAGAGGATGATAATGACGAGCAGCGCCATGTTAGCCAAGTTCCTGCTAGCACCATGGACAAGCACGATCTACCTGAGACTCCTCCCCCTCCTGCTCCGCCTCGAAAGGACAAACACGATGCAAAGGCCATATCCAAGGACGTTGAGTATGATGAAAAGCATCCGCCTCAGAACGAAGATGCACAGCCGGAGCTGCCAGAAGCCCCGTCTGGGACTAACGAGCCGACTGGCGCGGAGATACAGAACATTATGGACCAATTCGAGAGCGGCATGGGAGGATTGGAGGAGCAGGCTATCATGTCGCCACGACTGGAGCGCCAGCAGCCAATGCTCGTGTTGCCTCCGCGATCCTCAAGCCTCGAGGCACAGCCGTCGTATACGCTGAGTCCACAGAGCACAGGACAAAGTGTCGCCTCGCCCACACCATTACGGCCTCAGGGCACTGGCAACTCTATAGCTTCCAGTCTGCAAGGGGGGAAAGGAGATGATTCAGCATCGATCAAAAGTGCTAGGGCCGGCAGTCTATTCCAGCCGCCTCCCCCTGAGCCGGAGCCGGAGGCCGCCCTCCCATTCGACTTTCATCGTTTCTTGGAACAATTGCGAAACAAGTCGGCAGATCCAGTCGCCCGTTATCTCCGCTCATTTCTTGGCGAATTTGGCAAGCGGCAATGGATGGTTCATGAGCAAGTCAAAATCATCTCTGATTTCCTAGAGTTCATCTCCAGAAAGATGGCACAATGCGAAGTATGGAGGACCGTCTCAGATGCCGAATTTGAGAATGCTAAGGAAGGAATGGAGAAACTAGTCATGAATCGACTGTACTCATTCACGTTCTCTCCCGCTATACCTGCGGCCCCTTCAAGTCCTCGAAAGGGCACAAGGAGTCATCGCATGCAGGCTGATCAGGCCTCCGTCCACGGCCCCGGAAGACGTGGTCAACATCAAGAAGATGTCGAACGCGACGATGTGATCGCACAAAAGATCAAGATCTATGGCTGGATTCGTGAAGAACATCTTGATGTGAAGGCTTTGGGAGCGAAAGGCGATAAATTTTTGACACTCGCGCAGAAGGAGCTGCTCAAGATCAATTCGTACCGTGCACCACGAGACAAGGTCATCTGCGTGTTGAATTGTTGCAAAGTGATCTTTGGCTTTTTGAAAAATGCTAAACAGGACCAATCAGCTGATGCGTTTGTGCCGCTACTCATCTACACAGTACTGCGGGCACGTCCTGAACATCTTGTCAGTAATGTGCAATACATCTGGAGATTTAGAAACCAGGATAAGCTAGGTGGAGAGGCAGGCTACTACATGTCGTCCCTGATGGGTGTGGTGACGTTCATCGAGAACCTGGATCGCACGAACCTGACCATTTCGGATGCGGAGTTTGAGCAGAATGTCGAGCGCGCTGTGAGCGCAATCGCCGAGAAGAATAGAGCAGACGAGCACGACCACAAGGCACAAATGTCGCGACCTTCCGGACCCATGAGCCATCTGAGTGAGAAAAGTGCCCTCAGCCAGCCGGAGGTGACGCCGCGCAATAGCGTGGAAGTGGAACAATCCACTCCTAGACGGAGTCATAGTCAACGTCTCCCCGAGAGAGTAGCCCAGTCCAGTCGTGCTGGTAATGACGACGCCGAACCCGATTCTATGACTGGGCTCCTACGAAGTATACAGAAACCACTAAGCAGCATTGGGCGCATCTTTTCCGACGATGGAAACGCGGATGAGAGGCAGACCAGGTCAGGTCACACGCCACGAGGCTTGAGCCCGGCGCCGCAGCTCGAGCGGGACCGCAGCGGGCATGCACGACTCTCGGCAGAAAGACAGCGAAGCCAGCAACGACAGATTGCAGATGATGCTGCTGCCAGGCAAGCCAGTGCAGAGGTGGCACAAGCGCAGGCGGTAAGGATGCGCGAGCACAAGGTCGTGGTGGAGTATGTCATGTTCCCATTCTTTTCCGTACTTACGATTTCGATGCTGACCATTCTTTCAGGACTCTTCAGAGCATGTTCCCCAACCTCGATCGCGAAGTCATTGAGGATGTTGTGACCGCACAGGAGGGCAACGTGGGTAGGGCAGTGGATGCTTGCCTCGCGTTAAGCGCAACATAATGTCTAGAGCTCGCACACTGCCTCCTTGACCATTCATGTCCCAAATGTTACGCAGTGATTGAGCCATGCCATGTCTACACAATCTAATTCCAATCGCGCCGTTACTAAGCCAGGCCGAGCTAAGAAATTAGAATAGCCTATGCGCCACAAAATGCAAACCTGGGGAAGATCGGCCGCGAGACGGTTGCCGGCATCCGCCAGGCGCATGCATGTCCTGGGCCTCCTCCAACCCAATACATGTGTAGCAGCAGTCTGACGGCACCAGGCAACGCCAAGTGTGAACAGCGTTCCCAGCACCACCTCGACACAGCAGTCCCGCGCACTCTTGCGATCGATTGCACCACAGTCGGAGCGTGTGTGGCGGACTGGTTCGAGGTTCCACCGCGACACGCCCCTGCGCGACCGAGCAGCAAAACGTAACGTCATCCAGCTGTTATTTTGCGCATCACAGTCCTCGACGAGATGGTCATCAACGATACGCGGAAGCGCTTGCTGAGGCAGCTGAACAGCCGATACATATATGGACGATATGTATGTTGTCCCGCAGACTGGGCAGTTCTGAGAGTCCCGCCCGCCGGATCGAACATGTGCTGACCTGTCGCCGTTGCTGCAGCCTCTCTTGCATGCGATCGTGAGTACAGTTTCGAAGCAGCGCATCGACGTCAGAGTCACCTACTTACCACTCGAGTCTCTTTTAGATCGCCCTCATCCAGATCACCATGGTTTCGATCCTCGTACGCAGGTTCAACGCCTACTATGCCAACCGACCCATCCTCACCACAATGATCACCAACGCAGTATGTTGTGCGAGTCCAACATCTACATCGCAATAGGCGCAACTCTAACATGAGCTGGGAACTAGGTACTTGGAGGTATCGCAGATACGGTGGCACAAACACTCACCGCCGTGCGCCGGCGACAACGGCAAAAGGCGCTGAATCCCAGCGATGGCGAAGATGGATTCTTTTCAATCGAGATTCATGACCTGGACAGGAAAGTGCCGTGGCCGGAAGACGATTATATGACACCTGCATCCAAACGAGGACCGCCTCCATTCGACTTCGAAAGGTTGACGAGGTTCATGGCATATGGTTTTATGATGGCCCCTGTACAGCATAAGTGGTTTGGGTTCTTGAACAGGATATTTCCTATCGTCTCTGGAGAGGGCAAGGGTACTACAAATGCTCTGCGAAGAGTTGCGTTCGACCAGTTCCTCTTTGCGCCAGTCGGTGAGTCGGGCAGTGACGAACAAAGATTTCCTGTCTGGCAAGCTCTGACATCTATTGCAGGTCTGGCGGCATTCTTCACATTCATGACAGTCGCAGAGGGCGGTGGGAAACGAGCTGTCGTTCGCAAGTTTCAGGACGTGTACCTGCCAGCACTCAAAGCGAACTTCATAGTATGGCCGCTCGTACAGGTGTTGAACTTTCGAGTGATGCCGATACAGTTTCAAATTGTAAGTGCTGCTCGAACAGCATATCTTTACGAGACTGACGATATACAGCCGTTTGTGTCAACAGTCGGTATCTTCTGGACGGCGTACTTGTCGTTGACGAACTCTTCGGATGAGCCTGTGGAAAGTCCTGTACGATCGCCCGCGGTCTCGGCTTAGGACTGCAGCGTTGGCGCTTTTACCAATGAAATGTAGAATGGAACGAATGAACAGCATCTGGCAAGACCCCGTCGGAGATACTCGGAAGACTTCACCTGTGTCTCAGCTTGGCGTTTGGCGATTGTGGCATCCTGGGACTGCATAGCATGGAAAGTGGGTAGCATAGCCTCGGGCGAAGACGGTAGCATGTACGCGTTTCTTGTTATACAACTCAGTTCACCTGCCTGGTTCTTCTTTTTCTGAATTCGTGAAGTCGCGAAAGCTGTGACGTACTGCCAGAACACTTGAGGCTCTCAACTCGACGCCTGCCCCGCGGACAACTTCTCAACCCCACCATCAAAAACGAATCAACAACACATTTGGTCGCAAAGTCCCTCACAGCATTGCGGGAAATAGTACCAGAGCCACAATGTCTCTAAGCAACAAACTCTCGATTGCTGACGTCGACGTCAAGGACAAGCGCGTCCTGATTCGCGTGAGTTCCTGCGAAAGTTAGGAGTCATTAGAGCAAGCATTGACACGAACATTTTTGACACAGGTGGACTTTAACGTCCCACTCGACAAGGAGACCAACTCGAAAATTACCAACAACCAGCGAATTGTCGGTGCGCTACCGACCATCAAATATGCCATCGAGAACGGCGCAAAAGCGGTGGTTCTGATGTCTCACCTCGGCCGTCCTGATGGGAAGCCAAACAGCAAATTCTCGCTGAAGCCGGTCGCCGCGGAGCTGGAGAAGCTACTTGGCAAGAAGGTCACTTTCACAGAGGACTGCGTCGGACCTGAGGTGGAGAAGATAGTGAACGAGCAGAATAACGGAGGTGTTGTGCTGTTGGAGAACTTGAGATTCCACGCCGAAGAGGAGGGTTCAAGCAAAGACAAGGACGGCAACAAGACCAAGGCCGACAAGGCCGATGTTGAAAAGTTCCGCAAAGGCTTGACGGCACTGGGAGACATCTATGTCAACGATGCCTTTGGTACTGCACACCGCGCGCACAGTTCCATGGTCGGCGTAGACCTTCCACAGAAGGCTTCGGGCTTCTTGGTCAAGAAGGAATTGGAGTACTTTGCCAAGGCACTGGAGAGCCCACAGAGACCATTCCTTGCCATTCTCGGAGGCGCGAAGGTGTCGGACAAGATTCAACTGATCGAGAACATGCTGGACAAAGTCAACTCTCTCATCATTTGCGGGGGCATGGCTTTCACTTTCAAGAAAGAGTTGGACGGCATGCAAATTGGCAACTCCCTCTATGATGAGGCTGGCGCAAAGAAGGTCAAAGAGCTGGTGGAAAAGGCCAAGAAGCAGAATGTCAAGATCACACTGCCAGTCGACTACGTCACTGCAGACAAGTTCGCGGCTGATGCAAAGACTGGGTACGCCGAAGACAAGGACGGCATTCCAGATGGGTGGATGGGTCTGGACTGCGGGGAGAAGAGTGTCGAGCTTTTCAAGAAGACCATTGATGATGCTAAGACGATCCTCTGGAACGGCCCACCGGGTGTTTTCGAGATGAAGGCCTTCGAGAAGGGCACTCGCGCGACCATGGATGCTGCTGTGGCGGCTGCACAGAATGGCAAGATTGTCATCATCGGTGGAGGCGATACTGCAACCGTTGCTGCTCAGTACGGCGTGGAGGAGAAGCTCAGCCACGTCTCGACCGGTGGTGGTGCATCGCTCGAGCTGCTCGAGGGCAAGGACCTGCCTGGCGTTTCTGCATTGTCCGCGAAGTCGTGAATACAAGGCAGTAGACTGTGATTGTCTGCAATGCGCTCTTGAGCAAGTAGAGCCATCGGCTGAGAATTAGATCAATGTGCACGTAGAGCAATGCCATCGTCCGAAATTAGGTGCCACTAGTACGTGACGCAGTCCTACAGAAGCAGCAGCTCGTTAATCATTGTTTCCTTCGACTTGTTGTCGGAGTTGTATATCCATCGATGCCGATCACATCGACTTAGCGTCATATCTCATAGATGCGTTTCCCAACGCAGCTTCTTTCTGGTTTCCCGGCGGCGTGCGGTCACCACTCCACCACGTTGGGCTGCTGGTTTGTTTGCCTCGCCATCGCTGCTTGGTCGCACGCATCAGGATCACTGCTTCTGGTCAAGCCGACGCATCCTGCATCTTCATTTCCCCATCTTCTTCAACTCCTCCTTCAATTGCACTGCAAAGTCGTCGGTCGTGTCATCATCGTCCCAGCTCTCCTCCCAGAGATGTGTGTTGCCAGCCTGTTGGCCAACCTCGTCCTCCTTTGCCCAATCTACCAACGCTGGTCAGCTCTTGTCGCACGTCACTTCTCGCTCAAGTGAAGCCGACCTTCTACGGGGAAGTCCTCGAATTCATCGTCCTCCTCAAGCTGCGCAGCTTTGTTCTGTGGCTGAAGTGGCTTGTCGTTCGGGTCAGAGTCGGATACGTTTGCGGCCGAAGCTTTTGCTGTTGGGTTTGCAGGATTTGTGTTGTCTGGTGCGCCGGACATTGTGGATGACTGTCGTGTCGTGTTCTGTGTGTTGGCTGATCGATGTCGAGGTGTTGGACGACGCTGTCGCGCATTCCGCTCTGGTAAGCTTCGGGAGTAAGCGAAACCTTAATATGCAAGCCGCGCCACAGGCACCAAAGTGAACAGCTTCTTTACGCGAAATTGATCCCTTGCAGCACGTGTAAGTCTGGATTCGTCTATCTCATGTGTGGCATATTCTGCTCCCTGGCAAGGCACGGCCATGCTCTGCCTTCACCAGCCATGAAGGCTAGGCTCACAGCGCGAGGCCCGGACGCGTCGAACACCGTGCTCGCTGAAGTCGAAGAATCCTCCGGCGAAGCGAGAACATACCTGACACTCTTCTCTACCGTTCTATCTCTCCGCGGCAATGTCACCACAGATCAACCTCTTCGCACAGCCGAGTCCCAAGCTGTACTTTGCTGGAATGGTGAAGCATGGAAAATTCGAGGGCAGCCTCCCCTCGGCAACGACACGGCTGCCGTGCACCAACTGATTTCCGAAGGACTTGCAGAAGTACGCGACTTTCGTGCAGGGACAGCCGAAGCTATCAGAGCCAGTCTGCGCGCCATGGCAAGGTCGCTTGCGCGGGTAGCTGGACCTTACGCGTTCGTGTTCTTTGACGAGAAGTCATCTAGGCTCTTCTTTGGACGAGATTTCCTCGGACGTCGTTCTTTGCTCTGGAAAATAGACCAACGTGGCGAATTACTTTTGAGTAGCGTTGGCGACTCCTCGATGCCTGCAGCCTGGACAGAAGTGGAGGCCGATGGAGTCTACTGCGTTGACCTAGCTCTGCGCTCAGCTTCCCAGCAAGACTTTGCTGGGTGCCAGACTTGGGGCGATCTGCCTATTTTCAAGGTACCCTACAATTTCGCTGATAGTGTCCAAGATGACAATGATTCTGTAGGTTGCGCAAGATTGGCCAGACTATGCCACAAGACTTATTCAAAGGTAGGTCATTCCCCGGCTGTCTCTTCAGCGGGAGTTCACCGCTCGTTCGTGCACGCTCGACGAGACATCACCCTCAGTGTCCATGTTGGATAAGCTCTTGCGAGACTCTCTGCGTGCTCGTATACTCAGAATACCAGATCCGCCGCTGCGATCACAAGAGTCAAACTTCGAAAAAGCTAAGTTGGCAATCCTTTTCTCAGGCGGACTTGACTGCACCGTGCTTGCAAGAATCTGTCATGATATGCTACCTGAAGATGCGGTCATTGATTTGCTCAACGTCGCTTTTCAGAATCCGCGTTCTCACAAGGATGCTGGCGAGGGTGCCTACGAGCTGTGTCCGGATCGGATTACAGGACGAGCCTCGTATGCCGAGCTCGAAAAAGTATGTTCACCGCGCAAATGGCGATTCGTCGCTATCGACGTCCCCTACTCAGAGTATCTCGAGCACCGTCAGCAGGTTATGGAGCTTATGCATCCACACAACACCGAAATGGATCTCAGCATCGCTGCTGCACTATACTTTGCTGCGCGGGGAAGAGGGCGCGATTGCTCTCATGGCGCGGAGCAAGCCTACATGTCACAAGCACGAGTATTGCTCTCCGGATTAGGTGCTGACGAGCTTTTCGCTGGGTACACTCGCCACGCCACGGCCTTTAGGAGGCAAGGTTACGAAGGGCTACTCGATGAGCTGGATCTCGATGTGGCCCGGCTCGGTAAACGGAATCTGGGTCGTGACGATCGCGTGATCAGCCACTGGGCCAGGGAGGCGAGATTTCCATTCCTCGACGAAACTTTCGTGGCGTGGGCGTTGCAGTGCTCGTTACTGGACAAGTGTGATTTCGGAGACTCCGTGAGCATCGAGGGAGGGCGGCTCAGCTCCTGTGCCTCAATCGAGCCAGGCAAGAAGGTCCTCAGATGTCTCGCCTGGAAGTTAGGCATGGCGGGAGTAGCCAGAGAGAAAAAGCGAGCAGTAAGTTCTTCTGATGATCTCCACGAGGTTAGCTGACGTTCCTTGAAGATTCAATTCGGTGCACGTACGGCAAAGATGGAGACCGGCAAAACGAAGGGCACCACCATGATAACATGAAACTATCGCCTATGAACAGACACGGGTAAGTCTTAGCAATTCATTTCTGCAGCACGCATGATGATGATGGATGTGTCTCTTTTCAGAGTCCATTCAGATACTTGCGAGACGCACTCTGACTTAACCCGCTGGTCAAAGGCTGTGGTTTAGCAGTGAATGTGCATCGATGACCTTGCAAAAGGCAAGTCTGATTCGCGACCTTGGCGGCCATTTCGTTCGCGTGGTGTACAAGCTGTACGCTAACTAGATGCAGCGACCATTGGGACATCCATCAGACTGGGTGATGTTGCCTCATTACCGGAATATCTTGCGGTGCACACGACTACCACGTGTTCCGAGGTCACCACAGCTTGCATACTGTTAATGCGGATTGTGGCATTCGACAGCCTGATCGACCATTGGCATGACCTCTGACATGCCCACTGATTGCTTGTCATTCTTCCGGCGCCAGATCAGCAGATTCGTTTTCTAGCCAGCATTCCACTATCGGGCTACAGTTGTGACCAGGGCGCTCGGAGCCACCGCATGCCTGAGACAGGTGACCATCGAGAGTTGAAGTGAGCTATTGCCAGTTGCTGAGCTGCCTGCATTGGATGCGATGAGCCGGGAGCCAATTTCGTCTATCACGCTTGATAAGTCTCGAAGCAATACTATTGACAAAGCCATCAGTTGGCTGATTCTGCGAAACTCTATTGATATCGAACTCCGACCTGGAGTTCGACCACCCACCGGAACTCAGGGGCAGTTGATCATCAAGCAAGAATCGAGTCTCACATGAGTCTCGTCACACTCGGTGTGCTCGAGTCCATCAGCTGTTGCTTTGATGGTCACGTAGAGGAAGACCCATGAGGATGGTGTGTGACAGAGCTGCAGCGAGGGAGCAGCACATGGACCGAGTCTGGCAACCATAAGTATGCAAGCGGTTCCCTCTCAACTCTTGTTTCTTTCCTGCACCAGCAACCAACCATTACGACGAAAAGCAATCAACAACAACTACCACAACCAATTGACACTTACTTCAACCTTCAACACTCGACTTCACTCGGCTCAACATCCTTTACCAAATCTCAAGCACAACAAACGGCACTCTTTCACCCCGCGACCGAACATTCTTCACTATGCGTTCTTCATCGGCTGCTGCCCTGCCGGCGTCCTCAGTCTCCGCTGCTGGCAGTGCTGTTGGCAGTGCCGCAGTCCCTGCCTTGAGTGCTTGCCCGAACATGAACGCCATCGTAAGTGTGCGACGTTGATCGACAACCCGTTCGATATTACAGATTGCTGACTATTACAAGTCCATTGATCCTAACGCTGATCAAGGTACCAATGGTGCCAAGTCAAGTGGTATGCCATCTGGTATGCCTGCCAGCATGGCCTCCATGGTACCAACCGTAAGCATTCTCAATTTCATCGTACGATAGCAATTCACTGAATTATGATACAGGGCTCCGTGGCCAGCAAACAGGGCTCCGCAACAAAGAAGAATGCTTCACCGACTGCCTCCGGCAGACCTGGCAGCTCCGGACTGGCAAACCGCACCATTCCTGAGACTTTGGGGCTCCATATCCGTTCTGACATAGGAGAGCTCACCAGCTCTCAATCCACCTACCCGACTGCACGCTACGCTGGAGATCGGCTTCCGACCGACAGACTCCTCGCTCGCCACGAGATCACTACTCTCCGAAAAGTTGTCCGGTCACCATGGAAGCCGAGACTCTACGGTCGTGCGACAGAGTCGAATTTCGGTGGCAACACTGGCGGCGCAGGAGGTGATAGTGGTGCTGAGCCAACTCCAACTGGCAGCGTGTCTAATGGTGCTAGCGGGCATGCTGGGCCACAAATCGATGATGGTGAAGGCGGGCAAGAATTTGAAGGCACCGCGACTGGTGGCTCCGATCAAATGCCACATTCTACGGCTGCCGGTGAGGATGCCTTTGAAACTGGCGCGGGATCCTCAGCTCTAGTTACTGGTTTCCCGCCAGATATCTCGGGACCACCAGAAGACAGCCAACCCACCGTAACGGCCAGCGACGATACAGACGGCGTTTCTCCACATGGTGCTCAAGCCACGGGAACCCTGGCCTCAGAAACCCTTCAGCCAGTTCCTTCTTCGACAGGCGCAGCTGATGGAGATGGCTCCAGCTCAGACACCGGCGTTCCCCCGTCAGCACCAAGCAGTGCATTTCCTGAAGACACGGACGACAGCAGCCCGGAAGCCGAAGGAGGTGCAGGCAGTCAGTCCCAAGGGTTCCCCAGTGGTGACCCTGATCACAGTGCTGGCAACAGCGAAAGCGGCACACCTGGAGCAATGCCTCCTCCATCTGGGAGTTCTGCTGGTGGAACTGATGCAGTGACCAATGGGGGTACGACTGTCGGTGGTTCTCACGATGGCGGTGATAAGAACACCGAGGATGGTGGTGCAGACTCAGTTGGAGACGATGGAACTTCATCTTCAGCTCCTAATGCTGGCACGACTCAAGATGGGGACGACAGCAACATTCCACCTAACAGCGACGTGTCAACTCCGCCAGGGGGCTCTAATTCAGGTGCTGGGTTGCCCGGAAATGGAGAGAACGAGTCACCGACACCTCCCAATACTGGCACGACTCAACACGGGGATGACAGCAACAGTCCACCTCCTAACAATGTGTCAACTCCGCCAGGGGGCTTTAACTCAGGTGCTGAACAATCCGGAAACGGAGAGAACGAGTCACCGACACCTCAGGCTGGGGCTGGAAGCCCCAGTGCGGGTGAAGATGGTGAAGCAGAGGGCAATACCGACAGCGAGTCTGGATCATCTCCGTCTGAGCATTCGTCTCCGTCCGGGAATCCGTCTCCGTCCGAGAATTCGTCTCCGTCTGATAATTCTTCTCAGTCCGAGGACTCGTCCCCAGATCTTGACAAGACTACCAATTCGAGTGGTGACAATGGCAACGATGCAGGGGAGGGCTCTGGTGTTGGAGGAGATGCCGGAGAATCCACTTCAGGCGGTTCTGGGGCTACCACAGGTGCCGGCGCTGGTGCCAAGATCAATGCCTTGCCGATGGCACAGGCGCCGAAGTTCGAAGCCGGACAGAAAGGTACCTTGCTCTTCATTCCAAGCGTCGGCGACGTTGAGAAGAGTGGAGCGGCCGATGTCAACCAAATCCTTGCGTCTGGTCAGCCAGTCTACGAAGCCAGCGGCGAAATCATCGAGGGAGGTGTCTTCCTTGTTGATGACAAACCCATACTCACGTTCAATCCGAGCAGAGTGGGTGTTGGAAGTTCTCCCGCAGGTGGTGCTCCTCCTCCTTCCATTTCTATATCTCCTCCTGACGAGCAGAATGAGGGCTCTCAGCCGACAGGGGCACATTCTCCCGCTGGCGCCGCATCAGTGCCTGCGTCAGCATCAATCACACATGCACCAGAAGTTGAGCAGGCAGGTTCGGGAGGAGACGATGGAGAATCTCCTGGAGGCCCAATCACCGAAACGATGCAGAGGAGATGGCTCGAAGGCCGAGTTGCCAAGAAGGCGACACCGACCAAGAAAGGCTCCCACAATACTAGGACCAAGGCAGGCGCAGCGTCCACAGGCAAAGCAGGATACAGTTTTGGCAAGGCTACGTCGGGCTTCAAAAAGATGACAAGCGCTTACGGTAATTATGTGAAGCACTCGGCTACAAAGAGTGCATCTCATGCCTTGAAGACGCAGAGCAGCTATCATGTCACGTCCACTCTGGCGAACGTACATGCATCACCCACTGGCGGCGCTATGGAAGACCAGCAATACAGCTCCGGCGGCACAGCATCGCACGACACCGCGCCAGGCGATGACACGTCTGTTCAGTCAGGAAGCTACGGCGACGGAGCACCATCAGGATCTAGTTCAGAGGGCGCGTACGGCGATGAGGGTTACAGCACCGGCGGTGAGAGTGGTGGCAGCAACTCTGGAGAAACTCCATCGAGCGGAAGTGAAGCTGGTGACATGGATACTGACGGATCTGGTGTGTTGAACTCCGAAAGCGACAACGGTGGAGATACAGGTTATCCGCCGACTGATGGATCCGGCAGTCAAGCTCAATCCGGAGGTTCTGGAGGCTCAGGCGACGGTTCTGACCAGCAGCTTGCCTAGTCTCGCCCTGCCACAACAGACATGACCACAACACCACTCCCGAAACACAAGTCTGCGAAAATGACGACTGATGTCACGATTAAAAGCTTGGTCGTCTTGCTTAGAAAGATGCGACTTCCAAGTCTGGTGTACTGGACTCTAGCTGATCCCGTGGGCGACAGCTTTGAGTGTTCTGCTGAGATTTTCTCTTGTTATGATATTTGTATGAAGATAGGGTGATGGCATACACACTTTCATTAAAGGCAAGAGCGACTTTCTGGCTGGAGCGGCTGATACTGGTGTGTTTCAAGCAATGTCATAGATTCTGCTCAGAGAGCCACATTTCTGTATCATGTATAAGCATATGGACAGGAAATGAAGCCTCTTGCGCTTGGATTCTATTTGCTTCCGATGTGGAACTGCTAGCCTGCACTGACCTGGAACTGCAGCTCTTTTCTAATGCGTATTGATTGGTCTCTCAAGCACCTCCCTCCCGCTTTGCATATTCGTCCTCCATTCTCTCTAGGTACAGCTTTTCGGCAGCTTCTTCTGCACTTCCTGGCTTGCTCTGGGACGCGCCAATCTGGGGCTTCTCTGACTCGGACTGCGACTGGTTGGACACTATGTTGCCCCCGGCATTGCCACCGACGGCCGTCTCTGATGTGGACGGAGTTTCGTCCTTGAGGCCCGCGGTCTGGTGTGGCAGTGAGGACATGGTGAGGTGCGTATTTCTTGAGGATTCCAGCAAGTGTTGATCTGTCTGATAGCGATGAAGTGAGGCAGTGAGTGCAGTGAATGTAGTTTCCATATTGTTGGAAGGTGTGATGTCATCGGCTCGGAAACAAGCTTTGTGCTCGTGCACCTGCAGCGCCCGCGATTTGCATGTGCTTGCGCTTGCTTGCTTGCTTGTGTCGTCGCTTGGTTCTTTGACCCGTTGCTGCAGACAAAACTTCGGCCGCGAGCCATTGGACATTCTTCCACCGCACTGCGACGCGCCATGGCGAAGAAGAAGGCCAAGGGCGAAGCGGGCGAGAGCTCCTCTGCTCCGCCGCCGCCGCCGTCGACGTCGAGCCTGATCATCTGCAGGAACAAGTAAGTAAGTCGCCCGTCTTTTCCTCGCGTCTCGCCCATCTGCCCCACTCTCTTCTCCTCTCCTTTCGTTTCCTCCTTCCTCTCTGCCCTCACTCGTCCTCTCCCGCTAACGCTGCTCTCCACGCGACAGACACTGGCGGTACATCTCCAGTTTCCACGGACCATGGCTTCAACTTCCGCCCGAGATCCTCGACTCGCTCGCCCACCAGAACTGGACCATGCCTGCACCGCGCCTAATCGATCCCTCCGTCTTCTACGATATCGTTAAGATCCGCAAAGCTGTCGATCAGGCCTCAGAAGACTCGGTGCGTGCCTCGACGGGCTTGTCTAACACTGCCATGAATGGCCGCATGGACTACTTTGGTGCAGGTGGGGGGCCGGGGAGTCAATTGAGCAAAGAGCGAATCTTCAAGATACGGCAAAAGGCTGTGAAGCTGCTATCCTCGGCTTTCCAGCTCGACGAGGTAGCCGCGAGCGTTGCGACCATGCAGGCCACAAGCACCGTCGAGGATGTGGCCCAACATGTGCTGAAGCGGGAGTCGCACAGTACAGACGCGCGTTACGTGCACTTCTTCCACGAGAAGATTCCGAGTCGCGCCATGGAAGAATACACTCCTCTCGATCCACTCAACGAGATCATACAGACACTGCCTATGGAAGAGCAGCCCGCTCCGTTGCGAACGCGGGCGCTGGTGCAGATCTTTAAACAACAATGGCAAGGCGCTGTGTACGATCTTACCATCGCCTTGCGTATTATAGAGAACTTACGGCGCATACACAAGCCCGACCAACAGGAGCTGGAACTGGCGAGCAAGATGAAGGCCGAGCAGGAAGCATGGCAGAAGGGACACAGAGACTGGCGATCAGTACCGCACCTGAAAGAAGAGGATCAACCGAAGAGCTTGGAGATGCAACTCTTGTTCAATCGTGCTGGTGTATACCTCACTATTGCTTGTCAGAGCGTGCATGCCGCTCTGGACGGGCTGCAAGAGTATCAGCAAGCCACTGCAGAAGGTGAGAGCAACGGCGTCGATCGAAAAGCGCAAGATGAGAGACTTGCCGCGCGAAAGATCGTGAAAGTGAACGCAAGGCGTGCCTTGAAGGACTACGAAGCATTCCTCTCACACTTCGACTACACGCCAGGCCTGCCTTACGAAATCACAAATGAGATCATGCGGAGGGTCCATGATCTGGCGAATGGCAATAAAACACAAACGACCATGCCCAAAAGCAGGTTGATAGAGTTGAATGATTCTGGGGATGAAGTCCACAGCGACAACGCGGATGAGAAGCTTACGCCAACTTCGAGTTCCCTGGTCAAGCATCAGAAGCCGAAGTCGGATCCATTCGAACGCGGCGAGGATGGGTGGCCAAAGTTTCCGTCGCCCAAGATTCATCCTGCCAGCGCCCTCTTCACTCAGCAGCCTCCAGCAGATCTTCCTCCTTTTCCCAGTGAGGAGACCATAGAGGCGATGCGGAACAACGACATCCTACATGAAGCCTTCGGGAGTCGTGAAGCTGTTACATATCACCCACTTCTCACCGATGCGCTGCACTCTTTACTATTGGCACATGCGCTTGTTCAGACAAGTCCCACCGAGATTCTGCGCCACGCCCACAATGCGGCGCGTCTGGCGAGGATCGCGGACGGCTATCCAATCTTCCAAGCGGCTCGCAGCCCTGCTCGTGCTGACTGGATTGAAGTGCTTCGCAGAGCAAACAATTGGCTTGGTCTCAGTGTGCCGTGGCAGAAGCTTTGTGCTCCAGCTCCTCTACCTGACGCCGCCGGCGGTTGGGCAAAAGACACTTCGTCGAAAGCGGTTGCACGGCAGAAAGAACGAAAACAAGAAACTTCAGAGCAAAAGCGAGAGCGCATAAAACAGGAGTCCATCATTGATGCTCTATCCGATGATCGCGTAGTCGATGAAGAGTCCTTCCAGCGAGCCGTGCGTGCTAGAGAGCGCAGAGCGATGGAGGACGAGGAAGGCATCAGTGGTCCACTCAGAGACAAAGACACCTCCGCGACGCCGTCTACTGGCTCATCGACACCGACGACGAATGGTGACGGCTCCGGACCTCCGCCCAAGCGCTGGGCACAAGATGAGCATGGCAAGGAGTATCCCATTAGTACTGAGCGCGCTGAAGCCATTGCCCGTTGGATCAAGGAGAGCCCGCTGAGTATGGGCGCGAAGAAAAAGAAGCGGCGCGCTGCTGGACGGAGGACAGGACAGAATGGCGTGCAAGCCGCGACGTCTGGCATATCTTCTCTGGCTGTCGACGACGAAGACGGGGATGATGATGGACCCGATTGATTTGATTCTTCCAATACAGCTCTATATTGCAGAGTTGCAGATGCTTGTGCGTGACTTTAGAGGTCCAATTGGATGGCTTCGCAAGTCTTGAGAAACCCAGCTTCAAGGAGCTGAGTTAGTACTTCATTTTGGGCGGTCGATTGACGATCGTTACATAGGAGCTTAGAAGTGGCCCATGGCGCCTTATCTTGCATCGCTATCCACGCGATGACTCTGATGTCCTCTCCCATTCCAATCTTTCACCATGTCTCAAAATATTATTTGCAATGAAGTCGGCGTGTGTAGTCGTGCATTGTAGCAAGAAACGCCCCAGAACAGTATGACTCCGAACGTAGGAGTCGCCTCGTTCTTTTACACCGTACTCGACCAGGTAATCCATGATATCTTGTTTCGTCTCTCGCTTCCCGCGAACTCCCATTTCCTTTCAGAAATCCGTGATGGGTATCATATTTCCTCTCGCCACTTCATACTGCAAGACCAGAGCGTACCAGAGCGTGCACTCCCATGCCTCTCACCCGCGATCGCCATAAAGTCGTCAAGAACTCGAAGCGGCAGGAGCGACATTACTCAATCCCAACTTCTCATTCTCTGCTCGCAACTCCTTGATCACTTTCTGATTTGTCCAAAAACATGATCAGCCTAGTTTCAACAGGTATAGTCGACAAAACTTGAAGGGAATTTGGTAGAGGCGACTCACAGCAAGAGCTTCAGGATTGACTCCATTCTCAATCAGAGAAATGCAGTATGATAGTGACTGTCGATCGAGGTTGCAGTTCTGTTTTGAGTGTCAACTTGACTTGTTTGTTGCTTTGGCCAGCTTCTTGAAAACCGAAGTTGATTAGGAAAGAACGAACCAAAATGGTTGAGATCTCAAACAGAATGTCAACCGTGTCGCGTGCTGCGCGTCGTTTGGCTTCGGGGTCTGCGGAAGGCATAGTGTTGTCGCTTACTCGACGAGCAAGTGTTGATGTTCCAGGCGTCGCGGTTCGCGTGAAGTGGGCTGTTGCGAGACCGAAAAAGAAGAGAGACACGTCAAAATTTGAATGTCAATTTGATGTCACGAATTTCAATTCATGTGAGAAGAGCGACAGGTATGTACAAAATATAATGCATTGTTCCTCCGCCTCTAAAGATCGTGCTGTTGCGCCGTGGTACACTTCAATGCAATTCATGCATCCAATAAGAATTCGCGAGCTCCCATTTCCCATGGCTCATTCCTAGCTCCTTGTCCGTCCCCATTATAGCGATTGCACGGGAATCTCATCCTGGGCGGGTTGATTCTGTTCCCTTCGAGCTCTTGCTTCGGCCCTTCGATTCGAGTACTCACGTCTCATCTTCCGCCACAACATCGCCAACAGAGTCCATATGGCGTACTGATCCGCGATCGCATTTGGTTCTCGTCGGTACCATGGAACTGGAGGACGCTCTGGGACACGAGGAAGCTCTGGAGCAGCAGGGCGCTCTTCAGGCAGTTCTTCAGGACGCTCTTCGGGAGGCTCAAAAGGGTATGTCGAAGCCCGTCGTGATCCGCAAGCTATGCTGTAGAGTGCTCTGTCATCGCGCGGTCGTCCACGAAAGCATTCAAGATCTGGCCCGACTTCCAACCCGTGCTTTCCAATGTTTGGTGGTCCTTCAAGATCTTACCAAGATGAATAAGCTTGTTCAACTTGATGTTGTTCTGCTGTTCAATTTTCCGCTTGAGGACCAATATGGTTTGTTTGGAGCCAACGGTGACAGTCACATCTTGGGCGGCCGTATTCAATCGAGCGGTGACACGCATTTCGTCTCCAGTATCCTCAGCACGGCCTTTGCCCTTTTCCTCTCGTCGTGAAGCCGAGTCCACGTCTTCATCATCCTCGGTGTTGTCAATGTCCTTCTCGTCGCCGCCCTCGATGATGTCGGCTGGATCAGCCACAATCCAGTAAGGTATGTCGTAAAGTTTTCCCCTATCGTCGTAGACACCCTCAAGACTTCTCTCCCTGCCCTTAGCTCCTCGTGCCAGTCTACCATTAGGCACTGTGAGACCTGCGGCGTCCAAAACTGCTTGCGCCTGGTCCAGATCGCCAGCACGCATTCTCTCTGTCACTATTTCTAGGGCATCCCAAATCTCTTTCCTGTTGCTGGTGCGAGTGTCGAAGAACTCTTTTCGCAGGTCTTCGAGAATGCGTCGTGTCCAGGGCGGCTGGTGGTGACTATAATATTTCGGACAGTGTCCCACGGGTCGAGGGGCCTGCAGCGGCTGGTTTGGGCGCACTATCGTTCCATCTGGTCGTCGACTCGCACCAGCATTGTTAATCTGAGGCTCGCGCGAAGTATTACTTCGAGTATCGGGTGCTTGCGAAGGGCGGTTGATCGCTGCGCGGGATGAGTCGTGAGGTGCATTGTGTTCCGACCCAGGCGCATTTGCCTCGCCGTATGGCGACTCGCTCGCGGCTCTCGAGTGACAGCAACCCTGCGGGACAGAACCCAATCAGCATGATTCCGCACATGCTCGAGGCAGGGCTGCGACATGCAACATACCATGACTGCTCATACTGCTGCCGAGCCGCCTCACTCTGCCCGCCTCGGCACGAAAGCCGAGATTGCTAATGCCTGTCGCCAGCGACGTTGCCGATTAGCGATGCTGTCTGTGAGATGTCTGCAAGGTTGTATACGCGAGGAGATGGGACAAAGGACAGCGAGAAGGCTGTCGAAGGAGGGATTTGGCAACGGCGCGACAAGCAGGAACGAACGGCAGCAACTCCGCGACTACTCGTACTGTAGCAGAAGAATACCGCGCCAGGCAAGAAGGAGAAAGGCGGGCGAGAGGCGCGTTCTAGAGGCCTTCATGCAGCTGGCGTACGTTAGTGTGCGGTGCGAGGGCGAGACCCAATAGGGACGGATGACTTCACCTCTCGGCCGCCGGCTGCCACTCGCCATACCTTCGTACATTCTTGCGTGTCCTGCGTCAGTGGCATGATGTTGATGCCGACACTACACACTTGCTTGGGCAGATGTTGTGCGCACAGAAAACTCATCAAGCACTCGATGGAACGGCACACTGCAGCAAACGCGGAACATGTGAAACCATTTGTATTACCAGACTATTCTACCTTAACCGCTTCTAAACGGGTATCATCGTTTCAGGGGTATTCGCATCACTAAACATCAATGCAAACAAACTAATGTGGTATCCATCCAAAAGCAGACGCCACCGAAAGCAGATCCTTGTTCCCAATGCAGAAATGCAACTGACAAAGTTGGCTGCCGCAGACCATGAGCGAGTGTCGGGAGTTGGGGATTAGGTGCGACGCAGCGGAAAGCGTGAGCAAGGGGTATCATTGTAGGGGTGACATCGCGAATGAGGCCATGTTCATTGCGTGAACTGGTCGGCATTCTCGAATGTCGCTGCGTCGGACCGAAAGCCAGTCACTTGAAGCATCAGATGTTTAAGCGCTGGCAGTGACGGCAGGAGTGTTGTGCTGCTGCTGTGGCTGACCAACGTTGACGGCATCAGGAACGACATCGCCGATGGTCTTTGGAGCCTCTGGCTCATCCTTCTTGGTCTCGCCGTTGACGGCTGGGGTCTCTTCAGCTGGCTTAACGGCAGCGGTCTCCTCAGCCTTGGCATCAGTAGCAGCTGGGGCGGCATTCTCCTTCTTTGGAGCTTGAATGCGGTTCAGAGCCTTGCTGGCACGACGGCCGAGGCTGCCGAGCACCGACTGGCGCTTGTTAGGAGTGGTGGCCTCAGTCTTTGGCTCCTCAATCTTCTCGGCCGGGGCCTCGGTGGATGGTTCTGCAGCGGTGGCAGCGCTCTCAGTTGCTGGCTCCTCAGCCTTGACAACTGGCTCTGTAACGGCGGTCTCAGCTGGAGCAGCCACGGTCTCATCGGTCTTGGCAGCCTCCTTCTTGTGGGTGTTGGGGCTGACGCTGCGGTTGCGCTTGATGAAGCCGCCGATGCCAGACAAGAAGTTGTTCTTCTCCTTGTTGGGTGTAGCAACCTCATCCTTCTTCTCCTCAGCCTTGGTCTCTGCGACAGGCTCCTCGACTGCTGGAATGGCCGTGACGGCGGTGGAGTCGGTGGTGGCAGCGGTCTCTGGGAGCACTGGTGGGTTCTCAGACACTGGAGCAGCAGTGGTGGTCTCGTTCTTGAGCTCAGCGTCCTTGAGGTCCTTCTCCTTGGCTGGGCTGCGGAGTCCGCTCCAGCCAGACGAGACGCGGCCAAAGATGCTACCACGCTTGCCGCCCTTCGCCTTCTCCTCAGCTGGAGTCTCCACAGCCTTCTCCTCAGCTGCAACCTCGGCGGCAGCAGGAATCTCAGCAGCAGTGGTGCTGGCCACGATTGGTGCAGCTTCGGTGGAGGCAGCGACTGGAGTCTCTTCGGAGGCCTTGACCTCCTCCTTCTTGTCCTCACTCTCCACCTTCTTCTCGACAGACTCCTCCTTGTTGGTCTTGAAGCGGTTCAAGATACCGCGAGATGTCGAGCGGCTCTTCTGGCTCTTCTTCTTGTCCTCATCAGCCTCGCCGTCGGATGAGCCGATACGCTCAGTGGGTGGGACATCGGTGCTCTTCTTTGGCTTAGAGAGGCTGCGGGTAGTGGCAGCGCCAACGACGTTTGGCTTGTCTGACTTGAAGTTAGTGACGTGGTTCTGTTGCGCGTTGTGCGTCGTCAAAACTTACTCAGCTTCTCGATCTCGGCCTTGTAGCCTTCACTGGCACGGATCTCCTCCTTGGAGGCCTTGGCGTGCTCAATCGCGCGCTCGATAGAGAGGTACCAGCCGTCGCGCTCGGCATCGTTGGAAGCCTTGAATGTGTGGTTGTCGCCGTTGAGCTTGAAGGAAAACTCGTGCTGAGCCGACTTCTTGAGGTCGCTGGCATCGTAGAGCGCGAGGACGTCAGATGGGTGTGTGCGGTTGGTCTCGCCCTTCTTGTTGAAGAACAACAGACCCTTGCCGGTGTGGCTCGCCCAAGCAACGACGGGGTGCGAGATTTCTGGCTTCTCGCCACGAAGGTAGAGGTCGAGGTTCTGAGGAGCAACAGCCTCGTCGCTCAGCCAGAACTCTTTCTTGGATGGAATGATGGACCTTGCTCATGTCAATACGTGCTGCATCCTCGCTCTGATAAATCGCGTCCAACTCACTTGAGAAGACCTGGGCCCTTGTATGCAAGCTGCCCTTCGGTAATTGGCTCTACCGCCTTGTCTGCCACCTCTGTTGACTCGGCTGGAGCAGCATCGGTGGCAGTAGTGGCGGCAGGCTCGGCGTCGGTCTTTGCGGCGTCGGTGTCGACGACGGCGTCAGCGACAGGAGCGTCTTTGGTGATGCTCGTGGCGGTGGCGGGATCGGTCACGACGGTCTCGGTGACTGGAGCAGTCTGTGCCTGCTGCTGGGCGTCCGACATGGCTTCTCAATTACAGTAGGGTGATGGAGAAGTGGTGGACTGCTGACTGCGTCGGGTGGGCTGGGGAAGAGAGTGGAAGCAGACAGAAGGGATATCACAAGACAAACGCTGGACAAGGAGGTGCAGAGCAGTGGTTTTGGGAAGTTGGGCGGCAGGAGATGATGGTTTTGACGAAGCGAACAGCACGAGGCCAGTGCACGAAGCTCTGATCCAATTTCACTTGCTCCACTTTTTCTTAGAGCGCTCCCAACGTCCGCCGGCCTGCTGCTGCGTGTTGCGCTGCGCTGTGCTGCGAATGCTGTACGGCGGCACACGTTCCAGCGACGCTGGTTGACGCGAGAGGGTCAGCAGACGACCTGTGAGACCTTGACGCGATTTCCCTTGCGAGCAAGCTACTGCAGCCAGCCGCTGCTCACTCCACCACACCAGCAGCAGTAGAATATGTGTGCATATACAGCAGTGATAGCAATCCGCACATGAACCGTGTGAGGAACAGTGAGGCTCGTCCGGCGTGTCGTCCAATAGTGCGCCTTTCGCGCGCCCTCCCTGCCCGCCGCCGAATGTGCTGAGACGCTTTCTCCATCGCGCAGTCTGTGCTGGGGAAATCGCGCTTGCGCAGTCGATCCGAGCTACTGCTGCACCCTGAAAGACCATCAAATCATCTCAAAAAAAACTTTTGGACAGACGGCCTCGTGGATCTGAGATGCACCCAAGTCATCAGGCCAGACAGGTCACTCGCGCAGCAGAACCAGCACGATATCCCCCGTCAACCCCGCCTAGCGAGCAGGCATACAGCTGCTTGCGAGCTCTGCGCCGCGCCGAGCAGCGTGTGAGATTGCGTCTTCGCGGCCAATGTCGACTCGTGCACGAATCACCTGTTTCGCACACCATCCGCGAGCAGGTGTGTAATACATATCGCCGGAACACTCGCGATGCTGCGATAATGCTGCCCGCTCGCTCGCATGTGCTTCCTGTCCCCAGCAGTCGCCGTACTCGCCATTGTGCAACGATCCGCTCCAGCCTCCATCCCCAAACCTCGCAACACTGCATCCTGTCACAAGGGAGCCATGGATGCGTGAAACACGACTCTCCCAAGAAGCTGCCGTGCTTAAACGCCATCTCTGCCGGCATTTCCACGGCCGACCGCCACGACTTCAGGCCCTCCCGTCACATGCCCTACTATGGATCGCAGTGTTGATCCGTATATGTGAGAGCGCACGGCACGTGTTCCAGACCAAGCTGTCGCCAGACCGCTCCCTTCCAATAAAGTGAACGCTTGCCTCTGATAGACGATCTTGCAGAGTGCTCCAACCTCAACGCCGAAAATGCCTTTGCACAATTCGACGTGGCCAGTTCCATCCATCGCGACTCAGACTTCTTCGCCAACGCTCACGTGTCATGACAGACGCGAAACGCGAATCGCAGGGCTTCGGGAGGCGTTTGGCACAAGCCTTGTGGAACCGAGTCCGACACCTGAATGGCCAATCACCGAATCTCCACCATCCCCTTCGTGCTTCAGATACACCGCACCTCACAATACCCTGCGACATGTCGCTTCAACCTTGTATACGGGACAGAATATCGAAGCAACGCGTTTCACCACAAATAGTGGGCAGCCGAGCCTCCATGCACACAAGTGATCCAGACCATCGTATGGCTCTGTTGCGTGAACAATATATCTACTATATACCCATTTCTAGCCAAAGCTTTTCCCAAATCCATTTGGCGTTTTTCGTCTCAAGGACATGCTTTCTTGCCGCCCACGCTATGCTGATGGCGCTCGTGCCGGAACGTGACGTCCGAGCATGATTCTTGGCGGTGGCCATCGTTCCTTCCCCTGAGAGTGGCGGCGCCTTCCCGTAATCAACTTCGTGGCTGCGCGGCTGAGAAGGATTCTGGTCTCGAACATGTGCATTGTTGTGACAGCCGTGTCAATACATGTGTCCAGAGCTATTCCCCTCGCACGTGTACATGGTAGTAAGACTCCCATCAGTCAGTCACCTGCAGAAGCCTGAGGTGGAGTTTGCTCCGGAAAAACTGGGTCTAGGATAACGATATGTACTCCAGGATCGATGCAGCAACCGGTCGTATAGAATAACAGAGTCTACCAAGCCCGTCTCGAGACCTCACCATGCCCCAAAATCTTCGAATCCAGGACGAAGCATGGTACAGCCGCTTGAGCTGCAGCACCGCAACAACCGCTTCCAAACAGCCCCTACCGCCGATTCCATAGTATCACCAAGCAACAGTGCAGTCGCCACGTGCGTTCCGCGAAACCGCCAACGCCTCGCTGAGAGAATCACATCTTTCCAAGCAACTATCCCGCCGTTTTTCCAACCAAATCTGACCAGAGCTTGAGCTCTCTCCCGTCTCCAATATATTGTATCAATAATTATCACAGAATCTCCACTCAACTCGCCGTAATCAACACATAACTAGTAATAGCATTCATCCGCTCCGCACTGAGCTTCATTCCAACCTTCAACAACTCCTGCGCCACCTCACTATCCTTTTTCTGCAGCTCTTCCCACTTTTCGGGGGTCAATAGCCATGCAATGCAATCCGTTTCGGCGTAGACGCTACAGGTCCTTTCGGTCTCGCTGAAAAATGGCAGTTCTCCACACGTCGTGCCTGCCACAATCGATTCGTAGTAATTGCCTTGTTCGAGCGAGTAGTCAGCACGAAGCAGTCCAGATTGGAGGAGATAGAAGCCATCCGGTTTATCGCCTTTCCTGTATAGGAGCTGCCCTTTTGTCAATTCTCTCCTCGCGAAGTATGGAACTGCTCGGAACCAGAAGTCCTCGGTTTTGGTTGTCAAGTCCTGGAAGGCTTGCAAGATCAGCGGCAAAGGCTGTTTCAGACTCTGCCACCTGTTTTGCTCGGGCTGGTTCACCTCTGTAATGGTCTGCGCCGCGGCCGCATGTCGAGCAAATGCACGCGGTGAGCCCACAATGCTGTCTAACTGAGAAATTGGCGATGGCTTGTGCTGTTCAGGAATTGCCATCGGAGGAGAGTCTCCGCCTGTTCTCAAGCTCTGCGACTGCTTCTCCGTCAGTGTAATGAGAAGGGCATTTTCGCACGCTTCCAGAGCACCATTCAGGTTCTCAAACACTTTGGGTGGCGGCGTCTCGTCACTCTCCTCGAAGAGGCCATCTCTTTGCAGATTGCGTCCAACATCATCGGTGAGGTTGACCCCAGCAACGACTAATTCTACATCCCTTCGCCTAAGAATGCGGTGCATGCGTCCAAAGGCCTCTGCTGCTGAGAAGTCGATGCCGGTAACGTGGGAGAAGTCCAATATCAGGTATCGAATGGGCGCCTGAGCAAAAGTCTCCGCGTCTATAGTTGCCCGGACCCGTTTCTCCACGTCCACGATACTGCCGAAGAACAGGTAGCCTGCGATTTTGACAACCCGAATCTGAGGTCCGACGCGATGAAGGTATGCTCGTTGCCTGGCATGACGGCGCACCGTTGACTCGGCAATTTCGCCGGAGAACTCTGCTCGGATCACAGACTTTCTTGACGTCTGCACGACATAGACCAGGCATGCCAAGCCGATGCCGATAGCAACGCCCACGACGAAGTCATAGATGCCCATGACAACGGCGATAACGAAGATCGTCAAGTATTCCAGGTTGGCCAATCTGCCACGCGTGTCCCAGAGTGCTTCTTTCGCCAAGTCTATTCCCAGGTAGTAGATAAGTGTCCCGACCACGATCACTGGTACGTAACCAATAACAACAGGCCCGATCATCCAGAGAACGGTCGTTGCTGCGGCAAGCATATAGCCAGCGAGTCGAGAATCGCCACCAGTATCCATGAACAGTACGCTGTTCACATAGACCAAGTAGTTCTGGATACTGCCAACACATCCTGACAGCGTATTGGAGACTCCGTGCATGATCAGCTCCCGGTTGAGGCTCACGTTGTCTTCCTGCATTTTCATAGCCAGATTCGGAATGTTGATCGGCACATGTAGAATGCCAAAGAAGCACAAAGCCAGCTGAGAAGGAATAGTCATGATGACAGCCTTCCAGTCAACGATGCTGAACTGGTAATAGCTGTAGAAGTTGTAGAAAGTCGTATCAGCAGCTGGGCCCTCAAATACCCATCCAGCTTCGCGCAGCTTCTCCATGTTGAGCGACGGTACGGCGACAGTCACGATGTAGAAGATGGCGGTAATGGCGATGTAGTATGCCGGTACCAGGAACGGTTTGTCGTAGTACCGCTTGATAACGAGAAGGAGTATCGCAAGCACCAAAGGTGGCAGCCATTGAGCAATACTCATTGGGGCAATAAGCTTGTCGAACACCTCCTTTGTAGGTTCTAAGTTGCCGTCTAATCGAACAGACACTTCCAAGCCTGTTAAGAAAAGGAAGATGCCCACGCCACCTATGCAACCGACCAAGATGGAGTGCGGGAAGAATGAGACGAGGTTGCCTAGTCGTGCCGTTCCAAGACCGAAGAAGACGACTCCTGTCAAGATAGAGCTCATGGCGTATGAGGTGATGACTGTAGCTCTCAAGGCATCCGGATTTTCGGTTCCCATTCGGGCCATAATCATATATGTCATCTTGTGGAAGAATGGCACGACCTCAATCATCTCAGAACCGACACCACCTCGAAAGATGCTGCCTGTAGAGTACACCAGCTGGGAAACAATGCAGCTGACATAGAACATGGACACTCCGTCGGCGCCCATCTGTGAGAACACTTCCTCGCCGAGTGGGAACAGGATGATTCCGTAGGAAAGAGCATCCAGCAAATTAAGCAACAGCCCCAGGAAAACCGAAGGCAAAGTGCTTACGGGCTGCACAATCGCTGCTTGGTAGATCTTGCGAGCGTCCCAGCTCTTGGGATTTGCGACCGTTTTCACGCTATGCTTGGTAGCATTGACAGATGGGATGCGCAGAGTCCATCTGTTCCAGAACCCTCGGACGCCTTCCCTGGCAACTGGCTGACCCTCAGCATCCGGCGTGGTGCCATATCTCTGCTTTCGGTACGAGGAGATCCTTTCGCGGGGCAATAGAGGCGCTCTCGCTGCTGCTTCAGCGTCCTCTTGATCCTCAATGGCTTGTGAGTGACGGGTGGACGATCGGCGGAGTCCCGTGCCTTGGAAAGGTCTCGTTCCGTTCTCATTGTATATCAACAACGCGTCGTTGCCAGAGGACAACAAGCCTGGAAAGTCAGATCCTCGGTGCTCACTTGGCTCGTCCGGCGTCACTGGTTCGCTCTGCTCTTCGATGGGGTCATTCACGGAGGAGAGCTGCTGCCTGTTCGGTTCCAGGTGTTGAAAGTGCTTTGCCATTTCAGAGTCGCCCAAGAAGGACGACGACAACTCTGCCGTCTGCTCGCGAACGCCAGAGGAGGAGTATTGGACATCTGCGAGTAGTTAGTGGGTTTCCAACAGAAAGTCTAGATAAGGAGCTCGCGTACCTTGTAATTGGCTGCTGTGATTTACATTGTGAATGTGAGATCTGCTGGGAAGGCTGTTGCCATAGGCGGAAGTGATGGAGTGTGCTCTTGCGCGAGGCCTGGTACCAGAGGAGGCGCCGTCAGCTGCAAGGTCGTCCACGTCTCCGGCGCCTGATAGTGCAGACATCCTCCGCCGCTTGAAGTGCCGGAAGGAGGACATTGTCGTGCAAAAGTAAGACGATCACGCCAGTGCCAGAGCCAACAAAGTCTCCTCCCTCGCCCGGCGCTGGGCGGGCCAACAAGCACAGACAGACGTCCAGCGAAGTCCTCCACGCTCAGCTCCTCATTGCTCCGACTGGCTGGCGGACGGGCAGTCACAAGCTGGCGGACGGAAAGAGATGCGAAAGCTTGCAATGATCAAGGATCACAAAAAGAACGCGCAACGTCTACTGGCAGCCGAAATGCACAGAAACTGGCTTTTCGCCCACGCTCACGGCAATCAAGATGCTAGCGGCAGCTACCCGAAACTCTCGCTGCCCACAACACATAAAGAGAGACGCGCGCAATTCGCTCGCACGCTGAGGAATCCATTGGGGCCCGCAGATGGCGAAATTTTTCGTCAGGCTGCGTGCTGCAGAGAGGGAACTGGAGTCGGAGGTCCCATGCACATGCGAGACGAACCCTGCATGCCCCACAGCCGGGTCTGGAAAGCGTCTCGAGACCATGCTTGCACCGCCTGCATGCAGCACCACCTGGCACGCATATTCTCACACACATGACGGGGCCATTTGGGTGCATCCTCCTCCCATCTGATGAGGCATATATGTATGGGTGTGGTAGCTATGAGCTTCTCAAGCGTGAGGCTAACCCTCTCTTCGGGATTCGTGATCTTACCGCAGGCATGACGATCACAGTGCACCAGGTGATCTGCTGGCGGTGATCTGCTGGCGGTGATCTGCTGGCGGTGATCTCTGCTACGACGTAGGAAGCTCTATCCCCTCTTCCTCCGCCATTCGCAATATGAATTCGCGCACCGACTTGTCCGGGGCTAACTGTATGGGCAACTTGCCATCACTGTCTCGCTTCGAGCCATCTGATCCAGCCTTCAACAATTCCACGGCTGTTTGTCCGTGTCCCTCGGCAATGGCGTGATGCAATGCCGTCAACCCGTCAACATCTGATCCATTGACGGGACTGCGATGCTCCAGCAACAGCTTAACAATGGGTACGTTGCCGACCGCTGCAGCTCTGTGGAGGGGCATTTGTCCGCGCCTGTCCTTGACCCTGGCACTGGCTTTGTGAGCAATGAGCTTCTTCGCCGTGTCGAGGTTCGACTTGGATGCAGCAAAGAACAGGGCGGTTTGTCCATTGTTGTTCTTGACGTCTGGATCGGCGCCCTTGTTGAGCAGCAGATCCACCATCTCGTCGCCGTCTTTCAAGCTCGCTGCCATCATCAAGGCCGTCCATCCACTTCCATCTTGTGCGTCGACATCGAACCCCTTCACGTCTGACAATATCTCGACAATGGCAGTCCGATTGTAGGACGCGGCATAGTGTAGCGGGAGTCGATCATCGTCGTCTCGTCTGTTGGCGAGTTTCTTGTCGGCGTTCAGCAGCGATTCGACCTGTCGTGCTGGCTGTTGTTAGACGAGTCGACATGTTCTCTTACCTTTGTCGTTCTGCTTACTCTGACCTTCGCGACAGCTCGCGTGAAGTGCAAATTTCGAAGCTTGCTCCTCGTCCATCGCGCTGGCTTGAAATCTAGAACCGCGAGCCACACGCGTTTGACAAGCGAACTCTGACGCAATGTGAAGGGCGGAAGTTGCCGGAAAGCGCGCTAGTACAAGCGACCGGATAAGATCTTGAATTCAGCGAAGAAAGCCCGAGGGGAAGAGGTCACTTCAGTCCAGCCAAAGCGATCCACGACACCAGAAATTCTGATGATGCTTTTCGTGCCGTAGACAGTCCTCAAATCAGTGCAAGTCCGTGTGTCGCTACTGAACAAGAGCACTTCGTTCGAACTTCTGCATTGAGAATAAACCCGACCGATGCGCCTCATGTAGTGAACTCGTCGTCCACTCCTGTCCACGCTTGAACCGTCTTATCGGCAGCTAGCTTGACGTGAGCATCACCTGGGTGGACTCGCAGAGTTTTGTTGTAATACGAATCGACAACCTGCAAATTCGGAGATATCCAGGAGCCTCCTTCTGTATCATTGTGAAGCTGTAGTCGATACTCGACCTGGCTTCGACTGAGCGGCGTAAGGCTGAGAGCACGATACTTGGGTCCGCTGAACCCGAAGTCGTCGTTTGCTTCCATCGTCAAAGCAAACGTGAGGTAATGAGTAGAGGGGTTCTCGAGATGGTAGCGTAAGATGGGGCTCGCACCCGTTTGACCACGTTCGATCGTACAGAGCACCCTAGGCTCCGACGTAGGGACTGTGAGGCGAGGCACAGCAATGATTGTTTCTGCCGTTTCAGTAGCAGTCCCTACCGACCACGTTGCAATCAACGAAAGGTCGATATGGCTTGGTCGGCGATCATCCAGAGAAAGCTTTTGTGAAATAAGCTCGAATTCCGACATGTGCCTCGCCTGCGCCGTAAGCAGCACTTCGTTGGTTCGTGTAGCCTCCGCAACGGTGCATAACACATCACCCTGTACCTCGTGCACAACAACTTCCAATGTGCGCAGCAGAACATCTTGATCGGTCAGCGATGACAATTGAGCGCAAAATCCCCATTGTTGCTTAATGCCAGTGGGGATGTCTGTGTTGGTATTCGAGAAATAGCTCGGCCATGGGTCCGGGTTCCATCGAGGCAAGAACGTAAAGGTGGCTTCGAAGGCAGGCACGAAGGACAGATCGAATGTGACAGCTTTCGACAGAACGGTGTCGAGATCTGATTTTAGAGCGTACTGCACCTCCAGCGTCAAAGCGATGCTCGATGCTTCAGTAGGCGCTTGTAAGAGAAGTTCTTTCGTTGTACTCGAGGACGCAGAGAGCTCCGATATTACTGCCGGTGCACCAAAAGCGTCGTCACTAGCCCATTTCAGACTCGTTGCTGGGTCGTCGGTGGTGCCAACAAGCGCGGGTGTGATTGTACCGCTTATGCAATCGGTTTCCTCGTTGAACACGTTCACGCGCAGGCGTATATGCTCGTCAGTGAAGTAATTCTTTCGCGGCTCCAACAGCGAGATCTGCAATTTCGGTGGCTTTGGCAATATCGTGATTGCTTTGGGGTCCACGTGAGGAAGCAACACACTGTCAGCTTTTTCGTCGCCCCGAACCTGCCACCGGTTTAGAGGTAAGACGCAATGATCTGCCAGAACATGCTCCAGATTGAAGCTTGGTTCTTTGACATAAATGATCACCTCGTCGATGCGGCACACCTGCGCCTCACGAAGCATGATCTCGAACTGAAAGGTCTTGGTACTCTGTGGGCTGAAGAGTAAGTCTGCTGTGACGTCGGAGCTGCCACCATCGTGCTCAGCAAACGATGGCAAGATGGTCAATTCTGGTGCTGTCGAGCTTTGCGTACTGCCAGAGTCGTGGTTGACGTGTACGTGCTTTTTCCCGAGACGAATATGGACGGACGAGAGCTGTATCGGCTTCGCCATCGTGGCAGTGTTCAGCATCAATGTCAGCTGACATTGTTGCGACTCACCGACATAACTGCTCTGCGTTGCGAAGGCAAAAGACACGGTGAAAGGACATAGCCTGTCTCCGCCTCTGTTTGTCAATGCGATAACGCCATTCTCGGACGGCGCGGGCACGCATTTCATCAAATCGAGCGGCGTGTCCGATGGAATATCGCTTGCGATAGCAAGAAGTTCCCATGTCACGGCTGGTATTATCGAGGAATATTGCTCCGTTTCTCCCTGGCGTGTACAGTCAAGAAGCATACGCAGTAGACGTGCAAATGGAATGTGCCACTCGTCTTCTCGCCATGTGCAGCTTTCCCATATTTCCATCAGTATCTTGATGGCATCCGAGCGTTGACCTGCCGAAATCAAGTCTTCGGCAAGTTCAAGTCTTATCTGCTCGCTCATACGCAATTGCTGACGAGCCGCAAATTCATTGGACGCTTGCATGCAAGCAGTTCCAAGCTCTGCGACATGATCATGGCCTCCCTCCGCGGATACAGACATTTCCTCGTGAGGGTCGGGTACGAGATATGCATCGTAAGTTTTCCAGCGATTCGCTACTGACGAGGCTGGCGATTGCCCTGGTGACAATCGGTCCTCATCTGGAATAGCCAGAGCCCTTTCCCATCGAGCTCGAATGCCTTGAGAAAGAAGCCGCAGCCAGTAGCCTGGATGATGCAGTAAGTTCCATGGAGGTAGTCGCTCTGTCGCCAAAGCAACTCTTTCTGTTTCGGCGAACACTTCTAGTTCCGAAGAACTTTCAGGAGGAGGTCTTTGCAACGAAGGGATCTCAGCACGCTGAATCAGCTGTGACATAATGGCAGCCCACCGACTCTCCCAAGCGGCCCAGCTGTAGGTCCCTGATCCCTTGCCTCGCCGGTCGATCAGGTCTTTCATGCGGTGCTTATAACTCATCCATGACTGGACAGCGCCTGTGGTTTGCCCCAGCCACAATTGACATCGAAGGATTCGCAAAGCAGTCACGTCTGACAACAATCTTGCTTCGTTCCATCTTGGGGACCACTAGACATCAGACGGTTAGTCAGTATTCACTCCAGGACTAGTGACTGATACATCATGCACGCCGAACTTACATTTGTCGTCGTCTCGAGGACACCGCCCTCAGTACTGAAGAGTTCTTCCAGAGCGGCAGCGAAATGTCGCTCAGCTACATCCATTTCCTGTCTGTATTCCGCGAACACGGCCTGCTTGAATTCGTATCGCACATTCCAACCAGATTGGGTCGTCGCTTGAGATGCTCCACCTACTGGCGTGTGCGATAGGGGAGGAGGACCACCTCTCGCTTTCTTGCGCCGGGCATGCTTAGTCAAGTCTCGGTAATAGTCTACACATTGCGGCTGCAAGACCTTCATCATGTCCTGGACGAAAGTCTCAATCTCAGCATCTGAGCCCATTGGAGGCATGAAGAATAAGCCCGATTTGGAATCCAAGTTTGTTGCCCTGCGTATCATGCCCAGCCGATCTTCCAGGTCCGGCGCTTCGAGAATACTTCGATCGCTAATGAGCAATACTGCAAAGCGGGTCTTAAACATAGAGCGAGTAAGAGCATTGCGGATAGCATTAATGTCTCCTCTCAGGCGTTCATCCTGCGAAGCCTCGTTGGCACTGATCTGGAACGCAGCCAGCACGAGGCAAGGCACTTGCTCTTGGTGTCTGTGCAGCCACAAAGGGGTGAAAACGCCATCAGGAAAGACCGGCGAGCCAGGCGACAGAGGTGATAAGGGAGAATGAAGTTCGGTGTTCCTCGCAACATGTGGACCTTCTGCTCCCGGTGACTGTGGTAGGGGAGCAGCTTTCCGGGGCGGAAGACTGTGAGTCCTGCCCACAGCTTTGATCTTGAATCGAATGCTACTTGTGGGGCCGGGCTGGGCTGAAGAGTTCCACGCGCTATCTGTGCCGTCTAAAGATCGAAACGCTTGCAGGAGTTGCTTTGCTTGATCTGAACGGCATTCTGGCGATTCGGTCGAAATCCGGGCGCCAGATTCCTGTCGGGCAGGAGGCGACTTGGCCGAATCGTGGTCCAGCTGTCCCAAGCCAGACAGCAATACCAGCGGCAGGTTGTGCTGGACATAATCAGGCGGGTAGGCCTCCATGCTGGCCTTGAGAGTACTATCACCGCTGCTGCATGTCGGCTTCGGTGTGCTTCGTTGTTGGTATTATGTTGACAGCAGCAAGATGTTTGACGCCCGGTCTGGAAGTTCACGTACGCCTGCCCTTTTGGCGAGCTGCCCATGAAAACTTGATTAGGGGGCATCAAAACAGCAGCACATCGGCAACGGACCCTGAGCTCCAGTCAGCTGCATCCCGCCCACGTTCTGCCAACGCGACACGACCATTCGTATATGCCCAAATTCGTTGTCGCCCACAAGTCCGGCGCTCACAGAATCGCGGCGATCGCGCTCTATCGCGCCCTGCTCTCGCAATGTAACAAGCTCGACGTTCCGGCCCAGCGCCGCTACGAACTGAACAATGTCGTCCGATGTCGTTTCGCGGGCTTCCGACACACGACGTCGCACCGCCAGTTGAAGCTATTGTTCGAAGCTGGCTACGAAGCCATTGACCATCTGGATGCTGCAGTGGCCGGCGATGCGGACAGCAAGCAATATGTGCTGGACTTGCTACAGAGGGCGCCGAAGAACGTGAAGAACGGGCCCTTGATCACGCGGCGCTCGATTAGCGAAGAGTACAATGAGCCTTTTGACTACAACAGTGAGAGCACGGAGATAGATAATGCTGCGGTCGCGGAGGATGCGGCTGGCACAGATGCTCGTTGCGAGGTCGTCCTGGTCAAGCGCAACAGCGACAACGGGCGTATCGCAGAAGGCATGTCCCAAGACGACGTGATCAGGCCGCCGATCTCGAAATATGTCTTCGACTCAACGGCGTTGCGTGACACAGACTCGCCGCCCAGCTTTCAGTACCGCCCGGCAGACGCAGCGACTAGTCCTCCTTCTCCGCCTTCCATTCTTGAGCATGCCACTCCCAGAGAATGGCTGGGCGGCTCCGGGCAACGGCACATCCCTAAGGTCTTCAGCGCCAACGCCATACCGGTCTTACGCATGAAGAAACCTCAGCCATTGGCTTTGACAAGGTATCTCAACTCTCGCATCAAGCAGCGCCAAAAACGACACGACTTGCGACATCATTTGCAAGAGCAGGAGCCTATCGCAGCTCAGGAGGATGAATGGGATGATATATTGTTTGCTTATGCTGGCGTCAGCGACGCCGGCCGCCATGCAAGCAATCGATCTCGGAGCTCGTCTCGGGAGCCTCGCTGGGATTCGGAAGTGATCAGGTCGCTGAGAGAGGTGAGTTCCTACCTGAACGAGGAAAAGGCAAAGAATCGACTCATGGCAGAGAAAATGTATGCTGTCGTCGATCGAGAAGTAAGCCTGGCAGAGCAAGAGAGGCAAGAGGATAAGAGACGGGGGAACGAGATTGCGGAAGGGCTCGAGGGGTTGAGTGGCATGGTTGGGGGTAGCGGTAGTGCTGATGACACATTCTCTCGCTCCACTAGCTGAAGATGACTTGGTTCGGAGTCGAACCCTCTACGCTATCACGGATCTTGCAAGACATCATACGTGCTGGTGCTCAACAATCTTAGACTACTGCGCTTCCAAAGAATTCGGGATTCGACCAACAAACAAGCACAATCTCGCCAACATTCTTCGTCGTTGCACACGTCTTCTTCCAGCCACTTGCACCGTTGGCAACATGCAATTGCCCATCAAGGAGTCGGATAGACGCGCGCTGGGATGCGAGTTGGCGTATCTGGGCCGGCCGACGGCTCATACATGTTTCCGGCTTCCGTGAGATCCATAACTTCTATGCCGCAATAATCGGTGTAGTGATGGCGATGATACTTCGCACATCGGTTGGATGCAGTGGCCCATGGCAAAGTGACCGCAGCATCTTTGACTTTGCCTCCCGCAGTTGTCAGACCAGTGCGGACGCGGTTGAGGAAGTCGGCAGGGCCATTGCGATCAGCATGCGGTTCGCGAAGTCCAGAGCCTAGGACATGTTAGTAGTGCGTCTTCAGTCATGCAGACCGGTACATACCTTGACCTTTCCAAACGTGGAGGTCGACGATCACTTTTCTCAGGTTGTTACCCCAAGTGGTGTGCTCCCAGACCTCAGCCGCCAAGTCAGTAGGAAAGCGATCCGATAGCTCGGCCTTTTCGAAGATGCTGTCCAAGACCTTATTGCCGAAAGCCTCGTCACTCAGAGACTTTGCTAAGACGTATAGCAACATCAGGCGATGCCATTCCCTGTCTTCGTGGACAGTCTGCTCCCCGTCGTCAATATCGTCGATGTCCCCATCCCACTGCGACCAGATTTTGCCCGTGTACAGATAAAGGCGCCAGATGGTAACGAGCTCTGGATCTTGGTCTACAAGGTGGATCAGACCGTTGAGCCTCGCCGGAACATTGTACAGCCAGTGAGCTGTGGGAAGGGCGAGTGTGTTTGTATGCAGGGTGACGAATTGAGGTTCTGGTCCCACAAACAGGAACAAGATCTGCTGGCCCAACCTGTGACCTGGGTTAGCTCGATACCTGGAACACTGTCTAGGGCAAAAGATGCGGACTTGGGTGCGTTGGCCAGCGGCGCGCGACAACGAGCAAGTGCAGCTTCAAGGTCAACGACCTTCTTCTTGAGTACTTCAACCTCGTCAATCCTCTTCCGCTTCTTGCCTGTTGATGGTGGTGAGAGCATCTTGTTTGCGCGTCGAAGCAAGACCGGGTGGTGGCGTGTGCGGGTTGTGACAGAATGAACATTGAGAAGCAGGTGGGGAACAGTAATAGGCACGCAAGTGAGGCTTGACCCAATTGCTGACTAGCCAATGTGAAGTGAGGTTTTTTTTTTTGAGCAGCTACCTAGGCATATGAGGTTGGCAGTTGATGCAGTGTAACGTTGCGCCGTTGCGCATCTTTTGAGTGAATGAGGAAGGATACTTCTGTTGATATCTTGAGGTCAACCAGACAGGAAAACGCGCTTCACCAAGAACTCCCCGAAGTCACCGTTTCCAGTCGTCTGCGGAGTGCCAATGCAGCGCTGCAATCTGTTGCCTGCATTCAGAGAAAGCCAGTTGCCAGCATCACCAGGTCGCTCGCCTTCGTCTCCCGCCGGTCGCTTCTTTCTCGTGCGTCGATCAACGACACACATGCCTCTTGTCCATTGTCCAGATGTCTCCACGCGCAGGTCTTCATCCTTGAGGATTTCCCATCCCGACACGTCAGTAGCCATACAATACCAGATACAGAGCGGATCGTGCAAGTGCAGACCGACCGCGTCGCCAGAGACATCCTGCTGCAGGGACTCCACTTTGTCAAACGTCGATGTGAGGAATGCCGTTGCCCACTCTGCCAGCGGCGATCCAGCACTCACAAGAGGCTCACTCAAGGTTCGGAAAAGGCCACGACTGAGTGCATGACGTTCCGTGATGTCAAGGGGAAATAATGTGACCTTCAGTTGACGTGAGAGCTTCTCCGGATAATCTGCCAGGTATGGCGGTGGTGCCTGATCAGCCTGCTGCCCAGGAGGGGCGGGTGGGACTGGCGGCATGGTCGTCTTCGGCGTGGGAGAAGACAGTGCGTACACTCGAGCCGCAGCTACTGCATCTGCGAATGTGTTGAACTCGGCCACTGCATTGCACACATTAATTTGCGCATGGCGAAGGACCTTCGACTTTACTTACCTGGTGTCATCTGGCAAACGGTAGACATGCGTTAGCAAAAGTTGCTCCTCCACAGACACTCCGAAACTAGTCACTCACGTTGCCTTTCTCATCAACGTTGCCGCCCATAACTACCACTTCCTTGGCTCTGAGGAAAGTTTCTGGGTCTTGTGCTGCAGCATGTGCAAGATTGGTCAACGGGCCGATTGCAACAATCGTAATCGTATCTTCAGAGGAGGGATCTTCATCAGCATCCATTATGTACGACTGCCACAGCGATTTCATGCTTACCTGGCTCGTTTTCTCTGAGCAAGCGGAGGATCTCGTCAACCGCTGGTACTTTCGATGCAGTGAACATTGCGCCTTCGTTGCGCAGCTCACTTGCAATGATCTTATCGGCGTCAGTTCCAGAGCTCGCAGCTTTATCAAAGAGGTCCTTCCAGGTCTC
The DNA here is from genome assembly GCA_005356885.1 of Cercospora cf. flagellaris. NCBI lineage: Eukaryota > Fungi > Ascomycota > Dothideomycetes > Mycosphaerellales > Mycosphaerellaceae > Cercospora > Cercospora cf. flagellaris. The sequence goes on along the minus strand of RJLU01000001.1, from coordinate 1,852,880 downwards.
GTTCGGGGTAAGATGAGGATGCTGCCCATCTAGTCAGTCAGTGATCTTTGTTGACGGACTCCCAAATCTCTCACTGTTCCATAAATGCCTCCAAGACCATCTCTTCCATCTAGAAAATGATCAGCTCCTGGTACGCAAGCGAACACGGAAAGAAGCTCACGAAAAAAGTCCGCCATCAACATTTGATCAGTAAGTGGATGATCGCTGCCAACAGCAACGATAGGCTTCGTCTTGCGCAGAGCATCAAACCCCAAGGGCTTGCCTTGAGCTGCCCGCCATTCGATCTCTTTCTCAATATGGAAGAACATGGAAACGACATTTCTTAGACAGTTCTCCACGTCGATATTGCCATAGGTGATCGACAGAAGCAGTACTTCGAGCTCTTCCGGCAGGGCAGAGAGTGCCAGTAGCATTGCCATAACATCATCGACTCCCTTGTTTCATTAGAATCATCTCGACAACGGTATCTGATCATCTCACCGGGTCGGTATCTATGATGACTTTTCGAGCCATAGCTGTGATCTTGCTGATGAGAATTTGTGCTTGGAGGTTGGTGAGTAGAACTCCAAAACATAGAGACTTCTGACTCTCCACGGGGCTCCAGAGCACTAATGGAACACCGGCAAACGAAATCTGTGCTGGAGGATGATTGTTACGTACAGAGCAAAGAGGCGCTTGGCGTCTGATCGCAGGTCGCCGAAACCAGCAGTCGGGATCTTTCTCCTGCCTAAGGCTACAACCAGGAGAAGCTTGGCACTAGATTAGAAAATCTCTCCAGCTGCGCAACTCTGTTCTTTTTCCTTCAACAATGTCTTTAACCAGGCCACTTTTAGAGTCTCGGTGCGAACGTTCAGTGTTTGTGCAGGTCCCTCGAGGCCTCTTTGCGTGCTCCGGTGACCTCAGATTGAAATACACTTGTCTGGATAACCTGACAAACCGACTCGCGGTTTGCCCGATATCCTCCAAGCGTGACAAAAATTTATATACATGCGCGAATTGGCGCTCACTTGATGCCTTGGGACCGCTGCTTCATCTTCAATCTTAGCAGACCGGCCTTTGGGCAAGACACGGTGCTCGCTTCATCTCCCTCCTTCTGGTAGAAGAGGTTGCAACACTCGTATCTGGACGTGGCTATGTCAGCGAATCCACCAGCGCGAGTATTGTCGCATGTCTCACAGCGCATCGATCTGCCGGTCAAGTCAGCATACGCTTCGTTCATCCATCATGAGCACAGGAAGCTTCTACCTGCTTCTGGCACTTCTCCTCCTTGTAGTTGTTCTTCTGTATGCAATCTACAACCTGAATTAATGTGTGGCGGCCATTGACGGCATCCGCATCCTCACCTTGAATTGCACAAGCTTGCGGGTGACAGGGAGGGTCCGTCTTCAGACCGTCTTCAGGCGTTGTGGGCTTCACATTCTCATCAGAAAGTGAGGTGACGCGCTTGGGAAGCAGTGTACATACCATTGTCGCGTGCGGTACCGTTGCTCTGCTGTCGACTACTCGAACCAGCAACAAAGCAATCGTGACGCTCTTGGCGCGTTCCGCTCCTTCTTTCCCCACTCTCAAGGCTTCGATTCTACGTCAATCCAGTCCAGCGTTGTTCCACAGGGAAATCTGATTCGCAACACGCGCACACACTGTTTGCTCACTTTGCTCTTCGTAGTGGCAGCAGAAGAGCCTAGAAGCCACTCGACAAGGTCAGACGCTGAGTCGTGGTTGTTGCCGCTGCAGCGGATGCGACTGCCACTTGCAGATCACTTCCACCTTCCGAGCTAACGACAATTCACAGCACTCGCGCCACAAGGCTTCAACGCTTCAACTTCCAACTGAGCTTCACGCTCACTCACGTTAGTCATCCGTCGGCGGTATTAAACGCGCTTCGCTCTTCCGCCTCAAACGTAAACCCCTCCAACCACTTCCTTCCACATCAAAACCAACGCGGTACATCCTCCGACCCCGCTACCACCAACGCTCGAGTCCACCATGGCAGAAAACAACGGCACACCTCCTGCAGATCAACCCGATGCGCAGCAGCCTGCGAGCGAGCACTTGAACATTAAAGTGACGGATGGCAACAACGAAGTCTTCTTCAAGATCAAGCGCTCCACACAGCTGAAGAAGCTCATGGATGCCTTTTGCGACAGACAAGGCAAGAGCCCACAAAGCGTACGCTTCCTGTTCGACGGACAGCGTGTCAACGCGACGGATACCCCGGATGTGGTGAGTAGTTTTGCAGTTTCATAAACGAAACACAGGCTGACCTGGTTCGCAGCTTGACATGCAAGACGGCGATTCGCTCGAGGTGCACCAGGAGCAGATCGGTGGCTGCTGATCGTCACGCGAGAAGGATACGAGTCAAAACAGCAGCTGAGCTCTCGGTTGGATCAAGAGAGATGTTTCCGAGTGGCTATCGAGTGCTACGAGAAAAGGACGCTTGTAAGGCGCGTCGCTCGCCATCTACAGGCAAGCACACATTGAGGTCGGGGAGTAGGTGCGACCACGGACACTTCAGCCTTTAAGATGGGCACAAGGCGCGGCGTCATGGAGTTCTGGTTCCGCGCACAGTCAACTGTGCACGGCACTTTGCAGATAGCTACACTGCCTGAATTTCAATATCGGTTTCTATGTCACAGTCTCATGTGAATGTCAATCTGCAAATGAAGCAGTCAAACAGGTTGAAGGCCACGATAAGGATACAGGCTAGACTCGAAAGTCACAATCATTGATATGGGGTATAGCGATAAACACGACTCGCTCCTCCAACTCCTCGCTTTCACACATGTCTGTTCCTCTCTCATGTCAATCATATCACTAAAATGGTGCCTGCTGAGGCTTTTGTGTTGTTTTGGGTGTGATTGCAGCTAGCGTGTGCGAAATCATGGTCTGAATATCCTCCATTCCGTCCGTCTCAAGCGAGTGCATGAGCTCTTGCTGCTGCATTTGGGTGAGGCCTTCGCCGAAGACTCCCGTGTCCATATCCCAATACTGCGGGACATACGGCTGTTGGTCTTGGGCACTCGGATCTTGGTCGAACCCGCCTGGGAAGGGATAAGCAGGGTTCGTTGGGTCGAAAGCCTCATGCGCGTAGGGATTGAGTTGTTGCTGAGCCGGTAGTGTCGAAGTATTGAGCATGGGCTGCTGCTGGGGGGCAGTCCATCCAGGCACTGTAAGGTTAGGCATGAATTCGGGCAAGCTATTGAATTGTTCGCTGTGGTAATGGTGCTGAGGCTGGTACTCCATCGATCCGATCGTTGTGATCGACTCAGAACTCTGTTGATGGTGACTTCCTGTGCTGGATAAATGCCTCGGCGGTGTGGGCACATTGCTGAAGTTTGAATCGCTACGATATGGCAGTGGTGGAGGCTCTTCGATACTGCCCCTTGCCGCCTGTTGATTGATGTATCCGAACGGAGGCTGCTTCTCGGGTGGCGTCGCCACAGATTGCGTGCTAAGCGTTGCCGGACTCGTCGCCCGTGACCGGCTGTCTGGAAACATCGATCCTGGGGACGCCGCATCCGAGGGCGTGTTGGCGGATATAGGTACATCGCCCTCTTTGTCGTATATCTTCATGATCGCAAAGATGAGCTTCTGATACAGCTGCACGGCAGAAGCCACGCCAGGCCAACGCTCCGAGGCTTGCTGAATAGCCGTCATCGCGATAGCGAGATGCCCCTCGACTGATTCGCGGGTGTACTTCCGTCGCACTTCCACGTAGCTCAAGGACCAGAGCATTGTATTGATCGCCATGAAAAGCGATTGCGTGAAGATCCACGTGAGGTCAACGTTTCTCTTCGCAATCTGTCCTCGCTGCATGTAAATGTTGTACTCGCAGGCTTCATAGCATTTGAGAGCAGCTTCCACCGACGGTCGAGGCACTTGGGGAGATGGCCGATACAAAAACACGATCATTGTGTTGTAGCGCCCGATGAACCAGACCTTGTCGAGACCGGCACCCTCGTCTTGAGAAGGCGCGGCATCCCTCCATGCGGTCAATTTTGCCTCCATACGAATGAACCATGGATCGCTATCGCTTTTCGGCTCTGGTCTTTTCTTCTGATACAATTTTCTCCGAATCTCGAGCTGAAGCAGTCGCATCTTGAAGAAGTGTATAGCGACCCACTTCTTGAGAGTCGGCCGCTGTGCAGCTGGGTTGATGCCCTCAGGTGTGATGAATTGATCGTCACAAGTCTCGAACCAGCCAACATCGATGTGGTCTTGACCTGTCGCGAGCATGCCGGGTCTGCCGATGGAATGGGCGAGTCCCCACTCCATGACCATAATGCACCAGAATAAGCGCCGCCTCAGATCGATCTCAAGACAATCGGCAGTGCCATCCTGCTGTCCTCTCGTAATTGTCTTCTCCTCTGTGAGACCTAGCGCCTGCAGCAAACGTACTGCGATGCCCACCACGTAGTATATTGCAGTGCGTGTCGGCGTCAACAGAGAATACTCTGCCATAAGTGCGAAACACTGTAAGGTTTTCAAGTTCATCGGTCGTACAACGGCCTCCATGTACTTGAGGGCAGCCAAGTAATAGCTGTCCGCTAGTCCTGCGTATTGCGTATCCATCTTCTGGAGACTGATTGCAATGACCATGCGGCAGACGAACTGCTGATACGGAGTGGCATGATCCGGCTGCACGTAAGCGGTGTCGAAATCTTTGTCTAGTGTGGGCTCGTGAAGTGCTGGATACATGGGCTGTACTTTCAGCTTGTATAGCTGCAACAACAGATCGCCCAGAGATCGCATGGGTAGGTCCGAGGCAGCAACATCGCTGATCAAGGGATATATCTTCGAGGTTGGCTTTGCCTGCTCTTGCGCATACAACTCCTTGATCTGTCGCGCTTGTTGGTCCGGCACTATTTCTGTGATGCTCTTGGCGTCGGTGAACTGCTTCGCCAGCTGCATGACCAGGCGGGTGATGGCGATGCCGCTGGAGGGCCCGAGATATTTCGATTCCTTCTCATCGTGCATGCGCACGTTCGCTGCGCGCATGAGAGCTTCGGGATCCTCATGGCCGTCCTCGTTCTCCACTCGGTCGAGCTCTTCCTCCAGCTCACGGCACTTATGTTGTAGCCAGACTACATAATTGCGGTTGACATTGTGCCCTCGGGTGGAATCGTAGTACTCGCAGATGGAATTCGTTCGCTCGCAGGGTGTACAGCGTGGCAGGCCGGGATCGCATCGCGTCTTGCGCTTCACACGTTTGTCAACGTCTTGATCCTCGTCACAAGAGACACTCGGTGTGCTGAATTACCTGTCTACAGCGCGTGCACGCGGTCAATGTGTGAGCAACCTGACTCCCCGACGATCCATCCTCGGCACTTTCATGCCGCAGTGCGGCCTTTTTCCTCCCGCCCACATTGGTGTTGAGTGCGGCGAGCGGATGAACTGCTGCCATGCTACAATCGATGGCAGAGGATGCGCGCTTGGTGGCGCATTGCGCGTTGCTTGTCTTGCCACTTGCTGAGAGTCGTGCCCTGCGTTTCGGTTTGGGAGCCGGCAAGAAGCTCTGCGGTGTCTGCGGCACTGGCGGGCACGACGCTCTGCCGGAGGTGAGCGTGCGATGATGATGCGCGCGCAATGGAAGATGTGGCAGCGGAGGTTGCGGAGCGAACAGAGGAAACCGACACGCTCACACATTCCATGCGGACGCACATGGTCGCCGCCAGGGAACGACCATCGTCCACCCACAGACCTCTCCTGCAGACCCCACTTGCGCAAGCAAACGGAAGGGCTCACGGCGTGTCGCGCTCGCCATTCGCCAGCCGCCAACCACCATCTCTGCCCGACAGAATGCAGACAGTTACGCCGGCTTGCTCCACGGCTCGGCTGAGGGCAAGGCCAACGCCACGGCGCGCTGACCGCTTCACGACACGCACGCTGCAAGGCAATTCTCGTCAGCAGCGGCCGGCGACGAGGTGGTGAGTGAGCATCATCATCATTATATGCCGAACCAGCGTCAGCGAACAGTCGGCGTGCCGGCCTGTGTCTGCACATTCCACAACCGGCTGCAGTCGCTGCCGAACCTGCTAAATTCGCGTATGCACCCGCTGCCTTGCCTTATCGGCCCAGCTCTCACGGTCGCGACTTCACTTGATCTGTCCCTCGTGCGCCTGCTCGTCGCGTGCAAGACACGACTCCACTTTCCCTCGTGCGCTGCTCGTCGCGTGCAAGACACGACTCGACCAGCCAACTCGACGTCGTCCTTCGCGCCAATGTCGATACGAGTGGCTTAGCTGGTGGCACCCCAAGACGCAGCCGTGCTACAGGTACGTTTCGCCTGCAGTGCGCCTGCTTTTAGGGCTACATCGCCTGCGGGAGGCACTATGTGGACAGCACAGCGACATAAGCTGCGCCATTCCCTGCCCCTCGTCGCGTATGTCTGCTGAGCCTGGCCCGCACTGTGGAACCCGCCTGCAATCGAGGAGCTGACAAGATGCCTCCAGGGAAATTCGACGCCAACGGCCTGATGCCTTTGGAGACCCCCATCCTCAAGGTCTCGCGGTATGGCAGTGTCCGAACAACGCAGGTGACGCGTGTCACTAACGCCACGCTATCCCCATAGACCCGTCGCTGCGTGCTCGAGATGCCGCAATGCCAAGATCAAGTGCGATGGGTGAGTTGATGCGAATGGCGCAGAGACGACTTGAAGCACATTCGCTGACTTTTCGCCGCTTGGCCTTGAAGTAAATTGCCAGCTTGCTCATCGTGCGAGAAGAATGGAAGGGCTGCGGAATGCACCAGCACTAACGACCAATTTGCACGCGGCAAAGAACGCAGCTATGTCTCCACGCTGGAGACTCGGATCGAAAAGCTCAAGGAGAAATTAGAGGATGCCCGTGCCAGGAAGCCTTCGGTCGTGGACATGTTCGAGGACGACTCCGCTGCAAGACGTCAATCGTATCAAGTCCAGGAGCCGCCGACTCCCAACACGCCTAACCAGACGAAGGCTATGAGGCGCAAAGAGGCCGCGACGATCGATGACTTGGTATCCGATTTTGGCTTCCTGTCTGTCAATGCCACCGCACGAGACTTTTATGGCTTTACTAGTGCCATGTCGTACGCTCGACTTGTGCTCTGGGCGAGCTCGAAGGAACAACTTCCAAAGTCCATGTCACAAGAGTTGCCCCCTCGCCATCAGGCAGTGTCTCTTATTCAGCACTACCTCAACAACGTCTTCGTTCTCTTACCAGTCTTCGACGAGGCAAGCTTCTGGGGCTCTGTGGACAGAGTCTATTCACGCCATCAACATTCAGCCGATGGACATGATCACTATATGGTACGAGTTGTCCTGGCCATCGCGAGTGCCTCCATGTCCGAGCAGCGTGGCGACCAGCGCTACATGGAAGCCATAGGTCATATTTGCGCTGCTCTCAGTCACTCCGAAGACGTACTCCATCCAGGAGAAATTGCCAGTATCCAAGCTTTGATCCTCTTGACAGAGTTCGCCATGTTGGATCCACACCACTTCGACTCGTGGGAATTGATCGGAGCTGCCTCTCGTGCAATGGTAGATCTTGGCCTGCACCAAGATCCTCCCAAGGGCACTGCGATGCCAAAGGCCAAGCTGGACTTGCGGCGACGGGTGTACCACTGCGTATACGCTCTGGATCGCTCCACATCTTTGGTGCAGACTCGCGCGTTCTCGTTCTCAGACGATAGCGCTAGGGTCAAAATCCCTTTCTCAAAACCTACAAGTTCAGCTCCTACTTCCCCGGCGCCAAACACTTCACAGGGCCTTTGGCTGCAATCATATGAGCATGTCGCAGATCTGATCAAGCTTCGTCAGATCCAGTCTCAATGGTACACAGACTTGTTCCAATCTGGTCGAACTCGCTGGGACGAGCCGTATCACTACATATGGGATACCTGCGATTTGATGCGCAAATGGTTCGACAACCTTTCTTCTTCGATGTCACCGAACATGCGGGCTTTTTTCGAGCTGGACTTGCTCTACTCTTACGTCTATGTACTGTCTCCGTCTCCGAGAGTACCAGTCGTGCATCCCTTTGCACAAAAGCTCATCTTCGAATATTGCATCCGATATGCCGAGCTCATGCTGCGCATGATCTGCGACCCTGGCTACACCTCTCCTCTGACCTTCTACGATGCCATGAGGGTGTACATGACTGGAAGGCAGTTTCTCGACGTGTTGCAGCACAACATCGAAGGTCTGTTGCCAGGTCACGTACCTGCACATCCCGAAGTCAAGCCTTCAACTGCTGCGCCGCCCCGGATGCCGGTTGCCGCATTACCAGCGGGCGACACAGTATTGAGATTCAACATCACACGCAGCATATCCTGCATCAAGCAAATTACAGAATGTCTCTCAAAGTTCGGCATTCGGTGGGGTTACATGAGGTAAGAGCATGAAAAAGGATGAGCTGTGCAATAACTGACATCTATGGCAGCTGGAATCAGCGATATCAAACAGAAACCTCTGGCATGCTCGATGAGCTGAACTCTCGCCTGCGCGAATTCGATGGAGCCGCCCGACGGCAAAGCACCTGGCACCACCACGGATCGACCGGCTCGATTGGAAGTAGCATCAACGGCAGTCTGTCTTACGCAGGCTCTCCGTCAGCTTTGCCTGCCGGGCAATCTTTATATCAAGGGTCTCCAGCTGCTATGCAGCATACTCCTGGATCGATGCATGCACATCCTGTACACCAAGTCAGCCCGCCCGCACAGCAAGTCCCGCAGCAGGTTTCGATGTATCAAACAACGCCACCTCTAGTTCATGGGCAGAACATACAGGTTGGACAACAAGGACAACAGCAACAATCCTACTTCCAGCAACCTGTATACAACTTCAACGAAGTCCCCATGCCGCCGCAGCATCAGCGATCTGTCTCACATCAGACCAACGTCCATCCCGCTTCGCAGTTTGCAAACTGGACAGGATACGGAGGCCCTGGCGGTAATCCGGACACGCTTGATGAGGAGAACGCGGTACCTCCGATTTCATATAATCCCTGGAATGTTGATACTCATGGCTAGCGTGTGCTAATGGGATCCAGATCGCAGTTGAAGCTACTCGGTCTGGAGCTGCCATCCAGCTCAACCCAGGAAGTCAAATTTATCCACAACCTGTTCCCGCTATCAATAGCGGTGTGATATATCCGGTCCACGAAGCCGCGGGTCGCGCGGACAGATCACGACTCCCCGAATTCAGCATCCCGAAAACTTCGATTCTGCCAGAACTCGATGGCAGAGGGCCTGCACCTGCACCTGCCCCGCCTGGCCGCCGCCACCCGAGAAGCACTATGATGGATGCAGCTACGACCATCTTGTCCCTGCCAGTGCGACTGCCATATGCTCAATCGCCGGGCAGTCTAGCAGGTGGACTGAACCGCGTTGAACGTGGCATATGAATCAAAGCTCAATCATGCCCATCGTGCCATGAGCACTTTCTCGCGACATCTAGCCCTGTACGGAACTTCTATGTGTCAGTGCTGACACTCGTCCGGGGGTGCTGGCGAAGAACCTGCTCTCGGGTCGTGCAGTCGCTTCGCGGTGTCATGAGACACTCATTACCAGAGCCGCAACAGTAGCTGGGATTGGCATTGATCGTGTATGATTACACAGGCGACATTGTGGAAACGAAGGAAAGGCTCTTTCAGGGGTTCTCAGATAGTGGATGGCATGAAACTATCAACATTGTACTATGCGAATTCAGCTCGCTATTCACAGAATTTTCTGCACTCGGAACCATGAAATACATCAGCGTGCCTCACAATTCTTTCGTTCTGTCCTCTGACTCTGCGATCCACTTGTCCAACATTTGACGATTGCGTGGTCGAAGACCAATCTTGAAGGGCTTGGGATCCATCGTCAAGCCATTCGGCAGCTTATTGCACTCCATGGCGTCGAGGATCGGCCGATCCTTGGGGTCTTTCGCTTCCACAACTTCAAACGCGACAATAATCTTCAAAAAGGCAGTGTACAATTCCCGATTTGCCAAATGTGTTCCAATGCACATTCTGGAACCAGCGCCGTAACCGTAATGAGGCGTTCCGCGGGTCGCAGAGGCGTCATCAATGGTTTTATCTGTGAGGTACCGATCGGGGTTGAATGTGTATGGATCTTTGAAGTGTGTGTCGTCGTAGTGTGCGGCGTAGGCGTTCATGTAGAAATCTGTGCCCGCGGGGATCGTGGCGTTGCCCCATTTTACGTCTTTGACGCTGCGTCGGGGCAGGCAGATGGGGATTACGGACCAGAAGCGGAGGGTCTCTTTGACGAGGGCTGTGATGAATTCGCATTTTTCTTCGACGAGGCAGCGTTCCCAGGCATCGTTGTTGGGGTATTGGGCTTGGATTTCTTCGTATGCGCGCTTTTGGATTTCTTGGCCGTGGGGAGAGGAGAGGTAGGCGACGCCCTTGGGAGAGTGTCAGTTCGATGTCTTTCTCGAGGCTTATATGTGAATGCTTACCATGATGAGATTGCCTGGTACTGTGTCTAGACCAGCGGAGACCATGCTGAGGCCAATGGACATGACCTCTGCTTCGCTGAGTTTGGCTTCGGGGTCCTTGAGGACGTGACCGCTAATGCATGGCTTGTCTTTGCCTTGCGCCATGCGCTCCTTCAGTCCATTGAGCAGCTTGTACATGTACTTCGCTCGACGAGCCTTGTACTCGAGTGGTTTGTTGTTGCCGCCTGGGAGAAGTCGCATGAGAGGGATATAATCTGCCCAGTTCGTGGCTGTGCTTCGGAATTTGCTGATCTCACGTTCGACGTGGACGATTTCTTTCAGCAACTCATCATCGATGTTTCCTTCAATCTTGTACCCATAGTTGAGAGTCAATGATGTGGAGAGCGCGAAGCGAGAGAAGTACAGGTTGATGTCAACATCGCGTTGCCCGTAGTCGGAGTCATGTGCCATCTCTTTGATTGACTTGGTCGATTCGTAGTCGAGAATAGGCATGTAGCTAGCCACTGCTGGTCTGTTCAATGCCGTGGCAGCCGCCTTTCGTCTTGCCTTGCAACTCTCATCCCAAGGACTAGTTCCGATTGTGAAACCTTCACTGGAACTGACCACGGTGTGGAAGGTGTGCAATGTCGGCCTGCTGATCAAGGCGGATTGATTCGTGATCCAGAGATTCTTGACGCTGTCGAATGTGTTTGCGAAAACCACTCTGCGGTTACCGAGACGAACTTGGAATACTGGGCCGTGCTTTTTGGCCATCTTCATTGCGTTCACGGCATGATTGTCTCCGAGTTGTGCCAGATTGCCGACAATGGGAACTCCGGGCACCTCGGGTAGTCCTTTGATTTTGGGGACATTGGTCCTGTCAATGATCTTGATGGCCGTGTATATGGCGGCAATGAGGAAGAATGGCAGGATGTGTGGTTGCAGCAAGAGACCGACGATGCTTTGCGGCTCCGTCGAGTTCGCCATGACGGCGAAAACAAAGTGATGTGTTCCTGCCTCCTCGTCTGCACTTGCTTTTGGGATTCAAGAATGACAGGTACGAAGACGATGCTGATGTGACCGGAAGGGTACGAGGCAGCTCAATGGCTAGAGTAGCGAAGAGCGATTGATGTTGTCTGATATACTCAAGCACGACGGAATCGAGGAAGAGAGTCGCCGATTAACCGTACGAACAATGTTGATACACCATGCTAGAAGGTGGACATGGTGCACTTTCACGCACCTTTGATTCCGTCCAGGACATCATCTTTGCCATGATTGGTGCTCAAAAGTGGCACCAAGAGTACCAAGTACAGCCCCAGGTGGTGAGAAAGTGGGGATTAGGTTCGGTGGAGGAGCTTGACAGCGGGTCGAGGGCGCGAGCGCGGAATTTGATCCGCCGCACTCTTCTGAACAGCATGTCCGTGCGCAGTCAAGCTGCACTTACGAGAATTGCGAGCCTAGGAGTGCGTAGACCCATGCTACGGTACATGCGGATGATAGTGGGACGTCTGGGCTGTGGAAGGATATGGCAAAGTTGTTTGCTCGTGAACGAGTTTGCATTAGGGCTTGAGGGTCTAGAAGCGCTATGCTCAGAATTTGATATCCAGGGCAGGTTCGATGCGGCCAATGCATTGGCCAAAACCCACAATCGCACCGTTCTCAGACCCACAGTGTCCGGTCAAGGAGACAGTATCCCCATCCTCGAGGAATTTGCGAGTCTCGCCTCCAACGAGCTTCACGTCTTCCTTGCCGTTCTCCGTCTGTTCCAACAAAGCTCCTTTCTCCTCTTTCGCTGTGCCACTGATCGTTCCAGATCCCATGAGATCACCTACATTGAATGGACACCCGCCAACCGTGTGATGAGCGAGCATCTGTGGGAAGGAGAATAGCAGCTGTGTCGCTGACGTTCGAGAAAGTATGGTAGTGTCGCCAGACGATGGCGTGAGAGCGAACGACAAGTCGATTTTGTAATGCGACTCTCGTCCCTTCTCAGTAAGATATGGCAGCAGTTCGGTGTCGTTTGGGATGCCGGAAGTCTTGAACGGCTCGAGAGCATCCATCAAGACGACCCAAGGTGAGATGGTGGTGCCGAAGTTCTTGGAGTTGAATGGACCTAGTGGCACATATTCCCAGGCCTGGATGTCGCGTGCGGACCAGTCATTCATTAGGACCACGCCGAACAGATGATCCGGTGCGTCATCAACACTGATGGGTTGTCCCATTTGATTGGGTTTGCAGACAAAGCAGCCGAGCTCCAGCTCGATGTCCAGCTTCTTGCATGGACTGAGGATCGGCTGCTTCTTCTCAGCTGCTGGGTTGGCTAGTATTTGCCCTGTAGGCCTTCGAATGGGCGTGCCAGAAACGACCACAGAGCTGGCACGTCCGTGGTAGCCTACGGGGAGGTGCTTGTAGTTCGGCTGCAATGCGTTCGCTGCACCGCGGAAAAGGACACCGACATTGTATGCATGATTCAAGCCTGCGTAGAAGTCCTGCTCAAAAGTCAGCTCAGGTCGTCATCGAGAGACGATAAAACGTACCGTATAGTCACCTATCTGCATAGGTAAGTGTGTTTGAACCTGATTAAGAGGAAGAAGGGCCTGCTTCTGCAAGGCCTCGTTCCGTTCTAGTACTTCCGGGAATGGTCCATCTCTGAGCAGCACGCTCTGAATGTACTCGCGCACAACCTTGTGAACAGGACGTCCGAGTGCCGCAAAGGCGTTCAAGGTGGGGGAGGAGAAGACTGCCTGGTGAGGCTGTATGGCAGAAAGCTTGGCGAAGCCATTCCCTTCTGTGAAAGCGTGAAGGTCCAATGCATGATCCCCAATGGCAATGGCAGGTCGCGGTTGCTTCGAAGACTGTGTCGATATGATTCCGAACGGAATGTTGTGCATGGAGAAGTGACTCAAGGGGTCAGTTTGGAGCCAACTCTTGAGAGGCGCCATGATGGAGCGTATCTTGGCCAGTTTGTTGGTGAGGGTGGAGGCGGGGGACGAGATGCGGCTCAGGGAGGATGATCAGGAGCTGCGGGAGCTCTCGCCGTGTGCTCAAAGCTGTAGCAACGAGACGCAGTGGCAAAGCTAATGGCAGCGTGTTGGCAGGGCATCTTGCACCGAACTTATGGACGACGTCGGTGTTGATGGCTACTGATGGCTTTGGCGCAATGTTGCGCGCGGAAAGCGGCCGCCCGTCGCGCTTAACCCGAGATCGAACCCTGGCACGTCGAGAGTTGACACTGCACGATGAGCCTGCGGTAACCTTTTGTAGGCGGAATTGCATCCCGGAATGCTGAGCTGGAGCTGTTGCGCGGGACTTTCGGTCAGCACTGCCTGCCATAAGAGCGACGCAGTTGAAGTCCCGTCGTTCTCAGGCAAGTACCTCATTTCCTCCTCTCCAACATCACCACCATGCCCGTCACACAGTTCAATCGCGCCGAGAAGTACAGGTACCAGAACGGCTTCGGCTGCTACCACGAGACGGAGGCAGTCGACGGCGCTCTGCCTGTTGGTGCCAACAACCCTCAGAAGCCGGCATACGGTCTATACAACGAGAAGCTGTCCGGCACAGCATTTACCGCACCACGACACGAGAACAAGCAGTCCTGGCTGTATCGCATCCTCCCCGCGAGCGCACACTCCAACTTCGAGCCTCGAGAGAGCTCTTCGTACGACCTGAACCCTGGTGGGCTGCGAGATGCCAAATGGCATCAGATCCCCAACCAGCTGCGATGGAACCCCTTCGATCTCGATGAGACTGTCGATTGGATACACAGCCTGAAGTTGGTGGCGGGAGCGGGTGATCCAACTATGAAGACCGGTCTGGGCATCCTCATCTATGCTGCAGGCAAGGACATGGACGAGAGGCATGCTTTCTACAGCGCAGACGGCGATCTTCTGATTGTGCCGCAGCATGGTGCTCTGGATATCCAGACTGAGTTGGGCAAACTCCTGGTAAGGCCCAATGAGATTTGCGTGATCCCGAGAGGCATTCGACACCGCATAACACTACCCGACGGTCCTGTACGTGGCTTCGTCCTTGAACTCTATCAAGGCCACTTTGAGCTGCCAGACCTCGGGCCCATTGGCTCCAATGGTCTGGCGAATGCACGCGACTTTCAAGCTCCAGTCGCCGCCTTTGACGAGGATACCGAGAATGAGCACACGCTCTTTGCCAAGTTCTCAGGGACACTCTTCGCGGCAAAGCAAAATCACACTCCATTCGACGTCGTTGCATGGCACGGCAATTACTATCCATACAAGTACGACCTAGGACGGTTCAACACCATTGGCTCGATATCCTACGACCACCCAGATCCTAGCATCTTCACTGTTTTGACGGCTCAGTCCGATCACCCTGGCACAGCTGTGGCAGACTTTGTCATCTTCCCACCTCGATGGCTGGTGGCCGAAGACACCTTCCGCCCGCCGTGGTACCACCGCAATACTATGTCTGAATTCATGGGCCTCATCCACGGCCAGTATGACGCAAAGACCGGCGGTGGATTCCAGCCTGCAGGTGCCTCTCTGCACAACGTGATGAGTGCGCATGGACCAGATGCATCGACACACGAGAAAGCGAGTAATGCAGAGCTGAAGCCAGCAAAGGTGGGTGACAATAGCATGGCTTTCATGTTCGAATCGTCTTTGATGGTCGGCGTTACGGAGTGGGGTCTAAAACAGTGTAAGAAGGTGCAGGAGGACTACAATGCAGAGTCCTGGGAGCCATTGAAGCCGCACTGGCCAGGCAAGGCCAATCTCAAGAAAGGCGGAACAAATGGCACACATGTCGCCAGCACTGAAGAAGCAGATAAACAGCAATTACCCCACTACTCATAAGTTGGAATCTGTAGCCATTGCATGCAAATGGTCTCCGATTATCAAGTATGAACAAATTCACCCATTTTGCATAGTCTTCATAAAAGTTCACGAATGGCTTTCATGTGCAAGCGATGCCGGAGACTAGGCTAACACGGGAATAATAATCGAGACCCCAGATCTCCCCACAAACGTGGTAAAGCTCCTCGGATAGCGTGAACCCTGCTTCTCTGAGCCCCACAGCTATCCGAGGCCATGGTCTGGCTACCGACTCTGCAGTCGAGAGTCGGCGGCAATCAGAAGTACAGCACCTGTGATTCCACGTTGCGGAAGTCTACTTCACCATCCCGGTCGCTATAGACATTTCTTCAATTTTCTCATCCTGAAATATCTTCCGAATTCACAGCAAAAGCGCACAAACATGACAGCCAAAACCCAAGTCGCCGTACCCTTCGCCGAACCACCGTGGAAGAATGGTCTCCCCAGTTTCTGGCTTACACCAGAACTGAAGCAATGGCAAGAGAAATGCCACTCTTTCATCCAAGAGCATTTGACACAACATGCTTGGGACTGGGAGAAAGAGGAAACCATCCCGGCACATGTCTTTGAGACATTTTCTAAGCACAACATGTTGATTCCATCTCTGCCTGCTCCCCTGCCAGTCAAAGAACTGCATGCAGCAGGGATTTACGATATCTTGGGCACGAAAGTGGAAGACTTCACGAACTGGCATAATTATATCTATGGAGATGAGCTGATTTCGTCTGGATTGGCGGGGCCTAGTGGTAGTTTGACCACGGGAATGGCGTTTGGTAAGATCAAGATGGGTTCCAGGAATTTGCCATGAAATGTCGGACTGACATGGACTGAAAAGGTGTGCCACCGATCATCAAGTTTGGAAACGAGCAATTGAAGAGGAAGTTTCTGCCAGATCTTTTGACGGGAAGGAAGCGAACATGCATTGCCATCACTGAGCCCGATGCTGGATCTGATGTTGCGAATATCCGCACCACCGCTGTCAGGAGCAAGGACGGCAAGAATTTCATCGTTAATGGCACCAAGAAATGGTGAGTTGGCGCGATCTCCCGATTTCGAATGTGCATGTGGCTCTGACACTTTGCAGGATCACGAACGCATTCTGGAGTGACAACGCGTGTATGGCTGTGCGCACTGGAGGGCCTGGAGCAGCGGGCCTGTCTCTACTGATGGTTCCCCTGAAGGGACACAAGGGTGTCGAGATGAGGCGATTGAAGGTTTCGGGACAAATCAGTGCTGGCACGACCTTTGTCGAGCTTGATGATGTTGAAGTGCCCGTCGAAAACCTCATTGGTGAAGAGGGAAAAGGTAAGACGTGGTGTCTCAGCATCTCTGCGAATGTCTTGCTGATGAATTGCCAGGAATGCTGTACATCATGACCAACTTCAACCATGAGCGCCTCAGTATTGCTATCGGCGCAACACGACAGGCTCGTGTAGCGCTTGGCTCGGCATTCGGGTATGTGCTCAAGCGAGAAGCGTTCGGAAAGACACTTTTTGAGCAGCCAGTCGTGCGGCATCGCTTGGCCAAGGCAGGGCTGTTGCTCGAGTCGCAGCAAGCTTGGATCGAACAATTCATCTTCCAAATGACAAAAATGAAGAAGGAAGATGCGGACCGCGAGCTTGGAGGCTTGACTGCAGGAGCAAAGGCGAATGCGGCCATGGTAGTAAGTCCAATTCAGAGCGTGCAGTGTGATATCCGACAGCGTGCTAATTTTTGCAGTTGAAAGAGTGTGCCGACTGTGCCGTGTTACTCTTCGGAGGAAATGGTTACACTCGCTCCGGCCAAGGTGAGATTGCCGAGAGAATGTGGAGAGAAGTCAACGGCAACCGTGTGCCTGGCGGCAGTGAAGATGTCATGCTTGATCTCATGGTCCGACAATTGGGCAAGAATTATGAGCGGAAGCTTAAGGAGCTGATGATGGAGCCCGGCTCCAAGTTGTAGAGGTCGCGAATCAGGCAGAAAAGAGCCAGTAGATATATCCCAGATGCCATAATGTGCTTCCCTGCAATGCTATCCCACATGTTGATCTTATGCCCATGACTGTGCTTTGTAAAATATATCGATGTTGAACGTGACGGACAATGCTAGTCGTCCCAGATGGCTTTCTTCGCAGCTTCTGCCTCTCGTTGTTTCCGCTCTTCCTCCGCCTTGGCCTGATCGCGTTTCTTCTTCTCCTGCACCTTCATCGCCTGGTCGTACTCCCGCTGTTCTGGAGTGCGTTTCGGTGCCTTCTGGCCCAACCCAGCGGCGATTAGCCGCGAAGCGACTGCAGTGGTCTTTTCTGGCCTTCGTTCTGGCGTCTCACTGCCGCGAGGCGAGGAGTTCTGAGGCGGGCTCTCTAAGCCTAAGGGCCCAAAATTTTGGTAGTGGAATTCACGCTGCTTAGCATCAGTGGGCGAGGAGGGTGTCGGCGGAGGAGGACCCGGCAGATTGGCTGTGGACGGACGGACGGGGGTCGAGGCGGCACCATTGTCCTCGTTCTCGTCGGCAGCAGCATCCACCTCATCCTCCCATGACTCGGCGGGCTCGGGCTTGCGCGACTTGATGTTGTCGGCGATCTTGAGCTTGCCGAGCGACTCGGCGACATTGGTGGGAGACATGAGGTGTGGAGGAGCAATGGCAGTGAAGCCTGTGTCGGTCAGCAAGCTTGAACGCACATGGCAATCTAGATCTTTTTGTGTTTGCTGCGGGTCGCGCCGAAAGCTGGGGAAAGCAGGAGCAATGGAGGCGACGTCATTCTTGACGTGCAGGAGCAGAGAAAGTGCAGCAACAACAACGTCGGACAGGGAAGGCAACGGTGCTTTTCAACAGCGCTGCTCCGCCTCCGGACTTGTCATTATTCCCAGCACCCGCGTCGAGGCAATGTCGCTGCGTTAGGAACAGGCAAGAGCTGCACGCCAGCACGTCTGCTGCTGGCTGCCGATGTCGGCATTCCCGGCGATGAAATTATTCCCGGCAAGCTTCACGTCGACGCGGTTGTCGGTAAACTGGTATAAAAGCAAACTGGACCATGATGTCGTGCGCGGCTCCATGAGACACGGCCCCTTCTGCACCCTCTCGACCGCTCTCACTCCTCTCCTCCTCCATCCTCATTCCCTTTCCTCAAGCACAGCTCATTCACTCCACGCGCCGCGGCAGAAAGAAGCTGTGTAACGTCATGGCCACGGCTGTCAGAAGCTCACGAGCTTCGCGTCTCACACAGACGACACGATGTATGGCGCAGAATTCCACGAGATCCTTCTCGAGCTCACCGCTGAGAGCCTCGTACGATGACACGGTGCACAATCTCAAGATTGGCAAGCACACGCGTGTTATGTACCAAGGCTTCACAGGGCGAGTTGCTACGGGAAACGCAAAGGACAGCTTAGCATATGGCACCAACATTGTTGGCGGTGTGACGCCCGGCAAGGAGGGCGAGCACATTGGTCTCCCTCTACTGCCGGATATGAAGAAAGCCAAAGAGCAGCTCAAGCCAGACGCCACAGCAGTCTTTGTGGCAGCTTCACAATGTGCGAAAGCCATTGAAGATGCCATTGAGGCTGAGATCCCGCTGATCGTTTCTGTTGCTGAGCACATCCCTGTGCATGACATGATGAGGGTGAGCGTGAGCACTAGTCCGTCTTCCACACATTCGCTGACATGCCACAGGTTGCAAGTATATTGAAAACCCAGTCCAAGTCGAGACTGGTCGGTGCCAACGCACCAGGAATCATTGCACCAATTGGGTTTTGTCGAATCGGTTTCCAGCCACTGCCTACATTTGCTCCTGGTCACATTGGTATTGCTGCAAAGTCTGGCACTCTTTCCTACGAAGCGGTTGCCTCCATCACAAGAGCAGGTCTTGGCCAAAGTCTGGTAATTGGAATGGGCGGCGATATCGTGGCAGGTACCAATCTTGTGGATGCTCTTAGGGTCTTCGAGAAGGACGATGAGACTGAAGGCATCGTTCTGATTGGAGAAGTTGGAGGCAAGGCAGAAGAAGACGCAGCAGACTGGATTAAGGATTACCTGAAGCGAGAAAAGAATCCCAAACCCATTGCAGCCCTTGTCGGCGGCAAGTGCGCAAGACCGAACACAGTTATGGGACATGCAGGTGCATGGGCAGCTCGGGGTGAGCACAACTCTCATGAGAAGTACAGTGTGCTCAAGGAGGCTGGTGCGACCATGATCGACCATCCCGAGAACTTTGGCGGCGTCATGAAGACACTCTTGTCGCAAAGCGGCCGCGACGTGAGTAAAATTCAACAGAACGCCCAGGCTACACAGAAGCGCGGATATCACACCCTGCGTCGAAGTCCAGCATCAGCCCGATCAGGTCCAGTCCTCCGCCCACGACAACAGACACAACAGCAACGGGGACTGCACATCGCTCCCGAGCTCACGCCGGTCCCACTCTTCCCCTACCTCTCCAAGATCCAGGGTGTCACCCTCGCACTCGATGAGGCTCCCAAAGACGGCTACTATGTAGGCATCATCGTCGATCGAACCGAACGCTGCCCCTGCATCACCGTCGCACCCACCGCCGACCCTTCCACAATCGACGCCCGCGTCAAGCGCTTCCCCTACGATTGGCGAGAAGGCCCCTCTGAATCGCTCATTGCTTCTGCAGTCGACTATCTCCAAATCGGGGCCCAACAAACCGCTCGTCAACAAATCACCCAACTCATCACCTCCCTCGCAAAAATGTACACAGAAAAGGAAGCCATCATCCTCTCCGGTTGCCTCTCCATCGGCGGCTCCGGGAATCTCAAGCTGCACCAACCCTCCCTCACACTCATGTTCGACGACGCCGCATACCGCAGCACAAAACGACAAGAAGACATCCATCGCCTACGACAAAAAGACCAGGAAGTCCCCGAAGAAGTCGAAGCGGAAAAGGACGGCATCGTCTACGTGAAATTTGACGACCCAGACGCCAAAATCGGTACACTCGTCAATGGAGCCGGTCTCGCGATGAACACCGTCGATGCACTCCGATTACATGGCGGCTCAGCCACAAACTTCCTGGATACCGGCGGCAAAGCCACCTCCGAGACAGTAAAGAAGAGCTTCGAACTCATTTTGCAAGATCCTCGCGTCAAAGTCATCTTTGTGAATATTTTTGGCGGTCTCACAGACGGAGGCATGATTGCGAATGGAATTCTGTTGGCGTTCAAAGAGGTGGATATGAAGAACATCCCCGTCGTCGTACGGATACGAGGCACGAATGAGGAAGTGGGACAAAAGACAATCGCCGAGTCTGGGTTAGGCTTGGATGCATTTGATAAATTTGAGGATGCTGCGAAGAGGGTCATTGAGATTGCGAATTCATGATCGGTTTCTGTGGAGAAGCATTTCATCGTCAACATTATTGTCAACATTTACCAGAATTTGCGAGGCATATACAGGGAAGAGGGTTAAACGGAACGTGTGATCAGTCTCAATAGGAGCCTCTGCAAGAATTTCTTGTTCTTTTATACAAATGATATGCACACATTTCTGGCATCTCCGTGCCCAACACCTGTGAGCAGTGATGACGATCATGTTGGCCTTCCGAACACGGCCATTCTCTATATCCTGGTCCCGACATGTGATGATGGGTCTAAGGGCCGCCAACTGCTGGCTCCCCTTCGGTTTGCTCTGTTGTCTGTTTCGCTATGCTAAGGAAACAAATTTGTGCTTGCAATCCCAGCCAGGCATCTGCACTGGTGGCATTGGAGTGTCCTGGAATGTCTCTTCACGGCGCGGAGTTGTGCTCTCGGCACGGCTTTATGGAATCGGTGCGGCGGGATCGCCGGGAAGGCTCGTAGGCCTGTGGGTGTTTGTACTGTGGTCCATCACCCAGAAATTTCAAGGCGCGGTATCATCTTTCTTCGCAGAACTAGGCTCTCCGCTGTACGGGCCTTGCGGAAATTGAGGTGTGGTGCCGTCTTGCTGACTGGGAGGATGCTGCGTGTTGACCGGCGTCTCCTTCACAACCACCTCATCTTTGGTCGACGTCTCTGGGTGTGTTTCGAGGCGGTATTCTTTACTCAGATCGCTCTTCGAACGTTCGCGACCGAAGCGCAGACTGTCGTTATCGCCCTCTCTTCGCTCGATTGGTGACCAACCACCAGCAATCGAGCCGGCAACAATACCTGCCATAGCTGCGCCAGCGAAAGCAGAGTTCGATCGTGAGCGACCACGTTTGCGACGCGAGTCCGGAGTAGGAGGAGCAGGGGAATGTCCATCTTGATCCTCTGGTTCGTTGTTTGGCGTTCTTGGTAGACTAGAGCTTGCACGGCTACGGCTCGGACTACGGCTGTGCATGAAAGTCTCCTTCGGATGAGTGACGGCGAATTTGAGACTGTTGATGCGACCTCCCTTGTACTTCTTGAGCCAAGCCAACTCTTCCTTGATCTCGTAGAGTGCTTGATTGAACTCGAATGGATTCTGGGCACCTTCTTCATCTGTGATCATGAGGTTCTTCTTTTCTTGTCTCTTCCGTGACCAATTCTTGATGAAGGGTGGCACGAGCTTAGCAGCAATCTCATCTGGGAACAGCCGGACTATCACGCCGACGGGAAGCGATAGGACGCCCAAGACTAGTGCAATTCCCCATTGACTGCCCGTCTGACGCTCGGCATTGAAGGCGTCCCAGCCACCAACGAAGATGATGAGCACCTGACCACCAATCATGACCATGAAGATTCCGACAAAGAACAGGTTGCGGGTCAATCCTTCGAAGACATTGAAACGATTATCGAGACGGCGATTGTTCAAGGCGTTGAAAATCTGCATCCAGGTGAAGGTGTTGAAGACGAGAGTCCTGTGTTGACGATGCTCCAGATCGCCTTCATAATCCAATATCGTCGGCCCGGCAAAGTATAGTATCAGTGTGACAGTAAGCTGATAAATGGCTTGTCCGATGATCATCTTCCACATGGTGACCGAGAAGAGTGGTGCCGATTTGGGATCCGGCTTGCGATTTAGAATCTGTCGGCTAGGTGGGTCGGTGGCAAGTGCGAGAGCGGCCATTGTGTCCATGATCAAGTTGATCCACAGCAGCTGCACGGCGGTGAGCACCGACTCTTCGTCCGAGTTCGACACTGCACTGATGAATGCGAGCAGGACAGCTGTGATGTTGACTGTTATCTGGAACTGCAGGAACTTCCTGACAGCATCATTGACAGCACGGCCCCACATGAGTGCCTTGACGATAGAAGTGAAGTTGTCGTCCATGAGGATGATGTCCGAGGCCTCCTTTGCAACCTCTGTACCAGCAATGTTCATCGCAAAACCGACATCTGCGGCTTTGAGAGCAGGCGCGTCGTTCGTGCCGTCACCCGTCACGGCTACCGTCTCACCCATCTCTTTCAGACGCCTGACCAACGTCTTCTTGTCATCTGGTGAAGAGCGGGCGAGGACTTGCAATTTCGGAATAATGGCGCGTTGCTCTGCTTTGGACATTCTCCTAAAGTCGGGACCTTCGAGAGCTGTGCCACCCGCGGTGAAAATGCCACATTCTGTTGCAATAGCCTTGGCAGTGAGAATGTTGTCGCCTGTGACCATGCGTGGGAAGACGCCTGCCATAATACAATCCTTGACAGCTTCGGGAACTCCAGCACGGAGAGGATCTTGAATGCCAACGATACCCAGGAATGTCATCTGCTTGCAGATGTCTTCGATCATGGCTTGAGTCCTGTCGTCTTCTGAGCGTCTCACATTACGAGGTGGCCACGATTCGGAGTCGAAATCACGATAAACGAAGCCGATGGTGCGGAGAGAGCGGGAGGCGTAGGCATCAATCAAAGCTTCCAATGTCTCCTTGTTCTCGCCAGTCATGGCGGTCGCCTCAAGTCCTCGCGTGGGATCCCGGACAATGAAGTGGCAGTGACGGAGCATGATCTCGCTGGCACCCTTGACGATCAAGCGGTAGCCGCTAGCGTCTCTTCTCTTGACGACCATGGCCATGAACTTGCGACCAGAATCGAACGGGATCATTTGCACAATTTCGGCGTTGCTCCGCTCGGTGGCAATGCGGTCCATGCCCAGGTAATCGCGTGAGAAGTCCAACAACGCCGTTTCGGTCTTTGAGCCGACGAAGATCTGCTTCCCATCCTCCTCGGCCTCGAAAGCGGTCGAATTGATCGCGATGCTATCTTTCCATAGGTCCTTGATTGCTGGGGACAGTGATTTGATACATTCAGCAGTCGGCACATCGTCCACGTTGTCGTGCACATCCTTGTTCGGGTCCGGTTTAGAATCATCGGCGGCACCACCAGCGCGACTACTGAAGCGACTCGAAGTACCAACGGTGCCGGCAACGACCGTCATGACGTTTTGAGTGAGAGTTCCAGTCTTGTCAGAGCAGACAGTAGTGGCATTTCCCATCGTTTCGCAGGAACGGAGTACACGGACCAGATTGTTGTCCTTCAACATGCGTTTCGTTGCATACGCAAGAGAAAGTGTGACGGCCAATGGAAGACCCTCCGGAACAGCTACGACAACAATAGTGACGGCGGTGATAAGAATCGTCATGAATTGTTGACCCTTGGCCGCAGGAGTCCTGTCATTGTTGGGCAGCTGGGCCAGGAACTTGATCAGGAGAACCACAAAGAGTAACAATGCAGCGCTGCTACCCAACTTTGCAATGTATTCGGCAAGGTTGTTCAGCTTGGCTTGCAGCGGTGTTGCGTCGTTACTTTCCTGCAACGAGAGCATAGTCTTGCCGTACGTAGAGTTGGTGCCAACTGCCGTGACGACCATGCGTCCGATTCCCTCTGTGACTTTGCCGCCAGAGATCATGAATGGGTCCAGCTTCTTGAGAGGCTCGCGAGCCTCCATTGCACGGTAGACTTCATCGGCAGCAGTCTTCTTCATGATGTCTGATTCTCCAGTGGCCGAGGATTCGTCGCATTTCACGCCGTGACCAGTCACGAAGATGCCGTCTACGGGAAGGATATCTCCCGGCTCGACCAGAAGAATGTCGCCAACCAATATCGCTTGCACATCGATCTCCTGGGTTTTGCCTGAGCGCACCACCTTGACATTGCGCGCCTCCTTCTTCTTGTTCAATTTGGCGAATTGACGTTCTTTTTGCCAGTCATTGACAGCGCCTACCATCACAACGACTGTAATGGCAACAATGATGGCAACACCTTCGATCCACTCAACGCCATTGTATGCAATCGCCTGGTAAATTCCCAACGACAAAGCGATCACAGCTGCAATCGTCAAGACGATCAGCACCTTGTCGTTGTAAGCGATCCACATCAGCTCGAAGATATTCTTGACCCTCTTCTCCGGCAGTTTGTTCTCGTCAAAAATGCGTTTGCGGTCATCGAAAGCGCCAGAGGTTGCGTCCGTGCCACCTACTGCCATCTCTGGCTCTTCAGTCACGGTCTTGTCAGACGAGGGACTCGCCACATGAGTGGCATCCTCGAAAGAGACTGTGCCCTGTAAATGGTTCTCGTCCACACTGAGACCGCTGTTGCGATCCGTCCGTAATCCTTTCTCCAACCCAGCAAGGCCTCCTAGCGCGTGGAACGCACCCAAGCTCTTCGGATTCAGCAATTTCGATAAGTGTCCAGGCGCAAATGCGAATGGATTGTTCTCACGGTGAAACTCTCCTTCGGTGCCGGGATCCGGTTTGAGGGCTTCTTCGTCCGAGAGCACCGCGTGTTCGTCGGCGTTAGAACTACCTCCGAACGCCTTTGAAGCGTCCGAAGGCGACTGCGTATTCACGTATGTGGTGTCAGAAACGGAAGATGTCTCTTCAGTGTCTATGCTACCTCCACGACTTCGCCCAGTTGGCACGGACAGAAAAGCTCCCGGCGACTGTCCCCATTGCTGGGGAGAAGACACATTATGCGGACTCGTCGGCCGTGAATCTCTGCTCTCAAAGCTCTGCTTGCCCTGCAGGTCCGGAGTAGCATGAGTACTATTTCCCGAGGGTCGCAGACGTGAAGAGACGGAACCATGATCTGCGGTATCGACTCCTTCTTCCTCACCTGGCCGCGCGCCATCGGTCGACCTTCGCACGTTCGAAGTGTCGATCGTTATCGTGGGTGCCCTCTGCCTCCCCTTGGAGTTGTCTGAGGACAGGCCCGGAGGACCTTGATCTGGCGGGTCTGCCATGCTGAAATGATGGCCGACGCGGTCAAGACCAGAGCTTCGGCGGCAGCCAGAAAGCTGTCGAGGGGACTCGAGGGGTCGCGCGGATCGGTGGCGGCCTCAGGATCGAATGCTGGTCATGTAGATGCCACGAGGGAATGCCCAGTAGTGCTGCTGGTATGTGAGGGTGGCGCAGTAATATCGCGTGAGAGGAATCTGTAGGACGACGATCTCGATTGGGGAAAGTATGGATGCGGGCAGTGGGAGGTCGAAGCCGGGGCGGCCTCGTTTGCCGCTCTTGCTTGATTGTTGATGTCTAGGTGTGTGCTGCAAACGCCGCTCGTCAGTATGATGATGTGATGGCCAGCACAACGGCAGGAGCAGTAGCGGCGACTACGTGCCGCCAGTCGATGCCCCTGTGCGCAGACGGAGCGCGAGCGTGAGGACAGGAGGGGAAGTCAGATGGCGAGTGAGGCTATGCTGCAGCTGTCGGGCAACACTGCAGGCGCCTCCGCGGCCGGGGGAAGGCACATACCAGAGATGAAGGCAAGTTCCTTCTCAGATGCGCTGGACAGGCGTCCAGTGAGCGGTCGAGGCGAGCACGCGTGGGCGGCCGGGCGTCGGGCTGTGTTGGCACATGCAGTGGGTGGTAATGGCCGTCGAGCTGCAGAAGAGGTGGATGCTGGCAGAACAATGCGAGGACACGCGGGACACGCGACGGGCCTCTCGCGCAGCAGACGTCGATGGGACAACAGTAGACAAAGAGTGTCGAAGAGATCCAGTTCCAGTTCCAGAGCTCTCGCGCTCCCAAGCCGCTAGCAAGCGCTATTGGTGAGCCTTGGGCAATTCACTACGGTTGTGGTCGATTGAGGCAGTGCAAAACCGACATGGGTCGCTACGTCGGCCTGCGCTTCGTCCTCTCCGACGCCATCAGGACCAAACAACGCGACTCAGACTCGCTCCAGTCTGCCAGACATCTGCTACGCGCCGCACATCGTATTTTAACCACATCATGTCACACCCGTACAACGCGCCGCCTTCTCCATCGATACCGCGAGGACTGTTTGCGGTATTTCGTGGCTCCACCCATCCAAATCCCTGCTAAGCTCCCTGGGTCCCACGCGGCAACAGAGGCATGCAAATGCAGGTCGCGCAGGATGCGGCAATATTTCGTCAACAACTCATCAACGTCAAACGCCTGCCTCCAGCGTGTCATTCATCACCGCTCCCTCTCCTCGCCTTCATCATCTCCTGTCCTGACAAGCGAACCGACTCACAGACGTCCAAGACCACGCTTCGACCATATCAAATCTCACCAGACTGATCGCCGCCAGCATCGCGATGCGCGCCGGCCGTTGCTAGCTCGTTTTCTCGAAACTGATCCGACCCGGAGATCTCCACATGGGTGCGCCAACCCTAATTACCATGCCAAGCCCTTCAACCTCTCTTGAATCATCGACCGTGATCGTATAACAACATATTGAGCAGATGCGTTCGCCTTTGTGATCAACGATTCCGTCCATATCAGCTCCCGAACTCGCAAGATACGCCCATACTCTCCCGGAAGAGAAGTGGTGGCAGCTCCTGCCGGTGGCGCTCTTCTGAACCGGAGACCGTCCGAGCCAGTCATAGTCCAGCAAAACCCAACAATCACTCTTGCTGCAGGTCTGCTCGCCACCGAACTCCTGCCTCGCGACACGAAACGATCATCCGCTCAACTCCATCGTCATCGTTCAAAGCCTCCAAGAATCGATAACGGCATGGCAAAACATGGTACTACTTCTGAGCCATTCAAGCGAGTGCC
Source organism: Cercospora cf. flagellaris (assembly GCA_005356885.1). NCBI lineage: Eukaryota > Fungi > Ascomycota > Dothideomycetes > Mycosphaerellales > Mycosphaerellaceae > Cercospora > Cercospora cf. flagellaris. The sequence goes on along the minus strand of RJLU01000001.1, from coordinate 1,825,732 downwards.
AATGCTTGCCTAGAAACTTAATCCATAAACTCGCGAGAGGCTTTCCAAAGTGTGTGCCCCTACGAAACGGCGAGAGTTGGCAGAGTTGGCAACGAGCGACCAAGCCATGATGGTCAGCTCCTGATCAGGCGAAGCGATCACCAGACTTCTTTGTTCTCGCCGCCACTCCATCGCGCAAACAGGCTTTACCACTGTGTCCAGGTCGATTGGCCAAGCTCATAACGAAGCTGGCATGATGCTTACATCCATGAGAACCCACCCTTCAAGCTTTCCGAGCTCCAAGAGCAGGGAACAGTAGTTCTGGCACTACTGTAGTACCTCCGTAGTAGCAAGTTTTGACTACACTCGCTGCGGAGACTCTTGATGACATTCTCTCTCGGTCGCGGCAGGAGATCGCGCGAGTCTTGACTTGTCCAGAGGCTCACGCTGATTCCAACATGAGGTTGTCGACCTCATCTCTGGTCAGACCAGGGCCGTGACAAGCCGGTCATACTCATTTTCGCAAATCCGCAGCCGAGGACCTTGTCGTGAAAATTTTCGGCGACCTGGGCTTTGAGTCTGCGAGGGCGGCCCAGCTCATGAATGATGGCACATGGCTGGCATGCTTCAGACGATGTCCACCTCAGCGATGGCCGTATCATCCGGAAATAATACGCAAGCTTCACATTCGCGATCAGAAAGGGCATGTTGCAATGCCCCGACCCTCCTATAACGACCGGGTCCATCTGTCTTTTCCAAGATGAGTCCCAGCTGCTTGTCGCTCACTCCTTTAGCTTCATTTCTGGTTTCCGTGACAAGCAGACAGAATAGGTCCAGGTCGGCAGGTAAAATGTAGTCAGCACGAAAATTCCTATGCTCGTGCTCATGGTCTGACTCCCGCTCCAACGCAAGCTTTCGGTCAGTAGTAACAAAATATCCATTGTCATGCCGCCATTCATCTGGCCGCTCTGTCATGTCCTGACCCCACTTGACTTTGAGTAAAGGACCACGAAGACGAGTGACATATGTTCCGAAGTCGTGTATCTGGCCTAGAGCGACGCTGAATTCTGTAGGCTCGGGCAGCGTTATAAGCTCAGCCTTCAGCTGTGCATCGATTAGATAAGCGTACCTGCCGTCAAACATGGCACGAGAAGCCATGTCTACTATCCAAGGGTTGTACACCGCTCGGTTTCGTGCCATCCAGGACCAAGACGGCGCTCGATCGAACAGCTCCGGGTCCGAATGCGGCCCCTCTGATCGAAGCGGGAACCAGAGCAGATCTGTCAGGAAGAAATCATGCCATAGGCCAAAGGACGCCTTCATGCTGAATTTCTTCTGAATCAGAGCACCAGCTCCTGCCAACGCACGACTTTTATCTTGGTCGAGCGATAGCGTCGAATTCGTGTAAGCTGAAACAATGAGATGCCAGGTTGTTCGCAGTATCGACTCCCACATCAGATCGCGTCCATCGATGTCCAGCATCTGGAGCTTGCTGTAGCAACGCTTTAGCTTTCCTGTCATGCCATTGTCCAGGAGGATATCATGCTCTCGGAGATCGATTTTCTTGTCCTCTTCCTTTTCAGCTCTGCCGTATGCATTGGGGCCTTCGAAAGGTTGCTGCTCGTGGTCTGAGGTCTGTCTACAGTCCCAGAATATATGCTCTTTGCCGTAGTAGATGGTACGAGGAGACAGTAATCTTTCCTGTACTACCCATCCTCTCTTATCGAGAGGACAGAATCCAGGCATCTAATTTTTGAATAGAGAAGTCAGCAAACGCCCTCTGCACGCGGATCTTTCTGTCGGTACTCAAGACTCACAGCAGAATGTTGTTGGCCCGCATCCGCATGGGCAACGATGTTGACATTTCCCTCTTCGGTAAGCCAACAATCCTGCCAGGACAATGGCCATCTCGTTCCCAGGAAGCCTGCGTCCGTCTCTGGAGCATTCGCCAAAGCAACAGTGAACGTAGAGCCAGCATACACCTCGTTCATTCTACTAATCTCCTTGGACAACGACGCCTCATCGTCTTGCACTATACAAAGGGCATCAATCCATAGATGTGTGAGTCCGAGCTTACGTACTACAGTCACAGCATCTTGGAACGTTTTCGGCAGATCTGAAAATGGTATGCGCTTGCCGTACTCTTCTGTCGTCGCCTCTGTCAATCTAGTGGCAAGATTCGCTCCCCATCGCCAGCTAAGAGTGGCGTACTGGACTGTCGGGCCACAGAAATTTTGCCCAACCCGCACGTCTTCCGACCCTGGAAATGCGTCAAGCCGTAGGAGTCGCGAAGGCGATCGATAGTGCTGGCTTGCTCGACAGTATTCATGCTGGGCCAAACAACGGTCCAACCACTTCCGGACCATTTGAAAGCACACGTCAGCTCCGAGTGAAGTATGCCATCTGCTCAAGTCTGACTCGATGGCAGTTGGTATGGTGCCTATAACCCTCGTCAGAAACACTCAACGTGAGCATCTGTTGTCATCACCTTGACTAGGTTCCAAATAGACACTTCCTTGATTCAGCGTCTCCATCGTCCCATCATCCGCTCGCCATCTGAGATCCAGAATGAGATAGCCATTGTTCCTGAGAAATCTATGTTTTGGCTTCGGCCGGTCCACGATGCTGTCAACTGCGAAGTGGTCATCCTCTCTCCACCGGGGCTTGTCTTTGATCTCGGGATGTTCTGCAGTATGTCTCAATCGACCGAGGATAATCGAGCACAAGTGGCAGCCTGCTCGCGCTCCACGAGAGATGTTCAAGCTGGAGTTGTAATGTATCCATCGGTGAGGTGGAGTGAAGTGTTCAAGGGTCGCGCAGAAGACGCGACATTCGTCGCAAAGCCGGTGGGGCGTGACTGTCTCCGGTAGTGGCTGGTTGCTTGGTGTGGAAGGAACGTGGAGCTGGGGTAGAACTGGAGCGAAGGTGCGACGGCGGAAGATATAATGGTGCTCGACATCACGACGAAACATGACACCCGCTGGTGACTCTTCAATTCTGCTTTCAGGTCAGTATTCTGGTGTCCAAAGTGAGCAGCATTGTGCTATTGCATAGGTGCGAGAGGAGGTGCGCTTTAGCGCCCATGTGGCGGCGGCTATGCATATTTCAGCCATGATGGATCGAACCAAAGGATTTCCTCATTTCAACATTTCTATAGACGTCGTGGAAACCTTGTAATCAAGATACAGCCAAAATGTAAGATCAGCCTGGTGAGTAGTAAGGATGGAAGTGGCCTATCACCAAGTCCTTTGATATCAATCAACGCCGCAGAATCCATGGAAATCGAGTCAAATGCTCGCAATCTGTCAAATCGTAGCACCGCCAGCCAAATGATGGCGAAGAACCCACGCTAGAGTCGGCGGTGGCTTGTTGTGTATGTGAAGTTTCCGTTGGCCGTGCGACGCAGCCAACAGCTGTTTCCGACTAGAGTGCCATCGCAACAGCGCAGCAGTACAGAACGGCAATGAGACCAGTGCGGGTGATCATGCACTACCGTCCACAATGTCTTACTTTCGATCCACGCACCAGAGAAGGAAGGGACCAGAGTATGCTTCTCCCTCGATGATATTAGTTGGACTCCACCAGCGACCAACGATGATCTGGCCACCTGGCAGCACGACACCTTCGTATGCCCACAGAGACTCATAGTCAATCTCGTTCGTGTTATCTTCGATGAAGTACTTCATCATGGTCATGCGCTGCCAACCTGGCACTCCCATCTGCGGCGGAAGAGAATTGAACCAGCCATCAGCGAGGAAGTTCTGCTCCTGGTCCTCACCTGCGCCTCCAAAGCGGAAGGAACGCAACTCTGGGTTCTCCTGAGCCATTGCACTGGACTTTTGTGCCCGAGTGCGCATTTTGCGTTGTGGTTTCGCCAGGGACCGCAGAATATCCTCAAAGACCGGGGACCAAGACTCTGCACCAGCCCCTGTCACGTCGAGAGTGAGGTCTTGAAGATCTCCATGTACTTCGTCTCCGCTGAATTCATCCTGGATGTGTTCATGGTCGCCATTGAGACTTCTGATGGTCAGCACCTCATCCTCAGTGACAAAACCATATGCTCCCTTCCACTTTCTGCCCATGCAAGGGGTAACGGCATGCTCCAGTTGTTTCTGCCAGAATCGCGGCCTCTCATGGTCCTCGAGCAGAGAATAGCAGTAGTTTAGTGTAGCCTCTTGCGGAGAGAGCAAGTGAGTGCGCCAGAAGTTCAGCTGATGCAGTGTCCATGTGAAATTAACATCCAGGCCACTGCAGCCGACGAATATCGGCTGCTGGCGAACACTCGAATAGGCCATGTACTGTGATCGTGGATAATCGGCAATGTGTGGCTCGTTCTCGGGGTCAAAAGGACGAGGATCGAGCAGGCTGGGCGCCAGAAGGACCTGGAGCATTCGCATGACCGGATTTGCGGTGACTCGAGCGATATCCGACTCGCTGGTGGCACGTGGCATGTACTTGGAACCGAAGATGCCCTTGAGCAAGTTGCAGTCATGTTGGAACGCGACAATGTGATCTTGGATGTTTTTGGAGCTACCGTTTTGGTGGGAATAGGAGTCTGCAGGTTGAATTAGCAGTATTACGAGGCGTATGTAGCTCAACCTACCAAGGATCATGTCACGCAGCACAGCCAAACACTGAACTTCTCGTTTTCTGTTTCCCAGAAGAAAGAGCGGCTTGTTCCGGAGGACCTCTCGCCTCTTCTTGTATTGATCTTCAAACTGGGCGTCGCCTTTGATGAAGCTGCCGACCCGTGGACGATCAAACTTTGTCATGAAACGTTGCTTCCAGAATTTATCGCTTTTCACCGTGATGTCTGCGTCGCGGAAGCTCAATTGAAAGTTGCACAAATCTGCATCGTCTTCAATCTGTAGGGCGATGTTCCACATCAACTTCTCAAGAGTCAGTCACGGTCTGTCGAAAAGCATGCCTGTGCTTACCTCAAGTGGCAACTTGTGAAATGGGTTTGGTACGCTGTCCGCATCATGTCTTGGTGTAGGAACACTCGCATGGTCACCATCCACGGTGTGTTTAGAGGCTTGATCAAGGCGCACTACTTTTTGCGGCGCTGAACTTTGGAGGATGGCTTGGAGATCGGTCTCGACCACTGCGTTTGCATCAACATCGCTTCTACCGCCGTGGTCTCCAATTTGGGTGCGCAGCGTGAGGATCGGTCGTGGAGCGGAGGCGACTTGACTAGGTGGCGCTGTGCGAGGAGCCAGATGCCGGCGAGGCATGTCTTTTCGCGGCATGTATGCAGCCTCGAGAACTGGAAAGGCTACCAAACGCTTGGTAATATTCGGCGGTGTCGTTGAGGGATGTGACTGTGGTCAAAGGACCTAAAGCTGGAAGTGGAAGTTGGCGGTGTCTGTACCTGAACGGTCAAGGTCAGCTTGCAAATGCAGCAGCTGCATGGGTTGCCTAGAATGTCAACGGGTGAATGAAGTGAGCACATGCATAGAGCCGACCTCACTTGTGCCTTCAATATGCCGCACATGCAGAAGCCAGGCGCCACGATTGCAGTGTTGCGTTTGTTGAACTGCTGCATTACATGGACTCTGGCGCCCCTGCTCACTGTGAGCTCCATCGCAAGCTCGAGCTTCACTTGCTTGGGAAAAGAGCACTTATGGCGTGACAGTGTTGAGCGAAGGCAAAGCCGTCGCAGCCACATGCATAGCGTGTCACAAGACTCTGCGATGTTGTCAGCGCAGAGCGGCGATGTCTGGAGATCTGATGCCATGGAATTGCAAACTTTTCGTGAGTAATCTATGGTCGTGCCGTTCCTCGAGAGAGATCGTCTAGGCTCGAAAGCGCTGTCATTGAGCGCCGCCAGCTCCGCGACCAGCACCATTCCCGCCCATGAACGATCTTGCGAGCTCAGCAATGCTGGGGTCGTTCATGAGCTGACTGAGATCCGGCATGCCACCGCCACCGCCAGCACCGCGGCCCGCACCGGCGCCAGCACCACCACCACCACCTCCTCCAAATTGCCCAGCCATTTCCCGTAGTCGAGGGTTATTCATGAGGTTGTTCATCATGTCCGGATTGCTCATCAAGTTCTGGGCCATCTGTCTCATCATCGGATTTTGCATGAGAGACCCAAGGTCAGGCATGCCACCGGCTCCTCCACCAAGCAAAGCAGAGAGATCTGGCATGCCTCCAGCACCTCCTGGTCCTCTCGCTGATTCCTGGCCAGCAGCGGTGTCCAGCTCCCCATCCAGCTCCTGCTCCTCCACCTTGCGCTTGGCGGTCTCGTAGCCCTTCTTCATCGCATCGCTCCCACCGTTCCCCTCAGCATCGATACCCTGCTTGTATGCTTCCATGGCGCCCTTGGCATCGCCCAGTGCGTATTTTGCGAGACCTAGCCTCGACCAAGCCTTGGTGTACTTTGGATCAGTCGCGGTCGCCAGTTCGGCGTCGTTCTTCGCAAACTCGTGTTGGCTCATGGCGCTGTACGCAGCAGCTCGGTTGGACAGGTAGATCGGGTTGAGAGGACAGATCTCGAGAGCCTGTGTGTAGTAGTCTACAGCGGCCTGGTATTCCTTCTTCGCCAGTGCAGCATTACCCTGGCCCTTCAGCTTCTCGCTCTCCTCGGTTGGCGCGCCTTTCGCCTCAGGCTTGTCACTGTTCGCCGCAGAAGCACCTGCAGCAGCGCCCGAAGCGGCTGCAGCAGGCGTCGACTTGCCCTTCAGCTTCTCATAGACGCCAAAGATGGAGAGCAGATTTTGGCCGCCCAGGGCTTCTTTGACGGCGGTCTGGTCGGTAGGGTCAACGTGGAAGACATCGCCGATGCAGTTCGTGGCGATCTCGACTGAGTCTGCATCTTCGGGGGTGAGCGTGCCATCCTTTAAGCTGGTCTGGAGGAAGTCGCAGATCGCAAGAGCGAGGCGCTTGCGCGAGTCGGTAGCCTGGGGCATGATGTCAGTGAAAGTGCGTACATGTAGACGGAATCGTGCAGCAGACTCACCATAATGGCAGAAAGTGTGTCGTAGTATCAGCGGAGAATTGTCAGTAGAGCAGTACTGCAATTAAATAAGTCGAGATGTCGTTGGAAAGTTCTCGGTGCCAGAAAGTCAAGCTGGGCAGCTGCAACGTCTCGTCACGAGCCGGAGGCCGCACGGACCTGACTCCGCCCTCCACGTGTTGTGCCCCGCCATATCGAGGGGTCCATTGCTTCACCCCAACTGACATCTTTTCTGTTGCAACTTTTGGTCATTGGGCTCATACCAAGCCCTACACTCGCCCACCATGTTTAAGAAGGAGTTAGTATAAACACTATAGTCTGCACGTTCCCGGCCTGACATGCGCACGACACAGGTTCCAGCCCGGGGCCAAGTCAAAGGTCAAGTCGTCTGCTCAGAGAGCAATACGCGCCAAGATCGTCGAAACATATCCTCTTATCGAGCCCTACATTGATCAGATTATGCCCAAGAAAGAGCAACTCGATGTTACAAAAATCCCAGACCGCGTCCAACTCTACAGCTTCGGCTCCACACCACTTTTCTGGCAGCACATGGACGACCCGATAATACCGCATCTGAAAGTCGTGCACCAGTACCCACAATGCTTCCAGCATATTCGCATCGATCGTGGTGCCATCAGATTTGTGTTGAGTGGTGCAGCACTCATGGTGCCGGGGTTGACGAGTCCCGGCGGAAGACTCCCTGGTGGGAAGGACGAGCCTTGGAACAACGGAGGGAAGGAGATTGAGGCGGGCGACGTGGTTGTGGTGGATGCAGAGGGCAAAGAGAATGCTTGTATGGTGGGTGTGTTGAGTGTGGGCACCAAGGAAATGAAAGAGAAGAAGAAGGGACCAGGCATCGAGGGAGGGCATTACGTGGGAGATGGCCTGTGGAAGTTGGATTTGTGAGCAGGAATGCCACAGCAGTATCCGCTAAGAGACGAGGACCTGGGACAGCGTTGCCTGCGAAGACACATGGAGCGAGGATGGAGCGAGAGATACACTCAGAGGAGTGGTCCATGACCAGCCAGGCACAACATGCAGGCGGGTCGAGAACCAACTAAAGGGTGCAATACGTGCGGTCTCCAGTACTTATGCACTTACATGCCCGACTCTCCCCAAGAAAATTGCAAAAAGATTGCAAGATGGAACAGAAGGTGGTGACAGGATGACAATGCCTGATACAATCGCAAAATTCGTTATCAACTCTACCGCGAGTCCACAGGTATCCGCACCGTGCCAGCAAATATCTTCGCCCAAGCTGTTCGGGTAAGTGCCTATTGCGTTCAAAGGCAGGAAATCGAAACTCGAGTATCGACATGCCGTTATTGCTGAGTCTTGACAACACGTTCGCAGTGCCTCCTTCGCAGATCGAACGGGGTCGTCCGCCGAGAATTTGGATCGCCCCCTACCAACCCATGGAGTTATACGCTGATCAAGACTAGCTTCTGGCGGCACCACCACATTCCCAGCACCAGTGAAAAGAGCCTTACGTGATAGATCGTGGGGTCGGACAGAGACTGATTATTGCTTGCAGATTCACCACGCTGATCAGAGCTTCATGTTTACTGGCGTTCAGCTCAGTCTAATCGTCAGAAGGAGAAGAGTTCTCGATCGGAGAGATTTGGGAACCACCTCGTGCCGCTCTCGCTCAACGTGTGAGCGTACTCAGGGCGGCAGCATCGCAGTGTCGAGACCTCTCGGTGAGAGGCAACGCGCTGCGTGCAGGAGCACTCCTTCCCCAAATATCGCTGGGATTGAGAGCTAGTGTATGTCGCCAAGTCCCGCAAGGGAGCACGCGTCTGAGAATAGAGACGCGCCGCCTGATTGCATTGATTTGACTTTCGGCCTTTTCATAGTGCCCGCATTGGAGGGCATTGTACTCATGCGTGGCCAGTGGAGCTTGACGAGCTGCAGCAACGTCACAAGGTTGCCCAACGAACGTAGATCCAGCCGCCATCTTACTACAGCTTCCACTTAATTGCTAGTGCCCTGGCTTTCGGAGGCAGCGACAGCCAAGCTCTCAGAATTCTATTACATCGACCAAGCACGCACTAGAGCGATGACCCGACGGGCTGAGAGGGAGGCAGGGAGGCTGCGTGTGAACGGCGCAGCTGCGATTAGTGCTACGCGTTGTGTAGAAGAGTAGCTTGCTAGGGAGATCGTCGCTACTGCTACTGCTGCTGTCCATAAACGTTGATCACTTGAACCAGACTGAGATATTACCCATCGATTCCTACGTTACCAGTCTTGGTGCAGTCTCGACATCGAATATTCGGGGGAGTGTCCTTTTGTCGTGAGAACTTTGTGCGACTTGTGGAGGTGCTTGGAATTCATCTGCTTGCTTCGAGCATTCTGAAATGGTGTTGACACGCTGCCTCCCTCTCAGCCCGTCGGGTCATCGCTCTAGTGCGTGCTTGGTCGATGTAATAGAATTCTAAGAGCTTGGCTGTCGCTGCCTCCGAAACCCAGGGCCCTAGCAATTAAGTGGAAGCTGTAGTAAGCCTATGATGCTGAGCAAAAAGTCACGATACTGCACGACTACACAGGGAATGCCATACTTGCTTTGTCCGGATGTCCTGGAATAGCTGTGCAGCAATATCAGACGTCGCCTCCAATACCAAATGTCGCCCGGTTCGCCGGCACAGCGCTCTTCAAAGATGCTGGAAGAAGTCTCGTGAGCCGAACAGCTGAGCAGGACAGACAACGAATTTGCAGGCATTCTCGACACGTTTTCGTCTCGAAGCGTGCTCTCTGGTCCTCCGAATCAAGACTGAACGAATCGCAACGAGGACGTGGAGACAAAATTCCAAAAGCCGCCCTTGTCACCTCATGTCTCTGTCAATGCCTCACGGATAGCTGCCATTGAAAGCCGTGCCAAGACACGACTGCGATCAAGGCCTGCGGTACGGTACGAATTTGTTGGGCAGCGCATGCTGCTGCACATGGCTCGCCGGCCCCATATCAGCAAGCTCCTCATCCATGGACTCGGGTCGAGTCTGTCAAGCTGGTATGTGACCACAGGCCTTCTGGTGTTGTGCCACACTCGTATGCCACCTGATGGTGAGCACTGGAGCTCACCCTCGTCTAGCGTTCGGCGGAGCATATTCGCTCGCTTCTAGCAGCTTGTCTTATTACACAGCTTTTATGCGCCTGGAAGCTGGCACTTCGGCCAGCCAGGTCGGTGTTTTGTTGTCGTCATAGTAGCGGTAATGCCTGGCCAACACCGACATTCATTTAGCAGTACAGGTGACGCTGCACGCACGGAGAGCAATTGACCGAGCTCCAGATGTTTGCCATGGACGGTGGCCCCAGGCGAGGCGCTCGAGCGCGAGCGTCATCAAGCACGCGGGAGAATTGGTACGAGTGGTGACGGCGTTACACAGCGCTGTCGTCGTCGTAGAGCGGTGGTTTACGCACGAGACAGCACGTTGGCAAGTCGCAATGTCCGGGTGTGTCAGGTTTGTCGTCCGCCGCGCTCCCGCCGCCGGACACGACCTGCATATGCTCGTCCAGTGTCCACCCGAGCAAGCGTCGCATGCAGAAGCTGGTGGGCCGTCTGGAGCAATCAGCAGCAGCGCAGTACAGGCGGTGAAGACAAGTGCGGCTCTACGCGCACGCCCGCCGAGTAGCTCGCGGAGGATGTCGCGATGATTCGGCAGACATGTCGTGCATGCTGAACTCCTGCAGCGACGTCTGCCACCTCTGCATATCGTGCGGCAGCGGTGGTAGAAAAATCTGCGTCGTTATTATTACTGCCCACTGTCGCCGCCGCTCGGAGTACTCTCTGCTCTGCTCCCGTATCACAATCTTGCCAACGACCTGCCGCAGCGTGGGTGAAGCCTGTCGATCTCCCCAGCATGACGAGCCCGTCCTCGCCAGCCGCGCACCGCTGATTCGCTGCGACGCTCGCCAACGCGATTGGCTTCGATACACAGCGCGAGAAAAGGGCCTCCTGCACCCCTGGCACAGCGCTGCCATCCACACTTGCCCCAGACGAGTGATTTCACTGGCCTGTTTGCCCCATCCACACCTCTGCCACTGCCACACGACGCCTCCTGCTGCGAGCTGGTCAGCATCTTCCCGGCCTTGCGACCTGCAATTTCTGCGACCCGCGAGCGCACTTTCCGGCTCGCATACTTGAGCGACCACCGCCGGTCGTGTTTGGAGCTCACGCGCGCAGCTCCAGCTAGCTGTGTCCCGCTCGGGATCTGGACAGTGGACGAGACATCTCCCTCTACGCAATCGAAACAAGAGTCGCCTCTCATGATCACCGCCCTGTTGCACGCGTTTCAGACCGGCTACTCCAATGGCACTTCAAGTCGCAACAATCGGCGAATTGCCCCAACGCGACATCCCGCCAGCCACCACTTCTCGATCGGATGAGAAACATGTGCTACAGACGAAGATCAGGACACTGGTTGGATTCTGGGAACGACTGACCGGTGCGGTTGAATCTTCCAGTCATATGAGCTCGAAACAACAGCATATTGTAATAAAGGAGCTGTGGAAGCCAACGAAAACTGCTGCAGAGGAAGTGGGAGCACTGCCGAGATACGAAGAATGTTTGTACGATCTTCCACCCGATTACAGCGCGACAGATTCCTTCGCCTATGCACGATGTATGCAGGACACAGAAATTGCGACCAATGGCATAAAGACACGAACACAGAGGAACAGATCATGTCAGCTCCTTGGCCAGGCATTTGACGTCAAAGTCGACTTCAACTGCGAGCACGGCTTCCGTTCACACGCTAAGAAGAAGAAAGCCGCTGCTAAGGCGGCTGCAAAGAGTAAGTGGGCTGACAGCGACAACGAGGAGAAAAAGGATGAGGCTCCCGCTGAAGGGGATGATAATAATGGGAGCGGAGGTGGAGGAGACGGGGCTGGAGGTGGGAGCGACCCGCCTGGTGGAGATGATGGCAATGGAGGCGGCGACGATGGTGATGAGTGGAACTTTGGAGGCAGTAAGAAAAGCAAGAAGGGCAAAGGCAAGAAGAATAAAACTGTGAGTGGACAATCAAATCATAGACATGTGTGGACTGGGCTGATTTCGAGCACAGGAAGATGAAGAGGAGCAGGACAAGGCGGCCGAGGAAGACACTCCCGATGCAGCAGATACTGCCGCAGCGCCCGCCGAAGCTGAGCCTGTTGATGGTATTGACAAGTTCCCTGGACTCACGCGGTTCAGACGCTGACAACGCGCACAGATTGGGGCTCATTCGCGACAGTAGGCAAGAAAAAGAAGTCCAAGAAAAGCGCTTTCGCATGGGACGCCGTAGAAGAACCTGAAGCTCCGGTCGAAGTTGTCGCCGATCCACCTCCGCCACCAGCAGCAGAAACGCCGGCCGCGGACGACTGGGGCTCCTTCGCGACAGTCGGTACGAATACCCACACAGACTACTTGATCCAGACTTTGCTGATGTACCGTAGGTAAGAAGAAAGGGAAATCCAAGAAGTCTGCCGCTATTGAGCCTGTGATTGAGCCCGAAGCGCCTCCCGAGCCTGCAGCACCAGCAGAACCAGTGCCTGCAGCTGAGGACGACTGGGCTACCTTTGGCAAAAAGGACAAGACGAAGAAGACTAAAGGCAAGAGCAAGGTACGTTCAATGATCTGTGTTCCCCCATCGAAGTATTGCAGCATCTCGAGCTGTGGCGAATCATGAGCTTCTGACCATTCCTGCACTCCATGCCACGGCCGCTCCGGGCCGCCGGGAACCTCCGCAATCTGACTTGCGGAGACGAGGCTGGAACGTTGCATGCCTATCGATAGCACTCACCCCTGATGTGATCCGGCTGCGCCCAGCTCGTGCACATCCGCTCATGTCGACCATGGAATACTGATCGCATGCGCAGAACGAGCCTGCACCCGAAACGACCGCGACCGACAAGGGCGATATGAAATTCGACGAGATCAACCTCGATGACGACAAGGGAGCACCAAAACTCGACCTCGACTTCGGCCTAGGCAAGAAGGAGACGCCAGCAGAGGAGAAGAGCGCCAATGCTTTTAGCTTCGGGGGATGGGGCGGTGGATGGGGATCGGGGGCTACATGGGGATTCGGCAGTTCATCGGGCAAAGCTGAAGCTGATCCAGTCCCTGAAGAACAACCAAAGATGGACACTGGCTGGGGCTTCACACCCACGTCAAAATCGAAGAGCAAGGATAGCAAGAAGTCGGCGAACGGGTTCGACTTCAGCTTCGACGAACCCGCTGGTGAAAATGCCGACCTCGGAGCCACGACAGTGCCAAATGAAGACAAGGCGGCAGACGAAGATCCTTGGTCGGGTTTCATGAGTGCTAAGGACAAGAAAAAATTGAAGAAAAAGGGCTTGCTGGCGCCGGAAACAACACAAGAGCCTGTCGTAGCTGAACCGCCTCCTGTCGAAGAGCCGGCTAAGGCTGAGGATGATCCGTGGTCGAGCTTCACCTCTGGCAAGAAGGATAAGAAGTCGAAACTCAAGAAGGGAGCGCTGCCAGAGCCCGAACCAGTCGTCGTCGTTCCAGAAATTGAACTGGAGCCTGAGCCACAGCCAGCGGCAGAGAAAGCTGCGGACGAGGATCCATGGGGTGGCAGTACATTCATGAGCGCTAAAGATAAGAAGAAAGCGAAGAAAAAGGGGTTGGTTGTTCCGGAAGCGCCGCCTGCGGCCGTCAAGGAGGACGACGACTTCGGGTGGGCTACGGGCAAAAAGTCCAAAGGCTCCACGTTCGACTGGTCCGAGGAACCCATAGTAGAGGTTCCCCCGTCTCAAGAGGCTGCCACTACTGGAGGTGAAGATTGGTTCGGAGACGCTTGGAGCAGTAGCAAGAAAAGCAAGAAGCAGCTTGCCGCAGTCGTGCCTGAGCCACCGCCGGTCCCTGAGCTTCAACCGGAGGCAGTCGTTGAACCAACAGCAGCAGAGGATGACTGGGCGAATTCCTGGTCTACTGGAACGAAGAAAAAGTCGTCCAAGAAGTCCGACAAGAGTAAGGGTATCGTTGAAGTGGTAGACCCCAGCCCAGGAGCCTCAGTATTGCTTCCAGAGTCAGTACAAGAGAAATCTGCAGAAGATGACCCTTGGGGATCTACCTGGACTACCGGTAAGCTTGAAGTTATTCAGCGGTGCTGCGAGGAATGTGAGCTAATCTGTTTAAAGGCAAAAAGACGAAATCGAAGCTCAAGAAGGGTGCTGCTGCCGAGCCTCCCCCGCCGCCGCCCCCAGCTGCTTTGCCTGCGCCGCCTGGACTGGACGATATCGCTATGGACGATGGAAATGTCGGGGCCGACCTCCTCGACATGAACGAACCGCCTGCCGACGATCCCTGGAGTTTCACGCCCGCGACAAGCAAAAGTAAGAAGAAAAGCGCGAAGGACGCGCCCGCTCCGATTGTTGATGCTCCGCTCTCGAAATCAAAGTCGAAAGACTCGAAAACAAGCTCCAAAACACCTGCGGATGACATCCTTGACATCGTGGAAGAAGCCGAGCTCGAGCCGCCCAAGGAAGACGCAAAGCCTAAGAAGGAAGACAAGGCGTCTTCTGGCTGGGGAATTTGGGGCGCCTCATCCAAGAAGGAGACTCCCAAAGAGAAGAAAGCGCGCGAGAAACGTGAGAAGGAGGAACGCGAGGCTGCTGAAGCTCAGCGGATCGCAGAGGAAGAGGCTGCCGCGGCAGCAGAAGCTCAACGCATTGCAGATGAAGCTGCAGCAGAGGAAGCAAAACGAGTTGCTGAAGAGGAGGCGCAAGCAAAAGCTGCAGAGGCTGCCAAAGCGAAGCCAAAAGCCAAGGAGACCACCAAGGAGCGCAAGGCGCGCGAGAAGCGTGAGAAGGAGGAGCGCGAGGCTGCTGAGGCCGCTGAAGCCCAGCGTATCGCAGATGAAGAGGCTGCAGCTGCTGCTGAAGCTGAAGCGCAACGGATTGCCGAAGAGGAAGCGCTCGCAGCTGCGCTCATCAATGAGCCAGAACCAGCACCTATCGAAGAGCCCCCCAAACCCAAGTCCAAGGTCAAGGAGTCTTCGAAAGAGAAGAAAGCCCGTGAGAAGCGAGAGAAACAGGAGCGCGAGGCTGCTGAAGCAGAAGCCGAAGCTGCGGCTCAGAAATTGGCTGAGCAGGACGCCTTTGCTGCCGCGTTCGGCGACGAAGGAGAAAGCATGCCAGCGGATGAGCCTCCAGCCGAACCAAGTAAGGCAGATGGCTGGAGTTTCTGGGGTACATCGCTCAAATCGTCTAAGAAAGCCACACCCGCTGCCGAGATGAATAAGGATTTATGGGCCAATCAGGACACAGCAGTCGATGAATCCTCGAAGAAGCCAGGTTTCTCTTTGGACGTCGATGACTTTGCATCAGCAATGCCGCCTCCCAAGACAGCAGAAAAGGCGTCTTCAAAGTCGAAAACTGTCAAGGGCAGCAGTATACGCGATCGTATTAGCGCTTTGGGTGCTGAAGCACTTCCCGCCGCCAAGGGATCCTCCAAGTCTAAACGGGACAGCTTCCCAGCCCCACCTGAACCACACTTTGACGAGGAACTCGAGGAACCCATTGTTGAGATTGTTCCAGAACCCGCGCCCGTCAAGAAATCGAAGAAGGGTGACAAGGCGGACAAGAAGTCGAAAGCGCTCAAGGATCCTTCACCACCGCCGCCGCCATCGATCTCACCTGTCCCGGGCGGATTCCCGGTTGATGATTTACTCGACGATATCGTGCCGGAACCTGAGATACCAGCATCGCCGCCCAAAAAATCGAGCAAAGACAAGAAGGCGTCCAGCAAGTCCGCTAAGGCATCGAAGAAGCAAGAGGAGCCTATCATTGTGCCGCCGCCACCCCCAGAGGCTGACTTTGACGAACTGCTGGTCGACGCAACTGCAGAACATCCAACTCCGCCGCCCGAGGAGACACCTAGGGATAGGAAATCATCCAAGAAGGAACGCCCGAAGGTTGTGCGAGACGACAAATCCGCATCGTGGGGCTTCTGGGGCGCCACTCCTGTGAAGAAGAAGCCCTCTGAGCGGCCAGCAGGTCTATCGCGTTCCAAATCAGCACGCAAGACAACCGAAAGAGATCCTCTTGACAAGGAATCCAAGTCATCCGAGTCTGAAAAACCTCAGAAGCAGTCCAAATCTCGACCGAGTACTTCTCGCGGAATGAGTTTCGGGGGTCTCTTCGGCACGCCACAGCCATCGCGTACAAAGTCGACCAGAGTTTCCTCGTCCGCGGCGAAACCCAGCTCGCGCCGTCATTCGACGGCTGTCGAGGACAGTGGTTTAGTCTCGCCGCCTCCAGAAATGTCAGCGAAGGCAGCGAAATTAACTGGGGTCAGTCGAAGTAAATCGACTCGTGAGAAGAAGACGCGCATGATTCCTGATCCGTATCCCATCGACTCAGACGACATGATAATGGTTGACGCGCCCGAGGATTCTGCCAAGGAGATCGACAACCACAGAGAGCGCAAGAAATCGAGTCGGTCGAAGCGGCACCATATGTCTGGCGGCCTAGGCGACAATGATGAGGAGATGGCTGACGCTCAACGAGGCCCCGAGGAAGCGCGCCTCTTCTCGGGAACTGACGACATGGATCGACCTGCTCCGCCTCGACGATCTTCCACCATGAAGAAAGCTGGTCTGATGGGCGGCATCCTCGGCGCGTTTGGTGCTGCTTCGCGTCCAGCCGCAGATCGTCGCCAGAGCAAGTACGACAGCGAAGATGCGGGCGGTTCGCGTCGGAAGCGGGACGCCATGTACGAGGATGACGGGTCGAAGCGGTTGCGGCGAGAGGATAGGAAAGTGCATCGCTCCTCGCGTAAGGCCTCTGAAGGCGAAGGCTTGACAGACGCAGCGCCAGTCACCGACATGGAAGCAGATGACGCCAGAGATGCTCGAAGGCGCGAGCGCCGCGAACGACGCGCAAGGGAAGATGCTGAAGAGGCGGAGAGGACTGCACGTCGTGAAGCGCGCCGGCGCGCAAAGGCGAAGGAAGAAGAGGACCGCCAGCTCCGAGAGGATGAGGAGAGACGTGCCAGGAGGCGCGCTCGCCGTGCAGAAGAGGAGAAATTGGCTCGTGAAGAAGAGCAAGCGCGTGCAGAGAGGCACGGGCGCCGGCGCCAGCGCGCTGCAGAAGCGCCAGTCGGCAAAACCCCACGTCCTGCGACAGATCGACGGCGTTCGTCGTACATGGACGCAGGCGAGGACGAAGAAGCTCGAAGGCTACGGCGCGAGGAACGCCGCATGCGCCGCAGTGTGGATGTTGGTGGAGGTGCATCGGGAAGGGATAAGGACAGACCTCGCACCTCGCGTCGTCCCTCTGAGTACCCCGAAGATCGCAATGGTGAGCCAACCTCTCCCCAGGGTGCTATTCCACCGTCGCTTGCTCACGCGATCAAGACCGGCGGCGATAAGACATCATCCTGGGTCCATTCGGTGAACGACGATCCACCGCCACCTCCACCCATTGAGGGAACAATAATCGACGCACCTGTCCACTTCGCGGCGGACAATGCACCTGACGCTCTCGATGAGAACGAGACCACGGCTCGGGAGTTCCGACATCGACGAGAGAGGCGAAGGGACAGAGACGATGGCTATGGGTATGGGCAAGACGACGACTACCAGCGCAGACGCCACGATAGAAGTGAAGGAATCAAAAGCAGCAGTGGTGAAGGCTCTTCCGGTCGGAGGAGAAGTCACGCCCCAGCATATGGAGACATGTACGGAGGCGGCATGAGAACATTTGATGGCAGGCCATCGATGCCGCAGAGGAGTGATAGCAAGAGAGGGAGTTGGTTCAAAAAGATCGCAGGACTGTGATGACCCTGTGTGGCGAGGGAGATCTATCTCGGCCATTTGATGCTGCATGTGAGACGGCGTTTTACGATTTTGCATTAATTTTCGGCTATGATACCCTTCTGCATTTCGCTAGGTTGTACCATTGCATGAACTGGCTTCTGCAAGTATATATCAGCCTTCTACATGGTTGTATGATGATGAAAGTTAGACTTTATGCGACTTGACAGTATCTCCAGTACAGTGGCCATTCGGTATATCGCTCTGCACACGCTCTTCCATCGTACAGTCGCTGCAAGGGTTGAGCAACCTTACGGTTTTGCTAGCCGCGAGTTTTGGCGGCTGTGACAAGCACAATTAATATCACTTTCTAGTAAAGACGTTAGGCGATATCCTGTGAAGAAAATGTACACAGAAGCATCAGGACATCAATAGCGATTTACATTACATTCTCATCCCGAGGGAGGAATATCTACCTTGTGCTTGCGTAACACTAGTGAGCCACCTCCGATTACAATGATGGCAATCGCTAACACTCCATTGAAGATAGCCATGAGAAAGAATGGCGCTCCAGTGTGCCACGAGTCGAATAACGCGCCGCCAGCTTTTGTCAATATGAGAATGCCAGCACCTCCCGCGAAGCTGTACATGCCCGCAATACTTCCAGACAGCCTCGATCTGTCAATACTTTGTGTAGGGGCGCGCGACGCCCTTCGGAGCAAGGGAGCTCCTTCCTCTTCTGATTGTTGCTCTCCATGCTGAGGTGCAGCTGCAACTGATGTATTGCGAGTGACCGCGGCTTGGTTCACACCTCTCCCAAGCAGAGCAAGAGAGCAGACGATTGCTCCGATCTGGCTGATGCCAACCAAAATGACCGAGAGAAATGCCCATTGGCCGCCGTCGCCGTGAAACGCATCTGGGTTTCTCAGAAGGCCGAAACTCACATAACCCACCACGCCAACCACTGAAGCAACGAGTAACGGCCACTCTGACCGACTCTTGGCCGCGCGTCCACCAATCCAGCCAAAGAGTGGTGCACAAATCAGAGCTGCCAGTTCCCCAATTCCAGTGAGTGCCGCAGCAAGCTTGTAGGCGCGCTGACAATTTTTCTTGATGTCTGTCAGGTTGTCAGGGTTGGAGATACACAACCCGCTACGCACGAAATATGCATTCACAAATAGCGGGACGAATAGGCTGATACCAACTGACGAAGCCCTTGCCACGAAGCCCCCAAGGTAGCCGAGGCCAATGGCCGGATCTGTGAAACCAAGCTTCAATGACTCTTTAGCCAGTGAGAAATACGATGGCGCTGGCGACAATATGATATGCGGATTGCCATCCACGCCTACAGTTGTTGTCTCATCGTAGGGAGGTTGCAAGAGGGCCGCCATGTTCTTCTTCTCTTCGCCAGGCAAGTTCCGAAGACCCACAAAAATGAATACGGCCACACACAGAGCCACCAGCGCAACGATGTAGAAACTGACTTGCACGCTTTCGGCTTGACCAAAACCTTCGTTCTGGAGGTGAGCCGGCAGAGGTAGAAAGATGGCCAGGGCTACCAATGCACCAGCTCCTGTGAAGAACCCTACGAGGCCCGCGAGTTGCGAAGTGCCAGCGGAGCTCGCAGCACTCTCGTCATCTTCAGCATGATGCCCACGAATGTTCTTGTTAGGTTCAACCCGCTGCTGACCATGCGACGCAAAGCTCGCTGGTGTTATCGTGAGCTCACTGTTTATGCTGGGGGAAGCCGCATGGCCCACACTGCCGTTGCGGACGCGCTCTTCTTCTTGCACACTAGCCAGATGGTTGTTGGGTATGATCGTCTCTTGGTCCTCTGCTTCCGCTCTTCGTCGATCGGCAATCATGGTCGGCAAGACAGCAGTGACCATAGTGCTGCAAGCAGCTCCGCCGAAACTAAACCCCAGCCTGCCCAGCAGAAGCTCGGGGTATACATTGGTGCTCTGCACAAGGCAGACCAACGAAAACGCCACAATACAATATCCGATCACTGCCACATTCCGCACGCCGATGCGATCGCTTAAGAGGCCCCATGCCGGACATGCGACCAGTGCGAGTAACTCGTCTGCGAAGCCGAGCGTACCCACGGCATCCCCCACGCGCTCTTTCTGCCCGATGACTTCGGTGACAACGAAGGAGATACTGCTGTTGAGGAAGACGAGAAACGAGATGCTGAACAGCGCGATGCCGAGCAGGTACGTCGTGGCCTGGAGTCGTGTAGCGGTGAGAGTGGGAAAGAAGCGCGCCATGGCGAGTGATATGGCCTCGAGTCGCCTTCGGGATCGTTGTGATCGGCTTGGACAGTGGTAGGATGTGCTATCGCCTGGGCTTTGCCCTTCTCATGTGTGACTCGCCATACGTGCGATGGTCCAGGCAGCTCTTTCAGCAAACCACAGCTCGACGTAGATGGTGTTGGCTGGGAAGTGGCTAGCGCGTCATTCGAAGCTTCCTGTAGTCAGCCAAGCAAGCACCGACCAGCGCTGTCTCGTGACATGGCGTTCTCACCCCACCGCCCAGCATTGGATTCCTCAGCATTGCTCTCGATATATCCTATAAGCATACAGACTATTGGGGGTGAATGAGTCAACATTGGCACCCAGCATGCTATATAGCAGCATTGCGTCGCTTTGTCATGATCTCACTTTCGAGGAGAACATTGCCCACCAGCGAGACCTAGAGTACATCGATCATGGCGGAGAAAGCACCAGTCACTGATTATCAGCAGAGGGTGTATGCACTGCTTCGGCAGATACCATCTGGGCGAGTGTCGACATATGCTGCACTCTCAAAAGTTCTAAGCTCGAGTCCTCGGGCCGTTGGTGGTGCGCTCCGAAGGAATCCATTTGCACCCGAGGTGCCCTGCCATCGTGTGATCAGTGCGAATGGTGTACGTCTACAGCGGTTGTTCTGAAACCTTTGAGCTAACGGGCATTGCAGTATATTGGCGGCTTCCTGGGAGAGTGGCACGAAGCTCCTAGTGGCATCAACCAAGCAAAGAAACTGGAACTGCTCAAGCAGGAGGGCGTTCTGTTCACTGAGAAGGGCATGCTAGTCGAGCAATCACGATTTTGGGACGACTTTACCCTTTGATGAAAAAGTGCGGTGTAGATCCGCCTGGGTCATTGCGCGCAATGCAGATCGGGGCGAGGCCGAAGCAGTGAGGGAAAGAGCTGGGCGACTACCGTACGAACCTGCAGAATCGATCTCGACTTCGTTGTGTTCTCGATTGGCTGAGGCTAGAACATGACAGGCAGAGGCAGGCTTGCTCGCTGCGGAGCGCCTCCGACTGTTGCTGCCTTGTCACACCAAAGAAGGGTACTGTATGCAGTTTGGTGACATTTGTTTGTGGCCGACCCCTTTGCTTTCGCGCATCCCTCACAATTTGAAGCCGGCTGCGAGCTTTGCAGGCCGAGACCGCACATTGAGGAGATGGGGCTTGGACTTAGCTCGGGTGTCCGGCGGACCACTGGCACTCTCAGCTCATCACAGCCACATGTCAACGCCAGTTTTGGTCTCGATTTGTAGTGACAGCCTAGGGCTGTGGACTGGCCATTTGTGGAGGTTTTCTGCAGTTGAAGATCCTAAAAAGCTTAGACGCAAACAATATAATTGAGTTGCAATTAAGTCGCACGTAGGATCCTGGTCCGTCAACGGGCAAGTTAATAGCACTATCACACGGTGTTGACCATCTCATGTGGTATCTGCTCGGTGGAGGTGGCCTTTTCAGCCAGATGCAGCACAAACAAGTGCTGCACGGCATGGGCGTAGCCTACGGAGGCTCAACACTCAAGAAGTGCGAGCTGAGAGCTTCGTAAGCACCACGGCCAGTTGTGATTGAGCAAGTTGTTGAATAGAAGACGTTTTGGCGGTTACTGCACATTCAGCCAAAGCTGGCCTAGATCGTTCGAAAGATCTCCGACAGTGTCCTGAGTGCTGAGCTTGAAGCCTCAAGCTTCGGTCCGTTCCATGGTTGGTGGCTATTCCAAGACTCCGAGCTTGCTAATTATTGGAGGCCAACCTGCATCTGTCAGCCTGAACGATGCGTGTGAACTATGATCACACGGCCAATTGCAGGAACCAAACAGGCCGACTGCATTAGGTCGGAGCCTTGGGCTTGCCAGAATTCTCAGCGCATTATTCCTGCTGGCAGGAGCAGTGTCTCATGCTGCCGCCTGTTCAGCGTGTTTCACGCTGCTGAAACCGTGGTGCTCTGCCGGCCAGACCAGACGGCCATGTGAGTTCATGCTGCAGTGGGACCGAGGGCTCTAACAACCAGAAAGTTCCGCATAGATTGCACGGGCAGGAGGAAGCTTCACGGCGCCAGCCTGAACTCCGGCCCAACTGTGCAGGCGGCGCTGTTGGCAGTGGTATTGACGGTCGTGGTGTGGCGGCGTGGTGCGCTAGGAAACAGGTTGCCTGGCATCGATCTAGGCACGTTCGGCAGTGCGCAGATGTGGCTCAGGCTCGCCAGCTTGGATGCACCGTCGCGCTGGTCGCCGGCCTCACCTCCGCGCATCACAGATCCAACCACGAGCGTGCAGAGGGCGCGCGAAACTTGGGTGTGCTGCAGCAGCGAGCATCATTGCGCGACGCGATGCGATGCGCCATCGATGCGCCGGCGGGCATCGAAGCTAAATCGAGGGTCCGACCAGGGCGATCGGGCGATGGAGCGTGCAGAATGTCACGCCGGTTGCTGGACGGGCTAGGCGAATCTTTGATTCTGCTGGCCATCTGTGCGACACGCTCGCTCGCGGCAACCCACGCTTGTGACCGTGTCTGCCCAGCTGCACGCCCGCCCGCGATTGGTGTCTTGCGCCCGCGCCAGAAACCATCTGCGATGACTGGGAAGATGATCCCCGATATGCTTCCGCGCAGCGCCCTCCATATAGCCCACGCAGTCGCTGCCGGCACCATGGAGCGCCTTTGCGATCGCAGTCCCTGGTGCCCATCAGCCCTTCATTCCAGCGTCTCGACGACCTCCGGCTCCACCAGACACGAGTACATGGCGCGTACGTGATGCCCATGCTGGACACTCTCAACTCCGGTTTTGACTACTTCACCATCCTCCCAGGTCGATTGGCAAACGAGACACCACTTTGCTCGCCGTTGGCCATACCAGACGGCCTCACAACTCCCCCGGCAGAACATCCCCTACTGGCTTTTAGGCCCCCGACCCATCCACCACTACTCTCGCCCAACATGGCCTCCAACTTCATGTCTGTCCAAACCACGGCCGCGCACGCACAATTACCTGCTCGGCCACGTCCTGTTCCCATGCAGCAGGACGTTCTCTGGACCAGCAGCAATGACTCCAGCAGCTCCAGCGACAGCAGCTCAGAGAGCACCTCACAGATTCCCGTGACAGCCCGTTGCTCAAGATGCCAGCGCACACCGAGCGTGGACATTCACACAGGCAAGAGCAACATGATTTCCTACGGACTCAATCTCTGGTACTGCAATCGATGCGCTGCTCTGGTCGGCTTCAAGCGCTGAGCAAAGAAACGGAACGCCAGACGATCGACACAGACTTCTGGTGATTGATCACTACCTCCCACAACGCCATATAAGATGGACAGAACTACCTCCACCAGCATCAACAACAGCGGACTGTGTTTACAAGAAGCCTCCCATCTACAAACAAATCATACTCGGAATAGGCACGAGAGTATCAGTACCGCCAAGACGAACATGTAATCCATGTCGACTGAGCTCAAACCGAGATGATGCAATGAAGTGGAGATCATAGCCTTGCGGAGCCGAGATTTGCCTGACGGTGTGCAACCCACGGTGGTACAAAATTCGAATGCGACCCTCCAGGCGCGTAGGCGACGCTTTTCTGACGACAGAAATGATAAGACGGGAAACAGAGACGACGAAGATGTGTACATTATTATGATGTGACGAGCAAAACGAGACATGGTTTCATGTGTGTATATTACGTTTTCACAACAATCACATACTGCGACGCTCTCCTCACTGCCAGTGCTCACTGAGCTGAGGCAATTTGGCCCTTCAGCGTGAATGTTGTTGCTTTCTTGCATTTATGTGTCCGAGGAGGATTGGGAAGTGGGGTAAACATTGAACCTCCAATTTATCTTTCCATCAATGCCCAAAATTGGCTGAATGCTTTCGAACCCAGTGATGTACCTCGGATAAAGTGGACGACAGTTTCACATCACACAAATGTCTTCCAAGCGTCTGTTCAACGAAATGAAGCTCGTACAGTAGTCTCAAGAATGTCTACCAACCACAAGACAGTTTCTGCCGGACGTAGCGCTACACGCCAAGCCGCCTGAAAGAGTCTATTGCCGGAACAAGGTTGCCGCAACATCTGTATCGAAACGAGCTATCGTCGATGGGGATCCCGAACTCAAAATCCACTCCTCATGTCGCCGCCAAGCTGGCACTGTATTCCAGATCTCTTTCTAGCTGTACGATCTCGAACAGCTTATTACAGAGTCAGTTCGACGTTGTCTTGTCCTCATTCCGATAGCGTGGAGTTGCATGCTTGCATGGCCCCCCAAGGACTCGTCGCGCATGTCCGCATGATCGTAGTTTGGTGTAAACACCTGCTACGCGGGCGCGCATCCCAAACTATGTCACCTTGGAAGCGAGGCAGCGTGAAGTCCGCGTCCATCTCCGGTGGTATCGTGGCTTGCTTTGGCTACTGGTCGGGTTTTAAGGTTATCGAGTTGCAAATCCTGCTGGCGTCCAGTGGCTGAGATGGAGCATGGATCTGAACAAGTCCAAGGAGAGAACGACCTCTGTAGCTGCCACATCGAAGTTTGGCAAGCACTGAGGTTCCCAGCAGCGAGCAGTCGCTGGCTGGACAATAGTCCATGACTTCAACAAAATCATTATCAGAATGAGTATTGACTGGCCATCCGAAGGTGGAATCATCAATGTTGTGTGCATCGCCCTCGACTTGCACACCGCGGCACGGCACCAATGACATATTGCAACATTGTTGCTGTGAGTGCAAATACAACCGTAGTGTGAACGGCGATCTCTGTGAAGAACATGGCGAAGGCTGCTCCGGGCCACTCAGCGGCTGAGGATCAGAGGCAACCGTCGGGCCTCAGGCCGCCACAGCCGCGTAACCATTTGCGCGGGATCATGATGGTGTGCTAGTGCACGAAATGACTAAGGAGAGTGACTGATTCCAACTGCGGAGAGTGACGACCCCACACTTTGAAGGCACTTTGACGGCGTTTTGGCGACACTCTTGAATGTACTTCGGACAAGCGAGGCGAGCTTGCGAGCGAAGTGAGTACTCGGAGCTGCGAGCCTGCGAGCAATAGCGACGACGTACGATACCCGAGCGCGTAAGGCATAGGCCCCTTAAAAGGATAGCATTATTTCTATTAGGCAACGAACGAGCTCGAGCCGGTCTGCGAGGGCGAGAGAGGCGGCAGTGCACCTCGAAAGGAAGTGCTTTCTCAGCTTTCATTAAGAATTGATGCGAATTCATTCTAGTCACTCTCCGCAGTTGGAATCAGTCACTCTCCTTAGTCATTTCGGCTAGTGCATCGTGGCATCGAACTCTCCATCAGCCGCATCGACACAGGTTGCAGGCAACGGAACGGTCGGCAGAACTTGCAGTAGTGTGGTGTGTGCAGAACGACGTCTTCGCTTCGAAAACAACGTCTGTGACATGGATTGGAGCGCAGGCGCAGCGCAGCGCACGTGAGCGGGCCGTTCCTGCTGGAAAACTGCAAAGTCTCAAAATTTTTGGAGAGCTTAGCAAATCGCAGTGAGGTACGACCATGGATGAGTACAAAACGTCAATTGCCAACGTCGATACGGCACTCAATAGGCTGAAGCATACGTTGGCATCCTTCGAGCTGTCTGCCTCTTTGGCTCAAAAGCCGAGCACTCCACGAACTGAAAGCATTCCTGCACACAATCGCGAGAGCGACCAGCCCACTGACGGCAAAATACAATGCTCGATCTCTTCAAATGCTGCGTCATCTTGTCCGGAGTCGATGCTCACTTTGCGAGCATCTCGCCAGTATCCGGAGGTGTGTTCCTGACTTCCACAAGCCACGACCGGTTGACGTCGAGGTAAGCTGATGCGCCCTCCAGAAACATGTCAAAGGCAGCGCCAGGCTGGCCGAGCTAGAAAAGAGCTTCCAATATGTTGCCGAAAATCCCTACTCGATACCCGCGCATGTTCTGATAGCTAGCGAATATCTTGGTCTTGGCTATCCGGATCTAGCTTCCGGCGCTGCGTACAAGGCACTTTTGCTTTCCGATGCGCTCGAAAACGATGCCGAAGAATATCACGATGAGGCTTGTGAAGCTCTGAAGACGATTATTCAGGGGCAGCCACTTGAGGAACGTATCAAAATCATTCGACAAGCAATGGATGCCGGCATTCAGAACGGCGGTGTGTCCCCTGAGCTGGATCCCGCGCTTGACATTGAGATCACACTCTGGTTGAAAGTGCACTATTTATTGATCATGTGAGTCTTTTGAATATGGACGAGACTTGATAATCATTCTGACAACCTCTAGCTATCGCATCTTAACGCGCAGCCTCTTGCTTTGTTCATGTTACCGGACTGCCTATTCATATGCACAGCAAGGGCTCTCCCTCTATTCGGACGATGAAGAGCTCAGCGATCTTCGCCAAAAGATACGCAGTGAGGTCACAAGACTTCATGGCGCTCAGCTTGAGGACTCTCCAAACGAATGGCCCGACCATGGCCTTGTGCGTCGAGAACTTTACCCCTGGAACGATCGAGAGCCTGACCGCATTGCCGACCTTGACCAAATCAACATGCTTATGAACCATGTGTCCGACAAACTTGAAGTTCGTGCAGTAGAATTGCCAGCGCTGACCGGCGATACCGATGGGACCGTGACGCAGCTCGGTGTCTTTGCGAAAGTTGACATCCAGCCAGGCGAAATCGTCTTGAACGAGACATCCCTCCTGACAGCGAACAACAAACTGCAAGATGCGCTCTGCGACGCTTGCAGTGCAGACCTCCCTGAAGTGGGCAGCGCTGACTGGGAAAAAGCGGTCGTCTGCGATGATTGTGAAGTCGTTTTCTGCAGCGATTGGTGTTTCGAAAATGCCAGAGACATGTATCATCCTGCCCTGTGCGGCCAGGACGTGGAAGCTATCGCAAAGGACGTGCCGCCGGCTCAAGCCGCAGATTCGCTATACTCGCTGCTCTTGCTGCGAGCACTGGCCATGGCGGAAACACAAGAGGTACACCCACTGGATTTACCAGATGTGCGATACATTTGGGGCGACTTCACACCAACACCGGATGTTGATGCACCTGCATACCAAGACCTGGACTCTCCTGCCTCTTGCCTGGTACCACGCACTTTACCATTCAGCTTCGAGAACAACGTACGTCTACCATTTCACATGCTCGAGAAGATGGACGTGGACATATTCGCCAACACTCAGAACGACGTTTGGGTCTTCAACACGTTGTACGCCAAGTTCCGCGGCACAGCGTCTGCACGCCTTTCAGGTCTCGGCGGTCGCGCGATTCGAGGCCCTGAAGTCTCCGCCGTGCACCCCATGTGGTGTCTCGCCAATCACAGCTGCGACCCAAACGTCAGCTGGGAGTGGGGAGGTGCGATGAAATTTTGGGCAAAAGACACTCGAGCGGCCTGGGTGGGCAAAGCCGGAACTCAGACAGTGATGTCCCAAGCTGGCATCAAGAAGGATGAAGAAATCATGAATCACTACTGCGACACCGATCTTCCGGTCAAGGAGAGACGGGAATGGGCGCGCGGTGCGCTCGGAGGCGACTGTCTGTGCCCACGTTGCATATACGAGGCAGAGGCGACAACGAGCAAGTAACAGCTTCGCCACACGGAGCTACTTTTATCTCTATTGTTTGGTCTTTTCCTTCTCACATCACAGGTAAGTCCTTCCCACTGCACTGACCACGGAACGAAATTGTCACCGTTCGACCTGCTGCCTTTTCCCATGCACTGGTCTGAACATTGAATCTTTCAACGTTCCAAGAAGAACACGATGTGTTTAATTGACTTTCCCTTTCGATTCCATGAAGGTGACAAGTCTCATTCCACACCGACAAACAAGCATAGATCATGGTGGTTGGAGCGCGGGCTCGCTAGCCATCCTGCCGGACACCGACTTTGCTCTTGCATATGCTACATACTGTATCTTTGAATGCTGTGAAGGCCCCTGGCGCCACTGACTCGCTATGCTTCAATCTCCCGAGAATGCTGCTCCACCTGATTTGCGATTTCCTCATTGGCACGATGTAAGTCATCGCTGTCGCGGGCAGTGGTCCCAGATAATCGCGGCTCATCATCACCACTTCCGGCGTTCTCAGCATCGAGTTGGGCCTTGTTCGCCTCTCTCCGTAGCTGAGCTTCGGATTTGGAATCAGAGTCTGCCCTGACACCTGCGGGTATCAGAGGCGGGCCATCTTCGTCACTATCGAGTTGAAGTAGGTAAGTCTCCCAGAGTTCGATGAGCTAATTCCTCGTTAGTGAATGAATGGTACACATGGTGTCAAACATCGTCTTACCTCCTTCTGTGCTTCAATGGCGCTCTCCAGGAATGTCTCGACTCCGCTTTTGAAGTCTTCCACCTTCTCCCGCTCGAAGCGGTCGAGTTCAGCTCGCATCAAGCGACCCATGTCTTCGAACAGCAGTCGAGTGGCATGCACTCGTCGCTCCTGGTCTGCAACATCTGCTTGCATCTGGCCCAATCGATCTTGTTGCGTTCGGCCAGCCCGAAGCAGTTTGTCTTGCTGCTTTTTGATATCAGCCAACTTCGCCTCTGCCGAATGCCATGAGTGGAAGGCTTTTTGGCGTTGCTCGAAAGCTTTCTTCACTGAACCGATCAGGCGAATGTATTCGTCAATGACGATCCCCAGTGTGAGCACATCCTGCATTGCTTGACGCTGGTAGAGCTCCTGTATGCGAAGTTGCAAATCACCGAGGGCATCCAGAGGTCCGCTCAAGCTGGGTGATAGCTCGACAGCTGCCAGATTATGCAACGACAGACTGAAGTCCGCACATGCTTCGGCGAGACCTTTGCGTTGAGCCACAACCGTGTCGGTGCTTTTTTGAAGCGCTTTGAGCTGGTTCTCCAAAGCATCGAGATATACACGGCGATCATGAAACCAATCATCATGCTCGATGAATTTGCCCCCCGAGCTGCCTCCCAGACCAATGCTTGACATAATGCCTTTGGACTCAGTGCCGCCTAGGAGAGGGTCCTTTCCGGAGTGTTTGATCGCCACGCTGAATTGCTCTGATTCGAGGAACGTCTTGAGATCACCATCCATTTGCAGTATAGGGTGGGAAGCGATCTTGTTGATCATCCGCTCCAACGCCTGCCTTCTTGACTCGATGAAGTTTTGATCAAAACGTCCCATAGCTTGCTTCTCAGGTGGAGGCGGAACCACAACTCCGGGATTATTATCGTGCAATCGTTCGTACAGCCATAGGAAATCGCGGTATCGTCTCGTCACAGTAAACGTTGGATTCATATAAGCCTTGGAAGTGGTTTTTGTGATGACATTGTATGCCGTGTGGCTGCCAGTTGCTCCTCCTACATTGTGCGGGTCGCCTACGACAATGTGGAACGTCGGCTTTGCTGCTTGCTCAACAGGTTGTGATGGCTGGGCAGGTCTGTGTCGGCCGCCAAACTGCGGAGGCTCCACTGGAGGAGGGATGCGAGGTCCGCCGTTCAGCGAGCTTCCATCATCGTCGAAATCTGCACCGCGGCTGGACGCAGCCGACGCCGCAGTCGAAGGGCGAGAGCCAGCAGCATTCCGTGTTCTCGAGGCCAACTCTTTCACAGGAGGCGTAGGCGCCACGGGCTCATCGACCGGCTCCATGCCTAGTGGACCCAGTGGCCCCATGGAGTCGTCGAGGGTCTCGAGCGTTGTGGACTGCGTGAGGGTGGCATGGCCGCGACCTCTTCGGGTTTTCGTTGGAGCTGGTTTAACGCCGGCGGCGATGTTCGGTGTGGATTTGGAGAGCCCGGCGGGCGAAGCAGGCTCTGCTGCTGTAGAGAGTCAGACAGCGTATCATGCCATGTTGTGTTGACTTCTGACGTACCAGGCGGCGACGAGGGTGTCTCTTCAGCCTGTTTGGCGAGATTGTGGTTCGAGGGCGAGCGCGAGGGCACGTCTGTGGGCGCAATCAGCACATGAGAGCGATTGAGCGGGTGTAACATGGCGCATGGCACTGACCGTCCCAAGGAGAAGCGCCGTCATCCATTGTCGCCCATGGATCTTCGACGAGAAGAGTGTTGCTGGAGTGGTCCATGGCGGCGGCCTAGCTTCGTATGCGACTGCGGTTGGTCCCGCACGTGCATGCACGTACGTCGTCGTCGTCCTCCGTCCACCCTAGACGCTCGAATCATCCGCGATCGTGTATTGGTGCCGGCCGCGCAGACAGAAGCATGCACTGCAAGCGCCGCACACACAAGCAACGGGACATGAGATGAGGTCGAAGGTTGACGCACGAGCCTCTGCTCTTTGCCCGTCAGCCTCGCAATGGCGCGCATGGATGCCCATGTGTGGACGAGGGTTCAGTCTGTCTGACCGCCGCCTGTCTGCTCTGCCATCTTGACACTTCTACTGCGCTGGACAGGAGGGCACATCGAACATGTCCATGCCGCGAGCTCATATGCGTAAGACGGCGTGAGGCATAGCCGGACTACGTCCTCACTGGAGAGCCTCGTTGCGCTACCTCTATGGCCAGGTCAAGGTCAAGTCATCAACGGCGTTGTTTTTGGCAGCTATATGGTGGAATAGTCCTGGTGGAATAGTCCTCGTGGAATACCGCTGCCACTGCAATTCCGCATCATATTTCTGCCCAGCACCACTGTGGTCTGTACATATGTTGTTTCAACGTAGCATTGCCAGGTCTGGCTCTTGGCACTTTAGTCCGACGTCTGCGAGCCAGAGTTGCGCAAACGGCTTTACCCGAGCTCTGGCGAGCCGGAGCACAGCTTCTGCTTCAACCACTTCCATATCCCACCTCCACCCCATTGACCACACTGCCCGTCATGAACTCGCTGCGAATTGCCCGGGGCGCCCTCAAGGCTGCCAAACCTGCCTTCCGCGCCGCTCCAGCCCTCCGCCGTGGCTACGCCGACGTGGCATCCGACAAGATCCAATTGACCTTGGCCCTCCCTCACCAGGTACGTGATCGGTGCGACGACCTTGCGATGCATCCGTCTCGGGCATCCTCAACGGCGCATCTTCATCCGCGCGGAACAGGCGAGCTAACGCGTACGCAGGCCATCTACAAGTCCCAGGATGTGTACGTGCTTCACCACTAATCCACCGCCGACCACGACCTCGAAAGCGACCCGAACACTGACACGGAGCAACAGCGTGCAAGTGAACATTCCAGCCGAGTCTGGAGAGATGGGTGTCCTCGCCAACCACGTTCCTTCCATTGAGCAGCTCAAGCCAGGTCTCGTGGAGGTCATTGAGGAGCAGGGTGGAAGCAAGCAATTCTTCTGTATGTGGAGCCCGGAATACATCTGATGATGAGATCTAGCGGATAGCATGAGAGCACAAGGGCTGTGGGAAAATTGGACAACCATTGGCTAATGTGCCTTGTGAACAGTGTCGGGCGGTTTCGCAACCGTGCAGCCAAACTCCGTCTTGAGCATCAACGCCGTTGAGGGTTACCCGCTCGAGGATTTTAGCGCAGAGGTACGTTCGTCGTATAAGGCACATGTGAGGACACTGCTGACATTGTGCAGGCCGTAAGGAACCAGATTGCCGAGGCACAAAAGATTGCCAGCGGCGGCGGTAGCGAACAAGATGTCGCAGAGGCAAAGATTGAGCTCGAGGTAGGTCGCATGCAAAGATTGCACATCTACAGCATAACCCACTGACCATCGGATAGGTTCTGGAGACTCTTCAAGCCCAGCTGAAGTAGATTCCCTTGTACATACTGTATACCATTAAATCACTGCCTTAGATCGCCAAGAACGCAGCACGACAGGAACGACTTCTCGACGGCGCAGCGACGCTTGCTCTTACTTCTCCTGGCTTCGGCAGCACCGATGCCTGCAAGCCGAATCGTTCTGCCCTTTCCTTCCATCCTGCGACTGTGACAAACACCTGCACCTCCATTCTCGTTTCATTCGCAACCACTGATACATATCTGGACTGACTATCGCTCACAGAAGCCGTCTTCTCGCATTCATGTAGATGCAAGTAAATGCCAGCCTGGTCCACCGTCAAGGCAAGCGGCGAGACCGCTTCTGGCACTCCTGTTGACAACAGACTACATATTCGTGATGAATGGAAGGATGAAGAAGGTAATGCCAGTCACTTACTGCAATTCTAGAGGCTAACAGTGGAACGCAGCGCGACAAGCTGCTCCGCCGCCTTCGCTCGCGCCCAACTTTCGCAAAACTTCGGGGCAACGACGATGCCGAAGTGCGCAGTGTAGAGAGCACCAGCACGAGAGTCAGTCGTGCCCTGAGCAAGAGAAAGTCTGTTGCCGACTCCTTGAGAGTATATCCTGGGTCTCCGCCTCTTCGATCTGTTCGCAGCGACGAGGAAGCAGACACGGGACCAGAAGCGGAGCCGCAAACAACGACAGAACTCGGGCCCGCTGCAGATACTGCGGAAGTGACGAGGATACCTTCCAATATGACCCTAGATACTTCGCACACAGTCGATACCCTACACGATTCACCCCCTGGAAGTATTTTAACAAAGACGAGGCTAAAGGCGCGGCATCTCTTCCCGAAGAGTCATGGTCGTTGGCACGAGGACATTTCTTCGCCGGAGAGGAACTCAGCCAGTCCACCGCCCGAGGACAGCTCGCATTACCCAGCAAGCGTGAGATCCAGCGCGACGAGCATACTATCCAAAAGCAAGCGCGTACCAGCACGCGTGAAGTCAAAGTTGAACCGCAGCTTGACGGTGGTGCGGACACAACTCCGTCGGAAGCGTGGAATCAAGCAAGCGGTGCCAGATCCCATGTTGTGAACGTGGCGGATCGTGTACGAGCATTCGAGTCGAAGGCGACAGGTCCATTCTCAGTCACGACCACACGCAAAGATGGCAAGACGCGGGCCGACACGACAAGCACGCGAGATGATACTGAACAGCCCGTTCCCTTCGTCTTTCCTTTGCACGTCAGACGCTTTACCAGAAGGACAGGTAATGGAAGGTTTCTACGACCGCAGACGCCGCTCTACAGATCATGTCCGGACGATGACACAGAGATACATGCGCCGCTTCCTCAGAGGACGATACCGATAGTGAGGTCGCCCATTGAGCGGAATGTTGCGCCTGCAGGAACTTTCCCAGACGAAGGTCTGGAGCGCGAGCTCGATCGACGAAGTGCGGACGGCCTCGCTGCGCCTCATTCATTGTCGGGGGATGATGCCATGGCGAAGGCCGCAGATCCGGCCAAGACACCACTGGCACTTCCCCAATACCAAGTGAACCCCCAAGGATGGCCTATGCAGGCTCCTCAGGCCATCACCACGCGGGTAGGCCCAGTGTCTCATTTGCATGGTCGTCGCAACTCGTGCTTTCGGCATGGCAGGAAAATGACCACATTCAAAGGCACTCGAGATCTCTACGATCAAGGCGGCAGAGGTCAATATGTTGCGGCAGGTTTTGATGAACCACGGAATGTAGATGCTACCAGTCCCTATTTGGTGCACAACTTGACGAGATACTCGAGAGCCCTCGACAGAGATGATGCGTGCCCTGACTGCGTGGCTGAACTGAGGTTGGTCACTGTCAACTGTTTCCAGAAGCTAAGCATATGCCTGCTAACACGAACTCAGCATTCGAAGACGCGAGCCAGAGGCTGAGAACCCCTCATGCGCCGAGATGCCAATTGCTTCGAATCTGCTCCAAGACCGTTCCACCTTCGAGGACAATATTGAGCAAAAGGGTACCGACTCGGCTGGCATATTGCGTAGCTTGCATAACACAAACGGAGCTGCGATGATACCTTCACTGGGCCGAAAGTCGCGTCAAGATGAAGACGACACAGACTGCACTTCGCTCGACACACCAAAGGGCTCGCAAATGATTACAGCCGACGAAGACCATCACAGCAGTTCTCCAAATCTCAGCGAGCATGCCGCAGCCACGGACAGCAATGGAGATGACAGACTGAGAGATGAGGACAAGATGGTATTGACGTCAGATCTTGGTGAGGGCTTGGATGCTGTGATCCTAGAAAGAGGAGGACGACTTGAGCGAGTGATCATGAATCTCAGAAAGAATGCACCTACAGTGGCAGCCCTGCTACGACTGTCTCGCGAATTGATTCAGGTGGCGGATGCCTTGGAAGTAGCTGCTTCGCAGGGGGCAGATTCGACCGATGGTGCCCACTCGAGCCCAGGCGAGCCAACATTCTGCCCTGCCCAAACAGTAAGAGCTGACTTGGATACAACGCCTCCTCGCATTATCGACAATACAATCACGCGCCAAAGCACCATTCCATCCACTATCGCTGATTGTGACTTTGCACACTGCCAAGCCGTTCCAAGTCAGGACTTATTCAAGCCCTTTCCGAGGCGAGCATCGACCAAGGCACCTTTACCTTCGGCTGGTGCACGCATTGTGAATCGGCAAAGCATCGAAGCTGACTACAAGGCACTGCGCAAGCACTTCGGACGTGGGAGCAGCTATGACGAGGCCGAATTCGCCGAATTGGGCGCAGAAGACCGTCTACAGTTGCGCGCCGCTCGCACCTTTCAGACAACACCTCTAGGTCACAACATCGATCCGAGACTCCTCAACATGACTTCCGTATCCTCTTCTCCCGACGTCTTCTTTGACAACGTAGCGTCCTTCGATGTTCCAAACATCTCCGTCACAGACAACGGCAACTACGAATATGATCCGATTCCACTACCATCGCACATCCTCAAAGCACGGGACATGATGCATCTACCACTTTCTTGGAGGACAACTGGTACTCGATCACCTCCACTATTTTCCCAGTCGACTTGTGTATCTCCCAGCGCTTCTGCGACCAGTTCTGCCAAGCACAGCCCAACCAGAGGCATCGATTCTACAGTTGCGGACCCCCCACGAGTGCACACCTGGAAGGAGCTGACAGATGCGACCGCTCCTTCGCCTCCAACAGCACGGAGTGGGCAGACATCGTCTCAGGATCGCCGCGTTCATTCCGAAGACCAGAGTTTGCGTCACGCAAATAGGATTGGCAGGAATCAAGCCGTGCATGAAGCTGCGGCGTTGGAGCGACAGACGAGAAGGCGGAGGTATACGAAATCACAAGTGAGGGCATTGGGCGAGTAAATCACCGCTGTGACCTGTGCGATATATTTATAACACCAGCAACAACCTCCTACGAACCTATCGACATCTTTGTACAGATGAAGAACCTGCTTCTCCATGAAACTACCGATCAATCCGCATTTTCACATTCCGTCATTGAGTGCGTGATCATATCTCATCATGCCCTGTAGTGCTGAGAATCTCCCGTTCCATGAAACCAGAATGCTCGCTCAGAACGCCAAATTCGAAGCCAGATGAATCCGCACACCATTACAGAACATGCTCACGAGAACTCGACCCTGTTTCCTCTGGACGCTTCTAACCTCCTCGCCCTCTCCGCTCTCCTTCTCTTCCGATTGTTATCGAATGCGCTCACATCAGTTCCAGTTCCGAGGTCCGTACCTCCTGTATTCCCAGGACTCGCGACCATTCCGCTTCCAGCCGGACCACTCGCTGGAGGTACGCCCGAAGGAGACTCAGAAGCCTGCGGGACACGGTGAGGAGGCGGTGTGGGCAAATTCAGTTCCGACGGAGGACGACCACTTCCAATGAGAGAATTCGACATTGCTGGTGGCGGAACGGGTACGTTGGAGATCGGCTGCTGGCTTGAATCCCTCATATGTGCACCATTCCTCCTGTACCTCGAAGGGCCTTCATCGGCACTGCTCAGGCTAGAAGCACGTCGTGATCTTCGCTCGCGTCTTCGAGCAGCACGCTCGGCCGCGGCTTCTTCCTCGTTTAATCTTCGTAAGGTGACGTGCTGTCCATCTGGATGCATTTTCATCTTGAGACTGACTGGCGGGCTTTCCACGCCCAACGCACTCGCTTGCGAGGGGCCCGCTGAGGTCATACTGCCACGTCGGCCTGGGATTCGAGATTTTGAGCCTGTGCGAGAGCGCTGCCGTCTAGTTGGGGATAACGACTGCGGCCTTTGAGTCGCTGCCAGCGCCGCGCCGGCCAGCGCTGCTGACGTTGCAGCCGCCGTGGTGCCGTCTTGAAAGTGACTTTGCCCGTATGTCTGCTCCGAGACTAATCTCGATGGGTCTGGCTCAACGGCTCCTGGTGGCATCTGAAGCGAACCAGGCGGCGGGGGCGCGTAGTTTGCAGGCCGTGAAGTGTCAGCTGGGGGTGGACCTGGAGGCGGAGGTGGCAGCACAAACGTGGTGTTTTGCTGCTGGGACTGTTGTTGGTACGGCTGGGGTGGCATATCATATCTCACCGGGTCCTGAGGTGACATGGGAACCGCTCCAGCTGCCATTGGAAGCGGAGGTTGACTGATATCTGGTCTCAAGCTCTGCCTCGACACCACAGGATTGCTGCCAGGAGCGTGCTCTGGGCCTGTCATTAGCGTGTCGGAGTGACTAGCGCGCCGACCGCTGGCATCCTGGGGGCGAGGATAGCGATTGGAGTTGCGTCGGTTGTACTGTTCTTCGCTCTCGAGCTGTTCTTGCCGCAGCTGCTCCTGTTTCTGTCTCTCGTTTCGATCTTTCCTACGCTTGTTCCATTCCCTAAATCCAGCAATTGCTCCCATAGTTGCGATGCTCTCTCGCAGATTCGGACCATTCGATCCGGGTCTAGGTGGCGGTGCATAGCTTGCATCGTCGTCGTACGAAATAGAGCTCACACTGGGTCGCCTCCTATTCGGCGGTCTTGAAGGCGTCATCTGCGTCGTCTCCGAGACGAGTGTTCCGTGGCCCCGTTTCGGATCATGTGGCGAAAAAGGGGCATGGCCAGCCTCAACTCTGGAAACATCCGTTTGACTGACGGTATTGGTCATTCCATGAGGAGGGGGCCTGTAGCTGACATCGGAGTCGATGTAATTGTCTTTGCGCTTCTTGCTGCCGAACATACTCTTCAACCCTTGGAAAGCCGCTATTCCAGCACCTGCTCCGAGAAGTCGATTGCGCCATGTGTTGTCACGGGGTGGCTTCTCGCCATACTTTTCGTCGTCGTCGTACTCGTCATTCTCCCAACTTTGGGGTGAGAGGACCGTATCATCGTGCCTCCGCGCTGGGCCGCTGCCTCTGCTAGATGCTCTGTGCCGACCGTCGTAAGTAGCTGGTGGGGGCGGCCTGCTGGGTACGCGACCGGGACGGCCATAAGGTGCCGGTCCTGAGTAAGCGACCGAAGAACCAGGAGGGCCTGGCGTGCGACCTGGTCGCTGTGTGTTATTCACATTGCTCTCAGTGTACTCGCTGTAGCGGTCTTCGTCTTCCTCCTTCTCTCGCCGTCGAGACCACCACTTGTACGCTCCAAATAAACCTGCACCGGCCAGCGCTTTCTTGGCCCAGCCACCACCTTGCTTCTCATCTCGGGACCTGCTCTCAGCTCTTCGGCTGCGCCGATCGTGCGTCAACTCTGTTCTGTCACCGGTCAAATAGCTGCCGCTGTAGTCTGAGTAATAGTCCGATCTTGCGCCTGATACGGCTACTCCATCTCCAATGCGAGGCTTGTTCCGGTATTCGAGTGCGAGATAGAGGAATACGAGAAGAGCGCCCACCAATGCGTAGAGAATGAATAGTACCTTTGGAGAGCCATAAAGCGTCAAGCCGAGCGCGATCTGGACGAATGCGAGCATAGCGACTGCTCGACCGAACAGCCTATGGATATGCACCTTCAGTGGTATGGTTGGATGCGGCTTGGTCCGCTTTCTCTCTCGTTTGGACATCCACCAGCCGTAGATGAACTGAACCAGGACACAAACGTAGATGGCCAGCCCAATTCCATGATGCGGATTTGTCAGACTCCGTTCAGGGCCCACAGCGAACCAGCCCAGAGTAAAAACCACGGTAGCCAGGAAGACGGTCATGATTTGGAGGTATACGTGTAGTTTATATGCCAGCCTCCCACCGGAGTGGTAAAATCTCGCGATAAAGATGGCAGCTGGTACCACGCCAATGAATGTAATGGCCGCCATGACCCCATGCCCAATAATGAGTGACCTGTATTGCGGCATGTCTCGAAAGCGATTGCCCATGCCGTTGTATCGCATCGTGTCGAAATTCAGTCCTTGCAAATTCGGCAACAAGAAGCTGTTCCGCGAAGCATCCCAGGTGCCGTCACCTACGAACATGGTGCTGCTGTCGTAGGTGCTGCTCCCGGGAGCAGACAGTCCGTCGGTGGACATATCGATGCAGAAGTTGTCGTGCACCGGTCAAGGCGACTGCACGCTCGAGCGCCCGTGTGCAGTTGAGCACGCAGTCTCTAGACCATGGCTGTGCAGAAAGTTTGAGTGTTCGTATCGCTTGCGATTTCTTCTCCAACTGTTGTATGGCTTCTCGGCAGCTCGCTTCGTGGCGGGGTAGACGGACTCGATTCTGTGGGAGACGACGTTGCTGGCTTCGGTGTACAATCTTTGCGTGCGCTGTGTAGCGATGGAGGCGGTAGATGATGATTCTTTGTAATCTTGGTAACTGGCGGAGTCGCCAGTGGTGTTGGCATAGGCTAATGCACGACGCCTCTTACCGCTTGCTCTGCTCAGCTACCACGTCGATGCGCCAGCAGGGATGCGTGTTGACACGGCAAGAGCAACCACAGTAACCGGCAACACCCGCTAGCGCCCGAATCTGGACAAAACCTAAAATATGCTTGGCAGTCCTCTCTCGGAGCCGTTATTTAGTTGTGCAGCCCGGCCATGCGGGATGCCCTGCTACTGCCGTGGTTGCGTCGTCCTAAAGCCTTTCGAAAGCAGTCGTACTCATCAGTCATAAAGTCGTCGTGAATTCAATTCAAAATGATGAGGAAAGTGGCAGACTAGAGTCGCATACGAAGCCTGTCTGGATCTGGCCTATGCGGCACTTCTGTACATTATCAATATATGCTTATGCGCACTCGTACTGCTCGCCTGCGAAACATCGAGTGGTGCGTTCCTGTAATGATCTGTCTCACGAGCCACTCTCATCATTGACTTCAAGACCTCACCAGGTGTGCTATCTTAGACGAACCGCGCAAGGACCGCCGTGGTCAATGGATATCGGTAGGACGCATCGGCCTCATGCTTCAGTCGCTCGACCTCATCCAAACGTTCGGCACTAAGCCAGTACGCCTGGTATTTCTGTCAGACGGTGGAGGCTCCAGGATGCTGCACAAGTTACTCACCTTGCCGCATTTTTGCTGCAGATCGCATATTGAGGACAAGCGGCGATCAAGACGATCATGATGTTTGTCGCAATGTTGTTCCTGCCCGGTAAAGTCGAGGTCGCTGTAGTTGGCAGCAATGGTGCAGGACGCGAGATGCAGTGCAACTTTCCAAGCCAATTCTGCACCACCGACCATTGGGCCGTAGCGTAATATCTCGTTCACTTGGTAGCTGACGGAACACAGAGGTCAGCAGAGGCTCGTAGCGACGTCGCGTAGTGCTGTTGATGGATACGTACACAGATGATCGCACGGAAGCTGTCAGAGCGGTTCTAGGAATTGCTGCAGGGCGGTCGTGTGCATCTGCTTTCACACGCCCGATCGCTTGGGCAATGTCTTCCATCGTTGATGTGTATAGCTGGCAGACTTGCGATCGACGTACGTTGGGGTCTCTGGAGCCTCTCGTATGTGTGAGAGGAATCGGTCCAGTAGAGGTCGCCAGAGGTAGTTCATCTGTTGGCCAAGTCGCAATCGAGACGTTGGTGTGGGAGACGAGCACTTCCGTGGCTGACATGCTTGCGATTGTGAGTGATGTTGAGGTGAGGGTTCAAAGGAAATCGGAGACGCAGTGCAGAGTGCATCTTACAGGTGCTTACTCTGCAATGCAGTACCGTGTAGTAGTCGCGTCTCTGTGTTTCATATCATTCGTGATCTATCACTTTTGCGCAGCTCCGACGCGTGCCTCTACGCGCCGTGAGCTCACCGTTCACCGCAAGCTCTCAGCAGCGGCATATGCTACGCAGACATGGAATGAACCTTGGCCGTATGGTCGTATGTTCACTCGAAGAATTGGAGAGACAAGCTGCCACGGTTCCTACCCGAATTCGATGCGACTCGGCTGGTGTGGAAGCGTGGGAAAGCGAGATCACACGCGTCGCCTCAGGCGCGCTTTCCCCCGCGTCCCCGAACGCGTCTTCGCGCGTCTCGTCTCCGGCACGTCCGACTACCATCCCTCTTCGTCCTTGCCCACCATCGCCCACACTGAGAGTGAAGACCCTACACGACCATGTTGGCGATATCGAGCGGCCCGCGTATCGACGCGAAGAAGCGTGCCGTCAATCACAAAAAGGCCCAGTTTCAGACGGCCAACTTCGCGGAGCAGGATTATGCCCATCGCATGAACTTCTATGTTATACCACCAACTGGAGATGTGACGCTGGAGCAATTTGAGGAGTGGGGAATCGCACGACTGAAAGTGCTCGCTGAACTGGAGTCGTGCCAGTTTCGCAACCGCACGCCTGCAGAAACGGAAGAGTACATGCGGCCCATCCTCGACAAGCATCTGCCCCTCTCAAGTAACAGCTCTCGCAACACCGACATTCCCATGCAACGTAAACGGGACCACTACAGCCACTGGACGCTTCGTCTCGCCTTCTCCAGCACTCAAGACCTACGACAAAGGTTCGCCCGACTCGAGACACAGCTGTTCAAGCTGCGCATCCAGCAGGATGACCTACGAGAACGAAGATCATTCATCGAATCATTACCCATGTCGTGGGAGACTGTTGGCGAGGAAGAGAAAGCACAACTGCTCGATCAACTGAAGGCCGCCACGGGCTTTTTCAACAAGACCGATGAAGAGAGCTGGTTCAAATGCGAGTGGGAGAACGTGCCAGAGCTGGTCGAGAGACGGCAGGTGTTGCTGAAGAGGGGCAAGGCATATGTCCATGTCAGAGAGCAGTTGAGTATGGTTGTCAACGAGTTCTCGCGACAGCTGGAGTCAGGCCTAGAGCTTGCGGCACGATTTTTGCCTCGGATGGACGAAGACAACAGACTGGCCCCCATTCTCCATCACTTGTCGCAATCCTTTGTGGCACCTGATGCGGGTTATTCAGAAGACTCGAGCTTGGGCGACATTACGAACGTGACCGCGGCATCCATCGATTCGTACAGCCAGCATTTCCCTCTATGCATGCAGAATCTTCATCGAGAACTGAAGAAGAACAGCCATTTGAAGCATTTCTCGCGCCTACAATATACCCTGTTCTTGAAAGGCTTAGGCTTGAACTTGCAAGAGTGCATTCTCTTCTGGAGGAGGAGCTTCAAGCTCATTACAGATGGTGAGTTGTTCCCTACAGTCGCTGCTCACAGTTTACTGATGGATGTACAGACAAATTCAAATCCGAATACCTTTACAACATTCGTCACGCTTACGGTGATGTCGGTGGTGATGCAAATAGACGCGGGCGTGGCTACACACCCTACAGTTGCCAGAAACTGCTCACTGAGCCACTGCCCGCCAGTGGCCAGAATAATGGTTGCCCTTATCGTACCTACAGTCCCGACAACTTGATCACGTTGTTGCAAAATGTGGGCGTGAACGACAAGGAACTCCTGAAGGGTGTTCGAGAAGACGTCGGCAGACAAAGGTATCACATTGCGTGCAACAGGGTCTTCGAAGCGGCGCACAAGAATGAGCTCAAGAAGGTGAGTATCAAGATATATTCCATACGCTTTGAATCTCCCTGCTGACATGTTCGTGAAGGTGAAGGACGAAAATCTGTGGCCTGCCAGCGAATTGGACACAATCTTGCACCCCAACACCTACTTCAAACGTAGCTTCCAGCTGAAGAACCTCGGCAAGATACAGAAAGGCGATATTGGTATGGACGGGCCGACGCCATCGTCGGCAGAATGATGATCAATGCGGAAGTATCCTTGATCTGATAAAGTGTCCGAAGCGTCGTCGTCAAGACCTTCGACAGCGCCAAATGCATTGCACGAATGAGTCCAGACGATTCACTCTGGTGACGATGTCTGAACAGAACGAGCAGGAATTCAGTGAACGACAGGAAACGACGACACATGTTGCTCCTGCCTTTTCAGTACGAGGCCGAGAGCGTTACGCGTTTTGAGAGACGGAACCCTGATGGAGTCGCAGCGATCGACACGCCCACACGACACGGCGGAAACCAAAGCTGCCAATTGGGAGCTCCGTTCAGACGCAGCTAGTCTGGTATAATCCGAGATCTGCACACGCAAGACCGAGGCCGAGGAACAAGCTCCTTCGTCAAGGCTTGACTTCGAGGCTTGCAGTGCTTCTCATTGCTTAGCGCCTTCGACGACGCCCAAGGTGCCGTCTCTCAGCACGTCTTCACCGTGCTGAGTAGAAGTTGCGGATGGGGTTCTAAGATCGGCGCACCCAGCTTCCTCCCATTGGACCATGCCCGCTTCAATGGCTTGTGCATTTGACACTTGTGCGATCGATTGAACCGCCACGCACAAGACGACTGCACGATTGACGTATAGAGGAGGAGTAGTGGCGCAAGAGAGAGCCCAAAGTATATAGCAGTCAATGCCATGTGTGCCTTTGACACAAACACTTTTCACTCAATACATTTTCCCAGTATGAAGTTAGCCCTTATCCTCTCTGCTGGAGCACTTGCTCTTGCCGCTCCAACACAAGAACAAAGTCCGGGCGCTCGGATTGCTTTTCCTCGGAAGAGACACAACCAAATCCGCAGAGCTGATGGCAGCGTTGACCTCACCTGGTTCAAACGCACGCTGAAGACCACCATCTTGAAGTATGACAGCGGATTCCAGCTGCCAGAGATCCTCAACGATGTCGATCTGCTGTTCAAGCGTGACACGGACGCAGAAGAGCACCTAACTGACGTCGTTGAGGGTCAAGAGGACGAGCTCTACTATGGCGCTGGGCAGGTTGGAGCTGCTAAGCAGACCTTTACCTTTGACTTCGATACTGGTAGCTCGGACACTTTTGTTCCTGGCCCACAATGCGGTACTGCCCAGGGCTGTGATGGCAAAACCAAGTACAATCAACAGGGTCAAGATGAGCATAACACTGTGAGTTGGTCTTGAAGCTTTCTTTTCCAAGGCATGCGCTGAGAAACATTCAGACTACAGTTACCTATGGCAGCGGAGAAGTTGCTGGCGAGAATTACTTCGACAGCGTAACTATTGCTGGCCTCACCGCGACGCACCAGAACATCATCTCCCTCACTCAAGCTCAAGGCTTCAGTGGCACAGGCTCTGACAGCTTGATGGGCATGGCGTTCCAGTCGATCGCCAACTCCAAGCAGGCCCCTTTCTTCTTTTCGCTGATCAACCAAGGGAAAGTGTCGCCAACCGAATTCTCCTTCTATCTTGGACGTCAGAAGAGCGGCACGGCGCAGAACAGCGAGCTTACACTTGGGGGAAGGGACTCCAGCAAATACAAGGGCGCCTTTACCCAGGTACCTGTCACAAGCCAAACCTATTGGCAAGTCAAGATCGATGGTGCTTCGGTCGGTAGTAACGCAGCACCCGCAACCACTGGACAAGCAGCTATCGATACTGGAACAACTCTGATCATCGCTCCATACGCCGCCGCGATTTCTATCTTCTCCCAGATTCCTGGAAGCATTCCACTTCCCCTCGGAGCAGGTATCGTCGGCTTTGCGTACCCATGTGCATCGAAGCCACAAGTCAACCTCCAATTCGCGGGCAAGAAATTTGCCGTCAACCCTCTTGACTTCAACTTTGGTACCTTGAGCGAGGACTTTGGCATTCAGCTCGGAAACGATACACTCTCGGGCCTCCTTGGTGGCTTGATCAACTCCTATTGCGTCGCCGGCATCGCTGGTGCGGACTTAAACCCTACATCGACCGAGAACTTCTGGGTTGTCGGAGATACTTTCTTGAAGAACTGGTACTCTACATTCCAGTATGTCAACCCTCAGAAAGCATATGTAAACTTTGCGAAGGCTGTCTAAGGTAGAACGGCGGTGTGCTTGATTGACCTGGTACGAAATCCATGGAATGTTATGAATGTAGAAAACGAAACAAATATGATCGAGCACGTTGCGTCTCGACCATCATTTCTGAAGCAACTTGAACAGTTCATGAATCTTGGTTTCTTTATTATACATGTCATACAAGAGTGGGGCGGTGTTGACGGGCAGCTACCTTCTGCCGAATGTCAGTTTATGGATTACGTGGTCGGTTCAGGGCCAGTTGGGGCTCGTTCGGTGTTCGTTGCAGCCACGTCAGATGCCACAGCCTCGATGTAATGCGAGTAATTCTGTACACGATGGTGATACACTCCGTGAAATGCTGGCGCATGATGGCCTTTCCAGTGAAGCAGAACGCCGGATAGATGCACAGAAGCCGGAACGAACATGGCGGAAGGGAGAAATGTCGCAGTCCATGTGCCAGAGACAAGGTCTGCAATGACTTTTGCCGGGATATGCCACTCCCAAGAGGGCGATAATGGTACAAATGGCGAAGATGATCGCATGGTCCAGATTTCCGCTGCTCAGAGATAATCTCTAGCACTCTTTTGCATTTCAATGAACTTCCAGCCTCTGGTTTCAGGATTGCTGACCTCCTCAGGTATTCTGGTGACGCCGATCGCATATGTGACTTGCTGGACTTTGTCC
Source organism: Cercospora cf. flagellaris (assembly GCA_005356885.1). Classification (NCBI taxonomy): domain Eukaryota; kingdom Fungi; phylum Ascomycota; class Dothideomycetes; order Mycosphaerellales; family Mycosphaerellaceae; genus Cercospora; species Cercospora cf. flagellaris. Next base: position 1,781,250 of record RJLU01000001.1, on the reverse strand, counting down.
TCCATGCCAGCTGCCAGTTCTCCGCTCTTAGCATTGCGATATACGTGCACTTCCTGCGTTCTGCACATGAGGACAAAGACCGGAATCTCGCCAGGGTCTAAGATCCTCGCGGAAAGTATATCCACACCTCGGATGTCCAAGATTTTGCCATCTGACTTGAGACCGGCTGTGGTATATTGCTGCATTAGAGCATGGTATACCTGAAACTGTGCAGCAGATAGCCACAGCTTCAGTGTTTCTACGTCTCCTTTGACATATGCCTCGAGGACCTCCGGGAGAATGTAGTTGCGCATCTCATTGAGGAAGGGGTCGAGCTGGAAGTTAGGATCCATCTCGCGGAACTTCTTAATGACCATTGCAGTCTCGTTCTCCGCGAAAAAACCAGCGATGCGGTCCGAAACACTTCGCGCCGTGCTGATCAGCGGATTTTCAGACTCTCGATATACGGATCCAAAGGTGGCGAAGCGCTTTCCAATACCGCTGTTGTCGCGGAAGTTCTTCCATGCCTCTTTCCACGCGGCATCTTTGTGCACAGTCACGTTTGTGCCGGCGTTGGGATCTTCCTCCATTGGCTCGGCGACCCTATTGGGATCAAATCCCATCTTGAGGTCCCGTTCTTCGCGACGTCGCCGCCGTTCCTCCTTTTCAACCCAGCCACCATATCGTGATGATGCGCCATCGTCGATTACATCCTTAACGTCTTTGAATGTTTTGGTTTCTCGAATCGGTTTTGTTGCCTTGTCCACTCCTGAACCCACTGCAGCCGCTCCCTTGCGCACAACCTTCGCTACAGGTGTATCCCAAGTCCATGCGGCCCCCTTTCCGATTGCACTTGCGGTGCCAAACAAAGCCTTTCCGGTCGTGGAAGTAGCAGCCTCAGCGGCTTTGCTATACGCACTCTTCGCTCGTTGCACGTTCGGGTTCTGTGTGAAATCGTGGATGGTTCCTCCAAGCTGCTTGGTGCTCTCATTCCACTCTTTACTAGCTTTGAATTCCTGCTGTAATGTCTCGGTGAAAACTTGCCAAGGGGTCTTGCCGCCATGGGGCGGCGGCGGGGGCGCATCATCCTTCTTTTTCTTCTCCTTCTGCTCGCCCTCAGCTCCTTCCTCGGCATTCTCTTTGTCCTTAGGCTGCTCCTCTTCCTGCTCCGCTGCCTTTTGCCGTGCGGTCCATTCCTTGTCGGCTTGCGCCTTGAACTGTGCAAATGCCTCGTCCGCAGCAGAGAATTCGGGTTCGGCGGCCTTCTTGGTCTCTGGTTGAGCCTCTTGCGCGGGCGCAGAAGCTTTATCCGTCTTCTGATCACTCGCTGCCTTCTGGCCACCCGCTGCCTTCTCCTTCGCCCGCTGCTCTCGCAGTTCCTTGAAACTCACGTGTCGCACCGAACTGGCAGGAGATGCCGTAATAGCGGACGGGAGGAAATGCGATCGCAATGCCAAAGGAGATGATGGTAGCGAAGGTCCATGTTGTCGGGATCGCAGAGAGGCTTCGCTGTATTGCCTGAGAGTGTCCCCTATCCGTCGATAGGCGGCGGTGCGGCCATGCTGTGATGTGTGTGCAGATGCTGGAAAGCTTCTCGCAACGCCGCCGCCAGCTCGCAGTGACACGGCGCGAATTGCGGGCGTGCTCATGCTCTGAATCGCCACTTCCGGTCCTGTATTGATGGAAGAAACCTGCCGATGACTAGCAGGAGCGTGGCGGCGAAGGACGTTGGAAAGTGATCGAGGGAAAGAAGTTGCAGCGACGGCTTCCTCCACTGCAGCTCGGCAGAATTCCGAGAGAGACTCCCGATACTGGCCGCACCTGAGCATCGTAGACCACGCTGCCGGCCGACAAGCATTGACAACGACAGCCATCGACAAACATGGCCGCATTCAAGGCTCCACGAGCATTCAACTCTTTCATCTGTTCTTCATGTCGCCAGCGCCTGGCGCCGACCATCCCTCATCGCGCCTTCTCCAACACTGCGCGAACTTCTGCAGCATCCGACCCATTCAGTGCTTTCAGCTCCCTCACACCCAGCAACCCTCGCACTCGTGGTCGTGCACCGCAAGGGAATACTACTTCCATCGACGACCTTCTCCAGCTTGACTCCGAGACGCTACGAAATTCCACCTTCGCCAACGAAATAGCAGGGGTTCCACGCGATCAGCCCCATAAACTCCACGTCTATGCGACGAAGCACAATACGCACATAACATTTGTGCAGCCTTCGAGGCCAGCCTCGCAAACAGCGTCATCTGGTGTCTCTGGAACATCTGCATCAGCGAAAGATCAGAATAAAATGGTCGATGTGCTTCTCTCCCTAAGTGCCGGTAACATTGGGTTCCGAAAAGCTGGAAGAGGCAGCTATGATGCAGCCTACCAACTTGCTGCTTTCACTTTAAAGCAGATGCAAGAGAAGGGCATGCTTCGAGATATGCACAGTCTGCAGGTTATCCTGAGAGGCTTTGGCGCTGGGAGAGAGGCAGTCACAAAGGTCATTCTGGGCAGCGAGGGGAGGATGATCAGGAACCGCATCGTGAGTGTTGTCGATGCCACGAGATTGAAGCAAGGTGGTCCGCGAAGCAAGAAGCCGAGGAGACTGGGCTAGAGAAATCAACGATCAGAACGAATCAAAGCCCGATGGCTTCGCCTATCCAGTCTTCCGCGTCTGTATTGCTGCTGTCACAAGCAAAGCCGCGGCCACGGGCCAAACATAAGGGGACCGCAGCTTAGTCTCCCTGCGGAGGACCAACGACCGCTCAAATACTCGCCCCGACGTCTTCAGCTTTACGAAAGGAATGAAGAAATTCAAGTCAGGAAACCCGGCTCCGCTTCCCTTGCAAGGAGACTTTGGCTCAGAGAAGTAGAAAAACTGTGGCTTAGTCAAATTCGCGCGGGCTCAACCCGCTAAACCATCTGCAAGAGCTGGGCACGAATAAGATATCATGGCATCAGGGTCGATATTGCCTGTGTAGAGGTTCTGCAGACTTGTTGTGGCTATATATGTATCTCAGGCGTAGGGCGCCGTGACGATGTAAAGCAGCCTGGCTAACAGCGCTATGGAACATGAGCGAAACTCAAACGAGTCGAATGCAGAAAGATGCTCGGATGCTGAATGTAATTTCTCACTATGCCCCTGCTGTGTTCTGCTGAACCTGCTGTATTCTGCTGACCCAGGCTTGCTGGTACTGCTAACTTTGCAGCATGTTGGCACACGGACATGCGAGCTTCTGCACCGGTGTCATATCACTGCGGTGAACGCAGACCCGCAAAAACGCCCTGTGATGCCTTGCGTAGACCTTCGTTAAACCGTGACGTCGTAATCTTGCTCCCTATTGCTGCTTCAGACTAGCCATGATGGCCTTTTCCTTCGCGGCCACCTCGAATGGATCTCCGTAGCGATCTGTCAGTAGTTAGCCATGGCCGACACCTTCCTCGGCCTATCTGGGACCGTACTCTTGATCATGCTATCCTTGTGCTGCAGACCTTCCCAAGCTCGCGCAAACTCGTCTTGTGCTTTCTTGTTGAGCCAGCCGTATCCGGGCTCGTCCTCGGCCCTGTTGTATGTGTACCCGCTACTTTCGTGTGTCTTGTACGGGGCGTCCGATCTTGCTTTGCCGTTGGCGTTGCCCATGGCTTGAAGCTCTGTGGTTATCGTGAGTTGCTGTCCACCTCGAAGTCCAGCACAGGATTGTGGCGACACTCGATGTACGCACCTTCCATGTCGTCTGCGCCGTTGCTGATGTTTTGCAAAGGGCGCTTGCCGTTTGAGTTCGCGAGAGATGTCGTCGGCAAGGAGCGTTCGCGGCGCTGCGAGTCGGGCGGCGACAGCACTGTCTCGGCTGGGTTGGCGGTTTGGGTCACCGGGGTTGTGGTTTGCTCCAAATCGGATTCTTCGGGTGAAGACACCATTTGACTGTCGTCTCCTCTGCTGGGCATGATTTAACGTTTCCGGAAAGGTTCAATGCGTCAAGCGTTCCAGGAAGCACAGGTGGGATGTGACGCATGTGAAAGTGAGCTTCATGGCCGCTTGGCAGTACTATAATGGAACTTGCTCGCTGTCGCGGCGAACGTGGCAGAACAAGTTCGTTCTCGGGCGTTGCCCGCGATACGATGAGCTTGCGCTGCTGACAAGGCCACAATGCATGCCATATTGTCAGGCGGGCTCATGTGCAGTCGCGTGTTATTACCTTAGCTAGCGGAATTGCAACTGCATGCTCCCGATATATTGGTGCAGCCCTCTTCGAATACAATTGTTTCGGACAAGTCTCCGCATCAATGCACTCTTGCACAAGCTGTTCTCATTCGCAGACACGGCGGCAATAGATGTCGAGGCACACAAGTATCACGCGCAACGACGCGTCTCTTCGCGTCATAGTGTCATAGCCATTGCCGGCTCTCACCCGTGCATTCTATGCGACCAGCCTTTCGTGCGAAATGCAACGCATCTTGGTCTTCACGGTGATTTTCTATTATTCCAGACTTCGGCTAAGTATGGGTGCGAGGTTGTAAGGGAGATATTATGTCCGTATATTATACAGCACATGGCTATCTTCGGCCTTGGCTGTCCTTTCGGCTCAAGCGCTGCTCCGAACTCTAGGGCAGAACAAAAACAATGCCTATGCGCGGCACGAGGAATGGGAATGTAGTAGCGATTTCAATTCGCATTGTGCCCTTCACTCTTGACATTTGCAATGTCTGCACCAACCATCGGCCGGTCATTCTCGAGAGTGCTTCAATACCAGCAATTACGAACAGCTGGGTTACCACGGCCACTGTTCTACCGCCAGTACCATGCGTCAATACGTCGAGATGTGGTCAAGCCGTTCCTGTTAGCAGACATTGGCGAGGGTATCACCGAATGTCAACTCATCCAATGGTTTGTACAGCCTGGTGCCCGCGTAGAACAGTTCGACAAGCTCTGCGAGGTCCAGTCCGACAAGGCGAGCGTCGAGATCACCAGCCCCTTCGATGGAGTCATTAAAAAGCTGCATTACGAGCCGGACGACATGGCAATTACTGGGAAGCCGCTGGTAGATATTGATATCCAGCAGGAACTGAGCGAGGCGGACGAAGCCAAGCTCGGTGACGTTGGCGACAAAGGGGAGCAATCCAGTACCAACAATGCTCAGGAAGCTGAGCAGGCTACGCAGCAGCAAGAGATTGAAGCCGAAGGTGTAAGTGGAGAAGATGTTGTGGCTGCAGAGAGCCAGGAATCATCAGGGCAGGAAGCACGTCGAGAGAGCAAAGGTACACACGGTTCTCTGGCCACGCCAGCAGTGCGACACCTGATCAAAGAGCACAAGCTAGACATTGAAGATATCGATGGCACAGGAAGAGATGGCAGAGTGCTCAAGGAGGACGTGCAGCGTCACATATCGCAGGGAGACAAGACAGCTTCACAGCCGTCTGCCACAAAAGCCGTGGCAAGCAAAGAGGACCGCAAAGTCCCTCTCACACCTGTCCAAAACCAGATGTACAAGGCCATGACGCGCTCGCTGAACATTCCTCACTTCTTGTACAGCACTTCTGCAGACATGACGGCCATAACTTCTCTGCGCAAGAAGCTCAATGCTTCAGCAGAACCCGGTCAGAAGATCACTCACCTCGCATTCGTCATGAAGGCGGTCAGCCTGGCGTTCACCAGGCATCCCATGCTCAATGCTGCACTCAACACCAAGGACCCGAAGAAGCCGGAGCTGACGTACAAGGGCAGCCACAACTTCGGTATCGCGATTGACACGCCCAAAGGTCTCTTGGTGCCGGTCATCAGCAACGTTCAGGACTTGAGTATAGCAGAGATCGCTGCAAAGATGAGGCAGTTGTCCGAGGCTGCACGAAACAACAAGCTTGCACCTGGGGACTTCAGCGGCGCAACGTTTACGGTGTCGAACATCGGTTCTGTCGGGGGAGGTGTTGTCGCGCCAGTGATTTCGGAGCCGCAAGTCGGAATTGTAGGCATCGGGAGAAGCAAGATTGTGCCAGCATTCAACGAGCATGATGAGCTGATCAAGAAGGAGGAGCTGGTGCTGAGCTGGAGCGCCGACCATCGTGTGGTGGACGGGGCGGAATGTGCGCGGTGTGCTGAGCGAGTGAAGACATTACTCGAAGACCCATCATCGATGTTGGTCGAGCTGCGATAAGTAGTGCTCTCATCAAACGCACCCATTCACCTCCGTTCGCGGCTCATTCTCTGCGAAAAGTTCGGCATCCAACGCCGATGTCAGGATGTGCTCTGAGATGCCGTCTAGCGTGGCCTAGCAGACTCTGCGGACTGGCCAGAGGGCCGGGGTACATGTGCCGAGTGCAAGCGATCCAGGAACGGACACCAAAATGTCGCCCTCAGTCGCCAGAGTGTTGCAGGGCACCGATGCCGGCATCCAAGTCCGAACCCCACATTGTGTCGTGGTGCTGGTCGCAGTGCAGCAAGGTGACGAAAGCCGAAGATAAGCGACTTCGCAAGCTCGAGCTCCAAACACGACTTCTCTATTGAAGCAGCGATTCTACGCTCGACCACGTTGCACTTCTCTTGCACGTTCTCGACTTTCACATTACATCGACATGGCCTCACGAAGTCTGACCGGCAAGTCTATTGCCGCCTCGCTGAGGAATGCATCGACCACAACAGCTGGCTTGCGAGCTGGTCAAACCAGTGGACTCGCAACATTGGCCAATTTCAAGCCTCCCACTATTAACAACGAACCCAATGTTGGTCTTCTTGGTCATCGTCCGGGATTTTTCGTCAAAACTAATGTATGACAGAAACATTACGAGAAGGACTCCGTCGACCGCACAAAGCTCGCAGCTGCCATTCAAGCTCTCCGATCACAAGCACCTCTGCAGGTCCCGATCGTAGTTGCCGGCAAGGAGTCGAGAACACAAACAATCTCGGAACAACCAATTCCGTATTCCCACAAGGACTCCATCGCTTCTTTCTCCAACGCTACCGCTCAGGATGCGCAGAACGCCATTGAGTCGGCATTGGCAGCGAAGAGCTCCTGGGAAAGCCTGCCATTTGCGGATAGAGCTGCAATCTTCTTGAAGGCAGCTGATCTAGTGGCTGGCAAATACAGATACGATATCATGGCTGCCACCATTGTTGGGCAAGGGAAGAACGCTTGGCAAGCTGAGATTGATTCTGCCGCAGAATTGGCCGATTTCCTTCGCTTCAACGTCAAATACGCTCAAGAGCTCTACTCACAACAGCCTGAACATAACAGCCCGGGTGTGTGGAACAGGGTAGAGTACAGGCCACTTGAGGGATTCGTGTACGCTGTCACGCCATTCAACTTCACCGCGATTGCTGGCAATCTGCCTGGAGCGCCAGCGCTGATGGGTAACGTCGTGGTCTGGAAACCGTCGCCCGCTGCCATCGCATCAAACTGGCTTGTGTACAACATCCTGATTGAGGCCGGTCTTCCTCGCGATGTCATTCAATTTGTACCAGGAGATGCTGTGGAGATTACTAAGGCTGTTCTTGCCCACAAAGAGTTCGCCGCTCTGCACTACACAGGGTCAACATCAGTCTTCCGCTCACTCTACGGGCAGATTGGCCAAGGCACGGCAGAGGGCAGATATCGGGGCTACCCCCGTATTGTTGGCGAGACGGGTGGCAAGAACTTCCACCTGGTGCACAGATCTGCCGATGTCGAGAACGCCGTACTCAACACTGTCCGTGGAGCTTTCGAATATCAAGGACAAAAGTGCTCCGCCACATCGCGCGCTTACTTCCCGAAGAGCTTGTGGGATCAGGCGAAGCCTCTCCTGATCAAGGAGACACAGAAGCTAAAAATCGGTTCGCCCGAAGGTTTCGGCAACTTCATTGGCCCTGTCATCCATCAACAGTCTTTCAACAAGCTATCCAAGGCCATTGACGAGTCTAACAAGGACTCTTCACTCGAACTTGTCGTGGGCGGCAAGCACGATGGCAGCAAAGGTTTCTTCATCCACCCTACGATCTATGAGGCCAAGACGCCTGACCACAAGAACTTTACTACGGAATTCTTTGGACCCATCTTGACCGTCTATGTTTATGATGATACCACAGACCCTGTCAAAGCATACCAGGACATCTGCAAGACCATCGACACGACTTCGGAATACGGGCTCACTGGTGCTGTCTTCGCGCAAGATCGAGAGGCTCTCGTCTACGCTGAGAATGCTCTGCGAAACGCGGCCGGCAACTTCTACCTCAATTGCAAGTCCACCGGCGCCGTCGTCGGCCAGCAACCATTTGGGGGCGCTCGCGCGTCAGGCACGAACGACAAGGCTGGCTCTGCCAACTTGCTCTCACGATTCGTGAGCATGCGTGCTCTCAAGGAAGAGTTCAACGCGATTCCGTCAGTGGAGTACCCTTCCAACATTGTCTAATACTTTGCATACATTGTTGCCGGCGAGTGACAGGGGGCGGCAATTGGACTGGATGGCATCTGACGGGGCGCAACAGCGGGTGAATGACATATGATTTGAAGCGTTCAGCAGGACAAGAAAAGGGAGCCCTGTCCCTTCAGCAATCCGTGTAGCATATGGACATGGCATGGCGTTGCTAGGAGCTGGGCTTTTAGTAGAACGAGCAATGAGATCGAATTTATTAGCGAGCACATGATATCTTTCTCCGCAAATCCGCTGCCAATTCCACTCAAACGCCGTCGGCATTTGAGTCCCTCGCGTGGCAAACGTCATCTGTGTGGAAAGGCACGACGTCCCAGCAATGGGAGGCGATGCCGTGCAGCGGAGTCGACACGGCCCTCCATATTTCCCTCGTTCCGACGTGTTCGTGACCACTGCAATGGGTCGCTCTATCCCGCACCTAGCGGGCGCGCAGCATTCGTGCTCCTCCCGTCGGCACTTCCATACAGCAGCCGCCAAATATAATAAGGTACATTCTTGGTGTCTCCCTGCCCGTTGCCTTTGGATCGCTTCTCCAGCGTCAACGTTCCGTGTCGATTGCCCTTCTCCTATCACAGCTCACGATTCCGACTCCCTGTGCCTTGTTTTCAGTTGCCACGACTCGGACTCCTCACTTTAGCCCATCAGACTAGGCTCGTCGGCAGTCGCCTCATTTGCTGGACAAGCAATTGCTCGCAAAAACACCTTCGCCACAGCCAACATGTCAACTCAAGCAGCCATTCACTCTCCGGAGCGTCAACAAAACTTCCCCCCAACCCCACCTTCCGAGCCAGCGACCGAGATTTCAAAGATGTCGTCCGACAATGCATCCGCCTCCGCCCAAACGACCGCGCGCTCGAGGTGGCACTCGCAGCACAAGCATATCTGGGTCATAACTGGACCGGCCGGCTGCGGGAAGACCTCAGTTGCTGAGTACTTGCACTCGACATTTTCACTGCCATATCTGGAGGGCGACACGGTATGTCTCGGAAAGTGGGACTGTGGAGAATTTCGGGCCGACTAACGTTGGGGGTCACAGTTTCATACACCCGAAAATGTCAAGAAAATGGCAGAAGGCAAGCCACTCACCGATGCCGATCGTTGGGACTGGTTGGTCCTGCTCCGCGAAGAGTCTGTCAAGGCTCTGCAAAATTCCTCATCAGACGGAGTGATCGTCACATGCTCGGCGCTCAAGAGAAAGTACCGCGATGTCATCCGAATCGCCGCATACCACCATCCCGAGATCCAAGTGCATTTCGTCTTCCTTAAAGCTTCGGAAGCGCTGCTTATGGATCGCGTGAGAGCGAGGCAGAACCACTACATGAAGGACTACATGGTTCACAGCCAATTCGAGAGTCTCGAGACCCCCACCGAGGACGAGACAGATGTCCTAGCAGTCGATGCGAGTGGAACGAGCAAAGAAGTGCAGGACCTGGCACTGAAGGTCGTCGAGCAAGAGATGACGCGCGATTCCTCCTCCTAGCGGATGAAACGACAGTAATGCGTCCTATTGCGTGTGACTTGGTCTCTGCTGTACTCAATGATTCGTGATTCGGTGTTTTAGCGTTGGCGTAAGGAAAAGGGATATACCTGAGTCGGTCATAGAAAATGATGGTTTCTGTTTGCAGACACACTAAGCTTTTCTCCATGCCTCTTCCACGATGTCCGCCAACTCTTGGAGAGTTTCTACTCGGAGCTTGAAGCCATACTTCTCAGAAGCACCGCTGGTGTCGCCGCCCATGTGCCCGCTCCTGTCAACCCACACGCTCTGCAACCCAACTTGCTTTGCTGGACCATGATCGTGGAAAAGCGATTGCGCAACATGGCAGAGCTCTGCTTTCTCGATACCGAAGTCCGATTTGACGTGCTCCAACAGATAGTGAAAGTTCTTCAGATCCGGTTTGTAAGAACCAATATCTTCAGCAGTATACACTTTATCGAAGTGGCAACCCTTTAGAGGCCCCGAGAGTGTTTGCTGAAAGGAAGCGAGGTCCACGTTCGACAATGGAATGAGCTTGTAGCGTTTGCCGCTACACATCATTAGCACATGTTGAAAGAGAAGTAATGACAACGCTTGTGCGATTCAGGAAACACTCACAGAGACTGTATCGCTTTCACAGTATCAGCAAAGGCAGGATAGGATCCAATCTGTGAACCATATTCTTTCGCTGCCTGTTCGACCTGGTCTTGTTGAAGGTGGCCATTCTCCACGACTTTGAGCTCTTTGGCATATCTTCGAAGACCTTCGGCAATGATATCTTGTTGTTTACTTGTTGGTTGTTCCTTTTGAACCGTGGTATCGTGTCTCTCGATCGAAAGCATGAGCTCTTTGTGATCCTTTGGGAGATACGTTGCCAGAGCGGTGTTTCGTGCTGCTTGAGCTATACCCGACTCCCAATCGATCAGAGCTGTACAAAGTCAGCTCATCTGGTCATGTGCATTGTGTCGAGTTTCGGTCTACAGACTTCCGTAGATGTCAAAGCTCAAGGCTTTGATTTGTGTCCAGGGAATTGTTGAAGACATATTGAATCTGTGTTTTTAAAATGAACTTGAGAAGCACTCTGGTGTTAGTTAATATATGTCACTGAATTTTGCCCAGGTGTGTCGGATGCAGCCCAGAAGTTGATGGTATACTGCGCCCTTCGTTTTCTCTATACGGTCACCGTGACACGTCCGACCGGGCCGGCCAGCTTCGGAAAGCTCACAGCATCCCACATCGACAAAGGATCCACTTTGACCAGACAGTCGGGATACAGGTAATCTGGGACACATATGGTTGGGCATGGCTTACGAACCTGCCGTGTCTTCCTTGGTGTTGCATGTCAGTGCTATCAAAGAAGTTGCCATGTCGCTTTTGAGAGGACAAGTGCAGTTCTCTTTCTGCTTCTACTCTACCATTTACCATCCTCGGGAATCTTGTAAAGACCATTCTTCCGCCGCTCCGCAGCCCATCGATCGCACCACGCTTTCATCCTCTCGCGACTCTTCGCACTGCCAACGTTGACAGTGGGAATGATCTTATCGATACGTAGTGCACAGCAGAACATGGTGAGCTCTCTGAAGCTGGAATGTTCGCTGTAAGGAACACCAAAACAACTTGCTCTGCTCGAGCTGCCGCGCTGCGGCACCAGATCTCGCATGCTATATGTACTTCGCCAATTCTCCGAATGCAATACCGTGGACACCAGAGGGCTTTCAGTAAAGCGACTGTTTGGCGGTTTGTAGTTCCAGCCACTTGGTCGAAAGCCTACGGCACGAGTAAAGTGAGGCCAGAAGTCTTTGAGGTAATCGTCCAGTGTCTCTGCCCGGATTTCAAACAAAGGCGTCATATGCACCTGCGCTTCTTTGGGATTGTTGGTCATTAGAGCGTCCAACTCTGGATCCTCCAAAGCCGCCACGATGCGCTGTTTCGAAGGTGGGGCATAGATCTTGGAGTTGAGTGCTTTGGCTATGCCCAGACATATGCGTTCCTTGCCGATGCTATAGGTGCCCACCACCACCAATAGTCGCCCCCTGGACTTCTTATCTTTAGCACTAGAAAGGATCTGTTGGCTGGCATGTGGATTCTTCTCAACGGTCATGCTGTCACCACTTGTCGCATCTGTGACTTCGTCACTTGCTGCGACGACGGATGATTCACGCTGTATAAACTTTACCATCCCCTCACCTGCGCGTTGTCGCTTCATTGTCTCCCAGCCATCTTCATCATCCGCCGTGTCCTTGCTGAGGCAGACGCACATATCCGCGCACGCTTTGATGACATCTTCTTGGCCAGGAAACGCATACTTCGGGTTGAGATATGTGGTATCGAGATAGCAGACGTCGATCTTCTGTTCCTTTGTGTTTCCACTGACCTTGTCAACAACTTCTGGCATTAGCAGTGGATGTTCCACGTGCATTTTGCATGCCCGGAAGTCGCCACAGTGTAATATCCGTTGCACTCGAGGCTCTCCGTTCTGCTTAATGCCTATAGTTTTCTCAAACAAGTAAAGCGAGCTGCCAGGACAGTGGTTCGCAGAGATCATAGTGACTTTGACGCCACGCGTGCCTGGAACATCGATCTGTCGCTCGAACTCTAAAGGTACCACATATTTGGGGTCAACGCGCAGTTGCTGCTTGACGAGATTGGCTGTGACCTTTGAGCAATAAATGGGACCGTGAGTCCAGGTGGATGTGAGTCCCACGTAGTGATCACTGTGGAAATGACTGAGAAAATACGCCTGACAACCCTTGACAGCCCCGTATCGAAATGCGTCGACGCAGATAAAAAGACCGGGTAAGATTTTGTAGAATGGGCACGTACGCTGATAGGAGGGTTTGCCTCGGGCAGCATGTTCAGATGCAGCAGCCTCAGCCCATGCAGCCTCCTCTGTGTGTCCGGACATGAGCTTGTTGAACGCTGATCCCCCTCCGTTCTGTACTGCTGAATCGCCGAAATTGAACGGATTTGCTTGACCTGGTCGAGCTGGCCGAGCTGGACGTCGATATTGGCCGGCAGAACTTGAATCTTCTGACTTCACGGGCCAAGGTGTGGCGCGAATTTGCTTGTTGAGCTTCTCAGGCAGAGGAGTGGGCTTGCCATCCAAGCAGTTGTTGACATGCACGCCTGCGTCTCGCTCCGTGACACCATCGAGGCACAAGTTACAGACCGGACAAAGCGTGGTGGCCTGGTCCTCCTTTCTCTCTAATTTGACGTTGTCATCGTCCGTTGGCCGGTCATAGTCTTTCTCGTCCTCTGCTTCCTCCGCTTCCAGTCTAGCTTGCTCTTCCATGTAGCGACGCTCGCGGAACTCGTCACCCTCCTCGAACTGGTCTTCGTCAAAATCGTCGTCTCCAAACTCCTCGAACTCGTCCATACCTGGCTCGTAGCTCGTCTCTTCCTTAATTAGGTTGGGCGGTGATTGAGTACTGATTGCTGCAGCTGCAGTGACTGGGACGTTTGCCGGAGCCTCTTTTGTCTCGGAAACTGGTATAGCCCCAGATTCTCCATGCGAGATGCTCCTGACGTCTGTCATTGCGGCAGACCCTTCTTCCTCCTGCTCGCTATCTGACTCTTCGCAAAATGGGCCAACCTTTCTCACAACAGTCTTGGTGCCCGGTTGCGATCGTTGAGGTGCTGTGGTGTCAGTTCGACTATTCGAGTCTTCGCTGCTCATCTTCCGCCGTTTAGATGGCCCCTCGATTTCGTTGAAGCGCTCGGTGTCGAACGTGTCATCTGGAGTGAGGATTTCGGCTGCATCTTCGTCGATGGCTGCAAACGAGCTCGCCCCAGACTGTTTTCCATCGACGAACAGACCGGGTTGGGCAACGCCACCATCGTCGGACTTCTTGAAGAAGTTGAGAATACTGCCATTGCCCTTGCTGGTGAGTTTGTTCCTGGGGGTAGTCGGCTTCTTCGAGCTGCTTGGGCCTTGTCGTCCGATCGTAGGCAGCGGCACCTGCTTATTCGCTTTGGTTCGGGTCGCCATCTTGGGTGGCGGGACGGTGGGAGGCACCGCAAGACTGAATGGTGTCTTCGCCTCTGTTGTGGGCGACGGAGGACGTCCTACCTCAATCGATGTAGAGTCTCGGGGCTTGCGAAACATGGCCGAGGTGCCATGGTCCTAGAAGTGCGTTGTGGGGTGTCAGATGGAGGCCCAGATTGATGTCAGCGCGACGAGATGCGCCTGATCATCGCGCGATCACGTGAATCTTCTTCGGAAGTGGCAGTGGCGAGTGGCGCCAGAGGAATCAGGGTCTCCACTCCTGCTACCGGCGGTGATCACAAAGGACACGGACAACGGCACCAACCTCACGTCGTCGCTCACACATGCGCCATGAACTGGAAGCAGTGATGTTAGCTTTTATTCAAGCAGTACAAGTACAACTTGCGCGTCCTTGACACGTCGCCAGGAGCGATCATGGACATCGATCTCAGCCTGCTGCCAGATGATTTCGAGGACTGCCTAACAACGTCTCACGAGATCATGCTCCGGCTTCCCTTTCGCCTGCTCGACCTCCCGCCAGAATTATGGATCAAAATTGTTGAGCAGGTAAGCTCTCGCAACTCGAGGCTTGGAATTGCTGCTGACTGAGGGATGTCGATGTATAGGCCGTCATCAGGCCTAAAGGCATCGTCCTTGGCCGCGAGAGCCACTCTGCGGACATGGCTAGGATTGTGAGGCAGCCTAACATTACTCGCACATGTCGTTTACTGCGTAGCGAGGCGCTTCCGGTTTTTTATGGTCTCAATGACTGGGAAATGGTGCATTCATATCTGGTACCATGTCCAAGGCACTTTCTGATCGCAATTGGAGACGCCAACTTGAAGAGGATAGGCACTATTCTGATACACAGTAATTGCGGCCATCAATGGTGGGAAAGTACCTTCCAACGGGGCAAAATCAAGTGCAGGATCGAGATGGTCGGCACTAACCTCAAGTACATTGCGCCCCTCTCGTGGCGTGGGCTTCATACGTATCGAGTGACCTTCGCCTGACACTGCTAGTACAGGACACTGGTCCGTCGGGATGAGAGGTCGCAGTAGAGGTTCTGGCGATGATCTCAACACACCCGTCTTGACTCAACCAACGACCTCAGTGATGCACCAGGATTACCAGAATTGAGAGGGATAGGATTCGATGCTTCATTCAGACCACTTTGGCTGGTCGGTTACGCGCGCCGCTTCAGGGTGCATTTGGATGCTCAACAGCGGCATGGTCTCATTACCAGTCGAGTACATCTTGGGAAGACAGTACAACTCATGGTCGCACAGTACATTGATAATTGGGTAATATCTTAGCTCATCGCACAACACCAAAGGCTAGCGTGCAACGCTTCGTCCATGGCGTTCCCATCAGCAGCAGCAGGATTGTGCTTCAGCATTGCCGCGAGCTGGTTCTGAGACCCTGTTGTAGCACCGCTCAAACACGGGCCCACGCGTTGCAATGGTAGTGCAAGAAGACGAGGAGCTCGCAAGTAGGCGTTTCTAGCCATGATCATGACTCGGGCTCGGAAAGAGAAATTGATGAGTCCATTGTGTGAATGTTGATTCAGCCTACGCAAAGCAGCACATAACCTCCGAAGCGGGATCACCTCCGCGGCGAGTGAACCCTCGAGCCAAAAGTTTCGTGATGCTCTACACGTCTTCCCCGTGACACTGCTCTATCACACGCTTCCCACCATGGTGGAGCAAGCAAACTCGCCGAACAATGGGGGCGCGGCGGCGGCGGCACCAGTAGCAGATGGCGCTGCGAGAACCGCTAAGGCAACTGCGCAAAATCCTGCCTTTCGCATGATGGGCTTGCCTCGACTGCGATTGCCATCACGGAACTGGACTATCTTCTGGACTATCACCGGATCCTTTGCCGGCGCAGTGATCTACGACAAGTACCAAACGAAGCGCACGAGAGAGAAATGGGTCAACCTCGTCTCCCACATCGCCGACGAGCGGCTCGACACGAAAACGATTCCACGTCGAGTTACCATCTACTTGCAAGCACCTCCTGGCGATGGACTGCGGACAGCGCGCGAGCACTTCCATCTGTACGTCAAGCCGGTACTCGTGGCAGCGGCTATGGACTGGGATGTCGTGGAAGGGAGGAAAGAGGGCGATGTGCGACACAAGACGGCGGAGAAGATCAGGAAACAACGCAGGAAGAATGGCGAGGGCGAGCCGGTGACTGACGATGAGGATGGAACACTCATGGTTGAGAATTTGCGCCGGCAGAATGGAGATGTGGAATACCCAGGTGTTGCCGGAGACATCGTGATCGGTCGACACACCTGGAAAGAATACATACGCGGTCTACATGAGGGCTATCTGGGACCTGCAAGTCTGCCGAAGGAGGCTGATGCCGATTCAGTCGCTGGTACAGAACCCGCCGGCCATGCACCTGCCTCTACTTCTTCCAATGACGCTATTGCGAATACCACAAGCGCCCACGGAGCTCGTGGTGCTGAGGATTCACCGCTGACGTCCCTAGACACTGTAGTCGAAAGCGCTGGGACAGGTAGCGCTACGGACGCCGAAAGCGTTGGCGACGGGGAAAACGAGGACAAAAAGGGAGAAGAGAGCGCGGAGTCAAAGGAAAAGGACGGCGAGCAGAAGCCGAAACGACGGTTTCCACCATCACCTATCCTCCCTGAAGACTACAGCACGGCTGTGCTATCACCATCTACACCCGAGATCTTGGGCCCGAGTGTTGGCGTTCGATTGCCCCATCTTCTCGGAATCAAGAATACGCCAGTGAGGATTTACCGATTCCTGACCAGGAGACGATTGCAGGAGGATATCGGGCGCCAGGTTGCGGCTGCAGTTCTGGCCTCGTATCGCCCATACACCACTGCGATCGCGCAGGACGATGGCAGCGCGTCTGACGTAGCAAAGGAAACATCGGAGCAAGCCACAGTCTTGCAGCAGGAGGAGAAAGACTGGTACAAGCTTGTCCATAAGCCCCGTGCAGAACATGAAGAGAGCTTATGGATAGAGCCAATAACTCTTGACGAGCGCATAGCAAATCGCATGCGTGCATTCGATCTCACTTCTGCAGATGAGGAGCGCTCACGAAGGATAGCGGCGGGCAAAGAAGCCGCATCGAATCAGGAGTCCTGAGGAATTGCACTTGTTGCTCGAGGCGCAACGCTTCATCAACAGTCGCTTCGCATGGCTCTGAGCATGCCCATGCTAAGGTCATACTTTTTTGCGCCTGAGCCGGTCAGGTGCAGCTTGGCCAGTGGAGGTGTGCGGCCAGATTCCGAGCATGGTGGCTGCTCAGCTTGTAGGATAATGTACAGTAATGGGGTTAGCCGCAATGCACTCCGCAAAATGAGGCGGTGCCCGTGGTGTGAACATCGGTTCCACCACACAAATCACTGCACGGTGTTTGTCCCTGCGATTTCTCTTGTCAGGCCAGTCCCGAGACGAAATTCCGGGTTGGCAATGCTCGGACAGAGCTGTACGTGGTAGTCTCTCGTCGATCAATTCTCAGGTCGCGAAATGTTCGTCCGGACAGCGCGAGGTCGAAGAGCCATTATCACTGCTGCGGAGAACCAATCTTTCATATGCTGCCGAGGGTTGCAGGCCTGAGGTGGTTGGTAGGTGCCGGGCCGTGGACATGCAGGACGAAGAGTGTCTATCATTGGCCGACTCGTATAGATGACGATCCGCTAGACTCTTCACAGTCGAGGCCAAAGTCAATCATCCTCGCTGCACGACCGTCAAGGCGTGCTGACGCTGGGAACACCGGACTGGACTCGCCCTGCTCCGCTCATGGATTCGGGCGTCGTAGGCACTGATCAGTCTCAAAAACATGTCCTCTCCTTGGTCGATTCGCACCCGTAGAAACGCCATTCCGCACGCAGACCAGCACACGACGAGGTTGTCGCCGTGACAGCTGCTCCATACACCCGCCGACGAGGATCATATTGCAATGGGTCTTCGTTATTATGCTCAGCGAGTCCACCATTGTGGTTGAACGGCCCCGGTCCGGCTCCGTCAGCAGTTCTCAGAGCAGTTCCTCCAACGACCAAAAAGTGGTCTCACGAGAGAAGCAGCTGGCCAGGGCAGAGAAACGGCCTGGACACCAGAGGAGATATGCACCAAAGACGCGAACTGGCTGTATCACATGCAAAGTACGTCCATTGTACTGACCTAAACCTCCACACTGCTTCTTCCCCGCTGCAATCACAGGTGCGAGCGCACAGCACTCCCAATGCGGCAAAACGGTGGTGGCATGTGCGCTCGCATCTCACACGTTGGTCTTTTGCAAGCACCACATGGGGTCTAGCTAACATGTTCATCTTTTGCGCTTTAGATACGGAGAGTGAAGTGCGATGAGGAGAAGCCACACTGCAAACGATGCACTACGACGGGCCGGAAGTGCGATGGCTACGCCCAAATGGGCGAGTCGCCTACCAGACCAAAATCGCCTGAACCATTGACGGTTGCCCTCATCAACGACGTCTCAAGTGATGCCCTGGAACGAAGGACTTTCGACTACTTTCGTGCCCGTACGGCACCCTGTGTGTCAGGCTATTTTTCCGATACCGTTTGGGAACGACTGGTACTACAGCTGAGTCACCAAGAGCCTGCAGTGCGACATGCTATCAACGCTCTTGGTGCTTTGCATGAGGAGAGATCTCTGCGCCGATCCGCTGGCGCAGAGGGCATCGATGTATCCCTTGTGAAGACCGGGTTCCCCATCCTACAATACTCCAAGGCCTTGAACGAGATGCAGGAGTTGCTGAAAAGTGGTAAAGCACCTCTGGATGTCATCCTATTGTGCTCTTTGCTGTGCATTCACTTTGAAGCGTTGCGAGAATCGTTTGTGCCTGCTCTGATGCACATTGAAAATGCTATTCAACTGCTTCAATCGAACACTACATTCGACGCACGCAAAGTCAACCCAAGTCTTGTCCGGGCAATAATGAGAATGGACCTGCAGGGGACTTTGTATCTGGCCTCACGCGTGCCTGGCATGCCGTTCTTCACAGCAGCCACGGACTCGATACTACCAACATCCTTTCATGATTTAACTCATGCCCGCGACCTGGTCAACACCTGGACGAGTCGCTTATATCATTTCATGCGCACAGTCGGCGACCATCATAGACTTCAATCGCCAGGCGGTCACACCATCGATGAGCTAGCCCAGGCACAAGAACTTGAGCAGACCTTCTTGAAGCTTGACGGCCTGCTCTGGGAGTTTATGCATAAGCCCACCGCCAAGCTAAGCACAAGAGAGCAGCATGGCCTGGGAATGCTCCGGACGCGCACAAAGATGAACCGGATCCTGGCCGCCTCCAGCTTATATGCGGAAGCATCCTGCTTTGACCAATACATTGGCGAATTCGAGAATATTCTCGCCATCTGCATGTACATCATGGGATCCGACAATGCAGATCGTAGGCTGTTCTCCGTTAGTCTGGACGAAGGTCTGATCCAGCCGCTATTTTTCTGCGCAACACATTGTCGAGATGGAAAGGTTCGACACCAGGCACTTGCGCAACTCCGTAAGCTACCTGTACGAGACGGAATCTGGCATGTTGATACCACAACACGCACAGCCGAAATGGTCGTGCGATTTGAGGAAGCCCTGTGTGATAAGCCCCCTGGCGCTGCGCTCTGTTCTGATATTCCCGAGTGGCGGAGGGTGCACTCGGCGATTTTTGATACCTCCGGACACGACGCCACACCTAGGAAGAAAGTCATGGTCAAGCTGAGAACTCGGCCAAACGGAATTGATGGAGAGTGGATCGACCATGAAGAATCAATAGACTGGCTGGTGCCTTCTCAGTACAAGAACATGAAAGCAAATCTTGGCCTGATTGTCAAGAATGGCGCATTCCCGCGGACAAGCTCGTAAGGACATGAGAGTATCACAGCATCCAATTCCTAAGCGACCACAGAGATCTCAGGAGGGAGTGATTGCAAGTAAGCAGAGCCATGCAGCTGCAGATTCAGCCCATAAGCTCGTCATCGCAGTGGAGGTCGAGTCAAGCGATTCGTGAATACTTTCGACCGGATGTAATATAGTTACTGCAGTAATGTTTGCAAGTGCAGCACACCACAACAACATTTTGTAACTTCGACTACTAACATCTCTCATATGTGATAGTGGGTCTCGCACCATCAGCTGCTGCGTCAATTGCCTTCAATCAACTGACCCGATATAGTCTTCGCCTATCACGCCCGTATTCCTCGGGCTCGAAGATGTCTCCAGTCCAACCAAGAACTCCCCGCGATGGTACTGCATCAGACAACATCAGCTCCAGTCAACTATCAAACACGAAAACGCATACCGGTGCGCAAGAGGGGCACCATATTGGTGATGCTGTTGGAGGCTTAGCTCTGCAATCACAGGCGCGCAAGGCTGATGCGCTAAAAGAAAGCCGAAGGGCCACTCAACAGGAATCTCTCTTCTATCTCTCTCTTCTGGATCTCAGCGCTTGGACGATAACATACTCGGCTAGAACAGAGATGACGCGACCGTGGCCCAGGTCCAGTACCGCGCAACCAGCGAGCCGGCTGCCGGCTATTCCATTCTACGGCTTCACCGCCAGCCAACGGAGAAACTGTTACCGGTACTGGAAGTTTCGCTTGGGAGTGCTGTGGCGGATAAGGCAGCACGACCTGCTCTCGAGAAGAGTCTTAAGCGTAACCGAGACGATGCTGGTTTGGATGCACCACACTTCGAGGGTGATGGCGGTATTCGTTATCCAACACCGAGTTCTCATACCGCACCTCCCCGTGTCTTCACAATGGATACGCCGCGGCCTATGCCATTCCCACTTGCCCGTATGCTGGAGCATGATGGCCTGAGTGGTGACAATTTCAATGGAACTTTGGTCGTGGAGAGACCGCAATCCATGACGGTCTGGTCTGTTCGTCAGCTTATTGCAGTCTTCGCAAGATCCGATGTGCTGTGCGAGCGCGCCGACAACTCTTTGCGAAATCAAGTCGGTCCTCACCGCGCAGAGGAGGATGACTGGGTTGGAGAGGTTATCGTTTTTGATTTCGGTGGTGTCAACTTCACCTCGCCTTGACACGAGCGCAACGACGCGGCATGTCTCGTCATGGCAGCCAGCGTCGGCCTCACCCTCGCAAGACGTGGCACCAATAACGATTTTGCGGTTAATCTTGCTACCAAGGCTTTCTTCGATGGCGCTAACGCTGATCAGGCTGCACGTTTCGTAATCCTTCAGTGTCTTGGGGGGATGGAGAGCGTAAGACATCAGCTGTCGAGTTTTACTGGAGTTTAATTGGCACGCACGCTGGGGAATACCCGAGTAAAGAAGCATTGCAGTATATACAGTGCAAGAGAACTGCAGTTGGTCTCGGTCTTGCTCTGTAAAATGGCATCGAATTTGCTTAAACCTCTCAGACGTATCCGACATTCATTCACTGTTGTACACCTATACTTACCTAATTGCCTATTCATGCCGTACCTTACGCGGCATTGCGCTGTCTGTTCATCAACTATACCTCCAACAAGTCTTCATGATCTGCTCGCCGACCCATATTCTGCTTGCCCTGTGCCAATGTGTGGTTTAAATCCCAGAAGTCACGCACTTTTGCGTCAAACTGTGGTGAATCTGGCTCCCTTGCCACAGCCTATGCAGCATTCGCAATAGGGCCAGAGAAGTATCCATCCATCCGACCATTCCATCTCATGAAATACCGGAAGAACGGAGTCGCCATAAGCTCAGGGGAAACTCTCTTCTGCAATACATATATGGTGACAAATATGTATTGAGTTTCCCAGAACAGCGCCCAAGTACGGAAGAGATCCTGGGTAGCAGTCAAACCATCAGGACCTTTGATGATCAGGTTGAGATGGATAGGTTCATTGCGCGGATGCGCACTGCGAAGGTTGTTCATGTTTTCCATGAAGCGGCGATCTCCAGACGTCTGACGTTCCGCCGGCATGAATGAGATCGATTCGACACCCCTCTTGCGCATACGCTCAGCCGTGACTTTGACCGGCGAGAATTCGACCCAGTTTTGCTCATATTCGAATCTGTCAATGGTAAGAAGGTTTCCTCCTTGAACATCTGAGCCGCGGAGTCTGGGTAGATCTGCCTGCTACAGCGCATAGCACAGCCGAGAGCCTGGATTCGGCCCTGCTTGCTTGAGTTCTGAATGAACTCTATGGTCTCGGTGCCGACGTCCGCAAATGGGTTGGTAAACGGCATGGTGAAGTGGGAATGGATAAGAGCATCGTACACTCTTGCCTCGCGCCTCGAATAAAGCGTCCAGTTGCTATTGTAAGTGGAGTCGATAATTACCGACCACAACATGCCCTGCTTGCGAGCGATCGACACCATCTTCCCTCGCACAATGAATCGCAGCTCTTGTGTAGAAATGTCCACGCGCGAAAAGCTGCCAAATGCCGCATTCTCGGGCCAGTTCTCTCGCGGAAAGGCCGTGTGGATAGCAGACTCCCAGTCACGGCGGGTAACACCGCCAGGAGGAACGCCGCCAGAGTTGTGGAGTGGTGTCAAACTTTGCTCGATCCGCGCAGACACCGTCCAGTGTCCCATCGCCAGAAGAATGTCAGGGTTGGAAGCCTGTGCTTGATAGTCTATCTGGCCACAGAGCATGGCAAGAGTTGCCGCTGAGCGAGGTTCGGTAGGCCGTCCGAAAGGAAGCTCCGATTGCTTGCCCACATAAGCAGACTGCACGGCGTCGATGGCGAAGTCTGGGATGCCCTTGACATGGACCTTGTCGCCTCTCAGCATCATGTCCAATTTCTCGTCGCTTAGCCCAGCAAGGAAACCACTGCAGAAGGGCTCCGCCCAAGTTGTTTCATGTTTTCCACACGTAAGGCCTTGCAATTCGCAGCTGGCACTGGGGATCGTGGTATTATCGCATGGTCGACATCTCGGCGATTGCCTCCAAGTGATCTTGAATGTTGCTTCTCAGTATTTCCTTGCAGCAACTGAGGCACGTTACGACATTGAGCGAGTTGTCGATCGCGCCGCCCGCTAGCGTGTACTGCTTGTGGAGCTCATAACTTGTCGTACTGTCTATAATCATCCTCGCAACATTCGATCGTCCAAGGGGAATGGTTCGAATAGCTGGTCGCGGCAGGATCAGAAGACCCACTTTCGTGCTGATGAATGAGCGCGGCGTACTGGTGTCATCTTCAGTACTTGTGTGCATAGCCACGTGCTCCTTTCTTTGTCGCTCGGCGACTAACCTGTCCGCGCTCGGGAACGATCGTGAGCAACCGACAACTCTGCAGCGCTCTGAGAGCGCAACGGCTTCTGGTTCCAGGCATGGCTGGCACACTGTGCCGCTCGACTGTCCCAGCGTGTGTTGGTTTAAGGCTCCAGCAAGATCCTCCGCTTCAGACAGCAGCACCGTCCCATCGTATAGGCCAGGATTGGTGACGCGATGTCTCTTTTCTTTGTGGTAGATTTGACGAACAACTTCCGTCAGCCTATCTGGCAAACATGGCCCAAGCCGACTGCTGAGGAGTCCTTGGCGAATGTACACCACCTTGATACCCGACTTGTTGTCAAGCTGCATTGCGTACCCGGCGAACGGGGTATCTGCGAGCCCCGGACTGAATTCCCATTCACTTCGTTTGTCCGAGCCGACGTTCTCGTAAAGCTCGGCAATGATTCTGATAAATTCCCCTTCTGCAGCAGTGTCGATAAGGCCCGAGAAGTCGTCTTTGAGCATGTTGCTGAGTGTTCGCTCTGAGGCAAGGTCGGCAGCAGTCTGGACGACGTTGGGAGGATTCAATGGCGACCATTGATCAAGCTCGGATAACGAGACGTCCATGCTTGCCATTTCTGTCATGTAATCCTCAAAGAGCCCTTGGGCGGCGGTGGCATGATCTTTCTTGATAGTCATGATATGCTGGCAGATCAGCACGGCATTGGGCAGGACAGGTTCCATGCCCAGGTACTTTTGCGTGTGGACATGAAGGCGTATCAGCTGGCCTAGGTGCGATTCTCGAGGACTCAACTTCTCAAGCCATTACTGAGAGGCTGCTGGAGGATATAGACGCTCAGCTAGTCGGGCCAGCCGTGCCATGGCCTCGTCTCGCTCAGTAGTGGCTTGCTGGTCACGCGTAACGAGGAGCTTCCGGCGCTTGTACACTGCATCTACGTTCTGATGTGAAAAGAAGCGCTTGACAATCTACGGAACGCGGAGTCCTCCTGCTTTGGCTGTCCACTAAGGCTCGTCGTCTTCTTCACCCCAGTCGGCAATGGGATCTCTAGCAGGCCCTTCTACATCATCGTCGTCGTCCTCGAGTACGACGGGAGGGAGTCATGTTCGTACCCGAACCGTGGTAGGGGTCGGCCGGGCGAGTAGCAATCGTTGATACAGTTCCTGACACTGGAGAGACGCTGTATTTTCCACCTACTATTCTCAGACGAGTGGGCGTCGTCATTGACAGCGGAGTGCTAGCAAATGCGAGACCTTGGGGCGGGGTCTACCTCCTTCTCAGGCGCTTCCTTCCAATTGAACGTGACTTCCATCTGCAAACTGTGACTTCCAACTGTGGACTGTGTGACGACAGCCTTCTCAATTCGGTTTAGTGTCGGCAGGGGATCAATTGGTAGCCTTCGGCTGCCAAGGCAGAGGCACACTACAAAGCCCTAACCACGCCGACTACCTGCCACTGCCACCTGCCAGTCACAACACCGTCGCAAATTGGCAGCCGAAGCCAGGAGTCTGAGAAGGAGATAGGGCGGGGTGTGAAGATGGAAGGCATCATATCTTCCGGATTGTTATGAGGTGTAGCTGTTTGGCGCGCGCCCTAATCAAAATTTTATTCAAGTGCATCAAAGTCGTGCAACATCTTATCATTAGCGTAAAGCTTAGACGCCCAGCTTCCATGTGAACACGAACATCACCGGCGGCATTTCAGAGCGCAGTGGCCTTGCAGCGCAATGCAGCTTTCAAGAGGATGCCCCTCGAGCGCAAGCATGCTCTCATATCGGCCGTTGTAGCATTCGTCAGCTGGGCTTACATTACTGAGCTCATTCCTCCATTGCGCCTGGTACCTCACGCCTTCATTGCTGGCGTTCTCGCAGCACTGCTCGCAGCGATATACGCCCTCGCATCGACCGCGCGACCACGGACCGCTTGGAGCAATGTCCACCGAGATGCGCCGCTCGCGCTTACGTTTGCACAGCCCGGTGTGTGGGAGGAAGAGAAGGCGACGTTGAGGGACCGTGGAGAGTACAGACGACCGATCATCTTCCCCGAGGCCGAGAAATTCTCAAAGCAGGTAGATGGTTTGCTGGATGTGATTCTGCGCGACTTTGTCACAAGCTGGTATGGGCATATCAGCAAGCGACCGCTGTTCCAGAATGAGATCGACCGCTGCATCCGTTCGGTGCTACTCTCGGTCACAGCTAGGCTGACTGACCTGGATCTGGTCGAGCTCGGTGTGGCCCAAGTACTGCCTGTGGTGACAAGTCATATGAGAGACTTCTACGATGCTGAAAGAGCTGTTCGTGGCAAAGCACTTGAACACAACGTAACAGAGAGTGAAGAGCTGAGCATGGCGATCGCTGGCAAATACAGAGGCGGAAGACTACATTCTGTTGCCTCGCTGTCACATTCGGATACCACAGCTTCTTCACAGCAACATCTGCGTAGACTTGTTGAGAAGATCCTCCCCTGCGTCCTTCCGATGAACATGAGATCAAGTTCTGCGGTAACAGTGCTCATTAGAGAGATTGTGGCTTGTGCTGTAATTGGGCCCATCGTGACGATGCTCGCGGACCCGGACTTCTGGAATCAGCAGATTGTCAGCGTGGGTGGTGCAATGCTTCAAGACCGGAAGTCTGTCCGCAAGATGCGTGCTGCACTCGATCAGCATGCACCTGCATCCCCAGGAAAGCCCGGTCGAGGGAGTCAATTTCCCAGACTGCGACCATATGACAGTGAGCGCCAATTCGAGCGCTTCGTCAGAGCTATCAGGCACGTTGGCACCTTGAACGATGCACGCCTCTTTCGAAGCCAAGTCAGCCTGCAACTGAGACGAGATGCGCAAGTCGAAGGTCAAGATGTAGCGTACATTCGGCGACTAGAGACTGGGCGAAGATTGCTCGACCAGAAAATTGCATCTCTGTCTGCTGCAGATGACAGCAGACCAGCGACAAAAGTCACAACAGCACGAAACGAGGGGTCCTTGTCGCGAAAACGGCAGGCTTCGCTTCGGGAATTGATATACGACGCTGCTGGACTGAGTTACTTTATGGAGTACATGGATCGTCAGAACCTCATGCGTCTTGTACAATTCTATTTGGTCGTGGACGGGTTTCGCAATCCTCTCGAAGGGGACAATGACGAGCCTCCAGCGTCATTGGCGACAGATCCAGACCGCATGGACATAGCGCAGATGTATGCCGAGTACTTATCTAAGCCAGAGATGCGGGTGCCACAAGACACCTTGCAGATTGTGAAGCAATGTTTGAAGGCAGGGTCGAAAGTTGTCGCACGAGACTATTTGGCTGCTCGGCGTGAAGTGCTGCGCATGCAGACCAGAGTCTACAACACCATGAAAGATCAACATTATGAAGCTTTCAAGAAGACTGATCTCTATTACAAGTGGCTGGCGGTCGATGATAAACCCACATTTGGGCCACTCTTGCAAGGAGAGGGCGAGACGTCCAACGGGACCCGCAGCGCCGAGGGCCCTGCCGTTCATGCCAGAAGGCCGCAACTGGGAGCATTGCAGAAGGAGCCCGAACTGAGGCGAGCTGTGCTCTCTACATCAGACCTGAAAGCAGTTGGTCGTAGCAGCAGCATATTTTCCGACACCACACGGCGATCTTTAGACGAGGCAAATGATGGCGCCAGAAATGCATTGTTCGGCGAAGATCGCTCTCCACTGTTCGCAGAAGATGCGGAGACTGAGAACATGGTACAATCGATTTCCAGCCTGAAGAGCTACGACTCTGATGGCGACGGCGCAAAGCATGCTCAAGAAGAGGCCAAAGCAGTCAGAGAGATGCAAGCTGCACTTGACAACATTGTCAGTGACGACCGTGACAAGGCCAGCTTGTTCTCCGAAACCTCTGGCAGACGGTCGCTTGAAGGGGAGGAAAGGCGTGAGTCGCTAGATTTCATGAGCCGTTCTGGAATTTCGGGCACAGCTTCTCAAATTTTGGATCGCAGCAAACCCAGTCTTTCTTCTCTAGGACTTGTTGGCGGCCCATCCAACCGAGGTGTGTTTGTGGACGACTTGTTCGGCCACGAGCAAGAAAAGTTTGCCGAAGATGAGCGAGAGGATTCCAACGCTGCAACCGATGAGGAAGACGAGCGCATCGAAGAAGCAGCCGCTGGAGATCTAGGGCTGGCAGAGGCTATTGACGTTCTCAATGCAGACATTGAGAGGCTCAGTGCTCAGAGAAATGTTCTTGACTCACTGACTGCCAAAGCGGAGCTCACCAACAACCAGGCTGAATTGCGAATCTTGCGAAAATCGGAACAAAGCTTACAACGTGAGATTCGACGCAAAGAGATGCAAAAGCAGCAATACATCGTTCAAGAGAGCGACAACAGCCTTTATGGGCGGGCGTTGATCGCAATTAAATCTGTGATGGTCGGCAGAGAGGAGGACGGCCACGAATATGCACTATATGTCATCGAAATCCGTCGACAGGCTGGGGAACAAATGCCGGCAGCAACATGGGTTATTACCCGCCGATACAGTCAATTCCACGACCTCCACAAGAGGCTGAAAGCACGATTTCCGGCAGTGAGAGAGCTAGACTTCCCCCGCAGGCAGACTTTGTTCACTCTGCAGAAGGACTTTCTGCAGAAACGACGAGTCACGTTAGAGAAGTATTTACGAGCTCTCTTGCTTGTTCCTGCGATATGTCGAAGCAGAGAACTGCGGGCGTTCTTGTCTCAGTCTGCCATCGTGAACAACGGTACCGATGGCACACAAGCTGATGCCAAAGACTTTGTGACACGAATATACAACTCGGTCTCGGATGGCATGGAAGAGTTCCTTGGAAACATACCGGTTCTCGACCAATTGTCAGTCGCAGGTCAAAATCTCATCTCAGCTGCTACATCGCAAATGAGTGGCTCTTCTCCTGTTGACAGCATGGATCCAGCTGTGCAAAATCCTGCTACTGCAACTGAAGCTGAAGCCGAACTGAACGCGTATGAAACGAAAGAAGTTGAACCTTTTGTAAAACCCATCTGCGATCTATTCCTGGAAACTTTTGAACTCTCAAAGGGAAACAGCTGGCTTCGTGGTCGTACAGTAGTGGTCGTACTTCACCAACTACTTGGAGGCACTATTGAGCGGAAAGTCAAGGAAGCAACAAACAGTGCCTTGGAGGACGACAAGCTGGCGAGCTACGTTGAGAATCTGAAGAAGACCATGTGGCCGGATGGCAAGATGCGGCCGCCGACTGTACCGCGCACACCGGCTGAGAAGGCGCGCACCAGGAAGGAAGCAGGTCTTCTACTGGGCGCGCTGATACCGGACATCGCTGGCAGTGTGGTTGGGCGAGTGAATGCGCAAGCGGCGAGTCGAAAGATCGTCGCCATGTTGAACAATCCTAGGTTGAAGTAAGTCTTTCCGTGTGCTTCCCAGGTCGATGAACATTCACTGACTATCATCACAGTGTGCACTTGATCTTCAGCCTGATAGATGAGATCATTGGCATCGTCTTCCCGGAAACAGTAGATAAGTAATGATAATGAAAGCCGACGAAGTCAATCAAATTCTTGTGTGTACGTGTATCGATCAAGACTTTCTACCGCTTCACAGCTCTCCTCGCAAGTTCCGTGCAACCATATCTGCCAATCGTCCAAGTCGCGTGTACCAGTAGAATTCGCCAGAAGCCGTACAATTGAGAGTGCTGTCATCCGTCGGGGAGCTTCCCTAAGGTGCACGCCGTCAAAACTAACCACCACATCTCACACGCTCCACCTGGTACTGGAAGTCATCGGCCAGGAAGCGTTCGAGCGCAATGTTCTTGAGATCCTGAGCATTGACGTCCTCGCCATGCTCGATGAGAAGAGAATAGGCGCGTGCGAGAGACGTGCAAGCGAAGCCCTCCCCGAATCCTCCATTCATTCCCACCATCTTCTCGTCGTGCTGGCGTTCTGCGACAGCGGTTGACACAGCGATGTTGCCGAACAGGGTTTTGGCGAATTCGAGCACAGCTTTGCCGCCGGAGTGCAAGGTGAAAGCGGCGCAGATGAGGCTTTCCAGGACTTGGTTTTTGGTGATCGATGGGACGGTGGGGGAGATTGTGGACGGCATGGTCGTCGTGCTCTGTCGTTCGTCAGTGAAGTTCTGGTCAAATGAGGCGCGGCGCACTCACTGGTTGTAAGTTTTTATCGGTCGCCAACGATTTATTTGCTCATCGAGCCCTTTGTAGCCTTTCTCTGGCGTAGTTTGTGTTTGATGTATGTGCGAGCGATATCGGTGATTCGCGGAAGTGAAGGCTGGTAAATGTTGCAGAGTGTCTGTGCATTTGGTGTAACCACGCCTTTGTCTCGCGCGTTGAGCTTCTTGCAATGCAGATCGTGGATCTGCCAATTGCTTGCGGCAGTCACAAAAAGGAACCGACGTCGGATAATGTATTCCATGATTTGCGGCTCCTACATTTCCTCATCGAGATGCGTCGCCGGCATGAGCCTGATCAACTGTCGGAAAAGCCTTCGAGTGCTCGACTGATGGCCACTGCTACGGGGCTGTAGGTCAGGATCCGGTTGTGTCCTGCTGACGTTAGTGGCCTGAATACCGGTTCCCATGCTCACATAGGACGCACCACCATGTTCAACAAAATCGAAGCGCATTCTCGGGAACCCTTCTTTCTTGACATCGAAGACAGCAGGACCCTCGTTGCCAGCCATGAGCTCACTTGGCTCCAGCTCACCCGTATCGAAGGCATCTTGGGAATCCCGCTTGCCGAATATGCGTCTGTAAATCATCTTGGTCTGGTGAAACGGAATATCTGCATCGTTCAATGCGTGTCTGTCATCGCCATACGAGTCAGCTTTGTTAGGAGGACACGCCATGCCATTGCTTACATGATCTGAACAGAGCCTACGTTTCGAGTGTCGCCGTTCAAACTCGGAGTCTCTTCGAGCGCATGATAATATGCCCGAAGCCTGTCGGCGGTTTGCTACCATGAAGAAGAAGTGTAAAATAAGCGGATGTTTGACAGAGTGGAGGCATTATGAAGATGGTCTCCAACATTTCGACTTACCCATGTGTCCACGACTTTCGCCATGAGCATCTGCGCGAGAGACGGGAACGGTCTGAGAGGCAGCAAAAGCGGGAGGAAGCCACCAACCCGATAAGTGAGTAGAAGAGTTGGAATGCTGTTGAACGGAGCCGCAAGAACGACACCCGCAAAAGTCGTCGGCGGCGTTTTCTGGTCCGATGCATGGGACAGGCTCGATGTATGCAACAAGGGGGGCAACAGGGCATTTCTGCGATCCGCGAAGTGAAGGGCAACAGCTGCTGAGACAGCAGTACCCAGACTCTGGCCGAGGATCACGATCCGCTCTGGTGGGATCTTGATCGTTTCCATGATATATTCGACAAGCGCCACACCATCAGCGATCAGCCCAGCCTCAGTAGGCGTGCCTGTAGAATGGCCGAACCCCCGATAGCTGTCAAGCCGATGTCAACAGGTCGCACTTGGAAAGGGGAAAGAGCAACTGACTCTATTGTGAAGACATGTGTGTTGGGCATGTTGGTGATCAGACGGTTCGCTGCAGGACGCCAGCCTTGAGCGATGTGGCCAGCATTGCCGTGAACTTATCAATCAGCAAAGTGAGACCAGCACTCGATCCGGAGGCGATGAATACGTACAACTGACGACCACCTTAGCGGGAGACGGATCCCGGGAGGTCAATACTTTGTATGCCGTAGTGGCGGTAAAGTCGTCCACGGGGCCATCTCGTCTCTGAGGTTCATTGAGGATGGCAGTCTCATGGCGTGTATATTGATCGAGAGGCAGGATGTGCCAGGCATACAGTGTTTCGCCGTCAGGGGTAGAGAGATTGAATGGAGTCACTTGGTTCGGAGCAAATCCATGAGCAGTGCCATCGTGTACGTCGCGCCATCTCAAGGTATTGAAGGCATTGGCATATCTACAGGGTGTGGATCAGAGGAGAGTGGCAAATTCGTGAGAAGCAGGACATACATGGCACTGCTTTCGTCAATTTCCGTCTCAGTCGTAGGCAATGACAGGTACATACAATCTCTGTGCTCTCGGTG
Organism: Cercospora cf. flagellaris; assembly: GCA_005356885.1. Taxonomy (NCBI): domain Eukaryota; kingdom Fungi; phylum Ascomycota; class Dothideomycetes; order Mycosphaerellales; family Mycosphaerellaceae; genus Cercospora; species Cercospora cf. flagellaris. The sequence continues at coordinate 1,750,171 of RJLU01000001.1, read as the reverse complement.
TGAGCAAGATGCCAAGCAGGATGGCGTACACAGCTCCAGCGGCAGCACATGCGGTGGCCAGCTTGCCCACGGCCTGCGTAGCCGACTTCATGCTCGCAGCGTGCAGGAGGAGAGACGAGGAGGTGGAGTCGGTGACGTGAATTTGGGGAAACACGCGGGCTGCACGACGCGGGCAACGGGCGCGCGTTGCGATCTGCATCCATCTCCATCTCCGTCTTTTTTGCTGGAGCCTCACTTGCGCCTCCACTGCCACGCAATCGCCCTCCACCCTCCATGCGCAGCGTCTGGTAGCGACGACCGCGCGCACGTAGCAGGCAGAATGGCAGCCGTGGCAGACGAGGTCGTCACCGGCCACAAACGAGGCCCCGGCCGGCCCTCGAGAGGCGCAATGCCCGCTGCTAAAAAGCAGAAGACGGCCGCCTTCACGCCGACTCGTGATAGCTCCGTTGCGCCCTCTCCTGTCGCTAATTCCCCAGCGCCCGAGAAGAAGCTGAGCGGTCTGGTCGCAAAGCTGTCCGATGCCAAACCGCTGCCTGTTCTGCCCGATCCTCAACCACCATCCCTGTCCGACGATGAATACCAGTCTCTCATATCCAGTGCCGTGTTGGCAACGTCTCTAGAACGATCTCGGCTACGATGGATCTCTGAGGGCGTGTTCGAGCGATATTGGGTCAAGCCCGAGGGCGGCAAGAATGGCAAGCCGCCGCCTCCCAACAACCCAGATGCGAAATGGATGAAGAGCCGAGGGGAATGCAGGATACGCATTGAGCCACATCTGTTCGTGGCCGACATGTACGTCGAAGATAGGGGAAAGCCGCCGGGGGCAGCATCGAAGCAGCCCATTCCGCAATACAGACCAATGCAGCAGCATGGATCTCAGCAGTATCAAAACCGGCCACTGCCACCAGTGCTCCTGCCGCCGAACAGCGGACAGAATGGTCCTGGCGCTCCGCCCAAAAGCCAACAGCCTCAAAGACCCCAGCAACCAGGTCCTCGAGCGCCGCATGCGAGCTCTTCGGCCTCTGCATCGTCCTCGATCCCAACACAGGGCCCGAAGCCAGACCCCGTCATCAGCATGTTGGCAACTCGAGCGTCGAATGACCCACAGCTCAAAGCCCTGATGAAGGAGGTCGCTACGGGAAATGCCACGCAGGAGCAGCTCAAGGTATTTCAGAAGCATATAGACGAGCTCACTGCCATAATCACGAAACAAAGACAGGACGAGGAGGATTCCACAGCAAAACCCTTCGAGCAGGGTAACATGATACAGTACGATGGGCCTTCGGATACGCAACCTAGCATCGCATCTCAAGCCGCATTGCAGCCACCACTGAAGCCTCCTATCCATCCCGCTGCACAGCATCCTCCACCACAATACGGACAGCAGCAGACGTGGTCGGCACCCTTACCAGCGCCGACAAACCTACCTGTCATACTCGCCTTCAAAGACGCTGGAGCCACCGAAGATCGGTTCTTGTTTCCGGAACACAGTATCCTCGAAGCACTATCCCCTCAGCACTTGCTTGTCAGCTTCATTGTGACGCGCAAAGGGCATCAAGCTGTTGACACAACGTATCTGGACCTGAACACAGAGTATTGGCAACCGGTGACCATCATGATTGAAGTCGCCTACGGCCGAGAGGAGCTATTGAATTGCATACGTCGGTGGGTCAAGCCGGCGGACGAAGTTCGAAAGCATATGGAGAGCGTTATGCAGAGCTGCGAGCGGGTTCCGGAATGCCACTTGGCTCTCCGTCTGCCCTTCAAAAGTACAGCTACGGCCGAAAGTGAAGAGGTCTCAAAAGAGGCCACGCCGATATTGGAGGATCGTGCCAGGCCGAAAGCTGGTGCAAAGGCTGCCAAGAAGGCTGCTTCTGCTCCCAAGGGAGAGGCGGATGCTGCGAGGCGGCAGTCTGGAAACCAGCTTGCTGAATCCATTACTGTGCAGCCCAAGGGCGGGAGTAAAGTTCAGGTGCCTAGTGCGACGCCAGATAAGCCTGCGTTACACAACGTAACGGCAACCGACCAAGCAGATGGCGCTGCAGAAGGCGAGGGCGGTGGGCGACCAAGAAGAGCGACCCGGAAGAGTGTCAGGATCAGTGAAGGCTAACAGTCTCTTGTTCCCTCCTAGAGCTAGCATCTTGAATGCCAGAAACCCCATTGTGCGCCATGGCCTTTTCTCGGGTCGCGTTGGCAATTCAAACAGAGCCATGCTCGAGATTCCATGTTTGCATTGTCGTTCCATTCATGCTTCGTGATTCGTGGTGTTCCATTCGATTGTTTAATTGCGGACACCTGATCTGGGAAGTAGTGGCTACGATGCCGTAGCAAGCGAGGGACGGCCAACCACGCTCTCTAGCTCAGCTTGTGTCTCATCAAGTGCTTTGATCAGCGCTGACACGTCTCCCTTCCTCCTCTGCAAGTCGCGTGTGCGCTGCCAGAGCGCCGGTTCTCGGCCAGATATGCAAAGCATCTGCTGCGTATTCAAGCTGTTATTGCCCCACGACGGAGCCTGCTTGATATTGCTCTTGACGTCTTGCCATCTTGAGGATAGTGAAGCAGTCGATAGAACTTCGCGCCCATCTGCACTCATATCTACGACTACGAATCGCTCATTCGTGCTGGCCGTCTCGTCCGAGTCGGTGTGCAGAGCATGCAGAGCGGCATTTGTGAGGATGTCGGGATCATCGTCGGCAAAAATGTAGTGCACCGCAGGATGGTGGTGCTCGCCAGTGACGGGATCTTCTATTAGCGTGAAGAATGGTTTGAAGTCCGATGGAGGTTGGAGCGTCATCTGCTCCTCCAGTTCGGGGTATGTGTCGTCTGCATCGTCTTCGGCGACTGATTGCTGAGGTGGAGCGGCAGATGTTGTTGTGGTTGCAAATTCGCCATCATCGATTGGAAGACTCATGTGTGTCGTTGCTGGCTGTTGGCTTGCATCTGTTCCTAAAATATGAGCGCACGGGAATGGTTGAGGAAGTTGCTTCGGTCCGACCTACCTTGCCCAGGTCCATGTGACATTTCTTTGTTTTCGCCAGTGCTGGAAGTAATCTGGTCCAGCGTCACCGTAGGCTGTTGAGCATGTTGAGATGAGAGCGTTGTTGAAGGAGATGCCATGATTGTCTATTCAAGAGAGAGCTTGCCTGAAGCTATATATGTAGCGTGACGATTGCAGAACCCATGGTAATGCAGCCGATTCGCTCGCCAATCTCGCGCCCTGTACCAATCTTGCTAGTGCGGAACCCCAGCCTCTAGAAAGGTCCACCAGCACGCTTGCAGCACTGGACTGGTAAAGGCTTCATCAAATTCCGGATCTCTGCGAAAGCCTACAGTACTTATAGCGATCTTCTGATCGTGAGATCGCAAAGCCGACAGCGGCAGGATATACCCTCCGCGAACCACAAATGCGATGTTGAGCATCAGCATGTTTACGCAGCACAAGGGCAATGCCGTTTTCACATGGGCTAGTTCACAAGAACACTCGCTTCTTCAAGTACCCTCTCGCGTGCTGATAAATCAACCTATATATCAGACGACCGTATTGACTTCCTTGGACGCTGAATGGAAATGCCGTGCTGGTTCGACTGTGTAAAGTCTCCCACTTAACAAGCCGAGTGTGCCATTGACACATTTTGGCCTGCGAAGGTGGTTATTATCAGCTTCGAGGTGGTTTAATGTAGTGATTGCATGCTTTGAAGGCTACGAACCACCGAGCAACTGGACATGTCGGAAGAGCCGGGCAATATCGTGCATCTTTGCAGATTATAGCACCATTGAGCTGATCAGTTTTCGAGCATGTGATGGGGAAGGGCAAGCATGGCGTTCACCATTCGAGGGAATCATGGCGAAAGGAAGTCGCCTTTGCTGCATTTGACGAAAGTTAGTAAGCAAGTAATGCAAAAAGATATAGTGTCAGGTGTGCTTGTGAATCGTCCGCCTTCATACTGATACATATGGACAAGTCGTTCGCAAGATTTCCTTGCGCTAATTTCCGACGCTGTACTCTCCGCATCGGATGGGCACCGTGACGCGGTCATTCCTGCTGCCATTCCTGCGGCCAAGTATTACCACTGGCCTAACAAACCCCCAACGTGATTAATGCCCTTTGGCAGCGGTATCACTTTTGTGTTGAGAGCTATCGGATGAGACTGTTGTGTGAGCGCGATAGCCATCACTGTAGGACCATGCACGGCAGCACCGCCAGCCAGAAGTTCGTAGAGTACATCCAGAAAGCAAAGCGAGCGCTGATTGAGTGGATGAAGCCTCGTCTATGGTGTCTTCGCCTCGAACTTCTAGCAACATTCTGCTCGAATATCTCCGAGCCTTATCAAATGTAGCGAGAATGGGATGCCATCCAGTCTGTGGGTATCTTGCGCCTTTAATCATATGGTACATGGTGTTCGCGTCGCATACATCTTAGCCTTGCCTACGCGATGTCAGGGCGCCCAGAATGTGGGAATCGTTGCTGAATCTCTTACCTCTGTTTGTGCTTTGGGTTCTTACTGCAAATGATGTACACGTATTTCCCACCCTTCCTCCTCACACTTTTGCAGCCCTCACAAAGCTTCTTCACGCTGCTCCGGACCTTCATCCCTCGGGCTTGCTGGCCAGCAATAGTTTTGGGCGCGTTCAGTCGCAATGCCTGGAGTGCATTGACGATTGAACTATGCCGGCTGGAGAGTAGGGTGCTGTTCGTGGTGTATGTGCTGAAGCCGTGAGCGATAGATTTCGAGCGGCTGCTCAATCGGGTCGCTGGAAGGCGTGACAACACGAATCGTGCCGCCAACATCGTATCGGTCGCTGGGGATGAGATGATGCTGTTCGTGCCGGGAAATGTGTGTCAAAGACAACCTGCAGCGGAGGTGGTCGGTGGTGCATTGGGGCTTGCCCCGGTCGGACGTTCAGCGGCCGGCCTTACGTTGACCCGAAGCTGCCAAGCTTGGCTCGCACCAATTCGAGATTTCCGGCGACCTCACAAGAACACTTGACGCTCGCTGCAGCACGACCCACGACCACCGCCCTCGCCGCCAACTACTAACGACAACAGATTGCACCGATTCTGCGATCATGGCGACCGAGTTGACTGTCCAGAGCGAGCGCGCTTTCCAGAAGCAGCCGCACATCTTCCAGAACTCCAAGAGCAAGGCGAAGTCCACCAGAGTCGGAAAGGGTGGCCGGAGATGGTACAAGGACGTTGGATTGGGCTTCAGGACCCCAAAGACTGCCATTGAGGGCCAGTACATTGGTATGTGCTGTCCATGAGGAATAGTGGGGAGAAATTCATTGCGAAGGGCGAAACATGGCGCATACGGCGCAGGAATGGGAACATACACTGACGGTGGTGGTCCAATAGACAAGAAGTGCCCCTTCACTGGACTCGTCTCCATCCGTGGCCGTATCCTCACCGGTACCGTCGTTTCCGCCAAGATGCACCGCACCATCATCATCCGCCGCGAGTACCTCCACTTCATTCCAAAGTACTCCCGTTACGAGAAGCGCCACAAGAACCTCGCCGCACACGTCTCCCCTGCTTTCCGTGTGTCCGAGGGTGACCAGGTCACTGTTGGCCAATGCCGGCCTTTGAGCAAGACTGTAAGCAGGACCGAAGGAGTAGCTGAAGTGGAAGGGAAGGACTAACATGCTAAAACAGGTCCGCTTCAACGTTCTCCGCGTCCTTCCACGAACTGGCAAGCAGGTCAAGGCATTCAACAAGTTCTAAGCGACGAGACATGCACTTTGGGAAATGATCAGGCACGTGAACGAGGGCAGGTCGCACCTCGAAGATGCGGCTGCATTACTGGGCGGCGTTTGGGCATGCTAGCCTGGACGTGATAGCAATCTGGTGATCGATTGCGAAATGCACGTCACATGTAGCTCGGCGTAGCGAAAAGGCCAAATGAGAACAGTCTTCATGCACTCCAGTCACGTATCTTCGAATCAATGTTTGGAAATCGTCGGCGCGGCCGTTTCCTAGCGCTTCTCGTCTGAGGCGTCGAACAGCAACTGCCAGAAGCGAGCAATCGGAGAGAGTTGACAGGGAGAGAGGCTGTATCTGGCGTCATGTTGTAAAGATTCATGTCGTTCAGCTCGTTATGGGCAGCTTGTGACTACGTCTCAGCGAGGCTGAATCGAAGCTCCGGCCGAATTCCATGGCGTGCCATATCGGTTCAGAGCAATGACTTCCGCACTTGTGCTCCGAAACCGCAAAACTGGCCTGAACAACGCTCAGGACTAAATATGCGACTGCCTGTGGTCTTCATGCACAAGTCATTGACCAGTTGCCTCCCGTGAAAACGTTATGTCTACTCGCCTCCTCCACGCTCATCTCTTGCGCTCAAAATACCCGCTCGAGCTCATTATCGCAACGCTTTGATCCATGATTGTCTCTCCTACCCATAGATAGTTCTCTATCCACTTCTTGATGCTGGGTGACTCTGAAAACGTATCCGGTTTCAGGCTAGGACTAATGTTAGGGTCAGATCGCTGCTATCTTGATTCGCTCTTTTTCTTTCTCCATCGCATGTCGTGTCTAAGGGAAGCTAGGCTATGGTGGATGGACTGGGCGAGCTCGGAGGGTTGGAAACGTACGTGAGACCGGTGGAACGCTTGACGCCAGCGAGGAAGGCAGATACGAGCACGGCGTCGAATGCATAGTGGGTGAGGCGACCGAGCTGGACAGTTCCATTAGCTTGTGGTCGAGCGTTCGCGGGATGTTGCTGCATACGACCATGTTGACGTTGGTTGGGTGGCGCTTGGCGCCTGATCGTGTGAAGGGCACAGAGGCTGAGCTTGCGCGCCGTATGTGCTTCTGCGAGATGTTGATTACCTCGCCACGGACGCAGGTACCGGAATTGCGGTGTAAGATGCGGTGAAAGTAGAGGTGGTGCGCGGTTGTGTAGCGAGTTGGGCGATCGATCACATGGAGAAGAGTGGAGACCCTGACCACGACCACAACCACAGGTCACACAAGCTGTTTCTGTTTCTTCAGCTTGCTCCCGCGCAAAAAGCTCTATTAAATTGCCATCACTTGCATCATTGCAGAGTATCTTGTGTACTTCTGCGTCTCGCGCATAAAGACACAGGCCGTCGGTATCCAGACACACTACCAGTGCCATCGGCTACGATGGCTGTGCGCACGGTACTCAAAGCCAAAAGGCCTCCAAAAATGGAATAACGAGGTATTCTGCGCGCCACGAGACGGACAGCACTCGCCCGCTGCCAGGCATGATTTGATGATTGTTCAGCTTATATCGCGGCAAGATCAAATCTCAAGGCGGAAGAACAGTCCGGTGCAGCCGGCACCCATTCCGCTGCATTCACATGGAAGAGAACACGGCATTAAAGGGTATTGCGTACGCGGACGTTCTCCAGCCGGCACCTTTGCCTGCAGTCCCAACGTAGATGACACGCTACAAGTCGACTGCGGCAGATTTCTTTCTCCAGACTAACGTGCAGTCCGACACACCATTTTGTGGCCATCTATTCTGCTCAGATTGGACAGAGGTTGAATACCAGGCATGCTGGTCATGCAGTCGCAGCCTTCGAAACCGAGGACCTGAAAGAACTTGAAGCCCAAGCCCTTCATGTCGTAATCATTCTCGACAGGCTCTTGCTGTTGCCGCTACCGATAGATGACGACCTACAACCCGCTCCCCTCTCCCCGACTTGCGATTTCCCAACTGTCCGCGGAAGCTCATGTCTTGGCAGATGGGGAGCCTGGTACTGCAGAGGCCTTGGAAACATCATGGCACCAAACTTACTGTGTACCAAGCATAAGCAATTACTGGGCATGCCAACAACTCTAAAACCCGAGCACCGCCCTCCATGATTTCTGTTCGGCTTTCATTCACGGAAGACAATGAGTGCAATGGCTTCACGATGGACTTTCGCCGCAGCGTTTGCAGCATTTGGCTACGTCCATGCTCAAAACAACACTGCCTTCAGCGGTCCAGGTAGGCATTATCCCGTATTCTCGGATCTCGAGATGAGGGCGGCACCAGCGCGGTTCTGCAGACGTGCTTACACTGCAACCAGGTCCACTCCCTGAAGGGCAAGACTTTCTCGAAGATGCTCAAGTCACTGCTGAGAAGACCGTTACGTTCGACCTGTACTTTCCAAACGACGGGAATGCGCCACGCTGGCAATTGATCACCCGACTGGAGGAAGCACCGCCTCCGGATACTCAAATTCCCAATGCGCAGGTTCTGAACACTGTCTACGATTTTGGATTCCCAAACGGAGGCAATCTCACCCAAGCAGTCGCAGCGAGCAGCGGGCAGTTAGACCAGAATAATTTCTGCGTTACGATTCTCCAAACCCAGATCCCAAGCAGCAGGGCGAACGATTACAACGCAGACACCGAAGACAACGCCAGTGAGGGAAGTTGTGCATATCCTTTTCGGGATGCATGTATCAACGCTATCGCCGCACGCATTGGCGAGACCGAACCGGGTGAGGACGGCTGCCGAATGTCGGCTATCTCTCTAACGGACTTGGTTCAATGCGAGGCTATCTTCGAATCCGACACTAGAGTCGCGACTTACAATCTGCTGGCCCCTGACGTTTCTGGAAATTTAACAGGTGGCTTTGCTCACATCACATCTGACCCATATGACGGCAACAACCGTACGTTCTTCGACATTGCTGAGACGAGAATTCACTTTGTGGCAATCGACTCTGGAAACACGTTTACTCCTCTTTGTGTCAAGGTGGACGCGGAGAGAGACCAGGTCACGGCTGGTGCACCGAGTTTGAACAAGAACTTGTGGCTTGTTGGTGCTGTGGTTGCTGGTGCCTTGGCATACATCCTGTGAGCAAGTGGTTGAGCATGCTTGAACAATGCCACTGCTTGCACAAAAGGGTTGTGATGAGATGGTGGAGGGGATTAATGAGCGAAGACAGAACGACACATGTATGGAGAAGATTGTTGTAGAGTATGTATTCAATCATATTCTTCTGACGTTGAATACTGCCCTGGTGTAGGAGTGCAATGGGACGAGGACAACTGCACGTGGTTCGAGTAAGCGGTGTCTCGGGCAAGACGACGCTGCTGTGTCCGTAGTCCGTAGTATCTGGACCAATGGCAACAGCACAAGGCACTGCGATCATGTTGTGCAAGTTCTAGTGGGCAGTCTATGGCAGTCGTATTCCTGATCGTTGCTTCCAGAACTTTTAGCTTAGCTCGTCGAGTATGTCCGAGAAGCGGTAGGCGACAACGCATGGTGCATAGCTTCCCGGGGTTTGCTGCTGCAACTTGGATATGAAACGCTATGTGGCCCTGGTATACGAAGACGAGCTCGCACTGCGCCCATCTCTCTCGCGTGTGGCAACTTTGGAGCAACAACTGATGAGCGACGAGTCAACCTACCACTGCTGGCGTCATTCTGAAACAAGATCGTTCGCGACTCCTGGGAGACCGGACAAAATGTTCACGCATACTGGCGCAAATGAGACACCAAGTGCCGTACCCGGTTGACCCTGGGCTCGTGTCGACCGTGACTTGGCGCAATTGATGCTCGCAAGGTTCTGCTAGTGGATCGCACGATTGTGCCAAGGATGAGTGATGGGCTTCCAGATGCTCGGGATGCGAAGACACTGGCGGTCCTCCGACGACCAGGAGTAGTTGCGCGATGCGTCTCGCGTTCTGCCTGCACCTCGTCCAGCCCAGCGCCGCGTGTTGTTGACCACGGCGGCGATCATTCTTCTCGGGCGCTTCGGCAGACGGCAGGTGACGATCGCGACATGCTGCATTTGAGCAAACCTTCGCAGATCTGGCTCGGGTTCGGCGACGACTAAAGGGAGCACAGGGCATTAACCTCACGCGATGGTACGACGGCTCCGAATCGATGAGCACAACAAACACCACAAGCACTTGTGCACCGCGACACCCACCAGCCGCTCCACTGACTGAGCGAGACTCGAAGGCGCCGTGCTGCTGCGGCTTCGCGCAGAATGGACGAGCCACAGATCAGCGATGGCTCCACGCCTCAAACATGATCCAAAAGAAAGAGCACGGCGAAACTCGTGCGCTGGTCCACGCCTTTCCCTAACGGTGCTGCATTTGGTTCCAGCCCGCAGCGAATGCCACTGAATCGAGTAGTGCAACCTCGTGTTAGCGTACGGCCTGAGCCTAACTTCACACTGGCTACCGCGTGGCGTGTCCGCATTTGGAACGCAGTATTGCTAGCAGCCGCCTCAACATGCCTTTTCTCATGCACTGCTGCGCGAGATTGAGCCCTGCCGTCGGTCAGTAGTGGTCGAGCGGCGCATGCAGCCATGCCTTTCTCACCGATAGCATGCACCATGTGCCACTCTACGCACTGCATTCGCCGAGTTCTTGCCGCATTGAGACATGCAAAGTGGCTGCAGCATGGGCCATTGAACTCAAACATCTGAGATCCGTGTGCGGGAGTGCTCAGCAGATAGGCCTCCACTTACGTGGAACCTCTCTGCCAGTGAACTTTGCCTCTCTAGCTGAAAGTGTCAGCTTCCCGCCGCTCACCAAAGAAGAGCTTGGCCCGCCCTTGTTGAGCTCAGTCAGCTGTATTTTTCTCGCTCTCCTGATCATCCAAGTCTGCAGCTCGTCCTCCGCTCGACTGACATCTTAAATTTTCCAGCTCGGCCAGCAGAGCCATTGTGCACGCGAGATGGACTACCAACATGGCACGGCCACCACAACGGCGACCAATACGCCGCGTCCGGGCACACCTGATAGCGACCCGATCGAGCGTGCACCACCGAGAAACCCATTCGCTTCTCCATATGGCTCAATGCCAGCATCTGCCATGGGCTCTTCGACTGGTTTCCAGTCCAGCGCTCCTCCTCGCTACTTCCACTCTCGCCGAATCAACAAGGACGAAATAGAGAAGCCTTGGCTGGAGAAGAAGGATCCCAAGGAGAAATGGAGCACGATCATTCCCATCATTGGCATGGTCGTCGGCCTGGGATTGGTCGGCTTCCTCATCTACGAAGGCATGCAGACAGTGCAGAATCACGTTTATTGTCCCGTGCTGGACGAGACTTTCTCAGGTGGTCTCAACCCAAGTGTGTGGACAAAGGAAGTGGAGGTTGGAGGATTCGGGTAAGATCGACTATCGAAACGCCCGAGCTCCATTCATGCTGACCCTTCATGACAGTAATGGACAATTCGAGATGACCACCAACACTGACGAGAATGCCTTTCTCAAAGATGGCATGCTACACATCAAGCCAACGCTCCAAGATGCATCCCTTATCGAATCGAATAATGTCATCGATTATCTGAAGAGCGGTGAATGTTCTTCTGATATCTGGTCAAACTGCGTTGCGGTTACCAATACCACAAACGGTACCATCATCAATCCTGTCAAGTCAGCCCGTCTGAGCACAAAAGCCGGAGCAAAGATCAGGTACGGGCGCGTCGAAGTAGTCGCGCAGATTCCAGAGGGTGATTGGCTCTGGCCCGCCATCTGGATGTTGCCGGTAAACAACACCTATGGACCATGGCCCGCATCCGGAGAGATTGACATTATGGAATCTCGAGGTAACAACTATACCTACCCAATGGGAGGAAACAACATTGTGTCATCCACACTTCATTGGGGTCCTGATCCCGGCAACGATGCCTGGTGGCGCAACAACGTGAAGCGAAAAGCGCTGCACACAACTTACAGCTCTCAATTCCATACCTACGGCTTGGAGTGGAACGAGAAGTACATTTTCAGCTACATCGACACGCGCCTCCTGCAAGTCATGTACGTCAATTTCGACAAGCCCTTCTGGCCAAAGGGTAACTTCCCTGCCTCCGATCAGAACGGAACCCGACTTGTGGATCCGTGGAGCCAGACTGGCCAAGACAGTACGCCTTTCGATCAAGATTTCTACTTGATCCTCAACGTTGCCGTGGGAGGTACAAATGGCTGGTTCGAAGACGGCGTCAACGGCAAGCCATGGGTCGATGCTTCCGACACTGCGAAACGAGACTTCTGGAACGCCCGATCGCAGTGGTTGCCTACCTGGGAGAAGAAGGGAGAGATGGTCATCAAGAGCGTCAAGATGTGGCAGCAACAAGGATACAATGGTTGCTAAACATGTTGTTCTTTCACTATTTCGAAGAAGCATAGGCAGGCATGGCGTTAGCGTAATATCCCTCTTTTTGCGGAAATTTTCATTTGATTTGTGTAAGAGCTCAACGAAGATATGATTGAGAGATAGAAAGGCATAAATTTTTCATCAGATACAAGTCGCACCGTCCTGCGATTTCAGACGACGTTACACAGATTGTACACCTCGAATGCTAGTCATACACCTTGTCCGGACGCAGACAGGAGCCACAGCGCAGATCGCGATGAGGCCTAGAACGCCAGCCCAGTGTTCGAGATTCCGTGGTTGTTCGGCCCACGTGAAAGCAACGTGAAAAGTCATGGTCACTGCTGGGATCCCATGCATACAATGATCCGTTGCGGATTGAGGACCGGATGCCAGAAAAGGTTAAAACTTGATGTACGCGGTGTACAAAGAGTAGCACGTTTCATCCTTCATAGTCGGACTTTCCCGCCTACAAGCTCATTCCAATCATTCCTCGTAAAAGGCACATACGTCTCAGCTCCGGGCTTGACCCACACGATCTGATCTTTGCCACTCTCTCCTGCTGCGATCTTGTCGGGATCAACTCCTTCTTTCCTCGGCGCCACCTTGGATTGCTTTCCGTTGTGCATTAAAGAAGGAGCTTCGACTAGTCGTAGAAATATTGGAACAGCGTATCGCGGTAGGCCTTTCCTCGCGTGCCGCAGTAGCGCAGCATAATCGAAGCTGTCTCGCATTTCTGGACGGATATACACTGCCGCGCAACCGGCCCGTCCGTCGTGGCTGGGAAGCTCGACTCCGTATACGTTGGCTTCGATGATTCCTTCAAAGCGGCCGAGGACTTCAGCGACTTCAGCAGTGCTGACGTTTTCTGATTTCCATCGGAATGTGTCGCCTAGTCGATCCACTGTGATGTATTAGTATCATAAAACGGAAGATTGTACAGCTTTCAGATTCTGCTTACTGAAGAACCACCTTCCATCTGCGTCTCGTCGGAGAGCATCTCCTGTGCGGTAGTACACGTCGCCCTTTCGAAATACATCATGTACGAATCGCTTCTCTGTGGACGCTGGGTCATTCCAGTAGCTGAAATCGGAAGTGCTCTTGCAAGCGACCAGAATCTCGCCGCCTTGCTCATACGGCGCGCGACGAGCAAAACCAGTTTTGGAATCCCGCCAGATGTTGCCTGTCTCGTGATCGATCTCGACGGGAACGTACATGTTATGTGTTCTTCGGCGTTCGAGCAATCCATGGTGTCCAACGTGAGCGGTGTGGAATGGCCCGCGTGATACATTGATCATCGACAGCATGCCTTCGCTGCTGTTGAAGAATTCGTTGATGACGGCAATTCCGAATCGTTCCCGGAACTTCTCCCAAATATCCACGCGAAGACCGTTTCCATACATCGCTCGGACTTTGTGGGACCTGTCCAATGGCGAAGGTGGTGCTGCTAGTAGATATCTCGCCGTCTCGCCAACGTAGGCGAATGCGTTTGCAGATGAATCGTGAACGTCTTTCCAGAAATTACGCACGCTGAATTTGCGACCAATGGCGAGAGTTACACCTGACAGCATACAGGTCATCGCTAGCGTTCCACCGGTTCCTGTGTCCGGAGTCAGTCTGATGCGAAGTGATAGTCCAATGCCCTCACGAGCTTTCAAGGCCAGCACTGACCATGATAGAACGGCATGCAGTCATACCACACATCGCCTGGTTGCAGGGACGTGGATCGCAAACGAGGAAACGTAATGGATGTCGCAGCGATCGCAGGCCAACCGCAGGCCTTGGGCAGGCCAGTCGTGCCCGATGTATAAAGCAAGAAGAGGGGGAACATTGGAGTCACGCCGTCTCTGTATGTATCGTCGGGCCGCCGTGGTTCTCTGGCCTCTATGCTCCTTTTGGTGTCCGCATCGAGTACGACGATGCGTACGCCTAGCTCATCAAGCTTCTCTCGGAGCTCGTGTATCCGCTGCTGGCAGCTCTCATCGCTATCGACGATCAAAATCTTACTGTTCGCAATCTTTAAGCAGTGAATGAGTCCGTCGCCTGCGAGATTGTAATTGATCATGGCCGCGGTCGCGCCAATCGCCCATAAACCCAGCAAATTATGCATGAAATCGGGTGAGTTCATCAGATATGTCCCTACAAGATCGCCTGGCCGTACGCCTTGATCGAGGAGGAACTGCGCATATCTGTGCGCGCTGTTATATGTCTGCGTCCAGCTGTGCACCTCTGCTGGCTGAGCAGGGTCGGGTCGGTACCATATGCAAGGTGCATCTTTCCGCTGCAACGCTTGCTCTTCGAATTGGTAGTATGCGGATAGTCTATTCTCTTTCACTGTGCCAGGCCATCAGTCGGTTGCGGCAGGTCGGTGACGGAGCAGCATACCGAGCTTCTGATTCTTCGCTGTGACTTTATTTCGCTCTCGGATGGTCGCGACGTCTTTGCGGATGTGGTACTTTGCGTCGAGATACAGGGCGGTAGCTGCAACAGCAGCGGTGGTGGCTGTAGACCTTGTCAGCATACACTTCGCTGGGATGTCGCTGACGACGCCCACCTAGCGCCATGATGGTCGAGGATAGTGAGATGTGTCAGGGTGGGATAAGATGAGAGAGACAGAGACAAGAGATGAGCACCGTTTCCTACCAGTCATGCATCTATTACAGTCCAAGCAGAGACGCTGGTCTGCGCCTCTTGAGCTGCCGAAATGGCAGCGCCGGGGAAGGTCATGGCAAGCAACCTCGGGGGTGTGCTCCGCGACAGAAGCCTTTGGCTGAGGTCGGCAAATGCATCGGCGACAAGCCGCGCAGAGCCTCTGGTCGTCTGCACTGTCTTCGGCACTTGCTCAGCTACTTCTACTACAGCACCCATCTGCCTACATGTTCAGCCAGCCTCGGTGTGCTCCGACAGCTGCTTCACGCTTCTCATCATGATCATTGTCGCGAGCACCAGCACAATGTGCACCTGAATGTCGAATTACTGTTACAGTCAATGTCCCACGACAAGGGAGACAGCGACTTGTTGAGTAATGCGTTTGATCTGCCGCAGTAATGCTGGACGAGACAGGATGGATGTATGTGCCTGACTCCTCCATGAGATTCTGCGGTGGTGAAGAAATGAGGCAAAACGATCTGGTGGGAGAATTCTTTCATTCTGTTCGGTATCTAGGTAATAGCAAGTCGAGTATGACCCTCCAAAGTGCAAAAGTTGAGTCAGAGATGCCATCTTCGCGTCCGTGTAAGTAACAAGGAGTATGTGCCGAACGCAGATATCATGCTACTCGCAGCAGCCAACCGCGCCCTTGAGCCCGGTGGAGGGAGAGCTTGGAAGACCAGACTGCGAGCCAGCTCATCTGCTACACGCTAGGCTTTCATCATCTGTTGTGCTGTCAGTCCCGTCCATATTCAGTAGTCGCGCAGGTAAAGACTCACATGTTTTTGACTAGGAGGGTCATTGTGGAAGAAGAGCCCGTTGTTGCAGCGCGAATGAGATTTTAAAGTCGTGCGGGAGCGGGAGTGGGCGCGCGCACCAGCCACAGTGCCACAGTTGAGAACTTGCCTCCTGCATTCGAGAACATCACAACACATTGGCATCGCGGCGTCCGAATACTTGATGCTTCCGTCCTGGAGTCGTGCTATCGCGACTTCCCGCGCTGCATCTCGATGCCGGGCATCAGGTCGAGCCCGCCTCAGCCTGCGTAGGCTGGGCCCTTTCGCAAATGGCATTCGATTCTCGTCCGACAAAGCAGATGCCACAGAGGCTAGCACAGCTCAAGTACTGCAAGATTTCAAAAAGACATTGAGCTTTCCTGCAAAGACCTGCACCTTCGACGACCTGCTGCAAGACTGCAATCACTTTGTCAACACCGACGTGACGCTACATGGCTACCTTGGAACACGCAGAGATGCATCCAAGACGCTCACATTTGCTGAGTTGCATGATATGCACTTGCGGACTTCGATACAGCTAGTTTCAACCCAAACCAAAGGCGAAGAAGGAAGCAATGTAGCGCATTCTCAGCTCCGCACATTGTTGGATCATACGCCAGTAGCGGTGACCGGCACTCTCGTGTCACGAAAGGCTCCAAAGTCCTCTTCTGCGAATGGCGGAAAGCACTCTCTGGTAACTGGAGCAGAACTCAAAGTTGAGAACATCACCCAACTCAACAGCTTTCCTAGGGATATCATTCTAGGCAGTGAAACCATCTTTCCAGCAGCTGAACGACATCTGCAGCTGCGCAACGACCGCGAGTTACGCCATGCTTTAGCTTTTCGCAGCGAAGTCGCTCGCACCATCCGCGAGGAGCTCAGTCAAAAGCATGGCTTTTCAGAGATCGAGACACCACTGCTGTTCAAATCGACCCCAGAAGGGGCTCGCGAATTTCTGGTGCCCACGCGGAGCCCAGGACTTGCCTACGCTCTGCCGCAGAGCCCGCAGCAATATAAACAGATCCTGATGGCCAGTGGCATTCCACGCTACATGCAGATTGCAAAATGCTTCAGAGACGAGGACCTCCGCGCCGACAGGCAGCCAGAGTTTACACAGATCGATCTCGAGATGGCATTTGCCAGCGGCGAAGACGTTATGGCCGTCGTAGAAGAGACTGTGAAGCAACTGTGGGCTGGCCTCTTGCAAGTTGAATTGCCAGAGAGGTTTGATAGGATGAGATACCAACAAGCAATGTCAAAGTACGGCTCCGATAAGCCTGATCTTCGACTGGGATCAGAAATACGAAGAATCGAGTACATGCTACCTGTGGACTTGATCCAAAAGATTGGCCCCTTGGACTTTCCGATCGTCGAAGTGATGAAGATACCCATCTCCGACGACACACAACGAACCCGAGACTTTGTAAACACTTTCATGGATTCTCCGGAGGCTCAACCATTCGTTCAAAATCCAGAAGGTCAACCAGGCATCTTCATTATCGACTCTCGCAAACCGCTCCAAGGCCTCCAACCGTTTGGTTTCGAAGCCGCAGAACAGCTCGAAGAAGTCCTCGCTCTGGAAGACGGCGATCTGGTCGTCATCCAGGCCCGAGAAGATGCTCCCTTCTCTGGCGGCTCAACACCACTAGGTAATCTCCGCCTCGCTTTGCACAAAGCCGCAGTCAAACACGACTACCTTCCTGCGCCACAAGGCTTTGCTTTCACATGGATCACCGATTTCCCTCTCTTCTCTCCCATCAACGAAAACGAGCCCGGTCAAGGAGGAGGCGCAGGGATCACGGCGACACATCATCCATTCACATCACCCAAAACACCCGAGGATGTAGATCTTCTGGTTACAGATCCTCTACAAGTGACAGCAGATCACTATGACTTGGTCGTGAATGGCGTCGAACTAGGCGGTGGAAGTCGAAGAATCCACAACGCTGCAATGCAAGAATATGTCATGCGAGAAGTCTTGAAAATGAGTGATGAGCGCATGAAAGACTTCGCACATTTGATCGAAGTTCTCCGGGCTGGCTGCCCCCCTCACGCAGGCATGGCCTTGGGCTTTGACAGACTGATTGCCGTCATGCTCGGAAAAGAATCTGTGAGAGACGTTATCGCCTTCCCTAAGAGTGGGAAAGGAGAGGACTTGCTGGTTAAGAGCCCAACGAAGATGACCAAGGAGCAGCTCGAGACATATCACTTGAGTTTGAAGAGGTAGTTCGATTGTACTCATAGAATGTATACATTACAGATACCTGCTTTTGGTGTGGTTTTCGTTAATTCGTAAAGCGAGCCTCGCTCTGGTATCCGGCATGAGCCACTGTTGGCGCGAAGCTAATAAAGAATATCGCCGCTGTAGCATATGGATCGTCTCGTTCAGCAGTCACATCGCTCTTCGCACCAAGTTGCCGAAGTGCGAAACCCCCCTATCGGACTGAGCTCTGGCAATCGTATCGGGAGCGAACCGGGTGTGTCTCCCTAGGCCACGTCGATGTCCATCTGATCTCCGGCCTCGACGGTTGGGACTACCTCTGTTGACGTCTCGCCAACAGCCTCGAGATCGCCCGCAGACTTGTGATCGGCGTCGACTGTTGCACCGTTCTCGACAGGCTTCTCGACAGGGCCTGACCCATGCACTTCGACGGTACCTCCGTTGTTGCCTCCGCCGCTCTTGGTCCGACGTGCCACACGGTCCTTGATGTCATGCTCCTCGCGATCCAGCGAACGCATTCGATCGCCATTGTCACTCGTCTCGAAGCGGAGATCATCAACAGCCAGCTTGCTCCACTCCATGTGCCGTGCGCACTTCTTTCGATCGCAGATTTCTGGCACCGAAAATTCCTCATCCACCATGTCGTCCCCATCTGGACCCTGCTCGGTGACCAGCAGATCTGTATCGAATGCCTGTTGACCAGCCTTACTGTTGCGCCACTCCTGAAATTGGTCTTCGCTCCACTCAATCCGAGGATCATATCCGCAATACTCTTTCGGCTTCAGCTCTTTCTCCGTCGCAACGCGACTTGCTGCCTGCTTAGCCAGAGTGACAAACTTCATGCGGTCTTTGAGTAAGGCATGCCGCTGTCGAGCATGCTCTTTTTCTGATTCGATACGAGCCAGGTCTCGTGCTTCTGACTCCGTATACTGCGGCACATCTTTCGCCTCATCGGCCTCCGGGGTAGCAGGAGGGCTGAGGACGCCATCGCCCAGTCTGCGGAACTCATCGACCGTGTTGGATGCGTTCAACAAGGCCTTGACCTCGCCAGCGGCCAATGCACCTCCTCGAGCCCCGAGATCCTCATCGTGTCTGTCTGATGTATCCAGGCTGCCCTTTCTACGTGCTGCTCGACGACTCGCACTGTCTCCTGCGCCCCGGCTCTTTCCCGCCATTTCCCGGAAGTAGAGCACTCCGCACTCCTCGGAGCAGTACTTGCTGCTGTGGCTACCACTCTTGGTCTTCCCGGCTTTTGCAGGGCGTCTGCAGTCGCTCCGCCGACATATGCGCTTCCACGTGGTTTGACCAACGCCAGCCTTGGTGCACGCTGGGCAGATGTACTTATCGATGAGATTTTTGTCCCGCTCAGCGACACCGACGCACTTGCCGTGAAACCAGTCATCACAAGTGCCGTCACACCCTATCATGAACTCGCCACTGTCTGGCTTCCGGCAGATGCAATACAGGTCACCGTCCTGGCTTCTCCCTTCATCGTCAACGTCGTCGTCATCATCATCCAGCTCGTCCTGCGGATCTGCCGAAAATGATCGGGTGGAAGGAGCGGGAGACGAATTGATCGGCGTTCCTTTAGCACTGGCGACCTTTCCAGCAGCGGTTTTTGACGCACGTGAAGAGGGCGTGTCTGCTCGCTTTGCCTCAAGTTTTCTCTTTTTCGCTGGTGGTGCCTTCTCCTTCTTCACCGTGGAAGCTGTGCCCTTCTTTTTTGTAGGAGCTGGGCGCTTTTTAGATGCCGCAGCCACCTCGTCCTTGGTCGGATCTTCCGTAGACGGCACTGGTATGGAGGACTCGCGAAGCGGAGACTTTGCATGTTGTTGAGTATGTTCATATTTGAGCGTAGTCACTGCCTTTTGCGCGTGGCCGTCGGCCTCTAGCCCGGGACGAGTGTCATCCAGAGACCTACTTTGAAAGGTCGACGGACTGTCCATTGCTGCGGATGATGTACCATAAGGCTGAGACATGATCGAGGGAACGGCGGCGGAGTTGTTGGTGGAAGGAGGTCCGACCGCGGCAGAAGAATTCGCGTCATTCGGAGCTCCAGGCGAAGCAGACTGATCCTCTGAGACCGCCATGGGAGCGCCAGACGGAGGCGGGCTGTGGGGTTGTCGCTGAGGCGGATCGATGATGGCGGCCTTCGGCGGTGCGATATCCTGGATGGGCGCAAGAACAATGTTGGAGGACTGCGGCGAGGCAGCAGAAAGGCGTCGGTGGTCCGGTGAACGCGACGCGGCGTGGAAGTGCTCCAGCGTCGGCGAAGTCGGTTTTCGCGTCAAGTCGCCAGGGACGGGAAGCTGTGCACTGGCTCGTCTCTCCCACGATCGCTTGCGCTCAAGGCTCGCGCCGTCCTGCACACTACTGCCGCTCCATTGAGTCGGCGGCGGGCTCGTGGAAAGACTGGCGAGGGCCTGCGCGGCTTCGTGCGTTGTCGTCGAGACCTGCGTCGAGGGACGAGCTGGGTCGCGCGCGAGTGCGGGCTGCGCTGGGGACGGCGGGCGGTTCTCGGGATTGAGGAGCGATGCTAAGCTGGCCATGGCAACTGCCTACTGCCTCATGGCTGGGTTTTCACAGTGCGCGATACTATTAAGAGCGTGGATTCGCGCCGGTAGAGGGCGAGTGTGCGGGCTGAAGTGAGAGGTCGAGGATGGTGGTGGACCAGCTCCATGCACGCACATGCATGCATGCAAAAGACTGGAGCCAACGTCACACGTCTTGAAGCTTCTCGCGCCAGACTTCACGTCTGTTCTTCGTCCTTCTCCTGCTGGACATTCACCCTATCGACCGTTACAGGCAACTGCGGCCCTACCAGCGGGCCAGACTACGCGTCTGTGCGATTCTAAGACGGACTGACCGGCCACGGCGATCACAGTCTCGTGCAAGAGCAGCGAACGACGAAAGTGAGGGGTGCATGAGAGCAGCAGAATGACCGACGCCCTCAACCAATTGCTGCACACCAGCATGGACATCACTCTGCTTCTGCGCTCCACGTATCTGGGCCTATCGATACTGGTACACCCATGCGACGTGTATACGCAAAGATCAGCACTTTGCTGATCGGAGGTAGGTACTGGTAATCCACGCCATTCCGCCGTTGCGGACGCGTTTTATGTCTTATGGAGCGCGTCAAGACCCTTCAAGCATCGTGCAGAAAGCGAGCGGGCGTGAAGGCCGAAGTCATTTACTAGCAACAATGCTAGACCAGGTTGCGGCCATTTGTGTGCCACACAGCTGGTTCACGTCTTTCTATGCTGTCTCCGTCAGCTGCTCGTTGTATTGGGCTGCAGAACTGATCTTCAAAGGCCCAGCTCTTGCGGCTGCTTCTCAATTTCAAGTCACGCAGACGCGCTCCATGACTGTCAAGCAGGTCCTGGTGGTTTGGCTTATGATGTTTGTGCAAGGTAGCCGGAGACTTTTTGAGTGTCTGAGCTTGTCAAAGCCGTCGCAGTCACAGATGTGGGTGGGGCATTGGATCCTTGGGATCTTGTTCTATGTCTGTACCAACGTTGCTGTTTGGGTAGAGGGGACTTGTATGAGCCCACGTTTCTCAGAGAATGCTTCTCATGCTGACGACTGCATAGCTGCGATTCAAAATCATAAATTCTCATCACAAGACATAGCACTTTCGCCGCCCAGTTTCAGCACATTCGTTGGCTTTCTGGTCTTCATTCTGGCCTCTGGCTTCCAGCACGACTGCCATGCGTATCTGGCCGCGCTCAAGACTCGAGGACAGAGTGCCAGTGCGTACCGTATGCCTGATCATCCGGCGTGGAACGTATCGCTCACTCCGCACTATTTTGCCGAGTGTCTGATCTACTCGGCGATCGCAATAGTGGCAGCTCCCGAAAGCCATGTCTTGAATCTGACAATGCTCTGCGCCTTGATCTTTGTTGCGGTCAACCTCGGTGTCACAGCCGATGGCACGAAGAAGTGGTATACGCAAAAGTTTGGGGCCGAGCAGACGCAAGGCAGAGCAAAGATGATACCCTTCATCTATTGAAGTCGACATGCTAGCCGCGCCCACGTCGTCCAGAATTCGAGTGTACGAGTTTTATTTGGCGTGATGTGATTTAACAGTCGCCATCCAATTCGAGCATTCGACACTCATGAGGCGCTCCGTGCGAGAGGCAAAGGTCGGAGGAGTCGTCAATGATACGAATCTGACGCGCGCTGCTGTTCGCGCTGCTCAGCGTCCAAGCCGCCCGGGATAATAGCGACTGTCATTCGAGTCGCTCACAAGGATCACAAGTACAGACGATCGATTCTCCTCAAACATGACATTGAGCGTGCTCGCCTGGAGAGGGAGCAAAGGTCGTCCCAGTTCGGTTGACGCAAAGATAAAGCCTTCACTCGGGAACTGTGGGTAGGACAAAGAAGAACTGCGGTCGTCGGACACAGAGCAAATGAACATAATATTGAGGGCTTGCGCGACTCCAGACTTTCTTGACACAGTTCGGTCGTATTGACCGGTTGCATAGTGTCTTCCAATTTCGATAGCCACATGGATGCAGAATCTGCTGGCTATGTTGTGTGCATTCTTAGGAATACACGGTGAATCGACGTGAGTTGGGTCGTGGAAGCGGCCCTCCTCTGCCCAGCAAACAAACATATGCGCGCTTGCCATGTGAAGCCGGCGTTGTCGCGTCAGAGGGCAACAGACTTATTCAATGTCACTTTCCTAAAACATCATACAACCAACGCGGGCAGTCACTACCGGTGCACGATGCCAGAGCAACGTGGGATCAGCATTTCCCTCCAGAGCCAATACGATGCTCTGAGCCTGCCAGAGTTTCCAGCGCCAGTCCCGGCTGCCTCAGCAAGCGACGGATTTTTGCCGCACAAGACAAGTCATAAACCCGATCAGCCCGGCATAGTCGAAGCATACACTCCAATATATCCCGGTTCACATGTCTGGATCGTGTTCTGCTGCAGAGAGCCAGCTGCAGAGACTCGGTACTACTATTTGAAGCTGTTCTTGGGCGGCAAGTGCGTTCTTTCGTGGGGATGCGGAAAGAAGAATGGATGGAGCGGCCGTGTCGGCTTCGGTATCTTCAAGAGCTCAGGGGCTGATCTCGCTGGCTATCCACTCCTCGAGAAAAGGGCTTTTGTGTTCCCAAACATGCGCGAGACAAATGAAGGAGGAAGCTTCGAGATCCGGGTATATCGTGCAATCGGCAGGAAGAGGCAGAACCGGCCGATAAAGCCGTGGAAGCAAGGTGCAGCATCGGAAGGCGTGAATATGAACATTATAAGTGCACTTTCCAATGCAATGATGATCCTCTGATGGCTGACTATTGCGATTCTTTCAGGCAGGATACATGAAACCAGAGAATCCTCGTCGCATGTATGCATATGCGCTTCTGGATTCAGTGAACCAGCCGTGAGTATCTCTGGTTGCGTGATCTTGTAATCCATATTTGGGAGAGTACTGACCTGCGTTGCGATCTCTAGATATGCCTCATTTGTCTACCACTGCCACGCTGGACAGCAGCTGCGAGAGCTGGGACTCGATATACCAGCAGAATTTGATGTCGACGACATTATCAAAGCTTCTCCAAGTAAACGAGTACCCCAGGAGACCGAGATCACGACAGCGCTGCCAGTTGCTCGACCAGTATCGCCGCCCAGCACGTACACGGGCAAAGACTCTCTCGCTCTGCGGGGCGGCCGTCGATCTATCCCGCCGTGCGTTGGCCCTGTCGGTAACGCTGGACATGATCAGACATCACCGACTAAGGAGTGGCAGGGACAGAGTGTAAATGAAGCACTGAAAGGATTGTCACTCTCGCACGCAGGAGGACCTGATGAGATCAAGACTGAAGCACCTCTCTCGCAGACAGGCACTTCAGTCGGCCGCTTCCGGAGCATGGCGGAACGGTGGAAGCGAAGAAGTGGTACGGGTGAGCAGCAAGTGCTACTGTACGACGGAACGCAGCAAGTGAAGCCGTAGTATCCATTGAGGTTCTGATGCGTTGAATCGAACAAAGGGAGGTGGTCAACTCGAATTCTAAAAATAGACGCACGGCCACGGCCACGACTTCTCCAACTTCGTCGTCTTCAGCACGCTGACAGGTGCTTACACCCGGCATTCAACCTTCTGATCTCGCTGTCCGATGCCACAGATTTTACGCCATGGCATGTAATGACCAAAGGCTCCAACGCTAATGGACCAGTTTTGCGACCAAAATGTACAAATTTGTCGATCTCACCAAAGAGCAGCAGCATGAGCGACGGGAGTTGCTGGACTTTTATGGACTTACTGCTCAGTGCTCGGTCATATTACCGCTTTTTGCCATTGGCGTCCTCCACGTGGTCTCTCTGACTCGAAAATGGTGGCCACGAGGGACGATTGAAACGCCTGCATCGCCATATGTAAAGGCAGCACGCGAGGTTAAGGGCTTCACGATTGCGGGTGTTCGAAATCGATGGCGTCGGGTATGTCACACAAACACAATACGATATGTTGTGCTTCATGAGCAGACTATGCTCAAACTGGCTCCAAATAAATGAGTAACTAACCTGATCGATGCTAGGCTGCATGGTGGAATGGTGATCCATTGCATGTTTTTGGCTATCATGTCGGCACCAAAGGAGAAGTTCTTTGGGGCTCGATCTGGACCGCATGGTTGCTAATTCTGACGTTTCTAGACACTGGAGATGGTTGGTGTTATTGCAACAGCCTGAATGAGGAACGTTCGACTGACATGTGACCAAACAGATTACCTCCATCTCACCAAAAGATTCGGCGCTGTAGGCGGATCACAGCTTCCATTCCACTACCTGCTATCGATGAAATCACCTTGGGCTCCTCTACAGATCTTGACCGGATCCTCCGAGGCCACGCTTCTGTCCGCTCATCAGATCCTTGGACGCATTATCGTCGGTTTCTTCTGGGCTCACGTCGCGCTCTACGTGAACTTCTACGTCGTCAAGTCGTTACTGCTCGCCAAACTCCAAAAGTTCTTCATCATATGTGGCATCATCGCTATCATCAGCTTCACCACTCTCTCGACCACTGCGCTGAAAACTGTGCGAGACAAAAGCTATCGGATTTTCTACATTACGCATGTGTCTCTTGCCACATGTCTGCTGCCGTTACTTTACTGGCATGTCCATCATATCCGACCGTTCGTCTACGAGACTGTTGTCATCTACTTGGTCAATGTTGTGCTCCGTTTCTTTGCGACGCGTAAGCACGCTGGGACAATCCGACAGGTCAAGGATGCCGGGCTCGTGGAAATTAACTTACCGTTAACTGCAGGTGCAATGAAATGGCATCCGGGACAACACGCGTATGTGTCTCTCGCCGGAAATCCCTTCTTGCGGACTTTCAAGACGAATCCGTTCACTTGCGCTTCGATTCCAGCCATCGACAACAAACTTCGATTCGTAGCTCGGATACTCGATGGAAACACAGCGAAGCTCGCCAAAGTCGACAAGGAGACGCAAACCTTCTCTGTCGAAGGTCCTTATGGTCCCGCTAGCCACGCAGACAGGCTTCTTGGATATGATCGAGTGTTGTTCGTCGCGGGAGGTGTAGGCGCCACATTTATGGCAC
Organism: Cercospora cf. flagellaris; assembly: GCA_005356885.1. Classification (NCBI taxonomy): domain Eukaryota; kingdom Fungi; phylum Ascomycota; class Dothideomycetes; order Mycosphaerellales; family Mycosphaerellaceae; genus Cercospora; species Cercospora cf. flagellaris. The sequence goes on along the minus strand of RJLU01000001.1, from coordinate 1,724,889 downwards.
CGCTCTACAGGCAATTGCTCTCGGATCTTTCTCCGAGTAAAGGCAGTCATCGAAGGCAAAGAGTCAGCTTCGTGTGGGCCGCTAGGACACTTTCCGAAGTCACTTGGGCTCTGCCCGAGGATGTGAAGGAGAGAGATGGTTTCACGGAGAGATTGACAGTTCATCTCAGCCGACAAACCGATGGTCAGATCGAAGACAACTCCTTCGCGCTTGCCAATGATGATGATGATGAGGGACCTGGCGAAGAAGGTATTGAGATGGAGGAGCAGAAGAAGCTGTTGCACGAGGGCACCGACGAAGATGGCTCGAAGCCCGGCCGGCCGGCGCAAGGGCTTCAAATCCGCAACGGTCGTCCCAATCTGGTCACGGTCGTCGATCAGATATTCATGCAAAGCAGTACGGAGAGAGTCGCGGTCGTCGTGTGTGGTCCCCGTCAACTGAGTCAAAGTTTGCGCAAACAGGTTGGAAGATGGGTAAGAAAGGACAGAGATGTCTGGTACTGGGACGAGGCATTTGCGCTTTAGATCGGATGTAGTCGAAGTGACTTGTCCATCGTGACGGCATATGTGACCCATATATCTTAGGCCGACGTGAGCAGCTTTCATCTCGTCCGTGAAAGAGGCCAATACTAGCCACATGTCCTGAGTAGAGTAGATGATTTGGCCAACGTCGAATCCAAGATGGATTTCGCTACGATCCTTCTCACCGTGAATGGCCAACGGCCGCTCGGAAGTGAGCACCTCGAAGCATCCGTTGCTGTGCCAAGCTCGTTGCGCCATAGTCGATGGCCGAGCACACTGCCGCCATTTCGCTCTGTGAGGGCGAGTACGGCCGTTGGTAGCCTATCTCCATGCGCCGAGGGTACAGCGGTCGATGTACAGGCATGGCGCGAGCTCTTGTGCGGACTCGGAAGTGCTATCAGGTGCTAAATGCCAACGTGCCTGAGCGAGTGGTAGTGTTGAGTCGGGTCCCACACGACTCTGCCCGATGCATACCAGGAAGCATGCAAGACTTCGGCGACACTGGGTAGCATGACGTGGATGCTGCATCGACGAAATCGGCCGCGGGTCGTCTGCGAGAGTCGAGGAGAAACACGTGTCTCAAGTCACAGGGCACGGATGTGGGAGACCCTCGCAGTGGAGGACGCAGTCTTGGAAGCTCGATTTTAGAACAGCCGCGCCTTGCTCGCCGGCTCGGGAACCTGCACGCAGCGAGAGATGGTGGAATGCTGCCCCTCCATGCGGCTCGCATGCATGGAGCGCCCGAGCGACAAATGCACCGACAGCCGACGAGCTAGTAGTGCTGTGGAGCGAACAGGTGGGAAGGCGAGCGACAATCAATGCGGTTTCGGGAAGCGCAGGCTGCGAGATAAGTGAGGATAATGAGGTGTGTGAGTCCAGTGGCCAGATTGGGACTGTGGCTGCGACCGAGATTAAGAGACGGAACGGTCATCGATCGTGAGTCGGCACACGCGAATTGTGCACGCTGGCAGCAGAAACACGACGCGTCAGATGATGGATTAGTCGACACGGATGCGGAAAGTTGGCTGATGATGGGATGAAGTGCGTGCCTGTGGAGTGAAGATCGATTGGCGGGCGTGGAGTCAGAGTGGAGCGAGGAGCGAGCGAGCAACAGCGGCGGTTGGTACCTCGACGCCTGGCCTACATACTACTCACGCTGCGCCGGTCGTGACTCTCTCTCCCATATACCACGCACACTCGCACAACGCACCGCCGAAATACTCGTCTGTTGCCCCGTCTGTTGCTCCGCCGTCTCCTGCTCCCTCGCATCGCATCGCCCTCCCTTCGACGCGCAGCCCCCATCGGCCTCCGACTCTCGGCGCAGCAGCAGCAGCAGCGACACCAGCTCGAGCGACTCGCCACGACGCGCTCGACCTCGCTCGCACCAGCTTTCTTGCTCTGTCAAGTACGTCCCATCGCGTCGCGTGCCATCTGCGAAAACACCTTTCGTTGTTTCCGCCGTGGTTCGCGCTGCCCGACGCCTTATCTGCACTCTCCCACCCGTCGCATACTGATCAGCCCGCGCGTGCAGGAAAGCTACATCCGACCCAGCGACCACTCTCATGGCTTCCGCACCACCCGCAGCGATGGCTTCGGCCTCGCAGACTCCTTCCGCCAGCATCCCGATCATGCGCGACACCAGCGACATCTCCGGCACCGCCTTCTTCGAGAAGCGTGCCAACGCGCTCCTGACTCCTCCGAGCTCCATCAGTCCGGAGTTGGCAGCTCGCCCTGTCAACGCCGGCGCACTCTCTCCGCCACCGATCAATATTGAGCACGATACGGATATGCAGGACGATGTGGGCAGCCTTCCCAGCGGCGGCATGCCTTTGAGCCGGGGCGCGCTTTCCAGCCTCGACGGCGCCGTCGCCATCACGCCTAGCATGCTCGCCCAGCACCACCTACCGGCAATCCTGTTAAACCACGGACCGCGTCCCATCCGTCATGTCATGGGCGAACTGAATCACACTGTGCCTGGCTTCTCTCGAATTCCTCCTGCCAAGGCCCGGCGCATCGTGGTTGCCGCTTTGGAGAGCAGAGATGGAGGTGGAGTGGATGGAAGTGTCGCATTCAGCAAGACTGGTTGGGGACGGTGGGATGCGCATATCAAGGGCTCCTCTCGCGACTCCGGAATCGGCTCCTTCAACGAAGGCAACCTCTCGCCTCCTCGCAGCGAGCACGGAAGCTACGCCGCATCTCACAATGACTCTGCTGTCCATGTTCCGGCCGGTCACATGCAAGCAAGACGCAGGGAACAATTCTCAGGCGGCAGCTGGACCGCGTCCAGCATTCAAGAGGAGAACGAATTCGACATGGACATGGATCCCATTGAGGAGGCAGCTGACAAGATGTCTCTCGACGGACTGTCCAGCGACTCCTCTGACACGAACGATGGCGAAACCGACAACGAGGACTGGACGGCGCTCGGCCTCGAGACGATGCGGAAGGCTTCATTGCCCACTCCCAACGCCCCGATCCAAAACTACCGCAAGGTCTCCGTTCCCTATACTGGACGCTACGCTCGGACTGGCATTCGCGGCCCACCACCAATGAATCCTGCCCGTAAGATGCATTCTTCTTCTGTTCCCGTTGGAAATGGCATGCGCGCCATGCGCACTGCAATGCATTCTCCGGCCGAGCGTGATGCAGTCGCCGCCTTAATGAGTATGGGCAGCATGTAAAGATTGCTTTCCTGGAGTTTTTGGCGTTGTCACGGACCCTCCTCCCCTCTCCCACTCTACCTCACGACCTCCTGTTTACGAACGACACTGGGCACCAGTCTTCCTGTTCAAGTGCTGACGGAAGAACCTGGATTGACATGGGTGGCGTTCTCCTCTCTCACCCTCACCTTCTCGGAAGATACCCATTTTTGCTTGCATTGTTTCTTGGGATACAGACCCACGGACGATGACACCGTTCCTACCGACGTCAAGCGCTGACGCCTCGGTTTCTGGCGACGACCACGCTCGTTTGCTGGCATCTCTCTACCATACCACATGGACTGACGACCAACACACTCAACAGGCCAAGTGAGCCTTTCACGACCTACATTTACTTTCTACATCAGTCAGTGTCTAGCGACGAAAGTCAAAGGGCCACTGGCTACTCATATACATTCACATTCACATATTATGAACGAGCTTGATCTATTCTGGAGAAGCGATGACAATCTTGAGCTCGCGAAACGATGCTAGAGCTCGATGGAGTAACTCCGTTTGGTTTTGTTCATTTGCGCAATTGAGTCGCCGAAGAAGGAGGAGGCTATATTGGCGGACTTCAACACACGCTCGCAATGCGGTTGATTTTGAAATAAAACAAAGAGCGAGGCTCTCTGACTCCGGCGCTGCGGCCGGCATGCGTCTCATTCATTTGAGCACGCGCGAGCTATTAGTCGTAGCAGAGATAGTTGGCCATTTGTAGGGTTCAGTTGCATTCGCGACTTCAATTCAATGGTCATACGCTTCACATGCATATTCACGCTCAGATTACCTCGACGTGACGTTTGTCCTTGGCCCAGCCAGCTGTTGGCGGCCCATGAAACAGGTTGATGACGATTTCTTGTACTTGTTGACAAGCCGGGATTGACTGCTAATGTATTCCTGTGCTACGTGCTCTATGTAGGCATCACCATGATATCTTCAAGCTGCAGTCCATGCTCAAGAGAGCAATTGCTGGAAGTGAGCGGACTGGCGGAGTAACTACTGCTTGATGACGCAGGTCTGAGAGCTCAGGAACTCAAAACACCCGACCTCCTCAAGTTGCTCGTCCAGCAACCCTACTCACCGACATTCTGTTGCAATTGAGGAGAGTTGTATACGTTTGAAGAGAAGAAAAAGAGTAGTTCAAGATGCCGTCGATACTGCAATATGCTAATGTAAGTAAGCTTAACGGCAGCTTTTCCGTGTGTACTCTCGAGAGCTCCGAGCTAACTGAATGGCGTTTCTAGACATACCACGCATACGTTTTCGGTCCGTTATCCTGATGCCGCAGTTGCGGTGTGCCTGCTACTTGTTCTCCCTGGTCGGCCGACTGACTTCCTCATCAGGGACAAGCTTCTGGTACTTTCTCAGAGGCATTGTCCGCGTGATTGATCCAGCAACTGTATGCCACATTCCGAGCAAATGAAATCAGAGATGTTGAGCGATTGGCTGACACCCCACAGGTGTGTGGCTGGTTTCGTCCTCCAATTCAAGGAGCGGTAGAACCTAACGGTGTGTTGTTGCTTCGTTGGTCTATTGCATGCGTGACGCTGACCGCTTAGATCTGGAACTCTATACCACGCGAACAGATGCCTTTTGCCTTTTGGCGCTGGCAGCTATCCTCCTGGCCGTTTCTGATGCTGTGCCGTTGCCGGCCGGTCTGACGGGTTCGTCCTTGTCTGATTATGCACCAGTGACTTACAAGAAGCCTTATGCGAGAGCGGTGGTGCTCATCACTATCCTCCACCACGTGGCTACAGGATTCGGTGCTTGGTCTCACTGGAGATACGCGTCGCATCATACCATTGCCATGGATATCGGAGTGTATGGAAACATTGGATTGGTGGTATTGGGTGTCGCGGCTCTTGCGTACGGGCTCGAAGATCGAAGCGGTGTCAAGGAACAGCTCAAGAAAGCTTGAGGAGATAGTCGCGCGTGGTTGGCGTCGTACCTGGGAGAGGTATGTCGGATGGATAATCGAGGACGATGTAGTATGCAGGCTTCGTGCTCGTCAATGGCGAGACTGGACTCCCAGATAAAGCCTCGAAGAAGGGTCCTTTTAGATGTCGTGCTGTCGCTCTCATAGCATCTCGGCCTCACTCGTGCGCTGTTGGTGCTGCGCATTGAAGGGCTGTGTTTTTGAATATAACCCACGCGATGAACCCGTATCAAGTTCTCTCTTCAACCGTAACTCTCCAGCTCAATCTTCGTGATGTATTGTCCAGGCACAACCACAAGACCAACGAATCTCTTCTTCATGTCCAGCTTAAGCTTACCATCACTGCCCATCTGTTCATGTTCCATCGCGGCACGTTGAATGTCAGATTCGGAAGGATGACGGTACTCGTGGGTCATGGCGAGAATGAGGTTGCCTTCGTTGTCTGTGCACTTCATTTGGCCGACGAACATGCGGCCGTCGGAGGTGTGGACGTGCAGCGTTCGATTGAGCATTTGCGTGAGGTATGCGCGCGGGTCTTCGATTTCGTCGGCCATACTGCTTGCCAATGCTTGGGAATGCAGGACGTGTGTGGCCGATGAGGCTGTCTCCAGAACATTGAGTTTGAGGTCAGAATTCTGGCGAGGCGAGCAACACGAGTTCTTCGAACGCATGTGCGGAGCCGCTTCCGTTTCTGTCACATTTGCCCTCACACGAAGTGGAACACAATCGAAATCACTGGATGATCCTCTTGCCAATGGGCGATTGATACGTTACACATCACAGAGTCTATGAAGTCTAGACAAAAGAGCCCACACATGCCATTTTCGTGGACAACCCCCACCAAGCGATCAAGGTGATAACGGCGGTACTCTGAGCTCGTAGCCAATGACATCCCACATTCGATATCTAAAGGAAAACCTCCAGATTGAGCTCGAGTGTTGACGTTGGGAATGGAAGCTCGAAGTTCTTGAGCACAGCAGGATGCAGAATACCAAAGGTGCCAATGCGCTGCGCCTTCTTGCCTGTAAGCTGAAGGTAAATGGCTGCTGAGTGGCCGGCAAGGTATGTTGGGTCTGTGATGTAGCATTAGCGAATTGCTCAGCTGAATTAGAGCTTGATACTACTCACCGTCAACTTCTTCAATCCAGTACCCTTGCAGCGCCTCATTCTTCAGCCCGTCTTCTCTTGTGATGAAAGCTGATCTCAGCATCGTCATGACGCGGTCGAGCAGACCGTGCACCTGCTCGAAGCCGCTTGTCTTTCCATACCACGCAGCCGCAAAGTGGCGTTCGTTTCGGCTTCGTCGCTCCAGAGTGTCATCTTTGAAGCAAACGTCCGCAACCTCGAAGATCTTCATCGGCACTGCATGACGCCTGTTCTCCCTGATTGTCTTCAGCAGACCGGGTACCAGGGATGTGCGCACGATTTGATATTCTGCAGTCTTTGGGTTCGCGAGTCTCACTGCGCGGCCGTCGTCCTTCTGGTTTAGCCATGCGTAGTTCTCATCGTGACTGCATAGAATGAGAGGCATTACTTCACTCCATCCTGCCATAGCTGACTCCAAACGCACGATGTCGGCAAGCTTGTTGACCGGCAGAGCAGCTGCGACCGAAGATGAGGAGGCTGGGAAAGATTTGGGCAGGTTGTTGAAGCCATATGCAATGGCCGCATCCTCCATGATATCTGCCTGGTGGAGTACATCTGCGCGCGTGATCGGAATGTCGACATCCAGAAGATCTTTGTCTTCTGCAGATGGGCGAGCGTCGTAGGCCATTTTCTTCAGCAGGTCACTCAGTGACTCTCGCGATTCATTGAGACCGCAGACCGAGTTGATGAAAGAGGCTGATGCTTGGGCCTTTCGAGGTTGCAAGCTGGGCGTTTGTCGCGTTCGGCCGTTGTGTTCTGATATGATCTGGACAGGCTCAATCGTGAAGGGCTCGCTGCAGTATTCCGAGAACATGGCACATAGAACGTGATTGACAAGTTCGAGCTTGGTCTCGTCAGTGGCAGTGATGTCGATGAACACGTTCTTGGTATCGAGCGTAATCTTCGAGTGGTTGCTGTTGATGATTGGTGGCATGGAAAGGACTGTTCGGTTCTTGTCGTATATAATGGGGTAGACTGGGGAGTCGCGAATGATGTGCAAGTACCGCGACAAGTGCTTGTCCTTTTCGAAGAAGTCCATTTGTTCCCTACCCGTCATGACCTTCGTCTGATTGAGGGGCGCGAACTTGATCTCGTCTGGAGGAAGGGCTTCGTAGGAGAATGGACCTTCAATAGTATCGAGGTCGTGGGTGCCAATAGACACAAGAGTCCGCTGACGCGCGAGGTTCTGATGTAACTTGTCCTGTAAAGCGATGAAAGAGTCGTAGCGCGCCTTGTCGAACTTGATGCCGCGAAGGATGGCACATGAGAAAAAAGGCCGTATTTGCTCAGTCTCCTTCGTGATGTTCACGGTGAGGAGCTTTCCATCTTTTGGCGGAGCAAGTGTGAATTTGGGCATTGGCTGCCGGCCCAAGAAGACATTTAGGGCCAGGGCAATGCCCTCGAAGCAGAGCATGTCATAGCGGTTTGCAGGAATCTCGATCTTCAACTGCGGGCGCTCCTCGACGCCATCGACTATGGGTCGCTTGCTCTCCGAGGTGTCCTCATCGAGCTCGATGCCGAAATCGAAGCACAGTTGGTCGAATTCCTCTTTGGTGTATGTTTTGGGATCTTTGCCAATGGCTCGGTAGAAGTCCTCCTTGTCGACTCCAATGGTAGGCATTGTGCTGCTTCTTGAAGGCCGTCTGGCCGGACTGTGGTGAGCTGCAGCAGGCGAGTGGGTGTGAGTGGGATCAGGCTCGCAGTGCGGTAGTGAGGTGACTCTTTGGCATTAAATTTGGAGCGCCACATTTCGATTCAGCCACATCACAGCAGCTTTGCGATGAAACGGGCTACATCATTCGAACAACACTGCGCGCCATTTCCACCCCTCCCACCACCACCGCCGACAACCACACGCGACCGACCGCCCTCGCATAGCACTTGGTACGTACGTGTCTGTCCGCCCTCGCCGGCTCTCCAGTCGCCCTTTCTCCCGCGCGGCTGGCCGTGTTCCTGCAGGACGTGTTCGCCAAAACCTTGTCTTCACCTGCGCCCTCCCCTCCGCCGCATTGCCCTCCTCTGCTCGCGACCACTACGTTGCAGGAGCTCCACCGACGCAGCGACGGTGAGCTGACGGGCCACAGCGCGAAGCTCTGTTGAGATCGCCGCCTCATACCCACCGATCCAGCCCCGCCTCGATTCGACCTTGCGCGCCTCCAACAACAATCCGTAGCTCGCTGCTGCATGTAAAGGCCACACGACCGGCCATCCGTTCCTTACCACCCCACGATCCTGCAGACTTAGAGACCGATTATGGAGGAGCAGAGCGCACAGGATGAGCTGTACCCGATCGCCGTGCTCATTGATGAGCTCAAGGTATGAGACAAGGACATCTACCCGGCCCTCGCACATGGGGCATCTAGGCTGATCAAGGCTGAGAACAGCACGACGATGTCTTGTTGCGCTTGAACGCCATTCGGAGGCTGTCCACCATCGCCCTGGCTCTGGGCCCGGAGCGTACAAGGGACGAGTTGATCCCATTCCTGGATGGTACGCACAACTGCTCCCTCACGAGCCTACACCGTGCATACAAGAGTACTAACGATGGCACCAGAGTCTGTGGAAGATGAAGACGAGGTCTTGACTGCCCTGGGAGACGAGCTGGGCAATTTCGTTGAGTATGTTGGAGGGCCAGAGCATGGGCACGTGCTCCTTTCACCGCTCGAGAATTTGGCCACGATCGAGGAGCCACTCGTGCGAGACAAGGTGAGAAATTGCGAGCAGGCGTGTACGAGACGTGAAGCTGATTTGCCAATGCAGGCCGTCGAATCACTTAACAAGATCTGCGAGCACTTGTCCCAGCAACAAGTTGAGCAGTACTTCATACCCCTTACCATCCGCCTCTCGAAAGCCGACTGGTTCACGTCAAAGATTTCAGCGACGGGTCTTTACAACACCCCTTATCAACATGCTACACCTGCATCGCAAGAAGGCCTCCGGCAGCAGTTCTCTCAGCTCGTGCACGATGACACCCCCATGGTCCGAAGACAGGCGGCGAACAACCTCGCCAAGTTCGTCAAGAGCATGCCGGCGGCCGTTGTGATTGAGGACATGATTCCTCTCTTCCAGCACTTGGCAGGAGACGACCAAGATAGCGTGCGACTGCTCACCGTGGACGTACTCATTGCGATTGCGGAGGCCGTGCCTAAGGAGCAGCAGAGCAGTCATGGAGTCCTTCTCACCGCATTGCGCAGTTTGTTTGAAGACAAGAGTTGGAGAGTGCGCTACATGGTTGCCGACCGGTTCGAGAAGGTAGCGAAGGCAGTCGACGATGAGGTGATCGCCAGAGATCTCGTCCCAGCATTCGTCAGACTGCTCAAAGACAACGAGGCTGAAGTGAGGAGTGCAATAGCGGGTCAAATACCGGGTAAGTGTGTGTACGCGCTGCTTCGTGGACGAAAAACTGATGCACATGTGTAGGTTTCTGTCAGCTCGTGGATCGCCAGGCACTCTTGCGGGACATCATGCCGGCCATCGAGGATCTGGTCTCCGACTCTTCACAACACGTTCGCGCAGCATTCGGCAACCAGATTAGTGGTCTGGCGCCGATCCTAGGCAAGCAAGAGACTACAGAGCACCTCCTGCCGATGCTTCTGCAGATGCTGAAGGATGACTTCCCAGATGTCCGGCTCAACATCATCTCAAAATTGGAGCAGGTCAACAATGTTATTGGCATTGAGCTCCTGTCGCAATCCCTACTGCCAGCCATCGTACAATTGGCTGAGGACAAGCAGTGGCGGGTGCGACTGGCTATCATCCAATACGTGCCCCTTCTGGCCTCTCAGTTGGGCGTCAAGTTCTTTGATGAGAAGCTGAGCAGTTTGTGCATGTCCTGGTTGGGAGACACCGTTTTCAGCATTCGAGAAGCCAGCACGCAAAACCTCAAGAAGCTGACCGAAGTCTTTGGCGTCGAATGGGCAAGCGAGGCTATCGTGCCCAAGGTCGCCGCAATGGCGGAGCATCCTAACTACCTCTATCGCATGACGACTTGCTTTGCTGTCTCTGTAAGTTGGGAATATCTCTTTGCAGCCGATGTACTTGGACTAACCCAGCACTTAGATCTTGGCACCCGCGCTATCTCTCCCGGTCGTGGCCGAGTCAGTATTGCCCATTCTGCAAGCTCTCGTCAACGATCCGATCCCCAACATCCGATTCAACGTCGCCAAATCATACGCCGTCCTCATTGACGTTCTCAAACGTCTGCCTGACTCTCCAACTGCCACCATTGTCGAGTTAGAGAAGCAAGGGGAGACGAACTTCCCCGGCTCTCAGCGAGGACAGCAGCTGATCAGAGAGGAGGTCATGCCACCACTTGAGAAGCTGATGCAGGATGATGATGTTGATGTGCGGTATTTCGCGACGACGGCAAGCAAGGCGTGGACGGATACGGAAAATGCTATGGAAACCTAAAGTGCGGATTTTTGGCGCTTTACGATGGAATAGATTTTGACGAATGGAAAGATGGGACAGCTCACAGCACTCTCCAAGGCAGAACTCTAGGGGCAGGCCGCTTCGCGACTCTGCTGTGCTAATGACCTTTCGATCGAGGGCAATGTTGTGGGATCAGCTAGATTATTAGGTTGTCTGGCTGTGTTGCATGACTTGATTGCATGCAAGGCATCGCTTGGGTCTGGGCTGATAAAAATGATACCGAATGAACTTCACCACAGGTTTCTCATCCCGCTGTTCACGTCAGCGTGTCTAGGTGGGCTATAGCTCTACCCGGTCATGTTATGCAGGCTGAAGTGAATATCCTCAATTCGATCCCTTCGCACCAATCCGCGTAAGACACCCTTCCAAAAATCGCCACAATTGGTCCTTTTCGAGCGATCGAGGAATCCTCACACCGGCGGTGCCCTTCGGCAACAATGTAGCGATCGTCCGCCCGCATTGGGACTCGCTCGACCGTATCTCAATAGACGATCCATGCAGACCTTCTGTAATGACTTCGATTGCGTATCGCTCGCCATCATTATCATGGAATAAGTCCTTGAAAACAACGGCCGCAACGGCCAACGGGTCGTGTGCTGGAGGTCCTTGCGTCAACCCGAATACCTCTGCGTAAGTTTTGGCAAAGAATGTCAGAATCTCGTAGAACAGTTTTCGAGGTAAAGAGACTTGGTTGCCTGCTGCAGCTTGTGTCGCATCGAACCCGTGCAGCATACCCTGCTGCACCTCCTCCGTGGCGAGGAACTGGTGCGTGAGATCGAGAGGGATTAATGTAGTCTTCTTCGCCAGAATCTCGTTGGAGAAGATGGAGCTAGCCGACTGCTGAGAAATGGACAATTTAGCAACAAGATCGATAGTGCTATTACTAGCGGAAGGGACGAGTATTACATACCGGATCAATATAGATGTTGAACTCTGCATAAGGTGTCCAATTTCCAGGTCTATCTTCCTTACCATGCACTATACCCATTGGTGCATCACTGAAGCCACCACCGATCGCTCCACCCATGATAGACAAGCCAGCAACGTGCTCTGCAAGTTCAGGGTGGACAGCGAAAAGTAAAGCGATATTCGTGCAAGCACCTGTTGCGACGACGTATGCGGTTCCAGCAGGCTGAGCGATTAGAGCTTGGTACATGGCATCCACTGCTGTCAGATCTGTCCTCGCAGGCACTGTCGGCACAGGCAGACATGTTGTTCCATCGAGTCCAGATTCTCCGTGGATGTCGGCAGCAGCAGCAGGAGTGCGGCAGAATGGCTTCGAGGCACCGATGTAAACGGGGACATCCTCGCGGTCAATAGCCTTCAAGATAGCTCGGGTGTTGTATGTGGTGTTATTGAGAGTGGCATTCCCATGGATTGTGCTGATGCCCAGGAGGTTTATGGAAGGATGCTGTGCGGACAACAGAATGGCCAAAGCATCATCGTGCCCTGTGTCGCAGTCTAACCAAAGTGGTACAATATCCTCCTTTGATGATCCAGTCATGTCGGTATTTCACAATATCAATAAGGAGCTGTGTGGGTGGCCGGTACATATATTATGCAAGCATGCCTTTGGTGTTTTTCATCAATAGGGAAGTGTCAATCGACGGCGGAAAAAGTTGCGGAGACGGCCAAGCCGGTCTTGCTTACGTGTTCGGGTTAAGCTAGAGTCAGCTAAGAATGGCTGCATTCGTGCGTGCAACGTTTCACGTCGGTCACCAGGAAGTCAAGCTATGAGAGCACGAATCTAGGGGTGAACAGCAAATTTCGAATTGATTCGACGTGCTGTCTAGACAAGTACATAGAGAGCACATAGCTGTGACAAATTAGCAAAGTCTTGTTTGGAAGGTTCTTCAGTAGATGGATACTGACCAAGCTCAGACCCAGGATCATGCTAATCCAAAACATGATATTGTTGAGGAGTTCGCGTTTTTTCACCCAGGGTATCTGCTGGGCCGCCGTGAGTGGAATTTGCAGCATCATGAGGAAGAAAGAGTAACCCCGAGCTTTCCTCGTGATAGACCCCATAACTGTGAGAGCCCACTGGTCAGAACGAGCTCAAAAATAGTGGAAGTGCCCACACTTACTCAGCTCATGTGCAAGGGCACTGATCAGGAACGTTATAACTGTTGCCACGGGCCTCGACAGGTTCACACCACGACTCGCAAGATACACGTGGCGGTGGAAGAAATGGTGTACGGGTTTGTTCCACTCCCTGCTGAATTCTAACCAGCTGGTTGAATTCCACCTTTGTAGGCGTCAGTGACCACGACCAAATTTCATGTGATGCGATTGCTTACCAGTCGGAGTAAAACTGCCTGTCGCCGAAACGCGTGAGTTCCGCGAAAGCACCCAGCACGTACTCGAAAATGACGAGGAAAACCTTTGAGACAATCAGTAACCACGACCAAAGTTCATGCGATGCGTTTCCTACCAGTAAAAAGATGATCATGAACGGGAACAGCAGACTGCTAACGGTCTCTGCAAAGATCAACGAGCTGTCGATCCAATTTTGTGTTACCTGTAAACGAATGGCCGACTCATGCAGCACTGGCAGAATGAATTCCTCGGTAGTGACGGTGATGAGGAAAATGCACCCGAAAACCGCCAGGGTCTTGTAGAAGAGTTCCATGTACGATCGAGACGGAGTTCGTGGGTATCTAGAGGACAGACAGAAGGTAAGCATGTACCCTGGACAAAGTTCTTCGATCTCATAATGACATGGTGAAGCGACCCGTCCGATAGCCTCAGTCTGCTACCACCGACAACAAGAAAGAATTCAGCAGTGGAACTTACTCCAATTCATAGCAGAGAGTTGGACACATAAGGTAAAATGCAAAATTCCGAAGGGTGAGGTTTTGCGGGTACGAAACGTTCCCCAGAGGCGATGTGAGTTCAGTTGCGAGGTCTTCTCGGAGCTGCATGATGGAGGAATTGTGCTCGTGCTTTGCGTTTTCATCATCCTGTTCGCTGGGCGCCGATCCAGTGTAAGCGTGAGGGTACCGGACGGCAGCTGCTGTGGGTGTTTGCGGGCTGATGGGCTGGTCCAATTCTTGCAGGCGCTGCAACGTAGTAGCCAAATGTCCATTGTAGAAAGCATAGGAATGGCCCTTCATGAACAATGCCAGCGTGTGCAGAAGGAAGTACACTTGTGCTGTCCATGACCAGTCTCGAAGGAATGGCCAGCCCACCCAGAAACACAACCATATCACCTGAAGCACGCTCTGGATCACGATGCCTCCTCGATTCCACCTTAATAGGCCATGGCTTCTCATGAATAGCAGGTTGAGTGGGAGGGCCAGTGCTGTGCTGGCCGCCATGAAGGCATCACTCAAAGCTAATTCGAACAGGTCCTTCGTAAACAAGGGCCATTGTTTGAAGTTGAGTAGCCTTCCCGTCTCCTTCAGATTCCGAAGCATGGAGGTCAAGATCATGATAGCCAGTCCGATCCAAAAAAGTACGAAGAAGCCCCTGAAGTTGCTATAGCTCGACTTGGGGTCGAAGTGTGACACGCGCTCTTCGTATTCGATGGAAGGGAACAGGCGCTGCTGCCTCGTCTTGCGGCGAACATGTTTGCGGGCTGCAGAAGTGGCTTTCACAGACGGTGGAGCATCGTCTGGCGGAGCTGGTGTCCCTGGTCCGCTGATGTTTCCCGAGCCTGGCGTCAATCGATCAGAGGTGACCTCGTCGCTGAAGTCGCGGGCGAAGCGTGGGTCGAGTGTCTTGCGGGCTCGAGGCTGGTGTAGCTGCGTGTCGCGGTAGCCATTTGCCTGTCCGTTCGCTTCATCGGTGGACATGACGGCGGGTCGGAAGGGGTGCAGTGGTTTTGAGAATTTGTGGTCGCACAGCGCAGAGAAAGAGGCGCGGTAGGCGACGTAAAAGCAGCAATTCAAGGCATGATGCTGAGCAGTCAAGTTTTGCTCGTGATGGAGCCAGATCAGATCAGCTGCCAGGCGCTGCTCCGCGAGACGTCGTTTCTACGCCAAACAAAAACACGCGAGGCAAGAGCGAATGACGTGTGGCCGAACTGCACATCGGAGGTGCACTCCCGCCAAGCCCCGCTAGTCGGCACTCACTCATGCCGATCCGGCGCACTTTGGAGTATTTGCTATCGTTGTTGCAGCACAAAGTTGACGGACAGCCCTCTGCATCGCCCATCGACCATCGCAGCTCGCCCAACATGTCTCAGCAAGCCTTGAACAAGGTCAGTCGCGCCAGATCACGCATGTGTTCTTCGCCGCCTGCTGACATGCGCTTTCACACAGATCGCCCCCAACAGCCCATCGAGGCAAAAGCCCAATGAGACCGAGCAGCAGATCGCTACGGCGCTGTACGAGCTCGAGAGCAACATCCCCGACATGAAGGCTGCTCTTCGCCCTCTGCAGTTCGTCTCTGCCCGCGAGGTAAGCTGAACAAAGGAAGAGAAGAGCACGAAACGACACGTGCGCAAGAGATGGATATGCAATGGACATGAAAGAGGAAGACATATATCCTCGATCCAACAACGAAGAGGCGGTGGGCACTGGGCAGCTTTCGCGCTGACACCAGGATTCTTACAGATCGAGGTTGGCCACGGACGCAAGGCCATTGTTATCTTCGTCCCGGTCCCTCTCCTCCAGGGATGGCACCGCTCCCAGCAGCGGTAAGTCTACTTCACCTGACTTTGTTCTGCAATTTCTGACATATTGCAGCCTCACCCGTGAGCTCGAGAAGAAATTCTCCGACCGCCACGTCCTCATCGTTGCCTCGCGCCGCATCTTGCCTCGCCCAAAGCGCAGCAACCGCAGCCGCACCAGCCAGACCCAGAAGCGCCCACGTTCGCGTACTCTGACTGCTGTGCACGACGCCATCCTTGCCGACCTCGTCTACCCTGTCGAGATTGTCGGAAAGCGTCTGCGCACCAAGGAGGACGGCTCCAAGGTCCTCAAGGTCATCCTCGACGAGAAGGAGCGTGGTGGTGTTGACTACCGCCTCGACACCTACTCTGAGGTCTACAAGCGTCTGACCGGCAAGGGTGTCAACTTCGAGTTCCCACAGGCCCCAGCTGAGTACTAGACGATTCACGGCCACGCATAGTCACTTGCCTACAGAATGGTCGGCCACGGAGAAACCGGGGGCTTACAAAAAGCATGGAGCTGAACGGGCTCTGCAACGGCGCTGGATGGGCATGTAGCTATTCGGAGGCGTTCTGCAGTTTGCACAGCACAGGCCTCGATCAAAATTTGACTTGCTGTCACCAATGATACCCAAGACGATTTCACATTACCAATTTGTGTTCTTCTCACTTTTATTGTGCTGCGGTATCTCTGTACACACATGCCGGCGGCTGCCCCCGCCATACATACGACAACGATGTATCTCAATCACCATCTGGCTCTATCTGCATTGCCTTTTATGCCGTTCCCTCCGTCCGCTCGGGTATCTATCAGAAAAGGACGTCGTAAATCCAGCCGTTCACCACCTTGAGCGCATGATCGGATCAATCTGTCATGTTGTGTCCCACGAAACGACCGTCGCCATGCAAATACCAAATAATGTCAATAATAGAGGATCAATCCTCGTTCTGCTTTTCCGGGCCACATTTTCGTCACGCCGTCCATCATGCCGCCTGTGGAGTAGCGATTGCTGGTGACTTCGCCCTCTCCACCTCGTCGTCCGAGTCGTCAACAACCAGACACCAAGGGTGGTCTAGAACAGCTTGTATTCCAATTCGTCGCTCCACGTCCCGGTCCAGCATTTTGCGAATGAGATCAATGCAGTCTTCACTCATCACGTACGGCACTCGCAGGTCATGATCCATGATCTCGTCGATGCTATAGAATGGGTTCTCCTTGTACACGATGGTATACAAGAGAATCCCCAACGCCCAGACATCCTGCTCTTTGCCTCTGTACGGTAGACCGCGGAGAACTTCAGGGGCCGCGTAATCTGAAGTCAAGTCAGTGGTATGCAATGTGATCGAAGTTGCCGGTGTATCACTTACCTATCGTGCCAACAAAGACATCAAATGGCCCAGATTTGATGTAAGCGGCACTGCCAAAGTCCACGAGTTTGACGCTGCCTTCCCCGTCCAAGATAACGTTCTCATCCTTGATGTCCCGGTGCACCACCTTGGCGTTGATATGTAAATGGCGCAGGGCCTCGGCGACTTGCTTGAAGATCTTCCGGCATTCTCTCTCTTCCATCGTTACCCGCAATTCAATGTAGTCAAAAAGATCCATTCCTGGCAGCCCGTGAGGTACCATCTCGATATAATAATTGATGTCGTCCTCGAAGAAGTCGGCCATCTCAACAATGTTCGGATGCTGCATCCCTTCCTTTCGAAGATAGTCCAGTACATGGATTTCCAATGGCACTGTCCCAAGTCTCCGATCTCTGTGCCATGTGTCGACGAGAATGCGTCGCTTGGTAACATATTTGATGACCATCTTCTTCGCTGCAGGCTTCTTGTAACGTGCGAGCTTGACCTGCCCATATGCACCCTGGCCCATCTCCTCAAGTATGGTGAAATCGTCGATGCGTTTCTTTGATATGAGTTTCGCGCCCGCTTCTATCAGGTCAGGCGAGGGATGTTCATACGGCTCGGAAGCATCGGTCCCGTTTGAAGTGGCGCTTTTGTTGTCGTAAACTGCTACAGCAGCCGAAGTCTCCACTTTCTGACTCGCGTCTTGCCCAGCCGCTGGACTGGAAGCCACTTCATCCTCAAGTTGTCCCAGGCCTGGTGCTGGCTGGTGTGGTGGAGTGCCGGGCCGACTCAAAACCGCCGTGACAGGACCCGTACCGTGATTCACAGCATGGAGCTGTCGACTGTAAGTGATCCAGAGGGCATACACAACCTCGCTACCATGAAATGATGGAATGCTTTCGTCTTCCACGACTGTTTCATTGTAAATGGGGTCCCGGTCTGACTTCACAACCCGCATCTGCACATCAATCATGATCTCAGCACCATCTCTGTGTTTCGCGGGCAGGCCACTTGGGCGTAGGAAAATTGCGGCGGCATCCGCTGAGCCTTCTCTCAGGGCGAGCAAAGCACGGGCTCTCCTAAAACTATGTTCTGGTATCACAATCCCGTCGACCAAAGCGATTTGATCCTCATCAGTCATTACACGAAGGGTCTTGTCGAAGCCAGGAATAAGTTCATTGATCGGTAGCCCATCTGGGCTGGCGTGACCAAAGAGCGCCGCAGAGAAGACGGTGTTCGAGCTGCTCACTCGCATCGTCTGCGGATTGACCACAATTATTCCCGCAATGTGAGGGAAACTAGAAATGCGGAACACATTCTCGCTCGGCTGTTGGTCGATAGTCACAGGAATGTTGATCGAGTTGCTCGTTCGGGCCGTGAACCTCCGTACTCGCGCAATCGCGTCGTAGTCGATGGCGCCGGTATTTGTGCCGGCCACCTTCGGCCAAGCCGGTATGAGGCGTGTCACGTCCATTCCATTCCGCACTCGGTCTAGCCCAAAGATGGCCTCCAAATCGCCGCTTCCACGGAGGACAAGTCCGATTTCGTCCACAGTGAGCATGGCCACGTCTTCTGCTATCTCCTCCAGAACCCAAATGAGGTTATTGCCTTTCTCCTTGACCCATAGTGAGGCACTGCCTGTGGAGCCATTCATTTTCTGGATGGGGACAACATCGCCGCAGAGTAAGACGCCCCTGCTTTTGTTGGCAGGATGATAATTGTCTTTGGTGGGTGCTGATGTCCCGTTGGACGTCTTGGCCCGTCGAGGCTGCTGCCTGGAAGGAGGCTTTGAAAGAAGTTTGGCTGTAATGCCATTACCCATTGCCGCAAGACTGTTACTTGGAGTGGCCTTACCAGGTGAAGGGACTTGAAGCTTTGCTTGCTTCGGGACTGTTCCCGAATCTGGATTCTTCAACTTTTCTTCCAGCCAGCCTCGACGATCCTCTTTTATGACCTCCATGATACCCAATTTTCTGACTTCTGCTCTCCCAACGCCAAAGACCAAACACGCCAGGTCATTTGCTGCGGTTATTGTCCATGGCGCTTTAGCTTCGGTGGTGAATATAGCCTGCGCCGGAGCGTTTCTGTGCCCATGAGGGGCACGTTCTGTGACTGTCGTGCTAGATCGTATCGGTGCCTGTGAGACAATAGGCGCACGTGCTTCCGGAGCACGATATGGTCGTGCCATGGCCTCGCTCAGTTTGTGTTGCAGTGAGTAGCCGGCGGTATCTGTATACGTACGTTTCAGAGACGGTTTGTGTGGACGTCGCGTGGGCAGACTGGGCATGAAGTCCTCGTCGTCCGCTGTGGAAGTCCGCAACAGATTGAGTTGCTCGGGGCTTTCTTCACTTTCTTTTACGGGGACCAGTTCATGGTGCGGAACTGTCACGGTTGAATCGTCCCGTACTGCGACCGGGCTGCTAGTCATGCTCGTGGGACTTTCTGTTTCATTTTCGGGAGCGAAGAAGCTCTTCTCAAACACATTCTCATTGACCAAATGCGCGGGGCCGGTGAGTGGCCCAGTATCGATGCCAAGATTCGAGGCATTGAGCGATGTCGAATTGATGGCATTCGCTCTCTGCAATAGCTCCATCATGCTGAGAAGCTCCTCGTCGCCTGCTAATCGAGCTTGTGCACTCGCTATCCGAGGTGACGTTGAAGCCCACGCAAGCTTCTCGCGCATGAAATCAATGCTGCGTTTTAGCACATTCTGTCGATTGTGCAATGATTCAGTGCTCTGGTGAGCAAAGGAGAAGGAATGGAGTGACTCCGAGGGAAATCGGGTAAGGTCTTCGCCGAAAGCTATGGTCGGTGATGTTGGTCCAAACTTGTCTGCAGCGAAGGACGACTTTCGGGAGGCAGCAGGACTTGGTAGGACTGGCGAGTGCGGAGCCAAGTTGGGCGACGAAGGAACTCTACTGATCGATTGAGGATTCTGCCGTATCCTCCTCAAGCCCGTGTCGCGCTCCGAACCGAGTATGGGTGACCTGTGACATGCACAACGTCAGCCAAAATCCTCATGTGTGACATGGCTTTCTCGACCGGTGGGCCAGCTCGTTCGTCGACCGCAATCTGAACACCTTGCCCGCTACTTTGCATGCTGCCACCGCGATTCTCTGATCTTATGGACACCTCCAAGTGGGAGAACGCACCTCGTGTCGTAGGGATCCGCAACAGTGCCCTCGATTGATAGCCTCTTCAGGGCCTCGGAATTGTCGACGTGCAGGCTGGCGGTGGAACTGCTCTTGGAAACGGTGGCACGGTTCTTGGGGACGTGGAGAGCGGTGGGTCGCTGGATGTTGGGCGGCTGTTCGAGGATGGCAGGTTGATCGCTGTTGGTTGTTGCTACAAGCATTGCCCATCGGTCAGCATGTGCGCTTGTGTGGCATGTGCGCACGCGTATGCGTGCGCAGGAAGCCGGTGGCTGCCTTCCTGGACGAGTCACAGCATCAGGCGGAGGGGAAGGGTGCGGAAGGCCGGTGTAGGGGGAGGGTTACCGAACCCATTGTCGTCGTTGATCGAGCCCTGCTCCTGCGGCGACATTGCGCTCCTCGCTGCCCTGAGGCTGGCCTCAGCACGCACGAGTGAGCGTCGCAGCTGTGCTGGGATCGACCCCGTGACAGCGCGGAAAGGCACACGACGTGTCGCAGCTGGGCGTTGCTCACGAGCCTAATTGACAGCGAGCCCGTGGCCGGCGGGGTGGGACGAGGCAAAGATGGCGGTGGGGCGGCGGGGTTGGCGGTGTGGCGGTGGAATCGATGCTCACGAGGCCATCGTGTACAATGTCGACGGCACTACTATGGCGCTTCTCGACGTGAGTCGACGGAGGCCGTTGCTGCGGGTTCGAGAGCACCAGATTGAAGTCTGGACGACTTCTCCACAGGAGCGTCACAGGCTTCTGGGTAGCTCTCCGCGCCAACCCTCGTCCGCCGGTTCTCCTACGACTGGAAATCCGTACGTGCGATGGCCGTGCTCACCACGCAGCCGCCGCGATGATGGATGGCCTTTGAATTGGGGGCACGTTGCTGCTGCTGCGCATTGTCCTCTCCCGCGCGCTGCGGAAATCTCGCTGCGGCATCGAGATCGCTCTACACACGATCTTGCAGCAGCAGGTCAGACAAAGCACGCGCACCAACGAGCCGATTGGCTACAGCCCAACGACACTGACTGACACGACGTTCTACAGACCTCACGCGGTCCCGACAGGCTGGGTAGACGTTACCAGCTTTTCCATGCGTTCAGTGTTCGTTCTCATCATGCGTTATATACCAGCTATCAGTGACTGTTCTGCTTCTGCTACAATCCAGCGAGAACCGACACTTCGGTCTTGCCGTTCGGGACTCGTGGTCCTCGCTCTATGACCTGGCCATCGACAAATGTACGTGGCTGCGGCCTGGAGTCCATCGATGCACTGAGCTTTGTTACGAAGTTGCCGTTCCCCTTGCGAGCCACGCTGCGCTGCGCCACCGGCATGAAATCAAACCGTACCTCAATTGGCACGCCCTTGACGCTGGGGTGCAGATTCTTCCATACTTCGTCCAGGCGCACGTAGCGCAGCACAGCCTCTCCGTCGCGAAGTCGCCCTTTCATCTGCGCCACGGCTTTGACCCTGTCTGCTGCCCTCTGCATATCTTCTTCAAACGATAATCGATCGTGCAATTCGTTGTTCATGGCCATCTGATCGGGAAGATGTTGTGGCAAGCTTGCTAGCACGGCGCCAACCCGATCGTAGTCGCTGACGAGAACGTCCTTGGTATCCCACAGCTCTGCCAAGCTGCCATCAAACCCGGGAGCGCCATTGGCAAGCATCAGCTCCAGCCCATGTCTGCCCACTAGCGGTGCAGCTTGCACGTTCGTCACCCAGTATGGAGCATCATCGCCGGCCGGGAGCGTTGCATAAGGATCTTGGTGCTCGTGCTTGAGTACTTGGAGTGGTGTGAAGTACTGAACTAGGTAATCCAGAGCAGTGTCGCTTCCGTAGTCAAAGGTCGACGACGGATGCAGCACGTGGGAGATGGCAATCGGTAAGGAGAGCGCAACGCGCTCATGATGGCGGATCTTCGCAGCGATCATGGCTTCTTGGAGACGTGCTTGCTCCTCCTCTGCGATGCGTCGTTCTTCTGCCTCCCGTGCGGCTTGTTCCTGACGTGCCTGCTCTGCACGTCGCTCCTCTTCGAGTTGTCTCTCTTTCTCTGCAGCCTGTCGAGCCGCCACTTCCGCCTCCGCCGCGGCCGCCGCTTCCACTTCTGCTTGCGCAGCACGTTCCTGTTCACGTTGGGTCTCAAGTAGCTGGGCCTCGAGAGAAGCATTCTCCATCGGTGCATCAGCTTCCTTGTCCTCTGACTTTTCAGGTAAGGTGGGCAAAGACGGCTCAGCGGGCCCACGAGCAGATGATGAACGTCTGCGAAGGCGCGGAGATGAGGCTGCAGGTTGCGTTGAGATGCTCTTGCGTCTGGCTTGTCCTGGCGTCCGACTAGCAGGGCTCTCCGGTGGCTTCATCGTCGCTTCTTCGCTATTCTCTTCTCCCGTGGCGACATCGGAACCAGAGTCCTCGGATGATTCGTCAGAGGGAGCTCTGCCGCTGGCCACACGCATATCACGCTTCGACATGAGCCTCCTTCCATTTTTTCGTCGTGGCGCCTGTTCGTCGTCGCTGTCCTCTTCCTCTTCGTCGTTGAGAGGGCTCCGCCGCACAATACGACGCTTGCCTCCATCTCTTTTGGTGACCGGGCTGGAACTACGGCGTTCTTTCGACCCAGCCCGCTGATCGTACAAATGCTGCAACAATTCCTTCTCCTCACGCCAGTTGGGCCCGTGTCGTTCTTCAGCAATCTCAGGCCAGGTCTGACCTGAACGGTTACGGTATAACGGATTGAAGTTGTCCAACTCAGCGAGCGACTTCACCATCTCCAAATGGGATGTTCCCAGAACACTTAGCATCGGTCGTTCCGGTCGCTGTAAAGCCTTCTTCTCTGTCATTTCCGCGAGTAACATGTTCACCAGGTATGAGTCCCCAGTTTTGGCAGCGGCAGCAATTACATGATTGTCGACGGGCACACGAGCGTCCAAGAATTCCTTGACACCATTGCGATCATTAATCTGCACGAGTTTCAGGAGATTCTCGTAGCTGCGGGCCATGAAGTGCAGCTCCTTTGTAGGCCCAGCTCGGTGCCGCATCTCCTCTTCCTCTTCACGTCGTTGACGTGAGCCGCTAGTGTTCCAGGCCTCTATCGCCCTTCTAAGGGCTGCACGTATTTCCTCGGCATCGTCAGTATCATCAGTGACGACGTCGAGTGCCTGCTGTCCCTTGAGATTTTGCCTGAGAGGATCAACGCCAGCCCGGAGCAAACTATGCACAACATCCAGGTGACCGTTCTCTGCGGCATCGATCAGAGGAGTATCCTTGTCCACGTTGGCGCAATCAATTTGGCATCCTTGATCAATCAGATAATCCACTACTTCCACATTCCCGTTGAGTGCCGCAATCTGAAGGGGCTTATTTCCAGCAAATTCGGCAAGCTCCAACTGGTCGGGATCTCGATTTCGCCATTCTTTCACTTGGTCCAGATCACCGGCCTCGCATGCCTCCGCGAGTCGCGTGAAGCCATACTTGTTGACGTGTCGCTTGTGTTCTCGCCCGGCTGGTCTACCGGGAGTCGATGTCGACCGTCCCACGCCTCTCTGAGGTCGCCGATTCTCCGCGTATCCATGAGAAGTCGTTTCTGAGGATGCATCCGACTCTTCCCACGCCGGCCGCGCCGCTTTCACTTCCTTGATCGGGCCATGAGTCCCCGATCTGCGCTTTCGATTGGAGACCTCCGCGGCGCCATCTCCTAGCGCAGATTGCGTAGACACCGCCCGGCGATGACTGCGCAACTTCGGCGACAAGGAGAGTTCTGTCCGGCCGATGGCCTCTTCGGAGTGGAGACCACGAAGTCTGCGCTTCGGCGGCTCGATACTTGGGCGTTTATTGGGCAAGCTTACTGAAGATGCTCGATGCTTGCGCTTTCGGGGGTTGGGCGAATGCGCACCATTTCGTGAAGCTTCGGGCAGCTCCGAGAAAGCACGAGATCGCGATGAACCGCGCGATGGAGGATTGGCCGACGATCGTGGAGAGCTGAGAGAGTCGCTAGGGTCGTCCGCGCCAGCGTCTATATCCATGAGCTTCTCGTCCTTCACATCTTTCGAGGCTAATTCCTTTTCCACGCTCGCGACAGTACTGGGCACTGGCGACGGCTGGGCGGAATCATCCTCGTCGCCGTCAGTCGGGACAGGGAGACCACCGATGCGATGCTTAGCCTTTGGTCGGCGTTCAGCCTTCACGAGCATCTGCTTCTCAGCCTCCCTCCGCTTCACAGGACTATCAATCAATGTCTCGGCCTCAGAATCGCCATCCTCGTGGTTGCCGTTGGGCGCGACGGGCTCTGCACCCGTGTCATCGCCTTTTGTGCTCCCTGCGCGCTGTTGGTCGCCTGTGTGCGAGCCTCCTGGTGATGATTTCGATACCGTGTCACTTGTTGCATTCGTCTGGCCCGAATTGTGGTTCCCGTTGGCGTCAGTGCTGTCGCCTTTGGCAGCCAGTCCAGTCTCCAGAGGTGCCGGATCTGGCGACTTGCTACCATTCATGCCGTTCCTTGCAGAAGACGCCTCGCATTACACCGTCGTGGGCGGTGATGGATTTCGGGCGCGTGCAGACGCGGTCAAGCACAGTGACAAGTGCAGGTCTGCAAGTGGCCGGTGTCCAATGGACTAGTTGCGCGCGATCGCGATGCTGGGTAAGTCGCGCGACGGAGGTGATGTGGGCGTACGGTGTGGTCTCTGTTTGGACGGGAGAGGACGTGACGAGGTGGAGAGGTCAGAGGTCCTCAAGGCTGCCAAGAGACTAGACGGCGCGGATCAGCATGATTGGATCGCTACCACGGCCCCAAAGGCGCTGTTCGACATGTCTCACGTTTCTCGTCCTATGCAACTGCAAATGTACCAGACGCCAGCATCATATATCAGTTTCCAAAAGCCTTCCGCAACTGAGAACCCCAACTCCACGTGTAACGCTGTCTCCAAGACTCAAGCTGGGCAGTCTCCCTCTGCGATATCCAGATAACACCTTCATGGCTGCAAACACCACCGCTGCTCGTAAGTGATTGGGGCTAGAAATGTCTTCACATCACGGCACACCCGCCGCTTCTTGCGCGTCTGCGCCGCCCTCCGCCAACGCCAATTCCCGGTGCGTGTGCGTCATCCTCTTCATCAGCATGCAGCAGCTGGGCCTGACGTGCTCTACGCTGTCGCCGGTGCCGGCCTCCACCATTCGTGCTGGCTTCCTCTTGGGCAATCATGAATTCTGCCCACTTCCTCTCGAGGCGCCGGGCCGCGATAAAATCGCCGCGCATCACCCGTTTGAAATGCTCTTCCACGGTAGGCTGATAAGTATAAAAGCACTTTAGCTGAATCACCTCTGTGGGGAATGTCGAGCTTTTGACAACTTGCACATTCTGCTGTTTTGCCATGTCGTTCCCAAGCAGCTGTTTCGGCTGCGAAGTGATGGAGATATCCGCGTTCCTGGACAAGATCTCGCGCACACCAGTCCACGTCACATTCTGACAGTCATAGGCTACCAAGCGCAAACCCACGGTAGGCTTGAATGAGTGCGGTGCAACTCCGTGGATCGTCGTGCGGCCGCTTCTCTGTCGAACCATGCTCGCAGCTTCAGTCAACACCAAGTCTCCAATCCGGGTGTTGTCCATCTCAACGGAGCGAAGGCTCGTGCACGCTTTGATCACGGGCATCATTCCCACGTCACCCATATTCTCACAGTATGAGATACTGAGATGTCTGAGTCGTGACGCGCAAGGAGAATTCGCCAATGCATGGAGAGTACTGTTACTCAGGTCCTCGAGCTCTTCCAGATCCAGATGTGTCAGCAGAGGCACAGTCGGCAGCAAGTCCGTCAGCGTCGCGTCAAGGATACCGTGACATTTGGATAGCTGCAGACCTTCGATTTCAGGGATATTGTTGACAAACGTACGCACTCCTTTGTCCGTTATTGACCTGCACCTGGTGAGGTCGAGATGCTTGAATCTCCGAGGAGGCACCATGGGTCGGCCTGAGATGTAGTCGATCTCACTATCGGTGCCCTCGATTAGAACCGCCAAGGACTCGTCGGACAGAGTATCGCAGTTCATGAGTATAAGACGCTCCAGGGTATTCCGCTCGAAAAGCAGCTGCATAAAGCTCAAGTCATCCCAGCCTCGGATTTCGCCGGCACGCAGGTCCTTGAGAAGTGGACAGCTTTCTACGACCTTTCGAAGCCCACGTGTATCAATATTGTTGCACCAAGATATGTTCAATTGTTCGAGCTTCGGACAATTCTGAGCGATGATCTTCATCCCAGCATTGGTGGCGCCAGCCAAGCCAGACAGATTAATGTGAACCAGCCGGCTATTTGACCACAGAAAATTGTGTATAGATGCTCGATCAATCCGACAACCCTCAAGTGAGAAGTTCTCCAAGTTGGTGCATGCGTCGGAGAGGCCTCGGTAGTTCCATCGTTCGCGAAGCTGAACACAACCTCGCAAGTTGAGATCCCTCACGAAAGGTCCTGCAGCGGTGATGATTCGAACAAGAGCGTCTCCCGGTATGTCCTGGTAGAAGCCAGCGGTGTCCAATATAGCCCACAGTTGTCCGTCAAAACACATCTGGTGCCACGACTTGGACACAATTGAACAACGTACGATCTCTTTTGGTTCAAGATATGTCAGAATCTCCATTTTCAGCTCTGATGGTAGATCACGCCAAAAGTTCAGATCTCGACGTGCCGGTCTCTGCTTCGTTATTGGTCGCGAGAAATAGTCCTCATCGACCTCGATGATGCCCGGCTCGGGAGCAGGCTTGATCGTTGATCGGTAATCTGTGGGTAGTCCCACAGACATTTTGCCTTCATGCTGCAACAGGTATCGAACACGAGCGGCCTCATCAAAAGGCGCGGCTTGGACACCTGGAGTGGTTGCCGCAGACGCGGGTGTTGTAGCATATCCAGCGGAATGCTCGCGATCCAGTGCAGTGCCATATGCGGTCGCTGAGTTGAGCGATATGCACGAGATCGAGCCTTTGCCATTGCCATGATATCCTCTTGAGCGCGACGTGCTTAGCTTGGCTATAGAAGGCGAAGAGGAAATGCGGTTCAGCCCGGCGAGGAGTTTCTGTCGGCCTCGCAGCTTTCGAGGCTGCTCTGCAAATTCCTGAAACGGTGGGCTAGATGGGTTTAGACTGCGAGGTGAGCCGATGGGGGTGTGTGCCTCGTCGAGCGACTCCGTAGAGCCGCTCGCCGTAGGGGCCGCCATTCAACACAGGTCGCTTGTCTGAATATGCAGCAATGTTGTCCAACTTCACCGCAGTATCAGCCGTGTTCCCACCGTCCTTGCTTTTATTCAACTCAGAGAGAAGACAGGCGGACGTTCGTGACGAGGTGCGATGTCTGAGGGGTGGCTATCTGCAGAGCTTGTGATCAGCACGTCCCGCCCTTCATGCTATGCTGTGGTCATACGGACAGTTGCATGCGACGGGCAAAATCTTCAGAACCAGATTCTCTGCCACTGTGTGAGCCAGCGCTGCCAGGTCCTTAGGTCATGAGGGCGTGCAAGCAATGTTGCGTTGGACGGCGAAGATCGCGTCTTATCGCAGCGATTAAGCACGATGGCGGGGTTCGGCAGGGCTGAATGGCACGCTGCACTGGGTTGGAGTTTTGCTTCGTGACTCGGAACACCAAACAATTCGCAAACAGTACTCTGTGACAGGCTAAAACTCACACCCTGTCTGTGTGAATGAAATTGGAGCACCGGTGTGTCGTAGTGATGGGGACGATGGCGAGGTCGTTGCGGGACAAGAACATCGCTCAACCTCGTCCGAGCACACGACAAGGCCCCACGGCGTTGCGCGATGCCAAAAGGAGCATGGCATCCGGCGCAAGGATAAGCGAACTCTCAAGCAAAGTCTCTCGGCGAGAGGGACCGAGAATAAGAACGAGGACATGGCACAGGCTTGCGAGACTACATACGCTCGTAGCATCGCGATACGATCGTGCGACAATATAGACTTGACTCTGGACGTGCTTCTTGCGGTCCTCGCGGAGCGGCATGCAGAGCGGAAGACAGCAAAAGCAGTGGTAGACTGGGGTATCGCAACCCGCAGTCAAGGCGCTGGAGGATCGCCGACAGGCCTGCATGTGGGAGCCATGTGGACTGGGCCGGGCTGGGGCTGAGCAGAGACAAGACTAGACAGTAGTATACATATTCCACCTATCGATCACTTCACACGTGCGGGCGGTCACGGCACTTCATGCAGGGCATACTCGCATCTGGACCCTACTTCGACGCCTTCTGCAGTGGCCTGTTGGCTGTGGTCTACCCTGCTCCAGCGTGATGCAAGCGTCCGAGGCACTGTATGGTCCTGGCAGAGGATGTCCGCAGCCGCACAATCGGCCTACACCTCCACTCACCACCTCGCTACGATCATCCCGCATGATAGAATCATGCCTTCTTGCTCTGTTTCTTTGCCTTGACCTGTTCCGCGTGCTTTGGGCCCAAAGTCACCATTTCCTTCTCGTCCCAGCCGTTGCCGCCAAGCTTGGGCAAGAATTTGCCAACACGCTTCTGATACAGACTGTATTCGGGATACTTGCCGCTGCTTATGCGCTCAGTGAGTGGTGTACTTCCCTGAAATACGAGAAGGTACGCAATGGCACCACAGCACGTCCAGTTGTACATTGTGTCAGATTGGAAGCAGGACCACTGATAGAGGATGACCCATAACGATTGCTCAGCCGCGAAGTTGGGATGCCGACTATACTTCCAGAGCCCAGTCGTTACGAAACCGCGATCCATTTGAGCTCGGGTCCAGCCAGCGGGAACTTTCGCAGTCCTTTGATACTCCTTCTTAGCGTTTTGGTAGTTCCATTGCTGCTGGTCAGCGAAGTACGTGAGTATGACAAGGGCCAGCAACAGTCGCGCAATCGTCATATCGAGCGAGGTCATCTCAGGCTTGAGCTGTGAAGTGAGCATGAGCACGTATGTTGGCAGGGTGACGCTCCAGAGAAGAACCTAACACGCGTCAGCAAGCGAAATTGCTGCATGAACAGTACGCTCACAATTTGCGCAGAAGAGATGAACAGAATGTTCAACATGAAGAAGCCAAAAGACCCGATTTGCTTCTTAATGAGCTCCCATCTGTAGTCTTCGCTGCCGATTTGGTATCCGCCTTTCCGCCAGTAGTTGTACGTCAAACGTATCGACCATATTACGCTGAACGCCAGGACATGATCGACTCTTTTCGTAGACAGCCCGTTCAACCGAGCCCAAAGCGCATAGTGGAAGTTGAACACCGTTGGCAGTATGCTCCAAACTCTATCCACTTGGCTGTAGTTTTTGTTGATCTCCGAGGCGATCAGGAAGATGGGCGAGAGAGCGATGCACACGGCAAGTCCGAAGATGGCGGGATTGGTGGAGACGTATATGTGTTTCAGCGCCTCGATGTCTCCGAGTGCCGCGTAGAGCTGATTGGGGAGCGCGTAGAGCTGAGGGAGGAAGGGCTCGAAGGTCTTGCTGTACTCTGCACACTGGCGTAGCGTCGTAACGGTCGGCAGCGCTATATCGACTGCTGTTAAGGGGATCACCATCTTGATGGTGGTGTTGGCGCGAAGAGACAATACTTTGGGGGCCTGCACGCGTCAAAAGTCGTCTGGTTTCTATGACGTGCATAGCAGCCAAGGCCAATGCCACGACCTTCCAGCTTCCTTCTTCTCTTCTCCTCACTTCCCACAAACTTCGACGATGCGACTTTGCCATCACCGGTCAAGAAACACCGAGTGACCCAAGATCTCTTTCGAGAACACGCGAGTGATAGTCCTCCTCGGATGTCTCGCTCCAAGTCGTCCGTCCTGCGCTGCCGCAGCTGTCCGACACGTAGACACGCCGATTGCAGAAACATGGACCGGAGCAGGCGCCGCCGACTGAGGGCATGTGGGAATAGTCGTTCAATGTGAAGACCCACATGCCGTCTTCTCAAGCGTGAGTTCGTGAATGTGAAGTGAATGGCCTTGTTCGTCTCGTGCAGAGACCTGATCGTGGGCACTTCGTCTTCTCACCTCTCCAGCTTTGGCCACTCCTCCACTCGACCTGCTCGACAGTCACCAAGTCCGCGAGTTCAGTTCGCAGCTTCCGCAACCAGTTTAGTTCCCTCAAGCTCAGTCACCATCATTTCCTGCCATGGCTGCCGCAGTCAGCACCCCGGCACCCTCCCTCTCAGCAGGAGAACTAGACGAGAACTCGGCCAATGTCTCTGAGCATGTTGATGAGGAGTTCACGAACTTCGAAGATATTCTTCGTCAGGATTGGCGCATCCTCGAGCGCGACTCTGTGCCTCTGGCGGGTAGAAATTCTGAGGTGGATGGTCCAATCGATCCATATATGCTGGCTGATATGCTCGTGGACCCCGTTGACGGCACCGAGCAACCGAAGAGGAGTCTTCGGCCCCAGCAAAGTACGAAACGGTTCCGAGATCCTTGTTATGACCTAGATAATAGCGGCGACTACGACCCTGCAGAACAAGAGCGCCTGTCTCGGCAGCGACTGAAGCGCAACAGAGCAAAGAAACGGGTGACAAGATTTTCGGACAGAGACGACTTGTGTGCGGACGAGACTGCGACGGAGGAGCACCACTCTTGTCACACCGACCGACAGTGTTCGCAAGACGCAGAGAAATTATGCATCGTGTTCCACGTGAACAGCGAGCAGGGAAAGAGAAGACTCGAGGAGTTACTATCATTGTCCGCGAACCCAGCCGATCTCGACGTGAAAGGCTATGTAAGCTGTTGTGCATCACGGTTTGAGAATACAGCTAATGCGTGTCCAGGCACTTCGACGACGAGCACCTGGCGACGTTGCCACTCACGACACTCCGAAAGGTGAGCGCGGCAATCTTTTCGGGCACCCAATGGCACGCGGTTGTCACGAATGCGCTGAGCTACACGATGAGTGCTCGCTGCTTCATGATGAAACGTCCTGGCCGTGCCACCACTGCCAGGCTGAGGGCAACGACTGCCGCCTTATCACAACGCCTAAACGTTTCAAGGCTTGCAAGTCTTGTGGAGGGCGTAGGCTTCCCTGTTCATATACATACACACGGAATCACGGCTCCAGCTGTCAGCAATGCGTGGCCACCGGAGCACCCTGCGTGGCAGGTCCAGCAAAAGACTTTATCAAGTTGCGGGCCAGATATCCTGCTCTCGAGGAGCAGTCAGAGACAGCCGATGTCCCCGTGAAAGCGCTGCCGTCTTCGCTCAATCGTATAAAGAAGAGTCACAACAGGAACAGGCGGAGGAAAGTACCAGGAGATTGCCTAGAGTGCTCCACAGAATCGAGGAGATGCCAATACCAGCTCGATGACACTGGACAGTATGACAGTGCTGGATGCATAAGCTGCCACGATAATGGGCTCCTCTGTACGATTCGCGAGAAGCTGCCTTCGGCTCTGGTGGATGATAACCCACAGACCGACATTCCTGCTAAGATCTCGGCGTCAGAGGGTGGGAAAGACGTTGAAGGTGAAGAAGAGCGTTCAGAACGGCCGTCTGCCATCCAGCCGAAAGTCATGATCCGCAAGATCGAAACCTCATTCACGGTAAGTAATCCGCCTCACAGGGCTCCTCCCTGGGATATCTAGCGGGGGTGACTGACTCTAACTGCTACTAGTATCCGATATACTTCAACTGCGACGACCCCGAACATTCGGTCAATGTGCGCGACTGTTTGTTCTGTACATCACCAGAAGCTGCTATTTACGGTTTTGGCATGAGACAGACACATATCGAGGACCATCAAGACAGCCGTCGGTGTGAAGAAGTATCGAGAAGGATGAGGCCCACAACACTGTGCACTGTGTGCACAACAACACGAATGAATGTGCTCTTTTGCAAGAAGCACGATATGCGGCCTATCGTTGGCGTTTACAAGCAAAGGGGCGCAGCATGTGATGAAGAAGTCGATGTGCATCATGTTGAGGACTTGAAGAGCATTTGTGCCATTTGCCCTCTCCAGGCTGTGTACGAATGTGCTTCCGAGATAAGTTCGACAGAGGATGGTAATGGCTGTGGATTACGGCTTTGCGAGCCCTGTGCTATCAAGGTGGAGATGGAGCACGATGGGAATCTACGACACGCCCTCTCATCGCTACCCAGCAAAGTGGGCGAGATGCTACAGCTGCGTGCAGATTGCGAACTGCTGAGGGACGATGGAGCGTTGCAGAGGTACTTTCAATGGCTGAGTATTGGCTCGCTTGCCGCGAACACATCCTTTTAGGCTTGCTAGAGAACACATTTGTTTCCTACTGCAGTACAGTCGCCAGTGCAGTGTGCTGAGTCACGAAACCATGAGACCCAGGCGCAGCAGGGGTCACTGCCATGGATGGAGGCACAATCCAAGTCCGAGCAGTCTGTGCTCCCAAAAACCGTGCCAGGAAGAGCTTGACCAACCGAACGCCATGCTACCCAAATCGCAAGTTCAAGTTGTCAACTGTCGGCCAGTATCGCAATTCAAGCACCATTTTTGCCGGCGTCTAGGTAGTCCTGCCCGGCATGCTCGTATTCAGC
The DNA here is from genome assembly GCA_005356885.1 of Cercospora cf. flagellaris. Lineage (NCBI taxonomy): Eukaryota > Fungi > Ascomycota > Dothideomycetes > Mycosphaerellales > Mycosphaerellaceae > Cercospora > Cercospora cf. flagellaris. Next base: position 1,692,548 of record RJLU01000001.1, on the reverse strand, counting down.
AGAGAGGTAGACATCGACACGCTTTGACAGCCACTGGGTCATCTTGGCCAATTCTTCGCGTAGACGACTCACTGACTGCGCATCCATATTGGTGTGGACAATGAGGTCTGGCATAGAGACTGTCTCGAGTCAGTTCCGAGTAGCAAAATGGGTGGTCTCTTCAAACACTCACCGAACAACCGAAGCAAATGCTCGCATCCGTACACGTCGCAGAATGTCTTGCCAGCATAGTCTCCAGACCCTGCCTCGAGCTTTTTGTGCATCTCGTAGAACTGAGGACGTTCGAAGCGATATAGCAAAATGCGGCCCAGACACTTGTTGAAATATTCTTTCATGCCGGCGATGACTTCTTCGAGGATATCTGCATCTGCAGAACCAGCTCTTCGATGTACACTCTCGGACTGTTGGTAGTCGTCCAGAAAGCGTGTGATTGACATCGAGGATGGAATCTGAACGAGCTTCTGCTCCTTGGTCACCTTCTCCCAGTCGTCCACTAGTATGCTCTTGAGGACATCCGGTATGAAGAGCCGTACAGCTGGCCTACGTACGAATTCCTCTTCCTGTATCCAGACGTTAGTCCCAATTCAAGCAATCGCATTCAAAATAATGCGCGGGCGCAATGACAGGCTTCAGCAATAGTGCGACAAGACGTGCTGGCTGCCGGGGTCGAATTTTGTTTTGGGCAACGCCTGGCCGGGGACTTTTCACACGAGAACAAGCCAACTTGCCTTATCTATGCCTTCGACATCTCTCGAGCGTTTCGTCCCCCGTGGTGGAGGCGGGGCCGCTGAGCTTCGATCCTCGCTCCCTCGTGCCGAAACTCCTAGAAAGCATGGTTAGTATCGCGTTCAGCACATTCTGGCGGGCCCTTTCGTACCGCTTGCAGCTCTTCGTTGAGCATCCATGTCCTTCTTTAGATTTTGTGCGAGCTCCTTGTTCTCATCGGTGAACTTTCGCAATCGTTCTTGTGGAACCCAGTCATCCCACCTGTTGTTGAAGCAGTGTCAGTAAAGAGTGTCTCACGGTCAGATACAGCCCTCAGTGGTGGCTGTCGCTGATCAACTGCCGACATTGCCACATAGGATCGGAAATGTCGCGTGGCAGAAGGCACCCAGAGAACCTGCATGCTTGTCGCCTCTACCGTGCCCATGCCGATATGACGGGCTGGACAAGAGTTGACTGATGCGATTGAAGGGCGAGGAGACTCGGACCACGAGCCAGGCCTCGAGCCACGGACAAGATTGGACTTACGTGTTCTTCCAGCCCTTGTAGTGGACGCGATACTTGTGGCCGCCGGCCTTGTCATCGGCATCTTTGAGCTTGGCTTCGAGGACCTTCGCCTCGTAGAGTAGTTCTCCGTGAAAGCACAGAACACGTTCATCTTTGGCGTACATGGCTTGCGTCCCGGAGGCAGGCGCCATGTTGGTCTTCAGTGAGATTCGGCAAGCTTGTTATTCAAGAGACTCTTCGTTTGTGTCGCACTTTGGCAGTCGTGAGTTGTGGTGTATTGGGGTTGTCGCTGCGGCAGTGGAAGTGGAAGTGGCTAAAGTGCTGTCGCGTGCGGGAAGGACAAAGCTCGGACGCGTCGACCACAAACGCATGACTACGCGTTTCTGCACACTGCACGACTTGGAAACGTAACGTGGTGAATCTATTCTGCTCATGCTACGAATCGACTAATTGAAATCCGCAGCGCTCCGTCTACATGTGCCCGAGCGACCAAATTGCGCATGGAAAACGTGTCCTACTCCTGACCTCCGCCCAGGTCATACTTCGGCCGCATTTGTGGCTATTTTTTCTATGCCTCGTTGCTTACCTCTACTTCACTCTACCCGACACAGACTACGGTGAGCTGCTGGTTTACTCTGTGACCGGCAGTATTGCTACGGGGTATGGACAAGAGTGCGCGTCGGGGAAACGCTCACGACGTCTTTTGCCAGGGCCGAAATTCGCGCTGGCTGGATTACTCAGAGCATCACTTGTGTCACATTTCGTGCAGAACCGACAGGTAAAGAGAAGAAAACTCACCTTACGACTTGGGCTCGTGATGGTCCGTGATACTGTAATAATTCGTGATGAATATCTGCGACGCAGAATGTGCATGATTGGTGCTGACTAACCTGTCCAATAGAAACCTTCCATTTTCCCAGCAAGTGCAATCATTGTAAGCGCACACCAGCCGTCTTCTGCCTCTTCCCTTGTGCTTGTCCCACGTTCGAGAAGCCGGCCTCGTCGGAGATGTTGAGAATGCCCTTTGATGCATTTTTCTTCTCGTCTTCAATCTTTTTGAGCTTCTTCTCGGTCTTTTGCTTGCCCGAGCCCTTGCCATGGAATGCGTGACTCAGGTGTTTGAAAGCCTCCTTCTGATTCATCTCGCGTCCGAATTCATCGTGATACTGCAACTTGACGTCTGGCCTGTATTCCTTGTTGAACTTGTCAGCCAACAGACGCGCGATAAATTGCTCCCTTTGCTCGTTCTGTTGGCGAGCAAGCGCATCGCGCTCCCGGTTGCTCATTTTATCGAAGCGACCACTGCGGCGATCAGCTTCACGCTGTTCCTTGGCTTTGCGGTCATATTCATCGATCAGGTGCTGCTTGTCTGCAAGGAATTGGGCCCGACGTCGCTCCCTCTCAGCCTTCTGGTCCGCATCGGCATTGTCGATCAATCCGCGCTTGCGCAGCATGGCCAGTGAGGCGCCAATACCTTGTCCGATCATGTTCTCCTCTTCTTCGAGACCAGTCGTCGTGAGGTCAACAGGTCTGGAAGCCTCGGAATTCTCTCGTTGCGCGCGTTCTTGAGCCTCTTCGGCGTCGGCATAGGACTCCATCTTAACGTCGCCATCATCGTCAGCTTCTTGGTCATGAGTGACCTCGTCCGGCGTTCGGGCTTTGCGTGAACGTTCCTCCTGCAGCTCCTCCGGTCTCTTCAGGTTGGCCACGAATTCAGATGTCTCGTCAATGACGAGACCGCCTTCCTCCTGATCAGGCTCATCGATCGGCATCTCCTCTCGCATTCGTCGGGCGATCTCTGTGGCATCGGTCCTCTTCCTCTTCTTCAGAGCTTCTCTGCGGGTAGCAGCAAGCCTTGCCTGAAGATCGTCATCATCGTCAAAATCGAATGCTCGCTTCTTTGCGCTGGAAGACGCGCCCTGTGGTTGATCACCATCGACATCCATTGAGTCTTCTGGCTGCTCTGTTGACGTGGGAGGCACGATATCATCCTCTTCAGCGGCTTTCTGTCGTGTCTTTTTCTCCCTTTTGCTCTTCTTGGGCTTCTTGACTTTAATCGTGGATGGGTCAACGTAATCGGAGGTCGGTGCGTCGTCCTTGAGAATGTCAAGGCTGATTTTCACTCCCTTGCTTGCCCCGCCAGATTCCTCCGCTGCAACTTTGCGTCGAGCCTCGATGCTGACACCGCTCCCATCAAGCGTAAAACGCTTTTGTTGCCTGCCGTCGATGGTCTCGTCGTACTTGGACAACAAGTTCTGTGTGCCATCTTGCTCAGTTGGATCGTAATCGGGTCGCTTTTTCAACAGTCGTAGCTTTTCTTCCAGCTTCTCCTTCGCCTTCAGGTCCGCATTCTCTAGTTCGTCGTCCTCGCTGTCATCGCCAATTTCTTGATCCTTGAGAGTGAGCACTTGCTCGCCGGTGAGTTCGTCAAACTCAGTAGCCTCGTGGCCGACCTTTACACCAGCAAGATCACGCGCAGTGTACTCGGCCTGCTGTTCCCGCGCCGCCAGCTCCTCTTCCAGTTTCCGTGCTTTCTCGATCTTCTTCTGTCGCTTTTTCTGTTGCAGCAGCCAGGTTCTCGTGTCCACTTCTTCGCCATCCTCCTCTCCCAACCCTTTGCCCTCCAGTTTGGCAAATCGAGCAGCCTGATCACGAGCCTTCTTCATAGCATCTTTCCGCTTCTGCCGCTCTTGCTTCTCCCGCTGCTCTGCCTCATGCTTCTCCCAGTTCTTACCTGCTGCTGCAGCGCGCTTCTCGAGGGTGCTCAAGTCATCGCTGTCTTCAGCATCGCTGCCACTGTCCTCGCCGCTCTTGAACTGTGGTCCATCGCCGCCGGGCACTGGCAACGGCGCCATGCCCAGCGAGATACGGACCTTGTTCATCTGCTCAATATCAGCTGCCGACGCCATCTTTGCTGTTACTGTCAGTCAGTAATTGCGCGTTCGAAGGCGGCCAGCAAGATGTTCAGGTAGAGCACAGATGCGCGTCGGCGAAGTCGTCGCCAAGCCCGATCTGACTCGCGACTGCTCAAAAACTTTCCGCAGCTTCTTGCACTTTCTCTTCTCTCTCAACCACAATGATCTGTGTCCAGCGGTCCCGACGTACCTTCGGGCGCTGAGGTTGACTGCTGCGACAATTCAACGACCCATGGAACCTTCACACAATACAATGGAGCACATCCGGTTGACAGATCTGAGAGCAAATGTGACGCGCATCTTGAGCTCCTCGTGAGCTCGGTGCGTTGTCCGGGCGCTATATTCCAAAGCGTTTCTGAGCCCGTCGGGCCTTGAAAGTTGGGACAAACCATAGCTTGCCTACATTTATACGGTCTTTGGTCACCTTGTTGCAGCATGCGAGACGAATGACGACACTGCTGCTGGCGCAAGAGGAGAATTCAAGACCTGTACTTTCACCGGACACTACATGAGTCTGCTTCCTTCCTTCACTCACGTCCTTGCTAAGTACAACAGAAACGACTTGGATAACACACACGACTGACTCGAACCCCCGAAATTTCTGCCCCTCACGTCCCGTACTGTCGATGCCGCATCCTCCAGCCTCCCCACATTCTACCCTCGGTGCCCTGTGGTCCTCGTCAACTATGTCCGAGCGCATCGTATCCTCGTCTCGCATACACTCAGCTTCGTTCAGACGGCTTGAAAGTGCCCTATCCGACTGTGCTGGGAGACTTCGCCTTCATGGCATCGCTGTGCGTTCAAGCCCCGAGTTGATGCCTCGGTTTGCAGCACTTGTATATGCCGGGAACGATCCAGTAGAAGATGATGAACAGGAACAACAAGCCTCCAAGTGTGCAGCCAACAGAAATGCCGATAAGGTCGCCACGGTCTCCTTCCGCCCTCTGTCCCTGCTATTGGTAGATGCGCATTGGATTCATGTTCGCCGGCTCGTTGCTGGTATGGCCGTCTAGGAACACCGCTTGGGCTGCCGGTAGTTGTGGATCGCTTGATAAGTTGTGGTCAATGTGGAATGATGTCGCTTCTTCGATGCGCTGATAGTATTGGTGGAATGCGATTTGATGGGCTGCGAATACATGTAGCTGGAAGCTGTGATAGCAATATCAATGGCAACGTCTTGGTGCGAGAAGTTGCAAGCGCAAGTCGGCGCGCAGGCAAGGGACACCCTACTTGTCGCTCGACAGCCAGGCATTCGCATCGTTACAAAATCATGGAAAGAGCCAGCACGACTTGGGAGGAGCGCGACTGAGTTGCCGGAAACCAGGAAGAGCTGAAGCGCTCGTTAGGGTCAAACACTGATCTCGTATTATAGCCCTTTCCAGGCCACTTCACTCTGCATGATGATTGGTGAGTGATATTCATGCCGGATGCCAAAATACTAAATGCCGAATTGGCCTACATTTAGCCACGCGGATCCCCTGAGCAGTATATGAGCCTGTCAGCCGCAGCCTTCCATTTTGTCCAAGACTTCAGTCGAACCTGACCTTCTACCAGCGTCGCGCAGCACCATGTCGCATTCGGGCACATCACTCGCGGATGGCATCATCCTAGACCTTGGTGACGGTCTTACCGTTCGCAAACATGTCAGTTGAGCGAAATTGTCTTCCAGCCAAAAATGCCAACGCAGATCACAGCGATTAAGTGATGTGAAATCGTCGTCGCATCACGCCAACAACAAAAGCCTTTGGCTCCAGCTCAGAGACCGATTCGTACGCGCTTGAGCATTCATGTTTGTAATCTGTTTCCTCGTCGATTGACTTTAGCCAGCCTCACCCTTATACTGAAGAGAATGCTACATTCTGGATCAAGCACTGCCTAAGCGAAGAGAACTGCGTGCGTTCCGGTGACTGGACATACGAGAACGGCGCTTTGGGCCCATTGATGTGCACGCACTACGCGATTGCCATCAACGATGAGGCATGTGGCTCAATTGGTCTAGATTTTGGATCAGGTATGTTATTCGACCTGCGAGAAGGCTCCTGCAGCTCATCAGCCTGTAGACGTCTACTTCCACACAGCTGAAATAGGGTACTGGTTATCAGAAGAACATTGGGGAAAGGGCGTGATGAGCCGAGTTGTAAGGACTGAGGACCTGCAGTGTGTCGCGAGGCTGATGTATCACAGGTGCCGGCATTCGTCAATTGGTCGTGGAAGACATTCGGAATCCTCGCTCGTATCAACGCTGAAGTCGTCGAAGGCAACCTTGCCTCAGCCAAGTTGTTACAAAAAAGCGGCTTGAAGCTCGAAGGCCGTCGTGAGAGGCAGATTTGCAAAGGTGGCGTGTTCAAGAACGCTCTCATGTTTGGCGCCTTGCGTCGATAACTTGGGTATCACCAGAGCAAGTTGGCCTCCGCGTCTTCAACATCACTTGAAGGGAGCAACCAAGTGCTGTGAACCCGGGCATATGCATGATACTCTGCACACTACATCTCGTTCGCTGCCCCCTCAGTCTAGGTGTACCATCGGCTACTTACAGTCTGTGGTCAATAGAGGAGCAATGGCCTCGGTACAAGCACACCAGTCGCGATCCCGCTTTCTGTTGCCGACAAGCTGGGATATAGCAGCGCTCCCCAGCCACCTTTCTCTGCACTAGGAGGACAACGATGGCAGGCCACATCATCGCTGATTGACACAAGCGTAGCGCCGCAATGCAATTCTTGTCGCACGCTTGTAAACCTGCACGCACGTGAGCTGACCGTTCACATAAATGGCCTATGCCTCAAGCACAGATCGCCATATACCCAGGCATTAATCTAGCACCGCCGAGGCACACCGAAGCCAGAGAGTTGATAATTCTCCATTCTCAGGCCCTGCCGTGCCCCTTCGATACCTGCACTGAAGATTGCTTGTCGGTGCTGAGCCGCTGAGTCGTTTGTCAGAACAGAGCTCTCGCTTGCCAGTCGCCGACCACAGATAGCTACCTATCCAGCTCCAGCATATCCCACCTTTCGTTACGACTTGAGACGAAGGATTGGAGCTGACAGCAGGCGCAAACATCTGTCACAGCGGCATTGGTGCTCGAAGGTCGCCCTGATATGCTGTGCTCGTGCTCCGTTATGGACCGAGCGCAGTATCCTCTGACAGTCTGGCGCTATCTCTGAGCGTCGTAACATTTTGCCCACGTCTGCCGTAGTTTCAGAGCCTTCGCTTCGAGATGTGACTCGTCGCAAGCAGGCTAGCGATTCGCGCAACGCATTCGAAAATGCGAAGTCTGATGCGGCGCGAAGAGGGCGCTCGTCCGACTTTTCGCTACCAAAGTGACATGTTTTGCTTGACGAACAACACCATGCTGTACACGCCGCGGTATACAACGACAGCAATGGCGGCGTTGTGCTGAAACGTGAGGTCGGACGGCAGGACAATCAATGGTTGGCCACGTTGCCGCCCGAACTCGCTTCCCGCTTACGTGGCCCCAACCGAACGGATTGCGATCGCCGGCGATGTACGAGGTTCAACATGACAAGCGACAGCAAGCGTGAGTAGGCGTGGATGATGCTGTCAAGGCTTTCACGTGCTGCCCAGAAGTCTTGTGTGCGACCAAGACATGGACTAGCGGTTGCCCAGAAGGGCGAGAACGCAAGGCTGCCAACTGCCAACTAAAATTTCGTCAGCGGTGGAGAACTCGCACGTTGAGACTGGCACTTCGCACGGCAACGATACGGCATCAGGAACAGCATTCACGAATCCGGTTCCTGGCCTGCAGTAGCGGCAAGAAGAGAATTTCTCTTCCACGTCGGAATGGTGCAGGTACGGCAAAAGAGCCGTCTGCGTCCAGCGAATCGCGGAGCTGGAGTCGTCAAACATTTCGCCCAGTCACAGAGGAACACGGCTGTGCCTGTCTGCCGCAGTTTCTACATTCCCTGTCCAATCTGACCCGCTGCTGCATGAACCTGTAGGGCTGGCTGCTGATTGATCGGGGCCGCGGCTGTCAAGGGGCAAAGCCTGCTCCTCGTGCGTGCTGCACTCGTCAGTCGTCGAGGGGACCCGATCATGCTCGTTCTTGCTCGGTGGGGACCATAGTGTTCCCTTGAAATTAAAAGAGTTCGCAGCGACGCGCGGTTGAAGATCTCTCGCTCCTCCCCCTTGTCCACACAATCTCTATACCAGCGACTTCTACCTGCGCATTTGGTCGCATCACTGCTGTGCAGTACCACTCTTTTACTGCAAGCCTTCGATACACTCCCTTAGACTGCCGATTTACCCAATTTTTGGTCGGCCCTTGGACCAATTGAACTACCAGCGCAAAGTTGAGCTTCGCAAGCCGGATCACTTCATCTTGACCTACCCAGCGTCGCAATCATGAAGAACACTGCGATTGCATCTTTCGCTCTCTTTGCTTCGGCTGCCGTCGCAGACTATGGTTACAGCAGCTCGTCGTCAATGGGTAGTGCCCATGTTGTGGTAAGTCTCCCATGATTCGGAAGCATCGTGCCAAGCCTGACCACTTCACTTCAGAACAACTGCAACTACCCAGTCAAGTTGTGTAACGTCCCATCAGCTGGCGGTGGCTACGAAGAAGAGGACACCTCTCTCGCTCCTGGCGCCTCGTGGTCGCAGCCTTGGACTCCACTGTCCAATGGCAATGGTTGGTCGATCAAGCTGTCCAAGACGGACAACCTCGACAACATTCTGCAGGTATGGCACGAATACAACTTATTAAGAAGCTCACAATGCTAATCGTTCTCTTGCAGTATGAGTATACCACGCATTCAGATGGTATCATCTGGTACGATTTGAGCTGCGTGAACGGCAATCCATGGGATAAGGACTGGGAAATCACCGCGGACGGCACAGAGTGCGCTCCCAAGCAGCAAGCATACCGTTACTCCACCGATGATGCCTATGGCATGCAATCATGTGGCCAAGATGCTGTCATCACCGTGACACTGTGCACCGGAACTTCGGCCGACAACGGTGAGACTGCGAGCAACGGCACAGCACCAGCCGCATCTTCCTACGCAGCAGCTCCCTCGTCAGCATCATCTGCTCCAGCGTACGAGACTTCATCAGCAGCCTCGCCACCAAGCTACCAGGAGCCATCTTCAAGCTCAAGCTCCGTAACTGCTGCCGCTCCTACGCCTTACGGCTACAACTGGAACAACAAGGATGCTTCGAAGTCTGCTGCCCAAGCGACACCAACAACTTTGGCGACTTCTGTCACCGCTGTCTACACCAAGAACGAAGCCGGCGGCGTGACCATCACGGAGATCGAGACAGTGTACGCTACCGCAGTGGCCACCGTCTACAACCGCCACCGCAGGCACGAGCACGAGCACGGCCATGGCCACCGCGCATAAGCAGCGCAACACTTCCGCTTGAACAAACACTATCGGCAACCCCAACGATTCTTCACTTCTCGTCTCCGCTAGCCCGTCACTTCACTCATTCGTGACGAGCAGCGTTCAACTTATTTTTGGCATGCTTCTTTTGTGGATAGACTTCGATTTTTTGGAAACAAAGCACAGAACGGTTTGGAGTATTTGCCGCCCCGGAGTGGTGGGTTTTGGAGAAGCTGTACATATGATGATATGAGCGGGGATCGTGCGCAACTGGTGTTGCTGCCGTCGCTCATTCCATCATATGTCGGCTATGATCATGAGTGACGCAGACCATGGGACAGAACATTTCGCTGGACGACGTCCGTCCGGCAGAATTTGGCAATACAGATAGGCCGATACATATATTGCGATGCACACATTCTCTCATGTTCTCCTGTGTTTCACAATCTTCAAGGATAACTCGTTGCATCCTCGATTGGGACTAGGACAGCTATTGACCCCGGACTCCAGATGCGTGCAGTTCATTTTGCGCCGACACGTTCGAACTTGTGTTACTGAGGTGAATTGCAAGCCATCACTCGCTATTGCCTACGTTGGCATTTTGACAAAGGTTAAGCTGCGCATCTGACTTGAACACTTTCCGATTCTATTCTTCTATATGGTTGATCGCACGTAGATTCCATGGGACTGTCAATGGTCCATCTTGAAACAGCGCGCGGGTGAAGACATGGTAGTTTCTGCCACGCATTTATCCAAAGCCTGCGAGCAGGACTTGCGCTTGATCTCCGATGCGATTTCGCAGTTGGCACGAGCTGTGAAGAAGAGCGCTACGCGTTCGCTGATGAGTGAATAAAGTGTCCGCGAAATTGTGAACGATGTTGCGTCAAGCATTATCGGGCGCCACCCAGGGCCTCACATGACTGTTCTCGCCTTCAGTTAAATTGACTGCGGCGATGCGGAAATGCCTTATCTACGCTTGGCGAAGGCCGAGCATGGCCCAGGAGTGCGGTCAGACGCCGAAAACCCCCCTGTCAACTTTTGTGCTGATGAAAGCTTTGATCACGAGAGCTTCGTAGGCCTTCCAGAAGGGCAGTCTCCGCAATTGGCGACAATGCACAGGAGGTCATATGCACGCTTTTGTACCAAACTACACGAGAGGAGGGCCGTTCCGATCGCTGAGGAACGAAGCAGGCGATGTGCTACCGCTCCTTTGCTGGGGATGTGATTTCCTTATCCGGTGTGGAGCTCTTCACAACAGCTTGAGATGTCCGGTGACCTCGTCGATCTTGCCTACCGCGCGCATTAGCATTAGTGATAGAAATCTCGTAGTCTGGATAGACGCTGACTACAGCGGTGCATGCAGCATGGAATGCTGTCCAGCGTGACTCACTTTTTGGAGCAGGACCGATGCCCAGCACAGTTGCCGATCCGCTGGCAATCTGCGTCCGGCCAGCGTCGTGGATGACCTTTGCGCAGAGGCCGAGACTAACAGCAGTAGCTTGCAGCATGAGCATCTCGTCTTCGCTGTCTACTTTGAGCGCTACTTTGGCTTGGCCGAGGTGCTCCCACCGCTTCAGCAACGGATGGTTCGGATCACTGCGTAGGAAGGCTTTGTAACACGCGAGCGTCGCATGCCCGCATTGCGCCGCTATTTTGCCTGCGTACTCGATCAGCTCGCTGGCGACGTTGCGCGTATGTCGCACGCGACTCTCATCAGAGCACGATGTCATATGTAGTTGCAATACTTCGGTACTGCCACAGCTGCCACGCGCGACAAGGCAGGCACGCGGCACTTGAGCCAACCCCATGCACGTAGGCGAAACTCAATCGTGTGTGCCGACTCACCTTTGGTCATGCCCAGATCCGTCCTCACGACGAGGACGAGTTTGCATTCTTCTTTGCTCCCATCGAACGCCTGTAGCTCGCCCAGGTCGTGGGCGGACTCGTCGGAGTCTGACGCGGAATCGTCGTTGTCCAAGCCCGCTCCCGATGTGGCGGGGCGGGCGGGCGACCGGCCGAATAAGCCAATCGAGCGGGCGCTGCCCACAAAGTAGCCGGTGGTGAAGGCGATGATGGCTGCAGCGATCGCGTAGCTGGCAGCTGACGGCTGCGGGCGATCCAGCGGAGGCTGCGACATGGCGAAGGCGAGCGTGTCGGCGGCGAGGGAGCTGCTGCTGCTGGACGGAGATCGCGTGGCAGGCGGTGGAATGGCTTGTCGGACGAGGGTTGTTGTTGCAAAATTCAGTCGCGTGACGGGCATGCGCTAGGCGCGATCGGGCGCCGACCCGCTGCCGCTCGACGAGTATAAAGGCGGCCAGGAGGCCAATCTCGCAAGATCTCCTCACAACTTTCGAACTCAAGCTGCATCAATGCCAGCTGTGCCTTGATCTGACGTCGAAACGACAGAGACGCTGCGGCGAGCAGCTGTGGAGCGAGCGACGTTCAAATAGAGGATACCATCACAAGGATTCGCCGCTTGTCACCCCGGATGCTTGGCGAGACTATCGCCCAGTCGGGCTAGCTGGCTTTGTTCCGCTGCTGCTCATCAATCTGCTGTAGCACGCCATCGATGGTCGAGGCGTCAAGGCGTGCTGCTGAGACGTCTTGGACGCACACGATTATATAAGGCATTGTCCGCGAATTCATAATCTTCCTTTCCCCCACAACCTGCCCCATCGCAGCGCAGCAGTTTGTTGGTTGTTGTTCGTTGCCGTTTGGTGCAGCTCATATCCACATTCCCCCTCCAAACTCAATCACAAATTCGCAACCTTTTGGCTGCCGACGACTGCACGCAACAATGGATCCCGTGCAGCGTCTTCGCAAGCTGCCAGACACGCCTCCCACATCGCCGCCTGTCGGCTTCGCGGGACAGAATGGCTTCAGCACGCCCCTCTTCCCCTCGCAGCCTAACATTCTGTACATCATGGCCGACCAGCTGGCCGCTCCCCAACTCAAAATCTACAATGAGAAATCGCAGATCAAGACACCACACCTCGACAAATTGGCTGAGCAGTCAGTTGTGTTCGATTCCGCTTACTGTAATTCACCTCTGTGCGCGCCATCACGTATGGCCATGATCACTGGACAGCTACCTTCCAAAATTGGTGCTTACGACAACGCTTCACCGATTACCGAGGACACGCCGACATACGCGCACTACTTGCGGAATGCCGGGTATGAGTGCGTGCTTGGCGGTAAGATGCACTTCATCGGTGACCAGCTGCACGGCTATGAGTATCGCCTCACCGCCGATATCTACCCGGCTGATCTTGGCTGGTCGGTCAATTGGGACGAGCCCGACACTCGCCTGGAGTGGTATCACAACAGCTCTTCCATCCTGCAAGCAGGACCATGTGTACGCAGCAACCAGCTGGACTACGATGAAGAGGTCATGTACAAGGCGAAGCAGTTCTTGTACGACCATGTCCGCAAGCCACCGAACAGCCGGCCGTTCTGTTTGACTGTCTCCCTCACTCATCCTCATGACCCGTACACCATCGAGCACAAGTACTGGGACATGTATGAGGATGTCGACATCGATATGCCGGATGTTCAGATTCCCAAGGATCAGCTTGACCCGCATAGCAAGCGCCTGCAGCACGTCTGTGATCTTGAAGACTACGACTTCACGCCCGAGCAGATCAAGCGTGCGAAGCGTGCCTACTATGGATCGGTCAGCTACGTCGATGACAATATCGGAAAGCTGATGCAGACCTTGAAGGATTGTGGCCTTGCCGACAATACTATTGTCATCTTCTCCGGTGACCACGGCGACATGCTTGGCGAGAGAGGTCTGTGGTACAAGATGTCCTACTTTGAGTCATCTGTCCGCGTCCCCATGCTCTTCAGCTACCCGAAGCAGTGGGCGCCACATCGCGTGCCACAGAGCGTCAGCACTCTGGATATCTTGCCTACGTTGGTCGATATCGTGGGTTCGAAATTGGTGCCTGGCTTGCCGATGGATGGTGTCTCGATCGTTCCTCATCTGAAGGGCAAGTCCACGCACGACAACGTATTCGCCGAGTACATGGGTGAAGGAACCATCGCTCCGATGATGATGATTCGACGTGGTGCCTGGAAGTACATCACTTGTCCTGCAGATCCAGATCAGCTGTACAACTTGGCAGAAGATCCAAAGGAACTGGTCAACCTCGCCACTTCCACCGACGAGGCTACCAAGAAGGTGTACGATGACTTTGTCGCGGAAGCCAAAGCCAAGTGGGACATGGAAGCCATCACGGCGGATGTGATTAAACGCCAGCGCCAGCGTCGGTTCTGCTTTTCGGCCCTCAAGCAAGGCAAGTGGACCAGCTGGGACTATAGCGTGCCCGACAACAGCCAAGACAAGTATATCCGCAGCCACATGGACCTGGATGATCTTGAACGTAGAGCCCGGTACCCAATTGTGGACGCATACGGCAATATCAAGGTTCTTGGAAGCACCGATAAGAAGAACGGCGTGCTGACAATGCCTCACCAAGCTGGAGCAGTCGGACAGTAGTAGCTTGTGATGAGTCTTTTGACTTTGGAGCTTGCGACGGCTGCACCACGGGAGCTGAAGCTTTGCTTAAACAGCTGCAGGCGTGAGGAAGTGTTTCAGCTGTAGCTATGGGTGGTTGCACATGGCAACATTGTTTACGACGGAAATGCCTGGGCGATTTTTTTTGCAGCGTACTGCATGGCGTTTGGGGCGCAAGGTGTGGCATCTTGAAACGATGCGTTTTGATGATGAAGCGTCTTGGCCCTCTTGGGTTACTACAGCTGCGACGAAAGGGATGGTTTAAGGTGGTCTGTGTTGCGGCGAGAATTGTATAGTAGCGCTCCCACCGCAAGCAAGGTGTTTTGTAGCGTGCGAAATATCAAGGCAATGCGAAATATTTGCTGCACTGTGCCGAAGTGAACGGTCGTTGTGTCACGAACGATGTCGCACGCGATCTTGCATATTCCCAGCCGTGTCTTGGTGTTGCCTGTTACCTGCTGGTTGCCGAGCTGCAGTGCTATGCAGGCGAGCTTGCAGTACGCCATGCGGCCATTGTTTGCTCGCCGTGCCGGCTACAACTCCGGCGGACAGAATTCTGCCGTGCCCCAAGAATTGGCGCATCGCAATGCGGTCGTCATGGATGGCAAGACGTCGAAGAAGCGGGAAGGAGTGGCCATGAAGGCATGCAAAGCGGATGGCTTCTCATGGATCCGAGTTGTGAGCGGGGTACTTGGCGACAGCAGACACGCTACAGCTGCGGTTCATGCTGAATACGAGTGGGAAATGCCAGATGCGGCTGTAGCTGAGCGGCATAAAGTTCGATATGGAGGATTCTTGCATGTACCTTGACGAAGTCCAAAAGTAGGCACATCGCCTGCTCAGCTGCGCTGCCAACGAGTCATCCCACTGCGATCTGTGCTTTGGGAAAAGGCAAGCAGAACGCTAACCTAATGAAATTGAGCGTGGAGAGTGTGATTGACGAGTGTGGAGAATGGAGCCGGTCGTCATCTTCAGTACCACACTTGTGCAGATGCTGAGATGACCGGGAGCAACTGCTCTATTGCGGGTGGTATCTATGGGCGCTGAGCGGTTCAGACACGTTGGACAGGTGACAGGTGAAACGGTCATGTCGTGTGAGCTTGTTGAGAGATTCTCTCTCCAGACTGTGACTGTGGCCCCACCGCTGGTCGGGGCTGTTCGCAGCGGTAGAGCGGTTGTACAGTCATCCGAATACTCGACATCGCGAGATGTACGCGCGGGCCACGCAGCGCCCAGCAGACAAGACGCCACGATGGTGTTGATCGGCAACTAGAATTTGGCGGCGGCGAGCTTGGGCTGCTTCTGCATCTTGGGCGAGCTGGGGCCGCGAGCTTGTGCGTCTTGGGGCTCGTATTGCGCGCGTGGAGCAGCGATGAAACTGGGTCAACACGAACAGAGCGTCGGTTGTAGAGCAGGGCGGCGGGAGAGACCATATGGTCGTCGCCATCAGCGCTAGTACAGCCTCTGGTTTTGCAGAGCTCGACGGTGTCGCCGGGCGTCGAGAGCCGCACTGTGCATGCTGCAGCTACCTGCCGCTAGCCTTCAACGCGAACCTTGTGCGCCTGCCATCCGACTTTGTGCGATGCGGCGCGCGGTCGAGGACGTCATGATGGACTGCTCGACTGTGGGCAGAGTGTCGCTCATCTCTGGCGCTCGAAATGCCATCAGCGGCTCTCGGTTAAGCGGTGGCCGTTGGCCGGGCGAACGTGCGCGGCGCCGCAGCCGGGACTGCGATCAACAGCAGGCACATTGCCCGACGGTCAGCGCGAGATTGGGAATCTGAGACACGCGCAACGACGGAGAGCAGAGCAGCAGCAGAGCAGCAGCGGTGGGGCGGGCGCGCGGTGGCGGTGGGCTGTCTGCTGTCGCATGGAAGCTCTGCGGTTGGAGTGCGAGCTCCAGCAGTGGCCGACGCAGACGCAGGAGCAGCAGCAGGAGGAGGGAGGCTGGATCGTCCACCCCTCGTCTGCTGGCCATTCACAGCGCCGCCCGGCCTGCTGCATCATCGTGCTAGACCGTCCACGAGGAGAGTCAATCGGTTGCTTGGGAGGCCCGTTGTGCCCGTCCCTGGCCATAGCTCACGCCGCACCAACCTCTTTCCCAAGCGCAGCGCGCCAATGCGAGGACCCGCCTTTGTGTCAATGGGATTAAATACCTCTTACATTCCAGTCTACATTCTCTCACAACAAACCCACAGTCTCCTCCGCTTGCATAACAGCCCCGACTCGCGACTGTCTATTGATTCTTCATAGACTTTCACTCGCTGTCTATCGCCACCACCCTTCGCAAGGACTACTACTCGCTACCGTCTTACGCCACCGCTTCGCTGTATCTATCCCAGAAGCTCTAATATCTTAATATCCCGACACCATGCGTTACTCTATCGCCCCAGTCGCGCTTGCCGCTTTGGCTGCTGCCAACCCAGTGCCTCAGGGAGTCACTGAGAACATCACCCCATCGACCTCTGCTCCAGCTGGCTGCTCTCCAGACTACCCAGGTACTTTCCAGATCCAAGTCGTCAATGTCACCACCCCTGCCATGGCGAAGAGACAGCAGCAGGGTGGCTCCGGCACTTTGATCCTCACCCTCCAGGGTGGTGTTCTCAAGGACGCTCAAGGCCGCACTGGCTACATCGCCGACAACCGTCAATTCCAGTTCGATGGCCCAGCTCAGACTGGTGCTATCTACACCGCCGGCTGGTCCGTCTGCCAGAACGGCACGCTCGCCATTGGCAGCGATGTCGTCTTCCAGCAGTGCTTGAGCGGAACCTTCTACAACCTGTACGATGAGAACGACGCTGCCCAGTGCAGCCCGGTCTACATCGAGGCTATCAACGGTGGTGGCTCCGCCGCCCAGGTCCAGCCAGACGGTCAGCCAACTGCTCAGCCAGTGAGCCAGGTAAGACATCCTTCACCTTCTTCATCTTGACTTCGACATGCTAACACTATCAATAGATTGCCGATGGCCAGCTCCAGGCTGTTTCTCAGATCGCAGACGGACAAATTCAGGCCCCGACTGGCTCCCCAGTCACTCAGATTGGTGATGGACAAATTCAAGCCCCAACTGGATCTCCTGTCACTCAAATCGGTGATGGACAAATTCAGGCACCGACAGGTTCTCCTGTTTCCCAGATTGCGGACGGACAAATTCAAGCCCCAACTGGATCGCCTGTCACTCAAATTGCTGATGGACAAGTGCAAGCCCCAACTGGTTCTCCAGTTACCCAAATCGCAGATGGCCAAGTGCAGGCCCCAACTGGTGCTCCTGTTACTCAGATTGCCGATGGGCAAATTCAGGCACCCACCAACGGCTCTGTTGCCTCTCCAACCGTCGTTGCATACACCGGTGCTGCTGCTCTCCCAACCATGCGCAGCGAGATCTTCGGTCTTGCCGCTGGTGTCCTCGCTGTGGCCATGCTCTAAGCAGTGACTCCTACCATCATCGTTGGCCGTCATTCATGCTGGCGACCACGAACGGCTCCTCGAAAGTTTGATTTTAAATTCGAATGTGCATATGAACACAATCCTTGATACAGCTGCGGACTACGGAACGATTGGAACGGTCTTGGGAATGAAAGCGTGGGATACGCCATGGTCTATTGGTAATGTTTGATACAAGCTATTGGCATCGAATGGTTTCGATGGGCCAGGCTTTTGGGAGGAGTAGGCCATGGGTTACTTTTCGCATGAGCGGCTGTTATTGAATTCTTGCATAGCATGGTGATTGAAAGAGACGTTTACGACGATTCATACATTTGTGCCTATTTCCTCATCACATCGCCCATCTCACTGTGAACATGGCAGCACGCGACTCAACCATTTTGAGCCATCACATGCTGCCCCGCTCTCGATTCTGTCACTCTTGCTCAACGTTTCGGGCTTCCAATAGCTCACCCGCTCGCGCAGCTCGACATGTACTGTACGCGCGGCACACCCTTCCACTCCTTCCTTAGCGCTGCATGTTATCGCGATGTACCTCTCCACAATTCTCCCATTGGTCCCAGCTTCCGGCTTTTTCTGTGCATGACTAGTCTGTAGATGAGGCTCTTCGCGCATGATCACAAGCTGAGGCCCATAATTCGATGCAGTTCATGGCGAAATGACGAGTCGGTGATGATGATTTCAATCGTTCTCGCTATGCCGTTTGCGTCGCGCTGTGGACGTAAACCAAGTGATGTTCAGCTCGGATGACGTGGCCGCAGAGTTCCGTGCCGAGGGCAGGACGAACTTTATCCAGCCGACACCAACAATTGTCGCACACCATACTAGCATGCTGATGAGGTGATGAGAGAAATAAGTCAGCACGCTACTATTGAACTATCAGAACTCATGTTTCATATCGCAGGTTGGCGGTGAAGTCAAGACAAGAACAAGCCCGGAAAAGTATATATTCCTAGTACGTCTTGACTTTTGGCCCGAGCACACATGGCAATTTCCTTGGATCTGCTTGTCGTGCAGAGGCTCAGGAGCTTGAGATTTTGGCATTGGCATGCCGCGGGCTTGGAAACTGGAGGCATGACCTGAGAGTTGGAGATTCACGAAGCGTGACTTCCTGCCACGAGCGCATCGTTCGACCATTCCGGTGAACAGCCCGCGGGAAATCCTTGGTATAGCGAGCCCTGCGACCCCTGCATCGTGCGAGTCTTCGGAGAATGGACCGGCGACTCCAGTTTCTCTCCAGGAACATGGGTATGTAAGCAGACGAGTGGGGTGACACCCACGAGTGAAGCGACACCTGCGCCGTGAGACGACACCTGTGCCGTGATGAAGGAGGAACGGCACAGCATTTTGAGTGAGTGAAGATTGGATGGACATCCAGATTCCGACCTGGCTCATGCCCAGCTGGAAGCGAGAGGCAAAACAGCGCCAGTAGGGCCAAAAGACTCAAGCAGCTCACGCAGCGTGTTTAGAAGTTGAGGTCACAAGAAGAACCTCAACATGAGAACGAACATTGAGTGAAACACCAGTAGGCTGCCAACGAAATGCCAGGGCAGAGTAGTTGCGACGACCGAGACAGCGCCGTGAGCCCAGAGCCAGCGAAATTCCGAAGAGAATGAGCGAAGGAGTCGACATGAAGCACAGCTGTTGAGCACGCCGATAGAAACGATCAAGCTTTGCCAGTCTGGAAAATTCGAAATCTGAAAAACCAGCCGAGTCAACACTTAAGAGCAGTTTGTAGGCCCTTGTTGAAGACGTGGCTTGACGATGCAGCGGGTCTGAAGCAGCGGACTCCTCAAGTCAGGCTCCAGTCCTCCGGTGAACAGTTGGAGGCTTGATGCCTTGACAAGAAACCTCAACCCAGAGACAACGAAGAGGGCGTTGAACAACGAGCGGCCACACTATCAAGTCTGTCCACCTTCGCGGAGTTGGTTCAGTACTCGGCACGGACCAGTTGACATTAGACATCCCGCATGACTGGCGTTGTTGATAAGATGCTGAAGAAGTACATGACACCCGAGAAGTACGCTGCTGGGTTCTGTGGACGACCGAGAGCAAATTCTCCCCGACTCTATCAGATGCTCGACTTCTGCGTTGCTACAGGCCAACCGTGGAAGCTCTCAGACGTAGTCGCCAGACTACCAGATGCTCTCGACAAGCAGACCTGTGGTTAAGTAATCGGCAACTACCTCATCAGCCTCGAAGACACAAGCAAGAATCACCCTACAAGCAAGAATCACCCTACAAGCGAGAATCACCCTACAAGCAAGAATCACCCTACTGCCGGCTACTTTGGCGGCACGTGGGGCCTTCAGAGCAGTATCTACGCACGTGCTAGCAAGCACTCTCAGCCAGCTTACCGACAATTAGATCCTGACAAAGAGCTCTACAAGGCTTGGGACAGTGTCGATATCAAGGCACGTCTCAGAAAGATCTGCGTGCATACCCGGGCAGATATCGCTCGCTACGCCACCATCGGAGTGCTCCTTGACGAGACTCTAGGCATTGGCCTGTTCTGTGGTGGCTGGCACAGGCGTGCAACCCACTCCATCCAGTGCATACCGCCGGCCTTGATCCAGAAACGGAGAGAGTGGGAAAACCTCCGGATTGCATCATCCTACGAGGATATCCTCTAAGCTACTATGCATTGCCGACCAACGAATGTGACCGATCTACTGCTTGTACGTAGAGCCATCTACGCATCCATCCTAGGCAGCTCTGCTGAAAGTGTTACTGCAGGAACGCAATTATCTTGGACTCGGCTCGCCACTTGTCGTGCAGGCCGAAGTGGGCATAGACATATTGAGGCGACTTCCGGAACCTCCATCCACAAGCATCGTTTGGGCACTTGTTGTCACCAGATTGCTCAATCTAGCGGTCGGCACACTCTTTGTCCTTCTCGAGTTTTGGCCCAAGTTTGTCTGTAGCCAGTCGCTCTTCTTCTGCAGAGTAGATCATTGGACTTTGGTCCTCTGGCAGGGCGTTGAAGTTGTACATCAGAGGGCTCTTAAGGTCTATAATAACACCATTCACCACGTTCCACATAGTTTGAGCGATCACAGCTCGACGGTCTTGCAGGACTGAGTGTTTCAGCTCGTAATGTGGAGTGAGCTGAATGAATACGCTCTTTTCTTCGCAGTTGAGGTTGACCAAGGACATCACCAAACTGATCTTGGATGCGTCTGGAAGGCCTTCGTGGTTGTGATGCTATCCCAAGAGAGCGAGATTGTTGGCGCTGTATTAGTCCGATTCCTTCGGTGTTAGCTGCACATACTTGTGCTCCTGGTCGAAGGCGAGCTCATCTCGGATCGGTCGCCATTGCTTTGGCTTAATGCAGATATCGAACAATTTGGTGATGTACAGAGCTGGGCAGTCGCGTTCGTAGCCCTCGTTGTTCGGGATCATATTCTGTCAACGCGCTGGAGGAAGGATGTCGTGGTGTGATTATCGTTGAGGCGCATACGCATCAGCGGCGAGCCCATGCCCAAATTGGCGCGCTCCTATTGTCATCGTCAGCAGGAATTGACAACGTCTGGCTCGTTCTGGAGTTGCCTCACTTACCAGTATCGGCACCGTCACCTTGGTGGGTTGATAGCCCATTGAGCTCCGGAGCACTTCCTCGTATAATGCCGTGCTCGGAAGAGCCTCGTGCGCCTTCTATTGCTCGATAAGTGCCGGCGGCACGCATTGGACGTAGTGCTCCGCACATCTGTGCTAGCCACTACAGAACAAGGCAACATCCAATGTTTCATCGAGAAGGAGAGGCAGGGCACCGTAACGAGCAAGAACCACTCGTGGATGAGTATCAACGATGCCCACGTGTGCCTTCATGTCGAGATCCGCATCGTCCCAGATCCGGTACAGTGTCTTCTGTGCCGATGCCGCTCGGTGGCTCTTAGACATGTGCTCCCGCACACGTTCGCATATGCTCCGCTTGCGGCCCCGTAAGCGGTGTCCTTGGCGAAGTTACTCTTGTCCTTGAGGTAGACGAGATAGTGGCCAATAACATTCTCCGAGAGCCGCCGGTCCAGTGCATTGGGCAAATGAGCGACTACGGCCTTCGCGTCAGCTCTGGCGGCCTTCTGTCGCTCGATGAACTCCTTTTGCGAAAGTCTACTCAACGACCGCGCAACTTCGGCCGCGTAGACCGCTTCTCGTAGCGCATTCCTAGCGAAGCTAACAGGATGGCCGCTGGAGTCGAAGTACTCGGCCAGGTGAAAGGCACGAATGTCCCGCTCACTGTTGGGCTTCTCCAGATTTCCCTCATATTCTTCTTGGAGAAGCGGCAGCAAACTTTGTCCACACACCAATGCTCTGGACAACGACGGGATTCTTTGGTTCACGGGCGAAAGGTGTCCAAGTTGAACAGTCCAAAATGTGCGTACACTGTTAACGGCGACGTCATGAATTGCCATTGACAGGCGTCGTTTGGACACTTGCGATGTCCGTGTCGCATGAGCCAACGATCGGCTGACTCTTGGTTCAGCTCCTTTCGTGTCTTGGTAGCCAAGTCTGTCTTCAAGCGCTGCGCCTCGTCCGAGTACTCGTCCGAGTACAGCATTGGCCCTTGGTTCTCGGCAGTGGTCCAGAAGTTGTACACGAGAGAGAGCAGGGGTGTCATTGCCGTGGCCTTCGGAGCCAGGCGCCATGTTCTTGGTGACGCGTTGCAGGTGGCCCGTCGCGCTCTGATCATCACAAAGATGCATTCGCATGAGTGGCGAGCCCAGGTATAGGGAACTGCATCTGATCTGCGAGACCATACTCAAGCCTCGAACAATCGCCGGGAAGCACACTTCTCTCTGGAGAATCAATAGCTTCGTAGCTCACGAGATGGGCTAAGCGCAGAAATGTGCCATGGGAAACAGTTGGAAATGAGATCACCATCAGCGTTGAGAGTTCCCTCAGGTCAGACTCTAGTGCTCCGACGAAAAGTCGAAGACCGAGGCCCAGACAGAGGCCTCTATTACAGAGACATGAGAGGGGCGGCCGCCCTGGCATCGGCCGCGCCATACTAGGCCTTGCAGCAGAGCATCGCCAAAGAACACTAAGCCTCGTGGCAGAGCGTTGAAAGAGACACTAAGCCTCGCAGCAGAGCATCAGTGAAAGAGGTGACCCGGTTGTGTTGATGTCGACGGGTGTCGCGGTGTTGTTGTTGCGGTCAGAGGTGCAGGTGCAGTTTTGGCGTTTGGCAAGTGCCAAGCACGCGTCTTCGCGCTGGCGCGTTTTGCGACCAATGCGCGCCTGCTCTTCGACTTCTGTTCCGAAACAGAACTTCACCGACATCATTACATGTAGCTTTCCTCAGTGTTGCCGCAAGGCTTGACACATTCCTTCAGTATCCGGCCGCAAGGCCCGATGCGCTTCTACCTCAGTCTCCGGCCGCAAGGCCTGATGCGCTTATGCCTCAGTTTCCAGCCGCAAGGCCTGATACGCCTCTTCCTACCTCAGTATCCGGCCGCAAGGCTTGATGCGCTTCTACTTCAGCATCCGGCCGCAAGACCTGATGCGCATCTTCTCCAGTATCCGGCCGCAAGGCCTGACACGTTAGGTGCCGCTCCGGCGGTACCCCCTTCTATGTCCTCCAAGAGGACCTCTGGTTGGGCATCAGTCCAGTGGAAATCGCCCCGCTGTGCTGGAGTCTAACCATCTCGGCCTTGAACAACAGCTGTGCCTCTCCGCCCTGCCACGAAATTCGAGCATTCTGACGTATCGGCGCGTCTCGTAGCATCGTTTTTGATGGAGCTCGTTCCGGCAAGGCGCTCAAGTGGAAGACAGGAGATCTCGAAAATGCCTGAAGAACAGACACCATCTGGTGCGGACAAGATGACACTCCTTGTCGAGGACAGTTTCAATGGCACGTCGTGTTAGTGTTAAAGAGGTCCGCTGCCCATAGTAGAGCGTTCTGAAGAGCTCAGACGTGGCTCTCATTTCTCTCAAACGTGCTTTCCCTGCTTGAGCTGACGAATGATCGGCCAGACTACATCGGCTGTGATGCTGTGCTTCTTCCTCCATTATAGAGGCCTGCAAGGCATATGTTGGACGAGATGGATTTCGAGTTCCAGACTCGATTGGCAGAGGTATACTTCGGTCAGACTCCTCTAGACAGAGTGGCCATAGTGCTGGGACGCTTAAGCTGTCTGTACAGACATTGTGCTTGTCTACAGTGTACATACGAAGGCGTTGGCCACTTCGACAGCGTCTGTTGGGACTGGCCAGTCATCTCTGGACACAAACATGCACTGGACAGTTCTTCCTCTCTGTCCAGTGTCCGTCAAGCTTAGAGTGGGCCTGGGTCAAAAGCTATCATCATGCAGTGTCTAAATTCCTTTCGTGAACGCCCTCATGATTTGTTCTTCCACAGCAGACTTCATGCTTGCCCATCCAGGTAGCAGAATGCTTGTGAAGGCCCCTCAGGGACCCAGCTGCTTGCGTATCTCTGTTGAGGTGGGCATTGTGGCTGTGGTGCGTTATTTCAGCCCTCAGCATAACCATATGTGGCTTCGGAGTGCGGCGAAGTGGAAATCAAGCTCAAGATCTACGCTGCAAATCATTCAAACGGGGGATGTTGAGAACGCAGTTGAGGTATGAGACTCTCGAACTCACTTGGAGAGAAAATTCGATATAACTTGGTAAAAGAATAGTCAATGATCTCGTGTCTCGAGCTCACTGAGGTAAAAGAGTACTACTGAGCAAGCTCGAAAAGGTCAAAAAGATGGCCGTCGACTGTTACGTCGCGGTGGTAGGACACCAATGGTGATAATGGTCCTAATTGTTATTAGTGCAAGCTCGGATGTCGATGGTGGACATTGTTGCTTACCCTAAGGGGGTCGAACCCTGTTCGATAATTAGAACGAGCTCATTGATGCTGAGGAAGCAGGTGGTATGTACCTCGGCCTTGGCGTTTTGGGACGTTGCCGTCGTATTAGCACCACGCTCTAACCAACTGAGCTAAGGAACCGTGGTGATTGATGGTGGCGGAAAATTGTTGTTGTATATGAAGCTTCAAAATTTACCCCACCCGATCCGGCTTGGCATTAACGTGGGCTCATGGCTGGAATCGACGCAAATGGCTATGCTGACCGTGATGATATTGCTTTTGCATCCGTTGACCAGATTTCTATTACGGTCAGTTGCGTGAAAGCACGTCTCAGAGCAGAAGGAAGAGTTGCCGTTCGATACTTCCAGCTGTTCAGTCTCGTTTCTTTGACGCAAGTGCTCAACGGTGCAGCATTGCGACTTGCTTCGAGACGCTGGCACTGCGATGATCCACCGCGGTCAACCATCCTAACCAAGGTCTGAGCTACTTGCGTACAGCAAAACGGAAACTACGAAATACCCACACTCTTTCTCCGCACAATCTTGATCATGCGCTCGCCTCGCTTCTTGAGATGCGATGCCTCGAGTGCGCTCAACAACGCGGAGATACAAGAGAGCGCAGAGTATTCAAGTTGCCAGAGAGCTCACGGTCCTAATTTCCGCTCTACTTTCCCGTGGTGATCTACTAGGTCTCCATTCTCTTGAACCTTCAACAAACGGGACATGCGAGTTTCTGGTCCTCAAGAGGTTTGAGATAGAAGACCTCGGTGCGGACAGCACGAAGCACGTTCTCATTCAGATGGCAAGAATTCACCTATCAGATGCTTCATATGGCGACCTATTCATGTAACCAGAATCCAGTGTCACAAGATCCTCACTTCATGTGCTTGTCATTCACGTTCACATGTAAAGAGGCTCTGCAGTTGAACAGACGAATAGGACAAAAACGGAACAATCAGATCATGGCATCTTCGAACCGACTGCTCATCCTCGACAGATCGGCGGTCTTGATCTATGAAAACGGCCTAGGTGCACGCTTGAAGGCAAAGATAAGTCAAGATGTTGATCGCCATACCCATACTTTTGGCCTTTCTGACCATCCGCGCGGACTTGGTCCATGCGGCTCCTCGAAAGCTATCCGAAGTCTTCGATGTGAACATGGCAGGTTTCGAGCCGTCGAATGGCAATCCCAATCAAGGCTCCTGGCACGGTTCATGTCTACGTCCTCTCAACAACCCCCAGTTTCCCGGAAACACAAAACCACTCTTCGATCCTGTCGCCGACTTCAACAGTCGCGACAATATCCTCAACAACATCTGGTATCAGATATACCAAATGACCTATCAAGCTCGTGTTGCACTCGGGAACACCAATCTCAAAACTTATCCGGAAGCGCAGAAACTCATATGGTCATTCTGGGCTATCTGGTGGACTGATATCTGGAGCGAGACGAATCCGAATGGACCGGTGCAGCCGCGAGGACAGATTGGGATGAAGTTGAAGGCGATACGAGGTACGTAATTCGACCCAAATGTTATCGAAATCGATTTTGACATTGGCGACCAGATCGATACAAGAAGATACACGAATTGTTCGAGCCTCCGCAGTCAGCGTCGCCAATGAGCAGGCGGGACATGCCCAAGCTCTCTTGCGATTCGACATACTTTGAGTTGCAAGATTGGAACGATCCCGCGCTTGACAAGAACGGAAAAGAGATCATTGATCCTGAAACGGATGAGCCTTACAATCTCAAGGACTGGGAGGCCGAGCATGGTCGAAATTTTGGTATATGCCTGTCATGGCCTCTCACGCGGTTTCATGCTGATTGAGAGCAGAAGATATGTGGTATTTGTGGTACGACATCGGCACCGACGTAAGCATTCCAGCATAGTCTCCGACACATTTCTGCTGACACGGGCACGCAGAAAGGATATCTCGTCCTATCAAGGAAGGACTACCCCCCTGAAGCACAAAATAAGCCATGGCCGTGGGCACTCGACAAAGATACCGGCGAGCCATCATACTGCGCACAAGGAACAGAAAAGGGAACAGAGCGAATGGGTGCGGTCTTCGTTCCCATCGAAGCCTACGAAGCTTCATCCGACTCTGGTAGCTCAGACGAAGGTGAAGATCACGGTGCCGATGCCTGGACACAATCGAGTCACATCATATTGTGTCCGCAAAGCTTCAACACTGGGCGGCCAGACGACTTCCTCGAACCGGACTACGATGACTCAACGCTCGATGACATGGAGATCACGGCGCTGACTTTATATCACGAACTCTGGCATCACCTCTACCCTGGTCGATGGGCTCCGGACTATAAGGCTATGCCGGCAGTACGGGATGCCAGCAACGAACTGTCCCCATTGTAAGTTACTTTAACATCCACTTAGGCGGTTAAGACCGCAACACCTCTTTGGATGTCGCTAATAGAGTACAGATGGCCAGCCCACAAAGCAGGCTACAGAACCGACTACGAGCACGACATCAGCGGTGCTTTGGAAAGCATGCAGCTTGCACAATACGAGCGAGCCATACCCGAGACTTTGAACATCAACGAGTTCAAGACTTGGAGATGTCCCGAGTGCTATGCTTGGTTCGGACGAGCGTATTACTTGACTGTCAAAGCGAAACAGGATTGGTCAACAGGTTTGCTCAGACCGCATGGGAGTCCTTTCGTGGGTCCGACAGAAAATGCACCGAATGACAAACATGCCGTGGCGAACATTTCTGCACATTCTTTTGGGACCAGCGAAGCGCCGTATGAGGGC
Organism: Cercospora cf. flagellaris; assembly: GCA_005356885.1. Classification (NCBI taxonomy): domain Eukaryota; kingdom Fungi; phylum Ascomycota; class Dothideomycetes; order Mycosphaerellales; family Mycosphaerellaceae; genus Cercospora; species Cercospora cf. flagellaris. Next base: position 1,665,518 of record RJLU01000001.1, on the reverse strand, counting down.
TGGGATTTTGAGAAGGAAGATGAGCTTCTGGATGGTGCAGTCTGAGGTGATGGTGTCTTCGAGATGGACAATATCGATGAGAATGCACGATCATATTGGGCGCACTGCGATTTGCATATATGCAGTCTCACAGCATGGCAGGCTTCGCAAGTAGCCATGCTCCTCATATTATCGTCGTTCGTGCCCAATGCTGTTGCTGAGTCCTGCAACGTCTTTTACTCCCGCAGACCCTCAATTCAAGCTTTCCCAGTGTACCGCATTGCGCATTTCTGTTCAGACTGCTACTCCAATAATGAGCCCGTAACGCCAGCGAAATCTCGACCTCCAGCAACGCCCCCTCAAACCTTCCCGCCCGCCTCTTTCCACTTCTTGATTCTCTTCCTCAAATCTCCTTCACTCCTCTGCATATAGTTGATCTTCATATCCCTCGCCATCTTCCCATAATCCTCTCCATACTTCGTCACCAACTCCACAATGAACTGCACCTCTCCCTCCGGTTGTCGTCTCTTATGCTTCGCCGCAGGTCTCGAGGCTTGCTCTTCCAGCGCTCTCACAGTCTCCGTTTTCGCAGGAACAGAACCTCTTGTGCCCATATTCGCATGCTGATTCCGGAGGTTGAAAACCTGGTCTTCCGGCGCTTCCTCCTCTTCACTATCGCTATCGAATTCAGCGAGAGGATCGTTCAAGGGGTTCTTCTTGGGAAGATCCTGTTCAATGATGCGTAGAATCGCGCCGGTCTCGGGATCACGTTCGATTTTGGCTTCGGCGAGGTCTATTTGTTGCTTCTTTCGCGAACTGGTGCTCGTGATGTTCAGAGGGTCGATCTCGTCTAGTCCTTGCCATTCCTCCTCGTCGTCTCCTGACTGACGTTGCTTGAGGTCGGACAATTTCTTTTCTGTCCCTCCAGTGGATTTGTTTAGCTTCACAGCCAGACCCAGCTTTTTGTAGTTTTGCGCGAGTGTGAGAGATTTGTCCCAATTGGCGGCGATGATGGGGTTGTTGAGGACGCGCTTCTTCGATTTGGGCTTTTGGCGAACTTTGGAGATACCGGAGCGATTCTTGCGTTTCTGCAGTTCTCGACCCATGATTGCTGTGGTTGATGTGATAGAGCTTCGAACTGCAAGTGCGCAGTTGAAGATTTCTGGAGTAACGAGACAGGGTCCGCAGACTCGGCTCGCGGCGGAACCTCGTATCGGGGCTGCGATAGCCTCCTTATCGCAACCACTCCCGAATAACGGAGCTGTGACTTCGCTCACTGGGGACACGAGGCATTGAGACTTCCAGTCAACCCAAGATGGCCAGAAGAAGCTACAGAAACGTTGCTCTCGCCATTGTGGCATTGCTGGCATATACTGTCTATGCTGAGGTCACACGAGAGAAAGCCATCGATGTCTCAGCATTGAGCACGCAAGAAATTGAAGAGCAGCTCCAGGTCAGCCCTTGTCACCAATTGAACTCTGCAGCAAACAGTCACTCATTGATGTACAGCAATGTTCGATAATCCAGCAGATCACCGCCCACAATGCTGAGCACCATCCACCGACCTCATCATGGCTCTCGAGAGCCTTCGCCGTCCTCTTTCCATTCGATTCTCCGGCCTTGAACGCGCTTATGGGAACGCTCTACATCTCCGGCCCACCAAATTTCCTGCTCGCACTGTGTCCACCGAACATCGATCCGTCAAGCTTGAACATCATGGTAGCATTCGCAGTGGGAGGTCTGCTGGGTGACACCCTCTTTCACCTGCTCCCAGAGATCTTCTTGGGCGAGGTGCCAGAGGGAGAAGTTCGAGCTGTCCTAGTCGAGCCAAATAAGAATCTCCTCCTCGGTGTGGCAATCATGGTCGGCTTTGTCACCTTCGTGGGTATGGACAAGGGACTGCGAATTGCTACAGGCGGAGCAGGTCATACCCACGACCACTCCGGCCACAGCCATGAGCAAAGCAACGGACAAGCTGTAGCAAGCGCAACAGGTGTAGCAAAGCCCAACGAGAAGGAGCTGAACAAGCGAGGCGGCAAGCAGGACAAGTCACTCGCAGCAGCACCAAAGGAAGACCCTCCAAAGAAAGAGGTCAAACTCTCTGCCTACCTCAACATCATCGCCGACTTTACACACAATATCACCGACGGCCTTGCCATGTCTAGTTCGTTTTACGCAAGCCCTACTATCGGAGCAACCACCACTCTCGCCGTCTTTTGTCACGAAATCCCGCATGAAGTCGGTGACTTCGCACTCCTCATCCAAGGCGGAATGAGCAAGAAACTTGCCATGGGCCTCCAATTCGTCACAGCATTGGGTGCAGTCCTCGGGACATTAATCGGAATCGCAGTCCAAGAATTTGGCGGCAATGCTGCTTCTGTCGTTCACGAAGCTGGTGTAGGAAATACAGGACTCTGGGGCACAAGTCTGCAGTGGGGAGACATGTTGCTACCATTCACCGCAGGTACATTTTTGTATGTGGGCACTGTAGGTGTGATTCCTGAGATGCTGGAGACGGGACCAAATGTTGGCAAAGAGTTGAGGACAACGGCGTTGCAGTTTTTGGCCATGGCTGCGGGGGCGGGTATCATGTTGGGGATCTCGTGGGACTAAGTGGAAGTGGGTTGAAGTTGTGAAGAGAAAAGTGGGGGTTTGCAAGATATCTAGAACAGTGATCTTGGCGATCAGTAGCCGTCTCTGGACATCGTCGAGCAATTCATCCTTATTGAGAAAGAGCTTATGGTGTTGAAGACTCTCGTAGGCGAGTCCAAGCAACGGTAGATATCGCCAGAGGTACCACTAAGCGAAGTGGATGGGATCGTAGCTGAACAACAGAAGTCACCGTCGTTGCGGGAGGCTGCTCTCTTGTCTGCCGGCGGTGCACACATCCAAACGAGTGCGCTCCTCTTCACCTCCTGCAAGTGGACGCCACCAATCGTTGGAACTGGCATCTGCCTTTATGGCATTCGCACGCCTCGCATTTCCTGCCAAGTTGGGATGATGGGATCTACGGCTAAATGTCAGATGATTGATCCAATGTCGATATACCTGATGCGCGACTCAGCCAATACGGACCAAGGCTTGACATATCTCGGTTGGTACTGGCGCAATAGGAAAACGATCGTGTATATGGTTGTGAGTGCAAGGCGAGCCCTTGGCATTCGGCAATTGTTGTTATAGGATCCTGGTTCAATTGTTCCGGGCTTCGGCAGCCACGCACGAAAGTCTAGGCAGATTGTTCTCTTTTGGGGCAATGTACACGAAGCTTTGCGAGGAAACTCCCCGCACGGAGGTTGAAGGGGATAGAAAATGTTGCGAATGCGTACTGTCCCGACGACCACGTATCGAGAAGTGGAGTCTTAGGTGCTGGCTCAAGTCACACGGACTTGGATTGGTTGTCCATCGTGCTGGCGCAATATTGGATTGCAAGATCCAGTGCGTCGGAAGGTGTTTTCTGCCTCCTCTTGCGGGGACATCGCTGGTGATTTGGACGTCGATAGCAGTGCAATGCATGAACAAGGACTGCATCGGGCTAGTGACTCCAGTTAGTGTCTTTCTCATCACCTGCAATTGCTGAGATCTTGGTCAACGAGTGATGTTGAGATTGCCGTAAGCATGAAACGCATCCATATTTTCCGTCCTGTGCTCAATTTCCCTGATGGAAGCTTGTGACAAGGGACGACGGGCAGAGTCTGACCGGGAGATGCAGGTCTGTCAAACTGGTGCAGTTCAGCGCAGCCGTTGGCAAGTTCTGTGATGTGCGTGCCCTCCGCAAGCATGCAGACAATTTGATGAGGACAACGTCCAGAAGTGATCTAAAGTGATCTAGAAGGACCACATTGCCGATTCCGATGATGAAGTCCAAACTGGCGCGCAGACGGTCGTTGGTTGGTGTTGGTGACCGAGAGCTTAAAGGCGGCAGCAGCAAATCACGCTGGGCGATGATGAAGGAGGCCACGCGCTAGCGCTGCAAGCTGTGCGGCGGAGGCAGCGTCCTTGTTCCTGCAGATCCCCTGCGTGAGACATTGGACCGCATTCGCACAGGGCGGCAACAGGCCTGGCGCGCGTGGTCGGTCTCGGAGCAGCAGCAGGGAGGATTGGATGCGCTGGGGATGCGAGTGCAATGACTTCCCTGCCAGAGCCGCATGAGGGAGCGCCCTTTTGAGAAGCTACTGCTCCTGCCGCCGGCCGCCACACAAACGGGCACTGGAGCACGCGCAGGCGACATGAGTTGTTTGGCTCTGATGACGACGGCCGCCAGCTGAAATCCTTGCTAGCCCTCCGCCGACACTCGTGTGAGTTGCGGGAGCTGAGAGCGTCGCCGCCCACTGCATGCGCGGTCGCTGCTGGGTCCAGTCGCCTGCAGCTGGTCGCCTGTCGTGCACCACCTCTGCGAAAGGCTATTGGGGCTGCAGACTGGCGGCACGGCCATCATATACGATTGCAAGACATAAGCGCACGCCCTGCCCGCCATGTCTGGCCCGCTGCCTCCAGTGCAGACGCGCTGGCTGCCCGACGATGAGAAGCCGCTGCCTCAGCTCCCGAGTCCGACGTTGAGCAACATCGATATGGTGCTGCCCATACACAGCAATGGGGGGCCCGCCGTTACGTCCCCACCACGCGCGATGCAACGCCCACCGAGTCCGAGCTACTTGCGCGACACGAATCAGGAGCACAACTACCGTGCGGGGGCCATGGGCAAGAAAGAAAAGTTGGGCTTGATGAGTCGCAAGATGATGCTGCTCAGGAGTCGGACAGGCAGCAACGGAGGCGTTGTTCGTGCTGCTTCGTCGCAGTCGCAGACATCAATCGATTTCGTGCCCTCGTCACCCGTGCTGCAGGATGTGGGCAACCTCGCACCCGAACAGTCGGGAGCGGAATTCCTGCAGCTGCCCGACAAGGAGCGACGCAGAGCCAGCGGCAGCTCGTCCAGCGGTCTCTCTGGCATGACGGCATTCCTCGAAAAGTATGGCAAGGCCAGCGACGAGGACACGCTGTACGACAGCAGCGAGCATGCGACTCCCGCGAGGACCGACCGACGGACGAGCGTCGATGTGGGGGGCAGACCCAGCTTGGAGGAAGACCCAGAAGAGATGAGGCGGCGGCAACAACAAGAAGAGTACGAGTCGGCCATCTTGAGCAAGCGCGCAGAGGAGATTCTTGCCAATGCCAAAAAGCGACTCAATGTTATGGAGGGCAACTTGCGAGGCGCACGAGATCTGGTGCAGCCATTGACTGCTGCCAATCTGAAGCGAGCCACTTCAATGTCGGGGGCAATATACGGCAACGGCCGGACGCTGCGATACGACTACGATGATGAACAGACCCAGTCCTCACCACGCAGACTGCACAGCCAACACTCTTCACCACAGATGAACCACGACTACCAGACCTCTGACCGCACAGGGGCTGCTCCGCTACCAGATCGACCTTACACGTCCTTGGATATTCGACCGCAATACATGGCAACGCCTCCGATGAACCTACGGAATCCCCTTCGATCTGCCCAGCAGACACACGAACGAAATTTGCGTTCTACCCGAAGTCACGATCAGCTCATGACTAACGGAAGCTACAGCGCTGGTCGATCCTTCTACAGTGGGCCATCTCCAATCCCAGACCACCTTGAGCCCTTGACCGAGGACGAAGAGAGACATGTGCAGCAAACGATCTCGCATACACCTTCTTCCAGTATAAACAATGGCCTTGGCATATATCGACCATCTTCTCGGACTTCAGAACTGCGAGATCAAATGTCGAGCTTGAAAGGGAAGATATCTACGCTCAAGGAGCGCGCTCGCGAAGACAGTCTTCGACGGAACAGTCAATCAAATCTGCGGCATCAATCTCCGTTCAATAATGCAGCGACTACGCCTCCGGAGATGTTCTATACACCTCCGGCGACAGACTATCCTATTCACCAACATGCTAGCGCTGGCAACAGTCCGGCTTTGCAGACATTCGACACATTCACTGGAAGCCGCAACGCCTTTGCTGAACAAGAATACGAACGCGCGAGACGGCGGAAACGAGCGACCAGCAAGACGATCGAAAGCAGAACTCACATACCATTACAACTGCAAGGTCATCGAAGAACTGCCAGCGGGACTGCCATCGTAGAATCAGCAAAGAATCGCTACTCTCACCACCAGCATAATAACAGCAGCAGCAGTCAAGTAAGTCAGAATGGTGGAATGGTGATAGATCTACCATCGGCGCATATGGCCGAGCACGAGTATCTGCAAGTTCCGCAACCGAATTCCTCAAGTGACGAGAGTCCACAGTCTTCGTCCGACGAAGCATTCCCACGATCGGATGAGGAATACGAGCAATACGAGCCTTCGGAAGCGGACGCGAGTGTCTACGAAGACGCAAAGGAGCAGATGAATGTCGTCGCACATGAAGACCGCGAAGATGCGTTTGACTATGAACACTTCTTCCTTCATAGTGCGATGGGGAACTATAGCACTGATCGAAGAGACTCACAGTCTAGTGTGGAGTCAGAAGATTCGGTCGAGACGGCAAGAGGTCCAGCATTGGTAGGATATGATGAAGATGACGAGTTTGATCAAATGGCTGGCGATTTACCACCGACTCCGCAAACGCCGGAAAGATTGAGAGAAATTGAGCGGAACCTACATAAACGATCACGCTCGACGGGAAGTGCGACTACCATGCACACCTTCGCAACTGCACATGAGGAGGCGCAAGACGATGACGAGGAGGAGGATGAATATGAGGAGGACGAAGAAGCACCAGAGGAGCCCGGAACGGAGCCAGTATCACCGATGGAGGAGCCCGTGCAATACAATGGCACCTACTCGTCAGGACAGCGCTCGGTCTCACCACTCGAACCACCCGTCGAGCACCATCCAAGAACACACATCAGAGCAGAATCCTACACCCCACAAGCCTCTCACGCGACATACCACACCGCCGGCAGATATCAACGAAACGTTCAATCAGCCCAAGCAATTGTTCATCCGGACACCTTATCCGAACGTGCAGACTCGGGAGTGAGCATTACAAGTCGCAACGACCACCGACGCCAGCAACCGCCTACCTCCATGTTCTACAAACATGGTGGCAAACTTTCCAATGCAAGCGCGATCAGCACACCGCCATTGTCTCCTCACGACGCGCTGACCAAGATGGATCCCACGACGATTGCGGTGCAGGCGTTGCTTGACCCGAACGGCAGACAGCTCGGCTTGAGAAACAAAGCTGTCTTGTTCGGCGTGGTAGAGAGTCTCCGCAAGATTGTTCGACAAATGCAAGAAGAAGACGATGCGACTTTTGCGAGTCGGATGTTGCGCAACACACTTGATGAGGCGAAAAGGACGTTGGATGGGTTATGAAGACGAGGAAGACGGAGAATGCACCGACTTGACGCGGTTTGGGTGCTCTTCAGGTGGCGTCGGCGCATGCCATTCATTCTTACCACTGCCATTTCCCTGACATCTGAGGACTTTGGCTCTTCTGCATCAGCGTTCCAGCGAATTCGATCTTTGCCTCGTTGGAGACAACTTCACTTTTTCTGCGATTTGATTTTGGATTTGGATTGGAATATACCCCTGAACGATAACTAACTTATCGGATGCGTTTGCGGAGAGGGCTGCAAGTATAAAATAGTGTTTATATACATAACTGTCCGACATCAAATGTATAACTACTTGCTCTGTATGACACACCTCGACAGGATTTGAGAATTTTGGGCGGAGCCGCTTCGACGGCATCGAAAGCTCACGTCTGCATTTTCCAGAGAGGTCGATGCAAGGAAATTCCTTAGCATACATCATATAGGGCAGCGTCTGGCATGTGTGAGGTCTACGGACAGCGGCAATGAGCCTTGTTCGAAGTGTATTCGAGCTTTGCTACATGCTTCTGATCGCTTTTGCTCTTCTCTCATCGCCTAGGGTTAGGGTTTTATCATCGAATGAGGACGACGAGAATCGGTGCCAGAGTGACCAGACACGACGTTCGATTCATCATCTTTACACGTCTATTCAATCGCTTGCTCGTTGAACAAAATGCGACAGAGGTCGAAGATCCCATTCAGCTATCTGCCGACAGCACAGGGAAGCAAAGAAGTCGGAAGCCCCAAGGATATTCGTTGGAAACTCCTGCACTTCGAGGAGGCCACGGGTCCGACAAATCTCACATCGTAATCGACAACACAGACATGACAGTGTTGCAAGGAAAATGTCGTTTCTGCTGCTGTATGACTATGCGAGGCAGACAGAATAGAATACTGTCCCACCTACGCAGAAAAAGCGGATGTAAGCATGCTTCACATTCACATGATCACGTGTCGAAGACACAAAACCAGCACAACAGAAAGCAGCAGCAGCAGCAGCAATAGTAAAATTTCATCGTTAACACACTGTCTGAATGTCTCTTTTCAGAAAAGATTCTCATTGACCAAAAAACAATTTCCCATTCCCATGCCTCATGATGACGAGCTGACCGGTACGAAAACCCATTCCTGCAAAAAAGAACCACCAACGCCTCGCCAGAACAGTGATGCACATCGTTTTGTCGTCTTCGTCTCGGAGACGCTTTTATCACACATCAACAACAACAATGGGCCGGGGGTAACCCGCGCTCAAAAAGGAGACAATCAATCGTTCGTAAGATTGCGGCTGTCGGTTCATGAAGCTTTGTGCCCTCGTACAGTTCCCACACTGCCCACACGCCCACTGGTCTTCCGCACTGCACTCTTGCTTTCTGTGCTGCGACGGACAGGCGAAGAGCGCTTGCCCACGCTGAGTGTTCCGACTCCACTGCCACTCCGAGCGGGTGTTCGCGGTGGCTTGCTGGGGCTCGTGACTCCGACCAACTCGTCGCCAGACCCAGGGCGGTTCTCGCCATCGCTCGTGTCCGAAGGCGCTTCCCACTTTGTCGTTGTGGTGGTCGTTGTGGTGCAAGAGACGGCTCTTCGCTTTGCGCTGCTGCGATTCGCGGGAGAGTGGCTGGCCTTGCGGGACAGCATTCGGAGTGCGTACTCCTCTTCGGTCTCATTAGATCCTCGTGTCCGGCTCGTGCTGACAGATTCCGATTCTGCTTTCAGATTCAAAGGCTGGTTCTCGGTCATGATTCTACGACCACCGTAGACCTTGTTCGTCTTTCGAGGCTGCCCTGGAGTTGGTGCTGGCAGGTTCTCGTCTGCTACGCCAACACTGCTCTTCATGTGATCGGTATAGGCTGATGCGGGAGCTCCCTCGTTGTTGGTGATTTCACCCAGTGCCCTGCGTGGGCTCGTCTGGTGGCGGTCACCATTCGGAGGTGTGAAAGTTTGGCCATTGCTGGCAAGCCTTCGGCTGTTCGATTGCTGTAACCTCGTTGGGGTCGCTGGCTGCATCGAAGCCATAATCTTCTCGCGCATGGTATCCTCGAACCACCATTCTCGGAAAGTGCCTTGGTTCAAGTGCAGCCAGTGCTGTTGAGGACCAACAACCATACCGGGTCGCATGAAACGCATGAATGCTATTACTTCGTTTGCTGTGAAGCCATATCGGTAGATCAGGTATGCGCCGATCAGGCAGCCGGTACGGCCGAGACCAGCTTTGCAATGCACTGCAATACCCTTGCCCTTTTCGTTGATCATCTGGTGCGCAAGACTGATGAACTTCTTGACCAGGTTCAGCGGCGGGCAAGTTCCGTCGTCAAAGATCATGTCGAGGTGCTTGATTCCGAGCGCAGTGAAATAGCTGGGCGAGTACAGCTCCGAGTTGAGTCGTACCACAAGCCCGATGCCGCGCTCCGCGAAGTGTGTGAGCACATTCTTGAATGGCGTGGGAAGAGTCGGATCGCGTTTTACTGCCGACACTGATCGCGGAAGCTGAGCGTACAGAGGCTCGCTGGGCTGGAAGATATGCGTGGGCTGATGTTGTGGTGATGCGAAGGCGAGGAAGTCAGGCGAAACCCAGTTGAAATCACCCATGTCGACTCGCTCGTACTTCTCATACTCCTCCAGACTGAACTCTTTTAAACCCACAAGGTTTTCTTCCTTCGCTTTCCAGACACCATAGACAATATCCTGGATGGTGAGCGAGTAGTCCGCCTGGCTGTATCCTGCATCACGGAATGGCATGCATGGAGGATCCATTTGCGCAATGGGCGCAAGCGCGAGATGTGGAGGCCAGTTCTGGATCAGGACCATGTAGGTTGCAAGGATGCATGCCGCATTGGCACGACCTATGCATTGATCAGTATACGGCCTCTCGCTCATCACGTTTTTCAACACTCACTTCTCGAATCAGCGTGACTCCAGAATACCACGGGTCGGTTCTCGTTGTCGGGGTGTCCAAGCACTTCGTGAAGCTGAACGGCAAAGCGGTACAGATGACCGATGTGGAGCGGGCCAAAGTCGGCGTGGAAGGCATTGTAGAGCAAGGTGTGGTCGATGGAGAAGTAGAATGGTGGGTGCTGCGGGGAGGCTGCTGCAGACTGTGGACCTGCTTGGGCTCGTGATGATCTGGACTTGTGTGGCGACCGGCTCTGTTTTGCTGGGTATGGGAACGGCGTGCTCTCGTCGGGCGTGTGCGTGTATGATGCGAGGTACAGACGATCTGTGAAGAGCAGCGCGGACACGTTAGCGATATGCATTTCGATGCAACGAGAGAGGGTGTAGCGTCGGATGAGAGCGTACCTTGGATGTATTCAATCACCTGCCCGAACGAAGTCACGGCAGCCGCTTCCTGCACGCTGGAGCGAGACTGGTGCGGCATGGCTGCAGTGGTGAGGAAGTCGCGTGATGGTCCGATGCGCCTTCTTCGCGGCAGTCGCTATCAGACTGTTATCGATGCGCCTGGTCGTCGAGCTGCAGGCACGCGAGCAATGGGCGGGAGCGTGGATGCGGTGGTGGTAGCAATGCGGGAGCAGAAAGGGTGGTGAGTCGAGCAATCGCCGCAGCAGCGCACAGCCGTCTCCCGAGCAAGCAGCAAAGACTATCGTGACGGGCGCATGGGGGAGGAGTGGTGGTGGTGTGGTGTTGGTGGGCGATGTTGTGGTGGAATGGCCTTATGGTTGTCCAGCAGCTTGTTATGAGAGGTCTGTGCCCGGTGCTTGATGTCAAAACATCCTCCACCCAGCAACGCTTCGCTTCGCTTCCACCTTCCCGCGGCACGCCTGTGCACGTGCAGGCACCGTTTTCGCGTTGCACCCCCATCACTCAAACATCATCCGCTGCACGCTGCAACGCCTTCGATTGTGCCTTGATTATTCTAGACACTCTCTTCCCGCCAGCCTGCACTCCCTTCAACCCATCGCACACTCACTCGACTGCCGCGTCAAGTGAATTCGGGAGTCCGCAGACCGTCTCTCCGCCCCCTCCCACCCCTGTCCCACACGTGTGGCAACCACCGCTAGCACCCGACTAGTTTGGTCGTGAAGACAACAAGGGTCAAGCGTCCTCGCACAGCATCTGTCAAAACATTTGCTGGCTCCAGTCACCTCATCTCAAGCGATAAAGCAGCACAAGTGCACGTGCATCCACCATGCTGATACGCCGTGGCAAAGCAGAAGGCTGGCTCCAGCTCGATACCAAAGCTCTCAAGACATGGGCTGAAGCCAGTGGTATCACATTCAAGAACGCCTCGCCGACTGCTGTGCCAGGGCGTGGAACGGGCTTGCTCGCGGACAGAGACCTCAAGACTGAGTCATCACTTCCGACAGAAATTTTGACCATTGATGAGGAACTCGTGCTCTCTGGTGAGGCTGTCAGACGACATGCACAATGCGACAAGGACTTCAGAGAAGTGCTTGAGAGCTTAGGTGATTTCGGAAGAGTAGGTACATTTCGTTTCCTTCATGCGTTTCCCGTATCGATGACCTGGCGCAGAGCAATCTCATGGGTCATGCGGTATGTCTGCGGTGTGAGTCGTTCGAATGTCAGCAGCAGCTGCTGATGTTCGAGTGCAGACGCCTCGAGGTGCTATCCTGTCTTTCCTTCTTTTCCAAGCTTCTCTCTCCTGTCCCGATCTTGAAGAGCGTGTTGGCGTGCATTGTGCTTTTACAGAGTAAGTCCACGTTCGAAGTGTATCCTTGAACACACCTTTTCTCGAAACACCTCGAATACTGTGCAGCGAACGGAGCCTTGCTCGAACCAACTTCCAAACCCATCAAACAAAAAGTACTTGCGAAAACCAAACGTGACTGACACATATCAGCTACGTAAAATCACTACCTAGCGAACTCCTCCCTACCTTTTGGACTTCGGATGAGCTCCAATTGCTGATTGGCACAACTCTCGCTCCCGCAGTGTCATCGAAGCTCAAATCGCTACGTCGGGAGTATGACTTACTATGTGAAGCAGCGTCAAACACTCGTTGGTACAACATCGTGTCACCACATCTCTCCTTCGATGACTGGCTACAAGTCGACGCGATGTTTCGCTCCCGAGCACTGGACTTTTACGGCTCTTGCATGATTCCTGGCATGGACCTTGCTAGCCACGCAGCTCACGAGAGGACGAACGCCTTCTATGATCGAGGAGATGGGAAATATCACCTGTACCTGATGAAGGATAAAGAGCTCAAGGCTGGCGAAGAAGTATGCATCACATATGGCGATGAGAAAGGGGCGTGTGAGAGTGAGTTCTTCGTGACTAGCTATATGAAGAGGATACGGACATGCTAAAAGTCGTTCCATCTATAGTGCTATTCTCCTACGGCTTCCTCGACGATCACATGGACACAGCAGAGACCTTATTCCTCAGCCTCAACATCCCCGACGATGACATCTCACTATCCGCAAAATTGAAGATCGCCAATTGTGCTCCCGGCTTCAAGATTATCGACATCTCATCATCATTCTCCCCCACCATCAACGAACCCGAAAATTCCACACAAGACCCAAACGAAGACGACCCATCATCGTCAGGCACAATAGACTGGACCGGCGACTTCATCTATCTCCTCTGCGTCACCCCGTCCGACGGCCTCGAATTCCAGCTCGCCCAAACCACCGACACGGCCTCCGAACCAGAACTCCACGCAACCTTCAACGGAACCGAACTCCCCGAAGGCGCCATTTCGCTACGCCGTCTCCTCGCAGCAAGCGACAAGTGGGACGTCTACCGTCTCCGCGCAATCGTAATCCTGCAGCAAAGAGTCTTTGAGCAGATGCAAGTCCTCTACAGTTCGCAAGAGGATATGGAGAGTGTACCGCATGGCGAGGGAACGGACGTGAGAGATGTGTGTTATGAGCAAGCGATGAAATTGAGACGATGGGAATTTGAGCTTTTGGAGAAGGCCTATGAGGATTTTGAGAAGCAGGTGAGTTCAAGAGAAGATCTTGCAGGAGAGTGCCACATTCTGAATAAACATGAAAACAGAAAACCGAATTGGCAGAAACGCCAGCTGTGAAGAAATTTTTGGCCGAGGTGAATGGCAACGTTGGAGCAGAGGAGGACGCGGCGATAGGTTCGTCAAAGCCAGTTTCAGTCGAAGAATTTGCTTGAGAAAAAGCGCGCTTCGACGGAACGGATACGTGTATGCACCAAAGACCGCGATACCCTCAAATCAGTCCAGTCCGTCGTCGATAGTCCACCGCTAGTTGCACATTCACCTCCTCACGACCGTCCACATTTCCAAAACGACATTGGTGATCGAGCATGCTTATAGAGACGGGTGTTTCACAGGTCCGCCATGGCGAAGCGCTCATCCCGAACCAACCTGAAGATGTGGATGCTGAACCCGGATATTTCAGGAAAGCGTTGCGCCAAATCTGGCAAGTAGCGTCTAGGGCCCAGCGGAAGTTTGCATAATAAAGCTGCCGCGCGCAAACGGAAACGGGTGTGGACGCGTGGTAACAATAATCCTTCTAGGGACTGTCGGTCTACTTTGAGTGTTAGTACTAATAGCTTGTGCAGTCTGCAGCTTCTTCGTAGTATCGTTGCAGCACCCTGCAGCGCCTTGCAGGAAGGCACCTGCAGCTTGCTAGTGGCCATTAAAGCATGGAGGCTGGAAGCTGTATTGTTTGAGGCGTTGCTGTACAGATGGTAGGGGCTGTACCCCGCGATTTGCTTCAGAGGAGGAGTTTGGCCTCTGTGTCTTGCGGACTTCTCATCGAGCCGGAGGAGTAGCGGTCAGTGCTGCATGCAATCCTGGAGAGCGTCGACTTTGAATTGCAAGCCGTTTGGCATATCATCCTTGCCACTTCGCTTCGTGCTTCGCATGCTGCATCTGGTACCAAAAAGAGCGGCAACAAAGCCACAGGAATTCATTGAGCCGTGTAGCAGTTAGCGAGGCGTGAGCTGTTCAAAGGATCTAGACAGGTCTGCTTGACGACCAGGTTGTTGGCGCCTTTCAAAGAGCACCAGAGAGCGGTCCCAGGCATGTCGTTATGTCGTTGAAAGCACATGGAGTCGATGCAATCGGGGATACATCCCGTCCAGTTGGAAACCAATGGAGCGAGCTCCGATTGTTGAAACGGTTCTCCCGATCCCCACAAATGCGCACGTTGGGGACCACTTCTCCAGAATCCAGGGACATTACACCGTGTGAACGTGCATGTTGCGCCACTTCTTCCTCGTCCTTATTGCAGGGCAGTCGTGGTCTATACGAGAGGAGCAACTCCACGTCAGGGAACCAAGGGTGCTTCTACCAAGCCTAAGATGGCATTTGCCGAACTGCATTGTATGCTGCTCTCGCCTCTGCATCGTCTGCCAGGTCAGATTCTATGCGGCGGCCGAGATTGACACATCCTGTCCTCTGTACACCTGCAGTTGCCGTGGTAGTGTAAAGGCAAACAGCAATGTGCCTTTACGGTCGATGAACAGAATGACAGCATACGCAATGCCATGAAGTCACGTTGCGTGAGACAAGACAACCGTAGCATGAACCGACGAATCAGCGTAGTAGTCAGCTACGATATGGCTTTGCGCCCCGCTCGTTGTACGGCTCGAGCCAGCCCCGACTGCTTAGGCTCGTAGCCAGAGTTCCAGCTCATCTCGCGATCCAAATGAAGTCACAGCTCGACGCGAAACATCAGAGGACTGTCGTCGATGTGGTTCTGCTTACGCTTGTTGAGACGCCGATGTTTAGCAGCGCGACTTTGCGCCTGAAGGAAGCATCCGGCACCACCAAGCGACTGGGTGGGCCGGATAGTGCTGCCAATCTGCCATAGAGCGTCGTTCTCAAGGATCGGGACTTTCGGTCGTCTGGAAAGTTCAGGGCTTGCCATTCGCCATGCCTGCGCTACCCTTGGCTGATCTCCCCACAACCGACAGCATAATCGAAGCCAACAGCCGCTCATCACCCAATCACGTAGCTGGAAAGTGCAGCTAGAGGAGCTGTTCCGAGAACCGACTCCGCAAAATGATCGTGTGAGGTGCCTCGTGCAGCAAGTCGGTCCCCATGCATTCCCCAGACAAGACGACGTTGTGCTTGCGTCGTGCTGCCGCTCGCGCCATACGCTTTGTCGCTTGACCACTTTCCCGTCTTACACTGTCATTAACATTGACTCCATCTCGAAAGGCTTGGGAGGTCGAAAAGCAATGCTTTGGCTCGCATTAGACTCTGGTCTCAGCACTGCATGCGCGTGACGACGCATCCCTCGGATTTTCCCCACTTGTTTGGAGCACCAGCGTACCCGGCTGCGGCCTTTACCACCCTACTGCACTTTATTCTTTTCCCAGCCCGGTCGAGGAGGTAATCTAGGCGGTGGACTGCTGCCTCCACACTCTCGCCCATCATGCCAGGCATTCTCCCAATGAAGGTGATCAAGGTTGGCTTGAACGCGCAGACGAGGATAGCACAAGCTTGCGACAGGTAGGCAGCGCCGTCGACACCACTCGACACCCCTTCCGAGCCACGTTCTTACAAGCGCAGATGTCGAAGCAAGAAGATCCGCTGCGATGGTATCCGGCCGTGCTGCTCGCAGTGCGCCAACGTAGGATTCGAATGCAAGACGAGCGACAAGCTGAGTAGGAGAGCGTTCCCGCGAGGATATACGGAGTCATTGGAAGAGAGAGTGCGTGGTTTGGAGCAGGAAGTCAGGGAGCTGAAGGATCTACTGGACGAGAAGGATGAGAAGATTGATATGCTGTCGCGGCTGCACTCGCAGTCGTCACATCAGTTGCAGCTGCCGTCACCGCAAAGACCGCAGTCAGCAACGACGGAAGCAACTCCGGTCCCGAAGATCGATTCGCCACCCAAGGACGATATTTTTCAGGTCCAACAATCGCCTTACCTATTGGACGATGAGCGATCGGATTCATACTTTGCCGGAACGTCCAGCGGGAGGACTTTCATCGAAGCGTTCAAACATCGCGTGCAGGAAACCGGCCGCTCGACACACGACATTGACGTGTCGCTGTTACTGGCGAGCAGCGTGCCCAAAACTTCAGACGTCAGCTCTCCTGCATCGACAGTCAGCTTCAAGGCACCCGCTCGCATGGTATCGGACCAAATGATCAACATCTTCTTCCAAGAATGGGCGCCACTATTTCCTGTGCTACACCGACCCACATTCTTGACACTGTACGGACGTTATGTCGCAGACCCAGATGATGTGACCGACAAGGCTGAGATCGCTCAGCTCAATCTAGTGTTTGGCATTGCTGCGCTGTCGACGGGCACTCGGTCGTCACCGGATCTGGACAACTTCGAAGCGCAATGGAAAGCTGCTCTTGATGGGATCATCCAAGACAACACGATGGCCACATTGCAGGCCTTGATTCTTGCACAATTATACTGCGTACAGAAAGGAGACCTGACTCGCGTACTAACATACAAAGGTCTCTCGACTGTGTTGTGTGCTCGACTTGGTCTACACCAGTCTCAGAAGCGATTCGCTCTAGGCACATTGACCTGCGAGACGAGGAAGAAGGTGTTTTGGACACTGTACACCATCGACAGTTTCACTGCTGTGCTTCTCGGACTGCCGAAACAATTGAAGGACGACGATGCTCACTGTGAGATGCCCGTGGACGCCGATGATGAATATGTCACCGAACGTGGCTTCCAACCAACTTTACCTGGAGAGTCCACCAAGGTTTCAAGCGCTTTGGCACTCTTCCAAGCTTCGCGAATTCTATCCAAAGTTCTCGAGGAGGTCTTTCCCGCAAAGACTTCGTACGAACTCTCATTGAAGAAACTCTCCGAGCTGTCGGATGAGCTGGAGAACTGGAGCGCACAGCTCCCACAGCATCTCCGCCTTCAATTTGCTCAAGACAAGCCCAGCACGGGCACGATCAGCAGTCGCTCGCCACTGTTGTCGTTGACCTACCACTACATCCGGTCATTGATCCAGCGCCCGGTCATCGGCGCTTCACTTGGTGCACGATCGCAGTCGTCTATGCTCACCATGGCTAGCTCATGCAAGCACATGATCCAGATTGTCCAGTTGCTGGATGAGAGAGGGCTTGGCTTCTCCTTCTGCCTTAATCGTGACGAGTTGTTGGTCATCTCCGGATTCGGACTTCTCTTCCAAGGACTGGGACTTGAAACGAATTCGAAAATCCTTAAGGACAACAGCAAGATGCTGGCCGCTGTCATTGGCGTATTGAAGAAGACATCTGCCCCATGCGCCACGGAATTCGAGCGTGTCGCCTACTCCTTTGTACCAGCTACCAACAGTAGCAAATCGAAATCCCCTTCCCTTTCGCGACACAACTCGGACGGCCAACTCTCTACCAACAGCTCTGGGTCGCAAAGCTCCACGCGAAAGCAACTCAAAGCTATTGCATCTCGGTTCACATCGAATAGTCCCAACAAGAACTCGAAGCCCGTTGCAACGGACAGCAGGTATGTATCTTTGCGGTGCAACTAAATCAGTGATGGATGCGCGATTAACACACCACAGGAGGGCCACTGTCCACCAAATCAATTTACATCCCTACAGTCAGCAAACTAGCAGCACGCCATCACTGCAACCTCAGACTTCATACAGTCCGACGTTAACATCACGATCCGAGCCAGCGCGAAGTCCTGTGAACTTGTACAGCCGGCCACAATCCACAGCGATCACGAACGCGCCTGTTCGACCTTCAGCACCTCCTCAACTGAAACCCAAGCCTAATGCTGTCAAGAAGAAGCTTCCAAATCTGGACTATTTGTCATTCGGCAACGAGCCTGAGACGACAACAACGCCGCCCAACGTTCGCAATACTCAGCCAGTTAAGACCGAGCCAGGCCCGACAGATTGGGAAAAGCTTCTTGGATCGCTCGACAACGGGGATATGAACATTCACGACAGTGTGTACGGAGGCGCACCGCTCGAAGCGCTCATTGACACGCCCAATCTCAACTCAGCTTCCACCCCAGCTCTTGTCGGTGGAGAGACACCCATCGCTTGGTCCCAAGATCTGTGGGCTTTATGTCAGACTGATACAAATACCACGAGTACCTCAAGTAACCCAGGATTGACACCCGTCAATAATGCGCCGGCCAGTATTCTGTCTTTCTCGAGTGCTGATGATGGCCTGAGTGGAAGCGAAGATTTTGGCACGGGCAACAGCCCAAATGATGATTGGACGCTTACCTCTGGCGAGACATTTCGAGGATTCGTGGTGCCAGCCGATGACGCTTTTGGCAGCACAGAATGGATCAGTTTGTGAAACTCTTATGGCCTGCAACTGTAAATTATGACGACGGTGTAAAGAAGGATGTCCTGGTGGGCTTGTTCGAAGCCGCTCTTGGATGAAATTTGACAAGTCCGGAGAGCAGAGAGTGCTGGGCGTCTTCTTGGGTGGAACGTATTCTTGCATGATTTGCTCTCTTGTTGACGATGATACCACTTGCTGCTATGTTGAGCTATGCTATGAGCTGCCAATGAAGTTTCTTCTGAAGCGATATGATTAGAATGGAAGCAGAATGCAAAATGTCCATGTCACGACAAGAAGTGAGAACGCTGATAACTCTTTGTTGAGAATGCCTATCTTCTCTTCAGTATTGCCAGCTCTTCGGATCTCGGGGGTTCAAGGCAGGTACGACTGCGCGTATGTGGCACGACGATGTTTATTGGGAGGCTGTTGACGGGGCCATGTGTCTGGATCTGCAGTGAACTGTGACGAAGTGGAGCACGTGTGAGGAATTTGGTGGATTGCTGGTGTGCTTGCTCGCATGTGGGTGGCAGCCACTACGTCATACCTCGCGTGGATGCGTCAGGCGTGAATGATGAATGCAATCACGAAGGAGGCAGCGATATATATGTATCGCTCTGCGGAAATCACTTTGATCAAACACGTTACACTCCAAACCACGACCCGCAACCATCAGGAAGCATCAAGCATCAGCACGGCACAACAACATCATGTCTGACCAAAACACCAGCACTCTTCAATCGGCCTATGAGGTTAGCATATATCACGCTTTGTGCCTGCTGAATGCGATTACTGACATCCATCCAGAAGGTCACAGGCGCTGCACAGAGTGCCCTCGGATCTCTCACAGGTAGCACAGCCGACAAAGCTCAAGGCGAGCGTAAGTCCAGCAACTATTTAATCCACTACCACGGTTGATCTAACATCTTCCTCCTTTCCAGAAAAGAAAGACGTCGCCGAAGCCCGCCACGATGCCTCAAAGGCCGGCGCAACCGTAGCTGGCCACTCAGTCTCTGCATCGGGTGTCACCCCCAACGAACCCAACCGCCAACAAGGCAGCTGGAACCAGACAATCGGATCTGGCAAAGAATTCGTCGGCGGAGCTCTGGGACTTGAAGGCTTGAAGAAGGAAGGCCAGCAGCAGAATGAAGAGGGTAAAGCCCAAGAAGCAGCCGGACAGCTCAACGACTTGGGATCTGGCGTTGCCAACCGCGTGGCCGGAACTGTCGGCGGTGCCGTTGCTGGTTTGACTGGCGATAGGGAAGAGCAGGCCAGACGTGCGGATCAGCACGATCAAGGAAAGACGCTGCAGAGGGGTGTGGAGAGTGAGTTGCAGAAGCAGGCCGATGCGGAGAGGAAGTAGGGTGGAAGTCGGGTGGCTGTGATGTCGATTTATCAGACTGAGCATGATTTATGATACCCAGTGCGGAATGACTGCAATAGGCCTGTAATGAATGTACGGACGTGTACTTCTCTTATCGTGGAGCGCATCGGGATATTTTCGTGTTGGCCATGCCATGATCGTGTTAACAATGTTCGCGTGCTTCGTAACACGAGAAGCAATAGAGCCTTAGATGCTCTGCACCAGGGGCCAATATCATCTCATTCACTCTGGAGCTTTCTAGCTGAGATTCTCTACGTCAGGTCTGGAGGTGGCTTGGTGTAAGTCCGGGCCGATCGGCGGTGCACGTTTGCCCATGGTCGTGGCACGGTTGATTTGGTCTGGCCACCGTGCTGGACTGGCTGATCCATTTCAACATCCACACCGACACGTGCGTTCCATGGTGTGAATGGGGGACGATGTATCTGCACTGCCGGGATTGGGAAAGAGCAGGTGAAGGGAAGATGGGAGGAATGATGCCGGCCAGCGAAGCGACCCCAACTTGGGAGACGGACCGAGCGAATGCGTTACTCCGCTTGCGATGGACGACGATATAGCATCATTTGCCGGACTTTGCTTCCTGCGCGTCTGACCAGCGGACCAAACCCGAGACCTCTGCCCCGAGCATATCCTCCCGCGACGCCCTCCACACCACCATGGCCTTCCTGCGCGACATTCTCTTTCACGATGCGACCACCGGCACAACACAATCGTAAGATCCGCCTGTGACATCTCCGTCTAAACGCCGAGGGAATCATCGCGCACATCCTGGCCCGCCATCTCCATCAGTAATCGTGCCGAACGTCACCTATATTGTTCCGCCGCATACTGCGACCGAACGACGTACGAGCAGGTACGCTCGCCATGGACGGACGCACATCGCACCCGGGTACGCCGAACGACGGCTCTCGCACGCCCGCGCGGTCGGCATTAGGCGAAGCGCTGTCGAAGACGCCCGTGAGGAGAGATTCGTTCGATCGTGAATTTCCTGTGCTCGACAGCACCCCTCGACGCTTTTCCACGGGTGCGGCGAGAGTACCACCGCCTGCGCCGCAAGTTTTTGCTGCGCAAAGTGTAGCCGAGGAAATGCTCGAGGAGAAGCGTTCGCGAACACCAAAAGAGCAGGAGCAAATCAAGGACGCAATGGCAAGGTTCAAGCTCTGTTCAGATACGCCTTCGATGGCACGCCTGGCGGCGTTGACAAGTCCTTGCTTTTTCCACAAGCGTTTTGGAGACGCAGTGAATATTGAGAAAGTTCTCGAAGAGGTGAAGGGAGACGATCAGTTGTCGCATTCTCGACTCATGCAGACTGCAGCCAGTGTCCGAGAAGTGTCAAGACAACTACAACGACGACCCCTCAAGCGTGCAGTACGAAATGTCATGATTGTCACGAAAGCCAGAGACAACACCCTTATAACATTGACAAGAGAGCTGGCACAATTTTTGCTTGCAACTCCGAGATATGGTAAAGAAGTCGGGGTCAATGTTTGGATTGATTCGAAGTTGCGAAGGTCGAAAAGATTTGATATGGACTCTCTGCTCGCACAAGATGCACGATTCAAGGATATGTTACACTTCTGGACACCTTCGGTTTGTCTCGAAAAGCCAGAACTGTTCGATTTGGTCCTGACACTCGGAGGCGATGGTACGGTTCTCTACACGTCCTGGCTATTTCAACGTATTGTGCCACCTGTACTGGCCTTCTCACTAGGGTCATTGGGCTTCCTGACCAACTTCGATTTTAAGCAATACAAAGATCAACTCAATCGCGTCATGGGGCAAGATGGGATGAGAGTCAACTTAAGGATGCGCTTCACGTGTACAGTCTACCGTTCTGCAGCATCACCAGTACTGCGATCTTCTGGCGCCTCGACAACCAGCGTCTCGACAGCTACGAGTGCATACGACGCGGTCGAAGATGCAGAATCTCAGTCGGCTAAGATCGAGGGCGAAACGCATGAGGTGCTCAACGAGTTGGTTATTGACCGCGGTCCGAGCTCCTACATCTCAAGTCTTGATCTATATGCCAACGACAGTCTACTCACCAGGATTAGCGCGGATGGCATCATTCTGAGCACACCGACTGGCAGCACAGCGTATTCTCTAAGCGCAGGCGGCAGCTTAGTGCACCCAGACATTCCGGCGATTCTTCTGACCCCTATCTGCCCGCATACTCTGTCGTTCCGACCTATGCTACTCAACGATGATATGGCTTTGAAAGTCGCCATACCGTCGACCGGCCGAGGCGGCGCTTTCGTTTCATTTGACGGCAAAGGTCGCGTTGAGCTCGGTCGCGGCGACGAAGTTGTCGTTCGGGCTTCGCAGTACCCCTTTCCCACCGTCATGGGCCAGCCACTGGAATGGTTCGACAGTATTTCCAGAACATTGCGCTGGAACACTCGAGCTGCAGAGCAGAAAGGCTGGACTGGCGACGATGAAGGCGACGCGGAAGAGAAGCAGGGTGAGCGAGAACCCGAATTCGACATCGACTTTGACGAAGACGACGAGACCGTCTCTGCCAACGATTCTGGATATGGCAATTCCGAGGCGGGGAGAAATGGCATAGACGAGAAGAGGTGGAGTTGACACGAATTGCTTACTGAATGCCATGCGTAGAGGGAATCTAGACGCTACAGATCGTGCTATCCTGGTCTAGACTTAGACACGATGTGATGATTGGATGACTCCGGGTGGGACTGTTAGACCGATGCTGTGTTTTAGCCATATTGCATGGCGGGGAGGTAGTGCGCGCGGTGGAGAACATCACTGCCACCGCTTGCACCAAGCCTGCGTCAACATCTGGGGACAACGAGGAAGACGCGTCTTCAGGAGATGGAGGCGGACCCTCTGATCTCATTCTATGTAAATACTCCTGATTGCGAGTGCAACGAACAGCGATGGTGTCGGTGGTGTCTATGGGATATATAACGGCCGAACAACATGTGGATTAGTGAGCCGCACGAGCGGCCGCAAGCAGCATGAAATTTTATTCTTACAATCACGACATACCTCGAGTCGCAGAATTGCATGTGAAAGAGTGCAGAGTTCTAAGAATATGTCGTTGAATGACCCAGCGCAAATCCCTGCAGTCGATCCCGAAACTCTGTTCGGTGAAGTTTGCGTGGCACCTCGTGGGCGAGCCAAGCAATCGACTCACATGTTGTCGTTGGGAGATGTTTGTTCTCCTCTCTTCAGTCATCAACGCCCCACCGTGGGCAACTGGCTTCGGATACCGTGACCGCAGCAATTTTCCCTCTGATCTGCTGCGCCGCGATAGTCGCGAAATGATATTGGGCTCTCACCGCGAGTCTGCTCACTGATAGCGCAGAGGCCAGAGGAATAGCGACCACCACCAAATGGCTTTGCTGCGCGGATTGCGGAAAATCGCAGAACAATCTCCTAGCGTCTTGCCTGCCAGGGCTTGCACTTGCCATCCGACGACGCCTCTACTTCGGCGCTTCAAGTAACCTTATGTTCGAGAACGCCACAGACCACTTCTTCTCGCGCCAGCCGCCGGATGCCATCTGCTGCTGAGCGGATGAACTGCTGCGTATCGCTGCCGCCGATTCAATCGCGCTCGTTTTTTCTGACGCTGACTCTCGGACGACATTCCACTGCCTGCTGGCGCGTTCGATAACGCGGCTTGCCCGGGCGATGGCGATGGGCGACTCCACTCTCTGCTGAGAAACCCAAGCATCCGTCCTGTCCTGCCGGGGGCTCGGGTCTGCGATCGCTGGGGGAGCTGCTGTTGCACGTGCTGCTGCTGCGAGACGCTTGTCGCTGTCGTGTCGTGCTTCGATGCTCGGTGGGCCAACTGATAAGTGTACTTGCTCGATGCGTAGCTGGTTATGGGTCCTGGCGAGTGCTCTCTTTCCTTTCTGGAATTGCGTTGCGACCGCCAGATACGCTGCCGTGGTTGTCCTCTTCAACACACCCTCGCTCTGCTCTCTCTTCTTTTCTGATAAGCACGGCAGGCAATTTTCCTCTCGCATCCCGGCATTCTCTGCAACATTTGTCTACTGTCTTATTCTTGCCACACGGCTTTTTGCAATCACTTACAAGCACAGGATCTTTGGAGCTGAGTTCTCACGCCACTGCTCGGAAACTCGTCTACATTGTCAGCAGCATCGAAGATCTCTGTCGATTGTTTACACTCGCTCAAGATACCAACGCGACATCTCTGCACTTTCGCTCGTTCCATCATACCAGTTTCTCACAAGCTCGAACAACAACATCCTAAATTTGGCAACCAACTCTGGACGACGACATTCCTTTGTCCCAAAGTGGTAGACCGGCTGGAACACCACCGCCCTGGTTCAACCACTCCGACGGATCCGGCCCTGTTCGTTGTTTGTGAACGCATCTGTTATCGGCATATTTGCCGGCCGACTTCAATATGAGTACTCCCGTAGAAGAGTTCGAGAATCCCTTCGGGGACAACAAAGTCATGACGGAGTCCCCAAAACAGACGCCCACTTCGAGTGGCGCTGTGACTGGCAGCAATGGGGGCACGCCAACAGATCGTCCGGCCCCTTCGAAGGGCAAGAAGAAAGTCGGCTTCTCAGGCAATGCCGAACCTGGAGGGGATCGGAGCCAACGAACAAGCTGGGTGGAGACTTCTCCCAGTGGTGCTACATCTCCCATTAATATGAACACTACCTATGGCGAATCACCCGATGCAAGTGGGCTGAGTACACCCACGCATACACACACGAGGAGTAACAGTGGCGATCAATTGCTCTCTGGCGTGAGCAAATCCCACCTACCGGAGCTCTCGCAGCAACAGACTGAGCAGATCCGAAGCGGACTTGTACAAAGTCTGAACGTGCCCAGACCCCGTCCCGCACTTCGAAGAGCACGTAGTCCGACAAGAGCGGACGATCCGATCTCCCATATTGAAGGTCAGTACGATGATGAACAGAGGTCGAAATTGCAGCAAGCCAGTCGGAAAGCCTATGAAGAAGCCAAACGGCTCGAGACTACTGAGCGCATGCACTCGGAACCAAATTCTCGACATGCCTCGCCTACCAGGCGGAGGATGATGCCGAAGAACTCGCCCGAGGAAATACCTCTTCAAGACTTCAACGAGGACGATGATGTTTATTCTGACGACGAGAGGGGCCTAAATGGCCTCGAGAGACAGCGAAGAGCTGCAGAAGAGGAAGCATTCAAGCTAGTTCGAAGGCACACCTTTGGACGAGGAAGATTGCAACATTCGCACGAAGAGTCTGAGTCTGGTGGTGCCTCTGGAGCTGTAACGCCTGGTAATGTCACACCTACAGAGGAGCGCGACTATATGGAAGACTATCAACCTCGACCGCCCAAGTACCGTGGTGGAATTCTCGGCAGCTTGCTGAAGTTGTATGGCGAAGCATCTCCCCACGATGGCCGTCACATGCGGTCTGCATCAGGCGCTCTACCTAGAGGGCGGAGTCGGCGGTGGAGTGACGATTTCAGTCAGAATACGAGCGCTGCCACGACTCCACAGCATTCGCCTCCCGAGTCAGGTGCCAGCACACCGAACCCTGCTAAATCACATTGGTATTCTTCGAGAAGCAGCAAGAATCATTCAACTTCGTCATTAGCTCAGCTCGTTGGGTCTTCGGCAAGCTTTGGCTCGCCCGCTGTTTCTGGTTTTGGCGAGCAAGTGAACCAGAAGCTGCGAGAGCATCAAGAACGAAGCAAACGGCCAGGTATTGGGAAGCGCGCTCTTTCTGGAGGCGTCTTCAATCGATTGTCCAAGCAGAGGCAGGCAGAGCACTTCAGGATCACGAATCACATCGCCGAAACGATCGCAAGACAAAAGTATCTGATGAAGCTCTGCAAAGCTCTCATGGAATATGGAGCGCCCACACACCGATTGGAGGAATACATGCGCATGAGTGCCCGGACACTCGAGACTGACGCGCAATTCCTCTACATTCCCGGAAGCATGATTATGTCGTTTGAGGATAGAGATACTCATACGAGTGAGGTCAAGCTTGTCAAAGTGCCTCCGGGTTTGGATCTCGGAAAGCTGCGTGACGTCCACGAAGTATACAAGGAAGTGATTCATGACAAACTTGGCGTCGAAGAAGCTACCAAAAGACTCAAGGAGATCACGGGACGCAAGGCCAAGTTCAATCGTCTGATTCGAATTCCTGTTTACGGGCTTGCAGCAGTCTGCGTGGGACCGTTCGCCTTCGGAGCTCGACTCATCGATCTGCCCATCGCCTTTATTCTTGGAAGCATACTCGGCATCCTCCAGCTCTACGTCGCACCACAATCGGAACTGTACGCTAATGTCTTCGAGATCACGGCAGCGGTCGTCACGTCCTTCCTCGCCCGCGCATTCGGAAGCATCAACGGCGGTGACCTCTTCTGCTTCTCAGCCTTGGCTCAATCATCCATCGCATTAATCCTTCCAGGCTACACAGTCCTCTGCGCATCCCTCGAGCTCCAGTCTCGCTCAATCGTAGCAGGCAGTGTCCGCATGGTCTACGCAATCATCTATTCCCTCTTCCTCGGCTTTGGCATCACAGTCGGCACTGCAATCTACGGCATGATAGACAAGAACGCGACCTCGGAAACCGAATGTCGCAAACCCATCGAGGAACACTGGTTCTTCTTCTTCGTTCCCGGCTTCACAATGTGTCTCATCATCATCAATCAAGCCAAATGGAAACAAGCCCCGATGATGATGATCATAGCATTCACTGGCTACGTTGTCAACTTCTTCTCATCCAAACGTTTCGCGGGCAATACCCAAGTCTCCAATACCCTTGGCGCTCTAGCCATTGGCGTCATGGCGAATCTGTACAGTCGCATCGGTGGCCGAGTAGAGAACATGGCTTTAGACCTCTGGGAGAACCAACTCCGTCCACGCTACAAGGCTATCCGAAAACGTGTCTTTCGTCTCGAATCCCGGAAGAAACATCCTAAGACGATGGAGGAAGGTTCATACCACGAACGCAAGAGCAGCGCAGACGCGGCATCATTCTTTCAAGCTGCACCGAGAAGACTCGGATACTCCCTCGCTGCTGCTGCGATGTTGCCTGCGATTTTCGTGCAGGTTCCTTCTGGGCTTGCGGTGAATGGTTCGTTGGTCAGTGGAATCGCGAGTGCGAATCAGATTACGGGGAATGCGACGAATGGAACGCAGGTGGTCAGTTCGGGGGCGATTGCTTCGACGAGCTTGCAGGGGTTGAACTCGATTGCTTTTACGGTTGGGTATTCGGTGATTCAGGTGGCCATCGGAATCACAGTGGGGCTGTTCTTGAGTGCCATCGTGGTGTATCCGCTTGGCAAGAGGAGGAGTGGATTGTTCAGCTTCTAGTCTTCTCTGCTGAAGATGTGGCTGCTTTCGGAGGTGTGTATAGGAGCTCATGGGTCGTGGCGTTTATGGGATGGGTTGGTACTTGTGAATTGGGACATGGCAGGAGCGGAGGCATTGGGTCGGATTGATGGGGAGCGTTCGGGCGTGGAATCGGAGATACCCAGATAGATCATTGTTTCGCTTGTAAGATAGATGAAGCCGTAATGTGTACAATATTCGCAAAGCTGCTTTCGGTCTCTGTGCTTGTTAAAAGTCGATCTTGCTTGTTGGTGCGCTCTCTCCTTGCCGGTTACCGTCTTGCCAGTCTTGTCTCAGGCTTCCTTGCTCTTACTGGCAATGCCCAAGAGTCTGTCATCCCAGTGCCCAAGGCTCAACGGCTCTGTAGTCGGGGAGGCTGGTGTAGTCTTCTTCCGATCTGAGACCTACATGTACATCGCGTTATGCTTTGTCACCAAATGCACTTACCAAGACATCTCTTCCTTCCGCACTAGCACCGTTCCTGCCGCACGGTGCACTTCGACTCGGGAATAGTAGCCCGAAGACACTGGCACCAGACTGTGCACCAGGGATCTTCAAGAACCCGGCTGGCTTGGAATAATTTTTGTGTCGGTATGCCAGGCGTGCCGACGCCGGACTACTTGACCATCGCGGCCGCATTCATCCCAACGTTTCTGCGAAAACCACTTTGCGTTCGCTTCGTCGATGGTCTGTAGGAAGTACAGCCAGTGCGCTCAAGACAAGCGAAATGCTGTGGCGTGTATGCACTGGTCAGAAACGACGGCTAAACGAAGGGCGAGACGTGATGAGCAGGACGCGCCCAGCCTGCTCCGAGGATCGTTCGACCACCAGCCACAAAGATCAGCGAGACAAGCATTCTGTGCACACTGGGCGGTGGCTGAACTCTGTGGCCTGAGAGTTTCTCTCATCTCGATGCGTGACAGGCGGCGACCAGCCTCATGTATCGAGAACAGAACATCTCGATATGGTGGGCAGACAAGCCACCTCCGCAAATTGACAGAACTGCTCTGCGCAGGTTTCGAGGCCGGTGTTCCACTTTTTGCAGACGATGATGCCGGTTCTCGCGACGGATGAGGCAAGCAGCGCCACAGCATGACGCCTCTTTTTTCTTGGATGTGGTCGCTCGACAGGGTTTGGCATTTGTCGAGCCGACGCACGCGTAGCGGGTGCAGATCATACATCATCGGGTCATGAGCGCGGTGTGTAGCTGACGCAGCTGACTGCCTGTTATCTTGTGCCCAGCGTCGATGCACGTTCGTGCAGTGGGTGCAGAGGGCGGCTGAGAACAGGCAAACAAATTGTTGTGATGGCGGCGGAGGAGGGTATCAGCCTCAAACCCAGCGTCATCTTTCGATGGGGAAAAGCTATCACATCGTGCTGAGTTTCGTAGTCTGCGTGGCTCGGTGGCTGGTTCCGAGGAGCGCAGCAAGCAGTCGAGCGTGTGCCTTGTGGGTGGGTCAGTGTGTGAGACGTGCCGGCAGGCCAAGTGCCCTGTGCGCTTGTGCACCAAGAAGTGTGAATAAGTGCGCTGGTGTTACGTCAGAAGTGACGAGCAAGTATATTGTCGCAAGCAGCGCCTGACTTGTGTTTCTCTTTCTCCCCCATTCACCACAAACACCACAGCAAACACCCTGCGACGACAAGCTCCAGAAGCCTTCCCACTTCGTCCTCAGTAACTTCACCACTACCACACCAAACCACTGTCACCATGCCTTTCACCGGAAGGTAAGCTACCCACCGCAAGCTCTCGCGTCGGATGCGCGCGGCTTCCGAACGCGATAGCAACGGCAACCACAAGACTTCTACGACTTGTGATGCGCAATGCTAACAGCAACCTCACAGCGACATCATCAAGATCATCTTCGCCATCCTCCTCCCACCTCTCGGAGTCTTCCTCGAGCGTGGCTGCGGCGCCGACCTCCTCATCAACTTGCTCTTGACCATTCTCGGTTACATTCCCGGCATCATCCACGCTCTGTAAGCTGACATTCCCCCACTCTCACACCTCTCACAGCCACACTAACATGTGAAAACCACAGGTACATCATTCTTAAGTACTAAGTGCATTGCGAGAGCCGAAGAGACAGTACCACCCGCGCGAGTCAGCTTTGGAACATGCGAAACCAACAGCAACAAGCTTAACGAGCTTGCCTACGATGAGCGACGACGATGCGTGATGGCGCTATGATACGATGAGAAACACTACCACCCACCTACCGAGATACCCCATATCTGCGACTTTGCAAAGGCCGACGGCAGCAGTGAAGCGAGAAGGAACGAAGACTTAGGTCTACTACCACTACTGGTCATGAAATGCGCTTGCTGCACTGAGCATTGGGCATTAGAGAAGCGTAATGAAGGCACGAGCATACCGATCTTATTGAGCGTTTTTTCTAAGGAGAGTAATTTGTACAGGTTGATCACGGTCTGAATCATTTCGCTCTCCACATATCATCGTTTTCTCTCCAATGTCCCATTGTGACTGTCGTCATCGTTCCGACCGCCAGAGCTTTCTTCGTTCGCACGAATATTCATCAGTGACATGCCATTACTGGATATGAATGGAATTGATCAATTCGACCTTGAATATCGTATCGCGTAGCTCATCTACAGTCTATCGCAGCCCATCTGCTTGTCCTTAATATCTCACTTTTAACCCTCTTCGCAATGCTATCGTAAGCACAGAGCAATTGTTTCCATAGTGCCCTTTCTCGCAATTCTACTCGCGCAGCGCTTTCTCCGCAAACTTTGGAAGCACAAAGGCAGCCTCGTGCACCTTCTTGCTGTAGTATCTGAACAACTCATCCTCCTTCTCGTCGGAAATCGTGCGCAGAGGCTTAGTGACATCGCGGCTCGCGTCCTTGGTGCAGACCATGAAACCGATTTGGCCGCTAGGATAGGTCGGGATCGTGGTCCATCCGTACTCGGCAACAGGGAAGACGGACTTGCAGTCTTTCTTGAGCTGCTGGATGATGTTCAAGTGCAACCATGGGTTCTCAGCTAGAAGTATCGCAAAAGAAGTTAGTAAACAATTTCTCGGACACCTTCTCATCATGGTGTCAAAAAGGAGAGGGGCTTACAACCTTGGGTACTGATCACCCCTCCCTCTCGCAAAGCATCGTGCAAGAGCTGGAAGTAAGGCTTCTGGAACAAGGCCTCTGCTGGCCCATCCGGATCCGACGAATCCGTAATAATCACATCGAACTCGTTCTTATAGTCATTCAAAAACTTGAATCCATCTCCCACGTGTGTCTTGCACTTGGGGTGGTTGAACCCCACTGACATGCCTGGCAAGTACTTCTTGCTCAATCGGATCACAGCCTCATCGATATCGCATAGTATCGCCTCTTCCACGCTCTCGTGCTTGACAACCTCACGCAAAACACCACCATCTCCGCCGCCAATGACGAGGACTTTCTTTGGGTTTGGGTGGGAGAAGAGAGCCAAATGGGCAATCATTTCCTGGTAGGAGAATTCGTCGCGTTCGGTGCACTGTATTACATTGTCGAGGACGAGGACCATGCCGTAGTCGGAGGATTCGAAGATGAGGACGTCTTGGTATTTGGACTTCTCGTGGTGCACGACTTGGTTGACTTTGAGGGTCATGGCCTGACCAGGCCACATTTTGTTGATTTCGCGGAACCAGCCATCTTTGATGGTGGGGTGGGTGATTTCGGACATGGTGGTGATAAGACTACGGCAAGGGG
Organism: Cercospora cf. flagellaris; assembly: GCA_005356885.1. NCBI lineage: Eukaryota > Fungi > Ascomycota > Dothideomycetes > Mycosphaerellales > Mycosphaerellaceae > Cercospora > Cercospora cf. flagellaris. The sequence goes on along the minus strand of RJLU01000001.1, from coordinate 1,634,571 downwards.
TGGTGGGGTGGAAGTTGATTGATCGCGGTGGAAAGTGTGGAAGCGACAGCGACAGTGGAAGTCGATGTTTGAGGTGAAGCAGGTTTGTGATGCGTTGGCAGCTGCGGTGCATCATTTTTCTTCACATGTTTCGTTTCACAAGGAAGCTTGCGCGCGCTGCCTGCCCCGCCATTGCCCGCGCCCGCTGCAGGGACAGGCATTGGGCTGCCTACATACTTTACTCCTCCCACACCACTTTCATCAACTTCATTATCAGCAGCAGGTGTTGCCATCATGCTTCTCGGGATCCCGATTTAATCCTCAGCATTAGAACCAAGTCGAGGTACAGTAAACAGTGCTACATTTGCATCTTCTCTACCCTCGCAAGGCTACTATACTCTCACAGCTTGACGAAACCAATTTCGCTAAGTGCAGGCGCAGACCGCTCAAAATCTTCGATAATCGTCGCGAACATTCTCGGCATTCCACGCACAGTATTTTCTGAGGAAACAATGGTCCACCTTAGCGCGTGCATTTCGAACTCCTCTTCCACGGGGTTGAATTTGAGCTTGCCCATTAGACGCTCAAAGGTCGTCTCTGCTTTGCTCGCTCCCTTCCCGGCGGCCTCTTTGACCTCTCCCCAAACGATGTTGCCAGCTTTCTTCGCCGCCGCTTTGCCGCCGAGGAAGTCGCCGCCCAGGTGCGTGAGTGCCCCCGAAAGAGCTCCTTGAGCGGCGGCCTGGCCCAAACCATCTGTCAGGTCTTTATCCGGATCCCAAAAGGACTTTTCGATACCATTATCGGCGATCTGGTTCACCTCGTTGGAGATGGCGCTCATGAGAGCCTCTCCGCCTGTCTTGATGGCTAGATTGAGGCTATCCGTGAGCGTGGCGCTCGCTGCCGGAGAGAGGGAACGCGCTCCGACTTGGGTCAGATTCCAGACGCCTTTGGCGCCCCATAGGAATTCTCCGGCGGCTCCTGTGATAAAGCCGACGGCGGCAGAGACTGCGACTTCGCAGAAGAAGCCTTTCCAGAATTTGCCGTGGTCGATGTTCTCGTTTGAGGCGTCCATGTGGTCGATGGAGTAGAAGATTGCTGTGCTTCCTGCTGATATGAGTGCGCCCACGGCCCTGAAAAAATTAGTCAAGCCTATTTCTTTGTTTCCCATGGTTTGTCGCAAAAGTAAGGTACTTACCCAGCAGCTAGAGCAGCGCCAAGTGGGCTTGCGACTCCGGCAGTGGCGACTGTGACTGCTATCGCGGCTTCGATCAGTACGGCACCCAGGATTATGCCACCTATGGCATCCCAGCTCCAGTGGCCCGTAGGATCTACATGGTTGACAGGATCATTGTTTTCAAACACATAGCGATTCAATCCATCTCTCTTCCCCAAACCAGAAATATCCGTGACTGTATCAGGGGTAATGAATCTTCCGATGACCGGATCGTACCACCTCCCTCCGAAACAGATCAGTCCACTGTCAGTGTCTTGCACTTTCCCTTCGAAACCTGGTCCATTCTCTTCACTCCTCGCGAGAGATTTGCCGTAATCAGAGAAGTTTTGTTTCGTCACAGTGGCCTTGTCGCAGTCGTAACTATGCGTCACAGTGCCTTTATGATCGAGCAAATACGCCTTCAAGTGCTTGCTTCCATCTGACTGTGTCTTTAATTGAGCGACAGGCCCTTCTGGGCCAAGAAGTGTCACGCCTGTCGTCTCCGCACCATCTTTGGCAATATCGACTCGATACTCTTGACCCAGTGTTATCTGTTTCGATCCATCAGGTTTTTGGCAAAGAATATTATTGCCATCGGGATCTTGTAAGAAGGAAGTGATTGTGCCTGCTTTGAGGTCTTTAATCTGTGACAATCTGCTTCCTCCTGCGTACGTGAGTGCATGCTCAACATCGCCCAGCTTCCGGCTGGTGAGACGCCCTGCGCCATCGAATTTCGCTTCGTACGCAGTGCTTCCGTTTCTTGTTCCCGTGATTGATGATGGGGCATAAGCTAACTGCATATCGCCGAGGCTAGTGATGTTCCCAGAGGCATCGTAGGCATAGTTGAAAGTCGCGTCAGCGTGCTGCGAAGCCGCCAGGCGCTGCTTGTCATAAGTATACGCCACCACTTCCTGGGTTAGAACATCAGTGATGCTCGCAATCTGGTCTCTCTCATTAATTGTATAAGTCATCGACGCAAGGTCGCCCTTGCCGCGCATTGATCGCTTAATTGGCGTGTTCAGCTCATCGTGCTCCAAGTTAAAGGTTATGCTGCCTGCCGACAAAAATGCTCCCGACGAGAGCTGGGAAGATTGGACACTCCCTTGGTGGTTGTAGGTTGCGTAAGACGATGTGACGTTGACTGTCTTGCCGTCGGCAGAGACAATCCTAGCTTCCGCGAGCAGGTCTCCCATGTAAGAGGACTGCAATTTGCTACCGTTCGGCAGAACCTTCTCGATGAGACGATCTTGCCAGTCGTAACGATAGCTGAAGCTGTATGTGCCGGTGCCCGAAATGGAGATCTGACTCGACGACAATCTGGCACGCTGATCATAGGTGAAGTCGTACTGCGATTCGACATCGGTCGATGAAGGCTTTGATATTGTTACGCGTGAAAGCGTGCTGGTACCCTTCGCAGCAGACGAAAAGGTTCTTGTCGTAGTTCGTAAGTCGCTTCCAATGCTCTGAAGAATGCGGCCCTTGGCGTCGTATTCTAATCTGTTCGTCTCACCCAGGACATTCTTGGTCGTGAGGAGTCGCCCCCTTTCATCATACGTGCAGACCACTGCCTTTCCGGCAGCACTTCCCATGGTGTTCTGGTATTTGTTATTGATGCTGAGTAATTGACCAGTCGCATTGTACTCCCGGGCTTCCACGTTCCCAGAAGAGTCTGTCATTGCTGTGATACGTCCGACCACGTCATAATCGATGGAAGTTGACAACCCCGATTCATCTATCGTGCCGATCAACTGCGGCTGACCAGCCACATTCCGGAATGTGTTTAGAGTCTTAGCGATCTCCTTGTCGCTCGTCTCGACTCCTTTCTCGTCACAGTATTTCGTGATCGATGTAGACTTTGTGCCCCCATCGACATAGCTATGTTGCATGAGCGTCGCAGACTTGGCAGCGGCGCTTCGTGGACGGTATTGCAACACCGGACGCCGGAGTGCATCATAAGCCGATAGTATGCACTTCTCAACCGGAGGAGACCAGTCAAAGCCATCTTCTATATTAGATGGAAGATGCCAGGGCGTACTACGCACGAGATTGCTTCCTCCGCTTTCGAAGGTATAATACATCCAGACAGGCTCGAAGGAGCCACTTTGTTTGCGAGAGACACGAACGCGGCCGGTGCAGTCTATGGCTTCGCATAGAGTTGTGCTGCTCTTGTCGTCTGCTGAACTGTACTTAGTCACAAGCCTGGTCAGCAGATTCTTTCCGGACCTTGTTTTCATTCGTTTGTACTCCGTGCGGCTCTGGCAAACCAACCGAGCCTGCGACAATGTCTGAGCGAGATCTGCGCTGGCTGCCGTCGGATAATTGGTTCTCGTTGGGTACGTGATTGTCGAATCTGTTGGGTCGGTCGTAATGACCATGCTCTGTGCTCTGCGGCCGAAGGCGTCGTGAGTCAGAGCTTGGAGCACACCAGTCGAAGATCGTCCAGCTGAAGTCTGCATATCGTAGGCGTTGCTTGCAGATAGCGTCGTCAGACTCAGTCCGGGAGCCTCTTGCGTTGTCTGCACAGCACAATTGGGATAATCAGTACTATACTTGACGTTGGTTGTAAGGCCGACAGCGTCAGAAGCCTTGATTCTGTTGCCAAAAGCGTCATGCTCGTATGTTTCGCCGATGAACTTGTTGTGGTCAGAAGCCCAGTGTACCGTCTCTCGAACGAAGGGTGCCGCCTTGTCATATGTGATTTTGGTCAGAGTAATGTCGCCAGCCTCAAACACATCAAAGCTTTTGTTTTGGACATTTGTCGTGATCTTCTTCCTCACCGGCATTCCCTTAGCAGTGCCAATATCAGCATAGGAAAACAATTTCCACAACTGGTTCGATCTCGTCTTCAATGTCGCATCTGATTCCCAAGATTCCTCGCTGATCATGTTTCCGTTATCGTCATGTGTCCAATTCATTCCTGACGATATCTTCCACGGCTTCCCGTTGTCGTACTGAAACAACTCTTTGGCCGACTGAAGAACCCTTCGGGTATCCCATTCATTCACGTTCAGTGACTTCACATCAAAGTCCAGCCTCTCCCTCTGGATAATTGTGCCACTACTCAGCAAAGCGGAGATATCATCTGGAGATGCATCACCATTTGCCTGGGTCGACAACTTTGGTGTCTTTGTAGCAATAGTTGTCGTCTGAAACTTGATCTTAGACAGTGGCCAGACCTGATGGAATTGCTCCTCCAACAGAACGCCTGAAGAGACGTCAAGCATGGTGGTCTTCTCGAAGCCCTGCCAACCACGACCTTCGAGGTTGATTCTCGCATTGCTATAAGACCGGACGATTTCTTGTCTCCACGGCAGATTATTGATCAGTGGTTCGTTCGAGGAAACTGTACGGGTTACCACGAGGCTCTGCGATGCAATGACGTCTCGTACGGCTTGGTCTGTGGGCATGGAGAAGTCATGCCATTGTCTAGCCGATTTGTACGCTCGCTGGTCAGACATGGGCATGTACGAGACGTCCACCTTCAGTCCAAGGGGGTTCGTCGTGGAAGTGAGCAAGTCAGGCACCCCACTGGCATTGTAGACCGGACAGGCCGACCAGCTGCCATTGACATTGGTAGTCAGCAGCCATCCAGCCTGAATGAACGTACAGGTCAGTGGTGTTTGCGCTTTTCATGACGTACGATACTCACCTTGCCTGTGCCATCAATATCGACTGATGCAAGATCTATCTCTTGGTCTGGAGAGTGATGCAACGTGCCTGCCGGCGCAATCAACACCGAGGATCTGCTAGCTCCTGGCGATGGGTACAGCTCCTTGACTTGGCCGTCAGAACTGCCAGACGCAACGAGACAGACCCAGTCGTGCGAGTAGCTCTGCTGAAATGCACAAACTATGGACGGGAACCTCGATCCGTCAAGGCTAGTCGCGTAGAATCTGCAAGGGTTTCTTGGCTGTTCACCACTTCGAAATGTTCGCTGTTGTCGAATAGCATTCCCCCGTTCTGTGAAGGCACCTTGCCCATTATTGAGAAAGCTGCGGAAAACAAAATCGACGTGGAGGCGATCGACACTGTTTATCTGTTGGCAGATGAGCAAGTCTGTTACTCCGTCTCCATTGATGTCGGTGGTGAGGACGGTCAAGCTCCTCGCCTCCTCGTGCGTAAATTGTCCGATTGTGGAAGGCTCCTCTGTTGTGGGCATGAACACTCCTCTCTTGGCAGGATCAGGAGATATACGAAACGCCCAGGCCCTGAGCTCAGCTCCCCGATTTGTCTTTTCAGTGTAGACGCGAATCAATCCCTGAAGGCCGTTGTGATCAATGTCCGAGATGAGCCACTCTTTGCTCTCCGTCCATGCCATGGTCGTCACTGTTTCTACAGGTGCATCGAGCGTTGCAATTCCCGTGACATGGTCGTATAGGGCCCAGAATACCCGGAAGGCGATGCGATTGCTGTGCTTGTAGATCTGTACAATATCGACTCGGCCATTTCCATCACAATCGAGGGCCAAGAACTTACAATCGGACTGCCACGCCTTTCCTGTGTAAACGTTGACAAAATCTTTGAAGCCTGTGCCAATCGATTGCGATATTGAAAAGCTGAGCATATCCCCGGTTGTCCTGTAAGGCATAATTATGTCTGTTCGACCGTCTCCATTCAGATCGGCACACAACATCGTGAAGTTATCGCCGGAAAGCGCTCCACGTGGCCCATAGGGGAGTTTGGAGATACTTGATCGGCCCGACATGGATGTTTCTGACCAGTTAATCGTGGGAGACCCTGCGGGAGGAGGCGTGCTCGGAGTTGCAAGCCAGGTTTTGAGAGACATCACACCCGTGGCCGAGTCGTGACGCACAGCGACTAGATCACATAGCGTGCGCCCCGAGACATTCACTGGCAAAACGGCAGCGATGTTGTCGACGCTTGGCAAAGAGATCGCTGCAGTCTTGTCCGGCACAAATAGCTGCTCTGGCTTCATAAGCGCATAGTTCACTCCGTAGTCAAATTTTGTTGGTGTGAGGCTGCTCCCATCAACGCCTATCTCAGCGACTGCTGTCAACAGGGAGACCCCAGAAGACGCCGAGTGAGTATATGTGAAGATGTAACTCTTCATCGTCTGGATCTTCGTTCCGCCCGCGTCGAGTAGATCGAAGTCTACACGTTTCAGGAGACAGCCAGACGTGCTTTGATCATGCCCATTAGTGATGACGACGAAATCCTCTCGAGTTTGATAAACAAAATTCGCGCGCCAGCGGCCACTGTAAGTCGCCTTGTCGTTCGATGTGAATCGAATGCTCTCCAGATAGTTGACACCTTGTTCCAGAGACCCGAGCTGTGGAAGGGGATTCTTGTTGTAAGCAAAGGTTTGATAATTGCCAAATACATCGATGCTTTTCTCCAAAAACCATTCGCGGACTTCAGTAGCTGCTGCCACTTTGGCGGTCCTTTGGGCTTGCTGAGTTGCGCCATAAATTTGACGTCGACCGCTTCGATCTTTGGCCACGAAACCTTCCGTCTCGTGCGCTGCCACGACTTGGACGTCTTGACCGATTTGAGTGGTGTACGTTGCCCCTGGGCTGTGATACTCGCCCGCAATATTCAACAGCGCCTGGCCATTTAAAGCGAGCTGTTCTGTGCGTCGATCGACATCGAGCGTTGGGCGTTCCGCCCCCTTGGCGACCGTTGCCGGGATACGTCTGACAGAGGAGTAGGTCGATAATACCCAACCGAGACCTAGCACACCATTGCCGCCACTCTGGATATACTCCAGAGATATCGAGGGCTCATTGCCCATACCAACACCTTTGGGAACATCGAGGGGAAGGGAATAGCGCGAGACGCCATTGCTATCAGTCCAGTGTCGCCCGAACGGCCTGTCGATAGAGATCTCGTCGGCCATGATGCCTGGCAGTCCAACAACACAATTTGCTCGTGATGCGTCCAGGAAAGGCCACTACTTCATCGATCAATCATGGGGCTTTCTCAGACCCGGCACAGTAATAACGAGTAGCTTGCTCGCCATACCGTTCTCACAATTCAATCAGCTTTCCACAGACAGCGGCAGCCAATGGACGATCCAAGAAATCCCGGGGATTGAAACGTGCTGCGCTCCTCACATTGTAGTGACAAGCGGACCGAAGACACACTTCATCCATGTTTTCTATGTTTGGGATAGCGCAGTGTTGTACTTCACACTCGAAGCGAATGAGGATGGTTGGATTCACATGCCCAACTCAATCACTACTGATACGATAGCTTTTCCGGACTGTCCTGCCAACGAGCAAGTCAAAACACAGACTATCGTCAGTGCGGTGGAGCACAACGGCATGATCTGGATTGTCTCGACACAGACTGCGAACTCAATTGTATCCGTGTCAGCAAAACTTGATGGCGGCAAAATAGGCGAATGGCAAACACAGGCCGAAGGTCTTGGCCTTGGTGGATTGGGCGTGCCAGAACCAGAGACTTGCGCATATTCTTCGCTCAGTATTCCCCATGACATGTTCGATTTCGCCGACTCGGAGCGTCAGCTGGCACATCGCCCCAAATGAGGCATTTGTAATGGAATCATCATTTCATAATAACACGTAGAAGCTTGCGACACTAGCGAAGTTCACATCGTGCTTCCTCAGTCATGTAAAGTCCAGCTCCACAGACTAGACGAATATCACTTCACTCCCCATACCCCATTGAGAGATCGCTCAGCACTAGAGATTTGTTCGCCTCACCGCCCCCACTCAGGACCAAGACAAAGGTTCAAATTCAACGTCACATTGCCCGTATCAGCACAGCTGTGGCCCTTCCCCTCGTAACCCACAGCACTACCGCAAATATCAAAGTTCTCGTCGGCATCCCCGAGAGCAGTGGTGACCTATTCCGTCAGTCAAAATTCGAGCTTCGACCGTACAAGAGCGCAGCAGACTGACATTGAAGTGGTCTTTCGCGTACGGCTCCCCATCGAGACTGTTGATCGACCATGATATTTGTCCTTGGTCCAGAGAGTAGTATAGAACAACCTTGGGTGTAGCGGTCGTCCAGTAGTTATTGGATGCCGTGATGCCGAGGGAGTCTGTTGAGAATCGCTATCTTAGTCTCTGTTGCTTTCTCGAATGGCGCCGGTGAGCGGAAGAGTAGACTTACTTCCTTTCCCGTTGATTCCCGTCTGATAGCTATAGTTGGTGACGAAACTGTCAGCTTCCATACTTTCAAGCGACGCTGATCAATGGTGATCATAGCAAGGACACTCACGCGACCTGACGACTCAATTCCATCGTCTGCTCACCCTCCACAAAAAAAGTCCCATTCATGATCGTGATCCAGTGAGAGAAGGAGCAGAAGTTATTGACTTGTACGACGGAATTGGCCGCTGCTAGTGTCGCGAGCAGACTTGCTGCGAATAAGGACCGCATGGCGACAAACGTGTGAGATGAAAGTGAGTGAGTGTTCTCTGATGATAAAGCGAATGTACTTTGTGATTCTGCACAGAGTGCAAGATGAGCTGAAAGGCCCGGAGAGGAGACGTAGTGGGCCCCTTTATGAACATGCGCTCTGCGAATACCCGTGATGCTCTGTGGCACATGGAAGCCGGCTTGCAGATATTGAGCTTGTACGACCACTCGTACAGAGGACATTGTGTCGGGAGCCTGCTTGGTTTAGTATATGGTACGCATGTTTTGACAGCTGCTTATGATTGCTGTGTGCATGATCCGCGGTGCATTGCGCAAGGGCAACTAACCGTGGCTACCTCTGAATGCAACTACCTCTGAGTGCAACCGCAGGTCGCTAAGCCAATCAGCAAAGCTTTTCATGGATCGAGAGCCAATCTAGTCACGCGCTTGCACTCAGAGGTCGTTGCATTCAGAGGTAGCCACGGTTAGGCACCTTGCGTGTAGTAAATTATGAACATCGTCAGGCTAGGCGGGCGCACATTCGCGTCACGAGGCCTCCTCGTGAAGCTCGCAGGCCTGCTGAAAGATGGAAGGTGATGTCGTAGTCCACTTTGAAACAGTAGACTCGTGTTCTGAACGACAGGCTCGTTAGTGCTTTGGGGAAACAATAGAGATTGACAGGAACACTGCAAAGGAAACCAGAACATTCGATAAAGCATGCTATGCACTCTTGTCTTGCTTTCGTGGGACTCCAAGTCCTGCATCGAAGCGACAGTGAGGCAGTATGTGCGCCACGTCGAGTGCACATGCGGCACTTTTGCCTGTCTAGAGGTGAGCTGTCCGCTTCGCCAGCACCACGCCGCCGGCGCAGCAGCCAAGGCGTTCATCTGCTCATGACCACGAACCTCAGCAAGTCTTAGCTTCAGCATAGCTCGCGGATTACTGCCCTTGTCACAGGATCCGCTTTGTCCAGTGTGTACTCTTGGCCGTCCACGCTTTTCCCCACGCTGCCTCTTCACCCAGCCTTCGCCTTCGCCGCAGTCTGTGAAGCCTCTGCAACCCATCAGTCACCAACATCCGATCTCCTTAGCACGACTAAACTCACCTCTCCTCGTAGCATCCTCCAACAAAGGCGTATCCACCGCCGCAGCAGGCAAATGCACATACCGCACAACACTGCCTCTAATAAAGACATTCTTGACGGAGCTCTGTTGCAACACAATACAAAATCAGCATATGCTCTCTCTCTCTTATACTGGTTCCCGTGACATCATTCTTCTCTTCCTCTTCCAGATCCCAATGCTCATTTGCGAACGTACCAGATGCGGATACTTCAATTCCTCCAACACCGAAATATCATCCAGCTTGATATTCAAATACTGATCCACGCTTTTCAGCGTCCCGCGAATCGAAATGTCATTTTTCAGTTCCACTGTGACTTCGTGGTTCACGAGTGTTTTGAAGAAGCTGAAGAACAGCATGATTGTCGATTTTGCTCGTCAACCGTTGCTGTCGGACGTGATCGCTGATTCGAATGTGGAGCTGAGTCAATTGCTCGTGAATGTGGTTATCGAGGAGGAGGCGGCGCGTGGAGAGGCGAAGGCGGCATTGGTGAGTGAAGTCGCGAGTGTCGGTCGATCTGAGAAGCTCAGTCTGAGCTTCCAAACTGAAGGTACGGCGCTCGGAGCAATCAAGGCTCCGTGCTGCCTTGTTTGGTGCCTGATGAGGGTGCCGAGCACCTCACGCATCTCTCAGGCTACAAAGCGAGCCACCTTGATCCTACCTACAATGCGACTGCAATGTGATTTCCAGCGTTCGCCTTCAGTTGCATACAAAGTTCTGATCTTCATACTACACTGGACATGAGAAGTGCATCTTTCAGCACTCAGAGCACGATGTGGTCGGGCATCCACGTCGCTTGCAGCTTAGCAACAGTACAAGGCTGTGAAAATCTACCAGCACTGCAGTCCCAAAAGCCATCGACTCTCGAGTGGAGAATCACTTGCAACCGATGTTGCACGACAGTCGGGCGTCACCGTACGTGGCATGAGGTGTTCTTGCATGCAATGCGTTGTTGGCTGCCTTCAGAGATCCTCCACGCTCTGCGTCGAAATGTCGATTGTTCTACCTCTGAGCTAAACCCCCTTCCTCAGAGTACTTAAACGCCACTGCGCACTTCCCACGGTCGCGATATCCCTGGGCCCTTTCGAGTCTTGTTCCCGCAGATATTCGCCATGGCAAACTACTTCCTCCCTCCGTATGGACGCCCTCCGTCTGGATACGATCCGTATGGACAGAGAAGCGGCCCGCGTCAGCAAAGACCTAATAATGGACAGGACAATATGCCCTACTCAATCACTCCCGGCCAATACCTGGGCAAACCTCCACCATTTGAGGGGGTGACTGGGGCCCCCTCTTATGGTCGTCTGGACTGCAGGACCACCCATGCTCAGCTGCCTACACACGAGGCAGAGAGAATCCGCAGAGTGCTCCCAGAGCCTCTTTATCACGGCATACAATATGTGCTCATCAGTACCGAGGGGCGATATCCGCTGCGAAAGGCATTCACAGGTGCAAGGTGGCCAGAGATCGGCCATGACGACATTCGCGCAGCGCAAGAAGCCCACAGTGAGAGATATGGCGAGAATGACGTGAACTTCGACCCCCTCGCAGCTGCTTCTTTGGAGGCACAATATGACCGCCGGCCGCGTAAGGCTCGTAAAGAGGAGAATGAATTTGCTGCCCTTACCAATGTGATCGGATGGAGTCATGCGATCCTTTGTGTGGTCACGCTAGACAAAAATTCCCACTACGCATCACCCAACTTCTGGGGCTGGGAGTGGGAATTGACTACCACCGAGAACGGGGAAGCTCGTTATAATTTCCGAGATGGAGTGCGGGCGGAGACCACAACGAACTTCGAGTACCAAGGGATCACGAAATGCACCCCGGAGGACGTTGAAGCTAAGGGTAAGCAAAAGCCATCCGTGACTTGAGAGTTTTGCTGACCGTTCGCGCAGTGAGGATCTATATGGAGGCCAATCCTGAATACCGACTCCTCCAGAACAACTGCAGGATCTTTGCGAAAGACATAGCCGGCCAACTTGTGCGCGAGACTGTGGTCACGACTCCATCGCCTTCACAAGCTTTGGATTACATTCCAGAGCTCAGGTCCCTTCCTGCTCGTCCTTCGAGACTTGAGCCTCGCGAACCGACTACGGAGCGGAGACGACGTAACCAGGAGAGCTTTTGGTGATGTGCGCGGCTTCGCAGCAGACTGAACCTCACGTCACGCGTTTGTACTGTGTCATATTGCGCATCTAGCAAATCACGAGCGTCCCATGGACTAACGGCCGAATAATATTCAGACGTCCCCTCTTGTTGCTTTATCACAAATATTGATGATACTACATTCAGATTAAACGAATGGGAGTTGTGTTCGCGCACTCTGTCACTGCTTCTCCATCCATGAAACCATGGGCATAGCAGTCGCCCACCATTTGCAATTGTCCACGTTGGCACGAATCCTTCTGCAAGCTCACAGGACGCAGAATGAATGGCACTCTGGCAGATGCTAGGATCCACAACTCGTCTCCAAGTCTTGCGCCCGGCTCGCACAGTCCAATGTGACCTTTGCCAGTAATGAACAAGCAACGTCCATGCACAGCCCGCATCACAGCCTCAGTGTAGCGAGCCTGCATCGTAGGGGTGCGACCACAGAGCCACATGCGCAGAGCATGTCGCAACCAAGTCTCATAGCCATCGTACTCATCGATACGAAGCCGACATATGGCCCCTGGAGTCACTTCGAACAAGGTGTCGTTACACAGCGTTTGCCAGAAGCTCTGAGTCCGCACGTTGGGACGTAACAGAGACACTTTTCCACCCTGAGCCAATATCGCACGTCTCCAGGAAAAGAAGATTTTGCTGATGTAGGGCCAAGTCATCTGCTCGTACGGCCCCTCGACTTGGCGACCTACATGAACCAAGCTGTCGATACGCAACCCTCGCGTGGCGAGGCTCAGAGAATCAATGATTGTGCAATCTCCTGTCAAGTTCCGGCAAGCGTTGTACGAGTCGTAGACCTGCAGACGCCAGAGTTCAACCAGCGCCTGCATAACGTGCGGTCGTTCTTGGAGATCACGAACCCAAGAAGGAAGACCAGGGCGCGAAGAACAGAAACCACTTCCCGTGAAACACCGCAAGTCACCTGGTCGTTGAGATATCGTAATGGTCATCGCCCGGATGTACACCTCTGTGACATCAAGCATGTAGTCGATACCTAGTTGCTTGCTTAGTCTCCCTCCCACATCTGCCAGTCCCAATATGCCGTAGACCTTGTCTCGCGGATCAGAACAGTCCTTGTATCGATACGTGCGGAACAGGAGGTCCAAGGACCAGGCTTCATGACCCGGCCCAATTGCTTCATCGACGCCGTAGACCAGGTCAGGACAGAAATAGTACTTCTCAGGGAATAGTCGCTCCGCAACATAGCAGCAGGTCGAACTGTGCCGCTTGTGATTCATGAAAGCTGATCGGATGGTGTCGAAATGGATGCAATGACGTCCATATATGAAAAGGGCGTCTGTCGGCAAGAGTACCTCCTGAACACACCAGAAACGTGAGTGCCACGCCGTTTCCAACAGGTTGCAAAAGTCTTGCCACATCACCGCATGTCGTTTCGTGTCGCGAAACAGTGGTCTCTTGAGCAATAGGCTTCGCGTGAAACATGGCAGCTCCGACAAATGTTTATCCTGAGCGAAATGTTCAATGATAGCAAAAACGCTGGGCTCAGTCTGGCTACGCGGTGCCTTTGAATTGTCATGCTGATTGCCTGTGGCGCCTTTCCAGCTTCGAGAATCGTCGCGACTTCTGAGAAGTCGTCCCAGAATATTTTGACACAATCGACGCCTTAGAGTGGGCCCTTCTTGACCGCAGCTGTTCCGACTCTGCCTATCAGTGACACTGTGATCAGTCGGACACCCCAGCCACACCAGCACCTTCGAACATTCACGATAGATCCTTTGCATAAGTCGAATCTGCTGAGCCTTTTCTTCCAGGTTCGTTTGATCAATACAGAGCGAGTCAATCCAAAGCATCTTCACGCTGTCAGCCTCACGCACATGCCTGAGCAGTGCGTCCACATTTGCAGCAATTTTGATGCATCGAGAGTTTACAGCAATACTTGTGAGCTGCTTCTGATCATCCCACGCATAAGAAACAGCCTCGTAGTCGGGAAAGTCATCCAATGTTCTCGTGACGAGTTGGCACACTATAGCATTGTCGAAGGATCCGGGCTGAAGATGCAGCAAGCGAAACTCAGAGGCCGTAGTGGACAATGTGCCGTAAAGCAATCGATCTGTCGACGGAACCTTCAGCGTACCATCCATCTCGTGCTCGTTCTGTCGCTGCATCTGTCTATCGAAACTCGACAGAGAGCCGTGAACTTACGCTCGAAGGTCACCAGAGGGCGAACGCAGTGACAGCTCGATGCGCTGTCTCGCACCAACCATCGTCTAATTTCTGAGCTTCAATGTGCATCGCTCAGTCGTTGGCAGACAGCTGACATGCATGATGACAATGCATTGTGTGACGGTGGACTGGACATGTAGTGGTGTCGAAGGCAGAACCATCATTCGCCATTTCGGTCGCGAAAATGGTCCTTCCTTAACCCACAGGCGAGGGAGAGACTCCCACGTAGCTGTGGCTAACCCTGTTAGATAAATCCTGACAGTCGTAACATGACGATCGGATGTCGTACAGGATCGTGCAGCATGCATGCTCTCAACGTCCATCATGCAATGAACATCGGGAGTAGTGAAAGGCCTACTGATACGTAAGTTAGCATTCACATGTAACAGAAATCCAAGGGCAGGCACGGCGTACAGCGAGAAGGCACATGTAATGCAGGCAAGGAAGGAAGGCAGAGGAGCACGCCCAAAATTTCGAATGGGAAAAGCTTCCCGAATTTCCGAACCGAAGCAGGATCGAATTGTTTCTTGACTCACATTGATGCCCCGGTAAAGGACTGAGCAGGCAATGAAAAATGCTATAAGTACTATAAGTCTACGGGGTATCAGAACGATTCGAAAAAGTGAAACAATTCCTCTCCATCAATCTTTCTCTCTAGCCCAATGACCCACCTCTTCAATCTTCCTGGTCCACATTGTCCATCGTACATCTTCACAAATCCTACCTCCACCCACCCTCTACTTCCGATCCTGAATGAAACTCAGCCTCTGCTTCAACGACCCCCTCCTCTCCCGTCTGGGCACATCCAATCCGCCTTTGCCAGCATCCTCACCATCCTGCTGATTAGCACGGAAAAAGCTCAAACGACTCGAACTGCGATCCCTCCTTCTCGACTGACTAGCCGGACGAGCCTGTCTCTCGCCACTAACATCATCGCCGTTCGTGTCGCCTAACAATCCCTTGCCTTGTTTCGAAAGCCTTCTTTTCAAGAATGAGCCCCTCCGACCCCTACCCTTCTCCCTATCCCCGTCGTCTTCTTGCAGCCCTTCTTGTACAGCGCCCATATTTGCCTGTTGATGCTGTTCTCTTGCAGCTGCTGTCAGCGCCGCATGCGCCGCGTCAATGGAATTTCTCGGCGTGACTTCCTCTTCTTCGTAACGTTCGCGGTGCGGAAATAGGGTACCCAATTCATGCGAAAAGGTAGCTTCGAAACGGGGCACCAACTCTGCTCTTGTAGCGAGGTGCTCGGAGTTCTTGTACAGGGCGAGGCAGCGTCTGATGGCTAATGTATGGTCAAGCAGGGCGACTTGCAAGGCGCTTTGCATGGGCTCGAGTGGAGCGTCGTAGGAACGCGCGTAGAGTGAAGGCTCGAGGGATTGGTTATCTTGGCCATGGCCTGCAGGGAGTAATCCACGGTATCGCGACACACTGGTGCCAGAATCGGGGTCAACTGAGCTCATCAAGTCTTCACTCAGTCGTGACATGGCACCCTTGTCCTGGCCGCTCGCGATGCGCTTCTCCAAAGCAAGCAGTTCTTGTGTCTTGCGCGTCGTTCGCTCTACTGCAGCTTCGATCGGTAAGAGGGTGACGGTCTCGATCTTGATGATCTCGCTTCGTCGAAGGATCGTGGGGAACTCGTCCGCTGCAGTGTAGACAACTTTCTCTACAACCTGCTCGGTAATCGGAATGTCGTGTGCAGGATGTCTCGAAGTCATGGCAAATTTACGCGGGTTCGCTGTCAGATTGAAGTCTCGCACTGCCTGTGATACTTTGGTGCGCTGGTAGACCATGTGCTCAAGGTCCTTGTTTGGACTGACGGCATAGATCTGCAGGAACTGTCCTTCCACGGCAGGTTCAGCACCACCACGCAAGATCTGTGCTGAAGGATAAAGTTGCTGCATGCGATCCTCGAACAGGGCCAATCTGTCGCTGGGATAGCCTTCAAAGATAAACTGCTTGTCTCGAAGTGTGGGTGGGAAGCCAAGCCCTCGATATGCCACTCTGAAATATCTGGGGTTTGGACGATCGCCACGCGCAATGCGCTCGTGAACACCAGCAATGGCGCGTTGCGTGCGGGCCAACTTTGCGTAGTCGAAGACATTGGACTCGTAGTGAGTAGCCAGCTCCCGGTACGCGCCAAGCGCTCGCTTCCACGATTGGCCTTTCTCGTAATGCTGGCACATCTTGAAATACAGCGCCTCTTTGCGCTCGAAAGCAGTTTGCGCGGGCATTGGAGGATCTTCTAAGGCGGCGAGATGCATGTTGGGATCCCACTCATAGCGGTCCGCATGCATTTGAAGTGCCAAGCCTGCCTCAGTGGTGTTGCCAGCCGCGACCTGCATGCCTGATAATTGGTGCACATAGCGTGTGTAGGCATCTTCAGATTGTACATCACGCAGGAACTCCATCAGACGCAAGGTATCGACAAGGCGGCTGGCATCGTTGATACCCGCTTTGCTCGAGTGCACGCTGGCCAGCATTTCCAGCAACTCTTGGATTCTGCTAAACATGTCAACCACTGCACTGAACAGTGCGCGCTCGCTCGTTTTTTCCAATGGCCGAAAGCGTTCAATCATCTCAGGTACAAAGGTCTTTTGCAGCATCGACTCGGTCACGTTCGTGTTTCTGCATAGCTTGTCCAGACAGTCGATCATGGCGGTCTGAATGAGCGACAAGTCTTGATCGATTTGCCAAGCTCCGATGATCATGGCACGCAATACTTCGATAGCGACTGCCCGCAGACTGGCGTGGACGCTGAGGCAAAGCTCGACGATCGGCGCGACCATCTCAGGCACGAATTGCACTTGGTAACCACCCATGCGCTGGTAGCCATACAATTGCTTCTCTTCCTCGTCCGTCTCCCATCCGATCGCTTCCCAACTCCGCTTGAGTAGATCAGCTCCGAGCTCACGAACGTCTCCTGCGATTTTCCAGACTGCTCGTCGCTTCTGCTCTGGGAACGTTTCCATGGCCAGAATCGGGCTGCTCAAAGTCGCAAACAGTGTATCGAAGTATGTCCGCCACATTGTTGTGTCAAACTCGAATGCCTCGCTGGCGTCAGGGGCATACACGTCTGGCAGGCCATCAATCAAGATTTCCTCTATCCGTTCGAGCGCTGTGATGCTGTAGCGATGATGGCTGACGAGCAAGCTCAGCCAGCTGCTCGGAAACGCCTGACATGACAAAATGCTCTGGCTGACTTCTAGGGCTTGCATCAGCACAGTAGGTATGTCCACAATGTTGGAGTCAAAATAGAGCTTTCGATCAGAGGAAAGCGCTGCCGCCAAAAGCGCTGCGATTTCGAGCATCGCCTCGTCGACGTCAATGTCTTCGGTTGTCGGTTTCGTCGGGAAAGGATAAGATGTGGGGAACAGCATGCTGAACACACGTTTTGAATGGCGCGGTTGCTCCTTCAAGACGCCGAAAGACTCAGCCAGTTTGGGCACATACTGGCAACTTTCTTCGCCAAGGTGTTCCATTTGCGCTGCAACGACCGAGCAGCATAACCGGACTGAATCCCGCCATTGCTGATCAGGTTCTGGTACCCATCCCCAATAAGGTTCGAGCCAGCTGAAGGTGCTTGCCATGAGATTCGCCCTTGTTTCGGGCGTCTTGAAGATATCGAGGTGACTGTAATTGACCAAGAGAATGAGACGATATAGCGTCATTTTGCCTTTCGCATGAGAGCAAGAATTCATGAGGTCAGTCGCTACTTCCAGGATGTCGTTTGATGACATGATTGGCGTCAGTTCTGGCAGCCATGTGTGGAAGCGCTGGATCAGTAGCGTTTGTGTGCCCAGCAAGACTGGCATAGGATTGCGTAGCAATGCCATGATCGCGACGAAGAACTTCTGCAATTCACGTCTAAGCTCACCCTGACGATCAGCCGGCAGGATGCTGTTGTGCTCTTCCTCATCCACGCTTCCAGGCGAGTGCTTCATCGAATCAATAATCAGCTTCAGCATCTGGTCACCAACCTTCAGAGCGGCACGAAGCTTCCGGGAAGACTCAGGGTCCATGTTGCGGGCGACAAGTCGATGAAATGCGCGAACGAGTGCTTTGCTTGCTCGCGGCCAGTCGTGCCTTGTCATGGCATATTCCTCAATGATGTTACCCAATTCAAAGCGCTTGTCCCGACCGATGCCGAGAATGACCACGAAATTGTAAAATACCAGGTCCTCGTACTCTTCAATTTCATCGTACTCGTGCAGAATTTCAAACATGACCCCAAAGACATCGTGCAGCAGTTTCACGATTTCGATCTCTGGCACGAACGGAAAGCGACCCAGGAGTTCCTTCAGTCCTTCGCCGTGGTAATTTCGCCAGTGCAATACGCCAAGTAATGTTGGGTCCTGTGAATACTCTGTGCTGCAGAGGTAGGTTCTCAACGCAATGGTGGCTGCCGCTGCCTGAGAAGGATCGCTTTTGTCGTGCCAGGGTGGCAGAGCCAAATACGCGCCCTTGCCGTTGATTATGCTGCTCGAGTATTCATCGTAGACGTACAGAGACATCTGATGCTCCCCATCACGCACGAAGGCATCGAACTCCCATAGAGGTAACCACGCGAGCGCGAAAGGGAAGTTGGGGTAATCTGCAATGCTCATCACAACATGACTGCCCGGAACTTCCTCTGCAGGTATGGCCAGTCTGATGGTCTGGTTCCAGCCTTCTCCACGCTCGATGCCAGTCGTGCGCCATGCGGTGTGACCTTCGTGGTTCGCAGACGTGAATATGCACCCTTCGAAGCGCTCCCCACTGGCTTTGCGAACCTCCAGAGTGAGCTGCAAATTTGAGAGGCTTGTTTGGGTACGTTGATTGAGCGGCACTGCACCGTATTTGGAATGTGCAAGGGTGGCACTGCGTTGTAAGCGTGGTTCGGTCAATGTGAGATAGATGTCGCTTCGCTTTTCCGTCGGCACGCCAGAGAAACCGAGTTTAGGAGTCATCAGAACATTGTGTAGCAATGTCGGAGTGTCGCGAACGAGACCTGCTAAATCTGCTGTGGCGAACGCTTGCACAAACACATCCAGACGTTTGATCAGTCCAACACGAGAATAGCCACGACTTGCGCTGCGAGTTAGGTCACGTACGATCTCTAGCCAGTCCTCGTCCTCATCGTGTTTGTCGTCAGCAACAGAAGAGTTGGGCGTCCAAAGCGAGACTGTCGTTTCTGTGCTCGTGCTGCCCTGAGCAAAGCGGGTCACGTCGATGGCTCCGACGCCTACGCAGCGCCGCACGAGTTTCGTTTCGCCTGCTGTGTCCGAGCCAGCCTTTCCACCAGAAGTGCCAGTCCTGTCCGATCGCTGGGACTGCGATGTACCGGGCCGGGAAGGCACATTGGAACCATTACGTCCGTGGTCGCTCTTTTTCCTCGTGCTGCCAAACACACTGAGTCGTCCCTTCGAACTTCCCTGAGAGCCACCGTGCGCGTTGCTTGTCAAAGCGGGCTTCTGCGCGTGATTGATCCCTTGACCATAGACTGCCGACCTCACAGGTTCATCCCGCATCAACTTGAAGACGACGTACAAGGAGCGTGACGCTGCGCCTGTGCCAACATCCGCATTGCTCAAGTTCACGAACAGTGTCTGTGGCTGATCCTCGGGCGCGGCAGAGGGCTCTTCTGGTAGTGGTACCGAGATGGCAAAGTTCTCACTCAGGGGCTGTGGTTTCTCACCATGCTCCTTAGTGAAGAGACTGACGTGAAGCGTTCCTGGATGTTCTGCATCAGCGACCAGGTTGCGCGCATCCACTAGAAGATGGTGTAGCATGTGCTTGTCCGTCACGGGCTTTGGAGGTCTGTCAAGTATGCTCATGTTCGCCTGCAGCTTGGTCATCTCAATGACGGAGTCGTCTGCAGTCAGGATCCGACCATTTTCTGTGGGACTTCGGACGATGACCTCTTCGCTCAGCATTTTGTTACCGGCAACGAGATCCCATACCGTGTCTTCTCGCAGCACAACGAGCTCTTTCTGAGTCAAGACATCGTGCATGAGCTGACTTCTCGCAGTGTCGACTCTCTTGACGAGCTGCTCAACTTTCGCAAGCTGGGTATATCCTCGCGCCAGGAGCAGGTCGTGCAGACGCGCGTCGTGCCATTCTCGCAAGCAGGATGCGATTTCGTCTATCAGAGGTTCCGTCGCTGACAGGCTGGACTCGTCTCCCACGCGCAGGAGAGGCACGGGTGCCAGGGGCTTGGGCGCGCCGGGAGCTCGGGGAAGAGGCTCGTCTGACAGAAATATCGACTTCCGCTCTTTCCTCAGGCTGCGTGTGCTCTGCTTCTTGCTCAATCGCTGGCTCTTTCGACGCGCAGCCAATGCCTGACTCTTCCTCCGCTGGCGCGGATCTTCAATGTTGTCTATTGCTTCATCTTCCTCGTTCGCTTCAGGCAATTTGCCCTCGCCTAGGTATTCGCGGACTTCAACGCAATTGGCGGGAAAGATTCCGGAGAAGACGCGATGCTCCAGCTGCTGGCCGCGATCGCTGGTGAGGCCTGCCAGCAGCGACGGCGGGGCGACCAGATATCCTCGATACCACTCATTTCGAGAGCCGCCTTGTTCGATGACATAGATGTGGTCGCCAATTTGCAGGGGGAGATCGTACTTTTCACTCGCAGTGAAGGGAGCAGTAGCAATAGCAAACGCGACTTGGCGGGATGGTGAGCACGTGCAGATAGGCGTGGTGGAGGCATTGGAATGCAAGCTGATTCTTCTTACCTGAAGGAAGCGGCTTCCACGGCATCGCTCTAACGTAAATAAAGTGACTGGGCTGTAAATAGTGGCAGTGAGCTCATCGCGTCGTCTGGCGCATGTGGAGGGTTGTAAGCTGTGCTGGAGAGGAATCCAATGCTGCTGCTGCTGCTGCTGCTGATGAGCTGCTCGGACCTCGTGCTGCTGGACGAGGCGGAGTCGAGGGCGCGCTGAGGACGGTGCAATGAACGAGGGACTGCTATACCAACTGCACCGATAATGCCCGCGCGCACGCGTCAATCTTAACGCACGAGGAGAGGGACGAGAGCTGCAGTAGTGAAGGGACGTCTGTGCGCGCACAAGCTCAAACGGCGTGGCGAGCACATGAATCGTACTCCCGAGGCCATGGCCGCTCTCATTTGCTGTCTCGTCGCACGCTCGCGACGCCGACCCGCGATGCAAATTTGCGATTTTGAGGGAGGAGGAGCAGCTGGTATCGTGCTGACTTGGAGCGCGGGCTGGCGGCCGGGAGCAGTGGCAGCGGCAGCACGTCAGTGTACAGCAGAAGCAGCAGGCGGAGGGAGATGAAACCAGACGCCGACACGTCTCTCCGCCGCCCGACGCGAGATGAAACGCGTCCACGCCCACGGCGCCCACCGCGTCCTCCTCGTATACCCTTTCCCTTTCCCTGCACATCAACCTCACTCGCCTGCTTCTGCCTTCCGGCTGCACGACTGCCGTCCCCGTCTCCGATGCGCTGCCTCATGCCGGCTCTCTGCTGTGGCTCTGCCTCCCGGCCTGCGGCACCGTTTTGCCAACGTCACTGCAGCAGAGCGGAGCGGAGCGGAGCGCGGGCATGCCTTCCCTGCGTCACTACAGAGGACAGCAGCAAAGCGTAGTGGAGAGACGTGCTGGCAAGACATCATCCCATGGACAGCTCGACGATCCATTCTGCTTACAACACGCACCACCCCCCTCCGTGCTCTGTTCGTGATGAGGCTCCGCCGCCGTCCCACTCTCCCCGCAGAACCATTGGACTCTGGTGCAACGTCACATTGCTTGCTGCATTCACCCATCACTGCCGACGAATAAGCACTAGCCTTCTGTATGGTAGATATATTGCCGCCGCTGATGGCCAAGGCTTGTGAGTCTTGATCGTTCTTGTCACTGACCGCAGCCATGCGCCTCTTTCGCTGTGCCTGGGCAGCTGCACATCTGCTAAGCCTACCGACCTCTGCCCAACGAGTCATCAGTCTTGCCGGCGATGATTGGACACTATCGAATCCTCTGTTGAACATCTCTCTACCCGCAAAACTTCCCAGTCAAGCGACCCTCGATCTTTACGATAACCAGGTTATTGGCGATCCTCTCTTCGGCCGGAACAGCTATGCTCTTCGTTTTATCGTCTGGCAGAACTGGACGTACATATCTGCTCCCATCTCCGGCCTCTCTTCCAACGCCAGTAGCACATGGCTGCTGTTCAATGGCCTGGACACCTTCACCAGCATCTCCTTCTGCGGACAGCACGTTGCCAGCACGAACAACCAGTTTCGCCAGTACTGGTTTGATGTATCAAAGTTCTTGACCAACTGCACAGAAGAAAACAGAATCATTGACATCAACTTCGGTTCGGCGGCGAACATCGCCGACGAGATCGCCAATCAGCCCGGACAGGAGACTTGGGCAGATGGAATCCAGCAATTGTACCAGTTCCCCAACAGATGGTTCGTTCGCAAAGAACAGAACGATTTTGGATGGGATTGGAGTGCCGGTAAGTGATGCCCAGATGCGATGCTTTTTCCAACATCCCTGGCAGTCGGGCAACCCAATGCATAGCGATTTGGCGTTGGGCACGCTCAGCTCACAGGGGTCTGTATGAGCTATAAGCACAGTGAAGCTAATCTCCTATCGCCTGGTTATAGGCTTTGTCCCTGCAGGACCATGGCAGCCAGCATGGATTGTACAGCTCGAAGACAGAGAAGTGCACATACGCAACAGCTTGGTCGATATCTACCGCCAAGGTCAACTAAATAATCTCCCACCTGACCAAAATCAGCCGTGGGTCGTTAATGCGAGCTTGGATTACTTTGGCGATGTAAGTGTGCTTTTGTGGTATCAGCACCAGGGATACATATATCTACTAGATGAGGCCTGCAAGCCAAAATCTGTTCCAGCTCTACGCTAACGGTCCGCGCTACTCCAGGTGCCCGATTCAGCAAGTCTGAAATACAAGCTCACGACAATCGACAATGCTACAACTATTGCAAGCGGAGATCTTGCAGCTGTCAACGTTACCGACACTGCAGTGACTGGGTCCACCATCGTTCCGCAAGGAGATGTCGAACTGTGGTGGCCAGTCGGTATGGGCTCACAAACTCTCTACTACATCACCATCGAGCTTGTGTCGGGGACCGGGCAAAGACTGGCTTCAGTGACTAAGCGAGTGGGCTTCAGAACCATTGTGCTCAATGGCAACCCTGTCAGCGAGGCGGAGATGGCCAAAGGCATTGCACCCGGCAACAACTGGCACTTCGAGATTAATGCCCAGCCGTTCTTTGCGAAAGGATCCAACTTCATTCCACCTGATGAGTTCTGGCCCCGAGTAACGCCACAGCGCATCTCCGATCTATTTGACACTGCAATCGCTGGAAACCAGAACATGTTACGAATTTGGTCCAGCGGCGCGTACTCGCCAGACTTCATGTATGACCTTGCGGACGAGAAGGGATTGCTTCTGTGGTCCGAGTTCGAATTTGGCTGCGCACTCTATCCCGCGGATCCAGAGTTCCTCGAGAATGTTCGAGCTGAGGCAGAGTACCAAGTGCGGCGAGTCAATCATCACCCGTCCCTCACTTTCTGGGCTGGTGGTAACGAGCTCGAGAATCTTGAGCTCCCTAATGCCAATCGCTCCTCGCCCGAGGAATATCCACGACTGGTCGGCGAGTATGAAGCACTTTTCCTGCACACTCTATTACCAGCAGTCTACGAGAACAGCAAAAGTATCAGCTATCAACCCAGTTCTACCTCCAATGGCTGGCTATCGCTCAACCACAGTGCTCCTGCAAAGGAGATCATGATTCAACGATACAACAACAAGACCCAAGGAGCCGTGTATGGAGAAACAGACTACTACAATTACAACTCTTCATATCTCGGCAACACCACATCTTACCCTGTTGGCCGCTTTTCGAACGAGTTTGGCTATCACAGCATGCCTTCACTCCAGAGTTGGCGGCAGCAAATCTCAGAAAAGGACCTTCAATTTAACAGTACCACAATACTTTTGCGGAATCAGCACAATCCAAATTCCGACCTCGACATTTACAACTTGACCAACTCGCGCACAGGTCAAGGGCAAATGACGACGGCGGTCGAAAATTGGTATCCCATCCCCGAGAAGACGGATCCCATTGCGAACTTCTCCGCTTGGTGTCACGCAACACAGATCTTCCAAGCAGAATTCTATCGCTCCCAAATCGAATTCTACAGACGTGGCAGCGGTCTTCCCAATCGCTGCCTCGGCTCCCTCTACTGGCAGCTGGAAGACATCTGGGTCGCTCCTACCTGGGCAGGTGTGGAGTATGATGGTCGCTGGAAAGTTCTCCACTACGTCGCCAAAGACGCATACTCTCATGTTATTATTGCGCCTTACTTTGATCGAGCGACGGGGAACCTCAGCGTCTGGGCTACTTCCGACCTTTGGGAAGATGTCAGTGGATCGGCGACCTTTGCATGGTATAACTGGCAGGGCGAGAAGCTTGACGTTCAAATGGATGAGTCCAAAGATGTGACCATTGGTGCGATCAACAGCACCCAGGTCCTCCAAACCAACACCACTGAGATCTTGTCGTCTTCGGACCACAACAATGCAATTCTTCGAATGGAGATCCAAGTCGAAGGACGATTGCCAAATTCCAACATGACGGAGACGTTCACTCACTCCAGCTTTTTCACTCCTGGTGCCTTGAAAGATGCACAGCTCGTCGATCCAGGCTTACAGCTTTCCTATGATGATTCTTCAAAAAAGTTCTCTGTGACAGCGACTCAAGGTGTTGCAGCCTGGGTGTGGCTCGACTACCCTTCTGGAGCGGTCGTTCATTTCGAGAGCAATGGATTCTGGCTAGGGAAGAACGAGACGAGAGAGATTGGATTCACGGTGCAGAAGGATGAGACGTATGGCACATGGAAGGATGGGGTTACGGTGGAGAGTATGTGGAACCAGACGTTGAGTACTTGATCCGATTTATGTACTCAGTCACGAGAGCTCATGAGCGAATTCTCGGTAGTGTAACAACGCAAAAGTAGAACACTGTCATCTCGGCTTGTTCATCATTTCGTTCAATCATTCGTTATACCTGCATCACATCGTCTAGCCCGTCGAGAAGTGCTTCACTTCTTCTCCGGCTCCCCCTTCTGCGCCTTATTCTTATTATCCCCGGTATCCTTGTAGTCTCCTCCCTGGGCTTCATACCGCCTTGCCATCTCGCCTGCTTTCCACGCGGACCATTTGCCTGCACCGCCGCCTGTAAAGCTCTCATGTTAGCGAATGCACGTTGTAGAATGAACGACGAGCAATTGTTCTTGGGAAAATGGTAGCTTAGATCTTACCTTTCTCCTCTGCCTTAACTTCCTCCTTGATCTTTTCTCTCAACTCAGGATCTGTAGGTTCGCCTTTCGAAGATGGCATTTTGAGAGTTGTTGTTGAATAGTAAAAGTACTTGTGTTGATCTTTAGATTTGTTGTTGATGATTTGTTTCACGCGGACGACAGAAATATTGCGATAGAGTCGAACGCGATAGAGCTGCATGCACCACTTCTTATGTTTCAAGTTTCAAAAACGTTGCGTACTGCATATGTCATACCATCCTCCAACCTTTCTTTCTTCGTAGGAGGCTATCTTGGTGGTCGTTGCGAAGACAAAAAGTCATGATGTCAGCGCGGATCATTGTTCAATGGGTTGCATTTAGTGGTCGGTGGCTAGGAGCACTGGAACAAAGGAAAGTGCTGAGAGCTTTCCCCGTAAGGTAGCTTCGATCTGTGCCAGATCGGACGCTTATGCAGGTACTGAGCTTGGGCTGTGAGATCCGATCTGAAGAGGACCATACTTGTGTGGCCTTGCTCATTGTGTTATTGTTCAATCTGTACAACTCCAAGCAGAACTATAATGGTATCTCTGTCATCGCTAATGAAGAGCAGTCGCACGAATGATTGGTCGAAGGAATGGTGGTCACTTCTTGCCACGCGTTGATTTGCGCTCTCCAGGCGTCGCTGGTTTGGCCTCTTTCTTTGGTGCTGCCTTCGTCTGCTTGCCTTTCGCAGCCTCTGGCTCGTCCTTCACTTTGTTGCGCGAAGACTGTCGTTCGCCGGGCAGCACAGGTTTCGCTTCCTTCGTCGATTTCTTGGGTGTGGTCTTTGCCTTTTTGGTCTTGGGTGCCTCAACCTCGCTTTCAGCATCTTCGTCGTCAACAGGCTCGGCTTTAACTTTCTTCCCCCGAGGTGTTCTCTTCACTTCGGGCTCAGCTTCCTCAGTTGTCTCTGCCTTAGTATTCTTGCCACGCTGCTTCTTGGCTGGCAAGACTTCCTCCTCCTCCTCATCATCATCCTCTTCAGCCTTGGCCTTACGCTTAGCAGCTTTCGGCGTTTTCTTCTCTGCTTTTGCGTCTCCGTTTGAAGTATCAACGTCACCGGCGACTGCCGCAGTCTTCTTCTGGACAGACGGAACGAATGCAGAAGTCCTCCCACCAACAGTGATGTGTTCGATCTTCTCTCCACCAGGTAGCTTGTTGACATCGCCTTTCTTGCCCTTGTCCCATCGATACTTCATCAGCCATGTCTCTGGGAATTGGGAGCTGTCTGCAAGTGTCTCGCAAGCGGTTGAGACCACGGAAATCATAGCGTCGTGTAATCGCTTAATCTGTGCCTCGTCGAATGTGTTGCTGTACTGCTCCGGATGTAGCTTCGCTTGGTACATGATCTCGTCGGCGACCCAATTGCCAATGCCACTGATGTTGGCTTGATCGAGCAGGAGGGCCTTGACGGGGACTTTCTTCTTGTTGAGTAGCTTTGTCAACCAGTCGACTGTGACGATGTCTTTGTCGATGAAGGGATCTGGTCCATTCTCCTTCAACGGGCTGTGCTTCCGAATGTCCTCTGCTTTGCAATCGACAAGACCAATCCTGCCTAATCGCCTTGCGTCGACGAATGCAAGTTCGACAGCCTCTCGATCGCCCTCTGCATCGCACTTGATCAACCATTTCGTCCACTTCTCTTCTGGCGGCCAGCTCTCAGGCTTCTTGTTATCCTCCTTCGCTTGCTTGTAGTACGCGGTCTCTTCAGTGGAACACTTGATCCAACCTGTCATGCCCAAGTGCATGACCGAATGTGGCGGCTTGTCGAAGGTGACATAGAAGTATTTGCCTATTTCAGCGTCAGATGCCGAAGCATCATACCTCCCCAGATGGATTGCACATACCTTGTTGGCCAGCTCCCGTGACCTTCTTGCCTGTCAACGCTTTCGCAAAGGTCTCTGCATCTGTGCCTCCCTTCTTGCCGTATACTATCGTGTCCTCGAAGCCTTGACATGATGCGATCGTGCGATTGACGAGGTGCTTTCGCAGGTAATGCACCATACGTGCCACTTCTCCAATCTGGAGCTGTCAGCTGTGTTTCTATCACTGTTCGAGCTTCGAGCGCTTACCTCAGGCATTGTTGCGATATGTATGCTCACAAAGCTGAAGATCAGGAAGACGAACAAGCGCTCTCAAGGCAACAAACTTCATGTGTATTGAGTTAGATTCGCTGGCCGAGTGAGACGCGCCTCCTCATCCTTGACGCGCGCGACTCGCGAAGCCGACAACCTTGATGTCATCAACATTTCGGCCTCTTCCATCCTGTCTCTCTCACCTACATCATCAAAATGCACAATGCTTGACGAATATGCCATCAAAACTGGCCGCGCCCTCCGTATTTTAAGCTGCATTTCATGACTAACGGCGCCGGTATGCACATCTCTAGTTCGGCTTGAGCTGCCCGAAGCGGCGGGGACCACGGCGTAGATAAGCACGATGCTGCTCAGGCTAGGTAGTTTCTGTTATTCATGATCCAATTCTCCTCTTCTTGGCTCTCAGAACTGCTCACAAAATGATCGTGAAGACGGTGGTATTGGGTGCTCTTGCCAGCCTCGCCGCTGCTCATGCGGGGCATAATCATGGCGAGAAGTACGAACAGAAGAGGTTTGTAGGCGAGACGAAAGAAGACTGTAAGTATGTCCTGGGCGCAGGAAATATCACAATGCTGAAGAAACATAGTGGACACCAAATGGGGCACAGACGTATGTGCTCAAACATAACAACAGCCGATTGCATACCATTGACTCTGCTCAAGTGGGGTTTCAGCGGCATTAGCACGTTCGCCCATCTGCCACACACGAGATGTCTCCAGAATCCAGATCAAGAATTCGACATTGCAATCCTAGGTGCTCCATTCGATACCGCAGTGACCTACCGACCAGGAGCCAGGTTCGGCCCACGAGCAATTCGAGCTGCTGCCGGCCGTCAAACAGCTTTTCGTGGCTACAATCCTCGAGCTGGAATCAATCCATACCAAAGCTGGGCGGAGGTAATAGACTGCGGGGACATTCCCGTTTCTCCCTTCGACAATGCTCTCGCGCTTCGCCAGATGACGGAAGCTTTCACGAACCTGGCTCACAGCACAGCTCCCAAGCAAAATGCGAATTCGAAGATCAAGTATCGTAATACTCCCAAGCTGCTGACGTTGGGAGGTGATCATTCGATTGCCTTGCCAACGCTACGAGCTTTGAATCAGATCTACGGCCCCGTGGCAGTCGTTCACTTTGACGCACATCTCGATACGTATGTCTCTGCTTCTGTTGTGTCAAACATGCCTCTAAATCCACAACAGATGGCACCCAGCCAAGTATCCTTCAGCCTGGATTGACTCCTCTAACCCCAACGAGCAATCCTTCTTCACCCACGGCACAATGTTCTGGGTAGCCCACAATGGTACGGTGCTCAAACTTTCAGCTTACGTATCTCGCTCATGCATATACACTGCTGATTCCCCGGGCCAAAACAGAGTCCTTGATCCGCAAATCCTCCTCAGTCCATGCAGGCCTTCGAACCCGCCTCTCCGGCCCCGAAGACAACGACGACGACACAGAGCAAGGCTGGACAAGAATCGCCTGCGATGACATCGACGACATCGGAACCAAAGGCGTTGTCGAAAAGATCTTATCAGTCGTCGGCACCGAAACTCCAGTCTACCTGTCTATTGATATCGATGTGGTATGTTGCTATCCCATCTGCTAACATCTAATCCCCCGTTTGAACACCATTTCCAACCGAAGCTTCTTTACTCACTTCCAACCTCATCACAGATCGACCCCGGTCTCGCACCAGGCACCGGCACCCCCGAACCAGGCGGCTGGACAACCCGCGAACTCATCCGCGTGCTCCGCGGAATCGAGGACTTGAACGTCGTAGGTGCAGACGTTGTCGAAGTCTCTCCAGCATATGACGGAACGGGCGAAGTCACAGCTCTCGCCGCCGCACAGATCGCTTTTGAGATCCTAACGAGTATGGTCAAGAAGGGAATGACTGGCGACGAGGGAGTGTTGAAGCAGGGACGCGATGAATTGTGATGGAAAGATGAGCACGAAGGCGGCGAATTGTGCTGAGAACCTCTATTGTGTGGGATGGATCCGGAGGCAGGGGATAAGCTTTTCAGGTTCAGATTCTGTAAAGAGAAAACCGTCATTGAGAAGATCAAATCTATTCGTTCACTTTTGCTTCTGTCTCTCTCGACACGCTCTGACTCCCGAGACGTAATCCCAATAATACATTCCGCACACAAGCTTAGCACAGCGCAGCATAGCACAGCAGAGAGCATAATAGTCTTCGTCCTCGTCCCGCATTCGAAACCTCTCAAACCATAAGCTCCAGCTCCCTTCCATCATCATAAAAAGAAGAACCATATCTACACATTTCCTTCATTCGTTTCCCTCTCGCCCCTCCCGCACTCATCCATTGTTCGTTCGTTCCCCCTCAATAACCAAAGTACGTCGTGTGTTCTGCGCTCGCGCCCCCTTGTTGGTGTGATGACGGTTTGAACTCCCTAGCTTTACAGTGTGTCCATCACAGACAGTCAAAAACGCCTATTTTGAAAATGCTCATTTTTTCCCTCTCCCCGACGATGATGATGATAATTGATCTTTTTGTTCTCTTCGAAAAGCCCGCGAAAACGAAGCAACTTAAAGCAAAGGGGGTATAAGAAGAAACAGGTTGCCCCGCCGCCGCGTGAAAGCAGGCAGGCAGAGACGACAGAAGTAGAAGAAATGTCGCTGGTGAGGTTGGTGTGTTACTGATGGTAGCCCTGGTCCACTGTGCCGGAGAAGGCCGAGAACGTCGCCGCCCGGTAGCGCCCGAAGAAGAGATATCGTCTCAGACCAAATCTGAAACTCGCAGTGGTATTCCAGATGGATCATGCAGGGGCGTGTTAAACCTGCAAAGCTCCTCCGAAAGGACGCGGATAAAGGGCATTCGCAAGTTCCCACGACTCCAACTAGAACATCGGACCAGGAGGAAGACAGTGTCGGCTCGGGTCGAACTAGGACATCGCGCCAGGAAGAAGACTGTGTTGGCCATGTCCGTAAGCTCCGGTGATGGGCGCTTCGGCGCCATCTGACAGAGCCAGAAGCAGCTGCGCCAGGCAACGCTTAGTCGCAGCATCGTCTCTCAAGACTGGCGAAAATGTCGCATCACGCAGTGGCTCTGGTAGACACTGGCGGAGCGCTTCTCGAGCACGAGCATTATCCGACAATCTTTGAAATGTCAGCTTGGCAACGCGTGTGAAAAAGCGTGTGATGGACTTACCGCAGAAAACATCGCACTACGTGCTTGAGTAAGCGCACCGTCTGTTGATCGACCAACTGAGTGACCATGTTGCTCAGGACCGTTCCCACGGCATAGAAGCGCTCGTAAGTCTGGCAGATATATTGCAGACCCATGTCATCAAGCAAGATTTTCTGGACAATGAAGATGGCGACTGTCTTACTGAGCTCCGATCCGGTCTCCATAATTCGAAGGCAGAGTGGGATGATCTCGGTAGTCAACAAGAAGTTGATGACCTCAGAACTGTCATTCTTGACGAGCGCGCCGATGACACCCAGAGAGGTCAGCCGCAAATATTCAAACGGTCTGGATTTGGAGGTCGTGTTGAGGAACGGGTACAGGAAGAGCGGGATGTGAGCTGCGCTACTGTTAGCATCGTTCGGAAAAAGCATTTCTGTAAGATCAGACATACCATTCAGGAAGAGTCCTCTGGTCTCGCCATGGCTCGCCACGCATTGCAACAGGGCGAGCGCATTGCAAACACGATTAGATGCGGCTGCTGTGAGCTGGCTGGGGTTCAGCAGCGGGTATACTGATATGATCTCTTGCAGCAGAGACGTCATGACGCCTGGGGTAAGGTGTAAGTATTCCATCTCTCCAACGGCGCTATCGCGTCGCACTCACCGAAAGAGTGCCACAGTATGAGCGCCAGCTCAGGGACCTGCTCTCGCTTCTTGCTAAGTTCCAACAAAGCGGCCTCGCGTGTCTCGGGTCGCAGGACTTGAGAGATCCAGTCCAGCACTCGGCGGTTGTCTTCGCTCATGTTCTCGCCTGAGCCCATTCCGCCTCCATGCTCAGCGCCGGCACCGCCGCCCAGAGCACCTCCAACAAGCGCAGAGGCGCCATTCATCGCGTTACCGCCCGGGTTGCCGTTGCCGTTGTTCTGGCCCGCGGCGCTCATCGCTCGTCCGTAGTGCTGCTGCTGGGCTGCGACGGCGTTGGCCGCAGCGGCAGCTTGTGTCTGCGCAGCATAGTGATGTTGCTGCTGTGCCTGGCTTGGGTGGTGTTGCCAGTCGGGTTGCCCTCCGCCATGATATGCGTTCTGTTGCGAGAAGGCGCCATGCATGTTGGATGGGTTCTGGCGGCGCTGAGGCCCATGCATGCCCCTTGTGTGCGCCGCGAAGGGCGTCTTGTCGTCAGGTGGAAAGGATATCTCGTCGTCGCCGCGAAGTCGGTACCGTGGTCGTGGTGGGTTGTGAGGGTGGAAGGGAGGAGTGTTGCATGCTAAGTCTGGAGAGCAAGATCGAGCTCGGATTCGAGTCTCGTCGGACAAGCTGATCTCAACTGAACAAGCTTTGACCCACTGCGGCCCTGCCGAATCACTTACAGCATCACGGCACGATCCTCACCTTGAACACACATTGTCTTCGGTGATTAAGGTTGAAGGCTACGTGAGTTGAGCAGCTACGAACTGGTAAGCATGAGTGAGAGATGTCAATTTCAGTCGTTTTCAGGCTCAAAAAGAGGAGCGAGTTGTCATCACATGGCCGTGATCGACGTTCCGCGCCAAGGAGACGTTGCGTCCTGGGGTATCTACAAAATCAGCTATATAATACATTCCCCGGCACATCTATACTAGATCAGCCTCCTTAGCCTCTCTCTTCAGTTCGTCCGCGACCTCTTTCGCATCCCTTCGGACCATCTGCATTACATGCTCCTCGCCTCCCGGTCGGTTCTGCGCAGCCTGGTACCGCAAGGCAAATGCCGCGGCACCACCAGCTATGATGCCTCCCACATGTCCCGCATGGTCAAGCGTCGTCTTAAACGCTCTGAGCGCTGCCACAGTCTCGCTTGCGCTGATCAACGCCAAATACATCCAGGCGTAGACGGGGATCTTGTATCCGAAGATCTCGATGGAGCCGGTGGGTCGGAGTGTACAGATTGCCGCTGTGACTCCCAGCACGGAGTTCGACGCACCTAAAATGTACACCATCCACTGCTTGCGTAGGACGTTGTAGACCAAGGATGTGTATGTACCTGTGACACCCGAGGCAAGATAAATTGCAAGGAAAGTGCCTCTTCCAACTTCTTCGTGGAGGAAAAGCCCGAACAGCCAGAGTGTGATAACATTCGATGCCAAGTGGTAAATTGAGTCGTGTCGGAAGCATGCACCGATGAGACTGAGGGCATAGGGATATGCCGGGGAGCAAGCCATGTACTTATTGTAAGTCTTCCAAAGGGGTGGCAGGCGGCCGAGAAAGAAACTCATTGCTAACAGGCCAGTGATGCCCCAAAGCGTTGCCGCTGCCGGAGGAGTATCAGGCCAAAGCCGGGCGGAAGTGGGTGGTGGTGTATAGTTCTCGTGAAGGTACCAGCATCCGGCCAGGACCAGCAGCAACATCAGAAAGGACGGCCCAAGTCGTGCAATGTTGCTCATCTGAGGCACAACATTCTCCTTGATGATAGTGGCTTTCTCCTCGTAGTACTTGATATATGCAGGCTTCGCTCGCGGCTTTCCAAGAAAAGCTTGCGCCGCTGGCGGGCGAATCGAGATGCCAAAGGGTCCCTTGTAAGTCAACTGGGAAGGGATTTCCGCGCCGCTCAAACCAGGCTGTACACCACCAAGAAGTTCCAGAGGCCCACGTTGGGCGGCAACATCGTTGAGCTCAGCCCTTTTCTTGGCCTCTTCTTGCTCCCGCTTGAATATTTCGTACTCTGTCTCGTTTGCTTTGCGAGTCGCTTGTAGCACACTTTGACCTGTTTTCTGTCGTCCAGCTTCTGTTCCCTGTTGTGACTCTTCGGTATCCTCATATTCCTGTTCGGCGGCATCTTCCTCGGTGGCTTTGTACAGCCGCAGCTTGACTGCTCGCGCTTCAATTTCTTTCCGTAATCTTTCCTCTTCCTCTTTCACCCATTCTTCTCCATTTCCTGCCTCGTCCACATCTGGTAGTTGAGATCGCAGATATTCCAATGCTTGCAAAGCCTGCTGCTGAGTTACCTCAATCCCGCCAGAAAATCTCAGTCCCACATCTATCAGAGCTCCCGATTGTCTTCTCCAATGCATCACATTCAATATGTAGTTGCCTGTATCAACGTCGACATCCTCTTTCCCAAATATGGCATTGATCTCAGGTTGACTGCGCTCTCCGCCAGGAAGCGGCATTCCTCCTTCTGGATCGTAGTCGCGCCATGTTAATTGGTCTTCCTCCAATCGAGATGGGACACCTTCTGTATGCGACGCTACAGTCGGCGCAGGTTCTAGCTTCGCAGCCGCTGAAAGGGCAGCGCTCCTGGCCTTATGTGCTTTGGTCTGTGTCGATGGAGGTGCAACCTTCTTTGACCGGACCCGCTGGGTCGTTGCTGTCCGTGTGGCTTTCGCAGGGCTTTTCTTTGCTAGACAAGAAGTCGTGGAAAAGGTGGCTTTATGTGAACAGTTTGTTACGTTCGATCCAGAGCCCGGGTGGTATCCATGACAGGCAAACGACCACTGTGCAAAGCTCCGAGTGGATTGCGATTTGGCATAGCCATTGAACAGCTGCAGCAAAGGACTGATGCGCGTCTGCCGTCGTGGCAGACTCGATGCTACCGATGTCCAGACATTGCTCATCGCTGCAGATGCCTGCTATCTCGAACGCGGTAAGCGGTGATCAATTCTTGACAGTCGTCAATGTCGATGACGGGACGAAACTCGGCCTCGCTTCGTTTGAGATTCTGCGGCCAATGCGGGAGACGCTCGGGAGCTCGAACTCTGAACTGGCAACTTTCTCCTAGTTAGCCTCTCCCTCCCAGCTACTTTACCCGACACCGATAATCGACTACCTGCTGAGTAGACGAGCGTCATGAAAATGACATGTGACACGACCACACGAAGGTGTTTTTCACTCACCAAGGACATCCTCAAACGTGGTGCCTGAGATTGCGAACACATTGTTTACGCTCAGCATTAGATTACCATCGTGTCCTAACAGAGCTATGACTACACTTGGACGGGAATGTGTCGTAGAAACAACTCAAGCCCTTACACGACCTGCCTAAGCTCTCCAGTCTCATCATCAAGGGCATATCCTACGACCTTTGCGAAGTTAGGCAGGAAAGGCCAAGCCTTGATCCTCTCCACATCTTCACGAATGCAATTTTCAAGTCCAATATGTCCGAACGTGCCAAAGATCTTATCCCGGACTTCGTACGCGTGATTGGGAACACGTGCGGAAAGTCGGGCACGGATTTCGTCGTCTGTGGTGTTCATACCACCGCAGTCTACTGAACATTAGCAAGCAACTTCCAGCCGCCACGAATGTACTCACCGCTATGGTGAATGACCACCACAAGACCTATCGGAGCAATGGTTCCCATGATCTCCAGCGAACGAAGCACCTGTTCTTGCACGCGACCGCCAGCAACACGAATGATATTCGCTTCCCCTTTCTTCAGTCTGAGAAACTCTGCAGGTTCGATGCGGGCGTCAGAGCACGAGACTAGGCAGCACTCAGATGTCAGCGCTCTTGCATGGGGCACTTGATCATCGTTGACTCACTGATGAAGATCCTTCCATTCTCTGGAGTCTGTGGCATACCAATGAAGTTCTTCATTGCCAATGGCTTTTTGTATGCTGGGAGGGCTTCCCTGTGGGCAGGCGTCAATTTCAAGTCCACACCCTCAGTCAGAGCATATGAGGGTAGGATACCGGTGCCGGGCGAGGATTTGCTCGAATCGGCGCTCTGCTGCCATTTTGTTCGCTGCTGTGGGTTGCTGTTCCAGGTGACGACTGTGAAGGGCGAGCCTGTCGACAGATGACATCGTGGCCGATTTATATGCTTGCTACATCTTGAATGGTCGTTCTCGCACTCGCTGTGTATATGACAGAGAGCGTGCTTAGTGAGCATCATTTTGAAGAGGCAACAGCTTTCTCTGTCACGAAGTTCTTCCGTACGGTCGGAACGAGGCTGCCTTACTGCTGCATTGCTTACCTTACGCCCTAGGAGATATACTGATCAAGAGACAAGTCACTCACCTCATCTGCGCCGAGCCATTGCCTCGGGATCAGTGGTCAAGGGCGATTGATGAGAGACTGGGATGATGTCCTGTGATCAGGATAGTTCAGACAGTTTGCTGACATTGCAAAGGATAAAGACGAACAAAAAGGTACTGTAGCAACTTGAAGCAAACAACAGAGGAAGCCCCCTCGCACCACCAAATTGGGTAGGTAGATTCTTGAATCAGTACAGCTATCCTCATAGAAGAGATTCAAGCAGACCATGCGCGCCTGAGAATTTTCTTTCTGCCAGCACCAAAGTGTACTGCACGATTTTACTTATATTGTCCTCTGTACATGACTCGTAGACAGGTCTTGCGGGGGGCAACTTTCGCGCAACCCCACGTCGCGCGTCGACGTAATTCGTAATTCGATCGCGCTCCATCTCACCAACAACATTCCCTCATGCCTCGTCCGCTGCCTCCGTGGCTCGAACTCATCCCAGCAGCGGAAGGCAACACTGACAGCGCGTCAACAACCACCGAACCTTCACAGACCGAGAACCTTCTTCCGTGGGACACAATGTCCTCCTCCAGCACTCCCATCTCGCCAGAGATGTTTGCCATCGCAATCAAAGACTTACCAGTCGACACTCTCTACGCCAAAGCTGCCGAGCTCCTGAACAGCATGCAACACCTCCGCGACTCCAACACTCAAATGGCCGAGTTCGCAGATTCTGGTGACGAAGTGTGCAAGGAAGCTATCAGCGAGAACGACGTCGTTATTTCAAGAATGCAGGAGCGGATAGAGCTGTGCAAAGCTGAAGTTGAGGGCAGAGGGATGCGCTGGACGGGTCATGTACAGGCGGCAGAGGAGAAAGAAAATAGCGAAGCAGTGAATGGCACGTTGACAAATGGTCATGCAGAGCAGGATGAGAGTGCTGTGCCGGAGAGGAGAGCCCCAAGCGGGCGACTGACGGATGAAGAGCTGAGAACGCAGTTGGAAGCTCAGATGGGTGATGATGACGAGGATGGAGTGCATCTCTGATTGCGCATCCGCAAGCTCAAAGAACATGAGCCAGGAATAAAAGCTGTCTGGTCCCAGTAGAGCATGAGAATATTCTGGAGCAAACGTGGGCACGTATCCGTCAGCGTGGTCAAGGCTAGCGGACTACTCACCTCCACAGAGAGAGCCTCCATCGCGCGAGCAGGGAATCGGAATGGAGCACGCACGCAACCTGACAGCATTCTACCACACAGCGAAACTATAATACGGATACCCATGTTTCAACACAGACGTTCGACATCGACGACTCCACAGCAGAATAAGGGAGACGCCTTGGAGTGGCTGATCCTTAGCATTCGGGAGTCCAAGACACTTGAACAGGTGAATGAGAACATGGATTGCGCTTCGGACTCGCGTCTCGACTATATATTGGACCTTGTGCTTCACTTCTATACTTTCGCCCGACTCCACTAACACAGTCTCAAGTCGAATGGATTCAGCACTTCCAATAGCTTCCTCTGCTACAGGACACTCGAGACCTGCGTCGGCAGTCTTCCTTATCACGGAACTGTTCGAGCAAATCTTGAGCCAGGTAGATGCAAAAACCCTACTGCTTGCTCAGCGCGTCGACAAGCACTGGCACAGGATAATTTCCACATCTGCACCACTACAGCAGAAGCTGTTCTTTCGACCCGCGACTCGCGAGCAACTACCTACTATTCATGCTGTCGAGCGTCGACTGACCACCATACCACCCAACGCTTCTGGCCTCGGCCTACAACAAAAGTCCTACCTCAACATCTACAAGCTCGTCGACCCCGAGGACAGAGAACAGCCTGACAACGAAGTCGTTATCTACAACGCCCTCCTGTTCGACCGCCAAATATGGCGACAGCCGGTCCTGCAACCCAAGATTCGCCTTGCCAGAGTCTCCACCATCAGACCATCCTGGGAGAGAATGCTCCTGACTCAACCTCCGCAGCCAATGCTCGTCTTGACTTTCGAGAATAGCGATCCATCAGTCCCCCGAACACGCCACGAGGCCACGCTGGCTGGAGATGTCCCGGTGATTAATGTGCTCATTGCCGCCGAGCGGGATCTCCTACAGGCGTACGGCACAAAGCATTTCGACGGCTTGCACGAAGATGCGACACCAGATCGCAAGGTAGACATGTACCTTGTGGGGAGTGATGTGCCTATTGCTGAGTCGGACGGGCTTGGGCTCAGTGAATTGGAGGCATAGAGGGCGGGCAGATGAACATCACTGAAGCTGTACCTGATGAATTCGAGACATGGATGCTTGGCCATGGACGACTAGGCGGGCAGCACCATCTGCTGGGGCTCACAATCGTGTTGGCACTCAGAGCGTGATTTATCTCGGACGTTGCCGCAGATTGGCATTGTGAGGTCACACGCTGCAATTTGTTCAGAGACGTCATGGACAGAGATACTGGTAACAGCGTGATAAAATTGAAAGATAGTCATCGGCAACAGACTACTGATATCACCAAACAGGGCCTCCGCTGCGTACTTAGGGCACTGAGATGCTGCACAAATGTTATGATACCATTCACCCATCCACAATCTTCACAAGAGGCTCGGTCGATTACTCGGCACTGGTGAATGGACCTGGGTGGGGCAGGTGAACAGAGACTGACCTGTGCCTCCACTATATATTGGCCCATAGGCATTATAACTCTTACTCTGTCACACCAACACGCATGACTGGAGCCGACCTCGAGTACCGCATTCGAGCCTTCGACATCGGCTCCATAACAAAATACGGCAAGGCAGGTCGGTCAATACACTATGCACCCTTTGGACATAAGGCACTGATTCTCTGCAAAGACGCACACTTCATTCGAGATGGACGCAACACGCCCAACTGCTTCGAAAGTTGCTGAAGATTCGCACTGCTCACATGTCTTCTACGTTACCGAATTGTTCGAGCAGATCATGATCCACGTTGACATGAGAACCCTTCTCCTCGCCCAGCGCGTCGATAGACACTGGCACATGACAATCTCAACATCCAAGCCCCTCCAACAGAAGTTGTTCTTCCTTCCAGCAACTCGAGCGCAACTCATTGCTCTCAATACAATCGAGCTGGGCCCCACCATCTGGCATCCCGAAGACGACAAATGGTGGCGAGCGACTCAGCCAGAGAATCGCTATGACATCTGCAAGTTCTCAAGCAAGTGCTTCATAATCGGAACGACACACTCTTCGAAACCCTTTCAACTCGCCATCTACAACCCGATCCTCTTCAACATGCCGAAATCGAATAGTCCGGTCCTTCAGCCCAAGATACGCAGCGAACCAACCTCGACTGTTCGACCCTCTTGGGAGAAAATGCTCATTTTGCAGCCTCACCAGCCGAAGAAGCTGATGTACTTCGTGGACACTAGATACTCCTCGTGCCAGTACCGCGCTGGCGCCCGGAACTTTTTCGCTGGGGGCGACGCCGCATTGCTCGAAGTCCTCAGTCTGACAGAACAGTGCCTGCAGGAGAAGTACAAATCGACCCATCCAGAATGCGTCTGCGAGATTGGAGGGCCAGGTCAAAATGCTACTATGCGCCTTTGCGCCGTCGCTGCGTCTCCTGAGGATATCGAGGCGTTCAAAGATGGCGAGCTGGACACTTGAAGGCAGGGTAGCAAGTGTTGTTGTGGAGCCACCGCGTTATCTGGAGGTAATTGCTGAGGCGTGAGCGAAGGACTGGGCAAGATACAGACACACAGCACCTGGCATGGCTTAAATTCTGCCTCACAAGCTGACCACTACGGCCACTCAACGTAGATTTGCGAGAGCGGCGCGGCTTATGCAAAAATGCCCATAAACATCATGTAACCAGGAGAGCATGTACAAATAATCTCAGCACCAGTCCCACAAGTCTGCATAAGAGCGAAGTTGGTGATCATGAACGATGAGTGAATGGATCTGAGCGGGCCGTTCCATAAGACGGGGTAGGTGAATGGGAACAATAATTCGGCTCCCCATGACTTGAGTCTTGAATATGAATCCATCTCAGCTCTGGCGACAAGCAAGCTTCATTGTAGCACTTGATCATCCTCGCCCGCCCTGTGTCGCTTCACAAACTCGAACCTCATTCGAGATGGATGGAGCGACTGCTACTGCTGTTACTACGACAGCCGAAGAACACATGAGCCATGGACCAGCGGTCTTCCAAATTACCGAGCTCTTTGAGAAGATCATGTGCAACCTGGACTCGAAGACGCTCCTCCTCGCACAGCGTGTCGACAGGCACTGGCGCACCGTGATCTGCGCTTCGAAACCTCTCCAGCAGAAGCTCTTCCAGCCGGCCACTCTCAAGCAAATGCTCTCCCTAAACGCAGTGGAAACTTGCCGGAGCAAATTGATTACCAAGCGCCCAGGTCGACGAGGCAACCACCCCAGCCTCTTCCACAATATCTGCAGTCTCGGTAGTGACAAGTCTCCCGAAGTGGCCATCTACAACCCACTGTTACTCGGCTATCAAGTCGGTCGCTGGCCAAACCTCTCACCCAGCATCCGCCGCACATCAGACTCGACGACCATTCGACCTTCCTGGGAGAACATGTTTCTCGTCCAACCTCCACCGCGCGACATACACCTGACCTTCAAAGTTGGCACTCCAACAAAATATCGCATGATGAGCTACCGGGATGAAGATCTTTCGGCCCTCAGTGTGATCAAGGCTGCAGAGCGGCGCGTTCGAGAGATCAACGAGGCAGAATCTGATGGACATCGCGTGGATCTGGAACCAGGATTCCGGGTCGAAACGTATCTTGCAGTCGGCACGCTGCGCTTCGAGCAATTGATCAGCCTTGGGCTTGCTGGATTGTGGCATTAGAGAAAGGGCTACGAACTAGAACACCCAATCCAATGCATAGGCACTGAGCCACGGCCCACTGGAATTGTCAAGTGTCTCTCAAATGACACGCTAGCGTGGGCGCACAGAGCGAGATGTGACTCTGAGACTGGCTCAGTCGACGCCGCGAGCACTGCATTAAGACTCTGGAAATCTTGATGGAACCACAGGCACGAGTAGCAACACGGTTGGAAATGAAGAATCGTTATATGCACGAATGCGAACGCTACGCTAAATAGGACATATACACAATGCTCAAACCTCACTAAACTCCCTTTCCCTCAGTACTGATGCCCTTTTCAAAACCGCTCTGCCGTATGTCACATTTCAAAACATACACACAATGAACCTTTCCCCATGCTCTCCCCCCTAGCGCCCTCTACCACCTCCTCGGCACATCCTTGACCTGCCCCGTCCACCCAACCCTCAAACTCGTCGGGAACGGGAAGTACTGATCCCAATCCTCCGTCAAATAAAGGTGATAATGCCAGCTCTCAGGCAGAACCTTGCTATCCCCAGGCACAAATTCCTTCATGACCTTCTTCACGCTGTGCGGCTCACTCTTCTTACCAACGGCCACAGGCATAGGCTTGAGGTTATCGAGTCGACCGATGACTTTGAGCATAGTAGTGAGAGCTACACGCGTCATGGGTAGACCGAGACATTGGTGGGGTCCGTGGCCAAGGATCAAGTAGCTGTCAAGATCCCGTGTGAGGTCGAGTTTGTCTGGGTTGGGGAAAGCTCGGGCATCGCGAGAGGCGGATTTGAAATTCACCATGATGACATCTCCCTTTTTGATGTTGTGCGTGACTTTGCCTTTGTCGGAGCCTGGGAAGTTCTCGAGACCAGTATCGTCAACGATGGTGGTATCCTTGGTTGCGTATCGGAAAGCGCCCGTCTCGCCATAGAGGCGAGCACCTTCCATCAGATAGTGCATAAGAGTATCGTCGGCTTCGGGAGTGTCGAGTTTGGCGAGCCGGTTGATTTCTGTCAAATGCGACTGGCCTTCGGTGAAGAAGTAGTCGAGAGCTTGTCCGAAAAGTTGGCCTTGATTTGGCATCATGCCTCCGACAGTGCCCATAATGTTGCCCCAAACGAGTTCGTCGACGTCCATGTCCGGGTTGGCTTTGATGAGCTGAGCGATCATGTGGACGCCGTAGTCGCCGAGTGGTCCGTCGTTGGGTTTGATGGCATCGATGAGGAGTTCAGCAATGCGGCCTGTACGCTTGACGCTTTCCACTTGGAGCTTCATGAGCGCTCCAAGTTGTTGGCAGGCTTCGCGCGCCTTGACGCGCAGAGGGAATGACTTCGGTGGATCTAGGTCGAAGAAGACGCAAATGAAGACCTGATCGGAAGTCAGCTTCCCGCCTCTGATAGTGCAGCTTTGAAGATTAGCAACTTACCGCAGCCATGATGAGGTACATCTGCGCCTCAGTGAATATCCCTCTGGGAAAGTCTTTGGTCTTGAGTGGAAGGCTGAAGAGCTCAGATCCGAAATGCACATGAGCCATATTGCTCACATCGCGGATGATATCAACATAGTTAGTATCACCTAGCTTGTACGACTTCTCCTTCAGCAGTTCTGTAGTCTTGTATTCGTAGAAGTCACGAACGGCCTTCAACCACTTCTCGTTGCCCTTTGGAATCGCGCGTGATGAGCCACCTTGGTACACGGCCTTCTCCATAACAGTCCTGGAATGGGTATTCTTAGGCCCATCGCCAGCGAGCATGAAGTTCTTGGCTCGTGGCCCCATCAGGAACTCCATTGCTGGACCCCACGTGACCTTGAACGTTTCTGGATCCTCAGTGACTTGCTTTGCGGCTGCGGCACTGAAGAGCACGGTCGGGTGATGACTTTCCTTTGGCTTGTCAAAGTTGTAGATGTGAGCTTTGTTGAGTCCCTTCAGTATAGTGTGCATCTCGTCCGGAACAGTCAGAGGGTAGTGTACGTAGGTCGAAGCTGGGTTGAAGCTGTTTGGCAGCGCACGGAGGAAGAGCTTGTAGAACACACAGCCATTGTCGATCGTAAGATCTGACGAAGCTTCTTGATATCCCCAATTGGTGAGCAGTGCAGGCGTATACGAGCTTGTGTAGAATCTGTCGCCGCGGACAAGAGCAACAGCATCGGATAACACACCGCGAGATGTCGTGTACGATGGGCAGAGACCAGAGCCAGGCATCTTGGGATCTTTTGCGTCTTCGACCACAAGACCAGGGTAGAGTTCCACCTGTATCAATCATGGTTAGCTTCGGTTGACGCAGCTGTGTGGTTTGTGACGTTCTCCATACCTGATCTGGAGTGTCGTAAAGATGCTTCAAAGCATTCTGTACCTCCACATTTTCTGTAATGGACTCAAAAGTCTCATGCGGCTTCAGATCAAAATGCTTGCGCATCTCGTTCAACGTCGCACATCTCCACGTTCTGGCCTGCTGGATGCCGAGAATCTCAACTGCTTTCATGACGGTGGGAACTTGCCTTGGACCCATGGCATTGGCGCAGTCCTCAATACTACTGGTCAACAGATTGGCAATATCATCATCGTCGTACCTTCCCGCGAAAGGACCAGCTTTGATGCGCTCCATCTTCTCCTCCTTCAGCGCTGGGAAGTCACGCTCGTTGGGCATCTTGGATTCCGTTGTCTCCTGGATCTCCTTCAACTTGCCCAGGAACTTGTACATATGCTGTGGCTTTGCTGCATCGGCAGGTGGCACTCCCGGGAACATTTCTCTGAACAACTGCTGTGTCCAGAGGTCATCTCGACGAGACACAGAACTGTGCCAGCGGTAAACAAGGTTAAACTCTGCTGCACATTGATTACCAGTCGCTACTGGCGGGCCGTCAGGAATGTCAATGCGCGGATCGAGCTGCCAGTTGTCGTCGGTTCGATTCAAGTTCAGGATAGTCCGAACGTAATCTGTCCTCTGTTAGTAGTCGTCTGCTACGTCGTGATGCTCCCCGGCTTACCGATAAGAATGATGTTAATGTACAGACCACAGGTAATGAGACGAGCCGTCTGGAAGAGGTCGTCATCACGCTTGTCAAGCTTATCCTCGCCATAGCGCGAGATTGTAGGCTTTTTCGGGTCGACGCTGAACCTTCCGTCTTCGTTAATAGCGGCGAGCTGCTCCACGACGTAGTTATGGTATCGATTGAAGCAGATCAGTATTGCTCCGACACCAGGTGGGAAAGTCAAGAGTCGTGTCTCGGAAAAGCAGTCGGGCTTGATTTTGCCGTCCTTGAACGTCCGCATACGCTTTTGCTCTTCCCAGTTGGATCCATACAATGGAGCTAGATCGAGATATGATGATGTGTTGGATCTGTTGTAATCATCGTGATCTGTGCGGAAGATGTCGTGAATGATGATAGAAGCCAAGTAGAAGAGCATCGAGGATATCTTGTTTGGGTGCTGTTCATGCTTGCCTTCTGGACGGGCCATGAGCGAGTCGAACAAGATGGCAGGATCTGGCAAGACACCGCCTTGTTTGACTTTGGGCGCCACAGTACGAGCGTAAGGCATGCCGGCCTTTCCAATGTCTGGGTACAAGTAGCTGTTGTTGCTCCCATCTGGCTGACGGAAAAGGAACTCGTCGCTCAAAAGTGTCTTGGGCGGGTGTTCAAGATCGTCCCACAATGTTGTGACCATCGTCTCTGTGATTTTCTTTTGCAAGAAGCTGTCGGGCATTTTCGTGGCCACCGCGATCATGCTTTCCATCAGATACTCCTTATCATTGAGGGGCTGACCGAACTTGGCAGATTTGATAATCTTGAACAAGCCCTCTAGGTCATTGACATCTTGCCTTGGAATGTCGCGGAATATCTCGGCCACGTCTTTCCATAAGCTGTCCTTCTCTGGCTGCGGCAGGTACGAGCCATCTCCTGTGTGTGTTGGTAGAGGTGCTTTCACTGCATTCAAAAGTGTCTTCATTTGTTGTAATGATTGCCACACACTCGTGCGTGCCTTGTCAAGCGTCGACATTTCTGGCTCTGGCGTGTGGTTGACGCCATTGGTTTCTGTTTGCATATTCGTCAATCGATCGTTCTTAGGCGTAGTAGCTGAGATCGAACTTCGTCTGCCATACCTGTGTCGTAACCCATCTTGGGACTGAGATTTCGTTAGCAAGGTAATCTTTCATGCGATCGAGACATAAAAAGCAGATGGTACAAGGCAGCTCCGGAAACCAGTGCAGTTCTGTCAATGCAATCGATCTCGCTATCGATGTCCCTCAAAGGCGGCAATGGCTTCCACAGTAGCTGTTCCTTCCTCCTGGCCCTTCGACCACTTCTCCGCGCCTTTGTCGTGTTCGTTCCTAGATCCGGATGCATTGCTTGAATCTGCGGGCTCTGATCCTGCGTAGCATTGGTAGTTTCGCGTTCGGTCGTCCCAAGAAGCTGCATCTGCTTGTACTGATAGCCGCGCGATTTGAAAGGCTGCGGCATGTTCTGCGGAGCCCGTTCCAAGGTGCTCCGACTATGGTTCATCTTTAGGTATTGTAGGTACACAAGACC
Source organism: Cercospora cf. flagellaris (assembly GCA_005356885.1). Taxonomy (NCBI): domain Eukaryota; kingdom Fungi; phylum Ascomycota; class Dothideomycetes; order Mycosphaerellales; family Mycosphaerellaceae; genus Cercospora; species Cercospora cf. flagellaris. The sequence continues at coordinate 1,589,672 of RJLU01000001.1, read as the reverse complement.
GGATGCTTGTCCATTGCTCTTCGTGTCTCGACACGAGCATGATATCGTACTTGCTTCCATAGCCAAGCATGGCTCCTGCTTCTGTCTTTCGTCCGGTGGCCGGCAGGAGCGTCCAGAAGAGAAGATAAGAGAAGACGGGCAACTCACCTTTTGTGATGACGTTGCTATCAAACGTCAATGGCAGGAACGATATACTGGCACGCTAAAGGGAAGGTGATGGTACAACAATGCGATGACACAAGAGCAACAACCAGTGAGCAGGAAGAGCAGACCGAGCGAGCCAGCGACTCGGGCAGGCGACAGTTTTGTAGAAGGTGCATCTCGACCTGCATATGCTATTTTGACTTTTTGAGCTCGAGCTGAGGCTGAGGCGGTCTTACCGACGCTCCGTCCGCACCCTGGTGCATCCTCCTCAAGGGTCGATGGAAGGGAGAGGGCGCAGAAGCCGTGTGCACTCGCGTTGGTAAAACGTGCGCGTTGTTTGGTCGAGGCCAGGCACTAGCACAGCTAGCAGGTTAGAGCATGCAAGCCACCTCGTGGCCCTGAAGCTGTGGACTCATGGCGTCGCGAGAGCTTCAACCTTCTCGCTCTCCCCGATGGGCGAGCGGTGGGGTCAATGTCGGCGGCGTGGAATGAACATCCGCAGCACGAGCGGTGATTTGCGCGCTGTGCGACTTCAGCTGATCCTTCGTCGACCATGACGATGAGGACGCTCCCACAGGCGTTCGCAGCTACGCCAAGGCTGGCGAAGGAGCCGGTGAGAGAGGACAAGTCGCCCTGTGTGAAGGATACGACGGCTCCTCTGCCCACGCCAGCTCCACCTGTTAGCTCCCTGCACGTATGCACATGTGCGAACTGCATCAGGCGTCGTTACGTTGCCTCGCACGCGGTCTGGACCAGCCCGGCCGAGAAGCCACGGCGCGAGCTCGACGCAGTACACCGTACAGGACAAGCAGTGGCATGCTGAGGCGAGGCAAGAGGGGCAAGTGAACGCGATGAAGCAGAGGCATTGATCTGTAGGGGAACACGTGAAGGGCAATACAAAGTACAGCCATATCGAAAAGCACAGCCATATTGACATGTCGAGATGGTGACATTGATTCGGGTGGCAGAGGACCGCGGCCCGAGACGAGGCCGACACGCATGTGCGTGAGGCCAATGCCAGCCTCAGCTTTGTGTTTTGTTAATCAATTCTGCAACTTCGCCCGCTGACGACATCTTCACCTCTTGCCCAACATGGCTTCCAAACCGGTGACGCTGCAGGTCAAGCCCAGAGGTACATTTCCACTCCCATGCCGAGACATTGGTCCAGCTCACCGGTCCCACAGGCAAGCGAATTCCCAAGCTGCCCAAGGAAACGAGCATCTACGTGCAGGGCAGCACGAGCGACCTTTACCACCGCATCGCCGCCGAAGCCAAGTTCGACATCAACCGCCTTCGCATCACCAAGGAAGATGGTACCTTTGTGCCCAATGAGAAGGGCAAGACTGTCGACAGCTTTGGCCTGAAAGATGGCAGTGTCGTCCAGGTCAAAGATCTGGGTAACGTCCCTCATCCTGCAGAATCAACACCAAGTGATACTGACAGCTCCTTCCCCAGGCCTCCAAATCGCATGGCGCACTGTCTTCATCATCGAATACCTCGGTCCACTCCTCATCCACCCCATCTTCTATCTCCTCCGCCCTCAAATCTACTCCGGCGCACCATCCGAACCCTCGTCCCTACAGACTCTCTCCGTAGCTCTCATCTCCCTCCACTTTCTCAAACGCGAAATCGAGACCTTCTTGGTGCACCGCTTCAGCAATGCCACCATGCCCGCCCTCAACATCTTCAAAAACTCCGCCCACTACTGGATCCTCGCCGGAGTCTTGATCGCCTACTTCATCTACTCTCCCACACACCCCACAGCAGGAGAGCTGAATCCTTTGATCGATTATCCTGCTCTTGCTGGGTACGTCGTTGGTGAGCTAGGCAATCTCAACACACATCTTGTGCTACGCAATCTCCGATCTCCAGGTGGTACAGAGCGCGGTGTTCCCAAGGGCTTAGGCTTCGATTGGGTAACATGTCCGAACTACATGTTTGAGGCGCTGGCGTGGGCGAGTATGTGTGTTGTCACAAGATCTTGGACGACAGTCGTATTCTCTGCTGTGGCCATCGCAACGATGGGCGCTTGGGCGAAGAAGAAGGAGAGGAGATACAGAAAGGAGTTGGGAGCCAAGTACCAGAAGAAGAGGTTTGCCATGATCCCAGGAATCATCTGAAGAGTCGGAATAAAGAGAAAGAACTCGAGGACACTGTTTATATTTTCAAAAGTAAATTTACGCTGAGCTATATAAAGTGTATGGGGAAAGTGGAAGAGGAAGATCATTTGCAACCGGGACGAAAGTCTGATCGAAGGGCGATGCCAGCTTCTAGCAGAGTAACAGAAAAGTAGGCATGTCAAGCGATTGATGCTAGGAGGTATGTTGCTCGATGAGCGGGATGCTCTATTCGCGATGAGGAAGGAAACCCCATAGAATCACCGTGTGCATAAATAACGGCTCTGAGCTTATCAGTTGTCTGGAGAAATTACTCGGCCGGGCCCTTACTCTCCATCCCGTTGCAAATACTGCTCCCAGCCCGTTTGGAGTTCTGTGAGCCCAGAAAGTGCCTGAAATTGATAGACATCAAACAAGGCCGTCAAGATCATCCTTCATTACAATCTACACAGCACACTGCTAACCCCTAATCCATCCCCCTCACAGCGTATATCTGAACCCCTCCAAGCCCTCAATAATTTCCTCTCCCCTATCAGCCCTCTTATTCGCCTTCCAGAATGCCCAGTCCATCCACGCGGTAATAACCACCACAAGAGCGCAACAGCCAATTGTCGTCCACATGCCCGGTCTATAGCCCGGAGCGTCTTGAGAACGGAAAACTGTTGAGCCAATAATCCCGCCTATGCCTCCTGCGCCCACCATTGTCGCCGAGGAGAAGGCCCGCTTCCATTGACCGCGGATGTTGTTGGCTTGGAAGCTCATCATGCAGGGGATGTTGGCTTGTGGGCCGGTCGTGGCCAGGAAGACGCCAAAATATCGCACTGCGGGAGTCTTCGCGAAACCGAGGAGCGGGAGGCCAATAAGGCCGATGACGGCGTTCATGATGATCTGTGTGGATGGCATTAGCAGATGATTTGCTGGGATGGCATGTGGGAAACGTACAAGAGGCCCCCGGATATGATGCTTGTCGCCATACCTGTACAACAATTAGTCAATGTCATTCAGCGGGAGTTAGACCACACGTCCCAAGCACAAGCGAACATCCATATCGCTGCAAGCACGTACGGAGGAGCTACCAAACACCTGGGTTTTGTCAGCACTAGCCTCTGCTACCAGCTGATGCACAGAGAACGACGTACTCCGACATTGCGAGATCAAATCCCATCGAATCGTGGAGGATGATGGGCAGGAAATAAGCGATGGCCTGGGAGAAGAGTCAGCATAGGTCTCAACATGATATCCATCAAACAGAGAGGTATGTAAAAGGGCGAATCGCTCACATAGCCAACAGTCGTAGTCAGCATGAACTGGACCGCAAATCCCCAGACCTTGATATCAAGACCATGGCGAAGATAACTCGAAAGCTGGAATGGGGTAGTCATCGCATCGTCCCGGTCCTTTTCGATCCGAGCAACGATATAAGCCGCCTCTTTCTCGGTCAAAAAAGGTCGTACAATGAATCGAGACTTCTTAGCGGCATTTTCTGGGAAGTCACTGATGAAAAACGCGCCTACAGCAGCGACGAGAACGGTAATCAGTCCTTGCATGATAAAGATCCAACGCCAACCTGCGATTCCGGGCTTTATCCCGAATGGAAGGTGAGGATTCTTCTTGGTTGGTCCATAGTGCTGACCGTAATCGTCTCCGAGATCGCCAAGACCGTCCATCTGCAGAAGGCCGTAAGCTAGGATACCAGAAAAGGCAGCGGATAAGTTGCCGATGAGAAAGAAAACAGCATTTCGCTTGTGAACTTCGTAACGTGGATACCAGCAGGACAACAAGTACGCGCATCCAGGAAAGAAGCCAGCCTCAAAGGCTCCGAGAACGATCCGGAGAGGAACCATCTGCCACCAGTGTATCACGAAGCCGAAAGTGATCATGGTGATGCCCCAGAGTAAGGTGATGAGGGGAAGGAACAGCTTTGGTCCGACTTTTCGGAGGACGACCGTCGCTGGTGGCTGTAGCAGAACGTAGGTGATGAAGAACACCAGGACGATCGTGGAGTAGCGGAATTTGATGAGCTTGAGATCAATGCCCATGCCTCCTACCACAGCAATGCCCAAGTTGGTGCTGTGTTGTCACTCGTTAGCTGTGTGCTCGTTATGTTCGGCGAGATATGTAAATACCGATCCATCAGCGAGACGCAATACATCAGGCCCAGAGTCAAGCATAGTCGCACATCGATGCGCCACATGAGCTTCTTCTTCTCCTCTTCGGTGAAAAGATTGAGGATATCATCGTTCGAGTCAGGAACAGAGCGTTCGGACTGTTTCCGCTCATACTCAAAGATCTCTTCCTTCTTGTGATCTGCCATATTGGCGATGCTTGTGAGGCTAGAAAGAGATGCGATAGCCTTGTTCATATAGAAGGAGTGCCCCTTCTGGAGAGGGACTGCAGTCCGGAGACTCCGACCACAGGGAAGACGCTGCTTGAAAACACTTTCACATCCTAGTTCGGGCTTGACAGTTGTGACAAGCAAATACAAGGTTGCTTGAACCTAGATTCTCTTCTTATTTTTGGTTTAATCCCCGCCAACGCATACAGTGAGTGGATCGTGAGAGACAATGTGGAGTTTCTTCACACTTCTTGCTGCATGCGATCAAGAGCATGCAGAGCATACATTGGCGCGATTCAGAGAATTGATCAACACTCGGTGTCATATTCCCTGTGTCGCGGTGTGAAATCTGGTGCTTCTGCATATTGGTGATTTCCGTGAAGACTGCATTTTCTCTGCGGTGAGGGCATCATCACCTGCGAGGATGGAGTCTGTCATCGAAGACCGGGTGCGGATGGAAGTGATTCCGTGTGAAGAACATGAAGCTGCTGTTACAAAGTTATCGGATGTTGGTAGGGTCTCCAGACACGTTCGGCAGCTCGCTGTGTGGTGGAGCCGGGTAGTCTGAGTTTCGCACCTACCATCCTCACGGTATGCGGCCGAGAAGATGAGAAATCAGGTTGCATGGTAGACACCATCAAACATGGCCTTGCGATCGCGTTTTGAAGACGCTTTTAAGAGGATGTGTGATTGCCAGAGAAGAGCAAGAGTGATGCAGTGAGCCCATGCGTCGATCATGAACCCTGGATGTAGACATCTCCGAAGTCGCTACGCCCTGTGATGAAAGCCAAACGTTCAGAAATTCGCTGTCATCACTCTGCACTCTTTGCATTCACACTTCCGATCTGGTCCCAGCCTGTTGGCATTGCCCGTCCGAAGTAGTCGTGATGGCAGCACGGGTCTGCAGCAAGCACGTCAGTGCAGTGTTGCGTGCTCGAACGTCCACCGGAATTCCGCGAAGATGCTATGCGTCTGCTGCCACAGCACCTTCCACTCTGCCAGCGGGGCAGAGGCAGGCCATTGAGGTTTGCAGCATACTTTTCCGAAGAAAGAGCATAACTGACAGCGTAGCAGAGAGAGGCATCGCTTCGCACACCAGATCCAGCCGCCGACTCTCAGACTGCCCGCCTCGTCGAATCTCATGCGCCATTTATGGTCCCCACATATGTCCGACCACCTCCAGTCTTCCACAAGGGCGAAGGATGCTATATATGGGACATTGAGAACAGGCGATACTTGGACTTCACTGCTGGTATTGCTGTCAATGCCTTGGGACACTGCGACCCGCAGGTGAGCAAGATCTTGTACGAGCAGTCCAAAACATTAGTGCACAGCTCAAATCTGTACTACAACCCATGGACCGGAGCACTCAGTCAATTGCTGGTTGAGAAGACACGAGAGGGTGGAGGTTTCGACGCTGCGCGAGTCTTCGTGTGCAACTCGGGCAGTGAAGCAAATGAAGCCGCGATCAAGTTTGCGAGGAAGTACGGAAAGAGCGTTCAGCCAGATGGCAGCAAGCATGAGTTGGTGAGCTTCCAGGGCTCGTTCCATGGGCGAACAATGGGGTCATTGTCTGCCACCCCCAACCCAAAATACCAGAAGCCATTCTCCCCAATGATTCCCGGCTTCAAGTACGGCACATACAACGACATCGCAGGCATCAATGACCTTGTGACGGAGAACACTTGTGGCGTAATCATTGAACCTATCCAAGGCGAGGGAGGTGTCAATGTAGCTACACAAGAGTTCCTCCTGGCACTGCGCAAACGCTGCACAGAGGTCGGCGCAGTTCTGATCCATGATGAGATTCAATGTGGCCTTTCACGAACCGGTAAGCTTTGGGCCCACGCTGCACTACCGAAAGAGGCGCATCCCGACATCGTGACTACCGCGAAGGCGCTTGGTAATGGATTCCCCATTGGCGCCACTCTGGTCACAGAAGATGTTTCGAGCAAAATTGTGACAGGAGACCATGGCACAACATACGGTGGAAACCCGCTCGGATGTCGCCTAGCACACAACATTGTCACACGACTCTCCGATCCGGAACTACAGAAAGATGTGCTGAAGAAGGAGGCGCGATTCCGACAGCACTTCGTGCGCATCCACGAAGCTTTCCCAGATGTCGTGCAGGAGGTCCGAGGCCGGGGTCTGATCCTGGGTCTGCAACTGAGTGCTGACCCAACACCTGTAATCACAGCTGCTCGGGAAAGAGGCCTGCTTGTGATTACATGTGGTACAAATACCTTACGTTTCGTCCCTCCTCTCATCATCTCTGATGCCGAGATTGACGAGGGTATGGAGATCCTCGAGAGCGCCATGAACGCCGTCTTCCGTGAACCAGGTCATATTCCTGGCACTGACGGTCAACAAGAGATGCGCGCATCAAGGTGATCAGGTCCTGCTTATAGCATCGACCATAAAATTCAAGCATCCGCCATGGCTGCGATCGATTCTTGACTGGCGCCGAGGTTATACAAGCACTTCGCCGGCGAGGTCAGAGTTTCTACAAGATCACACATCGCCATCAGTAGGCGGACACCAGCCATAAGCCTCAGTCGCGTGGCCACTCCTTACGGAGTGTGACGGGCGATTCATATTGACGCCGCAAGTCACTGCCTGGAGAAACTTTCCCCGGCACACGCGATTCTCGGATCCACGTTGTCCGCTGTCAATTCGTTCCTACAGCACGCAGCATAAGCAGAGTATGCTCATTACCCGATACCAAGCGCATGAGCAAATACATCAGCGCCAGGAACAGTATGGATGTCACACGCTCGGTGTTTTGTTATGCGCCGGATACGTCATCAGCAAGATGTCTGTCTTTCCACGCCGTCCGAGTGCGAAGAGGATTATGTTGCCGCGTCGACTGTCGAGCATTGAATTGAATGTGCTCAATCCAGCGCGAGTCGATTGTAACGAGTGGTCTGTAGCTCATTGTATAGATTCTAGACCTAACACGAACCGCGTCTGAAACACCCCGTCTTCATCGCCGAAAAGTTCTTCCGGCCATTTGACTTCGTCATCGCCCAGACTCCAAGCCCCAAACGTCTCTTGGTACTCCCATTCACTGTTGCGCCATTGGCTCCCCAACGGAACTAAAACAAAGCAGGCGCCCGAATTAGAAGAGCGGCGGCGTACGAGGCGTAGTCGTTGAAAGCTCGCAGGATCTCACGATCGTTTGGGCAACAGAGCACACGATCGATACAAGCATATAATCCCCAGCGACGTCGAAAGTCCGCGCGGCGAAAGTCGTTCAGTTCGGACAACCGCCCAACCAGGTACAATCGCAAAACGCCACCGCGGAAGGCGCGAATCGCCGTGAGCAGATCACAGATGAAACCAGTTCGTGTTTAATGCTGAGCCACCCCAAGAGTAAGCTCTGGTCTTGGCCGCTGCCATTAGCAGTGAACTAATCAAGCCCATCAACCGACATTCCACGCGCTGTCGCAAGCCCACTCTCCGCCTTGCTTTTTCCCCTTGCCGTCTCTTAATCCTTTCTTCTTATCCATTTCTCGCTTGCGGTCGCATGATAAACGAATACAACGTCATTTGACCCATTTTGCAGAACATCCCAGCTCCAGTCTGCGGAAAGGGACCAGGTGCTATCATAAGCGGACAAGGCAAGAGCTAGAGACCTGGCAGGACCAGCCTATACCGGCCAACGCGACAAGGCGTGTGCGCGCGCGTGAGACGCAATATCATGATGAACAGGGATACGCTTCGAGGCGCGTCACGCGAAATGGGACATCCTTCGAAGAAACTTATCGCGGCATATGTTTTCGACTGGGTCATTATTGTCGTCTTCGCGGCGGCGGGCGGCTTCCTGTCGTTCGTCCACCCGACCCATCGAGCTTTCTCGCTCTTGAACACCGAGATATCATACCCATACGTGGAGGAAAGCATCCCGGCATGGTTGGTCGGTGTCATCGCAGGGCTCGCACCAGCCCTCATCATTGCTGTGGTGGCCCTGGTATTTGTGCCTGGACGTGAAGTGCGACGGTTCTCGACGAGGTCGCAGGTACTGAGGTTGAAGCTATGGGAGTTGGAGAAGGGCCTTGCGGGACTATGCTTGTCTCTCGCGGTGGCTTTCTTTGTTACGCAGGGAATGAAGAACATGTTTGGAAAACCGAGGCCGAATATGCTGGCGAGGTGTAATCCCAATGTGGAAGAAGTCAGTTCTGCCTATCGAGGTGGATACGGACAAGACATCAGTATGCGCTGGACCATGGTCGACTCGTCTATCTGTCAGGAGACAGACGAGGAGACTCTACAAGACGCTTTCCGATCTTTCCCAAGCGGACACGCGTCTTGGTCCTGGGGCGGACTCCTCTATCTTACACTCTTCATCTGCAGCAAGTTTGGCATCGGACTACCACACCTACCAGTAGTCTTCTCGTCAACAGAGCAGAGACAATCTCCTACGAACGAACACGAACTCCTCCCCCTCCACGCCAACCGAGCCCGCGGCTCCTCGATGGAAACCGAACGCAAAGACGCCGAAGACAGCCCAAGCGAATACGCAGCTCCCCACGCTCTCCATCAACACAACCGCTCCCTCGACAACAACAACTTCACCGCAAATACGAGCTACAGCAACGCCAACCGCAACAACTACCCGACATCCACATCCTCCAATCCCATCAGCGTCCGTAACGCAGCAGCCGCTCCACCAAACTACCTAATCATTCCAGCCCTCACGCCTATCGCCGTAGCAGTCTACATCTGCTCCACTCGATTCGCCGAATACTACCATTTCGGCTTCGATCTCATTTTTGGCTCCCTAATTGGAATTGTCACCTCTTGGCTCGCGTTCAGATGGTACCATCTTCCAATTTCGAGAGGTCAGGGCTGGGCATGGGGTGCCAGATCCAGAGATCGCGCATTTGCATTCGGCGTGGGAACGAGTGGATGGGTTTCAGATGCTGGGTGGTCGAGTAAACGAGCGAGTCCTGCGGATGTGAGTGCTAATCCTGTTCCTGTTTGAGCACGGCGATCATGAGAGAAAGAAGAGAAGATGGTGTTCTTATGTTGTATTTGCGAATCTGTGCTGAGTATTCTTGTTCTCTTTGCAGATTGATATTTCGAATCGTGTATAGAGAGGTTGTTGTCACTTCTGTTCTCCTACTCTTCTCCACATTGAAAGTGAGAGGGAGTGGGGAGGTGGAAGTCTCGATTCGATTCGATTCGATTCGATTCTGGTTGTATGATTGATTTAGCGTTGGCGCAAGGTTGAGAATAATCGGACCAAATGGCGGCGAGGGGGTAGGAGAGAGAAGCGGAAAAGTTGAAGAACGGACAGCGAAACAGGCAGAGGAAACAGTTTCGAGTTGTATTGACACAGCGGACGATGAGATAATCCCAGTATTGGATAGGATGTATATGATGAGGAAGTTATGAATTTCACGCTGAATGTTGGAAATCGCTCTCATGCTGCACATACCGTATGCTGACAGCATCATGCTCCTCTTACTTCGCAAGGCAGTGGTGACCAGGAGAAGTGTAAACAGCCACTGAGCTCACTGTGCCATTGAAGACATGCTGCCTGTGGCACGGAACCTCACCAATGATGCTTCAACGAGGTGACGGAAAAGTGAGACTGCTTTCTATGTCAAACTTGACATGTCATATATTGTTACAGCTTGTGGCGGGCACAGTCTCTCTCTATACTAAAGAAGAGTCTATAAAAAGGGCCAGCCAACACCCTAGCTCTCGAGTTGAAGTGAGAGACCAGGTGGTTTGAGAAACTTCTAATGCCGGCTAGATTTTGTGGTATTCCCTCTTTTTCATGTTGAACGCCCAAGCGCCTTGCAATGCTTTTATCTTTTGGCCCGCCCCTCCCGGTGATTGAATGCTCTGTCTGTTGAAAAGACAAAACCCCTTTCTGTTCCCAGCGTAAAAAGTGGTATCTTGCAAGTTCCAAAAAATTCACGTGTTGAAGCATCGCTCATAAACATCATAAACATCTCTTTGTTGAGGTGTGCCGTCTAGTAGCGGTACATCTCGGTCTTGAATGGACCCTCGATTGGCAGGGACATGTACTCTGCTTGGGCCTCGGTCATCTTGGTGAGCTTGACGTTGACGTGTTCGAGGTGGAGGAGGGCGACCTGCTCGTCGAGGATCTTTGGCAGGACGTAGACGCCGATTGGCATGCGTGGGACGCTGGACTTGACTTGACCCTCCTCTTGGACCTTGATTGGGCCATCGGCCTCGCCTTCGATGGCACGGGCGAACTCGACATACTTGGTGGCGAACTGGCGGTCGCCAGCCTTGTACAACATGATCTGTGCAAGGACCTGGTTGGTGAAAGAACAGGACATGACGAAAGAGCTGTGGCCAGTGGCGCAGCCCAAGTTCACGAGACGGCCCTCAGCGAGGAGGATGATGTGGCGGCCGTTTGGCATGAGGAAGCGGTCGACCTGAGGCTTGATGCTGACAACCTCCTTGGCGGTCTTCTTCAACCAGGCAACATCGATCTCAATGTCGAAGTGGCCAATGTTGCAAACGATGGCATCCTCACGCATGGCCTCGAAGTGCTTGCCAACAATGATGTCTCGGCAACCAGTGGTTGTCACGAAGATTTGGGAGATGGGAGCGGCCTCCTCCATGGTGACGACTTGGTATCCAGCCATGGCAGCCTGCAGAGCGTTGATAGGATCGATCTCAGTAACGAGCACACGGGCACCCATGGAGTGGAGAGCCTGAGCACAGCCCTTGCCGACATCGCCGAAACCGGCAACGACAGCGATCTTGCCAGCAATCATGACATCGGTGGCACGCTTGATGCCATCGACGAGGGACTCTCTGCAGCCGTAGAGGTTGTCAAACTTGCTCTTGGTGACGGAGTCGTTGACGTTGATGGATGGTGCGAGAAGTCCATTTGGCTTGCCCTTGTTCTTGAGCATCTTGTAGAGGTGGTGGACACCAGTGGTGGTCTCCTCGGAGATACCGTAGCAGCCAGTGAGCATCTCTGGGTACTTGGTGTGCACGAGAGCAGTGAGATCACCACCGTCGTCGAGAATCAAGTTCAGAGGCTGACCCGATGGGAAAGACTTCAATTGTTGCTCCAAGCACCACTGGTACTCCTCCTCAGTCTCACCCTTCCATGCGAAGACGGGAGTGCCGCTGGCAGCGATGGCCGCGGCAGCGTGATCTTGAGTGGAGAAGATGTTGCAGGAGGTCCAGGTCAGCTCAGCACCGAGGGCCTTGAGCGTCTCGATGAGCACGGCAGTCTGGATGGCTGTGGGCGATACGTCAGCGCTGCCATGGTGATTTGTGGCGGCGGACAATACGAAGCGGAGGAACTCACTCATGTGCAAGCAACCGGCGATGCGGGCTCCCTTGAGAGGCTGCTCGGCGGCATACTTCTCACGGGTCTGCATGAGACCTGGCATCTCCTGCTCGGCCAGCTCAATCTCTCGTCGGCCAAAGGCCGCGAGGTTGATGTCTGCAACCTGCACCACCACCCGTCAGCCATTGTTCTCGTGGGAATGCGGCTTTTCAGAGCCATTGCGTGTGCGTACCTTGAACTTCTGTGCTGGCTCACCCATTTTGACGGTGTTTGAAGGATGTGAAGTGGGATAAGAGGGCAACAAGTAAAGTGAGTGAAAGATGAAGAGGTGAGGAGGGTTGAGCAGTGAAGCAAAAAAGTTGTTGTTAAGCTCCTGCCCCGCGCCGTTCAGCGAAGGGCAGGAAGCACGGGCACCAAACGACCCACAGCTCCCGCCTTGCAACTTTCAGGGTCTGCGACGACTCGGCAAATGCACAACACACTCACACCGCAGCTGCCGCCCACGTGTGATCTGGATCAATGTGCTGCTACTGCTACCATAGTACTGCGGCTTCTAGTGCTGCACGCGACGTTTCTCGAACTGTTCTCCGCCTGCGTCGAGCAGTCACTGCCGCAGCCCAGCAGAAAGTTGCTGGCTGGCCTGCTCGCTGTTCGAGCAAAATGCACCGCGGCATCCGCAGCCTACACCTGCTTGCAATTCCCTATCCTAGGATCCTGTCTAGGATCGGGGCATTGCTAGTCGGTCACCGATTTCGCTCTCAACGACCAGCATATCTTCACACTGAGACGTCTACGGCAACCGGTCGGGAGAAGTGCACAGTTGTATTCTTATGGCCATCGTGGGCTGTGAATTGTATATCATTACACGTGCTAGAGCTCATACATCCTCCCACGCTATGCGTTGTACATCGCAGAGAATGAGCTTTTCAAGAGCTCCATCTCAAGAGGGCCTCCGCCAAAGCAGCTGTAATCAATCAAAGAGTATGCTCGCAGGCTTGCATCAACCCGGTTCCTTGTTCTACATGTGCTGTGCTTGCAGCGCGTCCTCGCGCGCTACAGCAGGTGCGGTCAGATCTCCGCTTTTGCTTTTGGTAGTCTTCTAGAAACGCCATGCTGAACGCCATCATGTGCTGTGAATCATAAAAGTTTGGCAAATGCACTGCAAATGCGCTGCAAATTCAGCGGGTGAGGTTAACCGCACAATTTGCTGAATCGGTCATCGTCTCAGTGAATCAGTATGTTAGGCACCATGGCTCACGATGGAAGGCTCATGTCTTGCATCATTTCGTCGAGGCCAGGGCCATGGCTCATCAGTGGTGATCCAGAGCCATCATGGTCAGTCGTCGCCTGTTTGCGTCGTGACAATCGTCGATTCGTTACGTCGTCATCTTGAGGCGAGTTGAAGATACTGCGAAAGGCAGGTTCTTCATCGCTCATATTTTCCGCCCCTTCGTGGTTCGTGGGTGACCGTCGCCGGTTCGGACTGGTATAGAGGCCTTCAGTTTCTCGCAAGGCATCCTTCACTTTGCGCTTCAAGCTACTAACATACGGCACAATGTGCCGAAGTGTGGCTGTATCGAAGGGCACTTTCTTGGTTGTTGGGTATATCGAAGGCAGCGCAGGTGAGTCCTCCGCGGTCCTCCGGGACTGCAGAGCTGCGATAACCTTTTGAGCGACGAGCTCGGAATCTTTCCGGGGCCGTGTCACAATTGTTGTGCCTTGCTTTTGACCGCGTGTTGGCGAAGCATCTGCAGAGAGCTGGGGTTGCATCGCCTTCACATTCGATTTGATCGGTGTAACTTCCTCAAAGGCACTTACATCGAAGCCGGGAGACGAGGGAGGCGTTCGGCGGGGTTCGAGAGTGTGTTCCTCGCTTTCTTGGTCTGCAAGCTCGATCATGGCGTCCACCTCTCGCCACGACTGTGCATACGTGCCGGTCAGCATATTCAAGGCGACAGCTCGAATCCGCAATTCCTTCAGCTCTTCAATCAACAATCCCCACTCTCTCAGCAGGCTTATGTTGGCTACCACATTCTCTTGCTGTTCACGAATAGATTTGGGTACGAACATAACATGCCCGCTGTCAATACGCCTCGAGTCGCTCTCATTGATATTTTGTACGGGTTCGGGGAGTTCGTCGAAGTCGAAGTCGTCGTTCCAGTCTTCTGTCACGCCTTTGCTCCCGACACCCCATGTGCCAAATTTGTTGGCTACAACGTTGCTACGTTTGTTGTCAAAATCAGGCACGACAGGCACACTGTGACTTCGTGCGTGCATTCCGCTGACAGGTCGGCGACCGGCCGGTCTGCTTCCTCTGCTGTCTTGATCCTTCTTTCCATGCACAGTACGAGGTCGCGGGGGAGACTGTTGAGGATGACTCGGACTCGGTTGTGGCTCTGACCAATCAAACAAATTTGGTTTGTCCATTGGCGAGTATCCGTTGCGATATGGCGTGGAATTTGCGGATCTCGAACTAGTGAATCGCAAAGCAGGGCCAAAACGGAATGGTAATGTTTGTGTTGTTGTTTGCCCGCCAAAGGAAGGCATGGAATCATGTCGCTGAATGCCAAGGCCTGGCTCAGGTCCACCACCGTCGGCCGCATCCCAATCAACATCGTCTGTATCGGGCATCAGGCGCATAGTAGGTGGCGATGAGGAGAAGATGTGGGTCGTCCCAGGGCGTGCTGAGGGCGTGGAAGTAATGCTCTTATTCCGCAGAGACCTTACTGGCGTGCTGACCACGCTCCCTTCCTCCTCGATAGTGCTGTAGCGGGCGTTGTTGTGCTCATGGCCATCACTCAAAAAATCCCGTAGTTTGGTGCTTCGACCAGAGGAGAATGTTGGGGGTGATTCATCGAATATGGTTTCGATAGGAGGTCCACGTCGTCCCGAACTGCTTCGCGTTGTCCTCGTTGGTATCGAATCGTAGTATACGTCGCTTTGATAGTCAGTGCTGTTATCACCTAACGAGCGCCGTTCACTTTCCGAGCCGACAGTTGAAGCAATTTCTGAGTAGGTCGCAGAGATCCTTGGCTGCCTGGCCGACGGCGCGAACGCGCTCTCGGGGGGCGAGCGATGGTGATCCGGTGTGCGTGCGCCGGAGCCTGGCGCAGGCGCTGTTTCATCTTCTAGATATGGTGGGTGCGGCAGCTCGCCACCAAGTTGGAGGTCGACCTCGTAGGCGGGGTCCGAGGAAGAAGGATGCTCGCTAGAGAACGATGAGTATATGCTGCGCTGCGACGATGTTGGGTCGGTTAAATCGCGGCGTTTGGCAGGGCGTTCCAACTCTGGCTCTATGTTTCTGCTCACAAGACCACCCATTGAAGCTGGCCTGAGTCTGCGGTTCGATCTCGCAGACCACGGTCTGCCATTGCTCGTTGATGGTCGTCGCCACAAAGATTGTGGCCCTGTCGAGAGGAGATCACCAATGGAGAAGGATCGTCGGGGAGACGCGCTTTCTTCGAAGAAAGGAACGTAACTGGGAAACGGCGAAGAAGCTGTACTCTGCGCCACCTTGACTTCGGTGGTTTCGTGGAAGGTCTCATGTTCATCTGCAGCAAAGGGGGCCTCGACAGTAGACACGCAAACTGGTTCCTTTGCGGAGACCAGGGTCGGTGTGTACTTTCGATCAGGAAACATACGACGTACAGGATTCGGGATGCCTGTGGAATTTCGTCGTCTGGTCAATGTCGATTGCTCACGTGTCGCTCCGGGCGAGAAGTATGATCGCCAATGAGAAGCATTACCGGACGGGGAACTGGTACCATGGGATATGGGGCTATCCCAGCCCGAACCTGATAGCCGCTCGTGCAGCGTCGCGGAGCGCTGATGACTTGTAGCTGGCCTTCGAAATATGGGGATTCGCGAATTGGGCGCCCCATGAGTGCTGCTGAGCGATGTTGTACGCTTCACGAGCTTGTTGGCTGCAAGTGGACGTTCGTTCGTTGGTGGTGTGCTGTCTGCAACCATGGGAGTGGACGAGCCGGTGACGGAAGGGGTAATCGATCCATTGGTGTGCGAGATGGCGGCAGAAGGTGGGCGTGATGTCGGAGTGCGACTGGAGTCTCGGGATGAGGATAACGAACTGGACAGTCGGCGGAACCACTTGCTGTTGGCGGCGGATCCTGTCGCAGAGGCATTGGTGTCCGCCGGGTTGCCGTGCTCTTCCTGCGTTTGCGGCCGGCGCGAGGATCGATCCATGCCCACGCTGAGGCCGGTGTAGCTGTGCCGCTTGGCTGCTAGTGTCGTGGAGGCGGTGTTGGTGGAGCTGGAGCGCGACCTCCGCCCATGGCTGCGTCGCGCGGGCAGCTCAGCAAAGAGGTGCGGGTGGGCGTTGAAGGTCGACACGGCGGTGGCGGTCGCGCTCATGTCGGCAGCAGGCCGCGCCGTGCCTGGAATGTGCGTGCTTGCGCTGGCGGGGGCCAGGGCGAGGCGGTCGTGAGCATCGGTGTGGGAGCGCGGACGAGATTCAGAGGCGGTTAGGACGAAGCCGATGCTCGCGAGGGCGGTGATGGTCGACGTGGCTCCGAGCGTCGAGGCAAATGTTGGCATGCCTCAAGACCGTCCGGCCGGCCTGGGGAGGAGGAGAGCGAGGAGGCAGCGAAGGAGGGCGTCGTGGAGCATGTAACCATGTCTCGCATGTTTACTCGGGATGCTTAAGGTCCACCGCACTTAAGCGCGGCGCGCCCGCATGGCATCTGGTTTCACAACGACAATGAGCGACTGGGACCACGCAGGAACGAGGCGAAAGAGTGGATGCGATGAGGAGGGGGTGCTTGTTGGCGGACGGCGGAACAGCGCACAGCTGAAAGACCGTGGAGTCGGCCAATAATGCTAACTAGTTAGGCTCAAATCTCGAGCTGCAACGACATCGACATTACTGCTCGTCCTTCCTGAGTTCGCCTATGCCATCCGTGCCGTGCGACTTCCTTCGGCCCATGGCGGCGCTCGCTGCTGCGACTCAAGCTCGCCAGATTAGTGGCTCGCAAGCACCGACTGCCTCGCTCGCAACATGCACACTCCCTGGAGTCCTGGACGCAGGTTGTCTACGCACGAAATCTTCCGCTATCCTGCTTTTGCTGGCTCAAACTCTACAAGCGGTCGATCCACTCGTCGAAGGAACTCGTTCTTACGCGGGAATCCTGGCACGAAACGGCGTATCGACCATTCTTTGGTACACGACCCAGCCGCGGCCACCCCGACTGCCTGATGCGATTGCCGTCGCGGTAGGCACTGCCGTCAACCGGGTCTTTGGACGACAGCACCGCAGGAGGCGTATGTCTTGCAGCCGTCACCGCATTATGCTGCAGCACGAGATGGACAGCGCATGACGGACCGATAATCTCGTCCTCCACTGCCCAGAAGCCCGCTGAGAACGGCTGCTCGCCAAGCACCGGATGGAGCTCGTTAGGATGTGTTGACGATCCTGAAAACGCCATCCGATGGGGTACTTTGGTGCCAGCCGGCCGACGTCGCACGAGCCGCAGCGTGACCCCATAGCAATAGCACGGGGTGCCATGATGAAGCACCGTGTGAACATTAGGCGTTCCTGGTCAAACTCCAGCGTGTAACTGTAGACAACGGTCCAGCTGTAAGGAGTACTAACAACAGCAAGGAGCAGCAACTGTGCAACTCTCGTAGCTCGTACGAAACACAATGCTGAGGTGTATAGCTCGGATCCCTGCTCTTACTACTATTAGACAGAGTGCCTTGCAGTAGATCCGTCTGGCGGGGCGAGTGATGACGGCGAGCCAGATTCCGCCCACCGCTCGGCATCGCGTTGAACCATACTTCCTCATACGGAAGTCACACATAGATCCGCTCAACAATCAACGCGCGACACTTGCAGTGCACAAAATACTATGCAGTATGCCGGCTAATGCCCGTCAACATGTTCTTCGTATAGCGCAAGGAGCGGCTGCAGGGATGAGCTTTGATACTGTACCCTATCGCACAGCCCAAATGTATGAACTTTGCGCTCCCCAAGGTGAGAACAAGGTTCTTACAATGAAGAAGTGGGAAAGTATCATTTCTCGACCAACGTCTTGCGAGTTGACAGACGACTCCGCCAGCGCACCTGGTGAGTGATGAAGGCTGCAAAGTCGATCGATGTAGATGTGCATTCGGTGAGTGAGCTGCGGCAAAGCGTACCAGTACTTCGTGAAGAAAGCGTTTCCTGCATGCAACGGCAACGGGGTCAAAGCAACCTTTTGACCACCACTGCCAACATCTCAAACTCTGCCTCAAGCCCTACCCCCGCATCGAGATCTGAAGCAACAGATCGCAATTCACCGGCTGGTTCAGCAAACGCGCACGTCACCTGAAAGACTCGCATGAAAATTTGACCTTGACTCCTGCGCCATCCGGTCAAGCTCGGAAATTATTATTTGCGCTCACGCCCAGCGACACGTCAGGTCCGATAGGCGACAGGTGCTAAGACGCCACTGCCATGCAGTCTGAGATACGGGAGCAGCTCCCGGACATCGATTCGGTGGTGGTCGATTATGCAGCTGGCTATCTGAACCACGCGGCTCGACAGTTCAGTGCAGAGGTCGACCCGTTAGCAGAGGCCGCAGCAGTGATAACGCAGCTTCTGATATCTGCGTCTGGAGATCTTTCTGATGAAAACGAGGCCTCCGTCCAGAACTTGGTCCAGACGTTTGTGTCCCGACTCAATAGTCAAAATGGCGTTGACGGTGAGAGGCGACAGCAGGCGCCAGCCGCCAAGAGGCTTGATCAAACCATTCAAGTAGCGTCACAACGAGGCGTATCATCTACGCTCGGTCTCACAGGTGGCACTGTCGACCTGGAGTCAGCAAACACTCGCAAGGTGGAGTCTCGTGTCGACAAGAAGAAGCTCGAAAAAGCCGAGCGCAAATTGCGCGCGAAGCAAGACCGTAAAGTCTTCAAGACTGTCGAATATGAGGCCTCCCGCTTGTTGGACCAGCCAGACGAGCAGCAGTCATACGAAGAGTTCTTCATGGCTGTTAATCCTCTGCAGCTGGGCTCAGATGCGCAATCCAAGAGCAAAGATATCAAGGTCGATGGCATTGACATCTCCATTGGTGGTAAGCGTATCTTGTCAGACACAAACCTGACTCTTGCCTATGGCCGTAGATACGGTCTGGTGGGTCAGAATGGTATTGGTAAATCGACATTGCTTAGAGCGCTCAGTAAACGTGAGGTTGGAATTCCAACCCATATTTCTATTCTACACGTCGAGCAAGAAATCACTGGAGATGACACACCCGCTCTGCAGGCCGTGCTGGATGCCGATGTGTGGCGAAAACACCTGCTCAAGGAGCAGGAGAAGATTTCGAAAGAACTTGCCGAACTTGAAGCAGAGCGATCGTCCATGGCGGATACGTCAACCGATGCTGCGCGCCTGGACAAGCAACGCGAGGGTCTAGACATAACGCTCAGCGATGTTCAAGGCAAGCTCGCAGAAATGGAGTCCGATAAAGCTGAATCTCGCGCGGCTAGCATTCTCGCTGGTCTGGGATTCTCGCACGAGAGGCAACAATTCGCTACCAAGACTTTCTCTGGTGGTTGGCGCATGCGTCTGGCGCTGGCACGAGCCCTCTTCTGCGAACCCGACCTTCTGCTGCTCGACGAGCCTTCGAACATGTTGGACGTGCCTTCTATCACGTTCTTGTCAAATTATCTGCAAGGATATCCAAGCACAGTGTTGGTGGTGTCCCACGACAGGGCTTTCCTAAACGAAGTTGCTACCGATATCATTCACCAACATTCAGAGCGCCTAGACTACTACAAAGGCGCGAACTTCGACTCCTTCTATGCAACCAAGGAGGAGAGGCGGAAGACCGCACAGCGAGAGTACGAGAAGCAGATGGCCGAACGTGCTCATCTGCAAGCTTTTATCGACAAGTTCCGTTACAACGCTGCCAAATCTTCTGAAGCTCAATCTCGTATCAAGAAGTTGGAGCGTATGCCCGTGCTTGAAGCGCCAGAGAGTGTCTACACTGTACACTTCAAGTTCCCTGAGGTCGAGAAGCTGTCACCACCAATCATCCAAATGACTAATGTCACTTTCGGCTATACACCAGACAAAATATTGCTGAGGAACGTGGACCTGGACGTGCAGCTGGATTCACGTATTGGAATTGTTGGACCAAACGGTGCAGGCAAGACAACAGCGCTGAAGCTGCTCATTGGCGCACTGTCACCCACTTCCGGATTGATCTCACAGAATCCACGCTTACGCATTGGATTCTTTGCTCAGCACCATGTTGATGCCCTTGATCTCAACGCCAGTGCCGTCGGCTTTATGGCCGCAAAATATCCTGGCAAGTCAGATGAAGAGTATCGTCGCCATCTCGGAGCGTTTGGTATTACTGGCATGACTGGATTGCAGAAGATGGGACTCTTGTCAGGAGGACAAAAGTCAAGAGTGGCATTCGCGTGTATTGGTCTGCAAAACCCACACATCCTGGTACTCGATGAGCCTTCGAATCATCTTGATATCGAAGCAATGGACGCTCTTAGCACGGCATTACGTGAATTCCAAGGAGGTGTGCTGATGGTCAGCCACGGTAAGTTCTTCATTCAGACTGTCATACTCTCGAATCAGTCTGCTAATCAATTGCCAGATGTGACGATGCTTCAGAACGTCTGCACTAGTCTCTGGGTGTGTGACAACGGAACGGTCGAGCATTTTGGTAAGCCGCATAGCCACACATACATATATACCATCAACTAACATCTGCACAGACGGTACTGTCAAGGACTACAAGAAGCGCATCTCGGCTCAAGCGGGTGAGGCAGGCGTGGTAGCTCAGCATTAGATGTGCGAATACTGCGCATTCCTTCTTGCCTCTCCAAGTGCAGAACAGGGAGGAATCAGCAGCGTGCAACCAAGTTTCGGAACACATGCAAGATTTGCATGCATTCATGCCTATGCTGGAGAAAAGTAGATTATAGAAATCGGGGAGTGAGCAGACAGTAGACATGCATGTGTTCACAAGCCACACTTGACGAAATGCTCAAGCCTCAAAGCCACACAAATTTCCGCAACCCCCGCTCCTTACTCGAAAGCTCTTGCGAATTTCTCACAAAGACACTTCTTCCAACCTCCACACCACAAACTCATCACCACTGTGACGACAGGACACAGTCGTCGCGCACACTGTCAAAGTGTCGCTTCCTTCGCTTTCACGAATCCTCTTCTTTTCTTCATCACTCGCAGCCGGTTCTGCTTTCAACAGCTCAGCACGATCTGCGCCGAGAGTCCTCGCACTCTACACACAAACACAAGTCCGGACATACGCGAGCAAGAAGAAGAAAATGCCTCCTAAGAAGGAAGTGAAGCAGGAGAAGGTCCTACTTGGGCGACCTGGCAACAGCTTGAAGAGTGGGATCGTATGTACGGCGAATTTGTGCGTGCTCTGCGCGTGCGCTGGGAACATCAGTCTGACTAGTGACTCAGGTTGGTCTGGCAAACGTAGGAAAGTCGACGTTCTTCCAGGCAATCACAAAATGCCCATTGGGTAACCCAGCCAACTTCCCATATGCTACCATCGACCCCGAGGAAGCGCGCGTCCTAGTGCCTGACGAGCGCTACGACTGGCTTGTCGACCACTACAAGCCCAAGTCGCGCGTGCCTGCTGATCTGACCGTGTACGATATCGCCGGTCTCACACGTGGTGCGTCCACTGGTGCAGGTCTCGGAAATGCCTTCTTGTCACATATTCGAGCTGTCGACGCATGTTTCCAGGTCGTGCGCTGCTTCGACGATGCCGAGATTATCCACGTGGAGGGCGATGTTGACCCGATCCGAGATCTCGAGATCATCGCTGAAGAGCTTCGAATCAAGGACATCGAGTTCGTTGAGAAGGCATACGAAAACTACCAAAAGCAGACTCGCCGTGGTGGGCAGTCACTTGAAATGAAGAAGCTCAAGGAAGAGCAAGCATGTGTCGAAAAAGTGCTCGAGCACCTGAAGGCGGGCAAAGATGTTCGCAAAGGCGACTGGACACCAAAAGAGGTTCGTTCCCAAATTTCCTCCTCCCATCCCCTTCGCCCTCCTTTATGATGAACCAGAGATTCGTCTCTATAATCCCAGCTCTTAGAAGTCTCACCCAACGCTTTCGAGGCATCATGTTAAGAAATCCGATCTGATCGAAGCTTGAACCACACCGTTACTTTGACTAGCTCTTGCTATCCAACAGCTGCTGACGAAAGATGCGCAGGTCGAGGCAATCAACCCACTGTTCCTTTTGACAGCGAAGCCTGTGGTGTTCCTTGTTAACCTGAGTGAGAAAGACTACATTCGCCAGAAGAACAAGCATCTGCCGAAGATTGCAGAATGGGTCAAGGAGCACGCAACCGGTGATCCTATCATTCCAATCTCGGTTTCCTTCGAGGAGCGTCTATCAAGATTTGATACAGTAGCAGAGGCAGATGAAGAGGCAAAGAAGCTAGGCACCAAATCTGCCTTGCCCAAGATCATCACCACCATGCGCAAAGCGCTTGATCTTGGCTCTTTCTTCACGACTGGAACTGATGAGGTACGGCAATGGACGATCAGAAATGGCACCAAGGCGCCTCGTGCTGCTGGTGTGATTCACGGCGATTTCGAGAAGACCTTCATCCAGGCTATCGTGTACAACTTCAAAACATTAAAGGAGCTGGGCAACGAAGCGGAAGTAAAGGCACAGGGCAAGGTGATGACCAAGGGTAAGGATTATGTCGTCGAGGATGGAGACATCCTGCTATTCAAGGCTGGAGCTGCCAAGTCATAGATGGCTGGGTAAGCTATGCTGTGCCTCCGCAGGGTAGACTACATGTATGTTGATGAATGAAGACCTTGACTCTACGTCGGTCTTAATGAAGAATGCCACCATTTCAAGTGAATCGCTATAATACACTGCCGTCTCACCACATAACCACTACTATACTTCGTCCGGTATGACCACTTTCGCACACGCACCAATCCGCTGTAGCTCTGGCTATCTGTCACATGCGACGCGCGATTAGACTAGGTTTCACTAGCGCCGTAGTTGGCAGTCCACGTTTGCATCACCTTCGTCTCTGCCATCACTGCGCCATCCTGCGCCACCTGGCAAATACTCCTCCGGTCGATGGAACAGTCTGCGGCGACGACAGCATGAGTGCGAATTCTCATGCACCCACTCAACCCTTTTGTGCGGGCCTTCTTCCGAAGCGCACTGCCTGCGCAATGTCAGCCTATCGGCCACCACATCCTGCTTGTGCCCACGACCGAAGTCCTACTGCGAGCGAAAGACCGCGACACGAACACATCTTACGCTGATCTTGCGGGCACCGAGGAGTTTCTAGCCAGTCATGTGTTGCGCGTACCAGGAGGAGGACCACCGTTGAGCGGAGGCGGCGGCGGCGGAAATGCGCGAGAGAACAAGAACAAGGCGAAACAGTACACCACGATCAATGGACGTACGGTGGTGGTTAAAGATAGCTTTGTGTACAGCAACAAGGGTTTCAAAACGCTCAACCAGGCGCAACTACTGAGCGATGCCATCTACTATCCGGATGCTGCGGATGGGCAGCAGTGGCTGGTGTACTTCATATCCCGACCTCTGATGGGCACATATCAGGCGACACCGATAGTGCCTGCTGTGATCAGCGATGCGCCGAGTAAGGAGCGCAAAAGCGTGCTGGCAGAAGCCTCGGGGACCTCCGGCGCATTAGGGTCAGCGACAGTGTCAACTTCACCGAAGAAGAAAGAGATCAAAGGCTTTGGGGATTTACTTGTTCAATTCCCCATGATATCGCGACAGATGCAGAACGGGCTGGAGAAGATCATTCGGGAGTTCATAGCGACCAACGACAAGCCACTACCGAAGCCTAGGTCTCGAAGCTCCTCGTTCGGCTCGCAGACATCGCGCCCATCCATCAGTGATTCTGTGTCCTCACTCAGGTCCTCGCTATCAGGCACAAGCACTATCCACCCTACCTATCTCGAGCTGGAACCTGAAGAGGAAACGCTCCGCACTGCATTGGAAACAGCAATTGTCGCAGCCATCGACTTATTTCAAAACGTGGACAAACAGCAGTTATCGATCTTGGGCGCGAGCACTGAGCTTACCGGGCCGGCTGTCGAGCGTATGATTGAGCGCTATGTGACTGAGCAAGTACACGACCAGAATCTCTTCCCTCGCGTGTGTAGCATCCGACGACCGGACGATTCCGAACTGGAATCGAAGATACGCAAAATGTCCGACATCGACATTGCTCAGGTTGGCATACCTGTCGATGATGGGATGCAAGGAAAGCGAGCGCTTGCTATCCGGCTAACCAAAGGAGTTCAGTTGTTCAGGAAAATGGGTGTTGCAAGCAGTCCACAGGAGATGTTGGACATCCTGCTTGAGACGCAAAAAGTCATCACCGCGCCCGATGGAAACGATAGCTCTGCCTCAGAAGATCCTTCTTCATCGACTGTGGCTGCTAGTCCCTTGACGATCAATGCCGACGTCCTCGTCTCAATGCTTTTAATTGTGATCATCCGCAGTGGCGTAAGGCACCTGCACTCGCGCCTGCTGTACATGCGTTACTTCATCTTCATTGATGAAGTCGAATGCGGCGAGCAGGGTTATGCGCTAGCTACCATGGAAGCAGTATTGGCGCACTTGTCTAGCAGCTCCAATACTTTGAGGAAAGCCAGCAAGAAGAATCGTCTTCTATGGCAAGCCGTCAAAACAGGGGACGTGAAAGCTTTGGCTACTATACTGCAGGTTGACAACCTCCCAGTGCAAAACGACACCACGGACGGCTATCCGACGGCGCTCTCGTCGGATTCGGAAGAGGACGATTCTGCTGATACCTCACTTGATGTGATCGAGTCTATAGAAGGGTCTAGGTCTGACGGCGCTTCTTCAGAGTTTGCAGCAGTGAATGGTTCTCTTCAGCACGTCTTCCCCTTCCAGAGACCGCCAACGCCCCCACCCGAGCTCCCGCCGCGCAAAGCAAAGAAACACGTTTCGATGGCATCTCTCCCACGAAGCCACTCAGCATCTTCTGCGTACTCCTCTCGGTCGCACTCCCGACAAAAGAGTGTTGATTCGGATGCTAGTTATAACGTTGGAGGCGACTTATCTGTGGACAAAATTGCGCAAACTCAGGATGCCGACGGCAACTCAGTGCTCATGATGGCAGTTGAGGCTGGCAAGCATGATGCTTTGCGGTTCTTACTGAGTCTGCCGGCACACTTCCGTGCCGATTTCATCCTTCAAGATGCCAATAACGATGGCGCTTCTGTTCTCAGTGCAGCGATTCAATCTGGCAATCAAAGTGTGACAGAGGAACTAATACACTACCTGGAGAGCAAAGTGTCAGAAGAAGAGCTGCGAGGATACATCAGACTACAGGACAACAAGGGCCGATGCGTTGCTCATTATTTATTCCACCAACCTCACCTGATAAAGCGGTTTGGGAAGAAATTGCCCTGGCGGCTAAAAGACAAGAACGGACAGACACCACTCTTTGCGATGTGCAGATCCTATGACCATGAGAAGTACCACTACATGGTCGAGGAAGCCTTGAAGTTCGCAACCGAAACACAAGGTGACGGCGAGCCTCTACACCTGGACGACCATGTAGACGCGAAAGGGAACACCTTGATCCACGTCATGAATGACATGCAGCTCACCATGCGTCTACTGCGATACTGCGATTCTGACGTTAATGCTGCCAACGACAAGCGCTTCACACCTCTGATGGTTGCCAGTAAATATGGTCGCATAGATTTGGTGCGAGCACTCTTTGGCGATCCACGAGTCGACATGACCTTGAAAGACATTCGTGGACTTACAGCTGTCGAGCTGGCCAAGGATGACGATGTCAGGAATCGTATTGACGACCTGACGCTGCTGTCCTCGGCACCAGGCAAGGACGGGCGCACTACGACTGTAGTCAGATCCTTCTTCGTGGAGGATTCCACTGTACGGCTGGTGCTCAAATCTGGTGCACCGAACGCGAATGGACTCATTACTGTGACTACTTGTCGCAGGACAGTCGCCGACTTTGAAAATCTGTCAAAGTGGCTAACGATTGAATGCCCAGCCAGCTGGATACCGATGCAGTTCAATCTGACTTCGCCATTCTTAATCCCATCGAAACCTTCCCGAACAGTTCTGAGGGACATACAGATCAGGATGGACAACTTCTTCCGCAATCTTCTGACGCACGGCACCTTTTCGACACACGAGCTTGTGTGGGAGTTCTTTCTGGTGCCAGAACTTGATCCGGAAATGCTTCTGGAGCGGAGCAAGCGCAAAGCTGAAGCACGCGTAGACAACGTCAAAGACGATTTCGAGCCAATATCCGACACGCATGAAGTCGAAAACTTTGTGGAACATGCAAGGGAACAGATCAAGGGTGTTGCCTCCGCCACGAAAAAGGTCATTCGCGAGACCAACAAATATCGCATGCTGAGCAACGACATTTCGGATGCCCAAAACCTGGCCTCATCCGCTTTATCTACATTGACCTTCCTGCCTGATCAATATCACACTGCCATTGCACGGTACAGCAAACTGCTGGTACCCAGCGAAGCCTCGCCCTTCGCAGGTCTGTACTACAACCTACACGCCTTTTACTCCTCGGCAACGGCCATTCAATTCGCCACAAACCGGCCGGCGTACCTTATTGGATCTATGCAACAAGCGCAAAGAACAATAGATCGCAGTAAGAACAGCATCTCTCGATCCAATCGCTGGACGCCGAATATTGGTCTCTTTGAAGACGCGAAGAAGGCTGTAGCAATGGAAGCTTGGGACAAAGCCGCTAAAGCTCGGACAGAGCTCGAGACACTCGGAAGTGAACTGAGGTATACGCAGCAAACGATTGCATCTGAGCTAGCTGTCTGGCAAGAAGAGCATGTGAAGAGCGGGAAGGAGATGTTGAGGCGTTTAGCGAGGGAGACAATTGTGAAAGAGAAAGCAAAGTTGGAGGGAATGAGGAGAGCGCTGAGGTGTGCTAGGAATGGCTCGGTATCAGCATCAGCAGCGGTGCATCAGGCTTCCTCATGAGATACGGGGATCACCTTGCTTCGAGAGCATGATCATGGAGTTAGTGCACATTGAGGAAACAAGAGAAAATGACATGCTCGACGCGGAAGATTTCCTGAAGTGCGCCAAACGAGTTCTCATCCCCTCGCGCCGTTTGACTTACGTTGTCTAGGCCCATCAATATCGTCCACGCAAAGCCACCAACAAGGCCAACAGCAGTACCTCCTTGCCGTAGCGATCATCACAGCCACAGCAACTACCAATGCTCCTCTTTCTCGCCTAGACAATCTCACCATTAGCTCACCTCATCACCATCACAGTCATCCACTTCTGCATGGCGCTTCCACGTGGCCATACAAGCGCATGCTATCACACCACACCTTGAAAACCAACAAATGACCTTCCGCATACGCTCTGCACGCCTCTTTACGCTTTCTCGGCCCGGAAAATCCACAATCGGCGACTACGAGAAAGCTTAAACTTTTGCTCTCTCGGAAGCTCGCGTGTGGAAGACGACCCCAGCTAGTCTAGCTAGCTGGAGCAGGCTAGCGCCTGGTTTTTCTGTTTCCTCCGTTGCGAGAAAGGAAAATGGTCGGTTGGACTCAGCAGCACACTTGTGTGCTTGTGTACAGCCTTTGATGGCAGAAGGACTGGATCGATGCGAACGTTGTTGTTGAGTGTCAGTCTGGACACTTTGCAGGAAATGCAGAACTTACCGTGACCGTACGAGCAATCGTGAGACAAGCTTGAATTTACCTGTTGTCGATCGACGGAACTAGTACCTGAGCTATAGTACCCTGTCTACTCGTCGGTCGTTTGATTGTCATTGCTGTAGGCAGAACAGTAGCTTCTCGAATTTCTCCGTTTCGCTCGCGTGTGCAGATGGTTTCCGGATATCTTCTTGACGCGAATTGTCGTTACTACTCTTTTCAGGAAATGGTGCATGCATAGTCAGTCTTCGGCCAGTGAGCGGCTTGTCAAGGGTAGAGAGGGTAGAGGGCGACTTGATCGACAGCTATAAGGACCCTTATTTTCATTTGCTGACACCGTTGCAAGCTAGCTAGCAGGTGCGAGATTCGAAGATAGGGATCCAGATGGTCGGCAGATGGTGTGCTCAACAGATGATTGTGGCTGAGCTGTGCTCTGGGCTTGATGAAGAAGCAGACCCGTCTGTCTGTTCTGAGAAGGTCGTAAGTATTTCGACAAGGGAAGCGAATGTCACTAATCTTTTCTCTTTTTCATGGCCGTGATAGGCGTGTTCGTAAAGCTATGAGTTCGTTCATTGCGCTATTCCATACACCCCGGTCCTTCAATTGTCACCCGAGGATGTCTCTCGGCTTCTCCTATATCGTACAATAGATCTCACTTTCTCCCACTTCCTGGTCGAGATGATGCCGTGTTCCGTAGACTGCCAGCCAACCCAGAAAACGCCGCGCTAAAGATACAGTATTGAATCACGAAAACGACAAGTCGAGGTCCGCCTCATCGCCGCTGTTGCCACATCGCGATGACGGTTTTGAGCATCGCGATTATCTGTTCATTCCCAGCATTTGCCTGTGCCACTTGCAGAGGCGTTTCGTACGCTTCGTTCCGTACGAACGGGTCCGCGCCATGTCGCAGGAGGACTTTGACCATGCTCGCTGATCCTGTGAGTATGGCACAGTGCAGCGCTGTGCTTCCGTCGGGCATCGTCTGATTGGGGTCTGCCTTGGCGCGCAGGAGTAGCTCAGCAACGTCAGACCGCCCTGAGAATACAGCCCAGCTCAGCGCTGTGGAGCCTATGTGCGACACTTTGCTGAGGTTCGGCCGGTGTTGTAGTAATAGTGAGATGATCTCTTTGCTCGAATATTTGCAGGCGTACATAGTCGGTGTGACCTTGTAGGCATTGTCGATGTCCACGTCCGCTCCGTGTTCGAGAAGTAGGCTCACAATGTCGAAGCTGTTGCTTCGGCACGCTTGGTGGAGAGGGCTGCTGGCGGATTTCGTAGTGCATGGCGAGATTTCGGCGCCGCTCGCAATGAGGAACTTCACCGCAGCCAGCTGACCATTCGAGGCGGCTCCGGCAAGAGGTGAAAGGTGACCACTCTTGGCAGGCTTGAAGGCCTCAAAAACGCCCGGAACTAGCACGGAAGAGTTGACCGATGCGCCTTGGCTAATTGCGGATCGCATCGCTTGCAAGTCACCAGCACATGCTGCGACGAAGAGAGAATTGGCAATCTGGCTTGGCGTCCTGGCTGGTGATGTAGTAGTGCGTCTTGAGGATGTCTGCAACGATGCTGGTGATGTTGTTCCTGGCGAAGCTGGAGGCGACCATTTTGATAGTGCAGCTTGAAATGCAGGTACTGCCGGTGCGAGAGAAGACGGTTTGTGTGATCGAACCATTGTCCTTTTGGTTTGTGAGGAGCTGTATTGCGGTCAGCACAGCATTTGAACGTCCAGTGTGTTCCACCTACTCTTGCTGAGCTTGCTGCTGCTGTTGTTTCACTTCGCTCTCGAACACACAGGAGTCTTGTCGCTTGAGCGTGTCTGAGTCGTCAGCCGCGCTCCGGCGGATGGAGTGCTCGACAAAGCGCTCAAAGGAGCGCATGGTGTCGAAACCCATCTTGAAGGATCGGCAGAGTCAAGATGTGTGAATATGGTTCAGGCAGATATGTGAAGTAGGCAGAAGTGCACAGGATATAAGTCCCCGGTGGCTTGCTGCCCGTTCAAGCCCATTCAAGCCAAGTGCAGCTCAGTAGCGCAGGTGCCGCCTCAGCTGATATGGGGGTGATCTGGTCCGTGTAGTGAAGAAGGATGTCTAGTCCAGTGCCGGAGGTGGTGCGTCGCTGGTCAGGAGGATATATCACACCGCACGCACACTGAGCAGCAGCAGCGCATGAAGGCATTAAGAGCAGATGCGACGCGGGCGTCAACACCACGGCAGGCCGAGCTTACTCACACATGCTGTAGACGAAGCGGAGCAGCACAGTCATGGCGGTGACGCCAAGCACAGACGTTTAGATTGCGCTGCGAGGCCGACCGCGAGCGCCCTCCGCTCTTTGCGCGGCAGCAGCGCCCTCGCGGCCAGCAAAACAGGCGGCCGCGAGCTGGAGAGTTTCGGTGAAGGATCATGCGGGTCTGGCGGCAGCAGCAGCTCCGCCCAGTCGAGGAATGCCACTAGGCAAGGTCGCGGGCGTACAGCGCATGGGTCAGCGCTGCACCTCTGGCGACTCCGTGCGGTCGTGGAGCTCGCGCGTCGCTTACGCTCCCGACGAGGCGGCGGCAGGATGCGCGTGGTGTGAGGATTGTGTATCAGGAGAGCAGCACGGCAGAGTAGCATTCGGAGGGAGCAGCCCTACGTGATGCACTCACCATTCACGTCCTTCACATGTTGCTGCGAGCCAAGCAAAGGCTCGTGCCGCGCCCGCAGAGTGCCCGCGACCCGCAAGATCTTATGTAACTCAGAGCTGCGGAGAACGATTCGCTTCACCACCAACTTCCTAATCGCGTTGCACCGCCACACCTTTCTATCCACTTGTCGGACCGCCGCGTTGGCCATACCGTGCGCGCATCGCTGCGTGACACCGTGCATGCGGACTCCATTCCAGCGCGTACCGGTGGACCTCCTCGCAGACACTGCCACCGGTGAATAGCAAGATGCTGAAGCTGAAAATCGGAGCCGGCACCAAGGCTGCACAACAGGGCGGCAGCACCAGTGGAAGCGGCGATGGCGATAAGACACCACAGACGCCTGGCGCGAGCACACCGGGCGGCGGCGGCATCAAACTGAAGTTGAACTTCTCCCACCCTCCGACTCCCGTCGAACCAGGGCCATCGTCGCTCAACCCGCCAGCGAGTGCACCAGCGGAGAAGAAAAAGCGCGCATATACCAAAAAGGCTACAGATGGCGCGCCCAAAGGCAAGAAGCGCGCCCTGGAGGATGACTCTGCCGCGCCAGCTGCCAAACGGAAAATTTCCCTCAAATTGGGAGGACTGGGAGGGCAAGGAGGTTCGGCAGCAGAGGCCTCAGCATCGCCGAAAATCACGCTGGGGCAGAAAAAGACAAAAGCTCAGCCGAGACTGGTCGACATTCGCGCGCGTGGTAAGGTGCCACCGCGGCCGAAAGGTGTCGGGTACGATTCTGAGGATTCCGAGACCGAAAAGGACCCCGCTGTCCAGCAAGCATTGATCTTGCGCATGCAGCCCGGACCAGACGCCGAATACATCAGGAATGCGATTGCCGAAGGCAGGATTGGACCATCTTCGAGCGGCGGTGATGCGGAGGTCTCAATCAAGTTCCTCGAGCGCAATTACAGGCGCGCTTACATCAAAGTGCAAGGCAGGATGTACGGGGCAGTCTTGGTCGATTTACCGTGCATCGTCGAGTCAATGAAGAGCTTTGATAAAAAGGGCTGGTGGAAGGTGGCAGA
The DNA here is from genome assembly GCA_005356885.1 of Cercospora cf. flagellaris. Classification (NCBI taxonomy): domain Eukaryota; kingdom Fungi; phylum Ascomycota; class Dothideomycetes; order Mycosphaerellales; family Mycosphaerellaceae; genus Cercospora; species Cercospora cf. flagellaris. The sequence goes on along the minus strand of RJLU01000001.1, from coordinate 1,558,374 downwards.
CATTGCACAAATGTTACTCGTGCTGGGGAGATGCGACACAGAGGAGCAGGTGAAGACGATGCCTCTTCCGAGAGAAGTGAACAAGGAGAACTATCAATACGCACACGGTATCACGCCGCCTATGCATTGGGCTCGGAAACGCCGCTTCCGGAAGAGGCTGAACTACAACGAGGCCATGAATGTCGAAGAAGAGGTTAACAGGCTTTTGCAGGCGGACAAGGAGTGGGAGGAACGGGGAGGCTCAGTCACAAGCGCGAGGATTGGAGACCTCCAGCAACAGCAGCAGCAAGAGCAACACGAAGATGTGGAAATGGGGCAGGCAGACCAACAGAACGGGGGCTACTCGTTCGAATTCGGAGATGAAGACGCGGAAGGCGAGGACGCTATAGAAACGGTTGAGCACGACGATATGGAGGAGGGCGATCCAGATCTGGAAGCAGGATTGCAGGCTATGTTCGATGAGAACGAAGACGAAGCCGACGCGTCGCAGCTGATTTCCGACTCACCTGCGCCTATTGCAGATCAAGCGGCTTCTATGGCCGCTGCTGCCATGCAGTCAGATATCGATGCTACTCCTGTGGGTACTCCAGCCGCCGAGCAAACGCAGGACGAGCAATCAGACGACGAGGACGAATCGGACGAGGATGAGGATTCTCCTGATGTCGTGGACGAGGATGCTGCAGCGAAGGCAGCAGAACGTGCCCAGCAGCTAGAGGAGGTTGCTGATCTGGAACGTGAGGTGGAGCGGGCAAAATACAAAGTCAACAGCATGTCGAATCAGCTGCTGCAACAACGCGAGAGGAAGAAGTTGGCGGCGCTGGAAGAAGAACTTGCCGTGAAGAAGCAGGTATTTGGCTTGGATATGGAGGATTGAAAGTCATGCCGCATTTTCTGCAGCTAGGAACGCCTATCATTATGCAAACGGCATTATGTGACATGCCGTAAAGAAAGAGCACCCCGCGGGCTTGCCGCGAGGGTAGAGTATCACTTCCCGAGCTGTGTTGCTCTTGTCGTCAAGCATGGCATACTGATGCCTCTATTGTCTTTCTGTGCTTTTGCCTTGCTTTTTTGAGAAGTCTAAGCGATTCATCATCTTCCTAGTGACCGTTCGTCACCCCGTTTGTCACCTTTGTACCGATCACCACCTTTTCCAGTGCTTGCTTGACGTCGGCAATCAAGTCATCGGCGTCCTGCAAATACAAGTTAGCACACAGTCAAGCCGATCAATAGCATATCAGGACGGTACTCACCTCCACACCACAAGAAATTCGCACGAGGTCATCGAACACTCCTGCAGCCTCTCTCTGCTCTTTTGGAATTCCCATGTGCGTCATGCTCGCTGGAACCTCAACCAAACTCTCCACACCTCCAAGACTTTCCGCCAACGTGAAGATCTGTGTTGCCTCGCAGAACTGGTTCGCGGCTTGGTTTCCACCCTTGATTCTGAACGACAGCATACCACCACCCATGCCTTCTCGGTGTTGCTTGATCGCCACTTTCCTCTGCTTATGGCTATCCAACCCAGGATAGTTGACTGCAAGAACATGTGGACTCGCCTCGAGAGCTTGCGCGACAGCTGTGGCGTTCTTAGTTGCCTCACGAGCTCGCAAGTGGAGTGTCTTAGCTCCACGGTGCGCGAGCCAGCAGTCGAATGGACTGGGCACAGCTCCAATCGCATTTTGCAAGAATTTCAGACGCTCGTGTAGAGCGTCAGAGTTGTAGGCTGCTACGCCCATGAGGACGTCTGAGTGGCCATTGATGTATTTTGTTACGCTGTGGACTACGATGTCGGCGCCGTGTTCGAGAGGGTTTTGGACGTAGGGTGACATAAAGGTGTTGTCGACAACGACCATGATGCCATGTTCGTGGGCGATGGCTGCTACGGCGCGGATGTCGACGAGGGAGAGGGTCGGGTTGGAGGGTGTTTCGATCCAGATCAGTTTGGTTTCTTGTGTGATTAGTTCGGAGATGTCGAGCTCGATGCTGGGGGAGAATGTGACGCGGACACCGTGTGCGGAGGCCACTTTGGTGAAGTAGCGGTGCGTGCCACCGTATACGTCTGAGACGGACACCACATGGCTACCTGCTGCGAGGCTTTGGAGAATGATTGCTGTGGTCGCTGAGCCGGATGCGAATGCTAGCGCGTACTTGGCCTTCTCGAGAGCTGCTATTGACGTCTCGAAGTTCCATCGGTTGGGATTGGATGATCGTGTGTACTCATGGTCGCCGACTGGCTTGCCAACGGAGGTTTGTGCGAAGGTTGTGCTGAGCGAAATTGGCTCAATGACAGCTCCGGTCACTGGGTCGTGTGGCGAACCTGCGTGAACAGCCAATGTACCAAACTTGTGCACTGGAGACGGAGCTCGCGGTGGCGTCTCAATGGGGCCGTGGCCGTTCAGCTGTGGAACAGTCATTGCGCCTCGTGCTTGTCCTTGGTCGCTTTCGAAGCTGTCGTCGAAAAAGTGTCGCAGAGCCTCAGGGAGCGGTATGCGATTCGAGGGGTCAATGCTAGGAGGACGCGCGGGGTCAGATGTAGGGCGCGTCGTCGGTCGACGTCAGAAATAATTTTTCGAGTCGCTTTGCGCCGGGTTTAAGAGTGTCTCAGCGTGGAGAGCGAAGGAACACGATTACCAATGTCGAAGGCGAGGGAATGACAATGACATATACGAGTGTTGCGCCTGGCCCGGCTATTGGTATTGAACTTCTTTTATTGCGTGCTTTCAAATCACAAATTTAGACTCTGCCCTCCATGCGGTTCACTTTGTCAGGACCATCTTTTGCCGAGGGGCCGGGCCAGTCGGTGTGACACTTCCCTTTCGAGCGCACAGCTCTGTGAACAGGGAGCCGAGAGTATTTTTCGGTACCGTTTCCATAACATACCGTCCAACGGAGAATATACACGTCGGTACCTGGAGCTAGTGTCAGAAATATGCTGACATTGGTTCATTGTTGGATTGCATCATCCTCGTTTGACGTCGACGTGCTCGACCAGCCGCCACAAATGGCGCAATCGACAGGAACAAAAGTACAGCCATTTGTAGAGATAGAGGAGTGCAGGAACGCAGGACCCGCACATGTGGTTGGTGTGGAAGCCTATCTACCTGGAGAGACTAGTCCGCTAGTTGGGGTGCATATCACTAGGAGGTAAACGGAGGCGCTGTCACCTATGAAGCGTGCTTACGGGCCTCAAATTTGCACTTCCTTTGTTTAATAAATGGCATGAGCGTCGACATCTCAAGATGTGAACTTCACTCGAGTCGTGGTGAACGAGAGGCATTAAGGACAAGTCGCAAAGGCCGGAGGCAGGCTTCCAACGGTACATCATGAGTTTCCGCGAGTCCGGCCAGACAAAAGATGGTGCACGGAAATGCGGTGCCTTCTTGTCAACGGGACCAAGACAGATACGTGACTGAAGAGCATGTGTGCGATACCATGCCGGAGAGGCATTTCTCGTGTGCTCGTCCACGTTACAATAGCTCGCTTCATGCCAATTAAAGATGATCGTGGGAGTAGAGGGTAAGAGGTGCCGGCTAAAGTGGTTTCTTCATTCGACATGGTTGTCAGACACTGGCAAGGAACAGTCGCGCGCCGAGCATCCTCATCAATGCTCTACCAAATGCGGGTCATCGTTGGTGTTCCGTTGGTGTAGTATGTGGCGCTGAGAGGATGGTGGACGCGCCGGAGAGTCTTGGAGTGATAGGCTTTCGGGTGGAGGCTGCGCTATGTCTGGTAAGTTTGGGGCCCTTAAGGCACAGAGCGTGTGCGTGCCATGTGTTTCGAGCGACCAGACTCGCCGGGGAGAGTCTCGACTTCATGTTAGGCGTGCTGCGATGAGCAGGAGGAGGAGGAGCCATGCCAGTTTGCTCGATAGCGCCAAGCCTCGACGCATCATCAGCGAAGTGGCCGAAGATGAAACACGGACATCAAATCACAGCGCTCCACACAAAGGCCGCGTCCCCTGCCTGGGGCCCCTTTCTGCTCAGAGCAACGACCTGCCGCACGCCCGCTGCCAATGCGATAATCGTTTCTGTTAGACAACAGACGCTTCACGACGTCTCGCATGTGCCACAAACAGCAGCAACGGCGCGGTTGGCGGTGAGATTGTGCGCAAGTGCAGCCGGGACAGCTGTCGAGCACCTTCCACCTGGTGGATGACATTCGCAGGCCGACTATGCCACCTTCTGCCAGGATTCTCCAACTGGCGGCAGCCACTACTCTCGTATTCACCTTCGCCTACTTTCTCCTGACTCCGTCCAGCGTGCACCAGCCACTGAACGTCACGCGATGGCAGAAGACCGCGCCACTGGAGCAAGCCGCCAACCTCACCTTGGATGTCGAGATATTGAAGCAGCTGAACGTGCCGCAAAGCTTCAAATTCCAGCGCCACTGCATTAATGCGAGAGAGCAAGACGGCCTGACTCGAACATCACTCATCGACATCCCGCAGCCTCTTTTCAGCGATGGCGAGTTCAAGGAGATCTTACTGGATGAGAACTTCCAACCCGACCCGCAATACATGGCGATAATGCCGCCATGCGATTCTGCCATCGAGATCAACGTTCCCGAGTTTCAATCACATGCCGATGGCAACACACGTTCACTCATGCTGGGCGTTGCGACCACGATGAAACGCATCGAAGAGAGTCTGCCGACCTTCTCACGCTGGCTGTCAAATACCGGATCGCCTCTTGTTGTTCTCCTGGTCGACCAAACCGACCTCAAGAAAGTGGATCTGGACATTTTGCGGACGAATACGCAGGCTGAAGCCCTAGGTATTGAGCTCATATTCGAGCCGTATCACCACACGTTTCAGGCTGATAGCGAGGGTCTGAAGAATTTCGGACTCGCTACCGTGCTCGACAAGCATCGCCGAGAAGAAACGCAATGGTTCGGCATCATCGATGATGACACCTTCTTCCTTTCACTGCGACGGATGGTAGAGAATTTGGGAAGATATGACCATCACTATCCATGGTATATCGGAGCTCTAACCGAAGGCCACACTCGGGTGGCAAAAGAAGGATTCAAGGCATGGGGTGGTGCTGGATTCTTCATTTCACCACCTTTGATGCGAACTTTGGCAGACCATGCTGTCGAGTGCACACGCCTCGATAAATTCTTTGGTGATCTGCTATGGCGGGACTGCATTCAGGAAGTCACCTCGCCCACCGTCCAACTCACTGAGATGCGTGGCTTGAACCAGATCGACTTGTGGAAAGACCTATCTGGATGGTATGAGGCCGGCTTCAATCCTATCCTGACTGTCCATCACTGGAAGAGCTGGCACTTTTATCCTGTTGCCGTCGGCCACATTGTTGCAGACGTTGCCGGACCAGATGCGTTCCTGCAACGATATAAATTTGGCAACCATACGGTCTTCACGAATGGCTTCAGCATTGCCGAATATCCCTTCGGCTTGCCAGATCTCAACCTCGTGGAGTTGACCATGACCGAAGACGTGAATATCCATCGTCCGCCGGAGCAATTAGAGTTTCATCACAGCTTCGGACATACACGACCTAAGATGGAGCTGGGACGTGATAAGATCCAATGGAAGTTCGAGCACGCGGTGAAGACATCTGCGGGAGTGGTCAGGCAATTCTACACGAAGAGGGAGAACCACGACATTGATGTTAGCATCATTGAGATCGATTGGCGCCACGTAGGATGAAGCTGAGCTTCGGACTGATTTCTGCGAAGTGCCAGCTACTCCATCGGTGCGAGCCTGAGCCACTGTGACGAATCGAAGCAGTATACCAGCGTCTGTCTAGGTCATGCCGTGTCTTCGACGCGCCGCAAATCGCACTTGGTGGCTTAATGCCTGTGACCAGAGGCTCGGTGGACGAAATCTCGACACTGTAGTCACTTGGATCGCAGACATGTTTCTCGCCCCTTCATTCTCCTATGAGACGAGCGGTGTCACCAAGGACTGGGAAAGATCGGAAGAGTGTATCCGAGCATTCACAGCGCCTGGCTGGCTGACTGACACGCGCCGTGAAGGGAAAAGTGTTCTTGGGAAATTCATTAAGAAAGAGATACCCTATTACCGGTTATGATAGCGTTTGTTGCATTTTCAGGAAGCATTTTCAGGCGGGATTGCATAAGGTGCATAGATTCCTTCCACTTCTTGGCTTCTTTCTCCTTAGCGTTCTCTTCTAGCATTCTATGTCAGTTTACCAAATTGAAAGTATCCAAAAGCATGGATCATGTTTGATTCGGATGAAAGAAACCACTCAATGAATTGTGCAATTCGCTCCATGTGTCTAGCGCCGATCTGCCTGAGCAAGGAGAGATAACCCGCTTCCATTGTCGCTGCCTCTGCTCAGGCATGCCGAAAGAACGCCTTCAGCTATGCAGCGCGAATCAACGTCGAACATATAAAAGCAAACCGAGATCTATCGACGGAGCTCTACCTCTTCCGGCAAGGTGTTTCCATTGTCGGGAAAGGGATATCGCGGTACATTCGAAAGTGCAGTACTCCGATATACCACTGCCTCGGCGAACAAGCCTCTCCCATTAAGCACGATCCTGTCTCCGCCTCAAGTTCCTTGTCCGCTTCATAAGCTTCTTGTACTTGTGCTTCTTCATCTTCAACTTTCGCTGGCGCTTGACAGAAATTAGAAGCATGCGATTGAGCCTAGATGCACTGGGGGCATTTCGGATGAAAGATTGTCCCATTGGTCTGGCTGTCATCCTTTCTTGCTGGCGGAGGAAGTATGCTCTCTGGTTGCGCTGCATGCGTTCTCGGAAGCCGCTGCGGTTGCTTTCCTGCGCGGGCTCTTCAACTACGGCCTGTGATTCCGGAATACGGACGATGGGTGATGTAGATGCGGTGTATGTCGTCTGCCCTGTCTCGCTGGTTGACTCCGTAAGGAAGATCGTGGTGGCGTAATGCTTCTGTTTTGGTTTGGAAGCCTTCTTCTTCTCCACAGCTTTCACTTCCTCAGGGAAGGGCTGTGGCGGAGGAGGTGCCTCAAATGGCCGAAACTGAGCGACCATCTCGTCGAGTGTCTTCAATCGCGGTGGTCCGTCAAGATGTTTCACACCGTCGTGCTGCCCTGACTGTTCCTGCATGACTTCCCATCGCACCCCGTCCTCTTCTGTCTGCCCTGTTTTGATCTCCATGTCCTCGAATTGATGGCGCAGTGCGTACACAACATCTTCTGGCCTTCCCTCTGCCGAATTCCCGTTCTCCCATGGATCTCGCGGTTTTCGAGTCTCGAATATCCGGTCAAAGGCTTCGGTGCTCGACGGAGGCGGTATTGTGGATCCTAAGGAGAGTGGTCGGTGCAAGGAGAAGAAGTTGGATACGGAGAATTCTAGATAGGAGCGGCAAATGTCAGTTCACATCGCATCCCCTAGGGCCTGATGTACTCACCTGGATACTGCATGTGCATTCCAGGCACGGCAGGCAATCCCGCAAACTGATCCTCTTGCTTGTCGGGCACTGCGGTAGTCCGCGAACGCTTTGCCCGGGTGACTTTCTTATTCCCTCGCTGCTGCGATGCCGGCTCTGCCATGACCGCCTTCTCCTCCGCGACGGGCTTCGCAGCCGGTGCTGGTTTGCCATCGCTCGCAGCGTTTTCCGGAGGGCATGATGACGCCTTACTGCTGCTGCTGGAGGGCCTGCGCTGATGTGGTTGTTGGCGAGCGGCTAAGGACTGTGTGGTTCGCTGAACAGCGGTAGTTGAAGAGCTGCCCGGTCCAGCGACTGCAGCGCATGTGCGATTCGCAGCGCGGGCGAGCGATTTGGAGAACATGGCCTTTGTGGGAGCCTCGGTGGGTGATGCGAGGCCCTTTGGAGAGTGCAGATGCACGAGAGGTGTGACGAGCTATTGTTGCGTGATGGGAGTCGGTCAAAGCAGGCACACCACCGAGTCTTGCCGCCGTCTCCACTTCAACCTTCAGCCACCTCGGAGTGCCGCCCACTACAAAGTACAAGGTCAGGCAGAACAAAAGGCGGAACTACCTCTCTCGCGCTTCACAGCAATACGAGTGCCAGAGGCGAACTGCAATGTGACAGGTCATCACATAGGGCACGTAGACACATCTTACGCTCTTGGCTACCTGTAGGTCTCGGATATCATCCTTCCCGAACAGATACAGTACACATCACATGCTTCGCGGCTGAACGTATCCCACTGTCTTACCAATATAACATCAAGCTACGAGAGCTTTCGGCTGATCATCTAGCTTTGACCATGGCCACATCTATTACAGACGAGAAGAGGCGTGAGTTGCCTTCCCAGGCTACGCTGGACGAAGTGGGCGAGATCAACATCAAAGACAAAGACGGCAAAGAGGTGCCGCTCAAGTCGCTGTACACTGGCAAGCCTGCGAATGAACGGCAACTCATCATCTTCGTTCGACACTTCTTCTGTGGCGTAAGTTGTCGTCCCGTCCCGCGGCGAGGCCTACACCAACACATCTCTAGTCATGTGAACAATACATCGAAGCGCTCGCCAAAGACTTGCCACCAGCCAAGCTGTCCGCTGTGAACACGACCCTCACCATCATCGGATCCGGAGAGCCTATTCTGATTGAAGGCTACGCAAAGCGCACTGGATCACCTTTTCCAGTTTACACAGACAACTCAGTCCAGATTTACAAGAAACTTGGCATGGTTAGCACTCTCAAAGGGTCAATGGGAGGTCCAAAGTACACCCACAAGGGGTTCTTCAAGAACACGATCGATTCTATGTGGAACTCTGTCATGTCTGGTCATCCACTTTCGAGTGGACCACCAGCTCAGAACGGAGGCGAGTTGTTGTTTCAGAACGGAGAGTTGAAATGGTGCTCGAGAATGGTGAGTCAGATCTTCGAGATGGGAGAGTCTTGATTGCTGATCGTGGCGCGCAGCGCAATCCTACTGACCACACGGAAGTTGACGAGCTGAAGGAGGTACTTGGCATCACAGAGTGATCAATTGCAGAATACCAGTCGCACAGCACAAGAATACCCTCATCCTGTCGTTTCATGAAATACCCATTTAGCTTCAACGCGCAAGGTTCACTCAAATAGCAGTGCAGGCATGGTACCTCTTACATGCTGCCGAGTGTCGTAGGTTTGAACGCGTTTATCAACATCAGCGCTAGTTCCAACATGTCGCCCTCACACCGACTTGTTCTTTTGTAGCCCGCAGCCCGACTCGACTGATGGCCAAGACCCAGGATATATATACGCAACGGGTACTCCCGCTTGCTATTGCCATCGTGGCCGAGTGGTCTAAGGCGGTAGATTTAAGTCAGTCCACGACATGAAACTCTACTGGGGAGACCCGCGCGCGTTCGAACCGCGTCGATGTAGGTTATGAAGTCCATTTGCTTCTAGAGAAAATTCACTTACGCTTCATCAGGGCAGCATCACATAAGTACGAGAATCGACTTCTCTACTAATCTTTTTGTTTTCCGCAACCTCCTCCGATTTTGGTATGCAAGCCACTTTGAAGGTAGAGGTAGCTACTCGACTTTTGAGGCACAGACCCGCCCTTTATAAAGGATGCCAGAAACGTCGTGGCAGACAGCATGCCTTTGATTTCCCTCGTGATTCATTCACGTAGGCTAACACTGTCCTCATTCTGCTGTTAATATCAAGTGCGAGTCTGAAAGTTTTGCAGTGCCACTTTCTGCAGGCTGTGAGGTGACACCAAGCGTTCCGCCTCGTTAACTCAGCCTCTGGCTGCGGTTTTGTCTTCCGCAAAGGATTGAGGAACATGGTTCGCACACTGCCTGGTACAGGCAGAGCAGCGTCGAAGTGCGAAACAACGGACGTCCCCTGTACGTTGCTGTTCTTCATTATTGGGTGAAAGTGTGCAGCAACAGGCGGCTAATGCAGGTCTGGAGCGAGGTCTTCACCGGAAAATGACGATGTCATGGAAGGCGCAACGTGAGGCCGCCAGATAATAGGCACTATGTTTTCGCTGACTTCGCCTCAGTATAGCACTCAGCTTCATTGACTCCTACACACCGCACTGCCTTGGTAATTGAACATGGTGAAGTATCCTTGCGCTTTCTGCTGTCCTCTCTTCTGCTCCGCTGTGCACGTTTTTTCGTATCTTCATTGCACGTCCCTCGGCTTGGTCGAGCCTCTGTAGCGAGAGATACGACTTACCCTTCGGCAGAGTGCTGCGCCGTGTTCTGATCGACCTACATCGTGGAGACAAGGAAGCTGCCCGCGCAGCGACTGACAGGCCTCTGGATCATCGCCTGCACCGACGCCCGCACAAATTCTCGAGCCGACTTCGTCGAACGACGCTTTCCCGCTATTGCTGTTAACAACTGAGCACCAAATCGGCGCCCACCGCTGCCACTGCCACTTCACAGCGCTCAGTGACCGCGACGACATCCGACGCTATTACCATTCTGCCGCTCAGATATACTGCCTCTTCGCCTCAAACATGCCCATGAGCCGATAGAAGTCAAGCTGGCTTTGCTCTTTTCTTCCATTCAAGACTGACACGAAGAACACAGGCCGCGGTCTTCGCACAGTCTTATCCGCTGTGACAGCGCAATCCAGAACATTCGTGCAGCCCGAAAGGTGGGAGCAGACCAAGGCAACAGCGGCCTTCGAGGCACCACCACTGATCCCCGCCATCGCTAGGCCACGGTCGCCTCTTCATTTGCTCTCCGGCCGTATCGCTTCGAGTCTAGGTCGGCATGCTGAGGAGGAACGGTACGGTCGCAACAGTATGATTTGAGCCAGTCAGCGCATCTCTCCGGGAATGAACAGTCGCGAGGCCCACTGGCAGATGGACGACACCTCTCAGCAGTGGCAGCTCGATCCCTTTCAGGTCCGTGGTGCGTCTCCTGCGGCGTCTCGCATTGCGAAGACGCGCAAGAAGAAGTGCCTGGCGGAGGAGGACGAAGACCCCACAGGCGCGATGGCAGTCGCGTCCAATCATGACTGGGCAAGTGGGCCGGAGCCGAAGGCGACCAGCCAGCCGCGGGCGCTCAGCCACACGACCTTCAATTATTCGAGCAGTCCCCATCCTGCAACACTCCCACCGAGCACGCAGAGCCGTGAGTCACCTAGTGGCCGTCAGCTGCCTAGCGCATTCAGCACTAATTCGCTGCCAGCATCAGGCGTCATCTGGAGCCCGGAAGTCTGTCAGAGCGTGCCGAGTCTTGGGCTGGTGTATAACACGTGCACTGCCGCACTGCCTCGACCGGGAGTCGCGGCCTTTGCACCGAGTGGGAATCTGTCGGCGTCGGTGCCTCAGGACGGGCGCATTTCATCCGTCGACCTGCACAATTCATCAACAACGACATCGACGTGGCTGCACGACAACCAGTGGGCAGCAGGCTTCTTTACTGATTCCAGCGGTGTCGACAACTCGCATTCTTTGCCACCCCGTCTGCCGCCCAACCAGGGAACTCCGACCATAAGACTCACTACTGCGACCGCCGCATCCCAGCCTCAGGCCGCGTACCTCTCAGCATCGGCATCGCCACCTGCAGGCCGCGATAATAATCACATTCCGGCCTTTCTCTCACATCCGCATTCGCAAATGTCTCCATACATGGCGAATGAGACGATGGAACCCATCCAGGCGCCCGTGTCGCCCATCAGCCCGCGTCAGTCGCCGCACGACACGACGATGGGCGACCAGCAGCACCAACTGGCTCGAAAACGATCACATTCTGTCATGTCGCAACAGCACGATGCCGCGATAGTAGATGTGTTACGTAGCCGCGCGCCTTCAACTCACTCGCAAACGGGCGCGTCACCGACTGAAGAATTCTCCCCACGAGGCTCACGAGCTTTCAAGCGCGGCGATCCCCCGATGAATACAGAAGGTAAATACATATGCAACTTCTCGGACGATTGTAATGGCCAAGTATTTGAGCGAAAATGCGAATGGAGGTGAGTCTACCCTGTGGTGTCATCTTTGCACTGTATCTGACATGATCATAGTAAGCACATGGACAAGCACGATCGACCATACCGGTGTCCACATCCATCATGTGCCAAACTCCAAGGCTTCACGTACAGTGGCGGGCTGCTACGACATGAGCGAGAAGTTCACAACAAGCACGGCGGACCCAAGGCCCAGCTAGTATGTCCGTTCACGGATTGCAAGCGACATTCCGGAAAGGGCTTTACGAGGAAGGAGAACCTCAACGAACACCTACGGCGAGTGCACAATAATAAGGATGCGAGCTCTCAGCAAGACGCCATCTTGGAGCCAAATGGCAACGAAGTCGTTCCCGGGACTCTCGATGGCGAAACCCAAGCGAGTACTATGACGACTACTGGCGGCGACGACCTATCATCTCTTGAGCCGAGTCTGAAGCGAAAACGCTCTAATCCGCCTCAAGATCAGGTGGGATTATCTGCGCTGGACGAGAACAACATGATGCAGGAAATGCATCGATTACGTCAAGAGAACGCATGGCAGGCCGACCGCATTCGACAACTCGAAGCTGCAGCGGCCATGAACGCCGAGAAGACGCAGCGGCTAGAAGAGACTATAAGTCTGTGGGCGCAGCAACAGAGCCAAGCACATGCACAGCACGAGCAGCAGCAACAGCCGGAGCAACCGCTTATGCAACATCATGAGCCAGATCAGCAACAGTTTGCTCCACATCATGAGGAGTCACAAAACAATGAGCATCACCAACTCGCGGAGCAGCAGATCGCTGAGCATCACCTCACGGAGCAACATCTGAGCGATCAACAGCTCGGGGAGCAACAGCTTGGTCAGCATGATACTGTGGAAGGAGACATGAAAGCGGTAATCGCAGCTGTGCAAGCAGCGGAAAGCTAGGAGCTTGCCGCCGCTCATGCAGCACCGTCACTTTTTGTCTACGGCACAATGCAAGGAGATTAGATGCCATTTGAGCTCACTCCAGCATCGAGTCTCTTTCCCTATTGGCAGGTCGGCAAGGCCTCGTCGAGAATGAGGCGCAGCGTGCGCTCACCCGGCTTGTGATCGGCGGAGATTGGAGGATGTTTGGGGCAAGAAAAGCTGCTGCCTACTTCACCGACACAGCTTGTATTTTCGTCTTTCGTTATGTTTTTGCGCTTCGCTGCTCACAATACCCCACAATCGTAGTGTCATAGAATGTGCTAATACTAAGTTGGTCAATTCAAGACTTTGGATCTTACATTGTGGCTTAGTGGTGGGTGAGAGGTGACGTTGGAAGTGAAATGATATGCCTCAGGCAGATGAAATCCGGAACGTTTCTGTTTCTGTCATGGCGCAGTGTCTCCAACGCTGTCTTCGCTATCCTTAGTGCCGTTGTGCCTCGCTCAGGAATCGGAGACATTGCATCTCTGCGCAGAACATCTGATCCCTTGTCTATCTGATTCTCTCACCCTGTACCGCGTCCCTTTTCCACGTCCTTCACCACGGCAGCTCATACCCTTCACGATGCCAGAACTTGCCCGTCTCTTCGATTCCCTTCTCCTGCACAATAGCCCATAACTTCGTCGCCGCCTCCTCAGGCTGAACAGCCTCGGCCGGAGCCGAAGCCTCAGGCGTCAAATTCGATATCACAATTCCCGGATGCAATAAATCCACCACTATACCTTTCTCTTTCAATTCTACCGCCATGCTTTTGCCGATACTGTTCACTGCGGCTTTTGAAGCCCGGTAAGCGTAGTTTCCGCCTGTGCTGTTGTCGCCTATGCTTCCGACGCGGGAGCTCACGATGCCGACCTTTGGGCTCGAGGACTGGAGAAGATTGGGGAGCAGGGCTTGGGTTAGGAGGAGGGGACCGAAGGTGTTGGTCTCGAAAATGCGGGTTAGGATGTCTTTTGTTACGGTGGAGAGTTCGTCGTTGCCGGTTCCCGGGGCCATTACTCCGGCGACGTTGAGGAGGAGGTCTACGGGTTTGTTGACTAATTGGGCGGCGAAGCCGGAGATGGATTCTGGAGAGCGGACATCGAGACCTGTTGGTGCGAGTGGTATGAGTGGAATTGTAGTACTCATCAGTTGGGGCGCGGTCCTGCTTACGGTGTAGTCGACATTGGAGGGACTGCAGTTGTACTCCCACTTCATGGTCTGCGGCCTGCGTGGACGAGTCAACTTTCCCTCTGCTATCTTGAAGTTGCTTTGTCGCTTCGTACGTGTACCTCATAGCCCTACAGGTCCTCGTCAGTCGCATACTCGAGCTTCTGCTCAGCTTGCCTCACCTCGCTGATCAAGATATTGGCGAAGGCGTGGCCGATACCTGAATTAGCTCCTGTCACAACTGCTGTAGGCATCTTGCTGGTATTTCCGGACTGATATAACGAGCAAATATGCTTGACTAGAGTGGTAGGAAATATCAAATGTTCACTTGCTCTTGATTCCGACACTGGTCCTGAGGGGACGTCAACGTCATCGCTGCTCGCCCGCATGTGCCGCTGTACGCCTCTCTACAAAAGCCGTGGCCATTGTGCTTGGATAGCTGAAGTCAGCCATAGCAAAGTAGAGCTGCAATGCTCTGGGAGCGATATGAGCGGCTACAGCCGACGAGTACCTGGCCTGTGTATATGCTGAGCAGGTGGAGGTGGCCTGCCATGTAGGTTGGGCAGCAGCGACCGGCACGTGACGCCCATGGAGCAACCACGGGAATTGATGAGACTGAGTCATTGCACTGACGGCACTTGCTTAAGCCCCGTCAATCCCCCTTGAAGATGAGCGATGTCCCATTCCCGTTTCAACGTTATGAGGAGGCGAGTGGACTAGTGCAGGAGATATCCGACGACTTTGAGGTTGATGTTTCCCTGACGACTCATCATTCTCGGTGTCCGAGTTCAGAAGATTGCAATATTCTACAGCGAACAAGCGATCGTTTCAACATTGATGTCCTCACGTGGATCACAAGCTTCTTCGCTGGAAAGACAAAATTTCACTGAACGAGGCCTATCGTCGGCTGATCTCATGGTCAGAGGAGAAGTAGGCACTTCCCTGCACAAAAAGTATTAACTTCAATATAGCCGCGCAGAAACTACTGGCGCTGGCCATAGTACAGGCATTCCTGGGTTTCACCACGACCTACCGGTGCTGCGGTTTGATCTTCACTGGCGCAAGATCTTCGTCCTGACATGAAGATTAGGTGGTCGTGGGGTGTCCCATCTGCAAGTCATCGTTTAGCCAATTGCTTCGACTCCTGTCTACGGTATCCACTCTATGCTGGCACAGCGACGTGGTCCGAGTGCAACGCTTCATTTCGCCAGGCATGTCAATGTGCATCATGAGCAAGTATGCGAATCGCCAGTCATGTCAGCCGCGAAGAGAAATGTTACGGCGTGGATAGCGAGTCGCCTTGCGGACTACCGGCGCATGTGCGGCGCTCTCCACAGACCATGACCGTGAGTACCTCTGGATGCAACGACCTCTGAGTGCAAGCGCCTAACCAGAATCGCTCTCGGTCCATGAAATGCTTTGCTGATTGGCTTAGCGACCTTCGGTTGCACTCAGAGGTAGTTGCATTCAGAGGTATTCAGGCTTAGACTGGCGCGGCATCTTGGAATGCTGCTCGGACGGTTGCCTCGTCTGTACGACTGCCTCTGCGGCAAGCCGAGGCGCTTTGCATGGCAGATATCTCGTTTAGCAATGTGCAACATCGCCTGTTGCTGAGGTAAGTGCAGATGTGTGCTGCGATCCGTAGAAGCACTTGCCCGCGATCGACCGGAAAGGAGCCTGCAGAGCAGCAAATGCATACCGCGGAGCAGCCGGCCGATGCATGTTGATAGCGTGAGAAAGGGTATCGATGCCATTTGGGTCGTGTCGCAGGTGATCGAGCAGAATCATAGTATTTTCTTCCAGCTTCGCATGGCAATAGAGTGTGGTCATGGGACTCTCTCCGCGTTCAGACCACCTGTCCTGGAGTGGTGAAGCTCCGACCAGTTGTCGAGGAGCTTATCGCGAGAACAGAGCAGTGGCGCAGGAACGGTTGCGGGTTCGAAGTGCCAGCGCGCTGCTCATGCGATCAAAGTGCAAATTTGACATGGAAAGTGTCGGAACTTTACCGTCTGCATGGATCCAAGCGTCTCGTGGCGTGATGTGACACGATATCGTCGAAGCTGCACGACTTGTCCGCGGTTTCGCTCCCTCGAAGGCAGTGTTGCATCTATTTGCATTGACCGGATGAGACGGCGGCTGCAGCAAGGCAACTTGTAGCACGTAAGCAGCAACGAGTGGTCGCTATTATTGCTGTACACCTTGTCACTGCTGCTATGCATATCAAAAAGCCTATTGAGTTTCTGGCGGCCACGTGCTCGACGCCTTGCTGTGCTGTATGCACGGGTGCAGATTGGTGTTAGTGTACACAAAGAATCTCGCGTCACTGTTGCAGTGTCAACGTGATCATGCTTTGCGTTGTGCGTCGAAGCGTGCAGAGCGCGTGCCGCCATGAGCACTGTTGAGTCGTCTCGTATGTGACAGAACATTCCATGCATGAGGCCGGTGTATCGTTCGACTCGGAAACTTGACCATGCGCCATGCCACCAAGGTAGGGTCAGATCGAGCTGGCCAACATGCTTCAGTGTTGAGCGTTTCGTGCTATGTTTGTCGAGAAACACAACACCGGTGCCGACGCCTCGGATTGTAAAAAACATGACGCCAATCATGCATACCCCAGCAGGACATCGTCTCGTCTGCTTGCATGCCGAATCGCTTGGGATTCAGACATGAAAAAGGTGTGGCTTTCATTGGCGAAGCACGCCTTGAACCACGCGCGCAAAAGCCGCTCCTTCGCGTGTCGCTGCCCGCTGACGCTGCTGTGCTGTGGTGCTTGCGCTCGACGATACCGCCGGCAGTGTGGCTCGGCCAATGGTGAGTCAGACGTCGTCGTTGCGGTCTGCTATACGCCCATGACAAGTCGGCAGTGCTGTGCCGGTCACTACTGAGCAGGCCAGGGATATCAACAAAACTTGCTTTGCCTGCGCTCACCGCCAGGCTCACGGCACGCGTGATTCCTTGGGAGCGTCGTCAAGATCCAGAAATGTTCATTCGTGGTCGATTGGGCCGATGGAAACCTACTTTGGGTGTTTATGCTTCGTCGAGTCCGCGGCGGCACTGTTAGGTTCGCTGACTGTGTGGAGAGCTCCCCTGCACGAGCCGGGGGGGCTAACATTTCTACGCTCGAGGGAAGGGTAAGGCATCGTATGGCAGCGACGCTATAGGCAACGCCGCGCTCGCCGCTGGCTACCGGTCCTCGGCGGTCACGTAGCTCGTTTAAGCACGGAAGCGAATGGAATGGATGGCATTGCATCGCATCGTCCGATGAGCATCACAGCATGCTCACGCCGCTCCACCGCTGCAGACAATGCTCCCTGGACGAGCGGCAGCCTCACGTGGGAGTCGGCTCATGTAACGATAAGAAAGGGAGCGGCTCCACTGCAGCGCACATCCTGGGTCGTCAGGATGGTGCGATCACAAGCACTCCGTAACGCCGGCGTTCGTGAGTGAGACTCGAGTCGCCGCAGCAGGCGGAGCTCTGCGCGGGGGCGGGCGCGTTGCGTTGACGGTCGGCGTGAACTGCGAGCGACAGCAGCAGCAGCAGCAGCAGCAGAACCAACGGGCACGCATATTAGCCAAGGTGGATTCTACCAGAAAAAGACGAGCTGTCGGCGCAGAAGGAGCACGAGTAGTTCGCACCCAAATAGTAGCTCTCGCAATGCCTTTCCCGGGGTCCGCGTAGCCGGGACTGACACTACTTGCGGCTCGCTCGCTCTGCCAAAACACGGCGAACGACCACGGCCGGCTGCATGCATGGCATGGCCCTCGTGATGCTGCGCGAGGCATTCTTAGCCTGCCAGCGCAGCAAAGCTAGCCCGCTGGCCCTCTCGCAGGTACCAGCAGCAGTGGCAGCAGCAGCAAGCGCTCACGGCCGAAACGCGCCAGCGCGCAGCGCAGCGCTGAGACACGAACGAAACCGTGTTCACGCAGTGCCATCGGCACTTGCTCCCAAGATGAAAGGCAGTTTGTTGGGGCGCGCTGCGGGATGATGTCAACGCAACCGGGTCGGGAGCGCTCCTGCTTCCTGCACTGTGCCTGATGAGATTCGGGGTGAATGAGGGAGCGTGCCTTGTCAGCGCTGGCGGAGCTTCTGCTGGCTGGCGTGGTGTCGTGCTGCGCGGTGATGCACATGCAACAGATCCGCGCGATTCCTTGCGCTGAGACTCCGACAGGCACGCGCACCGCCGCATCACCAGCCTGCCCGCCTGCCAGACCGACCAGCATCCGCCGTGGATCTGCAGCGACGTTTTGGCTGCAGACGATTCGACGGAGCACAAGGTTTTCTCAGCCTTCTGGCGACGATCTCCAGGGTCAGGGAGGAAGCAATAATTTTGGTGGCCCTTGGGCCTGGCAAGCTGGCTAGTGCCGCTCGCTAGCTTTCTCGTGCTGCGTGCTCGCTCACTGTCCGAACGCAACGATTCACACATCACCGACCGCTTTTCCATCCTCGCCAACCTCACCTCAGTCATTCCTTCTCACCTCCGCCGCTACACATAGATCCCGGGCGCCAGGACGCGCCCCAGCGACAGCAGCGCGCCACTCCCCCCGCCAGAGAGGACAACACTTGTCGACAGCTGCCGTTACACGACCGCTCTGACACAGGCACGCTGCTGCTGCTCCTGCTGCGCGCGCACCTCATTCCTGCGCACCACGCTCTGATCCGAACTTAAAGCACCCCCACATACTGCTGCGGATTCATTCCCATTGCAATCAGCCCTGCATACTCCTGCTGGCCTGCGGCGCAGTGCACCGCAGACTGTGCCGAGTCCTGTCGTCTTCCTGCCTGGTTGCAGCAAGCGACAGATACAGCACGCCGCTCCGCAATCCTTCTCAGGCAAGCACGACTATACCACCAGGCCGGACCTACCGCGCTGTGCGCACTCAACGACTCCTCATCGCAATCAATTGCCTTGAAACCCGTCCAGAAAGTCAGCGCGCCCTCGCCTCCTCGGTGCTACCCGCAGACTCGGCCCCCATTGAGCGCTCTTGGGATTCCATCGAACTTGGCGCCATCTTGCCAGACGACTGTCTCCCGCTGCGCAATCCCGTCTCGACTCACTGGCTGTGCTCTCTGGTGTGACAGCATATCGTTTGGCGACGCTTTCTATCGTTGGTCACCATGAGCAGGCATTGTCGATTCGAATAACCCACTCCATCACCTACCTGTAACAGCCATGAACCTCTCCTCCGGCACTCGCGGCCAAGATGCCTCCTCGGCACGCACTGCTGCTGGTCCTGGACCCATCCCTAAGGCGCACGCTACTCCTTCGCATTCTCAGCCGGCGAGAATCAATACAGCTATAGCCTTGACCGTTACTCCCTCTTCAGCTGGCATGAGCGCTTCGTCTGTCCCCAGCCGGAGCAGCTCTCTGCATCACATCTACTCAGTCAAGTCGTATCGCAACGTATCTCAAGACTCTTTGGCTGAGAGCAGAATGTCTCCTCAGACGTATCCTTCTCCCTCTTCGGTTCCACGGAGGGCGATGTCAGATCGTGCATTTTCAGAGCGCTCGCCTTCGCCACATACCCGCGTGGGACATCCTGGAGCGATGGCGGAGGCCATGTCTGCGACTGGCCGCGGCGATGGACTCTTTCGGAGGTTGTCTCGAGGTGCTTCGAACAAGCTTAGACGCCGCGCATCCACCACGCATTCGCTTCGTATGCGGGACCAAAGCGCTGGACCCCTGCTAGTCCGTCGTCGCAGTGACAGCAATGGAGCTTCGGATTTTCAAGATGTGTCGGACCTGGAGCTAGACAGCAACCTGGATGATATGGACGAGTGCCCTCCCTACGTCAAGGATCGAAGCAATGCGCTTGGAATCAACGTCGGGCGTCCTCCCCTTGTGTCGCACGGTACAGGCAGCACATTCGTGGGTGGGATCGCGCCATCATCCTCTGCGATCCTGGAAAAGGGCACATGGGTCTGGAAACACACGCGGCGCAGCAGAAAGCGAATTCAATTGCGACTTGATTCAAGCTCAGCCAGAGTGTGCTGGCACGGCAAGCGACCCGACAAGTCCTTCTTCATTGACGATGTCAGAGAAATGCGAGTTGGCGAGGAGTCCCGGAACGCTCGAGACGACATCAAGGTCCCTGCGGACCAGGAAGACCTACTCGTCACTATCGTCTATGCTGTGGCAGAACGATCCAAAGGCCGTAGCATCAAAACTATGCATATTGTCATGCCGGACCACTACATCATGAAATTGTGGACGAACGCGCTCAACATCGTGACGCGGCAGCGCATAGAGGTCATGAACGCATTATCCTCGAATCCGGAGAAGGCAGAGAAAGGAATGGCCTTGGCTTGGAAGCAGGTCATGAGCCAGAAGGACGTCAGTCAAGAAGAGCGGTTGACTCTTGCAGATGCCATGGCGTTGTGCCGGTCGTTGGAGATTAACTGCTCCGAGTCTGCGGTCAAGACACACTTCAAGGCGATCGGCCGTGATGAACATGCAGCACTCACCTATGACCAGTACAAAGACTTTCTCCAGTCCTTCCGGGAGCGAAAGGACATCACCCACATCTTCAAGAATTGGCAGCTTGGCACCGACCACGACATGGTTCTAGAAACCTTCTTGGAATTCTTGCGATACGAGCAAAAGGCTGATGTTGACAAGGATCGTGCTTACTGGGAAGCTGTCTTCCAAAGGTTTGCACGACCTGGAAACAACCGTCCAACCCTACCTGATGCTGCCCCACAGCTGGACCAAAAGGTGTGGACAACTCAGAGCTTCCAGACGTTCTTGACCTCATCATTCACATCTCCTCTTGCACCACTCGGCGGTGAACCCTTCCTGGACAGACCGTTGAATGAATATTTCATCTCGAGCTCACACAACACCTATCTGCTCGGGCGACAAGTTGCTGGCACATCGAGCGTTGAAGGCTACATCTCTGCGCTGGTCAAAGGCTGTCGCTGCGTCGAGATTGATTGTTGGGACGGCGATGATGGTCGACCCATCGTGACCCACGGACGGACAATGACCAGCAAAATTCCATTCGAAGACTGCGTGTCGGTCGTTGCAAAATATGCCTTCCACAGCTCGCCATACCCATTGGTCGTCTCTCTCGAAGTGCACTGCAACCCCGAACAACAGCTTGTCATGGTGGAGCTGATGCGCAAGTACTTCGGCACCATGATGGTCACTGAGCCAATTTCGAACAACACTGTCAGCCTGCCTTCACCAGAGGAGCTGCGCAACAGGATCTTGATCAAGGTGAAAGCATCGGCGGAAATAGAGCAATTGCAGTCGCTTTCGGAAGCTCCCACTGGTCGCAGCAGAGCACGGAGTCTCACGCAGACTTTCGGCCGCGCGCCGTCTACAGAGACTTCCAGCACAACATCGTCCCCGCTGGTTTCCAGTTCTTCGGCGACGAGTCCGTCTGAAGTCAATGGCGTTTTCACGCCCCGAGGATCGATTCCATCCGGAGTCATCACTCCTAGCAGTTCTGCAGACGACAGCGACGAAGTTCGTCAGCCCGTGGACAGGGCGAAGCGACGGGGCAACAAGACTCGCATCATCCACGAGCTTGGCAAGCTGGGTGTGTACGCGCAGGGCATCAAATTTGGTGCTGGCTTCCAGACGCCCGCCGGCAAAACCTACAACCACATCTATTCCTTCAACGAGAACACATTCGACGATCTATGCACGAAGAAGACGGACAACAAAGCTCTCTTGGAGAAGCACAACGTCAGGCACCTTTTGCGCGTTTACCCGGCTGCCAAGCGCGTGGATTCTTCCAACTTCAACCCATTGTCGGTTTGGCGCCGAGGAGGACAAATGGCTGCTCTCAATTGGCAGACTTACGATGTTCCTCAACAGATCAACGAGGCCATGTTCGCCGGTGGTTTGGATCGCTTGGGATATGTTCTCAAGCCGGACGAGCTCCGACATGCCAAACACCAGCCCATCTTCGACGCTGTTGACCAAGGTCCCAAGGACCACGAGAAGAGGGGCAAGAAGTGCGTCAAATTGAGTGTCGACATCATCTCCGCGCAACGCTTGCCCCGCCCACGCAATCAAAGCTCGGGAGCCGGCATGAACCCCTACATCGAATTCGAGATGTTCTACGCGGAAGATAAGGAGCGCGTGATAACCAAGTCGGATGGCATCAATGACGCGTCAGTACCAGAGCTGCCTACCGAGAGGGCGCTACCGAGCCGCAGCCGGACAAGAATTGTCGAGGGCAATGGCTTTGACCCGCAGTACCACCAGAACATCACCACTTCGGTCGAGACGAAATTTCCGGGCCTCGTCTTCGTCCGATGGACAGTGTGGAATGCTCCACAAGGCAAAAAGTCGGGCTCCAACGGCGTGCTCCTTGCTGCATATACAGCTAAGCTCAGTAGTCTACAGCAAGGCTACCGACACCTTCCACTCTTCAACCCTCAAGGAGAGCAGTACCGCGACGCGAAGCTCTTCGTCAAGATCAAGACGGAGGCTCCAGTTGCAATTCAGCAACACCATGACGAAAGCTTGTACTACGGCATTGTGGACCCCACAGCTTCGCCTCGATTCGACTCGTCCCGAGGCGCCTGGCCACGTCGCATTTTCAGTCGAGCTTCGTCACAACGTCGAAAAGACGCCTCCAGCGAAGTTGCGGGACCTTTGTCCCGAACTTCCAGCATGGACCGCGAGTCCTTGCAATGATCAAAGCACGTTTGACACTTTTTAATTCTGCGCGCATTCACGATACCCGTACCACATTCACATATTCGGCGTTCCACGGGCATAATTCGGCAAACACAGCTGGCATGCTGTTGTTCCATGGGCGGCTACATTGAGTTGAGAAAGAATACAGTCTTATACCCCACTTCGCAATTGCATTTGCAGGGCTCATCATCCGCGCATTCTCCACGTCTGGCGTTTCTCTCCCTTCTTGCACTTCATCGCACTTGGATCCTCTGTTCGGCTGGCTACCGGACTCTATGCAAGAAGGAGAAGGGGAAGAAAGCAAGGCGATGACGACTCAGACGCCCAGCTTGTGTTTTTTGGTTTTTCATTTGTTGTCTGTCTTCTCCTTCTGAAAGATGTACAACTTGGCACTACAAGAACAAGAAACGACACCGCACAAGGGCTGCGCTCTTCAAGAATGATCTCTGCATCATGTACGTTTTCTGTTGTTTTTCCGTTTTTCCAAACAACTTCTGCACTTCGCTGCGCCACCCCTTTGCGCTGGTCTCAAGGAGGGAAAGGAGGCACGCGTTGCTGTAATTGTATCACGAACCCTTTTACCGCAGGTTGCAATTGCGGAGGGCGCGTCAAGAGATTACCATCTTTTGTTGTTTTCCTTTCGGGTTGGAGACATGAAGGAAATAGAATAGAACTTCTGGAAAGGAGAGGAAAGTGATGGGAGGCCGACATTCGCTTTTCCACTTTTAGATCAGGCCTTGAGGAGGACGGTTGGGATTTGGCTTCAGGTGCTATCAGCGCCTTGGTCTGCCCTTCTGCCTCCTACTCAATGGCTACGAGAGAGACTTTTTGTAATTTCATGAAGATTTCTTCTTGGATGACATGGTTTTCCCGTGACTCATTTCCTCATTCTATTCCATCTGCGTCTTCATTCTGCATAGACGATCGCGATTCTATGCTATGCTATGCAATCATTGTCACCCCACATCGCGACACGTCACATCTGAAATATGGATAGCATGTTCCATGCTTCGGGCGGACACGGACAGAATGCACGCACAATCACATCGCTTTCTTGCGGTTCAGAAAACGATACCCGAGTGCAAAGAATGGATTTCGTGGGCAGGTATGAGGTCAGAGCTGCAGTAGTGAAGGATTCAGAGCCTACTTCTCCGTGCAGACATACTAGTGGGGGTTGTTTTCTATTCATAGAGTTCCATTGAGAGCTAACAGATAAAGTGCGGGTACATTAGCTAGTTGGTCACGCGTTCCGAGCAGCAAAGCCAACGCAACTCTTCCTCAGTCTCGACACGGATACGAAGGTGCGAAACCGTCGTCGGCAAATCTCGTGTTCTGGCAGGGCCAAGAGCTGCGACCGTGCGTGATAACGATATGCTCGTACAGGATGCTTTTGTCCAAGAGGAGCTTTGGCGCAAACAGCATTAGATTGCCGGCATTCACTTCTTCACTTTGTTGCCTGCTCCTCCCTTCTTGGCCTTGCTTCCCTGAAGCGGCGAGGTCAAAACATACTCACTGTCATCAAGATCGACCTCGGCGTTGATGATCCACTGCGCGAACGCGGTCTTGTCGTATACGACGCGACCGTGTGTCTTGATCAGGTCCTCGGCATCGTCGTCTGTAGCATTGTTCTCGCCAAAGAAGATGACACTTTCCTTGGGTGTCGTTGCATGGCCTTTGTTCGCATTGCCTTTCAGGATTTCAGCTGCTCCAGCTTCGTTGGCAAGTTCGACCAATTTGTCCCAGTCTTTGTAGAAAGTGGCGGCTTTCACGGTGAAGAACAATGTCTTCTGGGCGAAGAGAGAGCGCCGGGCCGCAGGATCCGCTTCGATATCCTTCAGGTCAGCATGGAGGTAGTCATCTGCGTCTAGCACTTCGCCTTCCTTGCGCGAATCCTTGATCCACGAGTCACCAACTACGGTCTTTCCTGCTACCAGTGACTGCAGGACCTTGAGAGTCCTCGGCAGAGCCTTGTCCCTTGTCACGCAGACGTAGTTCGTTCCCTTGCTTGGCGTCTCGTCAACACTCTTGATCTTGTTTCTGGTCATCCACGCTTTGGCAGCTGGTGGCAATCCGCTAGCACTGAGCAGAATTTTGGGGATTTTGCGCGCTGTGGCAGACGACGTGGCGGTCTGTCTGCGTGAGACCTTCTTGGCTGGCGTTGCAGCAGTCGTGGTGGAGCGCAACGATTTTCTCGGCTTCGTCTTCTTCTTGCCGGCTGCAGCAGAAGTAGATGCGTCAGGATCATCGACGCGGGAGGCTTTCGGTGGCCTACCCCTACCACGCTTCTTGGCGGGCTGGTCGGACTGCACGGCAGGAGCAATCTCGTCGTCGCCAGCGTCTGTGCTCTCCTCGTCATCGTCTGGCTCCCCGTTATCCATCAATGCAGCTTTCGGTGGTCTGCCACCCTTCTTTGCTGTAGTGACAGGCGGTGAGGCAGTGGCAGCTTCAGCTTCGTCTTCGGCATCGGCCATCTCCACCTCTTCTGCATCTTCATGATGCTCTGTAGTTGTCTGAGTCCCCGCTGACTGTCGCGAAGATTGCATTGGGCTGGGAGCGGGCACTTTAGACTCGTTGGGCTCACCATTGGCAGTTCGCACAGCTTCGAAAGCCGCGTGGAGCTTCTTGGTGGCAGTCGGCGGGGCGCTCGATGTGTCCTCACCATCTTCCTCGCTGTCCCTTGCAGCTTTCGGCAATTTGGTTCGCTTTCGTCTCGCTTGGGCATCAGAGTCTGCATCTCCTGGGAACTCGTACTGGTCTGCTCGAGCCGTCAACTTGCGCTTGAGACCACGCGGGGCTACCTCAGGTGCAATAGAAGGCGTGTCGTCTTCTGCGTCGTTATCTTGAGGCTCCCCAACCTCGTGCTGCTCGTTCAGACCAATAGCCTCATCGTCAACTGGAGACACTCGAGAGGGCATCGTGGTGTCATTGCTGTGTGTGGCAGCGGTCGAAAGTTCGAGTGGCTGTGTCGGTTGTGTGTGGAAAGAGCTATCTGCTCCGTCACGGCGGTCGACTGCGGTTGACGGCGACGGGTCCTTCGAAGTTGCTCTCTCCTCCAATCGGACGTGCGGCGCGTTCAGATCGTCGCCGTCTGAATCGGTCTCGCTGTCTCGCGCGAAATACTCGTACTTAGCGGGAGGCTTGGTGCTGGGAGTTGCCATCGTGTCAGAACGCCGGGGACTTGGATTCTTGTCGTTTTGACGTGACAGCGCAATCTCGATCTTCACGTTGAGTAATCTGAAGTCGATCGTGTGGCCTGGGCTCAGGAGTATGGATTCGCCTGTCGAGGTGAGCACGTCATTACATCGATTGAGCGTGAAGGCCAACATACGGTGCTGCGCTGTGCTCTGGGCAAGAGGCAGCTGTCTGTGATCCCAGTCAATTGAGCGGTACTTCGAAGGCGGGAGCTCGATCGTGGTGTCCTGAACGTAAGACTCGAGTTGAATGATCGGGCCGCGGACCTCTGCTGCAGTTAGTCAAGTGAAGTGAAGCAGATTATGCACCACTCACTGAGACGTGCGGCCACGTCACCTGCAGTCCGGTTGATCTCTGTCTGCTCCCGAAGAGTGATGGAGCCTTCTCTGTAACAGATCTGCGTGTAGGTGAACTCGGAGGGGTGGTCGTGCAAAGAGAGGTTGACAATATCAGGCTGTGAAATGAGGTTTCCGTACATGCACCGCAGCACTAGTGCCGGCTCTGCCATGGCGAAGACATCTCTGCATGGGAGCGTTGAAGTAGAGCACCTGCGTTCGCTGCAGCTGGTGCCTGAGACGCGTAAGAGACGCGCCAAGATTTAACGGACGCAAGTGAAGGAAAGCACGAGGCGCGCATCGAGCGCTCTCGAAATTTCCACATTTTCTGAAGTGATGAAGCCATGAGAACAGCTATTTGGAAGCTGCCATGTCGGTACGCTGGCCCGAAGTGATGTTCGAGATACCGTGAGCTGGTCAATGCTGGTCCGTGCCCCTTCGTATTGTTCTTTCTCTGAGACCTCGCAGCATGTCGCTCCTGCACCTCTTCAGATGCTTCCGGGCTCAAACATGCACCGCCTGCCGACCTGATATCGCTCTTCTCGCCACACGAGCTGCAGTAGCGATCTGCATCTGCATGTTGCAACGGCTGCCGTTGGATTGGAAGGTGGTTTAGGTACTGCCTAGTGCGGCAAGAAGGCGCTTTCACGGAGCTGCCTCTCACACCTCCCGGCAGCTTCCATCTCAACACCTCAGTCTTCTGGACACCTCATTCCACTTTCCTCGGATTGGCGTTGAGCCGGCTCCGGCCACCTCGACGTGGTATTGTGCTGCGTTCACCTTCTGCAGTGAGTGGAGCGGAACACTGAACAATTACAAGCCAAGGCATACCCGCCGCCAACAACGTATTGTCTCAGGCTCAATTGTTCGAGAAGATACAAGAACTCCTCTGTTCCAGCGCAACGGCTCCTGTTTCTCGCTCTTTCATGATCGAAGGAACGCGTGGCCCAAGCTGAACGAGAATATACCACTTCCTCATCGCGCAACCACGTTCTTCTTTATCTGGCTTTCAAGTTGCCTCCAGCAAACTGCAACTTCTCTGCGCATCCATCCCGGCACTGAACAAAGCACCAGCAAACAGCAATCATGGAGCTCGCTGGCCTGTCACCGAATGCCACGTTCGATCCATACCGCCAGGTCTTCACCATTATGATGCCAGATGGAACGACCGACATCGCCGTCCACATGGAGCACATCTTCCGACTTCAAGACACCACGGTCGACACGGGTATCATCTATGGCGTCCAGCTTGGTATCTCGGCAATCCTGATGCTGATCCTCGCCATCATGACCAGACCGGAGAAGCGTCGCAGCATCATCTTCTTTCTCAATCTTGGCTGCTTGGTGCTCCTGCTCATACGTGCCATCATGATGAGCATTGCACTTCACGGTCCCTTCTACAACTTCTACAACTGGGTCGTTAGCTACTACCACGACATCGATGGCTGGATTCGACTCTCTGTGGCTGCCGAAGTCGTCAACTTCCTGGTCGTTCTTGGTCTCGAGCTCTCGCTTCTGTTCCAAGTTCGAATTGTCTGTGTGACGCTCAAGACACGTTGGCGACTGGTCGTAACAGCAGTGACCACATTTGTCGCGGTAGCAGTATGCGCTGTTCGCTTTGCGACTATGGTCGTCAACGCTAGACTTGGCATCGTGAAGGTCGCCGGTAAGACCGACGCAGAATGGGCCCTGATCGATGCCATGGCTTCAGCTTCGAACATCTGCATCATTGCCAGCATCATCTTCTTCAGCGCCGTCTTCATCGCCAAGCTCGGACACGCTATCTGGCAGCGCCGCTCCATGGGCATGAAGCAGTTTGGGCCGATGCAAATCATCTTCGTCATGGGCTGTCAGACCATGTGCATACCAGGTGAGTGCCGCCAATTGGCTGCTTCCGTAACAGATACTGACCTGCATACAGCGATCTTCGGCATTCTCACATACTTCGTATACGGCGCATCACAGATCTACACCTTGATGCCCGTAGTTGTCGGTACCTTCCTCCCACTTTCCAGCATGTGGGCCGCCACCAACACGAACAACATCAACATTGCCGCGCCACACCAAGTCAAGCGCAATCGCGACATCGCTCTCGGACCACGTACACCGGGTCACACTGCAGACAACGAACGCTCACAGAGCGAGAAGGCGCTTGTGTGTGATGATACTTTGATCGGTGACGATTCTCCGAAGAAAGTGATTCACCAGGATGGCACCAGCGTGGACGTGGAGCTGGGGAACGGGCCGGGCTACATTCATGTCGACCGCACCTACAGTGTCAGATCCGACTAGGAGTCGCGTCACTACCAGGACGCGTCAAAGCATGATGGGGCAAGCATAGCGTCGTCTGAGTTGAGAGTCTTCTGATAGAATGGAAAGAACGCGTCGCGGGTGCGAAGTAAAAGACAGGCGAGCCCAAAACTGCTCATAATCAGCCTTGTTTCCCTTTGTCGATAATGATGGCATCTGGACAGATGTACCAAGCACAGCATACAACAAACGAGGTAAATTTTGGTTCCTGGGTTCGAGGTTGTAATGAGCGATGCGCGGTTGTGATGAAAAGGGCAACGTACATATCTGCTTAATGGACCCGCTGAGCTTGCCAATAATCTTCCTGATCCCGCGTTTCGTGAGCTAATGTAAGCTGTCGCGTGCATGGCGGTATTTCTCTGGTGAAAGTGGCACGGTGGCCAGTGGACCGTTGCTCGGGATACGTCGAGTGCTGTCATGCGGCCTGCCGGGTCATGTCCCGGCGATGAGAATGGTCTTTCACCACCATGCGTACCTTAACTCCTCGTTCTCCCAGCACATGCAGGTCCAGTGCCTAAGCATTCGGATGCCGACCTTGTCTCGCTTTTGCGGTCTTCCTGCAGCATTGCCTCTTTTACCTGCTGGGCTGTCCAACACGTCCTACTTCACAATGATTGCATTCTCTTATTTGTCCATCCCGTCATTCGTCTTAGCCTGGTCCGATCCTCGGCATGTCGTTGTGCTCGGAGAGTGTCGAGAGGTATTTGTTCAGCTCTTGCACGCGCTCTTTGTGCGTTTTGACGCCTTCGCGTTGGAGTCGTTCCTCGAGCTATAGTGTGTCAATTCTATGTCTTCTCCATTCATGCGCCATGCGAGATGGAGAACGTACTCTTTTCTTCCTCCGCTCTTCATACCTCCGTTGCGCTTCCGTCTTGCCGTACGTTGTGATTTCTGTCGCATCAGGAGATTTTGAGGTATCGTCGGTGTCTGCGAGGGCTTTTTGGAGGGCCGATTGTGAGTTCTCGGGGTCTTTGGATGTTGTCTTCTCGTTGCTGTCTGCTTCGGTGTTGGGTTTTGAGGATTTCTTCTTTTTCTTTTTGGATTTGTCGATTCCGGATGAGGAGCCTTTGAGTTTCAGCCCACCGCCTATGGCGGAGGAGTAGTCGGAGGAGGGCATTATTTGCACATGAGTGGGAGATCGTTGCGAGTCGAGACGATGACAGAGCTCTAAGGTTACTGCTATGGAAGACACGCTTTCCCTATGTGGGACGTAAAAGTGGGGCATCCATGTACATATGCGCAACCGCACCAGTGCGCCCTCGAATCAGTACAATACCTCCTATCCTAGTGTCGAGCTCAGCTGCTAGCATCATGACGGCTGGTCATAGATGTGCATCTCAACTCCAGCCAAGAGTGCCATCAGGGAATAAGATGCATGAGCTCTGAGCCGTGCATGATTTGGCTCCGTCTGCGGTACTGCTATACACTTGGGGAGTGCTGCTAATGATCGAGACAGATTTGCACTGAGCTTCATTAGCAAGAAGGACGCTGCGGCTTGTCATGATTACACCGCTTCATGAAAGGCGTAGCACGAGAGCACGGGACTGTCGCAGCACAGCCAGGGAGTGGGGGTTTAAACCACCTCTCACACAAAGCTCTATGCTTTTTATTTTCGTTCGCAACAGAATCTTCAGGACGCTCGACTGCACGACTCGTCATTGAAGCAGAGTATTACCAATGCCGTTTTGTCGTCTGCGTGTGAACTGGTTGGGCGCTCCCAAATGGAAGCGACACTCTGCGATGTATGCAAGACTTTCCATGCTAGGTCCGTAACTTCGCCTGACGGGCAACATGAGGTTGCGGATTGGTACGGCCCGACCATCCAGCAACTGAAGTCCAACCTTCATCAATGCTTGTGCTGCAAGCTGATCAGCAGTCTCCTGAGTACCTCACTCCTCTCACTGGAAGACCACGAACAAACTGTATTGCGCTTCTTTCGGGTGACCGAGAGATCGAAGATCGCAGGTTGTGTGGTGGAAGTTGCAGGCAAGCCGCCGGGATTTGTCGGCTCTCATGGATTTCGAATATTTCCAGCAGGAGGTAATGCCACTTTCACCCTTCGCTCGAGCAAGGACGCTGATGGCTGGTAGATACACCTCCGGAGCTGAAAGACATGATGCTTCATTCATACGAGGCTAACGCTATCAACGAAAGGCTCTGTCTGGCAGAAAACTGGCTTCGAAGCTGTGAAACCTCGCATCAGCTTTGTCATCGAAAGCTCTCTGGCCAAACAGTCGGTGAAGGTAAAGTAACACTTCCGACAAGAGTCATATTCATGCCAGAGGGTGGTTCACCAAGGCTGCTGGCTTCCAGAGGTGCTTTTGGCCGCTATGCAGCTTTGAGCTATTGTTGGGGAACTTCTGCTGCAGCCAATACCGCTCGTCTCACACGCGCCACCTTGGAACAATACCAGGTTGAGCTACCATTAGACAGCCTAGGGAAGACTATCTACGACGCCCTAGAAGTCACACGGCGCCTGGGTCTCTGTTATCTCTGGGTAGACGCTCTCTGCATAGTGCAGGACGACGATGTTGATTGGGAGCTTGAAGCGGGTGAAATGGCAGAAGTGTACTCCAGTGCGGCTTGCACAATCGCTGTACTAGGCGACCGCGACAGTGGGAGTGGATTCCTCGAACACAAGTCCAAAGCTGCGGAACCACAACGCTTCGCCAGGCCGTGGTTCCACCAAGATGAGACTGGGAATGTCTCTGAACGCGGCAAGTTTGTCATCGAGTCAACTTCCGAATGTGGCCAAGATGTACCGAGCACAATCAACAATCTTGGCCTCGAGCATGAACTGAAGGTCAGTCGATGGAGCACTCGAGGCTGGATATACCAGGAAAGACTTCTATCGCGGCGCATCATATATTTTGGTCGAACGCAGATATATTGGGAGTGCCAGACGTTCAGAAACTCGGAAGACGGCTTTGATGCCCTTTTGCCAGCCAACTTGTCACGTCACACTAAGTTCAGGACGCTCCTTGAGCTGCGGAATGACAGAAGCTTTGCAGGCGCCTTCGCCGATTCCTTAGTCCAGAATCACGATCACAAGCTCCAACAAGACGCATTGCTGGGTGGCGATCACAGTCCTCTCGGCTTACCAGCAAATGTCAGATGGCTTGGAACAACACTTCAGTCTCGGCCAGTTGTGAACTTTCTGAATGCACGAGCTTGGGAATTGTTCCATCAAAATGTGACTAGGCGCATAGCTCCTTTGGGCATAGTCGACCTGAGTCTGGACACAGCTCGCATTACGCAAGACTATAGCTCTCTCGGGCTTTCCGTGGGAAGTGATAGGCTTCCTGCTTTTCAAGCATTAGCAGGGATGCTTGCAAAGGGTTCGCATCAACAGTTTACTGCTGGAACCTGGAGCCAGACTTTCGCAAGAAGCTTATTCTGGTATCCGGAAGGAGACCTACCTGTTCATAGATGTACTGATCGCGGACCATCTTGGAGTTGGACATCTTGGGACGGGCAAATACATTGCTACACACCAGAGTCAAGCATCAACTTCTTCGAATCGTTCTACGACCCAGGCTCTGGCACCGATCTTCGTGCCGACCTCTGGAACCAAGGGGCGGGTCTGGGACTATTGAAGGCCCCTTTATTTCGACCGGTCAATCATCTCATGCGGCGACAACGTGGCGTGCAGCCTGTGTCATTGGAAGTGACAGTTTCTTCACTTGCCATTAATCGCTCACGGACAAGTTGCACCGATTATAGCCAGACATGGACTCAACTTTGCACAGTCATTGGACTTTGGCCACCTGGCTACCGTCAATGGGAGCAGGATCGATGCTACTTGATCTACGCAGACATGGATAGCCGGCAAGACCGAGCACAGAGACGCAACCAATCCCGACCTTATAGCTGTCCACGCTGCCTGCACACTTCCGACAGCAAAAACGAAGAAGCTCTGATCGATCATGTAGAATCTTGCCCAGGAGAAAGTGAGTCTCTCCAAACTGCCAAAGGCTCAAAGAAGCTCTTAGGCGTAATGCGACTCGATCTGAGCACCGAATTCCCACCGACATCTCTCAAGCTGATACTGCTTTGGAGTCTCAACGATGGCAGCACGTTCCTCGCCAGAGACTCACCAGGCTTCCTCCAAAACTGTCTGAACAGCGTCGCATCTTCCTACGTACCGCAGAACTCGGCAGCCGGCAACATTGACCACATAAAAGCACTGCAGTTCTCAAGCAAGACAATTTTAAGCCTCGAAAGCAATACTGCTATCCGGGAGAAATATCGTCACAAACTCCCGCACTTCGGAGCTCCTTTCACAGAAGGTAAACGAAACTACTTCGGTCTTGTTGTTGAACCAGTAGGATCGACGAACTGTTTTCGTCGTATAGGTATCGCAAGCACGTTTTGGATCCCTGAGGTTGATAGATTTGGAGGTGTAAAGTTGACACACATTTCCAAGTCAGAACGGCTAACCCTTGTTTAGAATTCAGCTCGGAAGGCATTTAAATGGAGCTGGGGTGCATTTTGGTGACTGTATAGTCTTGCATATCATCATGCGCCTTCAATACTATTATAAGTCATTCTCGCCGCCTCATACACTACAAATTCAAACCGGATCACTCGCAGAAAACATCATTCGGGCCTCGAGTGATTATCTTCCCGAATCCATAAACATTACTCCTGATGATTTCGCACGTCTCGAGATCATAATCGTGGATCTCCTTAACGACCAGACATCTCAGTACAGGCTCGTCCGGTTGGATGAAATCTGCCGTGACCGAGCCATTCGCGTTGACCGAGTATCGTGCATTGAGAACTCTCGCGTTGATAGCCGTTGCAGCTGATACAAGGACGGCTCGAACACCGGCGCCGGTGACACCGAGAGAGACGGGAATAGTTGCGTCTGGGCCTAGTTCGGTATCTCTGAGGGAGGAGATCCAGTTAGATGGGGAACTTTGTAGGATGGGAAGTAGTCTGCGCTTACTTAAGAAACGCGGTTCTGCTTGAGAGAAGAGCAAGTGGGATCTTCGCAGCGTCTGCTATTGAATGCGATTCAATGGTTTTCACGAGCTGAGCAGTACCGGCAATGCGACGTTCTGGAGTGCAGGGACCATTAGATCTTTGTGGATCTGTGAGAGGGCCTCCAAGGACCGCTGTGGCACCCAAAAGTAGGTATGAAAGGATGTGAAGCATTGTTGCAATGGATTCTTCTCTCGTGGAAGTAGAGTGCAGAGCCGAAGCGTTCGAGCAGGCAGAATATCAGATTATACTGGTGTTAGGGCGTGCGAGGGGTCGGTGGAAATAGCGGCATCAAGGACGACTTGGCCGATCAGCGCTACATTTGTCGTCCTTCCTGTAGGTGCGCTGAATTCACTTGGCAAGATCCGTGAACACTAGTGATCATTACTTGCGTAGAACTTTGGTGGCAAGTTCGCTCGTGCTGGATGGGTAACAAGACTCAGCTTGTGCTCTTTGCGCAACACAATCCCTCTTTGTCATGAGAGTGTGAGGGATGCATCACCGGTCAATCGATAGGCTGGGCGACATTATTATTGAGCGCCATCGCCGTCATTCCTATCGATTTGCAATACATCTCCTTGTAGATTGGGTAGTGCGTCGTAGCTCGCGCCTCATGCCGATCAGCACCAAAAGTCGCTATAACCGTCGCAAATCCGCGAATCGAGTTGATCAGGAACTGTAACTACTACAACTTTCTTCTTTTTGAGTGAGCCGATCTTTCGTTCTGGCAAATAGCGTCCTGAGCCCCGCTCGTTGGCGGGTTGTGGAAAAGATAGAGCGCGGTGTGGTAGTTAATATGTAGTAGAATGTTGCGCTTGGAGTGTTCGTCAACACCATAGCCGTCGCGATGTCTCCCATCGGCCGAATTTTGGTCTGCGTGCTGGGTTGGGCGCAAGCTGTGCGGAGTCAGAGATGCAATACACTACCACAAAATGAATATGCTCAGGCTTCACCAAGCAGTCAAGGCTTTGACTCTGCGAAACTGCAAGATGCGTTGAACTACGCCTCGGTCATGGGATCGTCTTCGATCAAAGTCTTCCGACACGGCTGTCTTGTTGGCTCAGGACTGCGTGATCCTCTCCTTGAAAGAGTACCAGAACTCAACGCGGGCCAGACCAAGACCGTTGTCGCCTTGCTGGCCGGAATTGTGGCAGGTCGAGGTTGGGTCGATATTGATGCGCCCATCGATCAATACGTCGAGCCTGGCTTGGGGGATGCTGCTCACAGGAATCGAACTCTGCGAAACTTCATGAACTTGGTCGCCGGCCAGAGAGTCAACCACGTCACGGGACTCAATCTCTTCGCCGATATTTCTCGCTATCGCGAATACTTCTCCACAGAGCTACTCCGACCTGCTGGAGAGTATTACGAGTTCGATGAGATCACCCCTTCGGTGGTTACTCATATCTTGGAACGCCAGGTCCAGCTGAACACGGGCACCAACGTAGATTTCCAGGATTTTGCTCAGACGGAGCTGTTCAACAAGCTGGGAATTCCACGCTCAGCTTATTTTTGGCAAAAAGATCGCGCTGGTGACACCACAGGATACTCCGGACTATGGCTTAGGCCACTGGAGTACGGGCGCCTTGGCTTACTGATGCTCAACGAGGGAGCTTTTGGCGGTCGTCAGATTGTGCCCGCCGACTTCATCCGCCAGATGAGGCAGGGCACCACCGCGAACTGTGGGTTTGGTGTCTACGCCTGGCTCAACAGCTGCAAACCTGGCGAGCAACAAGTCAATACGGACTATCTCACCAGGAGGCTGTATCCAGGTGAAGCTTGGGTCCAAAGCGCGCCTTCTGATATGTTCTACAGCCTAGGTCTTGGGACCAACACGTTTGTCATTCCTAGTCTTGACATGGTTGTGAGTCGAGCGGGTTATCAAGAGCTTGATACAATTCCAGGTGCCCTGAACCTGGACTTACACGGCGCGTTCCCTGGCAATGCCGGAGGTCCTGGCGAACATGAGTTCTTCCGCCGCCTAATGGCTGCGGTGACCGACATGCCTGCCGACGTGCGAGCGACGATCCAGAATTCGGGTCCTTATAATCGCCCCGCGGACAACAATGTTGACACTCAGCCCTTCCTTGTACCCCTTGATGCAGCTGTGGGTAGCTTCCTTGGAGTTGGACCCCATGCCGCCGAAGGCTGCAATGCTTTGCGATGCAACGGAGCGGACAATGATGGACTGCTTTACTTGCTGCAAATCCCGCGAACTGGTCTTGGTCTCATCGGACTGGAGCGAAGGCCATCAGGCTAGATGCTTGTGCTTGATGCAAGCAAGTTAGGTAGTATTTGTATCGTAACATAGGACTGCTCCTAGCGAGCGATTAGTGCATCGCACAATTTGACCTGACGAGAGGTCGTGGATTGTCGTTCCATCGTGGCATGACATTGCATACCGTGACATTTTGGTCCTGCAGTCGATCAAGCACTGCACAATGGGATCATGTTAATGCGTGACGATTGCAGTCTGGCGTCGTCGATTTAGCTCACAGACTGCAACTGTCGCTTTCGTACCAATACCCGGAACAGGCGTTCGCCTCGATTGCCGGAGAGCACGCGCCTGGTGTGAAATGTCTCAGACTGGTGACACCGTCTCCATAACTGTCATCGTAACAACTGTTCTCAAGCAGTTTGTGGGGAGATCGTTGCGCCCTGCATGCGAAGATCGTTATGTAACGTGGAGTGGTTGTCGCACAAGACGTTGACCGAATGTCGGGCGTGAAAGAGCAATGTCCCAAACAATCACGGTGGGTAGATTGCCAAAGGGTCCGGCTTCCAATGGTACCACTGATGAAGTGGAAGTGTGGTCCAGATGATCTTCTGCCCTACAAGCGAACGTTACTGCATAGGTCAAGTCGCTCCAGAACAGGCCACTATGCGCAAAGTGTAGGATCTGAATCCCCCCATCGCGCTCTGATCAGTATCTGTCAATAGCCAAGCTACATCTGTCATCGGGCCCACCGCGCATAGGTCATCGTCATTGCCACGTTCGGCAGCGGTGACACATGAAGCGTTTGGAAGGAGTGCGGTGGGCTGGCCTTGTCGGTGCGTTGTCGTGACGTGCAGGTCATCTATCGAAAGACGGCCTGAAGCTTGCGGTCAATATCGATCCTGTTTTGCTGATCATGTCTCTGCGCAGAGTCGCAGAATGCCAAGTTTTGCGGTTCGATGATGCATCGGTGGATCTCCGGCGCGGTCGTCACTTGCGGGATGGCTGGTAGTTCAGTGGCACAGCACGGCTCGTGCCCTGGCAACGGAGAAGAGCTTCATCGTCACAGCTGCATTTACACGGACGATTGCATGGTTCATCGATCTTGATTGCGCGCTGAACTGGAATCACTCGTGGCACCTCATGCTGTGCACACAGCACTGGTAGTACAGCGGCGGCAACGAAGGGGTTAGGTTGCGGGAATGCCTTCAAACAGTGGGAGATTAGATGTTGTACATAGTGTCGACAGCGCGCCACAGCGGGCAGGAGCCGTCCTTGGCTCACTTCCCGACGTCCAACCATAGGGGAGGAGTAGCGAGATCAATAGTCGGGCATCTTGTCGCAGCGCGGTGTTTCCAAATGGCGGGCAAATGCGGGCCTGGTTCGATGCACCTGCCATTGGCCGTACGGGAAGTGAGAGAGTCGTTGCTGGGGTCGTTCGCGCCTGAGTAGTGTGCGCGAAACGACGGCAGCAGGGAGCAAGCAAGCAAGCAGCAGCAGCAGCAGCAGGGCTCGCGCCACACGCCGGCCGTTGCCATCTGGAAGTCATGCCTCGGCCGCAAGATTGCGACGCGCCGATGAGCTGCCCGCCGTTTGCGCAGCGCAGAACAGTCGCCGTTTGGCAGCGACGAGAAACATGTTTGCCAACGCAGAAGCGGTCTGCGCAAAGTGAAGTCATGCTGCTCAGTTTGCGCTGGGCCGGCGCTGCAATTCGACATGGTTATCAAGCGACGCGCCTATCACAGGCGGCGAGGACAGAACGCACGCTGGCTCCAGCGCGAAACACCAGCCACACGCTACTGAGCGCGCTGCAGGAACCTGGCGCGGCATCGCGCGAAGTTGGATTAGACTTTGCGACCAATATGGGAAGCTTCACAACGCTGCTCGTACGGGGCAACCGACTCGCAGACGAATGCGCGCAACGGCCACGATCGCTGTCCCACCGATATGGCGGCGGAGCGCGAACGCGAGATGGGCGTGTTCCAGGCGCATCGTGCGTCACAAGCCGGGACATGTGAAGCGATCGTGGGCAAGCGCGAAGTGCAGTCACTGCAGCAGCAGAGGCGTGCCCGTGCCTCCCCATGATTAAAGCTTGCCCAACCGCTGTTCCCTCAGCGACGACTCCTTCCCTCCCTCACCCACCATCTCACAGCGTTCGCATTCCACGCGCCTCCAGACGTTGCTCTTGGTTCAGATCGCAAACCACATCCATCTCATCGTCGCCGCGCACATCGACTACCACTCATCGATCCGAGCAGCATCACTACCACCAGCATCATGAAGGCCGCGTTCACCGTTCTCGCCATTGGCGCCACCCTTGCCGCCGCCCAGGACCTCGCCTCGCTGCCATCGTGCGGAGTATGTTCTTCGCATTCCACGCGACCGCGTTGCGCAACGCCGAAGATCAGTGGCTGACAGGACAACAGCAAACATGCATCAACAACATGCTGGCACTGGCTCCATCGCTCGGCTGCCCAGACGCCCAGGCCGACTGCTTGTGCCGCAACGCTGACTTCGGCTTCGGTGTGCGCGACTGTGCCAACCAGGCTTGTGGTGACGCTGCTGCTGCTCAGCAGGTCATCGCCTACGGTACCCAGTACTGCGGTGGTGGGTCCTCCCTGAATGCAATCCTCCACAGCGATCCCCAGCTAACAAACTTTCAGGCGCTCTTGCTGGCGGCGACGACTCCAACGGAGGTGCAGGCGGTGCCGGAGGTGCTGGAGGTGCCAGCGGCTCTGCTTCCGGTTCTGGCGCAACTCCTTCTGCCACCGGCAGTGGCGATGACAGCGAGGAGGGCGGTGCTGCTGGTGCAGCTGCCATCACTACTTCTGCCTTAACTGCTCTGGTCTCTGCCTCCGACTCCACCTTCGTCACCACCACTGGTTTCACCACCATCTTCGACACTGCCTCAGGCGGTGCTGCGGGCGCTGCTCCAACCGGCACCAACAGCGACGGCCAGACAACTGACTCCGCTGGCAACGTCGTCAGTGCTACCGAGACCCCAACCGTAAGTTGAAACCCCGTGAAACTATCCTCCGAGTACACGAACTGACTTGTCGAAGGACGCTCAGGGAAGCGCAAGCGCCGCTGCATCCAGCGTGACCGATGCTGCCGGCTCTGCCGCCTCCAGCGCCAGCGACGTCGTTATGTCGGCGACTGACAGTGGCAACGGAGCTGCCATGATGACCGCTGCACCAATGCTCGCCGCTGGTGTTTTGGCCATGCTCGCGCTCTAAGCACATCGCTGACCGATTTCTTTCTTCATCAACATGAGGACGACGAGCGTTATCCGCGCTCTGATTACGACTTTACGATACAGCCGAAGTCGACTCACAGGGGCATTTTGCGAGAGGTTTGGGGCATTGCGGAATGATACCACACTTGGGCATTGAGCGAGCCTTCTGCCTCGCAGTCTTGTATTGAGCATATGCGTCGACGATTCTGACGATATAATGTTTTAAGCGTTACTTCGAAGTAGCCATCAATCAAATGGAACAAACTTCGAAACATTGATTGAATATATTTCCATCGTCGTACGTCTTGATCTCTCTGGCTCTAATCTGGTGACGTTCACTTCCCCTGAACAGTCCTCATACATGACCACAGCCACCTTGACCGTGTAGTTCAACGTCAACGCCTGAGAACTGCTGACGCAGGCAGTAAATGCCGCCTCGACAATCGCCAGAAGGCTGCTCGAAACATGGAGCAAAGTCGAATCCATTGCAGGTGTTGACCGCGTGCCCAAGCTCGTGAATGGAGCGCCATCGCTTCACAATTGAATCGTGCGCATAAAGGACAGGGCTTGCAATGACATCCCTCCCTCATGATGCAGACGGCGATGAGGGCGATAGCGTTCTGAATGAAGTTCAAAAGGACACATACTAGAAGCCCCATACAGACCGCCAGTTTCTTTCATTCATGATTCCGAATGCAATCTGACTCTACTGATACACATGCTTCATCGCCAGCTCCGCGCTCAAATTTTCCAAACACCCCGCCTGCCTGCCTGCCGCCCAGTTCAGAAAGTGGTTTAAGTCACTCAACATGATGGTATTAATACAAAAAAGATTTTTCGGGGGTATCTTCCCATTTTCATCCAGATGAAACGCCAGCGCTCTTCTCTTTACTTCTTTCTTCCTGTTTTATTGGGGTTTTTCGCTTTGCTGATCGAAAAGCAGCTCAAGGAGGGATGCTATGCTTTTGGCCCATCAAACTCGTAGATGCCGCCATTCTTACTCAAGACTGTTCCCATGCCGGGTATCACTTCTGCTTGGAAAGGTTCGAATGGTATTCTCTCACCATCCACGGCGATCAGTCCATCGTCTGAGCCTCCGACTGTTGTACCACCTAGCCATCTTCGGATCCTGGGTCCCAATTTCCGAGACTCTGCAGGCGCCGCGCGAGGCGTGATCCTGTACGCGAGGATCTTGCTGTATTTTGCATCGGAAAAGTCTATCATGGTCCCGTCTTCGACTTTGAGAAGCATGCTCAGGCAAGTCGTGCGTTTGATGTCGCCGTTGATTGCCATCATGTCCATGCGGCCGTCAGAAGGTAATGCGCAGGCGAAGAACGGGGCATCGGGAGACATGTAGCACATGTTTCCCACGTAGAAGTTTCCCAATTTGGGCATGTCGGTCGTGATGAAGGATGAGGGCAGCGGATCTGTTGCTGTACCGTACTTCAGTGTTGGGATACCAAGGTCTTCTTCGTTTGCGATGCTTTCGGCTTCATCATCGTCGTGGAGTGAAGTGTGTATATTCTTGGCTTTTGCTGCTTCGTGTTCTTGCCGCGCACTTCGATATCGATCTTTGATCGCTCGCTTATCATCCGTGTCCGTGAGGACGCTGACCTCCGCAGGATATATCGTCTTGCCGAGCATCCTCACGAGAATGCCCCACGTGAATCGGAATGCTCCCATCCAACGCAAACTCTCAGTCCCAAGATCCGTGTCGGCAATTACGCCAACAGATTGGCTCAGGAAGCTGTATAGTCTCCTGTCTCCTTGTGTGATGGCGACAAGATCTAGCGAAGTTCGGATTCCTTTCACGATCTCCAGAGCGGCCAGACTCGGATAGTTCGTCCCGTTCAAGTTCAAGCTCATAGCATTTCCACTTCCACAGGGTAGCTGCACCACAGCGATCTTCCTCAGTGCCCTTCTCGCATCCCGCCTCTTTGCCAGCCCATTGAACACTTCATGTGGCAGTCCGTCTCCTGAGGCACATGCCACAACGTCGAACGCATCTATGTCCAGCTTCTCCGCGATCTCCACAGCATGCCCTCGATACGTTGTCCGCTCCACATCAATCTCGCAGCCCGCTGCGGCAAAGATGGGCTGAATCTCTCTTGACCACAACTTCTCAGCATTTCCTGTCCCTCCATAAGGGTTCACGAGCACCTTGATTCGCTTCCGCCTCCTTGTGTGTACCGGATAAGCTCGATCGAGCAGCTTTTGCATCCATGCTCTTGTGTGAGCATACAGGCTCTTGTCGGTCACGGCATATGAGATCACACCAACCCGGCACGCTTTCCCTTTTCTCCCTATCGGCTGTGCATAGCGTACTGTGACATCGAAAGTCGATTCATCGAATTCCGCCCAGAGAATATCATGAAAGGGTATCGCTTTCGTTGTCTTTCCCAAACGAGGTATAAGGCCGCAACATGTCGACGCAGCCCGTCGATGTCGGAGTCCTTCGTCGAGCACGATCAGACTGTCTGTGCCGAGTGTAAGAGTGGCGTCTCGGTCCACGGTCAGGACCAAGGCATCCTGCGAGGATGAGGCTGCATCAGAAGCATCCGGATCGTCAAACGGATTACTCTCGTCAGCCTGGAGGTGAGTTTTGCGGGAGTTGTCGGCCATGATTGCACTGGACTGCGCTGAGCGAGTGGAAGCGCGAGAGTCCGCAAATGGCGAATAGTCAGAGGGACAAGGAAAGGGGAGGATCCGGTGTGCACGAGAACAGGAATGTGGAGAGTTTGTGCTGAGACGTTGCTGACCCTCGCTTGGGGCCAGTTCGTCATCGGGACCCCGGCGCGCCGTGGAACGCGAGGGTTCAGCTCGCATGCCAAGATAATCGCGTGAATAGTGCTTGAATAGAACAAGGCAGGTGAAGAAGTCATGCGGGTATTCTATAGCGTCTGATGTCCAATGCTCTGCTCCTACAGCTCGAAGACAGGTCCCACCTGTCGTCCATCTCCAGCCCCGTTTCTTCGAATATCCGCTAGATCCACTCTCCACCCCTTCCACTGATCAAGTCCCCGTTTGACATCTTTGATTCTCTCCAGCCGTCGCTTCTGCTCTTCCTCTTGAGCGAGTCTGAAAGCCTCCTCGTCAAATCCGCCATCATCAGACATCAAGCCGAGACTCTCTGCTCTATTCCTAGGCGGTTGATTTCTTTCCCTCCCTGTGAAAGCATTGATGCCCGAATTGATCACATCTTGGAATGTGCTCGTCTGACGGGGAAGAGAACCCCGCTGTCTGTTCGTGCCATCAGGCGTGTAAAGATCCACATCCTCTAACCCGTCATCGTTCATGCCTGGCTGAAGTTCGGCTCGCTTGTCTCTCCAGACTCCGCGTCGTAGATCAAAGTTCTCGGCCTCCAGTGCGCGTAATCGTGCTTGCAGCTGACCTGTCTCGGTCTCTGATTCAGACAATTCGAAATCGTCCAGGTTGTCCGGGCGAACGTGAGAGCTTCTCTTATTTTGACGCTGCAGCTGTGATCGAAGGTCTGCGAGTTCTCGGTCTTTGGCCTGTGAGGTGGCATTGGCATCCTTGTGCAACTTTGTCAAGGCCTCAATCTTCTGTTCAAGAGACGTTGCGCGTTTGGCAGCGGCCTCGAGATTGTTGTTTGCAGTACGGAGATCAGACTCAAGAACGCTAATACGCTTAGTAAGAGCTTCTGGGTCGTCTTTCGCTGATGCTGTTTCGTCGCTCGGGAACGAGATCGATACACGCAGAGCATCAAGTTCCTGCTTGACAGTCTCAGTCTGTGCTTCTGCCACCTTCGCGCGGTCCTCCAAATCCTTTGCTGCAGCATCGCGCTCCGATATCGTAGAGTCCAGAGTGGTGATCTGGTTGCGAAGATTGGAGATGTCCAGCTCCAAAGACTGAATCGTGGAGTCCTTCGTCGCAAGCTGCTCGACGAGCTCCGGACTTGCACTTGACGATGCTCTGCGTGTAGTATTCTTTTGCTCCTTTTGAGCCTGGCTCAGCTGTCTCTGGACAGTAACCAGCTCAGTAGTCAGCCGTTCAGTCTCCTTCGCCTTGCTGCGGAGTTCTGCGACCTCGCCGCTGCCCTCACGCAGGCTTTCCAGCTCCTCCTCGGCCTTGCTCAGCTTCTTGGAGTTCTCCTCTTGCTGCTCCTTGAGCGACTTGTTCTCCTTCTCAAGCTCCTCGATCTTGGCCGTCTGCTTCTTGTAGAGCTCCTGAACTTCAGATTGTGCGGCCGATGCCTCCTCTTTGAAGGATTTCGTTCGCTCCTTGCTCTTCACCTCTTCACGGATCTCCTCCTCCTCTTGCGCATCTGCCTCTGCATCCTCTGCGTTGGCTGTGGCGTCGGCTTCAGCTGCCTCCTCGCCCGCCTCCTCAGTCTTGGTATCGGCATCGTCCTTCTTGTCGGCCTTCTTCTTGCCGCCTTTCTTGCCCTCTTTGGCTTGCTTCTTCTTCAGTTGCTCAAACTAAACGGAGCGTCGCGTTAGTCAATGCATGTGCGTCGCGAAAGCGCGTTCGTCATGCATACCCGCTTCTTGGCCGCGGCGAGCTTCTCCGCCTTTTCCTTGTCTTCGTCTGCCATATCGACTGCGGTTCTGAAGGGATTGTGATGTACGCGTGTTTGAGGATCGGAGCTCAACAAGAGGAGGGTTGACCTTGGCAAGCCAGCTGTCCAATGTCAATGGCTCGGCGTGAGACCTTCAACGATCATCTCACACCATCAACGCGACCACGACATCAAGATCTCGACATAGTGGAATTTTATGTCGCGAGAACAATCAAGGTGCAGTCGGTGCAGGCAAGAGGTAGAGAGTGCGCCAGGCGAGACTGATGGCGGCGGAAGCTGAGAGTCCAAGATGTCGCTACACGCCATCGCGCCTTTGGCTCTGCCCACCAAGGCAGCCAAGCATACACATAGAGAGTGCTGAGCTGATGTTGAACACGAGAACAGACAATCATTACTGTTCTTGGTGTTCCAACAATCAGCACGCGCCTCGTCGAGTCCCCCAGCAGAGCCACGCCCCTAGCTGGCCAACGGGATGCTGCAATCTATTCGGTCACAAGCAAGTTGTTGAGCAAAGACCGCAACAACTGTGTCAATCAACACAAAGCCCTTCGCACTGCATCAAGTATGTGGCCACAATGAGCATGGCCTCTTGGATATATGCCCGCTCTGGCCGTGGCACGTTGGCTTCGGCTGTCATATGGCCCACAGTGCGTCTTGAGACACTTTGCACAAGCAACTGTCAACAGCACATGGCATGTATACGTGTGATGTACCTGGACTAACACATGGTTGGATGTCCTGGGAGGTGAAGAGTGCAAGGGCACGAGTATTCGATTCACATTTCGTTGCTATGCTACTGCACGGTGGACGACATGCACAGCACATCGCTGCCTTCATGTCCTTGCATCAAGTCGCAAGATTCTCTGCCAAAACCCCATGCAAGACCAGCTATCTCTAATTCCTCTCTTGAGCTCGACTCAGAGGCGAACGCTCATTGATCTCGGTCTCCGATGCTTATCGTGCTGGATCAAGTTAGTTTACGATCAATACGATTGACAAACGGAACTCACGAGGGCAGTTGCAGCCGCAGTAGCAGTTGGCAGTGCCTGCACCCACGACGGACGAGTAGGATGGTGTGCAGCATAGCCTCTGAGCCTGATAGCTGTTTCGACACGCACTTGCGCACGCTGTGGTGCTCTGGCACTTCAACCTCCAGTTTCGTGGTGGACAGCTTTGACGAGTATCGAGGTCACTCTCAACGGAGTAGTCGAATGGCGTTGGATTGCCAGATACCACAGTAATGGTTGCAAGAACCGTTGCAAGGATGGACTTGAACAACATCTTTAATGCTGACTTTGGCAGATTGTTGAGCTTTAAAGTGTGGTGTTGCGAGTTGGGCTTTGTCTGGACTGATACAAACCTCTACGGCTACGAGACATCCAGCAGTCTTTTATCCCACTTGCTGCATTGTGAATGCGAGCTGCGTTCTTCTACGCATCTCGCGTTCGACCGCTGTGTCGTCGGGATCGATACTGCAATACTCGACTATGATGCTGGGCATGAAATGTGCCTAATCCTTTTGCGGCGGACCAAGCTCCTGGGCATCTAG
This sequence comes from Cercospora cf. flagellaris, assembly GCA_005356885.1. Classification (NCBI taxonomy): domain Eukaryota; kingdom Fungi; phylum Ascomycota; class Dothideomycetes; order Mycosphaerellales; family Mycosphaerellaceae; genus Cercospora; species Cercospora cf. flagellaris. The sequence continues at coordinate 1,513,404 of RJLU01000001.1, read as the reverse complement.
GCATCTGCAAGCACATGAACCATCCACCACCGTCATTGCATCGGAGGTGCCATAGAAGACTTCCCCGCATCGTGGCCTCGCTATGAAACAAAAGAAGAGATATTATTCGTGCAGTTCGACGATCAAGTTCGAGGTGAGATCTGATAATCCGCGTAGTTTCAGGTCAAGACAGTAGCGTGACTGGGCGATTGCCCTAATACCTGGTCGTGATGGAATGGCAATTGGCCCAAGACTATGGCTTGCATACACAAACCCCGCAAGCAAAAGGAACAGTAGCACTATCTGGCCGAAATTCCTGCTTTGGCAAGACTACTTGCTTGACAATAAGCTTGATATGCGCCGCTTCGCTCACTGGTAGTTAGGGCCACCTCGACATTCGACTCCATTGGTGATCGAGAGTTCGATCGTCTTTGATCGTCCGGTAACACCTTAGCTAAATGCGAAAGCTCATCTGTACTTACTATACTGGATCTCAGCCAAGCTTCGAATATCTCTCTTGGTACATACTTCGATCTCGCACGTGGCTTTGCGGCGATCAGTTTTGCTTCTACGTGCCACGAGTTCCCATGCATAACGATCGGTGCTTTTCACCGCGCCAGGAGCACAGATTCAGCACATCGACTCTTGAAGGACCGCCGGATCTCTCTATCTAGCATCGTAATACGACCGCGTCGGCCATACTCGCGCTGCGTCTACGCCTAACGCAATGCTGCACGCTGACCTCACTATTCTAGAAACAAGATCTGGAATCTTGAGATTGCGACTCACTCTGTCACGGTGAGGCATTTCTTGTTCTCTGGGCGACTGAAGGAAAAATCATACTGACGTCGGGCCTTTATTTTTTTGATCACGGCCTCGAGGAATGTAGTCGTTCTTGCCACCAATTGAGTACCCACCGGCAAGCTCGCATTTTCCTTACAGTGCTGCTGATGGAGAAGCTGGCTTCTTCACTAGTTTGGAAGCGAAAGCAGTGCTAACGAGATGTGAATACAACCTCACAGCAGAAAGCAAGATAGATGGAGGGGAGGGGTCTTTGATCTCCACTCATGTCTGGGCCCAAGCGAGTCGCAGACCCTCCGACCTCATGTCTGTCCTTTCGCCGAGCTAGTATTTTTGCCATTGTACGCCACAACTCTAACATGTCGACCACGACACTTTCAAACGCGAGACTCTGTCGGAACGGCGTACTCATCGACAACGAGAAGCTCGTAATTTCCACTGAGACGGGCAAGATCCTTCCAAATACTGTTCACGATGAGGGTAACATCATCGACCTTGCAGGAGCCATCATAGCACCTGGTTATCTCGAGCTTCAAACGAATGGCGTGAGAGGCTTTCACTTTACGGCGTTCGAGAATGAGACCGAATATGCCGAGAAGCTCGACGAGGCCGCGAGATTCCTGGCTACTACAGGCGTCACTGGATTTTATCCAACCATTCCGACTGTACCTGTTCAACATTACCACAAGGTAGGAGCGGCTCTCCTCTACGAACAGAATTATTCGCCAGAAGCATAATATCTCCCAGCAATTGTCGCAAAAATCGCATCTCCCAAGTTGGCTTCAGTATTCGTGCGACCGCAGCTCACATCGTCACAGCTTCTTCCAAGTCTCAAGCCTCGCACAGTCAAGAACGGCGCTTCTATACTCGGAGCTCACGTCGAAGGCCCATACCTCCATCCTTCAAAGAAAGGCGCCCACACATCATCACTCTTCCAACCTGCCACAACCCCACCAGAAGAAATCTACGGCCCATCCGGACTGTCCTCCCAGATCATCAAACTCATCACTCTCGCTCCGGAACTTCCCTCCTCAACCCCTCTCATTCGAAACCTCGTCTCAAAAGACATCATTGTCTCCCTCGGCCACTCCTCCGCAACCTACGCTGAAGGCCTCACTGCGCTCACCGCAGGTGCAACGTGTCTTACACACACCTTAAACGCCATGACACCCCTCCACCACCGCGACCCAGGTCTCGCAGGACTCATCACACTCCCAAAAGCAAGCAGCGGAGATCCAAGACCCTCGGACTCAAACTCATCCTTGCTACCCTCTCCACCGCCACCCTACTTCAGCCTAATCTCAGACTCCCATCATGTCCACCCCAGCGTCACCAGCCTCCTGTACAACGCTTGCCCCAAAAATTGCATTCTCATAACCGACAGCATCGAACTACTTGGTCTCCCAGATGGGATCTATCCCGGAAACTCTCAAATCGACACCTCTCAAACCAAACTCGGATCCAAAGTCGTCAAGACAGGTACCGACACTCTGATCGGCGGCTGCGCGACACTCGATCTCTGTGTGAGAAATCTCGTCCAGTGGTCTGGATGTTCTTTGGCTGAAGCAGTGAGGTGCGTGACAGAGAATGTGGCTGGACTAATGCGCGATGAGACGAGGGGAAAGTTGGAGGTGGGGAGAAATGCGGACTTTGTGGTGTTAGACGATGAGGGAAACGTGATGCAGACGTGGATCGGTGGGAGGAAGATCTGGGAGAAAGTCAATGGCGAATAGAGCGAACGGACCAGACGACAGCGGAGATGGAATACAATAATTTTTGTAACAACTAGCGATATCCTGGCCATTGTTGTGTCCAGTAACATATCTGGTCTACCTCCCGATCACGCACACGCCGAACTTCATCGTCCAATTCTGCGTTACGAGTATACATCTCACTATGATGCCAACCTTTTTTGATCAAGTGCACAACAACATCCAATTCAGGGTCGCTCTGCAGCGGCCCACCAGGGCGTCTCTTAGCTGAGACTGACATCTCTCGCCATACGTCCATCTCGCCGGCACTGTAGATAATGCGCCGTGCATTCGTCGGAGACCAACCACCAGTATATCTATTGAAGGCCTTGGCAGTGCGATGGCCTGATGCTGGATCTTCGGGCTCTCCACTCGGCTCTAGCGGATGGACTATCGTGCACCTCGTCTGGAAGTAGTCGTAGGTAAGGAAGCGACTCACCAATGGAGTTGATAAAGCCCCTACAGGTGCCCCAGTCACATATCCACCCATCATATCGTTGCATAGAAGCCATTCATACATCTGGCCAGATTCGGGGGCTTGCTAAGTCGGAAGTATGTGTTGTCTAGACATGTTCCGTCGATACACAAGCTAGGGGCAATATGTTTTCGAAAGCCTGCAGAGTAAGTCTGAAGAGCCCGAACGGTTTGCTCGGACGATGTAGCCCAGTCTGCCCGGGCTTCTAGTGATTTGCCGAGTTGCTGGTATATGTCCTCCGATTCCTGTTCGTAGTCCGAGCCCTCAATCCAAGCGCAATAAGTGTCGATCACCGTATGATTCTGACCGATGTCGATGCTTCCCCAGTCACCCCAGTGCAAGCTTAGACTGTATATAAAGTCTGGCGTCTTCATCCCAGCAAGTCCAAAGAGTTTCTTGACTGCCTGCAGACTTTTATCGTCGCCGGCTGAGATAACATCGTCTATAAATCGGGTGACGCTGCTCAACAATCTTACACAGCCCTTTGGTCCATGCTCTATCAATGGCAGAAAGTAAGCCCAGTAAGAGGGAATCGCCTGAAGGATAGGCGAGGCCGAAAGATATGCCCAGAACGTGCCTGGAAAAATCTTCGCGATCCAGCCAGTCTGTGCTGCTGAATAGCTTCCACCTAACAACAATTAATCTGGGTTCAAAATTCACAAAGAAATCTACATACCAATTAGAATCCATGGCACGTCCTTTGCAGTGCTCGGGTCGTTCGTCCACGGAGCGATGAAATTCTGAGCAAACCGCACCACGTCCTTTAGTGCATTGTCGACAGCCAAGTACCGCAAATTTGCCTTGGTAAGGTTACTGTATGGAAAGCTTGAGCCGAAATAGCGATGCTCGAGGACAATAGTCGCAGCACCAAGGTTTTCGGCAATGACGCCTATCGTCGAAAATTCGGCCCGGGTAAAGATCTCATACTTGTCGATAGGAGACTCTCCAGGTAGGAAAACAACGATAGGTGCACCGGATCTCCAGAAACTACTATTCCACAGGTACGCCTGAGAGAAGAGCCCTAACCCAGGGTCGGTATGATGAATAAGCTGGGCGAAATCTTCCCGGCCATAAGGAGGTATAGACTTGTGAGATGATGTTGGCCTCAATGGCAGATCGCAAGCGTTAGTAGGTCTGTGATTTTCTGCAAAAGGCACATCGTATGGGATGGCAGTACTTCGTGCTCCTAGGATGTGTAGAATGGAGACGATGAAGTACGTGAGCATCGTGCTGGGGATCGTGCTTTTGGTCTGTATGATATTCAGACCACGCATGTTGGTAACGATGTGAATCTCTGTCACAACGATTGTATCTATATATTGCATGCAATGACGATCACTGTCCAGCCTTAGAGGAGTGCTAGGGAGCCCTACCTTTGAAATATTGACCGACCGTTCCGGCCGACCTTATGCCAGCATCAGCTCCTCTACTTCAGAGCTTGTTGGTGGCAGCTGGCACATTCCGCGAACGAGTGGAACTAGCTAAGAGAGTCGCCCTGTGAAGCACATTTTGCTTTTGCCACTACAGGAGCGTGGAGACCGCTGTGAGAAGCCACGATAAACTATAGTGATTGCTTTGTGACACGGCAGGATGGTAACGTTGGTCGCACGCTCGGGTGAGTAAGGATCGGAGATCGCACAGAGAGGCGTAAGTGAAGCCGAGACAAATATACCGACTTTCATACGTTACATCATATAGCTTGGCCGTAAGGTCTTGAGATACTGCGCAGTGGTTTCCTGTGGTGCTCGCCCCCTGGCTCGCGCAGAAGACGAAGCGAGTACCAATTTTTGAGAGATCTTGAGTCTCCTGGCCACTCAAAAATTTATGTTGCAACATTTGTCTGATGCAGAGAACTGTTTGTAGATTATGGTTAGTCGAAATATTGGGATACAGTATTGTGGAGAGCTTACACATTGCCCGAGGCAAGCTTTTGCCTGAGCTTCGGTTGAACTCGCATCCTAATTGTATGCGTTAGCATGTAGGTCAAAATTGGTATCGAGTAAGTGGATCCAAAACTAACGCATTTTTGAACACACGCCTTGACCTCCGTGCCACAGGCAGGAGGGCAGCTCGGTTCACCAGCCGAAGACTCCAGGATGTCATTGGCAATTTCGTTGGACGCGCGGCGTTTGCAGTTGAGGTATTTGGTCTCCACCGCAAGGAGACAGGCCACGCGGTAACGTGTGAGTGATTCTCAGGCAGCTCTGTCAAATATAAGGACCGCTCCGCACTGAAGTCTCTCAAATTGAGTGCGTCGTTTGACGAGGATATCGACCGTGGGGATGTTCTCCTCCGTAGCTGTATCGAGGGATGGCGCTCCCGCGCTCAGGGCAATCAGAGTAGCAGAGAGCAGAGATGATAGATGCATCGTGTAGAAGGACGACTGATCGACAGACTTGGCTTTCAGGCGCAATAAACAGGATCGCTCTTTCGTGATGATAGGCGTTTAGAGAACGCGTACAGTGAGCATCCTTTTATATCTCTCATCGGAGGGTGTTGCGGCACAACGACGGCTTCTAATTCCGGTAGACGGAGACATAAAGCCCGCAACCTCATGCGCGATTGAACTGGCCCATTTGCTGTACAAGGAGTTCGTCCAATTGTTCCCATGTGAGGTAGAGCGAAGACAGCTAGTCTGCACAGGGGTCAGCATAACTCGTAGCACATTCACGCAGAGCATGTTGCATCCGGTTCCAACAGATACGATGACCTTGTAAGTTGGACTGGTAGAGACATGGAGAGCTAGCCTCCGGTACTAATAGGCGCTATGACCTGAAGCTGACAATGTTGGCCTGTATAGAGTTCGATGCAGCCCGTCGCAGATACTCTGAGAGTATGCGTATTCGATCTCAACACCAGAATTGCTGGGCCAGGCAAGTCTCGCTGGACACGATATGCCTACTGCTCGTGTGACAGCCGCTCACTTCCAGTCACGAGTTCTGACGCGCCTCGAGGGTTACATCAAAGGGATCGAGACTGACAAGCATGCTGGAGCGGTGCTACTTCCTACTATAGCATCGATTCGGGGCCAGATGAAGGCAACGTCGCAATCATTGGTGTCGTCAGCCCCTGAATCGATCTTGGGTCTCCAGTACCCCTTATCGCTTCGGGCTGGACGAGACGGTCCTGAAGAATGCCTTGGTCTGCGCCTGCTGCTTTTCAGGATTTGGTGTCTTCTTCTGGCCCGTCTTGACCGTATCATACCATGGGTAAATCTCTCGGCCATGTACTATGTATGATGTACTCGCCGACTTTCATCGCCAAATCTGTGTACTTGCCACCGGAAGGCTGATGCTGGATCTTGAGCCAGGCTCGAAGCTGGGTGTGGTCATCGGACTCGACTTGACGATGCGTTCGGAGAGCGCGGTAGAGCCTATCTCAGAAAAGAGCACGGCGCCAGCACCGCTCGCTTGACTTCAACGCAGCTTGTACTGGGGGTGAGACTTCGGACCTTCAAGCCCAGATCCAGTCGCTCACGAGGGCGGGCTCTGACACACGCTCGTGCCACACGAATAGCTCATCGCTCTGCATTAAGCAGAACAGTGGCCATCATTTCGCTCTTCGTCACGTGCTTCGGAAATCGCGTAGCCGGACCAGGCCGCTGTTGAGACTGTCGTGCGAAGGCAAACTTCATGACTCGATGATGCACAGTAGGAGCATGCATCAGCCTTGCCCGACATGCATCGCGTTCTAGACATCACAGCAACCGACAGCGACGGACGACAGAAAGAACGTTAACTTAAGTTCTTGCCAAGCTTCCATCAAAGAACTTAAGCCAAATAGCTGGGGCCGCTCGGGTGGGAACGTGCCCACCAACCATGCCACATGCCTGCAAGATGTGGCATACGAGGTCGATCCTCACCTCCTCCACGCCCTTTCCGACTGTGTGTGACTTATCCTTTGCATCCGTCAGGACCATTGAAGATGGCTCGTGCACTTGCTCGAACGGGGGAATACAACCTGCCACCTGCATACACGAATACCAGGCATATAAGCTCTAGGGTTTTCGGGGCTCTTCTGCGAACAAGCTGCCCTAAATCGATTGCCCAAAAGTTTGCAAGTGCGCAGGAAGTGAGATCTACTCTGCAAGCGAATTCCCGTATGCAGGTGACAGATTGTACACAGTTCCAAGGAATGTAAGCTTGAGGCTTCCCGGGACTCTCGTGGGAATAAGTTGCCCTAAGTCGGCTGCCAAAAAGTTTGCAGACGCCCAGAAAGCGAAATATACCCTGCTATCCGGTCTCTGTAGTCTACGCAGGTGACAGACCGTACAGCGCTGGAGGAGTCCATCGATGGACCGTCGCTTTCGCATTGGACCATCGTGCTCAACGACGTGAAAGCTACCGCCATAGAAGGAGAGTGATTCGTATCTTGAAAGAGCATTGGCGGTACATGAGGCATATCATCAGAAATGTGGATGAGCTGCTACCGTCCGGCTTCGTGATAATTCGCGTCGTCAGCCTCCAGTTTCGACATCAATTTGTCGCAAAGAGAGAAGGCCGTTGAGGGCTTTCGGACAAGCGAGACTTCATGTCCTTGAAAGTGTTGGTAGACTTCGACTGGCAAGAACTCCAAGGCTGCGTTGGCCTCCAAGCAAGCACCGCACGGCAGGCTTCCAGTCTACTAGCTCGGCCGCAGCTTTACACTACGCTGCTCACTTGCATCTGCCAATTGACTTCGTCCACGTCGCGGATAGTCGTCGGAAGTAACGCGGAATTTGAACACAGTGGACGTGACCACCACAGCGAATGGTTTGATCGTGGCTGGACGATGCAGGAACTGCTGGCACCGCCGAGATCACACTTGCGAGTAAGTGCAGTAGAAATCATCAGAAATAAGACAGTTCTTCATCAGATCATAACACATTTTCATCTACAGAGGTATATTCATTTATCCTCGTCGAGCCCGAATCGTCAAACGCATTCCGCTTCCTGCTAGCCATTCCCATAATGGTAGCGCAAACTCTTACATCGCTCCTGTGAAGCATCTAGATGAGCTGCTGGAAAGCACGGTTCAATGGAGATCGGAGAGGCTTAACTTCCTTGTAGAAGTCAATGGTGGCGACAGCACGCTTGGCAATGCCCTCTGGAGTGAACTCAAACTTGGCGTAAACCTCCTTGTAAGGACCGGAAGCACCGAATCGGTTGAGACCGAATTGCTCGTGCGAGTACTTCTCCCAGCCAAGAGTGCTCATGACCTCGACAGAAAGAGATGGGATGCCGTCTGGGATGACCTTGAGCTTGTAGTCCTTTGGCTGTGCGTCGAAGACTTCCATGCAAGGCATCGAAACAACACGAGCAGTGACGCCCTTGTTGTCCTTCAGGTACTTGGCGGCCTCCAAACAGAGAGACACCTCGGAACCAGTAGACACGAGAGTGATTTGAGCGCCCTCTGCCTCAACTGCAACGTAACCACCCTTGATTCCGTTCTCGATAGTTGAGCCCTCGAGCTGTGGCAGGTTCTGGCGGGTGAGTGCGAGGATCGATGGGGTCTTCTCCGAAGTGAGAGCGACGTAGTATGCAGCAGAAGTCTCGTTTCCGTCAGCTGGACGCCAGACCATCATGTTGGGCAGAGCGCGGAAGTGAGCAAGCGTCTCAATAGGCTGGTGGGTTGGGCCGTCCTCTCCCAGACCAATGGAGTCGTGTGTGGCGATGTAGATCACTCGGTGGTGAGACAGGGCAGAGAGACGAACAGATCCAGCAGCGTATGAAACGAAGTTGAGGAAAGTGCCACCAGCTGGGATGAGAGTACCATAGGCCGCGAGACCGTTCATGATACCAGCCATAGCGTGCTCACGCACACCATAGCGGAGGTAGCGACCGCTATAGTCACCAATGCCCAGGCTTGGGGGCTGGAAGTCGATGGCGCTCTTCCAGCGGGTGTTGTTGGATCCAGTCAGATCTGCGGAACCAGAAAGAAGCTCTGGTACAGCCTCGTAAATGGCCTCGAGGACGGACTCGGACAACTTTCGCGAAGCGACAGCCTTGTCCGAAGGCTTGTATACTGGGAGCTTGTTCTGCCAGCCGTCTGGGAGCTTGCCAGTCAAACGACGTTTGAGGTCAGCGGCCAGCTCCTTGTGCTCGTTGGAGTACTTCTCGAGCAGCTGGTTCCACTCCTGCTCGGCAGCAGCGCCCTCAGCGGCGTGCTTGTGGTATGCATCATACACCTCTTGTGGGACAGCGAAGCTCTTGCTTGGGTCGAAACCGAACTTCTCCTTGACCTGCTTGCAGTCATCCTCCTTCAACGGGTTTCCGTGCACACCGCCAGTTCCCTGGAGCACGGAGCCGAAGCCGATGGTGGTGGTCAATCGGATCATGGATGGCTTGTCCTTGACCTCCTTGGCCTTCTTGATGGCTGCCTCAATGCCTTCGAGGTCATTGTCTCCGTCCTTGACCCACTGCACGTGCCAGCCGTAGGATTCGAATCGCTTGGTGACATCTTCGGTGAAGGCGCACTTGGTGTCACCATCTGTGTCCTGTTAGCTCCGAGAGCGATGCCATTACTGCCCAAGTGACTCACCAATGGAGATATGGTTGTCGTCGTAAATGGCAATCAGATTGCCGAGCTGCAAGTGACCAGCAGTGGAGGCGGCCTCGCTGGCAATGCCCTCCATGGCACATCCATCGCCGAAGAAGGTGTAGGTGTAGTTGTTGACAAGCTCGTATCCGGGCTTGTTGAAGACGGCGGCGGTGTGAGCCTGGCCAATGGCAAGACCAACAGCGTTGGTGAATCCTTGTCCGAGAGGACCAGTTGTCACCTCAATGCCGGGTGTGTCGGTGGACTCTGGGTGGCCAGGCGTCTTGCTGCCGACCTGGCGGAAAGCCTTCAGGTCGTCGATGGTGACATCGTAGCCGAAGAGGTGCAGCAAAGCATACTGCAGCATGCATCCGTGGCCGTTGGAGAGCACGAAGCGGTCGCGGTTCAGCCACTTGGGGTTCTTTGGGTTGAAGGTCATGAATTTGTTGAACAGCACATGGGCCACTGGGGCCATGCCCATGGGCGCGCCCGGGTGGCCCGAGTTGGCGGCGAACGTGGCATCGACCTGCGCGGATCTCGTTGTCAGCGGTGGTGCTCAATGGCGTCGTCGCTGTGGCGGGCGAAATGTTTCGAAAGTGTTGAGGCGGGCATGGCGGGGCACACTCACGGCCAGCGTCCTAGGAAACACAGTCAGCTCGAGTCACGGCGGTGAGGGGCGGAACAGCGGACACATACCGGATGGTGTTGATGGCAAGCTCGTCCGTCTTGTTGTAAGGCATGGTTGCGGTGTTGAGTCGAAGACGAGTGGAGGAGAGAAGGACGGACTTTCTTGAAAAGAGCTCAAGTTTTGCGCTGATGTAACTTCCCACGCAGGGCGACAGGGTCCCCACTTTGGACGTGATGACTTTGTTGGTGCTCAAGCAGACGCCGACACGGTCTTACAACGGCAATACACTCGCCCCCCTCGGCGGCACTGCTGGCCTCGACACCGCGCCGCCGATGACGATTGGCTTCAGCACACCGCGGCCTGCGACAGTGGCATCCGTTGCTGAGCAATCTCGTTGTTTGTGCGTGCACGGCATTTTTCCCTCCTCCACCGGCGCGCGACGGATCATCTCGCCATGACCAATGCTGACGGAGATTTAGCAAAGCACATTTTTAGCCTTGCTCAGGTACCATTGGCAACTCAGTCATTCTTATCCGCCCTGGGAACTCGCTGAGAAGAGCCGCATCGGCTTCAGTGAAATCTGCCCCCATCCGTAGAGCGATCGGCATCTGAGCAGAGGAAACACTACGATGCCATCTTCGCCATCATTGTCAGATTCTGCAATTATGCTATATGTACATCTGGAACTGGAATCTCTATCGTCTACTAGTACAGGACCATTGCGGTCTTTCCGCTTGAACGCTGCAAATGCAATCCCACTATGCTTCCATTCATCGTCGGTCATATAATTCGTGGAAATGACTCGCTTGGGGAGTCGCAACAGACACGCTCAGGAACAGATCGTCGCCTTTCCGACTAGGCGTCATTTTAGGCTCCCACAATGGGCTTCCCAGCGATTCCGCAGGACTCTTCACTTTGACTGTTGCGGACTGGGTCCTTTCAGCGCTTGGCGGGTTTGTGGGTCGGCCATAACCCTTCAATGGATTTTGCTGTCCGCGATGAGCGCGATTTCCATTCGGAGCCTGCGTCGCATTCTTCCGTGAGGTCGTATCGTAGGACGAGTTGCTAATGTGAAGGCCTTGTTCCAAATTGTAGGCGGCTGTATCGCCTCTCCGCTTCGCGGCTAAAGTCGAGCCGCTCAATGTCGGAGCGTGGCCCGGGGTCCTCTTCACTTCTGTTAGCATGTCTGCTCTACTGTCTGTCCTTTGCGGGTGTCGAACAGGCGCGCCGGAATACACCGGCGATCGAGGAATAGCCTGATTGCTAGGTCTAGGAATTCTGGGATACCGGACGTTCGAGATTGGCGACTCCACAACAGGACTCAATCGTTTATCTTCGTCCTCAGGCGGTGTCGTATCATCCGGATTGGTGCTCTCAAATGAAGTGCGACGAGATATATCTGATGCGATCGAGTCCCTCACAGCTTGTGGCTGATACGAGGGCTGGGTAATGACTATAGCAGCAGGCGCGGGTCGCCGCACTTGGATAGCCTCCTCGATTGGCGTGGAAGAATTGAGGTCCTGAGGCGATGCGCCGCTATCTGCGCTCGCGTAATAGTCCAGCAAGCTCGTTTTGCTTGAGAAGGCACCTGAGTTGGTTCCCAGGCGTTGAAGTTCGCCATGCGGTTGCAGTGCTGGGGGTGGCGGAAGAGGCCAATTGACTGAATTGTGCGTGTCAGGCGTTCGAACATGCTGCTGGGGAATCTGGATCGACAGAGCTGGCTGTGCCATGCCTACGTGTGTTGATCTGACGGATTTGTTCTTCATTACCGCTGGATGAGCTGGTAAACCTGGGAACGAGACATCAGGCAGCTTTGGTGTGTGTTCTTCCTCGAAGACCGTGGCCGGAGTGTATATCGCTGGGGCGTACGCCGGCGATTTCGATGGTGGCGGCGGAGGTTGACGACCTGGTCGCTCGGGCAATAATTGCGACAGAGTTCGCATGCTTGTGTTGCTACCTGGACTGTCCGGTAATGCATTGGTCGTGCCGGACATTTTGCTCTGTTTGTGGCCGTACTCCCGCTCTGCTATCGTACCATGACCTGCATAGGGTGACGGCCAGAACGTATGATGCTTCTCCGAAACGGTCCCGGCGTTATACCCATTCCACTCGTATGATGTGTTGCTTGTGTCCACATTACCATGCACGAACTGCGAATGGTTCGCCGGCTCCTCGTCAGCAAAATCCCAGCTATGTCTCTGTGTGCTATTCTTTTGTCTTTTGCATCGTCGCATGCATGATATAGCATATATTAGAGCTACAATGAGCGTCACTGCAGAAACAGTACCGATGGCGATGCCCACAGCTTGCCCGCTCGACAGTCCCGAGTCATCTTCAGGACGGGAAGATGCGAAGGCTCCCGCAGTCGCGGCACTAGAAGAGCTGGTCGTCGCTGCCGGTGTTGTCGATGTTCTGACAACCGAAGAAGTTCTTGTTGCCGTCGAGGTTGCGGAGGAGGTCCTTTTTGTTGATGTTGATGGGACCACAGTCAGTGTCGTATGCACGCCTGGAGCAGCGCCATATCGGCCTGAACACAAGTTGAATGCCACCGCCGCGGCTTTCTCAGTTATCTCAACGCCATCGCAGCTTGGTCCTTTTACGCACTTCAGAGCGAGCTCCCCAAGTGAATACTCTGGTTCCGAATTGGAGGTAAAGCTGCATATGCAATCTGCTGCGAGACATCTTGGGTTGAATTGTGTCCGGATGAAGTTGTCTAGACAAGTGCGCGCACATGCAGGCACTGCGCTTTGGAGCTCCTTGTCGAGAAGTGACTGTGTTGTGTTCGAATTGCCTTGTCTGTCTGATCGCGGCGCATTCTGGAGTGACGGTGTCGGAAGCCCCCACGGCATAGTGCCCAGTTGCTTCCAAGCATGAAGTCCGGTCCTAACAATTATCGAATGCAATATTACGGCTGTCCAGCAGCCTGAAGAAAGAGATGAAAAGAAAGCAGTACCACTATACCAATGAGATTCGTGCAGTCGTAGCAACAAGCAGCGTCATGGCCGGAGGCCCGTGGACGTGGCTACTATGTTCAATTTGAACGAGACGACTCACCTCGCCAGGCTGTCGTTGCCGCCAGAGACTTCGTCATGGGAGCAACCGTTCGTCATGTAGCCGCCAACGACGCCGCAGCCAGGCATCGAGAAGGATCGCATGCGGTTGTGAGTGGCGACGCATCCTCGAAGACTGGATGGGCGCGTAAATGCGCGCCTGATTGGCGCTACGGAGCCAAGACCGCCGCAACAGTAAAGACGCGCCATGTTGGTGCAGGATCAAAACATCAGCTCTGAAAAATGATAGGCGATGGGCAAGATCTTCTATAGGTCTTGCTGTTGTCCTCAGCGGCATCCGGCAAGGTGTCCAGAGACGCCTCGGATCTGCTTGGTATCGTATCGTGCTCAAGCGAGTAATCTTGGGGTCCGCTTTCATCCTGCGTTCGCCTTGGTTCTTCGCGCCGCCGGCATTGGGTGATATGCTCACATTGGCCTTTGGAAAGACACGTTGTGTTATTAGCTGACCTGAGTTTCACTGCTCACCGTGGTCAAGGATGGGCAAACCCGAATCTTGTCGTTTCATGGCTGTTCTTGATACTGGCCATCGTTAGGAAATATTCGTTGCGCGATTGTCGCAGACAACAATGCGCAATAGATGCTAGCCGTAGATCGGAACTTCCGAAGCCTCCTGATGGTATGTGTCGGTACAAGATGGATACGAATGGAGAGGCAAGTCGAGGAGGGGCGAGATTCGGACCCTGCATGGTGAGCTCATCTGGCTCGGACGTCCAATTTTGTTTGACGGCCGCCGGACGCCGAACAGCCATTGAGTCACAAGACTCTTTATTATTACTGCTGCCATCCTCTCACAATACACCCCGCTCCCTTCCACCGACGAGAGTGCTCCCGATTATACGACACCCATCCTTCGTGAACGAGATCAGCCACCATGGCAGAGGGCATCCGACAGGCGTTTGCCCGCGCAAAGAGCGAGGGCCGGGCGGCGTTGGTGACATACACGACTGCTGGCTACCCCACGATAGCAGAGACCGCCGACATCCTGCTGGGTATGGAAGCTGGTGGCGCCGACATCATTGAGCTGGGAACGCCCTTCACCGACCCTATTGCAGACGGACCGACAATTCAGACAGCGAACACTATCGCGTTGGCCAACGGCACAACTACGACTTCATGTCTGAACATTGTCAAAGAGGCCCGCAGCAAGGGTCTGAAGGCCCCGGTCCTGCTCATGGGCTACTATAACCCACTACTTGCCTACGGCGAAGAGCGCATGCTACAAGATGCCAAAGCTGCAGGCGTCAATGGCTTCATCATGGTGGACCTGCCGCCAGAGGAGGCTGTGAGATTCCGCCACCATTGCAAGACCTACGGCTTGTCGTATGTCCCATTGATTGCACCTTCGACGAGCGACAAGCGTATGAAATTGCTGTGCAGTATCGCAGACTCCTTCATCTACGTTGTGTCAAGAATGGGTGTCACAGGTGCCACAGGCGCTCTCAGCACAGGTCTTCCACAGCTCGTTGAACGTGTACACCAATACTCAAATGGAGCACCGGCGGCTGTCGGCTTTGGTGTCAGCACGCGGGAGCACTTCGTCGAGGTGGGACAAGTGTCAGAGGGCGTCGTGATCGGCAGCCAAATCATCACCACAATCAAGAACGCGCAGAGTGGGCAAGGAGCGAAGGCTGTCGAAGAGTACTGTCACAAGATTACTCAGCGAAGAAACCCTCGTGTTAGCCCAGAAGCGACCAACGGACACAGTATCTCGACCGCTGCGAACACAAACGGTGACGGCAGCGGTTGGATCAAACAGACAAACGGCGAAGCGCCAAAGGAAATCTCGACTGCAGACCCTACGAAGCAACCCGCGAGCGAGAGCAACCCGTCGAATGGTACAGTGCACGTTGATGGAGTTATAAGAGATTCGGACACGAAGGGTCCCGGCCTTGCAGATCAATTGGAGGCACTGAACACAGAAGAGAAGGACCCAGAGCTTGTTCCCTCACGCTTCGGTCAATTTGGCGGACAGTACGTGCCAGAGTCACTCATGGACTGCTTGCGGGAACTCGAGCAAGGCTTCAGTGACGCTATCAATGACCCAGAGTTCTGGAAAGAGTTCAGGTCATACTATCCATACATGAGTCGTCCTTCGAGTCTCCACAAGTCAGAACGACTGACGGAGCGAGTACGGGAGGAAAGTCAGCCTGGTCATGGCGCAAACATCTACTTGAAACGTGAAGATCTGAACCACACCGGCTCACACAAGATCAACAACGCGGTCGGGCAAATATTGATCGCCAGACGGCTCGGCAAGACAGAGATTATTGCGGAGACAGGCGCTGGCCAGCACGGTGTTGCCACTGCCACCGTCTGCGCTAGATTCGGCATGAAGTGCACAGTTTATATGGGTGCTGAAGATGTACGGAGACAGGCTCTCAACGTCTTCAGGATGAAGCTTCTGGGTGCGTCTGTCGTTGCGGTCGAGGCTGGCTCTCGGACGCTTCGCGATGCAGTCAACGAAGCTCTCCGAAAATGGGTTGAGAAGCTCGACACAACACACTACATCATCGGTTCTGCGATCGGTCCTCATCCTTTCCCCACAATGGTGCGGACGTTCCAAAGTGTTATTGGAAACGAAACGAAGGAGCAAATGCAAGAACTGACTGGCCGTCTTCCGGATGCTGTCGTCGCGTGCGTTGGCGGTGGCAGCAACGCCACGGGCATGTTCTACCCATTCTCGAATGACCCAAGCGTGAAGCTGCTCGGCGTCGAAGCGGGTGGTGATGGCGTAGAAACCAAGAAGCACAGTGCCACTCTCACAGGTGGAAAGCCTGGAGTTCTGCACGGTGTGAGGACGTACATCTTGCAGAACGACGAGGGTCAGATCGATGAAACTCATTCTGTCTCAGCAGGTCTGGACTACCCTGGAGTTGGTCCGGAACTGTCTGGCTGGAAAGACAGTGAGAGGGCCAAGTTCATCGCTGCCACGGACACAGAAGCTTTCATCGGCTTCAAGGTCCTCTCTGAATTGGAAGGTATCATCCCAGCCTTGGAGACCAGCCACGCCGTCTTCGGTGCTATCCAGCTTGCAAAGACCATGAAGGACGACCAGAACATCGTGATTTGCTTGTCTGGACGAGGTGACAAGGACGTGCAGTCTGTCGCAGAGGAACTTCCACGCATCGGACCACAGATGGGTTGGGACCTGCGATTCTAGTCGACGATACCCTCTCAATCGCTTTTTTCGCATGCATGAATTATGACTGGCGTTCGGATCGCGGATTGGACAACATCATTGCGCTCTTATGCACTTATGTATAATGACGGCTTCTTCGCTTCAGTCTTGTTGACGATGTAAAAGTTCCATAGACGTCGAAATGCGACTGACCGGCTCGATGCCGATGATCAGCTCTTGAAGGCTGAAGAAGTATTTCCCTACTATCTTTGCAACAATGTACACTCTACGAATCACGCTGACCTCTAGCAGCTGACATGTGTCGTAGAGCTTCGACGACTTGCTCCTCAGTGCCTGTAGGCACGAAGAGATGATCGTGATAAAATCCGCTCACTGGATTGACGCCTATCCGCAACTTCGATGCCAATTCCGTCGTGATGGCGGCCAAAAACCCCACAGCATCCAGACTAGAATGCACGTTCAGAGTGATCTGCCGACACTCGAACATGTAGTCGAGCTTCTCGGCAGTTGCCATTGACTTTGGAAGTATGATAGTCCATGCTTCCTTCTCTCTGAACAACATCTTCACGCCTAAATCGGATATCTTGACCATGAAATCCAGAGCTTGTTTCGAGTCCAAGGGAAGCTTTGAGAATACGAAGAGTTCGTCTTCTCTGGTTGGGTTCATCGACTTGATGAGCTCGTCGAGATTTCTTTCGCCTGAGTGGGACATTTTGCAAGTGGCAATAACAATACCGGAATATCCGTCTCTTGTATTGCCAAGAACCCAGTCAGAAAAGTATGCTGCTGTCCTGAATCTCCAGCTCACAGATATGGAACCCAAGACAGTCTGCATTATTGTCCCTAGGCATGGTGTAAGGCTGCTACGCGGATTCCACGCGCGTCGTTGGCTGCAGTACTCCACACTTCTACCCCTCCCAAGTGGCTTCTCTAGTCGGGAGTGAGGGGAGCTCCATGGACGGTTTGCCCCACACTTCCAACCAGCCAGGCAAGCCACCTCTCGTTGGATCCAGACAACAAATGCACGCAGATCCAGTCAAAGGCAGCACTACAGGATGTACGCTAAATCAATGCCGTGGAGCACTGCTGCGCAATTGGAGCTGCCGAGGTTCTACTCTCCCTCCTGGTCGTCTTATCTCATAGCTCTACCCACATGCTGTGCACGAGTCGAGACGTACGATTAGAAAAGACCCAGAAGTCTACTTTGCAGTTTCTGGTTCTTTTCTTCGACATACCAATTTTTGTGTAACTGTAATTTGAAGAACTCATCAAGACCACAGAAGCTTGGAAAGACACACACCCACAATGGCTGCTCCAGAGATCCCAAAGAAATACAAGGCCGTCATCTACGATGAGCCAGGCAAGATCTCCACCAAAGTCGTCGAACTCGACACACCAGAGCCAGGTCCAGGCGAGGTTCTCGTGAATCTCACACACTCTGGCGTCTGCCATTCAGATCTCGGCGTAAGTCAAACATACCAACACCAAAAAAACCACCCTTCGATCAAAAACCGAACATCATCCAGGTCATGACAAACCGCTGGGCAGGTCTCCCATACCCAACTCAAGCCGGCCAAGTCGGTGGCCACGAGGGAGTCGGCAAAGTCGTCAAACTCGGCCCCGGAGCAGAAAACAGTGCCGTCAAAATCGGAGACCGCGTAGGAATCAAGTGGATTTCCGCCATTTGTGATTCTTGCCCAGCTTGCCATGCAGGACACGATGGTGTTTGTTTTAATCAGAAGATTTCTGGATATTATACTCCAGGAACATTTCAGCAATATGCTCTTGCACCGGCGAGGTAAGTCTTCCACAGTGTCTTGTCCTGTTTTGTCCATCAAAATTGCGAACAGATGCTGATATTTGATTGATATTTAGCTACGTAACACCAATCCCCGAATCCCTCCCCTCCGACGCCGCCGCTCCAATGCTCTGCGCTGGTGTGACAGTCTACTCCGCCCTCCGCAAATCCAGCGCCAAAGCAGGAGACTGGATCGCCATTCTCGGAGCAGGAGGTGGTCTCGGACATTTGGCCACACAAATTGCCTCAAGGGGTATGGGAATCCGAGTCATTGCTATTGATGCTGGCAGCAAGAAGGATTTGGCCAAAGACTGTGGAGCAGAGGTCTTCATTGATCATACGCAGGGTAAGGCGGAAGAGGAGGTTAAAGCTGCGACGGGAGGGTTGGGCGTTCAGGCTGTGTTGGTTTTGACTGCTGCTAATGCGGCTTATGCGAGGTGAGTTGGCTCTTCTTCACTCGGGATTTACTGGAAGTGACTGACATTTCTTTTCTACAGCGGCATGGGCATGCTCAAGTTCGGCGGTACTCTGGTCTGTGTCGGTTTGCCAGAAGGAGACCTCAAGCCCATTGCCACAGCTTTCCCACAATTCCTCGTTGCCAAGGCACAGAAGATTGTAGGCGTTGCGGTTGGTGATCGTAAGGAGGCGATTGAGACTCTGGAGTTTGCGGAGCGAGGAGTGGTGAAGACGCACTTTACTACTGCGAAGCCAGAAGAGTTGACGAGTATCTTTGAGAGAATGGATAAGGGAGAGATTAGTGGACGTGTTGTGCTCGATCTGTCGTGAGTGGAGAGGGAGGATAGGTAGTCTATCTCGCTTTTCGCTTCTTCGGCGGGGTGAGTTCGTAGGACTGCCATGTACATAGGAGATTCAACTCGACGGAGGTCGATCATGGTTCCGACTACAACGTAAGTTTCAAAAGTACGTTCATTCATGATTTTATCATAGCCATGTTTCTATGTCTGGTGTTGATCTTCTCTAATCACGCTTGCCGAACACCTTGTCATATCCAGTCAAGACATATCTGTATCGGACGGTGTTCTCAGAAACAGCCTTGACAGCCTCTGCGCAGCCCGACTCAGAGATATCGACTGTCTGGATCCAGCTCTTGATGTTCTGCTTCGAAGCCAAGTCGAACATGGCAAGCATTTCTGGTCGGTTACCGATGTGCGAGGCACCGATGTAGCAACCATTACCAGCAAAGTCTTGTGCCATCAGCTCTGGAAGAGGGTGGTCGCCAAAGCCGACGTTGTGGAAACGACCCATGACCTTCAATGTGCTGAAGTAGTCCTTCAGGTTGAACTTGTGCGTGGCATCGGCGCAGTTCAGGATGAAGTCGAAGGTGAAAGCCAAGTCCTTGTGCCAGCCCTCCTCGTTTGTGCAGATGAAGTGCTTAGCTCCCATCTTGAGGGCATCATCCTTCTTGTTTGGGCTGTGGGAGAGGACGTATACTTCGGCTCCGAGAGCTTGGGCCCAGAGCACAGCGAAGTGACCGAGTCCTCCCAGACCAACAATGGCAACCTTCTTGCCTGGACCAGCTCCGAGACGTACGAGTGGGGAGTAGACTGTCAGACCGGCGCACAGCATCGGGGCTGCAACTGCGCTCTCGATGTTGTCTGGAATCTTGAAGGTGAAGTATTCGTGAGCGCGGATGTGGGAGGCGTAGCCACCTTGCGAGATGGTGCCATCTTTGTATGGAGCACCGTATGTGTCTGAGAACGAGCCTGTTAATTCGAGAGCCCACTATCAGGCGGGAGATCTCACTCACCAATTGAGTTGGGGCAGTAGTTCTCCTGGTCTGCCTTGCAGTTGCCACAGGTAAGATCGGCCCCGATTTGAGCACCAACACCTACTCGGTCGCCGACCTTGATCGTCTTGACGTCCTTGCCAACCTTGACGGCCTTTCCAATGACCTGGAGACGCCATTAGTCTTCGTGGGGAGCGCGTGTCTGGCTTGCAGCGAAGACCTACCTCGTGTCCCACGCAGATTGGGAGCGGGCAGTCACCCCAGCCTCCGTTGATGGTGTGGACGTCTGAGCCGCAGACACCGCAGCACTCAATGGCGATGTCAATGTCGCGGTCCTCAAACGGCTTCAGCTTGAACTCCTTCTTCTCGAAGCTCGTCCAGTTCTTCTGGTCGGCTATCATAAAGCCCTCGGCGGTCTCTGGGTAACCCATGTTGGCGATTGTGTTGGGATGTCTGTTTTCTGTGTGAAATTGAGGAATTGAGGAAGTCACTCTGTCAACTCTCGATTGGCAGGTACGCGGCTATAAGACAGCGCGTCCGCGGGAAAAATTGAGCAGAGGTGCAGCTGCCGCCAAGTGACCTCATCAATCGTCAAAGACAGGTGGGCTGGCTCATCGTGATGCCCCCAATTGTTGGAGGCCCTTCCAAATAGCATGGCCCTTAGACTGCTTCCAGAACCGCCATCTACGATATTCCAGCGACCAGATTCCTCCTGAAGACTTGCCTGGGACGCAGTCAGCCTTGCGCTACAGTGTTGCGTGCGATCTACGCCTTCTTCATCAGTGAGATTCGAGCCTCAGCGGCTCGGGTCAAAAGTGTCCGGCGGGACCAGCTCCACACCGCGCTCCCCCAAATCTCAGCATCTCTCCACAGGCAGACTGTTGATGAGTCGCGGCAGCAGGCCCAAGACTTCGTCCACTTGTCAGGTGCTCCAGCCTCGCGTTTCGCTGCCCTACATGGCAAGCGCCATCTGTGTGTCTCACTCCGATGTTGCCGCCGGGATATCCGTTGTCAGACATCTCTCGTCCTCATCCCATACCATCATCTCACGTTCGCCCTGCACAGCCTTCGCGTGCGACGCTTCTGATCACTCGTGAGCGCCCGTCGTCTTGCTGTATGCGGTGATCCTTCGACATGTCGCACCACGTCGGTACACCGTCCGTGCCGTCTCCCCTCTCTTACCCCTCCACACGTGGTCTCGCGGCTCGAATAAGCTTCCAAAAGGACACGAGGCTTCGCGGAGAGTCCGGAAACGGCAATCCGGCGTGTGTATGTGCTTCTTGCTCGCTGTGATGGCCGGTCAGTAGGAAGACCAGTGTTGGCAAACCTGTCCTTTCTTCTTCTGCTCCCCATCTCAATTCATCCTTCCCTAGTCTGAACCTACCTCACCGGTTATAGATTGATCATCAGTATGTCACAACACGCTACGATTCAAGATAGCTCCCTCGATCATGCCACCGAGAACAAGCCTGCAGCCGAAAGCGGCAAGACGATGAAGGCTGTACGATTCTATGCCAAAGAAGACCTGCGATTCGAAGATATCCCGGAGCCCGTCTGCGGTCCAGGTCAGGTCAAAGTCAAACCAGCGTGGTGGTAGGCTGTGCAACTCCAATCCTGTTTGAAGCGAGACTGAGTCGTGCTATAGTGGCATTTGTGGAAGCGATTTGCATGAATACCTAGGTGGTCCTAATCTCTGTCCAGAGGATAAACCACATCCCATTACTGGCGAGACGGTACCATTGACATTTGGCCACGAGTTTGCGGGTGTCATCGAAGAAGTCGGCGAAGGCGTTTCCGACAGGTTCAAGGTTGGTAGCAGAGTAGTTGTGGCGCCAATCATTTTCGATGGCGATTGTGGAGCATGTGCAGAGGGCCTTGTCAATTGCTGCTGGAAGAACGGCTTCATTGGGCTCAGTGGATGGGGAGGTGGTCTGTCCGAGCACATCGTTGTACCCGAGTACACGTTGTACAACTGCCCTGATAATGTTGGACTAGATGTTGCTGGTAAGTGCCGTGCATGGGGGCTTCTCAAAATCGACTGACGTCTTTCACAGCTCTGGTCGAGCCGTTAGCCGTTGGCTGGCATGCCGTGGAGTCATCGCCCTTCAAGCGCACCGACTCATGCCTGATTCTGGGAGGAGGCCCGATCGGACTCGCCGTGATCCAAGCACTCAGGGCGAGGGGCTGCGCGCAAATCATTGTTTCAGAAGTCTCTGGTATGCGCAAACAGTTCGCCAAGGATTTCGGTGCTCATGTCGTCTTGGATCCGACAAAGGTATGTTGTCATTTAATGTATACTGCGCGCCGAGCTCCGAGCTGACCGATTCGAACAAAGGACGACATCGTGGCTGAATGTCTCAAATTGACAAATAACCGTGGCGTGGATGTCACCTTCGATGCCGCAGGTGTTCAAGCGGGTCTTGACCAGGCAGTGAACTCGTTGAAAGCACGAGGCACGCACGTCAACATCGCCATTTGGGAGAAACGATGTTCGCTCTTTCCCAATGACCTGGTGTTCAAGGAGCGGAAATACTTGGGAGTCGCGACCTACGTCAAGGCAGATTTCCAAGCTGTGATTGATGCATTGTCAGATGGTCGACTCGACAATGCAAAGAAGATGATCACGAAGCGGATAGAGTTGAATGAGGTTCTGGAAGAAGGATTTATGACTCTGATCAACGACAAAGAGCGGCAGGTAAAGGTATTGGTGAAAGGTAGCGGAGAAATCTGATAGAATGGCCCATCTGGGTGCCGCTTGGAAGATATTTTGAAACGGGAAATCGGGGGCGAAGTCGGATCACGACATGAGACAATGCCATCAAGGTCGGAGTTCACATTTGCAGCTGCCCTCGGTCGAGTGATGGCCGAAGTCATGTAGCATTGAAGCATCTCCATACTCAGTCTTGTATTCTGCACAGTATATCTGTATACTCCAGTACTGTAGAGGTGAAGTTGGCAAGAGCAATCGTGATGCGGAATGCCACAGCGTTGGTGGAAAGTAGCAGAGTCCGTGCGGCGCAATCTCCTATAGTTCAGACTGTGAACTGCCAACAGACGCGCCGCTCCAATTGCAAGGCAACGTGATCGCGTTAGGCCGAGTGACGAGAAGAGGCGCGCTCTGTGCCTTGGAAACTGAATGAATCGAAGGTGAGGTCGTGCCGTGGTCGAGCGGAAGGTTTCCTTGATCGGATGCTACCTGCTCGGTGGAGCGCGTCGAGGTCATCAGCCATTGATCTGCTCGCCGGTGCATGCATGATGCCAGCTCTTCATGTGGGCGCGTCGTCACTGACGAGAAGGTGATGTCGTGGGGACGGCAACGTCATCTGCAGCCAGGAACACTTTTTGCAAGCTGTGCAAGGAGTTGCGCTTTCCTGCTGGCAGCTGCAGGTGGGCGTGGCTCAGCGCGCTTAGACTTTGTGGCTGCCTCACCAGATCCGAACACCAGCCAGGAGGATCCCCAGGATCGAGGTGGAAAATGACGAGAGGCAGCGAATCAGCTGTCTTTTCACGCCTCCAAAACCAGTTCAACCCGGGCAATTTCTGGTCTGGGCTAGATTGTGCGCCACAGTGTCGTCTCAAACGGTGACGTCGTGTGGCTCAAGGATCTGCACGGCACATCACAACAAGCACCTACATCTAATCCTCCCCATCTGCCCAGCCCAGCACTTCCCGCATTCGAGCACCCTTGCCAGCTTCTTGCAACGTCCGTACAGCATACTCAGCATCAGCACTAGCCAGCGACCACCGCCATCATGGGTCTCGTCAAAGGAGGCTTCCTCAGGTTCTTCCAGACCTTCCTCTACGCCCTCGCATTCTGCTGCGCCGCCGTGATCCTCGGCATCTTCAGCTACTTTCTCGCGACCATCGCCGACCGCAATGGCACAATCTTCACGTGGGTCAAGGCCGTCGAGGGCATTTCGGGCGCTGCCGTCTTGTACACCATCTGCGCTGTCGTCTTCACTTGCTGTCTAGGCGGCATCTCATTCTTCGCATTCGTCGCGATTGTAAGTCTCACCGGCGTCGCGTCGCGTCCTCCAATTCCATCTAACGTTCGCACAGGTCCTGGATATCGCTTTTGTCGGTGGCATGATCGCCATCGCTGTCTTGACCCGATATGCTACGGACTCCTGCTCTGGCATCGTCACCACTCCACTTGGCACCTTCCCAGCGCTGAGCACCTCTGATGGTTTCGGAGGCGAGGTCACGTACCAGGTCAGCCAACGCACCGCCTGCCGACTGCAGAAGGCTTGCTTCGCCGTCTCCATCATTGGTGCATTCCTCTTCTTGGTCACCGCTGCCATGCAGATCGTCCTCGTCCGCCACCACAAGAAGGAGAAGCGCTACGGACCAAGCCCATCCAACAACTACACTTCAGGATTCGGCAAGAGGAAGTTCTGGCAGCGCAAGCCAAAGAACGCCACTCGCGATGCTGAGATGGCCGGCGGCGCTGGCGGACTCGCAGTCCCTGCCAACCCAAACAACCGCGCTAGCTACGAGACTGGAACCACGGTGGGCAACAACGCTGCTCTGAACGACAAAGTCGACCACACTACTTATGCCCCGCAGCCAGCCACATCGCACTCTGGCTACTACACGCAGCCAACTGGCACTGGCGTCAGCAACCCATACGGCACCACCGGCACCGCCACCAACTACTAGGAAGCTACTGCAATTTGACGACGAATCACACGCTCGATGGCTAGTTGCCATATAACAGGTCATAGAATATTCGACCGCAGCGGAACCCAGTCCTTCAGGATGGGCTTAATGATCGTGTACTACTATAATGATTGGACGCAGCGAAGGAAATGATACCCCATATACATATGCCTTAATCTAATGCAATACAATACGTTCAATCAAATTTCATAACCGCATTCCTTCTTAGGTCACATGGAGTACCCGCCAGCCATCGTCACGGTATTGCGGCCGCGATTGTGCTAACTTGGCGACATACATGTGGACTGATTGGAAGTCCTGAAAAGCTCCTGAGTAACCGCTACAGATCGGAAAGGGGAAATAATTGAACAGTGAAAGAAGACGATGCTCGCTTAATTTCGCAACAGTGAACTCAGAATATGGAGAAATCCCAGACGCCGAGCTGAAGGGCGACAAGCAGTATGAACAATACCTGCAGGCGTTGTAGCCTGCAACAGATCGAAACTCGCATCTCGCTCAAGTCGGCACGTCATTCCAGAACAGATCAGTCACTCCTCCAACCATTCTCTTGCTCCTGTATCAATGGCGATGCGACAACCCGCGGACCTCTTCGTCCATTCTCAACATGAGTCGCAAGAGTTGAATCTTTGTTCAACCTGCTGACTTCCTCTCTCAAGCTATCATCGTCACCCTGCTGTTCGACATCCCGATACATAATCGCAGGTCGCGGAAGATTCGAGCCTCTCGAATTCTCACTCGGTAATCGAATTCCAGAAGGCAACCAACTCGACTCCGAAGCAGCAGCAAAGAACAGAGCAAGCTGGAAGAAATGTTAGCACCTATTCTCCAACCTCCACGAACCAGAGACAAGGAAAAAAAAACCAAGAGAGAAGGAAGAGCATACCTTCCACAAGAACACTCCCACAGGCACAATCAACAACATAACAGCCACTTTTCTCTCCTCATCTCTCCAAGGCTCCAAACAAGCCCTCGTCCTCTCCTCAAACCTCACGCTACACATCTCTGCTCCCCCGCCTCCATTTCTTCCTTGTCCTGGAAATGGCCAAGCCATATCCTTCATACTCGCAAACCCACAACACTCCAACGCATCCTGAATCGCTCGAATATGTCTCCCATCTTTGTTCTTATACAAAATTTGCCAGCGATCATGAAGCGGACACCAGAGGCCTCCGATGGGGGCAATATGGGTTCCAGACAGTGTTGCGAGGACGGTTTCGTAGATGAGGAAGAGGGCTGTGAGGGTTTGGAAGATTTTGGTATATGGGAGATTCTTGGAGGTGGTGTTGTTGGGGAGGAGATTGGTTTTGAGGGCGAGGGAGGATTGGAAGGATATGAGAGTTTCGAGGACGATTCCGGCCAAAGGTGGGAGGGCGAGGGTCAAAGCTGCTTGGACGTTGGGAATGGGGAGGGAGAGGGTGTTGTTGCGGTGGAGGGCGTAGCCGGCGAGGATGGTGAGGAGGAGGAGGTACTGAATTGGAGAGTATCAGTGGTTGCAGTTTGAGAGGTGTTTGGGCCTGTCGACTTACGAAGACGCTTAGGGTTGTTATGATTTGGCGGGGCGTGAAACGCGCCATCACTGTAGAATTTTTCTGCTGCTTGTTTTGTCTTCTTCCTGCTCAGCCACACGAGACTGTCGCCGTGAGGACGAATCCTTGAATGCTTTTGTAGATTGCTTCGTTTGCTCGCAGCACAGAGTGAAACTAGTCGATACCTCTCGAAGCTTGAACTCGAATACAATCAGTTCTTGACCAGCAGACTCAGCATGTGATAATATGTCTCTCCCTTCCTTCCATATGCAGGCCGTAACAGCATGACCTCCTCATCGTCACGCAATCGCGTCGTGCACGACTCAAGAATGGAAACTGGCGAATGCGGTGAAACAGGTCTATCAGCGGGGTAGAGTATGCATAGCACTGTGGTCACACCCTCTACCTACCCAGATGTTGGTAACGAGTACAAACTGCGCGCCAAAATGCTGTGCGGCAATTTAGCACGTATCTCTATCGATGATAGGATCCGAATCCTTGAACTTGGTGCGAAGTTCGGCGCGCCTGGTTGGCTGGATGCAACGGAGGAGGCTCGAAGCTCTCGTGAAGAGGTGGGAGCTTCCCTGCTCGAGCTTGTGGAGTGCATGATCAGGAGTAGACTCCGTGGAATGTACGTTTGCTGCGTGGAGCGGATCGCTTCGATACGATGGCTGCATTTGTGCAGATACCTGGTCTATTAAAGCCACTCGGCTGGTGTACGGCTAACTTGACTTCTGCGCACGAGATAGTGCCCTCGCTTCTCGCCGTACTCACGCCAGTAACCAATAGTTCATACACAGGCAATGTCTTTGGAGATGTGCAAACCACGCCAGGTTCATCATTTCGCTTCTCAGCCGCTCGGGACTGATGTCTTCCATCTCAGAGCCGCACCTTCTGCAGATCCTTCTCTGCATATCGCTTTGTATGGGAATCTTTCTGATCACATCATACGTCTTCCCATCTTCTGCTTGCCGACAATTTCGGAGACCAATTCCTCGAGTGTCCCAAAGCATGAGGTCAGTAAGGTTGACGTTGTCACTCAATTTCGGCAGCATGCTTTCCAGAAGACTGTTAATCGGATTCTCCAACTCTGCAGGAATGGCGCCATCGACAACCATATTCGTCTCAACTTCGCTGCGCTTCTCCGCAGAAATTGAAGATTGGTTGTAGGCGCCTCGAATAGCCGTATCGAGTTCTGACATCATCTGTTCAAAGTGTCGGAGTTCAAATGGCATGTCTTTCACCCGCTGAAGGGTCGCGCTGAGCTCTTGTTGTTCTTGAACGGAGCGAGCGCGAGGAAGAACAAGCTGTGCTGCGTGTGTGAACTTGATCACCCACATCGTCTGAAAGCGTAACATCACCCGTGAATAGCTGCACAGAAGGAGATGCAGTGCCACGCTTCCCGAAGAGCTTATGAGATTCGAGAAAGCCTGTCTGGGAGTGAGGTCTGTGTTCAGACTACGTTTCGTCTCAACGAGTGTGTTGACGATGTAGACCATGAGGTCCACACTCCACTTGACAAGTCCTCGAAGAGAGTGCACTGCGTCTGCTGGGATGGTTTTCATGTCCTGTCGACTGAGTGTTTGAGCGCAGGCTGTGCCAGCTAGTCGAAGGCTGAGCATGGCAAATGCATACTGTGCTGAAAAATTGCGTTCACCAGTGACTGCGTTGGTTCCGAGCGCCATCTGCGCACTAAGACAGCGTGGCACGAACGGCTCTTTTAGCACGATCATTTGTTGTCTATTATTCTCTTGACAGGATATGTCCGGCGTCCTTTGTAGCATCTTTAGAATCATCTTGATGACCATCGACCGTAGTTCAAACTCGGCGTTGTTAGGCAAGAGGGCGAGTACTTCGTCGGTGGAAATGTTGTTGAAGCACAAGAATGCATACTGCCTTGCGAGACAGACTGTCGCCGCTTCAATGTACGCCTTATTGTCGCCACCGAGACTATCGTCTGCGACCTGCCATCCGTGTGTAAAGGTCATGTTTTGCGTCACGATAGTTTTGTCCGGACGCTGCAAAGCTAGAGCACTGCCATCAGGGGAGATGGCAACATTTACGTTCTGCTCGCCAGGCATATGGTAGAATCCAGTCTGTGAAGCATTGGCCACTGTCTCTGTGCTGCCAAAAGATCCCAACCCGGTCATGGTTACGCGATCTCTGAAGTCGACACTGCCGTCGCTGGCCGCAAACACGTGGATCGTGTCGAATGCCTGCGAGGCAAAGGCCAAAACCATCTTATTGATCGTGACATCAGCCTGCCGTCTAAGAACTGTTGCCTGGTTCAGTACGTGATGAGCCTTTGCAGCAGCGCCTGGCTTGAGCTTCTTAAAGCTTTCATGTAGAGTAGGTGTATATGACTCTACTGTCCATCGCGAGATTGTGCTGCTGTAGTCTTGATTTTGAGAGCCGTCTAGAGGTAGAACGGCGTGTGTGAAGATAGCCTGCACCGTCGGTAGGGTCGGAGCTTGTTGGGCAGCTTCAGGGACTGCGGGTATGATATCGAGACGAGATAACTTTGCACCATCGACTTGCTGAGCGCGGACCTTTTCAACTGTTGTCAGATGGTGCACATCCAGTTTCGGCGCCACTTGAGTGTATTGCTGATTCCCTCGACTGAGCTGACTTGCGTTCCAATGAATTGTGATCCGATACAGTCGTAGTTGTGAGCTATGATCGTATGTCACAGCCAGCAGGTCTGCGCCGTCTTCACCTAGAGCGGCATGTGAAATGTAGTCGTCGCTTGACCTTGCCGTGTGAAGCACCACGCTCGTGGACTGCCACCCACTGCCTTCATTCTGAAAGAGAAGAGTGAGCTCAGTTGAGCGACTGATATGTAGCAACGCTTGTCGGCCTTCAGCCGGATGACGGGGTTTCAGAGCATTCTGGTCTCGATGCTTTATCTGTGCTTCCCACTTGTCGCCGTGCTTGTGAGCGACGTCAAGATACGGTCCCTAAATCGCGGTCAGTTGCAAGCGAGTTTGCAATTGCTCGTATTCGCTCACTTTGAACTCAGCAGGGAATAATGGCAACCAATGCAAGCCAACTACCACATTCAGCTCATGAGTTGCACTCTTCCGTGATAATTCGCCCCCAGCAGCTGGCATCATCTTGCTCAACGCGCCCGTCAGCGTGTGCATGTGCACAACACCGGCGCTATCAATCACTGCAAGCTCTATACCGAGCCCATTGAACTCAACGTGGACGAATTTACGACCCGACGGGGCTTCGATAGTATGCTTGGAGGGCTCGCTGATGGTCCAGGCACCGGTCTTTCTGTGCCGGACCATGGCACGAAAGGCGATATGAGAGCCATCAGGAGCGACTTGGGCTATGCTTCCGGTATTCGACCAAGCCAGCTTTCTATCATGTTGTTAACACCACACCGCGACGAAGCGTGCTGCTAGGGCCAACTGACTCACGTGCAGCAACCACAGCTCTGCATTTCTGCCACCCGCAAGAACAAAGGTGCTGGCAATGGTGTCGCAGGCATCGCTGCTACGAGATCATTCGCTGCATCGCCAAATAAATCGTCCATATTGGTATCCATCATGGATGCGTCTGGTAAGGCTCCGGAGCCGTCCATGCTGGGCACATCCATGGTCGCGAGTACGAGGCTGAGGCCAGCTCAACCGGGGCTGTTGATGATGGCCTGAAGATGTCTTGTACTACTGGAAAATGAACAGTCTGGACAATGGTCTGCGCGGAGTTACGAAATGGTCAAGCTTGACACCCGGCTGGAGTGTCCGGATGGCCGCAAGGCTGAAACCTCGCCGGATCTGTGCTACGCGCCAAGAACAGTGTTCTCAGGAAAGCAGTATCGTCACTCTTGCTGAGGTGGAAAGACCCTGCTACGAGATAAATGGAGTGTTCACTATTGTCGTCGGAGACCTGCAGAATCATTGTCGCATTGCTGCAGCACAGTATTGTCATTGTATAAGACGTGGTCGGCCGATTGTTTACAATCATAACAATCGGCAGTTCCCGTGTCCAGCACGTCCGGCTACACCTCGACTAACGTCGTTCTACCGTTCCAACCAGCCTTCTTCACGACTCTCACGCGTGCCTCGCCCAACGTCAGCAATCGCGTGCCGGACCTTACTCACTGGACTCGAGAATATCGCGCGACATCCTTACGATGCGATTGTCGCAGTAGCTGGTGCATTCCATCCCCTGTTCGCGCCGGGCGCATTGCTTCTGCACATCGCATCATACCGACTGCGCCTACCCGCCGACTGCCCTTACACCTTCACCATGGCCGCGTCTCTGAGCGACCCGGGTCCCTCCTCCCCCCTCAGCAGTGCGCCTCCCTCGTCGCGCTCCTCGTCGCCTCTCTCGGAACTCTCGCGGAGCCCGTCGCCGCCGCCCGCCGACATCATGGCGCGCGCCCCATATCCCTCACCCCCCGCCAGTCAACAAACCTCGCAGAGCGGTTCGCCTGCACCAGATGGCGGCATGTCTTCCGATAAAGACGGGCCTCCGCCCGCAAAGCGCAGAAGGATATCAGAGAAAACAGAGCGTTCCACGGAGCACTTGGACTTGCGCGGCAGTACAGTGCATCCCGACCAACAACATCAACTCGACCGCCTTGTCAATGTCCTTCATCGGCGCCAGAAGATTGTGGTCATTGCAGGCGCAGGCATCTCAGTATCAGCAGGCAGTGCGTATACCTCAGTGCGGCAGCGCAATTGACGCGTCCTTTGCTAACAACAACGCGCAGTCCCGGATTTTCGTTCCTCGCAAGGCCTCTTCCGCAGCCTCAAGGAAGAGTACAACCTCAAGGGCTCTGGAAAAGACCTTTTCGACGCGTCTGTGTATAAAGACGACGTCTCGACATCGTCCTTTCATGACATGGTCAACACCATGTCGCGTCTGACCAAAGATGCCAAGCCTACAGCATTTCACAACATGCTCGCAACCATTGCTCAGGAAGATCGATTGCTTCGATTGTACTCACAAAATGTCGACGGTATCGACACTGGACTCGAGCCACTGAAGACGTCCATACCTCTGGCAAAGGGCCCTGATGGTAAATGGCCGCGCACTGTCCAAGTGCACGGCGGACTCGACAAAATGGTGTGCTCGAAATGTCACGACTTGGCAGACCTTGATCCAAGCTTGTTCGATGGACCTGTCCCGCCAACGTGCCCACGATGTGTAGAAGTCAACGACATCAGGGTGAGCGTGGAGGGAAAGCGCAGTCATGGCATTGGCAGAATGCGTCCGAGAATGGTCCTGTACAACGAGCACAATCCGGACGATGAGGCGATTGGAGCGGTCACAAAGGACGACTTGCGGAAACGACCTGATGCGGTTATTGTGGTTGGCACGACACTGAAGGTCCCCGGCGTACGAAGAATTGTGCGCGAAATGTGCG
The DNA here is from genome assembly GCA_005356885.1 of Cercospora cf. flagellaris. Classification (NCBI taxonomy): domain Eukaryota; kingdom Fungi; phylum Ascomycota; class Dothideomycetes; order Mycosphaerellales; family Mycosphaerellaceae; genus Cercospora; species Cercospora cf. flagellaris. The sequence goes on along the minus strand of RJLU01000001.1, from coordinate 1,481,913 downwards.
CTACTGTGCGAGACAGAAGAGGCGGCGTCGCTATCTGGATCAACAGCGACCCGCCACCAATTTCCAAGGATCTCGAGGACTGTTGGGACATCATCGTGCAAGGCCCTTGTGACAAAGTGGCTCGACACGCAGCGATGCGCAAGTGGGACGAGCCGGCCATTTCCGAGGAGTATTCGGAGGTCAGCGAGAACGAGGCCAAGAAGACGGCTGCTAAGAGGATGCGCGTGCAACTACCACCAAGGAACAACGCAAAGTTCGCCCCGAAACTGGCCCGACCTTCTGCTTTGCATAGAAACAACAGTTTCAAGCCTCCTGCAATTGGCGAGATGACTCCACAGAAGCCTTTGGAACGTGGCCCTGTTGACTGGAGCCCAATGCCGATGTCACGACTTCCAATTGTTCAAAGCATCGAGGGCGATTCACAAACGGAGGACAACATCACTGTTATGACGGATCATGCGGATACATCAATCGACAGTGGGCTTCTAACGCCAACAAAATCATCGCGAGGCTCGCCAGGGAAGAAGGCTGTAGCGAAGGCAATCAACTTCCCAAATCTCACTCAATCCGCGAAGAAGCCGCAAGGCGCGAAAGGCGTCAAGAAACCGCAGGTCGCAAAGACCAAGAAGCAGTCTAACGTCAAATATTTCCCGGCAGCGCAGCCAGAACCGAGGGCGGCGAAGCCGGTTGTGAAACCGAAGAAAGCTGGGCTGAAAGGACCGAAAGGCAGGTCGAAACGTCAACCATCTCCCAAGAACACGTTGAAGTCGACATTGGGTGTGAGCAAGACGGCAGCTGATGCAGAACAAACATTCAAGAAGGAGGCAAATGTCCATCAGAGTCCCAGCAAGCTTCGCCAAGTGAGCAACGCATCCTCGGAGCCCATGAATCCTGTTTCACTACAAGATGCTAGGATGAATCCGAGCCCAGTGCATTTGCACGAGCAGTGTGGGAAGCCCGAAAGGCCGATCAATCGCATGAGCATCAGCAGTCTTGTTGACTGACGTTTAAGCCGACGTCTTGAGGGGTTTGCTCGTCGTATATTTGGTATTTGAGAGCATGGCATGTGTAGCGTTAGCGCATGGCGAGGCGTTCTTTGAATGCAAGACGGAGTCTCTGACCAGAAGTCATGGAGGCTAGAAACCGCTGAGAGACGGCGCGGCATATTGCACGCATTGCTGGATGAATCTATCATGGAGAGTTACGCATAATGATCAGCGCGTCTGTGAGAATACAACGGACGCGTACAGAAGCGTCGTGGACGCGACTGCGTTGCTGTGAGGGCATACGTTGTAGAGAGATCAGTCGCAATCACCGCTATACACGAATCGACTATCTTTCAATTCATATCTGGGTAGTATCTTCAGAATAACCACTTCTCACACTAACGCTTTTGAGGCCAATGAGCTCTCTCCTGCTGAACACGAGGATGTAGAAAATTTCTGTGATTCTGGTATAGTGCTTCTCATTTCATCTGATGAAGCCTGAGAATCCAATGCGGCTGAACCTTAAAGCGCGAAAGTCTCCACTTTAAACTTAGCCGCATGCATGATCCTATCGTCCATGCGCTCATGGAGCTTTCACCACGTACCCTTCGATACCTCGTTCCATATCATCCAGTATGCGAGGCGGGAACGTGGCAGGCGCAGCGCTAGCGACTGTATGCGGAATCGCTACTGGTACGTACTGGACTACCACGTTGATCTCTAGCGAAACGCGTGAGGCGAGGTTGTCAAGACGAGGTTGTCAAGATTGTGATACTGACATGCTATAATCATCACAGCTTACACAACCTTTGTGCCGGCACTGGAAGAAGAGGCGGAGAGAAAGGCTGGGACATTCGAGGCGCAGCATGGGACTGAAGGTGACAATGCGAGGGAGAAAGATACACAATTGAGCAGGGCCATTCTCAGCGATCTGAAAGAGGCGAAGAAGCAGGCTATTGGGGAGGATCAAGGACGGGGAGGCTTTGCGTGGGGAATAAGGCAGTGGTTTTGGTCTTCTGGTGAGCCTGCGACCAAGACAAATGGAGACGGCAATACTGGAAAAGCAGCATCTGGTGTTACGGAGCGTAAAGAGGAGAATGGCAAGTGAAGCATAGAGGATGCACAAGCTTGCCCGCCTCTGCCACCGGACTGGAAACACGGAAGTCGAATAAGACACAAGATCGCGCTACACAGGCCAAACGACTGCAGCCGGAAATATGTCGTGAAAGGGTATCTGGTTTCTTGCTCTAACGGTACTACTCCGCCCGGCATATTGGCCCAACACCAACGCTCGCGCCCGCGCCCCAGCATTCGACTATGCAAAGTCTTCCTCCTGGCTTTGAATATTGTCCTTGACCTTCAACAGCAGCGTCGTCTTCCACTTGTCCAGCTTTGACATTTGGTCATACTGGAACAGCTTGTCCGCGAACTTCTCCTGGTCGCCTTCCTCCACAGCTTCGGCCAGATCTGCGAGTAGTTGGTGTTCTCGTGTTTGCTCAAAGGCCGGGTCGATAACGCGGTAGGATTCGATGGCACGTTTCGTAGCGACATTGTCGTTGTTGGCGAGGTGGCAGATTCCGGCTTTGAGGAAGTACTCCTTGACAGACCACTTCATGAGATTGTTGTTGATGGCGGATTTGGAGATGCGCTCGTAGTTGGAAATCGCTGTGAGATAGTCGCCATTGAGGGCTGCGAGATCTGCGAGCTTGAGGTACAGCTTGTTGGCGAGCCTGTAGCAGTGTTAGTACGAACATTGGTATTGTATTTTTAAGCAGTACGTACTGCTCAGCACCATCTGTCTCAAACCAGCCTGCTGCAGTCTCGTACGCTTCCTGCGCCCGCTTGTCGTCTCCCAGGTCGATCTCGTACAGCTCCGCCAAGTTCTGCTTATGCGTGGCTGCTCTTCGGAAGTTGCCTTTCGTTGTGTAGTGCTGAATTGCTTGTTCAAGTACCCGCGCCGCATCCTCCGGCTCGTCTTTCTTGTAAGCCTTGTATGCTTCGGTCAAGGTGTTGGCGGCATCATCTGGCTCGTTGAGTTTCTGTTGTTGTATTTGCGCCGCGCGCTCGAACGCTTGCCCCGCTGCTTTGCCATCCTTCTGTAGCCTGAATGCGTTCGCGGCCTGTGTGTACAACTCGGCGGCCTCCTCCAATTTCTGTGTCTTGCCGCCGAAGAAGGAGAAGCCTCCAGAAGCCGCTTGCGCTTGTTTCTCTGCCTGATCACCCACCTGATTAGCCAAAGAGGTGGGATGGCGATACCGAGGGGTCTACCTTTTGCAGCAGCGCTCGTGGGTCTTGTGCCATAGTGAGGGTGCAGTGGACGAGTTTCAGTAACGAGAGGACACGGAGGAAGCTGAAATCACAGCGATTTGGGGTGAAAGATCGGTACCGTCCTGGCCAGCTGGTCTGTCTCGTGTCTGGGTGGTGTTGCCTTCTGCCCTTTAGCTGCGTCACTTTGTCTTGGCGCTGTTGGTGGACGGTGGACCCTTGCAACGCCCCAAGTCGCGTCGTCGCGTCTTCCGACCTCTTCAAACGTGCGTGTCTCTACTCTCCAAACGACAGCTCGCATTTCGACGTTCGAGCATGCTACAAAACATCGATAGACATGCTTGCACAGTCAAATGAAGCGGTGGCAAGATCGTGGCGAGGTGGAGGATTCTGAAGACGATGAACTCGAACTGAACCTATCTTCTCCAAGCCCGGAACGACCTATAAAACGCGTGAGGCAGAAAGAAGATGCGGCCGATGCCCAGGACAACTCCGTTGCCCCTTTTGCAATCGAAGATGGCGCCGACGACGAGGACGAGATCGCGTGGCTGCCTGCGAAGGTGGCAAACACCTATGGACGAAAAGGGAAGCTAACACGGCCATCACGACGAACTCGAGCGACCCCGGCGAAAGCCTCAAAGCGCGAAGCTTCGAATTCACCATCGCAAGGTGGGCCGCCATCTTCTAGAGAGCGATCGAACTTCGGGAGCCCAGAGTCTGCTTCAGAAGGTGCCGCTCCAAACAGCATTGTAGGACAAATCCCTGCCTCTGAAGGCGAAGCATCCAAAGCCATTGTTGCAACGACAGCGACGCACGAACAGACGCGCACGATCAGTCCACAACCTTCTACCGCCCCTACGCCAGCTTCGAAGAGGTCTCCGGCTCCGACCAGTGAAAAGGACTCGTCTTCAGTGAGGTCCGCGTCGACGCCATTGATCTTCGGCGACAACGTCAGCTCGACACAAAACAGCAGTCAAGAAAGTCTTCCCGATGCGCGAGAGCTGTTCGCAGCTGCAAAACCAAGACTCCCATCAGCTGCACCCTCGTCACCTTTGAGTGAACGCGAAGTCTCGCCACCGGCATATTTTGAACAGCGTAATGGGCAAATTGTGGTCAACAAGGCTAAGGAAGTCTCCGGAAGCTTGGAAGATGAGAACACAATCCACGATGAGATATTGCGAAACTCCATGCTCGTTCACACACAATCAGAAACGACGACCGGACGACGAAGTCTACGAGCTCGGAAGGAAATCCAACTACATCCGTACCTGATCGACAAAGCTAAGTACCAGAGACAGTGCAAGGAGCGTGGTATTAAGCCAGTGCGTCTCATTGACGCAGAACCGCCGGAGGAGGAAAGCCAAGTGCTCGAGGACAGTAGCCAACAATCGCCAGTTGAACCACAGTCGTCAAGCTCCCGAGGACTGGACGACGCCTTGAACTCACGGCCCAAGGCTTACGTCAGGCTGGCTTCACTCAGAAAAGAGCAATCTGTTGCAGAGTTTGCTACCGAACGTGCGGCCAAGCGAAGAAGGATTAGTCAAGGGAAAGGTCGTTCTGCCAGACTTGATATGCTGGATCCAACACGCTCAACTCTTGGTACTCAACGAGACAGTTTCTCAGTTCCTCCATCCCCTCCGCAAACGTCGAGTGAGACTAGCACTCCAGGACCACTGAGACAGCCTATGCAACAGACAGCTTCTGGTTTTCAGCGTCCTCGTGGATTGAGCCCTGCGCCGCTACGAACGCCACATTTCTCGTCCGAAGTCAAGAAAGGTCAAATCAACGAGAATGCCTCCACAGAATCGGTTTCTAGACCTCGCGGCTCACGCAACCGAACACACAGCCCTGATGCTTTGTCGAGCGCCGAGGAACGGGCGATTTCTGGGTCAGAGGCCGAGTCGGAAAGCGAGGTGCTAGCACGACGATTGCGTCGCGAGCAAAAGCGCATCAGAGGCGTTCTACCTGCTTCGTGGCTGAGGATCGACTTCAAAGCACAAAAACCCAAACCGATTGCACTACTGACAGGGCGTCGGGTCAGCTCGACCTCGCCTGAGCGCCGGACACCACAGCGCGGTGTTGCGCAGAAGATCACGTCAACTCACCGGAAAGCTAACGATGCCGCTGCCGTGAACATGTTGTCTGATGATGGTGGTGATTCGGATGATTCAATACAGTTCATACGTGCAGAGCCGAAACAGTCGCACTTGGCATTCGATGCAGATCGTCTTACCGTTGCACCGAGCGAGACCGTCGATGATGATACCATGGAGAACGATTTTGTAGATGCAATGCTGGCTGGCCGTCCTCGTTCAACTAAAGCCGAAAAAACGAAATCCCGACAGCCACGCATCACCGACAAGTTTCGAAAAAGTGCAGGAAATGCAGACATATTCTCAGGGGAGCGGGAAGCGCGCAAGCAAAGCGGTAACGCTCGTGGTATGAGAGGGGGACAAGCGAGGACATCGAAGAAACCACGGCGTGCCACTGTACGGTTGAGCATTGCTGATGCTCCAAGTCCCACAACGTCGTCGGATGCCGGCATGCCACCATTTATTCGTCTTGCAAAGAGGCAGGCAAAGAGGCTCCCTGATCGAGGTCGACATTCGCCATCAAACAAGATCATCCACCTCGCGACCGCCGACGACACTCGCGAGGCTATGTCGGTCCTGCGTTCATGGCAAGACGGCACCCTGGCACCTCGACAAGATGGAGTTCATACGCAGCCTCAAGGAGATCACTCTCATGGCGACGCAGACGCCGGAGATGCATTACCGAGTTCAATGACTGAGCGGCAGCCTCTGAGAGTAGTTTCTGGAAATGCGGACCAGCCGCATGCTTTACCATCCGCTCGGAAAATGGCAACGCGGCGTAATGATGCCCGGAAAACAAGTATGCGCCAAACGCAACGCGCACGCGGCACACCACAAGTCCGGCGACCCTCAGGTAGTGGAGCAAATGTCACTCAACCAACAAGACGAGCAGTTGTGCCTTCACGGCCAGTTGTCTTGCGACCAGTGCAGCTCGAGTCATTACAGCACGATTTTGATGAGCGCCATCGAGCAGCTGTGTTTGAGCGGCGAATGCAGTGCTTGACTGAGAGTGTTGCTATGCGCGGGCGACGACCCCATACTACCGATTTCCAGCTTGCGAAATACTTTGCGCAAGAAGACAGCATATTACCTACAACTGAACACGACAGCCTTGCTGCAGCTGATCATATACCGCTAGCATCGGACGAACAACCAAAAGTTTTGCTCCCGCACAGGCGAAGAAAGCGGCAAGCTCGAAAGCTTGAGGTCGAAGAGCATCAGCATTGGCAAGGCGACGATGCGGTCATTGACTTCGTAGAAGACGTGGTCGAAGTAGAGCCCGTGACTGACATCTCGAAACCTGTGCTCCAAGGACTAGGTGCGTTCGGAACTGGTTATTCTGTTGATTTCGACGTCAAGCAGTTGCCGCCCCGACCCTTGTTTGGACCAGACAGCTTCATTGGGAGTGGTGACTTCTACGATGCGATAAATCTGGCATCTTTAAGCCTAGATTCCCCGCGCAATCATATCAGCGTACACTTGGACCGATCGATCGTTTCATGGTCAGCTTGGAACGAGGAAGTTGCCACATCATTCTCAAGAATACCTGCGGTGATCCGAGAAGCATTGAGTAAATGCCATGCTGGGCCAGCAGGGGCAAGCATTCCTGCAGAGGTGAATGAGTCAATTGCCTACCTTCTGCGCTCTGTTGTACGGTACTGCTCCAAGTGCTTGTACTTCGAGGACCCAGTCGATCGCGAGGAATGCGTTCAAAGTCTTCAACGCCTCATCGGGGAGCTGGCGGAAGCCGTTGCAGAATGTCATGCCGATGCTGCACTCATGCATGATACATTCTCACTTGTCATGCAGTATCAGGTTGTCTTAGCGGCTCAGGCGGTCCAGATCAATGCCAGACCGAACGTGCATCGGCAAACTGGGCCACCATTACTGGAACTTCTAGAAGGGTCCGCCAAATCTCTCGCAAAGCACGCTTTAACGGGCAGTTTCGATGTCCTTCGAAACTGGTGCCAGGTAATGCGAACGACCGAAGACTGTATCGAACACTCTGCCGCGACTACGATCATCATCCTCGCCCACACATTGCGTCATCTTGGACATACTTCTACTGTGTGGCGGACGATTGGGGAAGTCCTGGACTCGGACATCCACAGCATGATTAGCGTCAAGGACCTTGACGGAGTCTGGCACAACCTGTTTACTGTGCTTCCTTTATTATACATCGACGCCAGAGGGGTAGTTGAGCGGAATCCTGACTCCATGCCGCTACAAGAAGACTGGACAATTGTTCGCAAATTGCTACAGCGAGTCTTCGAGCTTTACGAGAACACAAGCCACGTTCGGGGCTTCACTGCAAACTCATATTTGCGCACTCTGTTGCATCGCTGTCACAGGCTGGTCGACAAGTGGCAGTGGGCAAAGTGCGAGATGATGCTCTACAGCATCTACGACTTCTTCTCTAAACAAAGTCGAATGCTGCTGAAGAATGAGGAATGCAAAGGCTCGCCACAATTTCTTGAGGAGCTCAATCTTTTGCCTTCACTGGACATTCAGCCCGATGACTTGTCATTTCACATCTTTCTCAAGACACTGGTCAAAGGGCTGGTGGCGATGCGCGAGCGAAGTGTATACAATGATAGGAAGATCGGCTCCAGCATCACATATCGCATGATTCCGACCCATGGACGCACGTATCCGAAGGAAAAGGACATGCAGCAGAGCGATGTCGATGCCCTTCGCAACCATCATGACCTTCTGTGCACTCTATACTATGCCTCGCCTCCGGGATATCGGCCTGGCGTTGATATACTCAGAAACCTCGTAGACCACGCCAACTGGCATCGCAAAGCATGTCAATTGAACGTCAACGCATGGACTATGCTCACTGTCTTCCAGGCTTCGACTCAGGAACCTGCTGGAAAACTACAGCACCTGACCGTCTGGTTCTCGGAGATACTGCGACTGACGATCATGCAATACCGGCTCGCCAGATCTGAGGCCGAGCATGACTTCCATCATGCAAGAGGCATGGGAGCAGATATTGGCGAAGCGTTCTTGCACGGTACCATTGCCAACAACCAACTGCAAATTGCAACAACCCTCGCTACTGTCCTCGCGGGACTCAAGAGAGCAGTCAGTGCAGCTTCCAGCGTTGTTGTGATGCAGAAGCTAATGCAAGATACCAACTTCTGGACGATTTTTGAGCTTTTCGATACCTCACAGCGCCGCTTGCTTGGCACAGTGAAGGAAGCCCTGCATGTCATTGACGCCGCCTTTGACACTGCGCAACGACTGTCCGCATCAGGAGAGAGTCAGATCACTAGCAACGACAGTCAAGACTTCGGAGACTTTAGTGCTCTCGATGAACTTGTCGGGGCTGATGAGGCAGATTCGTCATTGCCTGCAACAACCGCCAGAGATCTTCAGGCACCCGTCGGCTCTTTCTTGTCAAACATTTTCGGCGCAGACGTGCCCCCTGACGATACGCTTCTGGAGCACGTTGTCCGCATCTGGATTCGCATGGGCAGGGATCTGGTCAGCAATGGCGAAAAGAGCTGGCTGAGTTATGTTGATGACTACTCGCCCAACAGCTGGACACAAATGCGTGACACGAAGCAAAAGCGGAAGTTCACGCCGTACTACATGTCACGCATTGTAGAGCAGCCGAACGTCGATGATGCCGCGCTCGAAAGCATCATCACAAGCTGGCTGTTGTCCCTCGTAGAACGAGAGGCATTACTCAAGTTTCAGCATAGCTTAACGAGCGCACTCCTGAACCGCTGTGAATCCGAGTTGTTGCTACAGAATCTCCCCTTTGCCAGAGACGTTCGAAGTGGGCGGTATATCATCTCGTTGGAGGACCTACGCCAGCGGCGACTGGCTTTGATCTCATCGACCTTAAGCAATATGCGATGTGCATTAATGCGGGCCAGACACAATGTCCCTACTCAGGCACAAGGTGTTCGGACCCGATACACGGAGATGCTTCGTCGCTTAATGCAGACGATGAAACACAATTACCAGGAGTTGCAGGCCAATGGTAGCGCTGATGTCGCAGAGGGCAGCGTACAAGGTGCCTACGTCGAGTTCGTTCAACAGGTGGTCTCATTTTTGCAACAGCATACTGCCGACTTTTGCCCCGTGGACAAGTTCTTCACCGACTCGAGTGCTTTCCCTCTTCCCGCAGCGGATCCGGCATATGTGGTCGGCAAGCTCAAGGGCTACGCTCTAAAGCTCGCTGATTCTGGCCCGCGAAGAGAATTGACAATGTTTATGCAGTCCGTCATCGAACGTGCCGTGGTGGATCGACAACAGCAATATCTCGTTAGCCAGATAGCGACAGCCATGTCTGACGAGCCCGAGACGGGCGACAGCAGCGCACCAACGCTACGATATGTGCTGCTGACAAGCATATTTCCAGCGTACCTCGATATAGCTCTCAGCTCGCCACCTGGATGGATGCTCTCACTCCCGCTACTGCAGGCTTGCGAATTCGTCGTTCGAGATATGCTATACAACTTTGACCTCGACGAAGATTCCAGCCTGCCAGCTACGGTCGCTAGCTTGACAACTATCTTGCGAAGCTTCAAAGAACAGTGCGATACTGTCCTTGCACGGAACGACCTCGATGGACAGCCATCGGCTTTATGTGTGATCTCCGCTATCTACTCTGTCTGCTCGGCCGCATTGCCAACCATCACCTGCATCCAAAGGCTTTCATCAGATGGCAAAGACCTTCTGAAGCTCATACGAGCACTATATACACAGTGCGATGAGCTCAAGGATCACCTCGAAGGTGCGATATCACTGGACGAACCGAGCAGGACGCATCTAGACACCCTGAGTCCATGCCCCTGGCCTGACACAAAAGCTTTCGCGGAAAGACAAGTCCGAGAGTCCACCAACTCCTGGTATATTGCAGACGGTAAACACTACGTCAGGAGAGGAAATCTTTCCAGAGAGGTCGAGGTACAGCTCGGAAGCGCCGAAGAGGAGGAAGCAGCTATGTTGCAGGCTATCGCTAATTTTCAGGGTGCGTACGAAGCAAGTTTCGGTGGGAGAAGGACACGGAGACAACAGATTACCCGGCAGGACGCAAGTGGGCTGGGGGACCTGATTATTTGAACGTCAAAGTTTTGTACAGTGTATAGCGTTCCGAGCGATGTGGGAGTGTTAAATGAAATCATTGAGAATGAGTATGATACAGTTGCCATCAGAAGACGAGTCTCGTGACATCAACATGAAAGAAGTATATCCAGGCGCATTTGCTATTTCTGACACCCTCAATGTCATACCGTTGAGCGCTCTGGAGAAATCACAGGCGACGGGCAGGTATTGCAGCGTCAGCATTATAGCGCACAGATCACGCGTTGGGTGGGACGGCAATGCATCTTTATGAATCCGACGGTACTACCATATAGTCTGTATAGACATGCAAGTGCAATGTACTGTTGAGCCATCTCCTCATTTTACCGTACCAATTCTTGACCGGCGACATGTGCCATCTATCTATTCATTCTCGCTGCCCAACCATTCATGCTTCTCCGGACGCCCAACGTCTTTCTCTGCTGCTGCGATTGTGCGCTCTTAGCGGCCAAACTGCTCATGGAAGTTGCGTGGAGTGTACTCGCAGGCTGGAAAGACTCGGAGTACCCGCCTACCTTGCTCCCATGTTCCCTGTTCAACGCTGTCGTTGAAACCTCAGTATCATGATCCGGTTCAGGCTTCGCAGGTGAACTCGACAAGAAGACGTATTTCTCTTCTTTCTCCGCCGCATCCCCATCTTCGTCGTGAGCACAGTCGTTGTTCTCGTGGTTCTGCCGTTGTCGTCCTCGACCTATCTGCATTGAAGAAGCAGGTTTGGTGAACATTGGTGTCGAGCGTGGTTTGTGCGTTGGTAGACCGCCTTGCTTGGCGGTCATGAAGCCTGCTGCCGCGGCAGGTGTGCTGCGAGTATCCGATATATTCGAGACCTCACGCAGTGGTTGAGGTCTCGCGCTCGTGGTCGCTGAAGTCGTCGACTTATGAGAGATGTCAAGTCCAGCATCGCTTTCCTCGACAGAGGCGTTTGACTTTTGTTTCTTCAAAGCAGCCGGTCCAGTGCCAGTGTTGTTGCTATTCGAAAAGAAGCTCGCGATACTGCCTTGGCCAGCGATCTGCCGTTTTCGGCCTTTGGGTACAGCCGCGGATGCTGATTCTGACGTTGAATTCTCGATTTTATCTTGGTGTTGCTTCTGTTCGGTTCGCTTGTCGACTTTCCGCAATTGTGCTTGTTCCATGAGTTCGTCATACCGCGCAGCCACGCTGACAAAACCTTGCTGAACGGGCATCGTTGCCGTTGCAGTGGAGAATCCTTGCTGCACGGATGTCACTGTATGCGTTTGCGCCGTTACGAAACCGGCATGAGAGAAGGATTGGCCAGGCTTCGCGCGGTTCCATTTTGAGAGCTCCTCGGCAGGCTCCTCGCCAGTCAGAGGCCAGTAGTTGTCTTCATCACGCTCCAATGTCTTTCTCACCACAGCCAGCTTCACCGCATCGGGACATTCTTTCCTCAGCGTTATCGATAAACTCGTCAGTGCCGCCGTAGGCAGACTTGGGCCATGCTCCTCGAAGAAACTGCCCACCCCTGAATGGGTGAGGAAAGAGGACATGTCGGTCGTCTCACGCTGGGTGTTCTTAACGGGGCAGCTCAGATATAGCAGAGCCTGCGCTCTCGTCATACCGACATAGAGTAAACGACGCTCCTCATCATTGTCGTCGGCACGTGAGTGTGGTATGGAGCCATTGTAGCATGCAGGAATGAACACCACAGGCCACTCCAAGCCTTTTGCGGCGTGTATGGTGGAGATTGTGATCTGTTGCACCTTTTCATTCTCCTCATCTGCCTTCTTCTCCGCAGATGCTGTCAAAGCGATGTTGTCAAGAAAGCTTGAAAGCAGGTCTTGGTCTGTGTCCAGTCGTTGTTCGATATCATCAAGTACTGGCAGGCCGTCCAGCTCGACAACCTGTGCCAGGCTTTCAGGCTTGGTGATCTCCGCTGCTTGTGCCATGAGCTCTTCGACGTTGGTCCAGCGTGCCTCGAAGGTCTCCTCCGCCTGGAACTTGTCCCTCAGATATGACTGCAGCTTGATCTTCTGCGAGATCAGATTGATCAAGTCCACCACTGATGGCGCTGCGTCTTTCTCGAGTGTCCACGACTCCACCTTTTTGCGACCACTGAGGATGACATCCACGAAACTTGAAAGTCCTTTCAGTGTCTTCTCCATGATCTTGGTCTCCGACTTATGCCGCCCTTGAGCAATGCCCAGTACCAATGACCACAGAGACGTGGCTTTGCTTTGCGCTTCTGCTCGCCATTTCTTGACGGTTGTCTCTCCAATATGTCGCGAAGGCACATTCAAGATTCGTTCCACCGCTTCGCTATTGCCAGGCTGATGGATTACTCGCAGGTAGTCAACTACGAGTTTCACTTCGACGCGATCATAAAATCGTAAACCGCCCACCATGCGATAAGCAAGTCCAGCATTGCCCAGAGCCGTCTCTATAGCCCGCGAGAGCGCTGCTGATCGTAACAAGATGGCATAGTCGCTGAGGTCCATCATGTTCCCAGAAAGACAACGTGTCCGTTTGATTTCTGACACCAACCAGTCCGCCTCCGCAGTGGCTGATGGCAGTTTCCGCAGCACTGGACGCAAGCCGAAGGTGTGTGTTGCCTGCAACTTCTTCGGTGGACGGCTTTCATCCTGTTCTATGACGTTCTGTGCAGCATGCAAGATGGCACCGGATGATCGGTAATTCTCTTCGAGATTGATGGTAAGCGTGTCGGGCCATTGCTTCTTCATCCTTGACAAATTCTTGATCTCGGCAGCTCGAAAGCCATAGATGCTCTGATCAGGATCGCCAACGATCGTAATGACATTATGTCTCTGCGCGAAGAGTGTCATCAGATCATATTGAATGTTGTTCGTGTCTTGGAACTCATCGATCAAGACGGCTTGCACATTCGCCACACATTGCGGGTGGCTTTTGAGCAGGAATGAACATCGAAGCAGAATATCGTCGTAGTCGAGGAGATTTGAGGCTGCCAGTATCGCCTCATATTCGTCGAACAGTCGCGTGAATTCTTGCTGATCAACACTTTTCGGCGCGTTCTTCGTCGGCTCGCCTTTGACTTTTCGAGACGAGATTCGACCGAGAGCTGGACCGGGCTCAATTGAGAGTCCAAGCTGCTTGATGAGCCGCTTCAAGATGGCCTTTGTGTCCGAAGTATCCGCAATTCCAAAGTCTTTCGGCAGACCAATGTGTTGTCCGTAGGCTTTGAGGTATCGCAACGCCACTGAATGGAAAGTGCCCAGTTTGAGCTGTTTCGCCAACTCTGATCCGACAAAGCTCGTGATTCGTTCTTTCATCTCATTCGCCGCTTTCACGGTGAATGTGCATACGATGATGTTCCATGGCTGCAATCCGCGATGCGCGATCAGATACGCGACGCGTGCTGTGAGAGTCTTCGTCTTGCCCGAGCCCGGCGGTGCCAGCACCTGTAGCACGGAGCTGTCAGAGGCCACGGCATCCTTCTGTGCAGGATTCAAGCCCTGCAGAATGTTGTCCATGACATGGCTTGTCTGTTGTGGAAGAGGTGTTGTTGATGCTCGAAGCGCGGAAGTCGCGACATCATCGCGTTGACACGTGATGCCTTCGGCTAGAGCTTCCTACCTTCAGCCCTACTCCATGCTCAAGATCCTCTGAAGACTGCCAGATTGGACGGTATAGGGCTATACGCACGTCAGCGCATCGATGGAACCACTACTGCTGCGCCAGCAATCTGGAGCCTTTGTCGGTCAAATGTACTGCTCGCTCACTGTATCCACGGCCCTTGCCCGTGGACCGTTTGGGGGCGGCAATCGGACGCGAAAAGAGATGGCCCCACCCGGCTCAGCCTCAGGTTCATGCAGGCACGCACCGCCAGTTTGTCCATCTCACTCACTGACGCCCACCGAGTCCGCGCAGACGGCTGTCGGTGTGACACCAAGGCTTCGCCTACTCTGTGCGGCCTGGCTATTGCATACTGCGCGGACCGGTCAAGCTGGTCACCACAGCTCTAGTCGAACCCATGCTGTAGCACGAAGAGGATGCTTGCCGGGCATGCAGCAAGCAGCGCCTTCAGAATGTACAAAATGAAGACAATCCTACGTGATGCTTCTTCGCAAGAGACACCACCTTCCCACCTTCCTCCTTCAGTATTCGCCCAGCAAGTCCGGCAGTCAGCGTAGGAACCTTCAGCGTGGAGCTTCAAGCCACTATCACACTATCGCTGCAGCTGCCAGCCCACACTCGCCTGTCAGCCTCGGCGCCATTTCTGGCCGACCTTAAGAATTGTCTCCAACGCGCCGTGTCATAACTAGACCGAGCAGCAATTTCAGAGATAGAATAGCGTGGCGACGGTCAGCAGCAAGTGGCCACGTGGGAAGGCACTAGTTGTGTCGATACGGCTACTCTGGACACCAAGCGAATCTTTGTCGGCCAGTGAACACACTATACGGAAGTGTCTTTTTCACAAGAAGATATCAAGATCTAGTAAAAATTAAAGGCGTGTTGCGCCTGAGGACGACTCCTTGATGGCTCCGTTACTTTCGAGTGCTCCCGCTGCGATGCCCACCGCTTCGTACGGCGTGCCGGAGACATGGGAATCGACACTCCTGCGGGTCGATTCACCCTTCAGCAACAACTCCATGCTCTTTACCGACTCCGACGCGAGTAGCGGACGCGATTACCTTACACCTGGCAGCTCTTACGTTGCATCGAGCGCATCGCCCGAAGCGTGTGTCCCTGTGAGGCCGCGAAAGTCGGTTGTCACAGCCCTAAAGACAGCAAGTGAGCCCACTGCAAAAACAGCAGCCTTACGATTCTTCGTGGTCGACGATCCGAAAAAGCTCAAAGACAAGACTCAACTCAAGGCCAATCGCCAACATGTTATGCATGACTACCTGGACAAGGAGCGCCAGAAGCCGACGAGCAAAGACATCCGTATCACCAAATCTGGGAACTCTAGAAAGCGGAAGCGGTCGAGTGTGGCTACAGCAGTGACAACTGATACTGCTGCACCAAGCAAGGCCAATCCTCGGCGCCACGATACTTCATCTGCAGATCGCATATGCTCAGTACGCAATTCGTGCTCAGGTGATCAAGCACTGCAATCAATAGAGAGCAATGTCGTTGTCTCCCGGGCTGTCAGGATGCCATTAACTCAGCAAGACTTGATGCCAAAACCGGTCAGATTCGCCGACGATATAGCACCCCTCATCCGAGGGATCGCAGGGGGCTTCAATAATTCACGGTACCTGCGAGCGTCGATGGAGAAGATCCCTGGGCCCAATTCGTATATTGGTAGCAACATACAACCATTTGCATGCTGGCCGACGCTGAACGATCCTTCGCTGAATGTAGAACAGCTCAAATGGAGTTGCAGTCGCAAATTTGGCACTCGCGGAATCAGTCTGCACTGGGTGCCAACGCTACTCAAATCGCGACATGCATTTCTGAGCACAATCTGCATTTCGGCTTCACATGACGATATCATGATGAGAGGCCAACAAGCGCCGCACGAGCGTCTTCCATATGGCTCTACAGCAAGGCTGAAGGTCAGATCGGAAGTCCTGGCTCTTATCAACCAGGCCCTAGCAGATCCCGAGACGCAGAGCACAGATGGCACAATCATTGCCATTCTACAGGTTTTGAACAGCGAGATAATGGGCTGTGACGATCAGATCATGCAGATACATCAGAATGGTTTGCACGATCTTGTTGGTCAGAGAGGAGGTCTAAGCAAGTTGGGCCTCGATGGTCAGCTGGCGAGCATTATCACCATTACGATGTACGTGATTGGTGTACTTCGAGAAACCCAACCACGGGTTGAGTATGTGAAATATGCGAGCCAACCGCGGACTTCAGTACCTCACGCATCCGGGCAAATACCAGAGTCCCCTTTGTTCACTCGGCCGATGGGCTATGAAAGCGTCAAGCGGGCGATACAAGAATCAAGCCCGACATTCGAGCTCCTGCAGCTCCTCCGCCGCCTGACGCATGCTTTCGTCCGAGAAACTACAAAGCTGGTGCCCGACTCGGGATTCAACGCAGAACTCGACAGCGTCTACTCTCTGCGAGAAAGGATTTTCGCTCTCCCTTCGTCCTGCAAGATCGCCAAGTCCTTCAGTTCGGCGCACACGCGATCACAATATGAGTCGCTGCGGCTCACTGCTCTCGTCTACTCCCATGCTCTGGCGACTAAACTCCCTTTCTCTGCTGCATCAGCTCAACTAAGCCGTGTCTACAATGGTAACACGGGAAGCTGTAATCTCAACTCCGACCACTTACACAACGAGGACATTGGAAGCCTAAGCTGGCACACCCTCATCCAAAAAGCTCTTGTCACATCGAACCTAAGTGACTGCTGGGGCCACATGGCAGGCGTTCTATTCTTCGTCACACTGATTGCTGGCGCTTGCGCGAATCCTGATTCGGTGGGTGTCAATTCTCAGAGAGAGCCCGGTGGCGAGGAAGATGAGAGTCGTAAATGGCTGGCTGCGGTCACCATACGATGTAGCATTGTGCTGAGTTTTGAACATGGTGGAGTGGTCATGGACACTTTGAAAAGACTTGTCGGTATTCAGCAGGTCTTGGGAAGAGCCATCGGGAAGCCTGGTCTTGTCGAATGCCGTGCAGTGCAGTCGACGGCTGCCATGGAGCTCGATCGGAGGCTGTATGGCCCAGCGGAGCCGCCGAGAGTGCAGCAGACGTTTGCAGACTTTGCGATGGATTTTATGAAAGCTGCTGAGTAAGCGCATTGGCCGACGGTGCCATGCCCTTGTTAGGTTTTAGATTCCTGTTATGACAAACCTCATCTCGTGGCACAGATGCTGGATGGAACAGTTGAACTACATCTTCCCGTGAAGAGTCCAGGTTTAGGCTCGGATCAAGAATCCACAACCAGACGCGAGACTCTTTAGATACAGCTTTTCTTTGCGCGAGATCTCAGCACTCCAAAGTCGACAATACTGATATTGAACAAACCCGTCGGCCTCACCTCGTCACCTCACTGTCGTGTTGGAGCATCCACCCTGGAGAGCATGGGAACATCAAATCCGCTTGGAAGTGGTTGTAGCCGGACAGCGCATACCCCTCGGCACAAGCAAGATTAGGTGAACAACAAGTGAGCAAGATTAGGTGAACGTCAAGCAAGCAAATCGCGCTCAGCAGCAAGGTGTACTATACCAGGACAGGGTTCACAGACCGCTGATTTGTATCCAGGTGTGTGCCTTGAGTCTAGTAGGCCCTTCCAGGTAGGATGCGGCTCGACATGAAACAAAATCTCAACCGGTGCATTTCCTGAAAGTCCAAGTGCTATTCCTTTTTTCTTGCAGAACGCGCTCTGGTAGCAACAGCATCGCCCAACATGACCGAAGAAATCGTCTCTTCTGATTACTTGGTGATCGGGGCAGGAGCTATGGGGATGGCTTTTGTAGACACCATGCTTACCGACTCCAAAGCGACTATTATCATCGTGGATCGATACCATCAGCCTGGCGGACACTGGAATACAGCTTACCCCTTTGTCAGATTGCATCAGCCTTCAAACTTCTATGGCGTCAATTCGAGGGCCCTTGGCATGGACACGATTGACAGAGAAGGCTGGAATGAGGGACTGTTCGAACTCGCGTCTGCACACGAACTTTGCGCATATTTTGACCAGGTCATGCACCAGACTTTCTTGCCCTCGGGCAGGGTGGCATACTATCCGAAGTGTGAATATGCTGGAAATGGCAGGTTCAGGTCTCTGGTCACTGGAAAGTCATATCGAGTGACAGATTCCACCTGCATTGTTGATGCAACATATATGAAGGTCAAGGTTCCGTCGATGGGCCCGCCAGAGTACGGAGTCGGCGAAGGCGTCAAACTCGTGACACCTAATACCATGCCCTTGGAGTCCAGGCCTTACTTCAACTACACGGTTATTGGCGCAGGCAAGACGGGCATCGACGCATGCCTCTGGCTACTTGGGATTGGTGTTCAGCCCTCGGCCATTTCATGGATCATGCCTCGTGATCAATGGCTCGTCGACCGCCGCTATCATCAAGCGGGGGACATATTCGCAGAGTGGCGTTATGCGATCGTCCCCAACCAAGCCAAAGCCATCCACGCTGCAACGACTGTTGACGACCTCCTTCAGCGACTTTCGGAAGCTGGCCAGCTGATGCGCTTATCAGAGGATGTTTGGCCAACCATGTTCCGTTGTGCTACCGTGTCACGGAAGGAATTCGAAGCCCTCAAACAGATCAGACATATCATTCGACAAGGCCGAGTACTCCAGATTGACCAGGATAAGGTGACACTGGAGCGTGGCTCTTATACTCCGGACAGAGACACACTGTGGATTGATTGTACTGCCGATGGACTCGCTCAAAGAGACGCAGTGCCCGTGTTCCAGAAGAACTTGATAACCCTCCAGTCAGTCCGGTATTGCCAGCAAGTATTTAGTGCCGCTTTCATCGCACATCTTGAAGCAACATACTCCGACACCAGAACGAAGAACTACCTCTCCCGCCCAATTCCTCATCCCAATCATGGTGTGGACTGGCTCGCCATTTCGCTTTTGAACTATCAGAACACCATGCGCTTGAGTGCACATCCGAAAACCCTTAAGTGGCTGGCAAACTCCCGCTTGGACTGGTTCAGACATGTTGCTCCGCCATTGTCTAAGGATCCGGAGGAACGGAAGGCGACTGTGGAGAGGATGAAAGAAGTGCGCGAAGGGATGTGCAGCAAGCTTGAATCGCTGATTGATACGATGGCACCCGAGGACGCCGCTAGAGTGAGGAAGCAGGTGTATAACAGTGCAGTCGCGACTCACCAGGGCAGCATGCTTTGAGCAGCTTGTTCATCTTCCATAGAGGACCGCGGTCCTGAGGTGATGTATTAGAGTAATACAGTACAGCATTCTTCAGTGGATCTTGAACTACTCCAAGAACATCTGTATCTTGTGCTTCAGAAATGGTGTACTTGCTCACTTTCACGTGGATTATGCCCAGACGTTCTCGGATCGCATAGAAAACAGTAAGTGTTTGAGCGAAATTGCCATCTAATGCAGTATGCTGGCCTCGGTCTAAGAATAATTGGCAGGAAGTCGTCTCTCTTGAGTGCCTCCTATTGTTTGTGTTCTCTGTATGACGCCGCCGATAATTTGTTCTTGAGGTGGTTCATTGCGGCAATGTTTGTTATTTGAAAGGCAAACCTTGTGTTCGCACCAATGGAGGACTTGCCCAGACTCCAAACTCAATGGCGACCACCACCCACGTCACTGACGAACCAGGGTAGCTCACCGAGCTCATTATAAACGGAGCTCTGGCCGCATACCAACAGCATATAGTGTTCTTCAGAAATCCTTCGAGGACCCACAAAAGCATACCATACAACACGATATTGCTATACGCAGTCCATCATGGCCACCATCCGCACCCTCCAACCCCTCCTCCGCAGCGCTCCCCGCCTTGCAACCCGCAACATCGTCCAAGTCCAGCAAGTCCGCTACCTCAACAAATCCACCTCCCCATCCCTCTACGCCGCCCATGCAACCGTCACCGGCGCCCGCAATGGCAAAGTCACAGCCGAGAACCTGCAACTCCAACTCGGCCAGCCCAAAGACCTCGGCGGTAAAGGCGGAGCCACAAATCCAGAAGAGCTCTTCGCAGCAGGCTATGGAGCATGTTTCCAATCTGCTATGAACGCTGTTGCTCCAACGATGGGGATCAAGTTTCCGAGTAATAGCGTGGTTGATACGACAGTGCATTTGATTGGGAGTATGAAGGAGTTGGATTTGGGGATTCGAGTGGACATGAAGGTTAGGGTGAAGGGCATTGGGAAGGAGGAAGTGGAGAAGTTGGTGGAGAAGACGAAGGGTGTTTGTCCTTATTCGAGGGCTACGGAGGGGAATGTTGTGACGAATGTAGAGGTTGTGGTGGAGTAGATGGATGGTGTGATATGATGTTGGAAATCTGTAATTTCCATGTGAACAGGTTTTTGTCGCGAGTTTGCCTGATGTGCCACATGATGTTCTGATGTGAAGAGTAGCACGCTTAGTATCTCCTCCAGACGATCGCTGAAAATCAAAACAGACACCAGGATGGACACTTCAGACTCTACTCGTGTATCTCGAGTGCTCTTTTGATCCTCGTGTCTCTGCATCGTGCAGTGTCGTGCAATATAGGTGAGGCACTCTATCTCGAGAAGCGAGGCAGTTGTGACCCGGCATCTCAGTGAAAGACTACCACGCGTGAATATTTGCAAGTTCTCGTTTTGCTGCCCGCAGGTAGCCAGGTACCCTGTACCTACGTGTTCGCGACTATGTACTCATCTCTCACTCGGCCGAACTTCTCGAACAGTCTCTATCAGCTTTGGCTTGCCAATCTCAAGCTGCTCATCTTGATTGAGACGCAGCGTTGCCATCGCCATATACTTCGGCAGAGGATCCACACCAGCCATGTCCTCTCTCAAGTCCGCGTCAATGTTTGAATTTCTGGCAATTCGTGCTACGCTCGAGAAATCCGCCGAGAAAGACCCTCCCACGCTCAGTATGGCCCACAGTCCAAAGGTGAGATTCAGTAGGCTGACGCCGAGCGCAATCCCGTACGCGAGCCACAATTTCTGAGCATCGTACGAGTAGACATTGCCATATAAATTGAAAGTAACATTCTGAGGAGGCGGTGCAAAGGGAGACGATTGATTGTATCTGCAAGATTACGTGTTAAACAATTTCATGGGTCTCGGGGATGGGGAGAGCTTACAAGAAGGCTTCAGAGCTTGCCATTGATACAGTGATGTTGAAGAATAGCTCGTCCAGCATCTCCAGGATTGAACGCCCTGAGTTCTCCCAAGTCTGAGCCATGGGAAGAAGACTTTGAGCCGTGTCATAAGCCATTCCGGAAGTAGCGTTACTAATGTTGGCTGCAGTCGGATGCCAAAGTTTGAGCTCCGATAGCTCTTTGCTGTGCACCAAGCTCGTCCAGAAGACCCGTGTGGAATAGGTGTCATTTCCAAGCGTACCTCGGCCAAGGTATCCCACAGAATCTTGACCATAATTATATGCACCGCCGAGTGTGTCCAACAGAGATCGGTATATTGCCGTGTAGGACACCAGTCGCATATCTGTTCCATTCCCGATATTGGCATCCTCGCGGTCGTATTGCAAAGAGCCATTACTGGCGACTCCAAAGTTCATCAAATCGCCAGGGCGTTCCACGGGTGAAGTAGCCTCTACCCGCAAGATATCAATGTTCTGATTATCATTGACATATGAGAAGTGGAGGGTGTAGTTCGCGGCACCAAGACGACAGTTGAAGAAAGTAGCGGTTTCCATGTACCAGGAAAATAGCAGGGGTACAGTCTTGTTGTATGCCTCTTCACCAACGAACCAAGCAGTACCAGGCGTAATTCCATTATACTCGGTAGGGACAGTATAGTCCCGTGCTCGGGGTACAATTGCGGCGAAAAGTTCAACAGTGTTGGTCATGTGCCCTTCTATGCCTGCCAGGTGCCAAGTGCCTGAATCATCGCGCTGGAAAGGCTCAGGGCCGTTCATCCAAGCAAGATATGCGAACATCTTGTGCTCCAGTTTGTTGCTCGTATAAGCTGCTTCCCTGGTACCATGGATGGCAGCCAATAAGTTGCCTTCTGCTTTCCGACGCATATCTGCACTAAAAGGAGCGCATGATAACTTTGGCAGTTCGATGGTCACCGTCCAGGACGCATTAGTCCCTGGAGACTTGATGGGAAGGATGGCACCTCCGGAAGCTACAGCATTGACGATCCGATTGACTTCTTGGCCTGGATCATGTGGGAACAGACCACTTGTGATGTTATTTCGGTTTCCATTTTTGGGGGAGAGAGTTCCGAATGCAAGGCTTCTGAACGCGGGTTGAGGTACGTGCTCGAGACTTGTGGGTGCAGGGTCGAGCCTATTGAACTGGACTGATAGTGAAGATGGTGAAAATATTGCTGCGAGAGGGAGAAGCCTGTGCACAAGAATCAATCAGTACGAGTTCTGGTTTATGCCATTCTGTTATCTTACCACGCGGTCAGGGCAACCAATGTCAGCCCAGGAAACCTCCAATAAGTTGACACACAGAAGAGAGACCTGATGTCTTCCAGACCGGTAAACCATCGATCCAGCTGCTGGATGGTGAAGTCCTCGTTGACTATTGCGTGAAAGAAAAGTTGCATGTACGCAATAGTGGCACACAGAACGAGGCTGGCTTTGAATATAAAGGCAATAGCAGTGCCACCAACAGATATGAGCTGTTGTTTTGATGTGCTCCAGCCGGCCAGATTCATAGGTTCCGAGGACACAGTGGATCCATTCAGACTTTGGTAGAATGCGTGGTGTCCGATGCCTAGACACACACCGACCAAGAGCGAGGTCAATAAAAGTCCTGGTGTTGACCAATGTATTCTCCGCGTCCGTGTTCTCGTTTGCGGCTCCATATTGAACGACCTGCGATCGATGAGAGCACAGGAAGCTGCAGCGCCTGTATGCCCTGCGCGAGAAGAGCGTTGAGCTGCGGTAGATGCGGCAGTCCAGCTGCACTGATAATTGAATGATGATGTGAAAAACAATTAGAGATTATTGCATACTCGGCCTCTGAAGCGGCATTGATATAGCGTAGACATCGCTAGCATTGTAGTGGAGCTGGGCGCTTAGAGGAGCAACTGCGCCGCAGCCAGCGGTTCTGCAGCAGTGCGGCGTTCGTGCGTCCTTGATAATGCCTATCGGCTGTCGGGCTCATGGGTGTTCAGCTCGAATTTAGAAACAGATCTCCGCAAGGTCTTGGTCTTGGTCTCGGAGCATGGAGGCATACCAGAGAGGTTCGGGTGGGAGACCCGCCGGGACGCCCACGATTCGCGCATCCTGTGCTTTGCGTGCCATGCCGAGCGCCTGATTCGGCCACTGGCAATCTAAGAACGGCTCTTAGAGAACTGCATGTTAGATTTGTCGCGCGAGATGGCATAAGTGTAAAGTCAGAGGCGAAGAGCACTAGGTAAAAGGCATGCAGCGAGGTTGTGCTTCGCATCTTCCAATTCATTCAATCCCGCTTAGTCATCAAGGGAACCACTGAGGTGCAGGTGGCTCCACGGAACGTGGAATGCCGCAGACAATTGGTAAGAGTGCGGTCGCATAATAAGCTATAAATGAAATGGTACGATTCAAAGAACATTTGGAAAGATGCTGTTACATACAGCCGCGAGGCTGATATCAATTTTAAATGTATCCCTATGCTATGCCACCGCTATGCATTTACCTCAAGCCGACACCACGCTATGCATAAAAGTCAGATCATGAAGTCGTTCATTCCTGCGTGTCGTAACTGCGATGCATGAATTTTTTGTCGTCGTGTAGCAGAGACACCGGCGTCTATATCCGCCCAGCATTCTGGACATGTCGACGAATATGGGCGTGGCGAAGGGATCGCTTGCGGTAAGCTGCAATCTGCTCGCAGGTAGTGCCCGAAGCCACCGTACGCCACACAGTCTCACCTCCAACGTTGACACCAAATTGATTTGCGTGAGAGGCATCGCAAATTATGCCATTGCCAGAGGATGAGCCTTCGCTGGGCGCAGAAGTGCTGCCTGTACCAACCGGGGTGTAAGCGGAGGCAGTGCCTGGAACTGGCGCGCTGACCCCAGCACCAGTTGGAACAGAGAGCGTTGGGTAGCTGATGGGCGCCGACTCAGCTTCTGGAGAAGCCGCAGGAGGGGAATTTGTAGGTGCTGCGGCAGATGTTGCGACAGATGTCGCGGCAGATGTTGTGACGGGTGCGGAGTACTGGCCGTTGTTGTAACTGCTCGGAGCACCTCCATAACCTGCGGCGGAAGTGGCTTGGGCAGCACTAGAACCAGGTGCGCTCGCGCTGGAGCCACTGCCACCAGCTGGAGCTGTGTATGCAGCACCATTGTCACTGGCTTCGGATTTGTACCCCTTGGCGTTCTTGGTCATGGCAGCGGCGGATGCTTCGCAGGACGGTCCAGTGGCTGCGGATGGCTTAGCACCCTCTCCCTTGATGACGTACTGGCCCGGAAATGGGATCATCTGGTCAGAGGTCTCAACACTGGAGCATTCTGACGGCGGGAGATTGATGATGTAGTGCTCAGGAAGCGAGTCGTAAACATCATGGCTGTCAGAGCCATTAGTGACCGTGATTGGGGCACAGTTCTGGTAGATTTCGCGGTTGCCGATCTTATTGTACCAGGTCCAAGCTAGCGTGGCGTCGCCGTTTGGGAATCCTTCTGGTACCTTGAAGGTGAAGGGGTGAGAGCCGTCGTTCCCAGCGCCAGAAGTTGGACAGCCTCCCTCATAGACCTGGATGAGCTTGAAGACGGATTCTTTTGTGGGATTCTTGTCGAGTGATATCGCCAGTTGACAGGTACCGCCGCCGTGAGAGGCACTGCCTTCGAATGAGAGCTCTTGGTCTTCACCTACGGCCATCGCAGTATAATCTCCTTTGAATTCGTAGGACTGACCCTTGCCTACCTGGCAAGGAAAATTATTCCCATTCGACTCGAGCGGTGCATTGGTCAAGGTGCCACCTTTGTTGTAAGGACGCGGGTGTAACATCATCATGTGTGCGGAGACCTGGCCGAGTAGAGCGAGCCCCGCAACGGTGGAAGAAAGTGCGTTGGCGAACATCTTGTTCGTTGCTGTCGATTTCGTGCTTCGAGTCTGTTGTGGTGCTGTGCTTGCAGTTCTAGACCAGCTAGAAATGCACGCAGTTGCTGTTGAGCTGTAGGTAGCTTGTGGAAGCTGGTGTGTGTTTGCAAGGGAGTGTGTTGAGGCTGTCTGTGCAGACGATTTGTGAGTTGATTCGAGTTTGAATGAGGGAAAGAGAAGAGAAGGAGAGTGGTCTGTGGAGCTTAAAAGATGAAGTCGAAGGGTGTTGGAGGGCCTTTCATTCACAATCTATTGTGTCTGTAACACAATGAATGGCTTCTCGTTGTCGACCTGGGACAAAGGATTGGCCGCACAATGGTCGCATTCACGCGTTCCAGGTGGGGCCTGCAGGAAAGTGACGGGCGTCTCTTGAGACTCGAAGCGCTCATTGGCAAAGAGTGTACAGTGCTCGACGCAACTCGATGTTTCACGAACACTAAGCATTTCTCAAGCTTTGTGCTGGTATGGAGGTGCGCCGGAGATTCAAACATGAGACGAGACCTGCGATTAGACAGAAGCACAAAGATTTGAAGAGAATGCGCATTGTACCGCGCTCAAAGTCCCATAGGCGTTGTTCCAGATGTGTTTGTCGGCATGAGGTGCCGAACAGCCAGGCGCTCTCGTCGTGCGGTTGCAGAGAAGACGCCCCACCTGAAACGCGAGGTACGCGCCGCCTTGCTGCAGTGAAGACCTCGCTTCGAAGTCGCCCGCTCGTCATGCCGTAGTGAACCCTGCCGGCCGTATGCCCTGGATGGCGTGCGATATGCAATGAATCGATCGAAGCAGAGTGCAGGGTGCTTGTTGATTTGTATGCGTGAAATGCGAAGTGAGATGCAAGCGTGAGTGGGATGGAGACGCGCTTCTTAGTCAGCAAGCAGTCAGGGCTCTCGGCTGTCTGCCGAGAACAACTCCACACGTCTCGAAGAAAGCGCGCTGGACAAGCAACACACGTTGGTCCGTTGCATGTCCGACATCCACAATCAACACCACAACCAACGTACTACCGCACCCAGAACGAACTTATCGTGATCGCCAGACTGATGCGAATTCGATGATGTCCATGTCGCCATAGTCTCCTAACGCGTTGCGCCGCCAGCTTCTTCGCGACTGAGAAACCCGCACCGCTCCACGATCGCGAGTAGAGAAGATGGCCACCGCAGCGATCAATTCGACGCGTGTGAACGCACCACAGGCGTTTGTCTCGAGTTACGCTCCACGAATACGCACATATGGGAATTCCCTTTTGACGCCTGTGGTGCCACAAACCATCCTTCCGCCAGCACGAACAACGAAACGAGGCACGACTGTTATCAACTACGCCGACGACTTCGAAGATGATAGTATAGAGGACTCAGACGGCCCTTCGCGGCGCGCAACCGGCTTGCGCACCGCGCAGCAACGCAATGTGCCTGATCCCATGGTCGAGAAGGTCAAGGAGCTGGGCAAGGAGATTCACGCGCCAGTAGACGTGCAGGGCATTTGGAGAGATTGGATGGGGAAGCCTAAGCGGACCCTGACTGAGAGGCAAATGCATGTGCAGTCTGCACTGCCGACGACGTTGATACCCATCAAGATCGATTTGGATATCGCGCCTTTCAGGCCCGAAGCCGCGTTACCTACGCCTAACAATGCGAAGGATTTTGGGATTGATGAGAACCTCCCCGCATACAAGGCACCGGAGCCAACACCGCCGTATAGGCTCAAGGACACGTTTTTGTGGAATCTGCACGAAGCTCTAATCACCCCCGACATGTTCGCCAAAACCTTGGTCGATGAGCTGGACTTTCCTGTGATGCGCAAACAGCACATGATCAACGAAATTGCTACTCAGATTCGTATGCAACTGGAAGAGCATGCGCCGACTGCACTTCACCCGCTGTTCCAGCCCGACGCAGGAAATGGACCGGCCACCACCACAAATGCCCCCACACCGTCAATACGACCTGGGCCGTCTCGCGAAGACTCCTCCACGCCGCTGCAAATTGGCACGCCGATCAACAGAAATCTAGACCTCCCTCATATGAACGGCATCGAGCCGTCATCGGACGCGGCCACACCCAACGAAAATGGCAGCTCGACTCCTGCAGTGGCAGTGACAGCGACACCCGTCGCACGCGACTCATTAACATCGTCAGCTATCAACCCTGCGGACTCACATCGCTGCATCATAACACTTTCCATCAACGTCCAAAACAGGCTGTACACGGACAAGTTTGAGTGGTCACTGCTACATCCACCTGGATTTCCTGAGATCTTTGCTCGTCAAACATGTGCTGATATAGGACTTCCGAGTGAATGGGTCCCAACGATGGCACATGCTATCTACGAGGCCAGTCTGCGTTTAAAGAAGGACATGGTGGACAACAACGGCACTCTTGCTGGTGTGGTCGGGAGTGGTGTGGACGGTTGGGGCGTGCTAGAGAATGAAGTCTGCGAGTTTCATGGCACTGGCAAGACTTCGCTCGGGGTCGGCGCAGGCTGGAGATTGGACGAGGATGGTCTTGGCGCTGATTGGGAGCCAAAGATCGAAGTGCTCAGCAAAGACGAGATTGAAAAGCGTGAGGGCGATCGAGAAAGGCAGATCCGGCGGCAGCGACGAGAGACGGCTCGATTTACAACAACTCTCACGTACCAGACACAGAGCAGTGGGCTCAACGACTTCTTTTCGGGTGGTCTCGGCGCGTCACAAGCTACGGTTGGCGGCGATGAGGAGCGCATGGGTAGAGGCGCACGATCGAAACAGAAGAGACGGTTTAGGAGTCTGTCTCCGGTTGGTCGCGAGACTCCTGAAGCCGCAGGCTTTGGCGGCACCTCCTATCAACTCACCGAAGGCGAGCGTCAGTATTGGCATTGTTCGCACTGCTGTGTGTGGGGCTCAGCGATTTGGGGTGTTCGCGATGGACCTGCTGGCCCAAGAGTAAGTTTGCTCCCAGCTGCTAAGCTTGATGATTTTCTAACGTGCGCGCAGACGCTGTGCAATAATTGCGGCTTGCTCTACGAACGGGACAAGCGCTTGCCACCCTGGAACGCCCGACTATTCGCACACGAGAAAAATCAAGGCTCCCGCGAAGCTCATATTCCACAATATGCGCAGCCAGCGCAACCTCAACGGCATATGTCTCAATTGCAGTCTGACGTCGCCTCTTTCCCAGTGTCGACGCCTGCGCAAACGCCCGCACGCCCTCGCGATGATAGCATCAACCCCAATTCTCATCTCTACACGGGCGCCTCAACCGGTGGTCAGGGACAGATCAGTGCAAGCACAATGGCAGATATCATCAATTATGCAGAACCTGGGGAAGATCTCGATTGGACCAAGATCACAGAGCCCAGAGAGAGAAAACGATTGCAGAACATTATTAATGGACGCAAGTACCGAGAGAGGAGACTGGCAGCTGAAGGGCACGGAGGAAGTGGTGGCAACTATCCTGGGGCCGCTGGTGTTGGTAGTTACCTCAGTCAGGGCTACGGTCAGCGGCAAAGTCTCCTGGCAGAAAAGGCGGCAGCAGCAGCGAGTGGTACCCCTAGTGCGTCGTGAGCATTCGGCTGAGAGTGGGCAGCGATGTTGTACAACTAGCAGACTTGTAGACTTAGAGCCGCATCACAACTGTTCTGACATGCGATGGGCATGATCGATGAATAAACATTGACATGCTTAGCATCGCAGTGATCTCCTGCGACATTTTTCGATCCTATGCGGCAACAATTATCCATACTCCTGGCCGCTCACGAGACCACCTGCCGTGCTTCGCTCAGCGCGCACGCCGGCGAAAGCCATCGAACGCAGAAGCCAAGGGCGCCACGACGATCATGGGCATCTCGCAAGGGTCCACAGCTGCATCGACCGGCAAGAAAGTCGCGGCCACTTTCTTTCCTATCGGGACCTGAAGTAGAAGCGTAGTGGATTTCTTTGAACACGCCCACTGATCAGGAATTTTGACTGGGCATCTTTACGAACGAGCGTCGTGAGTCTCCTTGAAGCGAGCCCCTGCATATATTCCATAGGCAGATGGTTGATCTGAGGAGCGGGTCGCTTGACGGCCGAACCAGAAAAGCACCGCGACCTGTCCACCACTTTTCTGCTCCACTGCGGCGACGTCCACGTCTCCCACAGGCTTCTGCTGGGCCGCGGTAGCGTTGTTTTCCAACAGTGCAGCTCAATTCGAACAGCAAGACGCACTTCCTTTATCGAGGAGGGAGGCGTTCGGCGGCAGAGCAATCGATCGAGACAATGAAGGTGCCCGACAACATATCCACCGCGCCATTTGCGCCTGAGGCGGGCGTCCGGCTGTTCTTCACATGCCAGACGACCCTGGCGGTATTCAGGAGCCCCGCTCGGCGGCTGCATGATGGCACGTCAAGCTACCAAGGGCCCGTCAGGCACACGCTGATGGTCAGTGGCAGCTGCCGAGAAGGCACACTGCTACGCCGCTGCGCATTGCTGCTATAAGTGATTGCCGGAAGCCTGCAGGTGAACATTTTCCTCTCACACGACGCACGCACTGAACACTTCAACCGAAATTGGCGTGATCACCGGCCGACAGATCCCCCTCGTCGACCGCGACTCTCCTTATGCGATCTCCTTAGAATAATGAGATATTGTGCTACCGCTCACACCACAGACAATGTCTTCGCCTCACGCCGTTTCGACAGCCTCCCGACCTGACCGCGTCGACTCGCCGCTCGCCCTCCGACACATTCCCTTCCACTTCGACAGCTCCGAGCCAGAGAAGAGTGCCCTGGCACTCATCGAGCAATATGACCCGAAATGGAAGACCGAGGAGGGACCAGTGGAATTCGTGCGCTTCACAGACGGCATCACAAACACGCTCATGAAGGCATTCAAACGGCGGCCAGGCATGACGGAGCTTGAGGTTGACCGCAACGCCATATTGATGCGAGCATATGGCGAGGGCACAGATGTTATCATAGACCGTGAAAGAGAGCTTCGAGCACATAACCTCCTGGCAAATCTCGGCCTCGCGCCTCCTTTGCTCGCACGCTTTGACAATGGTCTGATGTATGCATTCATCCCTGGTCATGTCTGCTCGCACCTGGACCTCGCGAAGCCAGAGATCTCGCGTCAAGTAGCCAAAATGCTCGGTCAATGGCATTCTCTGCCCATTGGTGCTATCACTTCTACGCCCATTCTCGATCGCGAGCCCGAAGCCCAAGAGCACCTTGCGCCTGTCAATGGCAACAGCACACGCCCATTCCCAAACACGTGGGCAACCATGCGCCAATGGATCGACGTCTTGCCCAAAAGCACCGAAGAGGAGAGAGAGCGCATAAAAATGATTGAAACAGAACTTCAATGGCTAGAGCCAAAGCTCGGCAATACCAGTTTCGATGGCCGAGAATTCGTGTTCGCACAGTAGGACTCGCCGAGGAATATCTCACAATTTTCTGAACAGCCATATACTAACACATGTCTCGTAGCCACGATCTACTTTGCGGCAACGTAATTGTTGATATTAACTCCGACGCCAAGGAGAAGCCAGTCAGCTTCATCGACTACGAATACGCCACTCCCGGTCCTGCCGCATTCGATATCGCGAACCATTTCGCAGAGTGGGCAGGTTACGATTGCGACCATGCCTGCGTCCCCAACAAATCCCAGAGGCGCGAATTCATCCAGCACTATGTTGCTTCATACCGATATCATTCGATTCCCGAAGGCGATGCGACGATCGAGATTGATTTCCAAAAAGACATTGATACCCTCATGCTGCAGGTCGACCTGTTCCGTGGCTTGCCTGGGTTTTATGTACGTTGCATTACCTTTTCGGCAACTGTTCGAACGTTTTAACTGACATCCATGCTTCTACAGTGGGGCATCTGGGCACTGATCCAAGCAGACATCAGCCAAATCGACTTTGACTACGTCAAATACGCAGAAGGCCGCTTCAAGGAGTACTGGTCATGGAAAGAAGAAGTCACAGGCGAGCGCAAGAAGGCTGGAAGGGAACAATACGTGCGAGAGACGAAGTGGCAATCGTCTTGAAGGAAGTAATAATGCTATAATGTTCAATCTCGAAGATCTTGGACATGCAAAAGGTCGGCAGATGTTCAACCACAATGCCGCAAAGAACTTGGTATTGCGCATGAACCATTTTTGGGGGTTTAGCGGGATAGGCAGGCGCTGGCTGGCTTTGGATGGAAGATGTGCGAATTGTATAGCGCGGGAATTCCTTGTCCCGCGATCGGTCTTGGGTCTTTGCCGAAGGGAAAGAGAGCAAAAATCTCATAAAAGAGCACGCGGCTCACAGCACGGAAACTTGAATACGGACTTCGTGGCTTCGAGGCGAAGTTTTACCAACAACCCTTTCACTTGTCTTCAACATGACGATGATCCGCAAAGACCAACTCGGAATGAACGAGCGATGGCAATGACACCTTGCAGTCGTACAGCAAGCGCTTTCGTGTAGTTGCCATTGCAGCTTTTGTCCAACACAATGACAACTTCCTTTCCATTCACAAGACCTTCGGCTTCGAGGAATTTGGTTCGCAAGGCGCAGCGGGAAGTAAGATCCATTATTCGCACGCTGATTCATCGCTCAACTTGGTAGACCCACTCCACGCTTCCACTAAGGCAGTCACTCACAGCAGCAGAAAATACTCCCAGAGACTTGAAGAGTTACATTCGAGGAGCTACTTCTAGCCCACGATCTCAACAAGACCAGAACGACAAAGATGTCTTACCTCACGACCATCTCAACGGCTGCAGCTGTGTCCAGGATTCCACCACCTTTCCTGATTGTAAGATCCCTGGTTCTTCCTTTCTAGATAGATAGGTGACTAATGTTCGGTAGGCATTTTCGAACCTGACGGCGACATGTCTGTGCACTGAGAGTCAACGACAGGACGCTATTTCGAGACCCTTCCACCAGCCACTGTTCTCAAGCCTCTGGAGAGGACCAGTGATCCGGCCTCGGACGGCCTTGCTCTCGAGAGGTCCAGTAATTCGGCCACAAACGGGGTACAGGGAATAAATGTCTATCAGGGCAGGCGTGTGGGCATCAAGGGCTGCCTTCGCGCCGAGGGGCTTGCGTGGCGCGTCGCAGTCGTGGAAGAGTGCGACTTCCTTGACTTCACCCTCTCGCGCCCAGATGGGGTTCAGCTGTCGAGCCTGAGACCTATTCCTTGGTAGAGCAGGTGCTATTGGGGCACAGTGATTGAAAGTCAACTCAGTTCCTATCCGTCGCAATGTCAACAACTAAGCAGTGGCGCAACCTTTCAAAGCCTCCTCAGCACCTCGATACCCATACGTCCTCTTCCCAAATTCAATCTGGTTGAACTCCCCCACTTGCGCTGCCTCTTCCGCGGACAGCAATCCACCCATATGCCTCGACGACCTCGCAATATCCTGAGCACGCGCCTTCCTAATCTGCAAGAACTTTGGTATGACTGCTTCGACATCTTTGAACGTCTCAGCATCCTTGAGCAAGAATCCCAGCGCTTCCGCGTCTTCGAACGCACTATTGCAACCTTGCCCAGCATGTGGCGTGACAGCATGCGCCGCATCACCAATGAGCAAAACTCTGCCGCGATGCCATGTATCCTGCGGATCGATATCTCGGATGCGCCAGATCTCGACAGTTCCATCGCCGGAGCGATGATGGGAGAAGATATTCGTCACTGCAGGAAGGAAGTCTGAAAAAGCCGCTTGAACTCTTGTAGCTGGGATACCTTTGATAATCGTCGTCTTTTGCTCCTCAAATTGCGCAGCGAATTCTTCTTCTCTAGCATATCCCACAAACTGCGCTTCACGGGGGCTGATGTGATAAGCTAGAATTCTTCGCTTGTCACTTCGTCCTTTTGGTGATGACCAGCTGGCTAGTCCGAAATGTCCGGGTTCGGCGAAGTATGCGAGTTCCGGCGTCGCTTCGATGGCTGAAATGGGGACTTGTGCCATGTATGCGAGAAGATCGTGAGTTTTGGCTTCTGCTTCGACGTTGCTTTCTCCTGAACTGGAGACGACGGCACTTCGTACCACTGAATTTATCCCGTCGGCGCCGATGATGAAGTCGGCTGTGTAGGCTTCTCCTTCAGTACTGCGTACTGTGCCGTTTGAGGTGTCTACTTCTACAACTCGGACGCCTTCGATTACTTGAGCGGGTTTGCCAGGTAGGCCGGGGCTCGTAGCAAGTCTGTGGAGTTCCTGATGTAAATGACTCCTTTTGGTCAAGACGCTAGGTGCACCGACTGTCTTTCGCGTGTCGAAGTCCTGGGTGAAGATCTCTTGATTCTGGTAGTTGCGAACCCAGACTCTTGTCATAACTGCCATGTCGAGTTTGGAGTCATCGATTCCGGCTTTCTGAAGTAAATTATATGCATTTGCTATTACGCTTATGCCGTAGTCGTTTTTGGTGAAGTCGAAATGGTTTCGTTCAAGTACTGTTACATTATGGTTTCGTCGAAGGGAGGCGGCTGCGGCGAGACCGCCTAGGCCTCCTCCTACGATGAGGATGTTCAGGCCCATGTTGTGAAGCAGCGTTAGGTCTTGATTTTGGTGAAGTTCGTGGTCTGTCTTGCCTTTACGCTGTATTCTGGTTCATGCGGGTAATTACGGAGTTGAGGTCGCGAAAGTGGAATTAGTGTCTATTATCATTTGGGTTGTCAATGGTGTGCAGGTTAGATATGAAAGAACGGTGTATGTCTTGTTCAGCTGGAATCCTACAGGACGGCAAGGTTCGGGCGATGCTCCCGATTTCTCCGTGCTTACGGCAATGCTATTCAGGAACGGACAAGAGGTTTGCGCGACAGGTATATCATTGCAGGCAGTTCGCGACAGCATTGTGGCGGTTATGGTCACTCTCCGGAACATCACAGGCAAGCGTGCCAAGTCATGTTGCTGCTCAGACTTGCCGAAGTCAAAGACAATGGCTGAGCATCACAGCACAGCCGAGCACCACGGATCGCACGAGTACTCGTGGGGTTGTTCGCTCAATACTGTTTTCCATGCCAACATGTGTACCCGGTGCATTGAGCAGACCAGGTGTAGCAGGGTGCATCGATGTTCAAGTGTGAAGAAAGGAAGCAAGTCGGTGAAAGAAGCGTGACGAGCGTAGGTGGCAGATTGAGAACATCCATTAGCGGCCGCAATTCTCCGGCCAATCGAAGTTCAGTCAATGTATCAGGAGATGCAGTCATCGCGTGACTCCATATTACAGCACCTCCCATCGTCATTGTCACAAAGCACAAGTGAGCTCACAGGGTTTGGCTGGATCAGGTACTGAAGTACCTGCAGTGTTACATGTGGCTCACTCGGAGAGCTAGGAGCTTACTCGACCTTTAAAAAGAAAGCCAGTTCATCTGGCGTCGCGGGTTCAGCCTGAAATCGCATGCCTTTGACTTCTCCATCTGCACCAACCACGAATTGAACTTTCAGTGCTTCATCCGTTATCCAGGTGCTCGGTCCCATGCATTGAAGTGCCCACCAGTAGTCACCAGAGACGTGGTGAAGCGTTGCTGTAACATCGAGGTAGGCTTTGCCTGCAGGGGTGAGGTAGAGCGGCACGCCGGCTTCTTCTTGGTTCCTCTGTCGGTCCATCTTAGTATCGGTCTCAGTGCCACCACGAGCCGGCTTCGACATGGAAAGCCGGTACGCGTGATAGGCGGGATGCTGGTACACGCCTTCGAATCTCTGTACGGGTAGCGAAGGCGGGATGCGGGACGACAAAGCTTTGTCACCGAACAGCTTCTTGAGAACAGCGTCTTCCTTTAGTTCTGCTTCTTTGTCCTTCTGAGCCTGCCGCATATAATTCGCCGTATCGAAACGTTCGGCTTCTGGAGTTTGGAGGTAATCGTCTAAGAGGTGTTGAACGATTATGTCGTACGCCATACTGTAGGAGTTCTGCAAGAGCATCACGGCCCATCCCGATTCCCCTTGTTCGATCTCTGCTGCTGTTGGAGGAACCATGAGCATGTTCGCCATGTATCCAGCAATAGCACCGGTGTGAGACAGAATCTCACGCCCGCGATAGACTTGCGAATACAGTCCCAGGCAATATGCTTCTGGTCCGATCCAAGGTCGTTGTGGCTTCTTCTCCACCAGCATCCTCGGTTTGCGTAGCGCAGCCACCACGTTCTTGCTCAGAACATGGTTGTGGTCCTGAGGCGGCGCCATGAGGTGCTGCATCCAACGAGTGTAGTCGAGGACATTAGATATGATCCCACCAGAGCCGTGCTCAGGTGGAACATCGTCCCAGGAAACGCGCTCGTACTGGTTGCTTGCTTCGTTCCACAGATGGGCTCTCGCTAGACGAGCTTTTTCGTTCTTCTCAAATAGCTTCTGTGCGTCAGCCAAATTGTACGTGGTATTGAGCATGCCCAGTGGGTTAAAAATGTGGTCGCGAAGCAATGTTCCGAAAGGAACTCCAGTTACTGTTTCCGCAGCATGTGCTACCGCCGTGTAAGGCACATTACTGTACTCCCACTTCTCTCTGAGTTCATGATGCATTGGAAGCTAGTGATGACAGGTCAGCAATTGCCCGAGAGACAGAATCTGCATTGCGCACAAAACGTAGAGATCGCACGACCTCGCGATCTGACCAGGTTCCATTGATCCAGGTCTTATCGTGTCTTGGCAGACCAGTGCGGTGCGAGAGAGCGTCCTCTAGGGTCACATGGCTCGTCGCCCATTGACCACCGGCAGACCTTTGATCAAGCACAAAGTCATCTCGTATGAGCTCGGCTAGTGGTGTTTGCCAGGTGATCGGGTGATCCGGTGATTCTACGAGACCTCCTGCTACAGCAGAAGTGAAGGATTTCGTCGTGGATGCACAGCAGAACAGTGTCTCTGGCTCAACTGGAGTCTTCTCCTCGAGATCAGCGAAGCCATATCCTTTCGCCTTGACTTCGCCATTACGAAGGATCGCGATGGACAGTCCGGGAGTGTGGAATTCCTCGAGAACTTCTCGCACAAGCTCATCGAGCTTTGGGTCTTTGATGTCTTCATACTGGGTAGCGGAAGCTTCTGGGATTGAGTCGCCCATGGTGGTGGCCCGAGTTGGCTACCTCGTTGGCTCGGACGGGTTCACGCAGGTAGAGAAGCTTCAACTGCTCTTCGTACCGCCAGCGGGTCGTCTGAGGTCCCTGCCTGATCGACATTGTGTTCAGCCGCATACGGCAGCCCCCAATAAAGTGGGACATGCCACCGGAAGCGAATTGTTCGCGGTGTTGTTATCACACAGTCGTCGTGAGATGGAAGCAGATGTTTGTAGATCAGAGAGCAGGGCAACCCATGCGATCCAGTGTGCCTCGCTCGAACCAGTTTAGCCGAGACGAGTCCGTGGTTGATGCCTCAGGCGATGCGCTTGTGGTCTTGCGGTCTGTCTGGGTCTGGGCTCGCTTCCTCGAATCTTGGCTGTGCCCCCGCTCCTCTACCAATGCATCAATGCATCGACGGCATCCCGACACATGCTGCATCCAGTGCCGCCGACATGACGACCAGCGCCTGTTGCAGCCATCAGCGCTCCAGTCAAATCTGCACACCGTACAGCATAGCCCGGCCAACCTGACTCGACCCGCAAGCGCAGCCCTGAAGACGACCGCAGAGCGTGAAGACTAAGACAGCACAACACTGCCTGCCGCTAACTCAGACACTGGTCAAACTCAGCCCTGCACAAAAGAGGCCTCTTCTCTGGAGTCTAGACTAGATGGGATGGCCCGTCATCGTAGCATTGCCCAGCACGGCCACTCGTCAGCCCACAGAGACAACGTCTCACTCCAGCCAGACGAGAACCACGTGCGACTTGCAGCACACGCCCTCCACGATGGACGCTTCCCAGACGCACGCGATGTTGGCGGGAGCTCATTGGCTTCAGACGCATCTTGCTGTACCGCGTGCTCGGAGCAAGCGACGGGCGGATGCAGTAAGTCGCAAGCCCCAGCATCGTGGACCAGCGCATCTCCAGCGCCATTCGTGCCTCTGGCTTGTGGAGGCTTGTTCCCAGTGACTACCAACAGGGCTCAATCCTTCGGCCAACATGCTTCTGGGTCAATGTTGCTTCACGTGATGCTAGCACTTGTGGCGCCTACCGTTTTCGGAAGTTACTGGTAAAAAGCCCTCTCATGAGAGAGCGACATCGCCTACATCCGATGGCTTGGATGCCAAGCAGCCATACAACGCTTCCACGAGGTTAGCAACGAGCATATGCTGCTTGGCAGCACTGCGTCGCACAGCCTGTGCCAATTGGCTTCAACCTGACTGCAGTAGAATGTTCTTTACGGCACGCGGTCGCAATGGTGAGCTGGCGGTGTTTCCGAGTTGCTGCAACGCTGACGGTCCTGGGAACGCTCTATGCTATGAACTTGTCCAGACTGTATACCGTACAGGGCAAGTACTCTCTGCCACAGGGCTGTTTCATTGCTATCTCGAGCTCGCTATCAAGACTTGGCTCATTAAGCCACGAGGCGCTTTCGCACTCGCAATACAGAGGGGAACATCAGTCTACCTTTCAGCTCGTCCCTATATTACTGTAGATCTCTACCCTGTCAGTCACAGTCATCTTTCACAGACGGCAGTAACACAAATACCATAGGCTCAGCACAGCCTCGATACCATCATCAACCAACGACAAAGCGCTCATCACTTCAACATGACAAGTCACCCCAACGTGATGTATGCCGAGTGGTCAGCCGAGATGCCGAACGACCTTCTCGCAGAGTACCACAATTCTCAGGTACAAGGCACAATGCAACCCTTCTGGCAATGGGTAGGATGTGACCCTTTCTCGTTGGTCGAAGTGAGTGCTGAAAAGGCTGTTTAGACGTATGAGACGACCGACTATGTCCCTTCCGAGCAGTCTGGATCTTCATCGCCCGAACCATATACCACGCTGGATCCAAATCTCTACCACGAAGACTTTCTCGACATTTCGCAAATCAGCACACCAATGTCTGCTTTCGATGACACAGCATCCGAAACAGCGCAAGGAGGTATTGTGGCCACTGGAGCTGGCGCAAACAAGCGGATGCGAAGACGAGAGCAGAACCGGGCATCGTAAGCTGATTTGAGCCTGACGAGACCGTACACTGCTGACACTCAACGCAGACAGAGAGCATATCGTGATAGACAGCGCGGCAAGATTGCTGAGCTACAAGCACGAGTGTTGGCCCTCAGAGCACAGAACGACAAGCTGCAAGCACGCAATAACATGCTCGAGGCTGCCTTCCAGCGCGACCGCTCAAAGCAGGCCGGTGAATCAAGCCGGCAGGGATCAACTTGAACATACGCGGAGCGAAGCTTGTCTACTCGATCGAGCGAAATTCTTCTGACAAGAGCGATTATACCATGGCGGAGAGGGTGATCAGTTATGCGAATGCAATTGAGGTTGGGTTTCGGAGCTCACAAGAGCATGGCCCTGTCGAATGTCATCTGGTACGGATGTCGATCGCCGGTACATCCGGAATCTGGAAACGACTCCTGAGAACCGGAGTCAACGGCTTCTCAAGCCGACTGGAAAGGAATGATGCGCCGTAACGGCTCGGGATGCCGTGGAAGAGCTCGAGTTGGCTGAGGTGGTGAAATGAAAGGAGAATGAGCCAGGCGCACACGTACCTCTACCCAGCTGCTGTATTCTAGCTGCGCGTCACGGCAGAATGCGAACTTCAGAAAGACATATCACATTTTCAACAGTTTTCTCCACACAGTTGCAACATG
The DNA here is from genome assembly GCA_005356885.1 of Cercospora cf. flagellaris. Classification (NCBI taxonomy): domain Eukaryota; kingdom Fungi; phylum Ascomycota; class Dothideomycetes; order Mycosphaerellales; family Mycosphaerellaceae; genus Cercospora; species Cercospora cf. flagellaris. The sequence goes on along the minus strand of RJLU01000001.1, from coordinate 1,443,195 downwards.
TGCTCGCCGTTCAACCTCGTGAACTTGACTCACTGTTGGCGTGTTTGCCGTTTGAAGGACCGGAAGCCCGCGTGCCAACGTCCGAGATGACCCTCAATGCTGTGATAGGCCTCCGTCTTGTCCATCACCGCTCCAGACCCACGCCTCCAACGCCTGACAAACCTGCAACAGCTACTTTTGTGAGCTCTAGGTCATTTCCCAGCCTCTGGAGGAGAGCTTCGTGTCTGGTTTGCATAACGTTTAGCCACCTCCACCATGCCCTCTTCGACGTTAGAAGCTGTTACATATACGGCACACCGACTCTCCTCATCATCGTTGTCAACGGCATAACCAAGCTTTGCCAAAATGCCTATTGCCGCCCAGAACAGCAGCATTTGTATATGAAGCATGCAAATACTGCTCAGTTGCTGATGCTTTTCCTCACTACTCATCACAGTCTTTTATTTCATGCTCAACGCTTCATGTCTTTGTCTTTCTTTTGCATAAGTTCATCTACTCGTTAATGTTTCGGCCGACCATGTCCAGTTTCGTGCGCACCATGCACCTCTTATCTGCTCTTTCAGCAACACTCACTCTCGTTTCCTTATCACACGCCAGTCCGATCATATTACCAGAGTTGAATGATCCGACGTTCACTTGCCCGAGAAATCAGAAAGTGGGACTATGTTGTCCTGCAGATGTACGCTCCAATGGTGGAGTGGAAGACTGTCTTGTCGCTACACAGATGGTGCGAAGAACTCGTGAGTATCTTCCAGGCGTAGCTTGCTTGCATTCATACTGATGATCATGTTCCCAGGCAATCCTATTGAGAGCTTCGCACCTTCTCCACATCATGAATGCCCAACTGGGCTATCCAGCATCCCAGTATGCTGCAAATCGAGTTTCGCCACACAAGTAAGCCTTATCCGGGAATCTGCTTGTCGCCATCGTCTAACAGTCCTTGCAGCAGACCGGCGAAGCAACAATTAATGGCCTGAACTGCGTCAGTGCCGAACTACCAAAGACATACCTTACCCGAAGATACTCAAGAGTAGCACATCTCGAACGACCGAGTGCGACACTTGCATATACCAGATCGCCGCGACAAGCGGCAGAATCACAAATTGAACCACGAACTATTGAACCACGAGCGATTGAGCCACGAAGGCTAGAACCACGAAGACTCGAACCCCGGACGATCGATAGTCTCACGCAAACAGAAAGTGACGAACCAAAAACAACACCCGCAACACTGGACGACGTCGCCAAAATCGCCAAACGCCTAGAAACCATCGTCCGCGACTCACTCATGGAAGTCGACGTCAAAAGACTCGCCGACTGCGAAGACATCTCAGTAGGCTTTTGCAAAGCCCGCGTACACCCAGAAGTCCGCAGTGACAGTGACAATACCGCCGAGCCAAAAGAAGAATACAAATTAATGGCACGAAAAGCCGCTCTCGATGCCCTGACTGATGGAAGGCTGCCTGAACTCGCCGAGCGCTCCGAGCTTACGAGCTCATTGGATGCTGCTGGTGGTTTGAGCGCCCGTGATGCAGGGCGGATTGCCAGCGCGGAGCGCAGGCTGAGAGTGAGACTTGACCAGGCGATTCGGGTTTCGCAGCTTGCGGAGGAGACGAAGGAAGCAGGGAAAGGGACTAGAGAGGGTGATGCTGAGGATGATGATCAGCCTTCTGCTGTTTTGAGGAGGAAGAGGAGTGTGGCGTACCATGATAAAGGGCCGCATTTTGAGACTTTGGCGGAGACTGTGGCGAGGGATTTGGTTGATCCTCTGACGGATAGGCCTCAGAGGAGGCATCTTAGTGGATTACATGAGTTGAAGCATGCTGATGCGTGGTGGTATCCTTGAGAGATACGATAGAAATAAATCTAAATTATTCATCCTGACCTGCATGTCTGTGGTGGTTGTGGTGGTGCTGATGATGATGCAGACGTCGTGGCATGTCTGTCACGCGAATCTCTTGCTATCAATGTAAAGCTGATGTTACACAGTGATGTATGATGCCCGATGCTTTGCAAAGTCTACAACAATGATGAAGGTGTTGTCGTGTTGAAGGAAGGTTTGACAAGGAGAATTGGCTTCACTTTCAGGCACGAAATTCAATGCCTTACGGTCTTGGCATCGCGCTAGAGTTCCATCCTTGTCGCAGCTGCAGTCGCAACACCTCCTCCTAACCACTCGTCGCGTGAATTTGCTGTCTACTCTTCCAGGCTGACCTCACACTTCTGCACTCTTTGTGCGGAAGATGGCATGGCTGGTGGGATGCATGTACGGCGCTCAGTTCAGTTGCTGCGTGCGACGCCGGTATGCGCCTTCCGCGAAGTGAGGACGCATACTGGCAGTGAGGCAAGATCGCCCATCACATGGTGGCAGGCACAATTATAGTGAGCGTCGATCTTGCATGTCATCTTGCAGTAGTACTCATTCCAAACCTCTCTCTTTACACACCGCAACAACCATTTTTTCACCCAAACACGTCCAACAAACCACAATACCTGGTCCACGATGCTGACCTACCTACTCCTCGCCCTCGCTGCTATCGCAGTCGCATTCGCTGCCCCTCAGTCACCAGCTACCTACCAGCCGCTCTCCAAGCCCATCAGCGATGGTGAATTCGGTCTCACCATGCGCATCATTGACGAGGTCGGAGAACCAAGAGCAGTGGCTCTTGTGGCTACCAAGAACGGCACGAACGAAGAACTGGTCTTTGTCGGCCAGCCACTCGAATCAACCCCCGGCACTCCAGCTTACACGACCAACACCAAACCCAAAGATGCCAATGGCTTCGACTTCGTTGCACTGAACGTCGATGTCGATGGCACCTCGTATGGCCTGTTCGCAGCAGACGTGGTAAGCAACTTGTGCCTTTGATTCTTCGTGCAGCGAAGCTTGAAGGACTCTTTAGCTGATGCACTGAACCAGGGCTCCGTCTACGGCATCCAAACCACAGTCACTGCTGTCAAAGGCATGCAGCAAGAGGAGTGGCTCGTCAGTGATGAGGATGATGGCGTTTATCGCAAGCTCGCTGCCGCCAACAACCAGTTTATGGGTGAGTGAATCTCTCACAACAATACTCACTAAAACCCTTATTTTGCCTTTTGCTGACGAGGAGAATCCAGCTTGCGCCGGAACTGTCAATGGTCAGCCGGCTGTTGTGCTGAGCTGGGGCATCGACAAGTCCAATGGCGCCTCGCCAGATGGATGCGATCGTACATCAGTTTCCAAGAGATGCAATGTGCCAGGAAGCACGGCCAAGTGCCCAAAATTCTAATTGCATCAACTTTCAGGTACCGGTGCTCTTCTCGGTCGGAGCAGTGATCGGAGGTGGCATCCCCAAAACCTTAGCTGCATCACGGTGATACGCTGCTACAACCCTCAGCTGCAGCAGTGGTCACAGGCAAAGTGTGGACAATACGGTGGTAGACCATGATAAATGAATCTCAAACCACCTTTTGAGTGCATGATATTAAAGTCTAATTGACTTCGTGACGTCGTCGACGATGCGTTGCCATGACATTACTGTACAAAACTTCCTGGCCCTCATATGCCAGTTCTGATGCTCTCATAGCAACCCATGCTGTAGTGGTATCTTTTGACGCTATGCCTCATATAACCCCCGCTCCAGTAATCGCGAAAACAAGTGCTCAGCAAAACAATTACTTTCTGCTCCTTCGAGAGCCAACTGACGACGATCGAGATGCAGCCTTCGCGTCGTTTGCAACTTTGAAGCTCTCTCTGGTATTGATACGGTCCAGGTCGAAAGGACTGGACTGGTATCCGATCGGGCCTCTCTGACTGGCACGACTTCTGGTACTCCTCAAACTGGCCTTGGACTTCGTTTGCGTAATCGGCACGAATCGTGGTTGATCCTCTTCGGTGTCGGAAACTCCATCAATCGAATCACGTCGAGGCTCCTCGACCTCTTCCTTTGCTGGACCTTGCGCTTCCTGGTCTGTTTCTACAGCAGTATCATCCGTATTCTCTGCGTTCTTCTCCGGATCGGATTCTGTTGACATATCGGCACCAGATCTTCTATCGTCGTCCTTTTCGTCTTCTTCTTCGTCATCGCTGAAGGCTTGGCCAGCCATTTGTTTCATGAATCGGTCGGATTCGGCGGAGTACTTGCACTTCTTGCGAATTGCGGCTCCGTACTTGTAGAACAAGAAGGGGAAGGGTACGCAGGCCAAAGCGAGGAACGCAGGCACGCTCGAAGCCCAATGGATACCAAGATTGGCGTACATCTGCGAGGTGAAGAGTGGGAACGCGGCTCCGAAAAGGGATCGGAGGACGGAGTTTCCTGCGAGAACTGATGCGGCGAAGATGGTGTAGGCATCGATGAGGTAGTTCATTAGCCCCAGGAAAATAAGAACCATTCCGAATCCGAAGGGTGCAGTCGCGATAATAGGGACCATAAAATGAATGGAGGGAGAATTCGTCCAGGCGAACCAGAAGAGACCGATTGGGACTGCGATGCCACCCAACATGACCATTGGCAGACGTGCTTCCGGTGGCGCGAATCCCTTATGTTCGTCGGAAATTCTGGCATATCTTTTGTTGTCCCAAACAGAGTACGACACCGCGCAAAGCATTCCGACGGCAACACCAAGGAAAGCCAATCCACCGATCCCAGGGCTCCATCCTCTTCCCTGCTGGAACACGATTGGGAAAGCACCAAAGCACATGTATAGCGTTCCGTAGATGATAGCCATGTAGATGGAGAGCAGTAAGACAATTGGTTCGGTCAGAAGGAGGATCCATGGTCTCGAGAGAGAGGTTTTAAACACTTCTATGACCGATGTGTCGCCTGCTTGGATGTCGCCTCTGGTTTTGTAGACTTTACCAGTCATCTTGCTCAGTTCTTGTGCGCGAACACGGAGCAGGACAGGTGGGTAGGTTTCTGGCACAAGAATTGTGCCCAGGAGCCAGAGAGAGGCAGCGAAAAGCGCCATGACGCCTTGGTTCCATCTCCATCCCGCGTACTGGCTGGTGAAGCCGCCTACGATGGGTCCGAGGACCTTGTAGCAGAGTCAGTACTTGTCTTCACACAATGATCGAGGTAAACACATACCGGACCCATGAATGGCGCTGCTGCGAACAAAGCCATAGCCAGCCCTCGTTGTCTCGCTGGGAAAATATCTGCGATTACACCTCCTGCATTCGTGAGAGGACTTGAGCCGATAGCACCAGCGAAGAAACGTAGAATGATCAGCGTCCAGATATTTTGTGATCCAGCTGCACCAGCAGTGAATGCGGTCAAACCGGCGTAGGTGACTGTGAACCAGATCTGTCGTCCGTACATCTCTGAAAGCGGCGCCCATCTGAGAGCACGTTAGTATTGCTTCGCAGTACGAAAGACTTCGAGAATGTGCTGGAGAACTCACAATAATGGTCCGACCGCAAATCCCAGCACATATAGCGACACTCCCAAAGTCGCTACAATTTGACTGCACTGAAATTCTCGGATGATGTCCTGAATGCCTCCCGAGTACGCACTGGAGATAAAGGCCACTGCAAGGGTGACGAGTGCGACCACGAAGGTCAGAGCCCATTTCTTGCTCTCTGCGTACAACATGGGATTTCGCGGATCATTTTCGATCCACTCGACGACATAGGGATCTTCTGCGGTTCCTGACCCGTCATATTGCCAGTCTCGAACTTCTGATGTTATGCCAGACTTGGAGAGTACTTGTCGGAAATGTGGTATCTGCTGTGGGGTCCCTGCTTCCACGTCCTTGTCGGCCATGGTTCCGCCCTGTCAGATCTCGCGGAGATCTCAGTCCCCTGCGTGATCGCGCAATTGCAGCAGGGTGTTGCGATTTGCCGACAGCGAAAGTGAATGCCGTCAATGTCGTTCGTCCTTTTCAGAAGATTTGCGCGCCGGTGGAAGAAATCCTTATTATTGTTACAAGATGGAGATGCTCTCGGATGTCGGCACCTGGCGTTCGACCCTGGTTCGAAGTGAGGAATCGACGACGTGTGCTGGATTTCTGTACGGTCGCAGGAGATGAAACGAAGTGTATTGCCAAACAAGTTTTCGATGACGGGTGGCTGTTTGCTTTTGGGCGTCTAGGCGGCCAAGTCCAGGAAGAGAAGTCTTGTCGAAAAGTGCCTCGGGTGTAGTGGTATTAGTAGATCGAGAGCACAGCAATGAAGATAGAACTGGAATGCTCGAGGCAAGGGATGCGAGTGGGTTTTCTTTAGATTGAAAAAAGCCTTGTCGGCGAACCGGCAAGAGGCATTGTTAACGCCGCGCATGTCGCCACCAAAAATCCGAGTTTCGATGGTATCAGATGGACTTCATGCTCGTCTGTGGCGGCTCTAGTGCTGGAAGAAGCACCCAAGCCGTGGGTCGCCAGGTATGGGCCGTACCCGGCGCGTGCATAACCAAGCTCAACGATGAGCTTGACTAGGGATAAGTTTGCTTACCGAGGAATCGGCCCTTGCAAGCAGCGACCCCCGACCATGTGGAATCTATCGTCAGATCACGACCATCGCGCCGACAATGGTCAATGCACTGTGTCCGCGTGGCAGCGGGGTCCAGAAATATACTCTTGCTTATGAAGAATGCCAACTGCTCGAGAATCACAGCGGTCTCGTGCTCGTATCAGTTTCTAATGTGGTGTACATGTTTGCATAAATGCACAGCGGTCGGCATCGGCTCATTCCTGCGGTTGTTCGGCTCACAAGGTTTCTCCCACAATGACGTGTTGTCGAGCTGCGCAACATCATCGCTTGGCGAAATGTGAAGGAGCCCACGTGCCGTCGTGTGCTTGTACATAGGTGAGACATTGATGAACATAGACCCATCGACCACACCTAGACCGTGGGTACGGTGTAGGGACGGATTAACACTCTAGACCGAGCTTCGCCGAATTTTCGACGCTCGGTCTACAGTAGTCCAGGTTTCAGGAAACTGACGGACGTTCGAGCAGGTCAATACTGCACACCGACACCGAAGGACACCCTAACATCAGCAATAGACTGTCCAGCATCAGTTGATACTGGCGGAAGATCCTGGGTCGTACTCGCCATTGGCCTTCACGATTTGTGATTCATGTCAGCCATGAACCCCTGGAGATATTGAAGGACAGGGCGTGAATGAGATATGTCGTACTGGGTGGCAGGTCGGCAGGCAGGTCGGCAGAGTGCCACGCAAAACAAAAAGGACTTGCGACATGCACATTGGCTAGCATTGCAGTTCTCAGAGCGGTCTTGGAACTCGTGATGAATGTAAGCCCTGTCTGTAAATGCTGTAGGCGCCGATCGCAAGTCTATCATCAGTTTTGTCGCGAATAATGTCTCCTCTTGGTATTGTCAGCGACTGGAACATGGAGCTGCTGCTCTGGCTACGGAAGAGATGCGGGACGCACTACCGTGGGCACTGCCACCTTGAAGATAAGGACTTACTGTATGCGGGTGACAGAAAATCTGGAGGCACTGCAAGGACCCCCAGCTCTGCTAGTCTGGTGTTCATATTCACTGATCTCACATCAGAGCCAAGCGGGTAGTCCATATCTTAGTGAGGATGTGTTCGGTGTGGTGGAGTGATCGCGTATGTTCTGCATCGTGGTAGCGAGTCAGAAACCTGGCTAAAGCGTCGAAAGTCGAGGTCCTCTTGATGTTGTCGTCTAATTGCCTAGAGCGCAAACAGCCACTGGGGTAGTGAAGTGAATGAAGAAGTCGGACTGGAGCGAGCATGAAGGAACGGAGCTGATGAGTCATCATGACAGCCCGACCTTCCGGTTTGAGTCTTGCAACTTCGAGGTTCCTGCCACCACCTTCACACAGAATTTACAGTCGATTCTCACCGAACGAGATGCATGGCAAGCAAATCTTCTGTCACAAGCTCGGTTCACAAGATGCAGCACACGAGGCATTGACACACGTGTTCGCACTCTCAAAAAGGACTTTCGCGGCAAAAGAGGACGAACACAGGCCGTCGAATCAGCTCTCCGAGTGGCAGAAACATCTGCGTCGAGATGGATCGGCTGTGCTGTACGTCACAGATTCGGAGAATAAAGATGTTCCACTAGGCTTCGTGTTTGTCCTCTTGCGGACCGCGCCTGAGCTGGACATTGAGCTGCCACACATATGGCTTGCAGCTGTTGATCCAGCTAGCCGTGGCTCCGGTGTCTTTGCACTCTTGATGCAACAGGCGACACAGCATGCTCGGAATGCTGGTGCTCAGTCAATGACTGTGTGCACTTATCCGAAAAGGTTCGAGAGAATGTACGCGGTGCTTCAACAGCATGGCTGGCAAGAAATGGCAAGAAGAGAAAATGGCGAGAAAGTGCTTATGAAGCTTGATCTAACAGTCTGAGATTGCTGCCAGCTACCACAGTCTTTGCCAGCGATCTGGCTCCCACCATGTCAAGGCAGCAATGGCCAGTACAGGCGCGGCAAACACGGATATCTTGAGCGCGAACTTGGAAAGTGCTATAACATACATGGCTCGGTGCGCCATGATGAATTGAGTGGCGTCGTTCATGCGAGGAAAATTCTCCTGCGGCACATCGTGACCAAGGAACCCGCAGAGTGGCCCCCAACCATCCGAGACCTGGTAGTGATCGAGCGTTCGCTCAGGAGGCGAGCGTCGGCGAACGAGCTCGTAATGCTCAATGAAGCGCTTGTGGGCAGGACCATTGACCGACCAGTCCGTCATCGTACCGAAGAAATTAGGCATCAAGGCGTTCGCATGGCGCCAGAAAGGTTCGCTCAGAGCTTTGTCCCATGGAGCCAACCATTCCCATGATCTCCAGCTGAGGACCCTTCCTGCGGTGGTCTGCATGCTGTGCAACCACTTCTCTGCATCGCGCGTAGTGATGACGATCTTTGCTTCCGGATATGCCTCGATGAGCTCCTCGGCGAACGCAATACATGGAACATCGCAGCAAGCATCGAAGTTTCCGAGAATTTTGTCAAACTCTGCTCGGCCAAAGGGCTTGCCTTTGCCTTCGTATTTGGCCTCGAGACCTTCTGCCCAGACATTGAGGTTCGACTTTGGTGCTTGGACAGCTTGAGCCATGTGGTATGGGGTATAGCCAAGTGTTTCGAGAGCTGAGTACATCGACATAGTACCTGTGCGGGAAGCGCCTAAGACGAGGACTTTCATTGGTTTGGTCCTTGTACCTGGGTGGTTGTCGATCATGCGACCTGTTTCCGGATGGGGAGTCAAGTTGTATGTCTCCTTCAGCTCGCGGGGCTTGATCAAATCCGACAATTGTTTTGTGCGTGCCATTGCGAAGGCGATCTCGAGTATCAGTTGCAGAGGGCGAAGTCTCAATATGGGCTGGGAGATGCGAAGGCGACTGCATTGCTCGTCATCCGCGAGATCTCATATATGTTAAACTCCTTTCGCAGGATGAATGATACACTGAGGGCTGGACGCGCCACAAATCCTTCCACGTGCAGCTGCAGGCTTCATATAATGCGATAAGGTATTTTTTATTCGCTATTTTCAAGAGCCTTATAGGCGACAATGCTGTCCACCTCGGACGAAGCAGTGAAGCTCATGATTGAGCGTTTCATTGACCATTTTCGCATTCTTCTGAACAACACCGGAGATCTTTGAATAGCTGGCTGATTCGACCGCAAGAAAACAAAGATACAGCCCTAAATGGGGTCTGCCAAGGTGCCGGCCCAGATTGGCCCAAGTGGATGCTTGATGGATGAGCTGAAGAAGTTTCGAGGTCCTCCACCCCTGCTCTTCGCGAAGTCAACATTCCATTTGTCGAAAATGTCAGACTCTGGCTTGCCTGACTCTATGTGGCATTGGCGTGATCTGAAAGGTCGTGGTAGCTGCGGTTCTCAGTCGGCGACACAGCCAATCCTTCGCTACGTACGCCAAGAAACATAGCCACTGCATACACTGCCGAGTCGCAGAACGATCAAGTGCATTAGCCACAATGATCTTCAGGCATCTCTCCATTTACGAATACGAAAGTTCATTCAGCCTCAGGACTCGCTCTGTAGGATCGTGGTCAGGCCTGTCCTGCGCCGCAGCATCATTGCCGACCACTTTACATAAGAATGAACTGTGAACCGCATCGGGGTATCGTTATACCATTTTACTGCAACACATAACACTCAAACATATCCCAACAGTTCGGTGACTGCGATATTCTTCAGCTTCCGAGACCACCAACAACAACAAACAATGTCCGACGCAGCAAGCCTCTCACAATGCTCAACCAAAGTCGGCAGCGAGAAACCAGCCTCAATCGCACCAAGCACTGCAAAGCCATCAGAGCCTAAAGAGAGCAGGAATCCTTTCTCAAAACTGAAGAAGAAGGAAGAGCCGCTCCCACAATGGAAGATTGATCAGCAGAAGAGGTTCAAGGACTGGGAGAAAGCTCGGTGAGCGACCACGCATCATGTTTGGCCAGCAAGTGTCCTTACTGACCGTATCGTAGAAATAAACAGACGAGCTCTGTCGGTGCTTTCACCGACTTTTACAAACCTAGCAAACAGAATAAGGCCTTTTGGATTTGGTGGCTCTAGCCGAGGGTGGCATTTCATTTGTTGCTTCTGCAGACTAGGTTGCGGACGCAGTTTTCATATATTCAGAGATACCCATATACGCATTCATGATTCAACGACCTCAGATCTGTCCAGCTTCTCTTGATCGGATTCTATCCAGCAAACTCAATTTCTCCGCAGTTACTGTTCGAGACAACAAACCCAACAGTCGCACTACCAGTTCCCTTTGCAAAAGTCCCAACCTCTTCAGTCGCTGAGCAGGTGCCGCTCAAGCCGAATGGGAAAAAGTAGCAGACACTCGCGGCAGGATGCCAGGTTGAAGCGCCGCATGTGCCGCTCAGAATACATTGAACACAGCACTCGTAGGCACTTGTCGCGCCTGAACCGAATGAGAAGCCGTTGTCTGGGTTGATGGCAGCGATATTGGCGATGCGAGTATTGTCGACGTAGGAGACGGTGTTGCTTGGGCCGCAGGCTGCGTAGTATGTTGGTTGAGGTTGGTAGACGGTTGAGACTGAAGTTATGAACGTGGTGGTGGTTGATGACTCTGTGAAGGTTGTGCTTAGAGTGCTTGTGGTTGAGATCGTGATGGTAGTGGAGGCTACTGGAGGGCGGGTAATTGTGGTGCTGGTTCTTGTGGAAGTAGAGGTCTATTTGATGTTTAGAACTATTTTGAAGAGGAGGAGAGTGGAGCACTCGCCTGTGTTACAGTCCCACGAGGCGCCTGAATTGTCTTGGTGGTCTTCGCGGTTGTGGTGACAGTCTTGGTGGTAACGATTTGAATGCGTCTGTTGCAAGTGACGGAGCCTTTGTATTGTGGTGGGTCGTAGGTGATCGTGCCGTCGTTGCCACAAATGATCTTCTGCTGAGTCGCTCGCTCTTGAACCTCGACAGATACAGGCTCACCAGACGCTACTTCGGCGCCTCGTCTGGCCCGCTTGGCGGCAGCGTGACCCTCGGCAGCCAATGCAGACGATATGGCAGTAAAGCCTGGAGAGGGCTGAATGGTGGTGGTTGTGAATGTGCTTGTGGTAGTCGAGCTAACGGAAGACGTGATAGTACCAATCAAGGTGGTATAGGCACTGCTAGTAATCGTGAAACTCAGAGTCGTGGAGAAGGTGCTTGTGCTCTGCGGCAATGTCTGTGTAGACCATTTTGTGGTAGTGGTTTTCTTCATGAGCGTGGTGCTGGTGGGAGTGATAGTCGCTGTTGGCGTGATCGTCTGTGTTACGGTCTTGGTCAAGTGTTGGGTGGTCGATTTTGTTGTTGTGCCGCCCGAACCTTGTGAGGGCTTCAACGCTGTACGACATACTTGTTGCGAATATGTGTTGACACTGTCGGCAGCAACTGAAGCCGCCAGTAGCGCAGAGGCAATGAGTGACAACAGCATTTTGACTTGCTTCAGCTTGCTCGAGGGAGTGCAAAGAGACTGTGTGAGGAGCAGATAGCAGGGTCGCCACTCTTATAGGTCTTCTGCGTCAAGGTACCTACTGTTCCCCGGGCAATCTTGCATTCAGCAAGCGATGCATAGTTCACGAAACAGGAATTGAAAAAGCCTCCGGAACTTGTGAGTTCGCATAGTAGCGAGAACGGTGACCGGTGGCGTTGTCTTTTCTCGAGCCGGCCACAGTCTAGACGCGCGAACGCGATAATTTTGCTGGCATTGTGCGGACATGCAGACACGAGAACGTGTCAACAGGGTAGGAGTATGTGGTTCCGCTCACGATAGTGCCAATCGTCTTGCCGAAAATATGTCAGCCCTTGCATCGGTTAAACATCTTCCGTAAGTCGAGATCCGTTCTGTCGCGAGGCGGAGGGCAACCCCTGCGGTATCTTGTGAAGATAGACGAAGTCGGAGGGTTTCGTCGCGTGGCTTGTGGTTTGAATGCCTCAAGAGCAAGCATCGTTCTGGCAGAGATCTTAGAATGTGCTAAGCATAAAGCCTCCACAGAAGAAGAGTGTCAAGCACAGTCAAGCACTTCCGGAACGTCTATTATTAGTGTTTGTATGCAGTGGAGTCGATATCCATCGCGAAGTGCCAAGACATATGCCGCTCAAGGCTGAATTTAGTGTCCATGCAATCATCTGAGGAAGCAAGCAGGCCGAGGGGAGCTGAATGGTTTGAGCCAGGCGACTCTCGCTTCAAGAAGTCCGAAGGATTCGTCCCAGTCCGGACCGCTTCCGGGATTGCGAAAATGCACTTGATGCGTGGACTCGTGTAGATGCCGGATCGGGGACGCGAGTTTCGCCAGAAGGAGTTGGTCGTGCTCCAGTCGCGTGGAATTGAGAAAGCATGATTTCTCGTCGAAACAAGATACGGTAACGGCACACGCTGATATGCGCAAAGATCTTTCCCGTCGCGAGCAAGGCTGCTTCGGGTATATAGGAACACTGTGTCAACTTATTCTTGTGCTTGATCTATACTCAAGTACACAGCTGCACCAGGTCGCTGTCGCGCAAAGGATCATCTATCAAGTGAGCCGATGCCGAGTTGGCGGACTGGACGCAGTGGTAGGTATGAGCTGCACGACTCAAATGCGTGGCTGGGTATTATGGTCGTCTTGATGTCGTGAGGTGTATGATTGAGAGAGGAAGAGGAAGGGTGCTCGTCCAGCCAGGTTGGCGGGAAACGGCTGAGTCAGCACGCGTGGTGGTCGAACGCCCGCTGCTTCCAGCTTTCTCCGCGTGTTCACAACACCACCACCACCACCATCACGGCGATGAATCCATCACTAGTGCTCGACCTCGCGATGCAAGGAATCTGCAGCACCACCCACCTCGTCAGCATGGAGAGACCGGCACCTATCGCCGCTCCTCCCGCCAGCAGGAGTGAAAAGGTGGAAGACGAGCAGTGATAGGACGCAGCTGCATGCAGATACCCCACCACAGCGCTTAATAGCCTCTCAGCCCTGGACCCGCGTGCGACTACAACGCCCGCGGCGAGTGGCAGCTCGACGTGGCGGGCGCCTACAATCTGACTGTATGGCACAACCTGCTCGAGAATAGCTGGGATGACGAGTCGTCTCCCATGCGGCGCGCCTACAGTTGAACTTTGTAGCGGCACATCCGTTGCTGGCACATCCCAACTCCCAACTTTCTTTCCTCGTCCCTGCGCCTCCAGGCTGATCACTCTGCGGGTGGCGTGCCGCAGGCCTCTTCGACGACCGCGAACATGAACAGCATCCTCTTGATTTTCCTGGTAGCCCTCCAGCTGGTCTGGGCCGGCAACAAGGACGAGATCAAATCTGCGGGAATCGACGACCATGCAAAGGCCGCTTACTTCGTCCTGGCGAGTTCGGGTTACGTCTTCGCTCTGAACGTGGCTGAGAATGGAGACGTCTATTTCCACATGAATGCGCCTGCTTCGCACTCATGGATGGGCGTCGGGTTCGGGAGTAGCATGAAAGACACCAGGATGATCATCTCTTACATCGGCGACGATGGCCACACGCTGATTAACAGTCCGCGCATGTCTAAAGGGCACTCCGAGCCAGAGTGGGAAAAGGACATCCGAATCGACAACGTGCGCAATGATACCTACGCACCATTCTCCAACACGTTGAGCCCAGATGGCATTATGATTTCGCACGCTGTTTGCAGGAACTGCTCGTCGTGGGCGACTGGAAGTATCGATACGACCAGCAAGACTCAGCCGTTTATCTTCGCTCTCGGCCCGAATGTTACTCTCCACTCGGACGACCTAAATGCACCTCTGCATATTCACGAGTTTCATGGTGTTTTCCAGCTTGATATGACTGTCGCAACTAACAGCACTGGATGGTATGGAAGAGTTCCTGCGCCACAAGACCCCGGCCTCCAGGTCGGCGACTCATACTGGGCTTTCGCGAATTACTTCAGCTCGAATGTCTACAACACTGGTCGCGACTCGGAGTGGGCACAAATTGTGCATGCGGTTTTCATGTCTTTGGCTTTCCTTCTGGTCTTCCCCCTCGGAACCATCAGTCTGAGGCTCTTGAGAAGAGCCCCGCTTCATGCAGGATTTCAGGTGGTCGGCCTTGGTCTAGTTGTCGTTGGCTTAGGGCTCGGCGTATATGCGTCGCAACTGTACAACAAGGTTCGTTGAGCGTTTGAATTCCCAATTGAAGCTCGCTAACAATTCGCAGTCGAAGCACTTCAAGTCTGCGCATCAAATTCTCGGGTTGTTCATTTTCGCTGGAATCCTGCTGCAGATCGGCCTAGGACTCAGTCATCATATCATCTTCCTGCGCTCTGGCACACCGACTGTACTAGGCAAGATTCACCGCTTCCTCGGCATATCAATCATGGTACTAGGTGTCATCAACGGTGGCCTCGGCCTCGATTTTGCTGGAAGCTCGATCGTAGGCTACAGTGTGGCAGTGGCCGTCATGGCCGTTATTTATGGAGGACTATCAGCCGCCATCTACTTCTACAACAAAAAGCATATGTACAAACCGGAAGGTGAAGACTTCGGGCGGAAAGAGTTCGGAGTTGAACCTCCGGATGAATACGAAATGCACCAGACTCCGTTTGCGGCAATGGGTCAGACTGGCTATGTGCAGACTCCAAGGACTCCACATGTGAAGAGAGCCAACTGGGACGATGACCCGAACGACTACAGAACATATCTGCAACGAGGAGGGGACCGAGGCACTGAAGCGAAGCCAACTCTCTACCGTCAAGAGAGCCTGTATACTGATACTCCTGCATCGGACGGGGAGAACCCATTCAAGGCGAAATGGGAGGCAGTGCCTATACGGTGACCAGCGTCCAGCTTTCGTAATCATAATTAGACGCGCCTGCATAGCGAGCATTTAGACAGCATTGCCAGGCGTGAACAGACATTCCACATTCGCGGTCACAACTCTTAGCATTGCAGCCCTGATCCCCGCCGGGTCGCAGCAACAAACGTGATCTTCATTCCCGTATGGTAATTCATAAAGAAGCCCAAGAAGAGCGCATCTGTCTCGCCCTCAAGAAGTCACGAAGAACTTCTGATCGATTGACGCAATAGAGTCCCGTTCGCTCGAGCGAGCAGGACCCGAAAGTTATTTGCAAATAGAAACCTGGTTCCGGCGGCCGCTCTGGTCTTCCGTTAGCTTGTTCATACTTCCGACCAATGAACATCGTCTCTTACAAAGAGTGTCGTGGTTGGCTCTGGACCCCCCACACCAAAGTGACAGAGATTGGCTCTTGTGTACAGGACGCTAGTGGAAGTACTGAACCGCCCACCCAGGCTCATGACTCTTGTGCTGTCAACTTGCTTCCTTACCTTCCACTAGCACACGAGGAGGTATATGTGATGGGCTTATTGCAGCTTCATGCTGCTGCAGAGCATCGATGAGTGGGATGTTCACTAATCCTCACAGCCTTTCCTTCGGACTAGAACATCTCGAACTGTGTGTCTGGAGCACAACTTACGCGCTTCTCGCGTTCTCAGCGTTGCGATGTGCCCAAACTATTGTGAGAAGAGCTTCTACACCCACACATCCGAAATGTACCACGCATTCTCCGGGATGAACGGTATCATGTGTCGGTATCGGAAAGGGCGGACTGTCGTTCATCGAATGCCGCACAAAGAACATTGGTGCCGAAAACAAAGCACAAGCGAGATTACTCCCTAACAACTACTGGAGCAACAAAGGATAGCATAGTTTTCGCCGCCTACAGCACTCTTCGTCCAAGTTGATTGAGAGCAAGCGTCTGAACTTGCTGCCAAGAGAATGAGTAATGGCAACGCAGACCTCATACGCTGCACAACCTCGATGTCTTGATAGTGGATCCTTCTACAGATCCGCGGTCCTGCCACATCACGACCGCTGAAGCAGACTCTCAAAGCGCTGCATGACCTCCTGCGTCGTAATCTCTCTTATAATCCTCCCAGCCAGTCCCTCGCAACTCGTAACCGGAAAGCTGATATTCCTCGCCGTATGACAACTGACCAGCGCAGCCAGATCCAAATCTTTCAACGTCAAGATAACATCGCGCGAATTCCTCTTTTCGAGTTCTAGAATTCCTCCAAGCACAGCTTCCTCCCAAGAGAAACCGTTTTCGACATAAGTATTATCGCAAAAGAATCGCTCACCATATTTCGCGCCATCGGATGCGAAAGCGATGGCGTGCATTAATTCGTGAAGTAGGATTTGGACCAGTTCCAGGTAGCAGAGTAGTAGAGAGTCCAGACTCTTTGATCGCGGGTTAACATCGTTGACTCGTTCTAGCGAGAATTGAATCTCGCTCTGAACGCCAGGCCCACAACCAGCAATCGCCTTCTTTGGTTCCGTCACAGCGCAGATGTTCCTTGGCCATTTGACAGGTGCTAAACGGACATGAGGTACAAGCCTCTCCAACGCTTCTTCGTATCTTCGCTGTGCAGCAGGTCGAAGTGGCTGCTCGATATCTTCACAAAGCCATTTGAAAGCTTTTCGCGGTTTTCCTAAATTGTCGAATTTTATGCTTGTTGGGCAGTAAATCAACGCGTTGATGAAGTTTGAGGTCAAAGATTCGGCCAGCATATGCGATGCTAGTGACAATGCAGGTAAGATGGAGAGATATTGCTCTTTGGTGATATTCTTCCACTGTTTCCAGGCTAGGAGGGGATGAATAGAGTTGCTGGTGGACTCGTTTGTGTAGATTCGGCGGAGAAAATGAACAACGTGCGGGTCTGTGGTGCTCGAAGTTACTAGCGCCAGCGCTCTCTCGACTTCGGTTTGCACGCGGCGGGTTTCCTCCAGGGAAGTAGGAGACATAGGGAATTAAGAATGGAAATAATAGGAAAGAAAAGTGTCGTGAGGAAGGGCGCGAAAGCAGAGACGAGTGGGTTTCCGAGGCGGCATAGCCGATATGGTTATATCGCGCGCCCCAAATTCATTGTATGAGTGTGCAGACAAAGCCGATTATTAGTGGCGTGTCATTCCAATTTTGGTACAAAGAGGTATGCCATTCTGTTGATGGCGTTCGCTACTGCTGAGTGAGTGCGTCCAGCAAGTTGTCGTCATTCGTCGTTCGTCAATTGTCGTCGCAAGCTACAACTTCGCCTTGGTTTTGATGATGCCGTAGCATGGCCCACCTTTGCCGAACATGGCAATGAGATCCTTCACGATCTCCTCTGGGATTTCGTGAGCTGCAAAATGTCCGCCTTTCTTCTTGAAGTCCTCGTAGACCACAGGGCCAAGAGTCCTCGCCCACGTGCTCGGGACAAGCGTTATTTCTCGAGGGCTATGGCATAAGCCTAGCTTCACATTTGGGATCCAATCATGCGTTCTATCTCGATGGACATTGTTGAGGCCAGACAAATGTGTCGCTTCGTAATATATGCGGAGTGAAGCAGCAGGGCCAGCAGTTGAGAAGTAGTAAATGGAGACCCAGGTCAGTATCTCGTCGTCAGTCCAGGGGTAGTTGTCGGTCCAGTCATGCAGCTTCTCATAGATCCAGGCCAGTAAAGCTATTGGAGAGTCATGCAGGCCATAGCCAGGAGTCTGGGGCTTGGTGGCCTGTATCGATCGATAACCGGACCCTTCGTTGAGGAACCACTGTGAGCGTGCGAAACCGTCCTTCGTGGCTTGGCTATATGGCGTGAGGTTATGTCGTAGAGCTAGGATCGGATTTTTGAGCCAAGTTGGAGGATTGGCGCGGATCATGTTGATATGGGAAGCTAAGCATCGTTGTGGGTAACGAAGTCCAATCACACGGGTGATCATGAAACCCCCTAGATTCGTCAGTATGCTTGCTCTGCAGATAGTGTGTGTTGTAACTCCTTACAATCGCCACCCTGAGTCACGTATTGGTTGTAGCCTAGGGACTGCATGAGTTGATCGCACGTCTCAGCGTACTGCGCTGGTCCAAATCCTGTTCTTGAAATGCCTTGGGACCAGCCAAAGTTCGGTAGTGATGGCGCTACAACGTGGAATGAGACTCCATTGCTACCGTTTCGTAGTGCAGGTAGCATTTTGACCACTTCCAGATAGCTGCCCGGCCTGTAGGAGATCAGCTCGTGCTGTCAGTTCTCAATGCTGTGCTTACCATCCGTGAACGAAGAGGAGTGGAATGGCATTGGGGTTCTCTGAAGGCTGATGCAGATAATGTATGTCGATATCACCGAAACCTTCAACTTTCACGCTTCGCTGGTAGTTTGGTAGCTCATTGAGCTTTGCTTCTTGTAGTCTCCTTGAATTTAGCATACCGGGTTAGTAGGCGGACATTGCATGACATTCTGGGGTCTGTACCAATCGAACTTCTTCTGCCAGTGCTTTGCAAGACGCTTCACATCTGCGAGTGGAGCTCCATAGTTCCACTCTGCACCTTCAAGCTGATCCTCGAGTCAGTGCCGAGCAGCGTGTGGCTGAGGAAGAGGATGCTTGCCTCGTCTGGGAACTCTGCCTGAGCAAGCTTGATCTTGAGAGTGATCAGCTTCTCCTCCGATACGGCGACCCTGTAGCTCGACATGGCGATGTTGATGCTGGGCTTCACCAGAGCAGCTTTGAACAACAAAGTAGAGCCCGTGGAATGTTCGTGTCAATGGTAGGGCGTGGATGATGTTCCTTGCAAGTGGAGACCCGGTAGTCTTTTGATCTCGGAAACGTCCCTCCTACCTCCGCGTTGTGTCTTATGCGATATTGGTTCTCGTTATCATCACGTCGAGCTGAGATGGGCTATAGAGCTGGGCATGTTGGTGGTACCCGAGGAAGGGATGTCGTCACTGCGAGATCCGAGCGCTGGCTTACTCAGCAGCACTTTCCTGCTCATCTCCGCAACACCCTTCTTCCCCGCTTCACTTCTTTTCAACAAGTACTGTCCGTCAACACAAATGCGCTTTGGGTGCAGTGAGCGAGCGAGATGGAATTTCCGGCGCACCAGTAGTCACGTCAAGCATTCTCATTACCGTGCACACGTCCGAGCGTGTCAAGCACGCGTAGAACTAGACGGTACCAAACAAGATCTTGATCGGCAGCATCGTGTCAAGCCGTGAATCTTAAACAGCGGGCCTGCCTCCGATCCGACTGAGCTTTCTGGCGGCTCTTTGGAAGAAATATGATCAAGCACCTCGTAAGCGGCTTCTTGCACAGCGTGCTAGTCTGACGATGACAGTGTCATCAGCAAGCAGACTACCTTTCCGAGACAATACACTCCGGCAATCTCGCTGATGAGCGCTACGCATCGCGAGTCAGCTCTCAATGCTCAGGAAATTTGTGCTGGAACGTGGCACGACACGGAGTGCTGCGGCATCCCACGTATATGCTTCCGGACTACCTCCCCTCTGCGACAGTGGCAGCGTCCACGAGGTCACCAACTGATGCGATACCCGATGCCATGCAGTGAGCCCTCGGGGAGAGCAGTTCACACCAACAAACCCAGTGAATTCAATATTGCTGGATTGATCGCGACGCTGGCGCATCTCCAAAGCGCGAGCGATGCATCATAGTCATAGGGTTGCGGCTCAGCTTCAGACGCCGTCGGGTGCACTGCCGGTGCTAGTGTGGACGATCTGTGTCAACAACTCATAGCAGTCTTTGACAGGTAAGGTTAATTTTACGGCAACACTATTTGGTGCATCTCATCCTTCTATCCTCAGCATATTTTCTTCCGGCTCTTGTTGTCAAACGGTGGTTCACTCGCTTCACACTGTTGCAAAAATGCGTTCGACTGTGTTACTCGGGCTTGCATCCTCTCTGCTTCCTCATACACAGGCCGTGCCAACGCCGACAGCGAAAGATGGAGACCTCAATCCTTTCCCGGAAAATCCAGTCGGACTGGCTGTCAAGAATTTGAACAATTTGGTCAACGAGACGCTGCGAAATCCTCCAACGAACGGGCTCTTTGACAGACTTATTGAGGACTTTCAATTAGTCACCGCTACTGCGGTGCCAGTGAGCATCCCAGCTGCCGCAGATGCGTTGAAAGAGATTCTCGTCTCAGCACCACAGCCGTCGAACCTCTTTGGCTATGCTGGAAGCCTTGCGGCAGCCGGTCTGAGCAAAGACAACGTTCCTGACTTGCTCAATTTCGCGAAGGGTGCCATTGGTCCAGAGAACAGCTTCAAAAATGTCAACCTGCGAAAACCTTCGATCAGAGTTTTCCCAAAAGCTGACCCAAAGGACGCACCCTTCTCTCTGTCGGAGGCTGACCTTCGCGCGGCGATCCATATTCCATCCAGCTTCAAGTATGGTGCAAGAGGGGCGCCGAACCCCATCATCCTTGCACCAGGAACTGGTGCAACAGGTAAGCATCGTTCGAAACTTTCAGTCAGTATGTGGTCTAACTCAGGGACAGGGTACACAACATTCGTTGGCAACTACATACCTCTACTGCAAGGATCGAACATCGCAGGCCCAGTATGGCTGAACATCCCGGGCTTCCTCCTGGGAGACGCACAAGTACACGCAGAGTATGTCGCATATGCAGTCAACTACATCCATGGGATCAGCAATAAGCGAAAGGTCTCAGTCGCTGCGTGGTCGCAAGGCAGCATCGATGGACAATGGGCATTCAAATATTGGCCTTCCGCTCGAGCCAAAGTCACAGACTTCATCACGTTTTCGGGAGACTACGCGGGGACAATCAACGCGAACTTTCTTGCCACACCAGGAATCCCTCTGCCACCAGCAGTTCTCCAACAAGAAGCCGGGTCGAACTTCATTAAGACTCTCCGCGCCAATGGAGGAGACTCCGCTTACGTGCCAACAACGAGCGTCTACTCAAGTTTCTTCGACGAAATCGTCCAACCGCAAGCCGGCACAGCAGCATCGGCATTCATCAAAGATGCTCGACGAGTGGGTGTTTCAAACAACGAAGTCCAGCAAATCTGTCCCGGAGCACCAGCAGGTAGCTTCTTCACTCATGAAGGAGTGCTGTACAACGCAATCGGCTTCGCTTTGCTTCAAGATGCTCTTTCGCACGAAGGTCCAGGCAAAGTCTCCCGGATTTCGGACCTTGATTCGCTGTGCACGAATTTCCTGACTCCTGGCCTTGATCTCTCAGACTTCTTGTTGACGGAGAATGCGATCTTAATAGCGGCGTTAACGATTGTGACGTATCCGGAGAAAGTCACGACTGAGCCGGCGATTAAAGGTTAGATTGATATCATGATGCGGAGAGGAGAATGTGCTTATACTGACCGACTCGCAGCATATGCTTCCAGACGCCAAGGGTACTATTGAGCGCTGAAGGATTACTGAACGCATGACGTGGAAATATATTAAAGACATTGAAGATTACTGAACGCTTTGATGCACGATAGATGAAAGACGCATGGGATGGGATGATGCATAAAAGAATAGTGAAATTGTAATGTCATATGAAGTCAAGAAATGAAGCTAAGGCATGATGCTGCCATGCATACATGTGCGCTAGCCCCACATGTCTTGTTCCAATTGCGTCTGGGCCTTCGATGGTAGTTATGTGTCTTGCATAATTCGATACAATCTATGTCCTATGAACGCCCAGTCCGGAGTAGTGAAAGATTCGTTCCCGTGCAGACTCTGCCGGCTAATTCTGTCAGGTCATTGCTATTGCCCCTAATGCATGTCTTCGTACAGCAGCTGCGCCCTTCCCAATGCTTCGCTTCGCTCAAAGAACTGCTCATCAATTTTCATTCTCTTCGCTCTGTTGCAAACGCCGTGTTCAATTCTTCGCAGGGCTCAACTGCACCATAAGCGGCTTCTTCTCCCAAATGACATAGATCTTTTGCTCATTCCATCCTGCACTCTCCTCACAAAGCTTCAGATCGAACTTGTACAACACCGTCGTCAAAATCAATCTCATCTCGTGCCAAGCGAGATTCTTGCCCAGACAATTCCTCGGGCCATAAGAAAATGGCTCAAGACTGTTGAGGTCGTCGTCTTTGTAGGTAGGATCTCCGAGCCAGCGTTCTGGACGGAACTCATAAGGGTTCTTGAAATTGGCTTCGTTCCGGTAGGTTGAGAGTTGGTGGACGCCGATTTGTGTTCCTTCTGGGACGAATTCGTCGCAGATGATGGCGCCGCCCTTTGGTGCTACGCGCGGAAGACGAGCGGGGACGGGAGGGTAGATTCGAAGAGACTCTTGGAGGACGGCATGGAGGTATTTCAGACGCTGGACGGATTCGATGTTGATTTCTTCGTAGCTGCAGAAGGCTTCGCGGATTTCGTTGGTCAGCTTGGAGAGGTACTCTGGGTTGCGGAGGAGATTGTAGGTGGCGCCGGAGAGCAGCGTGGCCGTAGTCTGCTTCAGGGTCAGTGAACGAACAAGCTTGGCGCCCGGATTGTTGGCAACGTACCTCCGTCCCAGCGATCATAAACAATGATGCGTTGCTTTCATGCTCTCCGTAGGTGAGACCTTTTCCACCTTCGCCCTTTTCAATGATCTTCGTCCACAGGTCTGGTGTCTCTGGGGTTTTCTCGAGTCTTCGGGCGACTCTCTCAGCAGAATAGTTCCAGTGTTCTGCGCGCGACTTGGCGACTTTGGGGTTTCTGGAGATAAATCTCTCAAAGATCCAATCTGTGACGGCATTCAATTCCCGGAAAGTGCGTAGCTTGGTACCGATCTTGATGCCGTTGAAAATGGTCTTGACCCAAGGCGAGTAGTCGCCATTATCAAGCATGCCCAGACTTTCACTGAATGTCAAATCACCCTAGATATTGTTAGGATCGTTGTATACCACTCGAACTTTCTTAGACATACCATGATATCGAACGTTGTGCCTGAGAGGCTGATCAGTAGCTGCTTCACCAAGAGCTGTGGTATCGGTCCTTGGCTCTCACTTACAGTTGTAGTATTTGAGAAGATCAACCTTTTCTCCGCTCTGCGCGTACTCGTACAGTCGATCCTTCATCTTGGTGACCCAACGCATAAGCAGTGGCTCGAGGTCTTTCAGTGTTCGATCCGCGAACGAATGCGACACCACTCTCCGTTGGCGAGTGTGGTCGGCATCGTCAGCAGTAATCAAATGATCGACACCGTTGAAGTTTTGGCCATAGAATGGTCGGTACTTGTCGTTGCTGGCTTGGCCGTGCTTGCGGTGTCCGTAGATGTCCTTCCACGCCTGAGCTCCTCTACAAGACACGATCGGTCCAAGGTAAGCGTGCGCCTAGCGGCCTAAAGAACTTTTGTGCGACTACTTACCCAGCATAAGATAGTTGTTTTGGCGCGACTCTGACCACTGGGCCGTATTTCTTGTGGAGTTCCACGTTGATAAGATCTTCATCGCCTCGCGCAGTCGCGCGCAGCAGTGGAATGTTCGTTAGAGCGCGGAGTGGCGGACCTGGATATTTGCGAAGCGGTCCCAGATAAGCCGTGTAGAGTGCTACTGCCACATGGTAGAGGACGAAGAGAAGGAGGAATGAACCAGATATTTTGGCGATTTCGTTTGGGGACAGAGTCCCAATCACAGGAAGATCGTGGACCAACATTGTGTGGCTGTCACTTCAAGATGCTTATTATGGCAGGATCGAGCTTGGGGGGAGCCGGCTATTCTTTATATGACTTTTTTTTTCTTCAGACACGCGCACCATTCCATGATGCTTTCAGGGCGGGCACTACGTTGCCGATTTTATGCAGAGCATAATTTGGCTCGAAGTCAAACTTCCCTGGCCAACGAGCACAGCGTAGCCTGCTTCAGAGTGTTTGATGGGGTGCCTGATCAGCGGTCGTACGTGTGTCTTGGCGAATCGGAACGAAACATTGTCTGCTTAGGCAGATGGAGCTGTTGGGGTTCCCCACCACCGCATGTCGATTCATCTATGATCCTGGTAGTTGAGACGCGTGCGAGCATGTGCCATCGTCACGGCATGTGGTCGCACGTGAAGGTGATATGTCGACTAGTCGTCGGTCAGCGTCACACACGACATCCTCTGCACTCCTGCGAAGGCTTCTGTGTGAGTCTTGTCGAGCATCGCCAGCTGACGAAGGAGTCTGACGCAAATCGTTGCTCGGACAGCCCTAAGCTAACTCGACAAAGAGCGGATCATCCCTGAAGCAATAGAGCCAGTGCAGCAGCGCACGGTAGTGGCAAGAGCACAGCGTAGGGTTACCTCATGTCCGCAGGCTGAAGTGTGCTCTGGTGCGACACAGGACAAGTAGTCGACGTAACGTTGCGGCGGAGATCTTGCCAAGACCGGCGTGTCGGACGCTGCCGCTGCCGATGCCGTCTCCACCCCGTTTCGCAGCATGAATTGAGAGATACACAATGGCACGATGATGTTCTCATACCAGGCAGTGCCAGGCCCCCATCATCAACGCACACACGTCGTCCTCCGATCCACCAGCCACTCGCCGCCTTGTCGTCGTGGCGTATAGCAACAATGGCGTAGAACGAGCGGAAAAGGACGACCGAACGGCAGACGGGAGGTGTTTCTGCTGCCGCTTCCGTTTCTCACACGTCCCGCGTGGGTAAAAGAGCAAGAGCCTAGTCTGGATATGCGCTGTGCATTCGGGAAGAAACGCGCAAAGCATGATTGTCGAACCCTGCTTGCCATGATTTGTGCAGGAGGCCGTGCAGACATTTACCCGATGGCTGTGCGGCTTCCATCCAGCAGCGCTGTCGAAGTGCGTAGTGGAGGGCTGGCTGGGATGGCCTGACGCGACTCTCGACATGACCAAGTATGTTGGCACGCCGATGCGTCAAGGCAATCTATACTCTGGGGCGCGACACGTCAACTGCTTGGCCGTCGCTGCCGCCGCGAGATGCGCAAGTGCTATGAGCGATGATGCGTGGTCAGGCGTACATGTACCCTCACAGCTGTGAAAGCTTCGCCGAAGCTCTGAAGACGCAACAGGTCTGAGCACTATTGATCCTACTGAGAATCCTACTGACGACGCTAGTGCGAGATCCGGTCCAGGCCGCTTTCGGGTTTCGCAGCCTTGGTCCTTGATTGCTGCAACATGCTGTCATCAGAATCATGACTGATATTTCAGGCTTTGAGTCGAAGTACTTTGAAGGAAAGTCAAGATCGGCCATGTCCTGGGAGAGATGCCACAATTAGCACCGCGTTGTGGCACTGCACCGAAGGCTGGCTGACTTGGTCATCGTTCCTGGCTGTGGACTCCAAGGCTTAGATTGGCAAAATTCTTGCAGTTGTTCAGAAGTTCATCCCGACTTGAACTCCAACGTGCGTCGCGTATCAGCATTGCGAGAGTGCGGCTCACTCCTAGAGGACGAATCTTCACACGTTTCTCATGTTGCTACAGAGGATGCACTGTTGTGGGACAGCCGACCCAGATGGGACATTGCAAGATTTCCCGGAAGCAATCTACTCTGCCTGCTGCTTTTCACGATCGGAGGCACTAGACGTGATCTGGACTCAGACAAGGACCACGCGCGACTATGATGGCTTTATCGTTTACGGCAGGGGTGCCGCTCGCGATTGCAACACTGCTACTATTGATCGTCGTACAAAAAGTCTCCCAATTTGCGCGACTCCGTGCCTTCGAAGGCCCCAAACTTGCAGCATGGACCAAGATCTGGTTACTGAAAGTTGTCCAGAGCAGCGAAATGCACCACATCTTTCACCAAATTAGCACAAAATATGGTACGTCAAGCGAATTCACTATCACACTTCGAAGCGTAGACATACTTACATCACTTAGGCAAATTCGCTAGAATCGGACCCTCTTCTCTCTTGGTCTCAGATGGTCTGGCAATGTCCACTCTATGTTTCCCATGGCCTCAGCTAATGACCGCATAGTTGAATTCCGTCGCCGTGTGAATGCTCCAAAGAGCAAATACCATCGCTCGGATTGGTACAAAGGCTCACGATTCACACCAAATGAGGACACTTTGATCAGCGAGACTGACGAGGTGATCCACAAGTCTCTGAGGTCTCGAATGGCACCTGGAGTAAGTAACTCCCAACGAATACTTAATCTCTGACGTACAGAGGGACTGATGTGGGGATTCAGTACAATCTCAAGAAAGAGAATGCTCGCTGCGAGAGCAGCATCGATCGTCAAATGGGAGTCATGCTTAATCTCATCGAATCCAAGTATGCCGCAGACTCCAAGAGACGCGGTCAACCGCTCGATTGGGGATACCTCGCAAGTTACTTTGCCATTGACTCAATCACGGACATTTCGTTCAGCGAGCCTCTGGGAAACCTCAAGGTGGACAAAGACCAGTGGAACTTTTTACACAACACAGAGGAGAACTTGAAGCCCATGTCCTTCTTCACCATTTATCCCGAGATTTTGAACTTGATCCCTACCACCATACTTGTCAAGTACATGGCGCCTCATCCGGGCGATAATTCACCCTTCGGCATGGTGATAGGGTTCGCTCGCGACCGTGCAAGGGAACGCTACGGACCTGAGAAAGTTGAGAAAGATGACATGCTGGCTGTTTTCGTAAGGCAAGGAATGAGTCAAAACGAGTCAGAGCGCACCGGCTTGCTTCAACTGTAAGTCTTGCATTGTTATTTTTCGATCGGATCTCCATCTTGGAACTAACAACTTCAATCAGCATGGCCGGCTCAGACACAGTAGCCACATCGCTTCGTGCGGCCATCCTGTACATCGCTAGCGACCCCATCGTCACGAAGCGTATCCGAGATGAACTCAAGGCCTCAGGCATCGAAGGACACCGAGCCACCTCAGATATCATATCTTACAGCAAAGCGCGAGAGCAGAAGTACCTTCTCGCTGTGATTCGTGAAGTCCTTCGCATCCACCCTCCAGCCATCGCCACGATGGAAAAGCAGCTTGGCAACGAAGACGATATCCTGCCAGATGGACGAGTCATTCCCGCACGCACGATCATCGCTCTATCGCTTCGTACCATTCTCCGAGATCCCGAAGTGTTTGGCGAGGATGCTGAAATCTTCCGTCCTGATCGTTGGCTCGAAGATGTCAGCGAGGAGCAGCGACGAAAGATGGACCAGGCGCATGAGCTCATTTTTGGCTCCGGAAGATTCATCTGCATGGACAGAGAGATCGCCATGATGCACATTACGAAGATTGTAGCAGAAGTGAGTACAAACGTGCGTGATTCGATTTCCCAAACTTTTGCTGACTAGATGTGTTTCGTGTCGCAGATCTTCACGAGATATGATGTGTCGATTTTGAATCCGGAGAAGCCGTGGCACAGCCTTGCGTATGGCATCTTTGTGCAGCATGATCAGTTTGTGCGCATGACAAAGAGGGAGGATACGCGTCGTGATAGTGGGACTGCTTTGAATGAGCATATGCCCGCTGACCAGCTCAAAGCTTGATTGGAGGTTGCTTCGCGGTCTATGAAATTGAAATTCTGACATTGGCAATGTCGTATCCGATCAGAATCCAGGCTTTAAGATCTGTTTTCGTTAATGACTCCTGAAATTCGATGCACAGCCGTCGGGATGACTGGATCCTAAAGTCTCAGACTAAATCGCCGTGCAGACAGATCCCCACGTCAGACCCAGAGCCTGGAGATGTGCTACTCCCGCAAATGACCTATTACTGCAGCGCTAGGCAGCTAATCGCACAGTGCGATGGAGTGCGGGCCGATGCACAACTCACGATCGGCATTTATAGAGTTCGGAGAGTTCTCCCTCTACGTCTCCGCCGCCTGACGCTGTTCCGGAGACTTTCGAATCTGTGCGTGTACAGTACAAATTGCTCTCACTTCATCATCGCCATGGCTACTTCCAACCTAACGCAGAAACATATTGAGGACGAAAACAATGACTTTGAAAGACGTCTCCAGAACCCTCGGACAGCGCAATCAGGAGTACTTTGAGTAAGTCAGCATGTCACTTATGGTCACTGACCGGGACTGCTTTGCTAATTAACGTTGTCAGCTCTGCTGCAAAGGACGATTACAAGGAGAAATGGATCCACGATCTCGTAGAACAAATCTCGCAATACCTCAAAGACAATGTTGAATGGATCGTGCCAAAGGACTCAAAGCAAGTCAGGGTTCTCGATTATGCCTGTGGTGGCGGAATTGTGTCAAAGGTATGTCGTTACAAAACACTGCGACTCATCGCCTTGATCTTGTGAACTAAGCTCGAGTAGTCTATAGCCTCTGCCGCCCACGAACTCCGAGGTATTGATGTCTCAGGCGGGATGGTCGACGCATATAACAAATCGGCGAAAGACTTGGGACTCTCGCCGCAGCAGATGCGTGCTATAAGAGGGGACTTGTCGTCGGATGCCCTGGACGAGCGGGATCTGTTCGACTTCAACGTCGTGGGCATGTCCATGGCACTGCACCATGTGGAAAGCCCGGAGGACATGATTGTCAAGTTGACTCAGCGTCTCGCTCCTGGAGGCACTCTTCTCATCGTTGATTGGGTCACACATGCTGATCCACAGGCTGGCGGGTCGCATAGCCATCCAGCGGCACATACGGTTACGCGCCATGGATTCAGTGAGAAGGAGATGGCGGAGATGTATACTGCTGCAGGACTGTCGGATTTTGATTTCAGGTTGCACCCAGAACGTTCAAAAGTTCCTGGTGGAGGAACGCAGCAGCTATTTTTTGCGCTAGGGAGACTGGGATAGGATCGAATGTAATACTTATCTCCTCGGAGTTTAAAAATGATAAGTTGTAATCTCAGGTACAGGTAGGCTCAAGAACAACAAATGCAACTCGCTCGCAGGTACTTGTCTCCGGCAGAAGCTTGGCCTTCATTTTCAATCTCGAATATGGAGAAACACACAAGTAGATTCTTCTTCAACGTGGACGGGGTATTATTGGCTAAGTGAGCCCGCTTTTCCTTTCCGAGCGCTACACAGAGGAGATATCATTTCAGTCATTCTCTTGATCACACTTCCGACGTATTCGATCTTTGTGGCAACAAGCTATCATTACACAGCGTCTTCAGACGAGTTAGGCTCCCCATCTTTGGTATTCATAGTCGCCTGCTGAGGTCTCAATTCACCCCACTTAGGCACAAGAGCCAGCAAAACACTAACACCGAGAAGAGCAGTAGCCAGTGCGAAGGTGACCTTGATGCCATCCATGTATGCTCGGAGTACCGCATCCAGCTCCGCACCTTGATACACTAAGTCCAGATCCGACGCGCCCACGTTGAGTAGGTTTGCTGCATCGATGCCTGGCGCGTACTGAGTGACTTTGCTAACCAGGGTCGATGCGAAAGCGGCTTGAGCAGCAGCAAGTGAAAATGCTCCACCGATAATCTGGAAGAAAATTGTGACAGCCGAAATAGTCGAGATCTCCATAGGAGTGACCGCGGCTTGGTTGGCCATCAAGGGGATCTGTAGGGTGATACCAGTGCCGACACCAGTCAATACCTGGTAGCCGATGTATTCTCCAATCGAAGTGTTCAGATCCCAGGTATGGATCAAACCGGCGCCGATGGTAGCGAGGATTGCGCCTCCTGTCATCAAAGGCGCCCAAAGGCGACCGTATGCAGTAACAATCATGCCTGAGGCGATCGAGAGGAAGCAACCAATGTTGATCGGCAAGCTTCGAACACCAGATTGGATAGGAGTTCTGCCCTGGACTGACTGGAAGAAGATCGAAATATAGTAAATGAGGATGAAGAAGCCACCTGAGACACAGAAGACGTGTGCATTGTTTGCCCAGATCCGCCTCATTTTCATCAGCCGAGGAACCAACACTGCCCGTTCTTGCATCCAGATCTCGTTGGCGACAAATACAGCCGAGATGGCGACGAAGCCCACGATGGTACCAATGATAGTACTGTCAGACCATGACTTGACTGAACCGCCCCATTGGAAAGCCAGAATGAAACAAACCACTGCAGCCATGATGAGGAATGTGCCGACTAGATCCATTTGCAAGATTCGTTCTCTCCATGTAGCTTGTTGAGGCTGTGCAGCCTTTTGGAGTGCGATAGACCAGGATCATGACTGCAACTGTGACAGCCCCGATAGGCAAGTTAATCCAAAAGCACCATCTCCAGGTGACATTCTCAGTGAAAGCGCCGCCCAGAAGTGGGCCTGCGAGAGACGCTAGGGCATAAGTGGCTCCCCCAAGCCCCATGTATGCCGGGACGTGCTTTGGAGGGGCTGAAAATGCAATCAGTGTGAAGACACCTGCTGTCATACCCGATGCTCCAAGGCCGGTAATGGCCCTGCCTATCACGAGTGCAGTGCTTGTGGGCGCCAAGGCACAGATCAAGCTTCCGACCTCGAAGATGAGAATCGAAAACAGAAACATGATCTTGATGGGAAAGTATCGAAATATCTTGCCCCATGTCGATTGAAAGGCAGCAGAGACCAGCATGATTGCAGCTGCATACCAACTGACATCTCTGATAGTCCTGAATTCGGTCGTGATGTATGGGATAGCAGTGGCAAGAATCGTGGTATCCACAAGGTTCATTAGAATCCAAGATCGAACTTCTGATATCTCGTCAGTTCGGAGTATAGTGAGAAACGTACCAAGATTCGCCGCGAGCAGAGCCAAAAACAATCCTACCATCACCAGGACGAGTCGTTTTGGGCTTGGAAAATCCGAAGTGTCCATTGGCCATTGTTGGCTTGCATCTTCCTCTGCCTGCTCCTTATTCGACTCGTGATCGGAGTCTGTTCGTCTCTCTGGAGATCGACTACTCTGGGAAGAAGAACTTTTGGTCTCTTTCCCATCGTCCGTGGTGTGGTCGTTACCTGCGGCGGCAGACATTATGATGTAGAGTGATGCACTTGCGGACACAGGCCCAATGGTACTGTCACAGATACAATGTCTTACCCCTGTTCGACATTATAGGCATCTGCTCATATACCGAAGTGACTTGCTCCTACCACTCGGAGACATATGACGAAGTGTTGATCGATGGAGGCTTCTGATCTGCGCTAGACCCAAAACGGCAAGAAGTTTCCGCCAATCACAGTTCGTTCAGCGTCCGGAGTCTTGGCCGGAGCTCAGATCGCCATCAAGGTGCTGCAATTCAAACTGGCTTGTATGGCGCATTGTGGTTGTGAGCTATGCTACAGATCGCGCCGATGTGCTATTCAAAGTTTATCCTGCAAGCCTCGCTGCGACCCGCATTCACAGCTCACGCCACGGGCCGCAAGTCCAGAGCTTGCACCCAAGAGTTCCTCATCGGATGAATTTTCTCAAGTCTCCAGCCAGCATTCCCGACCAAGCGACGCCAAGTCTCCTCAGTTCTCTCTTGCCCTTTGGCTGTCATTGCCATGTTGATGTCCCCGTACCTGGAAAGTCTCCCGACTTTCCCATCGGAGAGTATAGATTCCAGGACGATCAGGCGACTTTCCTTTCCTGGAACTAAGGCGTCTTTGATGTTTCGGAGAATAGTCTCGCATTCTTCATCGTTCCAATCGTGAAGACACCACTTCATCGTGTACACCTCACTTGGTGGTACCCAAGTAAAGAAATCGCCCCCAATCAGATTTGCCTGGGGCACTCGATCGACCAGATCCTCGCAGGCTCCACCTTTGCTGAAAAGGTCAGAAGCGTGAGAGATGACATGAGGCAGGTCGTATATACTGCCTCTCATAGAAGAGTGCTTTCGCAGCAGCATGGAGATGAAATCTCCACTGCCGCCACCAATGTCTAGCACAGTCTTGTCTGCAACCTCTTCCCACGGGTAGTCTGCGACGATGCCAGGACCCATAGCGACAGCTCCACCACCAAGGGTACGGTGGAGTCGCGGCACCCAACCAGAAGCATTGAAGTACTCGAACATGTTCAGGTCCGTATCAAAATTTATCTGCGCGGCCGAGCGAGTGGCGTCTTTGCGAACTGATTTGGGAATGCCGCGAGCAATGTCATAGAAGACATCGCCGTACAAGTCGACCCAGTTGCGCCATTGGGTCCAATGATCGGATCGCAGCACTTCTGCGACATGAGTGTTGGAGTACTGTTCACTTGCCGCATCGAAGTCGAAGATTCCATTGTTCCGTAGTGGGCGGAGAATTTGTACCAGGCGGTCCGCGCGAGCACCGCTTTCATCAGCCAGATCTTGGACGTTCAGTGATTTTTTGGCGATTATGTCTGGCAGATTAAGTTCTACGGCGGCAAGGAGACATTTGGTGTCAGTGTAGCCTGCAGCATATCAGTCGATTCGTTTCTTGCCGCTCGCTCGCATATTGCAAACAGTGGGCTTACCAAGGAAATGATCCGCCAGGACTAGATGCGCTGGTTGCAATAACTTTTCAAGTTCGGACAGAAGATCGACGGCTTCGGATGCTTGTTGAGTCAAGAACCGATCAGGAAGCTTCTCAGTATCATGAAGACCTGAGGCTAATTGGGACGATGTTTGAGGAGCCGTCAAAGCCTTGAGCGAGGCACGAAGGTGCAGAACAAGGTCTCCAAGTGCCATATTCGCAGCATCGTAGTTCGTAGTTGCCGAAGGCATTTTCGTTTAGTTTCTTGAGTGATCAGAGCAGGCAGTGCTGGATTACTTCACATGAAATACTGCATAAGATCTTGGGAACCGCTTAAGTATCGAAACACTGACCCTCTGCCAACATTCTATGATTCTTGCAGTCTGATCTATTTCGGATAAAGATCTTGGGAACGGGCGCCGAGAAGCTCGGACCGATCAGAATGCACATAGACGCCCGCGTTTGAGCTCGGAGACTTTTCGTCAAGCCTTTGACTGGTACCTAAAATCCGAACATGTGCGAGCTACAAGTAGACAGAGCTCTCTCATAGCCAAGATGGCAACACAGTTCCATCTGCACCGCTTCTATATCATTCTTGTTATACTCTGCTTGTTGTTTGACTTCACAAATCCTTGCCTCGACAGCAAAATGAAGCCACTAATTGACGTTTTGATCATTGGTGGCGGCCCCGGTGGACTCTCAGTGGCCACGGGCGTTGCTCGCCAGCTTTATACAGCTGTCGTCTTCGACTCCATGGTCTACCGCAACATGAGAACCGATCACATGCATAATGTGCTGACCTGGGACCATCGAAGTCCCGGAGATTTCCGAGCCAAAGGACGGGCTGATCTTGCAGCACGTTACAACACTGTCACCTTTGAGAATACGAATATCGACTCCATCAAGCGCTTGGATACTGGCCACTTCGAAGCTACTGATGCCAAGGGGCGAATTTGGACTGGAAAGAAGGTTGTTCTTGCTGTGGGCTGCCACGATATCATGCCCGAGATCCCAGGCTACGATGAAGCTTGGGGCCGTGGAATGTAAGTACCGACCAGACAGTTCAGCACGACTTCATAATCACTGACGCATATCACAGATATCACTGTCTTTTCTGTGATGGCTACGAGGACAGAGGCGTGGAGTCTGCGGCGGTTCTGGCAATCGGAGACATTGCCAAATTGCCACCTGCACTGCATCTTTCGCGCATGGCCAAGAGGTTGACTTCGAACGTGACCATCTATGTCGATGGCAACCAAGAGTTGGCGAAGCAGATCACTGAATCTTTGGGTAACGATCCCGTCATCTCAGTCGATGAACGCCGCATCTCCCGACTTGAGAAGGTGTCAAAGCAGACATCAGAAATCATTCTGCATTTGGAAGACGGATCCAAGGTGCCTCATGGCTTTATTGTAAGTCATACTCCTGTTTGTCATCGTATTAAGGCCACTCTTGCTAACCTACGTCTAGGTCCACAAGCCAAAATCAAAGGTGAATGGTAACTTTGTTGAGCAGTTGTCTCTTGAACTGAATGAGATGGGAGTCATCAAGACCACGCAGCCGTTTTATGAGACGACAGCTAAGGGGGTCTTTGCGGTTGGAGATTGTGCAAGCCCTATGCCGGCCGTCATGAATGCAGTTGCTCAGGGAACTTTCGCCGCTGGGGGCTTGGCTGCTGCTCTGGGTGCAGAATGACTAAAGCCGGCACTTGCAAGGTTGTAGCGCGATACGGCTCATTTATTAACTATCTTTGTTGATATAATCTATGTATGTGTCTGCTTGCAACGCGCGAAAGAGCACTCAGAGTATGTTTGAGCATGTTGCACATCTCTTCCTATTCGTAATATCCTCTCCATCACAGTTTGGGCGTTTCAAAGTTCCTATCTCGGAGCCACTTTGGGGCAACCCAAGCCTATCGAAGTTGAAGGAAGGCAGTCCTAGTGTTCTTTCAATACGATCGAGGCCCTCGTTCAATAGGACGACTGGTATAGCGAAGGTAATTCTAACCCAGTCGTCTACTGTAGTGTGGCTGTCGTTGGGATCGCCCATGTGAAAGCTAGTGCACGGAGCAACAAGTACAAGTGCCTCACGCTTCAAGAATTGTACAACAGTCTCATCATCTGAGATTTTCGAAGTTTGCTCATCAGATGACGTTGAAAGCGGGCTGTCATGCCTTTTCATCGTTCCGGATCAGTCGCCGACTTGTTGTGATCCCAAGCGAGCCTTCAGTCCAGAGCCCAGTTTGGCGACAAGGTACGGAGCGCTTGTAGCTGGCAGGAAGGGAATGTTCCAGAATTGAAGTCTTGTACTTATTATGGTATAGTTGTGCCTCAGCCGAGTCCTGTTCAGTGTCACCAACTTGTCGAGTTGCTCCGATAGGAGAAGGGCTCTCGTCATCGCCATCGAGATTGTGGACAATTGCAGTGCGGAAAGCAGACCAAGAGATGTGGTCAATAATGCATTCTTCGCTTCAATAACATGGTTTGCGCCTTGCTCTTCTTCGCAGATAGATGGTCTTGCTACATGGACACCGATCCGCAACCCACTCGAGCCCAGGTCCTTCGATGTGCCCCAGATAATGCTGGTCGGGGGTGCCTGTAAAGGATCTAAATCGATAGCGAGTGCTGAAACGAAAGGAGTACAGCTTTCTGGAAATATTGTCTGATCGATTGCATCCTCGGGGTGCGACATGAGGCCCGGAGACTGACGACTTTGCTGCATTTGAGCGAAATCTGAAAGAGCGTATATTTCGTCGGAAATATAATGCAGATCCTGCTTGGCGCACCATTGCATGGCTTCTCGTAGGACGTCCTTGGTATAGCATGTGGCGAATGGGTTGTGTGGGTTTGAGACAATCAGAGCTTTCACTTTGGTTCTGTACTCAACAGTCGCTAGAGCTTGAGACAAAGCTGGAATCAGTGAATTGGGGAGCACGTTCACGAAAGTCTCAAGAGCCGCGATAGGCGTAGTATACACGGGAACAATCCGAACATTTGGTCGAATGGCGAGGTGAACATCAAATCCATCTACCGAAAGGTCGGTTCTCTGTGCTTGTTGATAAAAAGTGAGATTGGCATACTCCAGTATGGAGCAAGTACAAGTACGCTATCTCCTGGCTCACAGAGGCTGAATAGCAAGGAGTCAAGGCAGTTGCTTGCTCCTGGTGTCACGACGATATGGCAAGGTTTGATCTCAGCAGCAGGCTTGAAGTACTTGTTGATGAAGGCGGCCAGTGCTGCTAGCAGGCCCGGTTCACCGCTGAGTCCATCCACATAGGATAAATCCTTAAACAAGACGTTAGTGGTTTTCGAGCACGCAGAATAGCTAACTCACCGCGCACGTGAGGCTTGTTTGCAATGCTGTCCTATATATTTGGAGCACCTCTTTTCTGATGAGCCAATTCTCGGCTGTTGCAAGATTGACAACCTGAGCTGGATCATTTCTTTGTGCAAGGGAAGAGTTGATCTTCGGTAGCAGCGCCTCTGTGGGCCGTTGCATTCGCTGGGAGAGTTGAGCCATGACGCCAAGAAGTGGGTTGTCCGCCAGCAAACGTTGGCAAGTAGAAGCAATTGTCAGATAGTCGACTGCCGTTGCATACACGAGGTGCTAGGCACCAATCTATCGAAGCGGCGGATAAGCATGCGGGCAATGTCTGGGCATTCAAATCGATCGAGAAGGGACTTTCTGCGAGATAGCTCAGTACTTTAGACGTGGTATTTGAAGCGACGTATGGCGTGTGACTTCTGGTCTCCGTCTCAAAAAACAATTGTAGCGGCAGGCCCTTGCACTGGCTGTGCCGCAAATTGTCCGTCCCAATCTCACCGTGGCTCTCGCATTCACCTCGTACTGTGTTGTCGGTGCAAGAACAGGACCTACACTCATATATAAGGCACTTTGTGGATGCTGGAAACGTGCCGCAGAGGTAGCTTCCGTATTCGCGATTGCCAAGGCAGATCTCATCACGGAGTCTTTTCCATATGCTCCAGCAGAGTCGATATGATTGTGCCGTGTTCTCAGCCAGTACTTCCAGTCAAGCCTTGCTCAACACCTTGAGCGCCTTCTAGGCTCTCCAGTCCCTTCGCGTGCACCACGTCCAGATCAAGCTCTTCCATGGTCTGTATGACAGTGCCTAGTGACTCGAAGAAGCCATTGACCGACACTCGCAACATGCGATTTGTGGTAGCCTTATACTCAGTCTTCAACACCGTCTTTCTTTCATCTTCCTGACTGCTGGCACTCTTCACGATGCTCGAGGGTGCTTCTGTGGACTGTACGGGCGGCGTGTCCCACAGTGAAGCCTCGAACGGAGCCTTTGAGGGATCGCGCTGAATGTTGGAGACTGGCTTGACCAGACTGAAGTGTCGTTTGACGAGCGGTGATAGTTCCTGGTCGACGGAGAGCGTCCGCAGCGCGGCCAGAGCCAAGCGGTTTGTGGGGAATGGAATGTGTACCGTCCTGTCCGCCTCTCAGCCAAATGCGGTGCGCTCGTGCTGGAGAAGGAAGGCGTACAATGAGCAAGGGAACTCGGGGTCTTCGACTGCGGCCGCCATGGTGTCTCGCGCAGGCTGCGTCTGGTCGTGGGAGTGATGTTCGCAGATGAGTTGGCGCGAGTAAGATTTGAGCCTCACTTGCATCTGCCGCTAGCCAAAAGTCAATCGGCGTTTGGGTATGACGAGCCGTTGCACATGCGCGCAGCGTGCGGCACGCGAAGTCATGATTTCATCACCACGCGCCTAGCAACCACATGTTCAGCATAGCCGAGCCCATCACGATGGCCTTTGTGTAACTGGTAAGTTGCTGTACAGTCTTCCGCGTCTGTACGCACGTTTCTCCTTTCACCACTTCACGCCGTGTTCTGCGACCACAAGACAGCCATGTCTTCACCATCCGAGTTCCTCACCTTCTACCGCACTGCCACTCGGGCAAGTGCCCTCCGTACTAGCACAATCTCAAGAACGGTAGCCCGAACGCGACCTTTCAGCTCTACGGTACCATCGTTGGCAGGCTCGACTGGCGAGAAGGGCGACTTGCACAAATCTGATGTAGGAGGGCCGAGAGAGAACAAGAAGCATATTTTGGAAAAGGATCACGAACCAAATGTGCAAGCATACGAGAGCAAGGCCGGCAGGAGGTGAGTTCCATATCATGGTTGGAATGTCAGCCGCTACTGATGTATGATGACAGTGCTCGAGCAAATGACACCGGCGGCGTCGCCACTGAGCAGAAAGATGAGGGAGCCAAAGCAAAGGCCAAGAAGGAGTTCCCAGAGTCACCTGTGCAGATTGGATTCGAGGATGAGCGAGGCGGGAAAGGGCGCTAAATTCACTTGGAGTAACAGAATGGAATCGTCGAGTGCCATGTATACAATAGCAAGCGATCGCATGTAATATCATGTCAGCCTGAGCTCTAGCTCTCAGCCATTGCTCAAGTCAGGATGTGTTGAGGAGTCGGAAATCCTGCTCTGACGCTCGTCGCTTCCTTCGAACGAATGTCCAGCGACTCAGCAATGTGAGCAAACCATGGCCAGAGAGTCCGAAGACTGCGATCACACAATAGTGTATCCTGGCGCAATTTGTGCAGTGCACGGCGATCCCTTCAATGTTTCACAGAGGATGCACATCTGCCAAGACCCCAAGCTGCTCGACTACATTACCTTACGCAGATCACCTTGTCTCCATCTCTTCCCATCTCCACATCCAAAAGTTTTGTGGTATGTAATGATCAGTAGACGTGTACACTCAAGACAACACGCTACGAGCCTCAAACCCGTCAACCGAGCTCTTCCCAAAGCAAAGCCCGACGGCCAACATCCGCTCAGCATAAGTATCCTAAAATTCCCTTATCTTCCTCCTCACCTAGAGTCTCCATCCCACAATGCAGCCCTACCGAGCTCCCCCTCAAGCAACACCCAATCCCTGGATTTACGTGGGCCTTGCCTCTTCAATCGGAGACATAACCCCAACAGAAGGCAAACACAACACCAAACTCTCCTCGACCAAACCTCCCGCCGATCCCGAAGACATCTTCGCCTCACCCACCATCACAACACCCTGCAAGATTCTCCAACTCGCCGCTCCAGGCTCTTCCTCTGCAGAAGAGCTAACACCCGATGCCGCCCAAACGACCCTCGGCATCCAGCCCCAGGTCCTCGTGTTCCGATATCGAGATAAGGTCCACGCGATAGATCATTCGTGTCCGCATCAGAATTATCCGCTATCGCGAGCTAGTCTATACGACATTGAAGATTTTGGAATTGTGCTTAGTGCGGGGATCGAGTGTCCGAAACATGGCTGGAGTTTTGATGTGAATACTGGACAGAGTGATCGGGGGAACTATAAGTTGGGAGTGTGGGAGGTGGAGCTCAGGAGTGGGGAGAATGGGTTTGGGGAAACGGAAGAGGAGGTTTGGGTCAGGAGGAAGGAGAAGAAGAGGATTGGGTGATACAGCACAGGCTCAAAATTACGCAAGCTGTCGCTCAACGAGTACTTCAGCCACGATTTAAGAGCTCGTGGGAATGACCTATATTTGTTCACCAGAAGCTGTGGCAGCCAGCTTCACGCATGCTGAAGCGGTCGAAGCATCTGCTGGAGTACAATGTACGAAATGGCAGGCCCGATGCTGCCGTCGCGGGGGCATAATCTGTGTATGTTGGCTCGGACTGAGATCAAGTTCTGTGGCACTGCCATTCCTTGTGACTGTCTCGACGAATGCAGACATGGCGAGAATCGGGGAGACCGCATCGATCTAGCTTGTGAGGAGAGTACTTGAGGCGGCCATTCAGAGCCCCGACTTTCCCACAATTGGCCATGAGCTGAGCACACCAGACCAGACCAGATCGTGTCAGATTCCCGATTCATCGATGCAGCATACAATTCATAGAGGCAGCATAGAATTCATACACTAGCCTACATTCGTATTCATTTCATGAAAGCATAAACATCATGTAGAGCCAAATAGCATTTGTTGCCCATATTCATTTTTCCGTCTCCTAGCACCATCTCTTTCTCACATATTTCTAGATCTCCACACCCTCGCCTCTGCTATAGTAAGTTTTTCCCTCTCCGCTCTGCCCCTTTGGCACACCCTCGCTGTTGCTCTGACGCCTCTGAGCACTTGCAGCACCTTCCTGTTGCATACCCTCGCATCCAACGGCTTTACCCGCAAGCTCTTCGACTTTACCCATACCTTGCGCGTTGGGATCGCGTTCTGCGGAAGCAGCCTTCATGGCTGCGACACCGGCGGATTTGTCGTGATCGGCGGATCGTTGCCAGGCAGAGTTGCCGGTTACGGCTGCGACACCGGCCTAGAAGTGCGGAGGCACGAGTTAGCTGGGATGTGTCTTGTTTGATGACTGATGACGAGGACTGCTGTGGAGAGTGATTGCAGTGCTGAACGACAGAGTCACCGAGACCTCATTTGTGTGTTCGCTTCAGCATAGCTGGCGATCAGACGAAGTAGAGTCATGGCGAAGTTGTTCGATCGTGCATCGTCTTGTTCAGGCCGTCTTGTCGTGGCTGTTGCATGGATGTTCGGAAACGTACCTCGCCCAAACCCTTGACATACTGTGCGTGGCCTCCAACCAACGAAGGGTGGGTTCCCTTGTGGGCATTCTCGTTCTGCTGAGACATTGTGATGGTTTGATCTCTCGGAGGTCTAGCAAGCTTGCGTTCTGCTCAATGTGGTCGTTCAGTAAAGCACGTCCGATCTCGTGCGTGAAGGAGAATTGCTGATTCTTTGTGTGATGAGGGGGCGAACAAGGGAAGTGAGGTGTCAGAGAGCTTCACGAAAAGTATGCTAAGAGTGTGCAAAGTGCTTTTGCCAGCACAGCTAAGAAGTCGCCTCGTGCTGTGGTTCAGGTTGAGGCGGTAAGCTCATGCTCGATGACTTCATCGGCAGATCCGTTTTCACGGCGCTGCGGCAGTTTTGTGGTGGCGTGGTGTGCGCGTAACCATGGCGAGGCTTGCGCGACGGTGTGCTGCGCGTCAGACGTTCAAGCGTGTTGTACTTGTTCACATGATGCATCGACGTGTTGTGAATGGGGGAGACGTGTGTTTCAGCGAGGTAATGCCGGCGGTCAGCTTGGCGGGCAGCTTAGCAAGTGAATTTAGAGTCTCAACATGAACGGGCACCAGCGAACACGGTTTAGATGTTCTTGATGCTGTTATCTCACTTGAGACATAGAGGGCAGCTTCAGACACACAATTCGACGGAAACCGCAGACCATCGTGGCCATGCTATTACTGCATTGCATTTGGGGTATCATTACTTTCGTCATGAAGTGGAAGGCTCTTCGTCTGCCTCGCTGTCACTGTCTCCAGCGTGAATTTCAGCGCCACCTTCATCGGCGGTTTCCTCACTTTCATCTTCGTCCCCCTTCTCGTCAAAGCCCTCAAAATCTTCATCGTCCTCCTCTTCATCCTCATCATCCTCATCATCCTCCTGCTCCGCCTGCATCTCACCCAACTTCCTCTTATGCGTGATGCCCAACTTCTCATCCCTGCTCCCTTCCTTCTTGCTCTCCAAAGCCTCCTCACCTTCTGCTTTGGGCGGCGCACTGAACCAAGGGATCTTCCCTCTCAAGAAGTCGTTCAACACCATCTTTGCCACACCATCCATATCAGCCTCACCTCCTTTCAATAATCGCCCGCCTTTTCGCGCGAGCATTTCCAGGAACTCAATTGATTCAATCACTCGCTCCTTCTCGGATTTCTCTTCAAAGGGCCGGGAGTCTTCGGTCCAGTTCTTGATTTGGTATGTTCGTTCGAGATGATGTCGTTTGCAGCGGCCGAGGACGGCAGGAATATATTGTGCTGGATTTTCAACGTTTTCCACGCGAACAACGCCTCGGAGGAGGATGTCTTCGGGTGTGTCGGTAATGCTGGGTGGCACGATTCCGGGACAATCGATAAGGTAGATACGCTTCATAAGAGTGATGTATTGCCAGACCTTGGTCTCTCCGGGG
Source organism: Cercospora cf. flagellaris (assembly GCA_005356885.1). Taxonomy (NCBI): domain Eukaryota; kingdom Fungi; phylum Ascomycota; class Dothideomycetes; order Mycosphaerellales; family Mycosphaerellaceae; genus Cercospora; species Cercospora cf. flagellaris. Next base: position 1,401,772 of record RJLU01000001.1, on the reverse strand, counting down.
ATGGGCGCTGTGGTGCAGACCTTCTTCTTGCGAAGTGTGTTGATGATGGAGGATTTCCCTGTGTTGGGATAGCCGATGAAACCCACGGATATTTGTTTGCGGGAGCTGTGGAGCGAAGAAAATTGCCGGAGTAGAGAAATCAAGGAGCCTTTGCCAAATGAGTTTGTCATGCTGGCGTGGAAAGCAAGAGTTGGGTATTCGCGGGAAAGGATCTTTACCCATTTGGCCTAGCAATGCTATGTCAGTACTTTTGATCCGACTTTTCGATCGCCCAGAATTCCGCAGATGAGGTGAGTTAATGTACGTCCCGTTACTAAGCTGTCCATCACGGGAATGAAGCATGAAGCTATCCGGATCGCTACTCAAACAAGACACAAATGCTCCGAGGTGATCATGCCAAAACGGCAGAGGATCGGGTGGAGCTGGGGTTCAATCTGCCATCGCTGTAACAGGTCTGCTTCATCGAACTGCCTGGAGTGGCGGAAGCAAACCTTGACTTGAGCAATGGCGGACACGTGTAGAATGGGATACGAAGAAATAATCAGACTTACCGCGACTGTGGTTGGCACCAGATCGCACTTGTTGAGAAGGAACACCAAGTGCTTGTGAGGTGCCTCTTCTCTCATGTACTTTTCCACACTGCGACACCGAGTGCCTTCTGGATCTCGACAGTCGATCACATGGATGATCACGTCTGAGCTGTCGATGACCTTGTACAGTTCGTTCCATATTCGTTTGCTCTGGCCTTTTGAAAAGACGGGTTCTTTTGCTGTTGTGAGCTCGCCGTTCTTGTAGTCTTCGCCACCAGTAAACCCGGTATCGGCTTCCACATCTCCTGCGCCTGACAACAAGCGGGCCTCTTCTAACCGTTGTTCGTAGGTATCAAAGTCTTTACCAGATGCATTTGCGAGATCTTCGATATTCGAGACCGCCAGTCGAGGTCGTTTTCGCTGCGCCTTGGGCCCAAATGTGTCGCCGAACTTTTCGCTCTCTATCCGAATCTTGGCCTTGTGTTGTATGAGACCGTCTTTTCGTTCTTTGTCCTTGTTGTCGTTGATCAAGCTCATTGGAAGCTTGTTCTGTTTCAGCAGGTAGCTGTATGGGTCTTTACTCTGTGCCTCTACGGCCCCGCGGAATTTGTCAAGCGCATCTTGAGAGATCACTCGAGTGTTGGTAAACCATTTCCTGTTCGGCTCGACTCGCGCGCTGGGCTTTTCTTTGCTCTGATACGAAGCAGCTTGCACAATGTCTCCTTTGGCGTTGCGCACAGCCTTGCCCTCCTTGTACATGTTCAGCGTCTTGACCCGCTTCGCGCTACGGTAGAAGTTCTCGCCCTTCGTCTTGACGTTGGCCATGCCATCGCCGGTCTTGCCCTGCCGCTCCTTGCGGGCGGCTTCCTTCTTTCCTGAACCCATAGCGACTGTCTACTCAAAGCGTCGCGGGCAAAAGCAGTGGTGTAAGTTGTTGTGTGTGAGGCGGTGGAAGGAAAGAGTGGCTGGACTTTGCAGCAGCGAAACTTTTTGAGAGGGTCGCGCTGCCAAGATTTCAGTTGAGCCTCAAGCTCGCTCGGGGGTCCGCAGAGACACATCGAGCAGCCATCTCACATTGCGCTGTACAATCATCCACAATGCCGCCCCGGGCCTCATTATCGACGCTATCAGCGTGGAAGTGCCCGCAATGTACCGCTCGATCATTTTCAACCACCACTCGACAGCTGGCCGTCGGCCCTGAACATCCTCGCTTCGTGGAGATTCCTGAGCCACCACAGCAAACCGTGCCATACAACCCACCAGTGAAAGGAGTCCTGCCAGTCCCTCGCAATGTCTTCGCCGGAACACCGAAAGATCTTTCATCAGACGAGCAGATCGCTCTTGCTACGAAGCCGCCAGCGCGAGAAAAGAAAGTCGCTCCTCGCAGCAGAGAAGAATGGAAAGTCAAGATGAGCGAGCTTCGACGACAAAATCTGCGCGAAGGTCTGAAGAGCTTGAAGGCGCGCCAGCAAAGCGAGGAGCAGCGCGTCGCCGCCCGATCGCGAGCCAAGCAAGCAGAACGAATGAAACAGTTGAACATGCCCGAACGCGAAGACGAACGCTTGACAGCACCAAGCAACAACCTCGATCTGGACGCTCTTTTCAACAAACCAATCCCTGACCCTACCCGCGAAGAACGACTCGAGAGGAAGCGTCTAAATCTTGAAGCAGATCTCCTTCGAAGACAGGAAGAACGCATGGATGCCCTACATTCGCTCTACATGAATGCGCGTGACTTCATCGTCACTCCGCAACAGCTGGACAAGGCAGTCGATGCGGCATTTGGTACACCCGAGAAGCCCGTCGGATTTGGTGCCAGCATGGGCGCGTGGGATAGTGTAGGAACAGGGAAGTCCATTTGGGCAGAAGGGAGGCCAGCTCGTGTACAGGATATGCTCAGGAGGGCGAAGAATGCCCCATCGGATAGAGCAATGGACGATGCGGCTGGATATAGCGGTATCAACAAGGACAGAATCAGGAGGATTGCTGAATCACTCACTGGGGGCAAGATGGACAAGGAAGCGAGACAGTAAGCGACTCGCCATTTTTGCAAATGTACATGTATGCTGTATGATTGTCACCGAGAGCCATTCAGTGCAAGTCGAAGGAGTTTGTTGAAACATCAGAAATGGTGTGGCAGATGGCTCGCATCGTTCTCCTGCCACTGCGATGCCTTACGCACGAGTCGAAGCCGCGAGGCGTGAATTCAATGCCCTTGCGGCCGTTCGCACTCTCTGTTCCAGAGGTTGAATGCAATCACATGTACTTCTTTCTACTGATTACTGATCAGCGAAGCCAGCCGCGACCCAGGGTTCAACCACAGCTACCTCGGACCTCTGCTTCGCAACATGATTACTCTACAGCTCACAGACACATATACGTGCTTGCGACAGTAGTTCAGTACACTCTCTCTTTCAGCATCCAGTAGGTCTGCATAATCTTCATTGCTCAAACTCTCGTCAGCGTCACAGACACAGATCCTAGCAGATAAGCTCCAAAGGCATGGCCCCAAACCAACCCGTCGCTCTCGTGATTGGCGCCTCAAGAGGTATAGGACGACAAGTCGCAATAGACCTCGCAAAGAATGGATATGCTGGTAAGAGAAGGATGAAGAGTACTATCGACTGCGCAGCTAACTCTTCCACCATAGTAATCGTCTCCGCCAAATCGACCTCTTCTCCCTCCTCCAATGGTCCCTTCCCACCCGACCCCAACTCCTCCGACTCCACAATCACCACAGTCGCCCGCGAGATCTCAGAACTAGGCCACGAGGCCCTCGCCATCGCCTGTGACAACCGCTTCCCAGATCAAATCCAAACCCTCATCACCAAATCCTTCGCCTGGAAGCAACGCCTCGATGTCGTGGTATACAACTCTGGTGCAATCTGGTGGAGCTCAGTCGACAAAACCGACCTAAAGCGCTTCCAATTAATGCAAAAGATCAACCCCGAAGGTTTATACGCCGTAGTACAAGAAGTTCTCAAAGTATGGAACGATGGGAAAGACAATGCACACAGAAGAATCGTGGTCGTCAGCCCACCAATCTATTCACGATTCGTGAAGGGAAAGACAGCATATGCGAGTGAGTATCTCTCCTCCCACAGCAAACAGGTGCAGGGTCTAACAAGATATCTTCCTCACTCACAGTGGGCAAATTCGGCATGTCAACCCTCACAATGGGTCTAGCCGTCGACTTCCAACGACAAGGAAAATCCAACATGGCCATCACCAGCATCTGGCCAGCCGCAGCAATCGACTCCGCCGCAACTCAAGCAAACCGCACGCGCGAAGCCCGCAGCGCCCTTCGCAAACCCGAGATCTTCTCCGATGCAATTCTCGCTATAATCCGATCGTCTGCAAAAGATGTCAATGGCAAACTCGTTCTCGATGAGGACTTCCTTCGAGATCACGAGGGAGTCACGAATTTTGACAAGTATGCTTTGGTCGAAGGTACGGAGCCTAGACGCATCATGCCGAAGAAGATGCCAGATTTGAGCGTGGAGGAGCAAGATGATGAGGGCGTGAGAGTGGATAGTACTGAGATTAGGAAGGATAGAGGCGCGAAGTTGTAGAGTAGACTATAGCACAGACATGCATTCAATGATCACAAGTGGTAATGAAGATGGACAAGTGAAAGCAAAGCAGAAGATTAACAAGTCTCTGATTTCAGAACTGCTAATGCTGTTGATACAGAAAAAGTCGTCATTCAAATTTCCCGTGATGCATGCCAAATGCCTCTTTTTGTGCATCACCCAAAAGAGGACACAGAAAAAAACGCCGTTTTGCCTGATCTTTGTCTCTAAGCCGTTATGCCTTCTTCAATTCGCGCGTGAACCCATGACACATTACAATTGACTGTACACACATCTATGCATCTAGTCAACCTCCTCCATGGCGCTCTCGGTGGCGCCCTCGGTAGGAGCTGGTGCAGCAGCCTCTGCCTCGGTCTCGACGTCCTCGTCGACGTTGAGGCCGAGCGATACGAGCTTGTGGATGCGCTCGGCGAAGTCGGCTGGCTCATCGATAGTGAAGCCAGAGACAAGCAGCGAGGTCTCGTAGAGAAGAGTGGTGATGCTCTTCACAGTGCGGTCGCTCTCGCCATCGGTCTCAACCTTCTTCTTCAACTCCTTGATGATTGGGTTGGCAGGCGAAATCTCGAAGGTCTTCTTGGAGCTCATGTAGCTGGACATGGAGGTGTCACGGAGAGCCTGGGCCTTCATGATACGCTCCATGTTGGCAGACCAACCGAACTGGCCAGTACGGATGGCGCAAGGAGCACCGACGAGCTTGTGGCTGACAACGACCTTCTCGACCTTGTCACCAAGGACGTTCTTGAGCGACTTGGCGAGAGATTCAAACTCCTTCTCCTCTTCCTCGCGCTTCTTCTTCTCGTCCTCAGTCTCCTCGAGCTCGAAGTCCTTGGTGATGTCCACGAGCTTCTTGCCCTCGAACTCCTTGAGCTGAGTGAAGGCGTACTCGTCGATAGGGTCAACGAGGAAGAGCACTTCGAAGTTCTTGGCCTTGAGGGCGTCAAGGAATGGCGACTTCTCAACAGCCTTGATGGACTCGCCGGTGATGTAGTACATCTGCTTCTGGTGCTCTGGCATGCGGGTGACGTAGTCCTGGAGAGAGGTGGTCTCCTCGCCAGACTTGGTGGACTGGTAGCGCAGGAGCTTGGCAAGAGCAGAGCGGTTCTGGCTGTCCTCGTGGATACCGAGCTTGATGTTCTTGCTGAAGGCAGTGTAGAACTTGTCGAAGTTCTCCTTGTCCTCAGCAATCTCCTGGAACAGCTCAAGAGTCTTCTTGACGATGTTCTTCTTGATGACCTTCATGATCTTGTTCTGCTGGAGAGTCTCACGGGACAGGTTGAGTGGGAGATCCTCAGAGTCGACGACACCCTTGACGAAAGAGAGCCACTCTGGAATGAGGTCGGTGGCATCGTCGGTGATGAAGACACGGCGGACGTAGAGCTTGATGTTGTTCTTGGTCTTCTTGGTCTCGAAGAGATCGAATGGTGCACGCTTTGGCACGAAGAGGATGGCGCGGAATTCGAGCTGACCCTCGACAGAGAAGTGCTTGACGGCAAGGTGGTCTTCCCAGTCGTTGGAGAGCGACTTGTAGAAGGCACCGTACTCCTCTTGTGAGATGTCTTGTGGGTTGCGAGTCCAGATGGGCTTGGTCTTGTTGAGCTCCTCTTCCTCGATCTTGCTCTCCTTGACCTTCTTGGTCTTCTTCTCTTTCTTCTCTTCCTCCTCGTCGTCGACCTCCTCGACCTTTGGCTTGTTATCGGAGTCTTCCTCCTTCGTCTCTTCGGCGTCCTCGTCTGGGACCTCCTTCTCGGTCTCCTTCAGCACGTGAAGGTAGATGGGGTAGGAAATGAACTCGGAGTGCTTCTTGACGACCTCCTTGATCTTGCTCTCGCCAAGGTAGTCAGTCTGCTCATCCTTGAGGTGGAGAACAATCTGGGTACCACGGCCGAGCTGCTCGCCCTCGGTGTCTTGCGAGATGGTGAAAGTGCCACCGGCGCTCGACTCCCAGGTGTACTGCTCGTCGTCGTTGTGCTTCGAGGTGACTGTCACGCGGTCGGCAACGAGATATGCCGAGTAGAAACCAACACCGAACTGGCCAATCATGGACACGTCGGCACCTGCTGAGAGGGCCTCCATGAACTGCTTGGTGCCAGAGCGGGCGATGGTACCAAGGTTGTTGACGAGGTCAGCCTTGGTCATGCCGATACCGGTGTCGCGGATGGTCAGCGTCTTGTTCTCCTTGTCGGGGATGATGTCAATGCGCAGGTCTTTCGCTGAGTCGAGCTTTGAGGGATCTGAGAGAGCCTCGTAGCGGATCTTGTCGAGTGCATCGGAAGCGTTGGAGATGAGTTCTCGCAGGAAGATCTCCTTGTTGCTGTAGACGGTGTTGATGATGAGCGACAGGAGCTGCGAGATCTCCGCCTGAAACTCGAACGTCTCGCCCGACATGATTGCGGTGGTGTGATGTGACTGATGGAGGTGCGCTGGATGTCTTGGGTGGTGGTCAGTGTATGTTCGTGGAAGCAAACAGAAAGAGCTGCGAGCGCGGGCTCAGATTGCCTATAGCAACGGTGGCGTCGAGAGACTCACAGTCTGGTCCAAGGGTGTGTGTTGTGTTGTCGAGTGTGGATGGGATGAAAGAGCGCGGGAAACGTGAAGCGCAATGGGGTATCTCAGTTGCAGAGAAGAAGGTGAGGTGCGTGTAGCTGTGAAGAAATAGTTTGGAGCTCGGCCATGCGCACCTGCCTCCACTGAAACTCCAGCGATTTCTCGTACCTTCCATATCACTTTCCAGCTGCACTAGCGCCGGCTACTGCCGCTCTCGAACTGAGCAGAGCAGAGCAGAGCGGACAGCAGCACTTTACATCGCCGAGCAATAGTCAGAGCGGTGCACAGTTCCATCGAAATGTCTCCGAGAATCTGTTCAATCATAGCCATGGCCCGGCGTGACACCGGCGCTCGCAGAAGACATGGCGGTGATCAAAGTCTCGGCGGTTGAGCGCGGAACCACTCTTGCATCTCTTTCTATCCTCCTCTCGCCCTCCCTCATTGCATTCTTCGACCTACCATTTTGTCGAGCAGAAGGACACTCGCAGCATCAGGCAGCATTGCGTTCCCGACTGTTCAATGGAGCCACATCACCGTCAGGATTGACCGGCGTCCCGCAGTGGGCGGCCCTTCGGTTCAGCCGACGCGCAGCAGCTCAGAAGGCGCAGGCAGGCAGCGATGCCAGCTGAACATCACCGCACGCCGCTGCATGTGTACACCGTTTATTTCTGACTCACTGCAGCACCACGCCGCAATGCCCACTCGCTCGCCTGCCTGCGGTACTGCATAAGGCTCGTATGCCAGACTTCGCCTCAGGTACCCTATTTCCAGCCATCTGCCATATTCTCCTACATCCCTCCTTCTTCTCCTTCCTCAGCATGCTGCATAGCAATACAACTGAAGGCAAACATCTGCCTTTGCTTGACCCGGACCCACATTCAACGACTACGAGACACCTTATTACTACTGCCTTTCACAAGCTTCCCCAGGCCGCGTGATTGCCTGGCACATCTTGTGCATTTCGAAAATACCTTCTCACAAGCCCCTCCACACTCGATCGTAACCACCACTCCACTCTAAATTACCATTTCCACGGCCATCCTCTGGCATAAGTGATCAAGCACCCAGTCGAACGGCATCGGCAGCACCGTCGCAACCATGCCTGCCCCGTCGACGCCGATGCCGATCCACCTGTCCCTCTCCTTGTTCGAAGTGGCCACAGGCCTTCGCTCCGGAACGGCAGAGATCTTCGACCTCAATGCTGAGAAGGTTTGCAAAAATGCCTTGCGCATAGTTCAGCGGCGGTCGCCGTTCCTCGCAAAGGCCATTTCCACACTGGTACCAATCGCCTTCCTTGGATATGGATCATACCTCTACCTCTGGAAACCTCTGCGCCTGCAAACCGCGGTCAACTACGTCACGTCGTTCTTCTTCGCTGAGGTTGTGGTTGAGGGCAACGATACCGTTCGTCAACACGTCAAGGACTGGATCGCTGATCAGACTTCCTCACTTCAAGGCCGCTCCGTCACATTGGTCCGGGAGGGCACGTACGGACGCTCCTCAGAAACGCCATACAAGTACATTTCAAGTGCTCAGACCTCCTGGTTCAAATACGATGGGCGATGGCTTCGCTTCGAAGACCAAGAAGTGGCTGAGAAGCCCGCCGAATCGGATGATTATGGCCGGAGAGGTCGCTCTTTGCCCGCGAAACCAGATTTGAAAATTTCTTGCCTGTCTCTAACTGGAAACAACGGGCCCCTGCGAGACTTTCTTGAGCACATCCAAGACGACAACAAGGACGAGTCATACACCTATATCTATCGTGTGTCGCGCTATTCCTGCGACAACGATGTCTGGGATCAACCAATCTCTCGCCCCGTACGGACTCTCGATACTGTCGCAATGGAGGTGGACACTAGGAAAGCCATCATTGCGAGCGTGGAGAAGTACTTGGCACCGGAGACAAGCAATTGGTATGCTCAACGCGGTCTCCCTTTGCGCAAAGGTATCTTGCTGCACGGGCCGCCTGGGACGGGCAAGACCTCGTTCAGCACAGCGCTCGCCGGCCATTTCGGTCTTGACCTCTACATTCTCTCCTTCACGAGCACCGAGATGGATGACGGTAAACTCGCTACTCTATTCGCGGAGCTGCCAACACAGTGTGTTGTCCTCATGGAAGATGTCGATTCTGCTGGTGTCGAACGCGAGAACATTGTGAAGCCCAGCAGTGACCTTTTGACACCGAAGAAACGCGTAACTCTTTCCGGCCTCTTGAACGTTATCGACGGTGCAGGCGCTGCAGAAGGCCGGCTGCTGATCATGACCTCTAATTCAGCCAACAGCCTAGACCCTGCTCTCGTCCGCCCTGGCCGAATCGATCACAAAATCTTCATGGGAAATGCCAGCCAAGAAGTTGCCAACATCCTCTTCACGCAGATCTACACGGATCTCGATGAAGAATTTGACGACAGCGAGACGGTGGTCGATTCGCAGCCAGATATTGACGTGCTGGCCAAGGCATTCGCAGCAAAGGTCGAAGCCAACTTGTTCACACCGGCTGAGATCCAGGCTTTCCTCCTCTCGCACCGAGAGTCTCCAGAAGAGGCACTTGACTGCGTGGACGAATGGGCGGAGAAACTCAAAGACATCAAAGTTGCGGGCCACAATGTGAAGGAGTCGTACTCTGCCGCTGCCAGTCAAGCCTCGACGATTGCTGCAAACGATTTCGAAGAGCGCAAAGAACAGCTGCAACACGGGCGGCCCATCTCAAGGCGACACAGTTGGTCGTACGTGGACGCCACTTCGGAGGTGTATGACTGAACGTGGTTGATGGCTTGATGACTCAATGATGCGGAAGACCTGGCTACCTAAACCGCGAGTATGGATTTACGATTAGCATATGGAGGTGCGTTATTCATGACACTACAGCGGATGACTCTACAGTATAGAAACGGCATATGCCGCCACATGGTCAGACACCATGTTTACGAACGCGAGCAAAATATTACGAGGGAGAGCATATATCAGAGCATGCGTTCATTAGATCTTCATGGGCGAGAAAGGCCTGCTCCCCATGGCGTTGCACTGTATCATCAGAGGACTTGTAGATTCTCGAGCACGAGATCAATTAAAAGTATATTCTGCTATTGCAGCCAAACCCTACTGTCCACCTTTCTTCTCATCCGCACCACTATCAATCGACGTCTCATCCCCCTCCGGCTCCCGATCTTTGACATGGAAGCTAAAATCTATGACTCCGACCAGAGTTTTGACATGCCTATTAGAAACACAAAAGTTAGCAAACCATCAGAAAACACCAAAAAAAAACAGTTCCAGCAAAAAGGGGATTGAGAACTGACCTTGTGATCTTCACCACATCATCATTAATACACTGCGCACAAATCTGAATCACCGCAAAAGCAGAGTACTCCGGCTCATCGATATGTCTCACGCTCAAAATCTCCTTGTCAATCTTTTCCATGCGTTGCACATATTTTGCATGTTGCGGGATTTCCAAATATGGTGGTAGAGCTCTTGCATCGGTGATGCTAGAAGACAAAAGCGACAGTAGAGAGGTCAATTTGTGTGAGGTGGCATTGACGGACGTGAGTAACTTCCGGAAATCCTGGGACCAGGCTGTATGTCGGGAGGATGATTCGTTGGCGTCCGGGTGGGAGAAAGTTCGAGAGGCATAGGATATGAGAGTGATATATTGCATCACGCGCTGGATGCTGGATATGAGGCCGGTGTACTCTTCATGAGGAAAGCGGCCACCGACGCGGATTTGGAATTTGGAAAAGGCGGAGTTTTGTTCGAGGGTGGTAAGGAGGGTGAGAGTTTTGGTGAATACGAGGTTTCGTGCTTTTTCGAGGTGGAAGGCGCGGGTGCCTTTGGTGGCTTCATCGCCGGCGATATTCTGGAGTCGGGCGCGGACGAGTTCGTTCACGACGGAGTTGAGGTTCGCGAGCATGTAGAGGGCGGCACCGACGTCTTTGCGGAGTTCAGTCGATTCGCTGACAGGATAGGGGAAGATGGTCCAGATGTAGGCTACGGCGAGACCACCACAGACAGTAGCGAGACGGTAAGGGGCGAGGAGGTAAGTTTCGTAGAAGGGCTGGCCATTGGATTCGCTTGCTTCGATGCCGACGACGCGGGTCTGGAGTTCGTAGCCAATAATCAAGATGGCGGTAACAGCCTACGCGATTGTCAGCAAGGATCTCAGGCGAAGGGGTGACGACGAGGCTCACAGAGATGATGCCCGCAATGAGTAGTGTCTTCTGCTTCAGCAGAATATAAAAGGCCAAGAACAGCCAGAACCACAAGAACACGATCACACCGGCTGTTTTGCCGTCCACGATGTACCAGATAATGTACGCCGCGATCATAGCGATCGCAGTACCCATGATTCTCAGCGCAAAAGACCATGTTGACTGTCCGGCTGTCCTCGTCATACTGATAGGCACCATGATCATCGCCCACAAAATCCGGTGCCTCAGAAACCATGCTTGTGAATCATGCAGGAAACAGATAATGGCCACTGTCATCGTTGCACACGCGACACGGAATCCGAATGCAGAGGCATCACTCCTGAGCGCTCGCGGGATCAATCTGATCGTCTCTCCAATCTTCTCCCAGACATTTCTGGGCGGCAGATGTTCTGGATCCTTCGACTTGCCAAAGGATTCTCCCAGATCCAGAGCACGACCAGTAGAGACATCAGCTGTCAAAAGATTTTCATCGTGGAGGTCGTCTTTACCGAAGCAAGAGAAAAGCCATTTCTTGAACGTCTTGAGCCCGGGGACAATAAGGCGGGACCTTTGCAATGTGCCAGATGCTTTGCGCTCGTCTGCAAAGAGAACCAACTCGAGGGCAGCTTCGCCGGCTTTGTGGAGAAGATGGTGAACATAGAGAGCGAAGAAGAGGTGCCGTTGGTCTCGTTCACGTGCGTGCTCAGAGCGATCATCGCTCCATTCTTCTGGTCGCTCAAAAGTAGGTTCGAAGAAGTCGTCCGGAATGTCGAATCCATGCTGATGGCACCATTCTTCGACGGAATGCTTCTTAGAGTGGTAAAATTCGTCCAGTTGTTTTCGAAATCCTTCCGCATATGTGGCTGTTCCGGGTATTGGTCCAGCGTCGGCACTCTCTTCATCACCGGACTTCTTCTTGGGCGGTTTCGCGAGCTCCAATGTATACAGAACATGCTGGAAGGCGGAATCGAGATGCGCACCCTGGGTGGCTAAAGGCTCATGCAGAGACTTCATAAGCTCGTGCAGATCGTCAATTTGTCTTCTCTTTGAGCGCTCGTCTGCCTCGGTGTTGTTCGGCTTCTCCCAACCCGCTTCCTCAGCTCGTCGCTGCAAGATATCCAGCACTGAGTTCAAACCAATGATGGGCACCAGTATGAACCTCATTCGCTTCCATGTCTCGGTAATATCCTTTGGCGAAAGTTTTCCAATCGCAATTTCCTTCTTCGCGAAGGAGATATCCGTCGGCAACTTCGTATGCAGTTCCAGTATTTTCTGCATAGCTGCTTTCATTTTTCTACCAGGTTCAGTCATTAGTAATGGTGCTGGTCCCTTCTGCTTCCTGTCGTTGTACTTGTCCATTCCTGGTCTCTCGCTGTCATTCTCTGGTTCCCAGGTTTCCAAGCTCGCAAGGTAGGCGCCTTGAAGCTTCAACAGACCACTCATGCCTTTGAGATATCCTTCCATCTCTTTAAACACAACCTTTCTCGAGCTCATAGGAAAGACGAAGAATGAGACTCCCACTGCTAGAGCGAATCCTGTTAAGAAGGTCTGAATGAGGCGTTGCATGAAACTAAGGGCGTAGTCCATTGTAGGAAACTGTGTGCCTGCAAAGCATTAGATGATCCATCTTTTGAAGAGGCGCTATTTCCTACCATATGTCATTGACACCGAGATGAAGATGGAGAAAATGATGACAGGGAACTGCATCTGAGGTAGAGCAGCTCGTAGAACGTTGGCAAGATAGACAAAGAAGAAGAGCCACACTGCCAACACAGCAGAAGCACTCGAGTTGTATCCAGTTGGAGGAGCACCTGCTGGCGTTGTATGTATCCGTGCTTGAATGGCAGAGTACAATGCGAGAAGACACATTGCGCCACCAATGCATACACCCAGAACATTCAAAGTACTAGCAACATGTTAGTACTGGGTTCGTGACGAGCTGAAATTAATGAAAGTTCTCGTCTTGTTAGATTATGGGGTGATCAAGCGAAAATAAGGCCAATTTAAAGATTTCAGCATCACTCACATCGTCTGCACAAACATAGCCCTTGGCATGATGCACATTCCCAGAACCGACGTGATAGCGATCAGGTAACCAAGCGTGGTGTATTCTCTCGCGACTGCTGGGCTCTGATACATTGCGACCGCAATCGTAGGCGGCAAAGATGCCTTGAACATCAGCATAACAGTCGGCACATCGAGGTCAAGCTTTTGCCAAAGCTTCTTGAACATGTTTGGCTTCTTTGTCGTTTCCGAGGCTGGAGGGGAAGGAGCAGCAGGATGCTGCTGCTGGTTTACTGCTTTCATCGTCGCGTCATTGTCTGTTGAGATGTCCGGAGAGTGATCGTCAGGAAGGACATCGTGTTGCTGAGCCGCCATGACGCGGGAAGAGTGGACGTGCTGAAAGCACTGGGCCGCTCTGGATGTACGGCCAGTGAAGGCGTCCACCTGTGAATTGGATCAATGTGTAGCTTTAGCGATTGAGATCCCAATGATATGGATCCGAAAGGATTATTCGCGTAGATGTTGGGGACAGCAAGGGTGTGTAGACTGGAGGTGGAGACATAGCTGTCAATGCGATGAACCTACAACGATGGTGGCGCTGAAACTGGATCACCATAGGTCCGAAAATCCACAGCTCGGGTAACTTTGGAAAGCCCGCCCGACCCGGCACACGCAAACTTTAGAATATCCGATGTCCGTATGGCAGTCGCAGTGGTCTTGGCTATGGGTATATTTCTTCTGATCGGATGTTCAGTTCATTATTGACTGTCTGTTGTTGTACAGATCAGGCTTCAACGACATATTCCGAGTCGGTCATGGTGGCACGCACGCGCTCGATTCTTGCATACATAAGGAAGAACAGCCTATCCTCTGCACATGGCCTTCAGCATTTATTGGTTCTTTCTCGGCAGTTTCCCACTTCATCATTCGCTCTTCTTAAAATACGTCAATAGCGTGTTCTTTTGCTTCGCAGGGCTTTGCTTCGTCTTGTTTTTGCTCGGGCTGCTGTCATTGGCCTTTTTCACGCCGACCTCCATCCGTCTCATCAGCTCTTCGAAATCCTCAGTTGCGACGATACCACCACTAGCCTGCACGTGCCCACGCGCGAAGTTCTCCCCCATTCTTTCCAACAAAGTCGGTTTTGCCGTTGCCGTCGAAGGCGGCTCTTCCGTGGTACCATCCCCCTCTGCAGAAACAATCGCTGGCAGATTGGCATACGTCTTAAGACTTTCGATGATGTTCACTGGGATCTCTCTGCCTCGTGCACATCGAGCTATGCGGCAGCTGAAATTCACTTTACCTTCCAGATATCCTTCGTTCGCGACCATTACAATTTCAAGCTTGTTCGATTGAAGATGACCTGCCCATCGAGTGGCGATAACTGGATGGACTTGTGCTACGCTCTTGATTCGGAAAACGGCGACCTTGCCATCAGACGAGAATTTGGGTGCAGCATGTGTGCAGCGCTCCACTTCGGCATTGACTTCAGCTCGAGCATCGAGAAGGCGGGGATTTTTCAAAACGCTGGCAGGATCCTCAGTTTCGCTGAGCGCACACCAAGCCGATCTGACATCGTCTGTAGAATATTAGCCAATGTCACTTATCGATTCATGCTATCGCTGTGACTTACATGTTGCTGTCCTCCGCGGGGCGTTGACTAAGCTCACCACGTCGTTCAACACCTTCTTCTTATATTTCTTGAAGGTACTGATCATGTCTGGAAAGGGGTCCGACCACTTGAGTGTAGTTCCCAGATCGCCATGCGTGCCTACTACGCAAAGCCAGTCACATTTCGAAGCGACTTCAGGATGTAGCGTTTCGCAGATGTGGTACGTTAACAGCGCAGATGTAGCAACTGGCGGGGAGTGACACGCGGTCACGTAGTTGGAGCCTTCTGGAAAGTCAGAGGGAGTAGCGAAATGGTGATCTATTACTAGGCCAGTGTGAGGAGAATCCACAATTGGAGGCCCAGGTCGAGAGCCTTGATCTATGACAAAAACATATTCGGGATTGAGCGAGGCGAGGCGTTGCCTTTCAACATCATTGTGCACCGTATTCCCTTTGGTCAACAAATGAGTTTTTATTTTTTCTGGCGACACTCCCAATAGCAACAAGGTGTGTTGCAGTATTGCTCCAGCGGATAAGCCATCAGCGTCTTTATCCGGCACGAGCACGATGTTGCCCTTCGCCTCGGCAGATTCTACGATGATGCTGCGGGCCTTGTCGATTTGTGAACGCGGGGCGGGCCATTGAATGCTTCCGTCGTCCTCCTTGACACTAGGAGTCGTGTGATATTCTGGGATGTCGGGCTTTGGACGCTTCTTAGCGGGTGTGTTGTTTTGGCTTGGAGGCGCTTTCCGCTTGGGGGAGATCATCTGCCGCGCACAACCGGTCCCTAGGGCAAGTGGGAGAATGGGGCTGTGTCGCGAGGGCAAGTCGAGCTTGGGAGCAGTCCGAATGAGGAATGTGCAATTCGGCAGCCAGAAGCGCCTTCTCAGCAGCATCAGTGGGGTATACGTATGCTAGACGGGCAGCAGCAAACAAAGGAGATGTTCTCGAATGCGCATCGTGGCTGGACCGCCGTCCCTGTGCTCGTCATCGATCATCATCTGCATCAGCCCTACGCGTGGTTGGACGCATGGCGGCTGTGGAGGCTCATGTCGCATTCAAAACATACCACACACGCCGCACTGCACTTGTCTCGCACAGGTTGCCTGGAGCAGTCTAGCAGACGTGTGCATGGCTGCCGTGACGATGGAGGGAACCCTGCTTCCGCACCGCAGAAAGGTGCTGTCCGCAAAATGGCGAAGGCGGAAAGCGGCTTAGCTCCAGCCTCGCACGCCCGGCACCTTCCACGCTCTCACTCGCTCGAGGACAGTACAACACATCGTATTCTCCAGTCACCACCGTCAGCTTACTCGCTCCACGACGCGGCGCAAACAACCACAGCAGCATCGCGCTGATCTGGCCGCCGGACGGACGACCGCCAGCAGCGCTGCTTCGTGCTCGATCGCCGCGCGCGAGAACGTGAGGCTCCCATCGGGCACCCCCACAGCTTGCTTGCTGTTCCCTTTTATGCTCGGACGACGTCTGCGTGGCTGGAGGTGCGGGTGGTGATCGGACGTTCTAGGCCCACACCACGACGTCTCTGCCGAGCTGCTGGTCTTTTGGCAGCTACGAGGCTTCATTTGGCGAGACATATCGCACGCGCAACACGCTGCAAGCACACCTATTCTTCTGCGACGGATCCGCCTGCTCTGCCGCGCACTCGCCAAACTGGGTCAACGCAACGTCATCGCGGCTGAGAGGCATGGTGCCTAGGTAAGTCGACCAGCCCCGGTATCCATGCGCCGTACATGTTCTCGACAACTCGACTTCGCAGAACCTGCTCAGCCGCCGGGTCATATCGCGGCCCATCCGACATCTCCCAGCACGCCTCCCTTTATGCATTCGCAGCTTGCTCTCGTGGTTGCCGCCAGAGCTTGAGCCGCAGCACCCAACTTCATTGCTTGCGCCGGGCTGTGCGACCAGCATGTTCAGCCGGCAAACCGTACTGACTCGTTCACAGGAAGCCCCAAGCTGACCTACGGACGATTGCAGTGCACCGGATGGACTCGAACTCGGCGTCCGAACGTTGACAGTCATATTGCATGACCACGAACGGTATTCCCAATCTACTGCCTACGAAGATACCATTTCTTCTGAATTGAGCCCGGTTGCCCACACGACCGCGAGTGCCTCGACGCGGCACACATCCTGGGATTGAGTTCGCTGCCCATTCGAAAGTCAGTCGCGTATCATTTGTCACTGCACAGCACCGGACGTGACAGCACGAGAAATCCAAGGCCATCGGGAAGCACCGGTCTCAATTCATCCTGCATTCACTCACATCCAGGGAGTCTGCAGCAGTATAGATCTGCGAGCCTCACCTACGGCAGAGTGGGCCATCTCCGGCACCAACCCTGCCCGATCTCTTCCATTTCCCACGCGGAACACAATGTCCGACAAGTCGTCATCTAATGCGGCTGCCGGGAGACCTTATATTGTGAAAGCTGGACCCGACTTGCCTGAGCAACTGAGCTCGCACAATGATGCTGGCGAAAAGCACAGCAACAGCACCAGTGATGCCTTGAAGGCCACCGCTGCTGCCGCGATGCAGGAGAGCGACCGGGCGTCGCATCCGCAGCAAGAAATGAAAAGTCTCGTGGAGCGGACTAGAATCGATTCAGCACAGAACAGTGCTGACAACGTACCCCAATTGCCATCGCAAAGGTCCCAGGACAGCGATGTGCTGGTTCCTCTTGAGCTCCGGACCTCTCCTGCACTAGACCAAGTGCCAAGTCGAGCTTCTCGAGACTCAATTGCCAACTCTCCCACGTTGCGCAAACACGCTATACCAGTTGAGGAGGGCACTGCGAACACTCTGCCTGTTGTGCAGCCTTCATCGCCCAGCAGGGAAACAATTGCAGCATCGCCGACCGGTCAGAGCTTGCCTTCCTTCCGGCAGTTGACCGGACAGCTAGGCCAACTAACAGAGCTGGCTGAAGCAGCAACCCAGCAGGACTCCCGGTTAGCACAAGCCGCTCATCACCACAGTCAATCTTTCAGCTCCGCCACATCACAGTCTCCCATGATGCCCTTTTTCCCGCCATACGCAAACAGCGCGCAGACATCGCCAACTGCATTTTACCCGCCTGGGCCGCGGTCGCCAACAAGCGGTGCCGGGGAAAGCCATCATTATGGATCGCCAAAGCAGTATGCCGTATCTGCCTACTACACAGATCGAAGGCGATCATCAGCAGCCACCGAGGCAAACCCTAACTTCCCACCACCGATACCCTCATTACCAACAATACCAACAAATTCCTCTTCAGGCGACAGTCACGGACAGACCAGTTCGAGCACGGATGGATACAGCACCGCGCAGACGACGCCGACGGAAGGACCCATACCGACAGAAGGAGTTCAGAGACCGATATTACCGCCACCTCCGGGAATGACCATTGTCCCCATAGGTGGCTTCAAGTGCGATTATCCTGGATGTACGGCAATGCCTTTCCAGACACAATATCTTCTCAGGTGCGTCTAGATTTCAGCGTAGTTGTAGACGAATGCTGACCCCGTATAGCTCGCACCGAAATGTGCACTCGCAAAATCGACCGCACTACTGCCCTGTAAAAGACTGTCCACGCAGCGAGGGTGGCAAAGGCTTCAAACGCAAAAATGAAATGATCCGGCATGGACTTGTGCACAACAGTCCTGGCTATATTTGCCCTTTCTGTCCCGACCGCGAGCACAGATATCCCAGGCCGGACAACTTACAAAGGTGAGGCAGGGCTCGCGCGGCTTTCAAGATCACAATTCTAACAAGTCTTAGACACGTCCGTGTCCATCACGTTGACAGGGACCGCGATGATCCGGCGCTTCGGGAGGTGCTTGCGCAGCGGCAAGAGGGGGTTGGCAAGCAACGAAGAAGACGGACACAGTCTTCGGTGCCTGAGCCATCGTAGTGCGATATACCACGACCTACTGTAAATGTAATGCTTATACTGAAAGCGGAGGTGCTATAAGGCAACCTCAGGTAGCGCGGCGTTCTGGAACGGCGTCCATGAGCGTTTTGGGACGCTGGAGCATATGAGTGCTCGGCGGTGGCTTGTAAGAATCGAGAGGAGAGCGACACGATCACGTCTGGACGACTTGTTCGTGTCCTGGTCCCAATGAGAAGGGATCTGGCACGCACGCATGCCGCTGCATGCCGTGGACGAAATTAAGATGCTAAAAATCGAGTATGCACGCGCATTGCACATGGCGCAGAATGAGCCTCTGCTACATATTGCATTTACATCACTGTCGCGTGATGCTGACTAGGGTATGGCATGGAGCGTGGGTCAAGTGCCAACTCCACAAAGATTGCAAAAGGTAGCTGATTTCCTAGACAGCATCTTCGCTGCTTCGTCAACCGTGTGATTGTGAGTAGCGGTGGTGCATCCCGGTCACGATTGGTTTGTGCGTTGTCTCAGAGCGGCCGTTACTTACCGCTGCGATGTTGAGAGACAAGACAGGAGTAGCGAGCGACAAGAGACCAAAGGTGCCAACGGTAAGCTTGTTGGTGCAAAGCTGAATACTGGCGCCGAGGAGAGCCTTGCGATCACGGTTGCGTAAGCGCGAGAGGTTGGTGCAACATGTGCAACGATAGCATGCACGCGAGTGAGATGCTAAAAAGAATCCACGCGGAGAACTAGCCGCATGCATTCATCGCAGCGAATCCAGGCATGCATGCAGAGGCAAGGCCAGCTTCTTCTTTCAGCCGCGCGCGCGCGCTGGGCCGATAACGTGAGATGTGTGTGAAGAGCATGTCATCAGCGCATCAGCTCACCACTGCAGCTGCAGCTCTGCCCATGTGTCGCTGCGCACTGCGGTGAGTGAGTCCGGCCGAACTCTCGCGCGTTGGAAGGTTCTGTTTGGCGAACGCGTGCACGAACAGGAAAGAGAGCTAGCTGGTTCGGCAAGTCTCTGGGCGTGCATGAGACAGGACTGGGTTGTAGCCGGACGGGCTCCAGAACCGCTCCAGACGGTGAGATGCTTGGTGGCTTTGTACTCTACCAATGTATCGCGGATTCGTATGCTCAGTGTGCAGCTCGAGCAGACTTGCGCGATGGAAGCAAGCAGGGCGAGGAAGGATTGGATGAGGAATGCGTCGCTGACCGAGGAGACGAAGATGCGCGCAGACATGAGAGGTATCGTCCGCGGCCCTGCAGAATGCGACTTCGCGACGCCTGCAGGGTCCAGTGTTCTTGTGACGGTGCGTGGTGGCAGTTAGCTTGCGATTGGCGCCAAGTTGAGTCGTTACGGACCCGGTCTTCAGCAGGCTTTGCCCGTGGCGTTTCTAGATCATCGCCTGTCCACGAGTGCACATGCACGCGCGGGACGGCGGAGAGGGGACGGTAGCGTCTTTGTGCTGCTCGTACATGTCTCTCTGCACCTCCTCCTTCTCAATCATCCATCCTACCAATTCACCAAATCTGCGACCCGTTCACTAACGCACGCGGCACGCTGTTAAGACCACCGGACCTGGATCTGCTCCTACCGATTTTAGCCCGGCGGGACACGGTCTCTCGACAATATACCCATTGACACCCATCTCCGTCGACTGCCTTCTTCCCTCAAACCAACGCATCTGCGCCCAAAAGCAGAGTCAAGAGCGACGACATCATTGTGATCGCAAACCGGGAACACCGCCGACATTACTCGATGCGGATCCAGCTCGGGCAGCTCTAGCGTCGGAAGCCGATGACATACCGACGATTGAAGATCCTCATGATTTGGGCTTGAGGCATTGGGCTTGGGTACTAGAAGTTGCGAAACTCACCAATGTGCTTGCCTCTTCGCGTGTGCGAGCGTAAAAACAGGAAATCATGGCCATGGCGTCGACACTGGGGGAGCTGCGGAGGAGAGTGACATCGGACGGTGCCGAGCTTGCCAGACCAGCTACCACCCAGGATCACCAGCATCAGCCTGCTGAACAAGCTCGGCCGGGAAGACCGCGGCGAGCCACAAGCTATTACAACACCTTCCAAACGAAATGCGACGTCTCGAACGACACACCACCAGGCTACGCCGCCGCTGCACGAACTCCAGCACGACCGTTGCGAACATCGCAGGATGGCAGAGAACAGCTACCCAGCTACACTTGCACTGTGGGTGCAGAGGCCAAAGTTTTATTGAACCTGGAGTCGATGAACCCACTGCATGGGTGTTGCGAGGGCGAGTGGAGGGAAGTTTACGTGGTGGTACGTGGTACCATGATCAATTTCCACAGAGTCAAGGACGGAAAGGCTGGGAAGCTGCTCAAATCCTACACATTGCAACACGCCGAAGTCGGATTGGCGACTGACACCGAGCACACGATTCTGGTCCCGCAGTCGAGATTTGCGCATTTGATACCTTCTTCTGCGAGAAGGAGGGCGTGGCAAAAAGACCCAGACTTGTACAAGCCCGTGCCCCAGACAATTATGCGTTTGCGGCTGGAGACGGATCAAATTCTACTGGCTGACAGTTGCGAGGAGCTCATTTTCCAGCTGGTCCATATCATCAGCGCGGGTATTGATATTTCGTATGCTATCGACGAGCGAAGTATACCGAGGCAATGCACTGTACCACGGAGGAGAAGACGTAATCGGCCGCATTACAACGGCAATATGGCGGATCCCGGGTTCCTGGCCGAACAGGAACGTCTCTTCCGGCAGATGTACCCAGATTTCGCCGCGATGAATCCCACACGGCCTGAACTTCCACGGATGGACACACAGACCACGATGCCACCTACGCCTGGGCGCGAAGAAGACGAAGTGGATTTATCGATGATTCGCGAAGATGTTGCTGCTCCTGCGCCTGCCAGCGGACGTACTGTGGATGCTGCGACACGTCCGCCAAACGCGAGGCAGACAACGAGCACCACTATCAATTCACTGCTAGGCACAGACATGATGTATGCGACGCCCAGTACCAATTTCAACGAAGACGGAAAATGGCAGCCTCCGCATCTGCGCACGCCACAGCAAGTACTGAGGTACATTCGAAGATGCATGCCCATCCTCAACGCCGATGCTCCACGCGCAAGCGATGTCATTGTCGTAGACGGCCGACGCATGAAATTGAACTGGCGAATGGAGCTTCTTGAGCAGTGGGAACTACAGCCACCAACCTATAAAGCCCATAATTTCAGCGATGGCACAACGAACGAGCTCCAACGAGCCACTTCTCAACGCTCATCCTCGGCCTCCGCGGGCCAGAGTACAGAGCCACAATGTTCCGGCTCCATGCTCGAGAGCTGTGATCAAATCCTCCCTCTGGAGACTTCAATGGACGCGCTACAACTCACAAAGTTGGTCTCCAACATGACGCACGCGGGAGACAAAGGTGCCGCACACACGGCGCAATCTCCTACCACCATCAATGAAGAAGAATCAAAATCACATCGCATACAACAGACAACGTCAGCGGGCACCAGTCCAACAGACGTGCATGGCGTGGTGTTTTGTTTTTAAGCATCGGGAGACTCTAGATTTCTCGCATAAGATCAAACACCAACACGACACGCTACTACAACGACCTTAATGAGACCCACGATGCATCACAGCAAAAAGGCATCCGAGCATTAGCATTCGCTCCTTTCTTTATCTTTTTCCAGTTTTATCTCTCACCGAAACGGCGCATTCAGGAGACTTACCACGACCATGATGACATTCGCTGGACGCGAAAGGAGAGTGGCATGCATCAATCATCTGCATTCTGTTGATACCTGTTTCTTATCATCACATCATCACCTCAACCCGAAGGGAAAGGATGAACGAGATTCTCTTTAGCTCTGAATTTGACTGCGCTTTTCGTTCTCTGAGATACCACTCCTAGCTCTCATGTGCATACTACAGAAGGAGAAATGGCGAACAACCCAAGGGGCCAGAAGGTCTCGCTGGGGTTTCTGTATATATTTCGAGGAAAGAATGAAACACTTTCATCAGAACTATCATTACTCGATCCAATTATTTTGGTTCCTGCATTTTCTATCCAATGTTGATGATGCTTTCTTACCCGCCAGATACGAAAAATCAAAATTCTGACGTGAGCTTATCTGGACATGGAAATATGTATACTGTAACAAGAGTTGATTCAAGGTTAGGTATTGGATTTATACTTCCATAGTTGCTGCCGCGGAGCTTTTCTTCGAACGCATGTGCCATTCGCAAGCCTTATTTGGCTTTGAGCGAGGCGATGCAGTTTGGTGCCGGGAACAAGTGGATAGATACAGTAGCAAAGAGCTTCTAACTTAGTGGATTCATCGAGCGTGCAGTAGAGCCAGCGGTAGACTTCGATAGATGTGATGAGCTTTGCGGGAGAAGAACCATGTCGCGCGTGCACTTTCGTAGTGCTCCGAGCAGATGGGCAGTTAGGGCTTGCCATTGACACCCTACAGTACAGTCCCTCACATGCATTCGGGGATCGGAAGGCAGGGTATTTATCGATTTCTGGGCATTTGCAACCTTTTGGCAACCGATTTGAAGCAGCTTTAACTCGATCGTTTGACCACTATTGGTAGGCAGGACCCGGAGAGCCCTACAAAGCCCGTCAATTGGGTCGATATCTAGGGAAATTAGCTAACGAATGTCTTTCTGAGCCTAAGCTAATATACCTTGGATCCGCGTATGCATGTGAGGGACTGTACACCTCTTCTGCCGGCTGATGCGGTCGTGTACAGACAGAGTTTGTGACGAAGGTGATGTGAGGGATGTGATGTCTAACAGGGTAAAGGTAAATCGGAGAGCTTCGTTATTAATAGATGGTGATACTTATTATTAATACTTCATAGGTTCTGTATGAAAGTAGTCATGCTGATGCTAGAAGCACACATGCAAAAATTTGGCAACAGCAGTGTTCCGTTGCCATCCACAAATCCTCTGCTGCCTTCGATCTCTTTCTCTCGCTTTCCCATCTGTCTCGGTGCGCTGTCGCTTTTACACTAGATGCAATAAATGTGATTGAAAGTATCGGTTCCGCCGAAGAAGAGTCTTTCCGATCCAGTACGCCGCGCTAAATATCAAAATCCAAGTGCCCGGTGGTCGGAATGGAAAAATAGAAAGAGTCGTCTGTCGTTGCCATGTACCATGCAAATGCATCTCACTTTCCCTCCTTGTCAGTGGAAGATCAGCGCTTGATCTTCTCCGCTCAACGTTCTGTCTCCGCCCGGTCCGCCGCTTTGCTTTTACCCAACAAAGCTCAACAACAAAGTCAAAATGGTGACGAGGAATGCCAGAGACGGCAGCCTGGACTGCATCGATCCAGAGCCTGAATTCTGTACCGTGGCTTGAACAAAAGTAGGTCCACAGTTCATCTGAATCTGTGACGCAGCAGAATGGTAATCCCCGTTGAGAGGTTGAGTATGGTTGCTCGCTGTCTGAGCGAAAATGGCCATGGTATTCTGAAGACACGTTGTGCAAGCTGGCCGTGAACCTCCGGGCAGTTCAACGCCAAGGGGAAGGTAGTAAATGTAGCTGCTCGTGGGGGATGATGAATTGGTGACGGCGTTGGCGTAACAGTAACTACCACTGTTATCGTTGAGGCATCCGGCGTGGTACAAGGTGTCGTAAGCTAGGAAGCCATTGTATGCTTGCACGACACTGGGGTTGCCCATTGCGAGGTCAGAGCCGCAGTTGGCGGTCTGCTTGACTTGTTGGGCATAGCTGGCCATCAAGGCCGAGCATGTGGGAAAGTCGACGTTGCATGTGCTGTCGAGAATGGTCGTGAGTCGTACGAGAGATCGTGAGGCTGTGAAGAAGCCACTGGATGTCTGGTTCATATTGTTAGTGATGCTCTTCTTCCCGGAGATACTGTCTTGCATACCTGGAGAAGTAATGATAGAGGTAAACAAGACGCGAAAACTTGGTCGTTTAGAAAGCGCTCGAAGAAAGAAGGGCAGGTGCTTGTTGTGAAGTTGTTGCCCAAGTTCGAATCGAATGGTCTGGGCA
This sequence comes from Cercospora cf. flagellaris, assembly GCA_005356885.1. Lineage (NCBI taxonomy): Eukaryota > Fungi > Ascomycota > Dothideomycetes > Mycosphaerellales > Mycosphaerellaceae > Cercospora > Cercospora cf. flagellaris. The sequence goes on along the minus strand of RJLU01000001.1, from coordinate 1,377,392 downwards.
GTGTCGTTGCAGTCTCCGTCGCGACTTGTATATCGCCAGTAGCGGTAGCAGAGCCACTGGGTCGGATGGTGGTCGACGCTAGCACGGATGCCTCATCTCTCACCTCGAGATGCATCCGAGGTGGCGGTGGCGGTGCTCTTCGGTCGTAGAGCAGCTCCTTTGGAAGAATGTCGTCCTGGCCCAGTAGTTGATGGGCATGAGATGCGCGACATAGCAAGAGTAAACAGAAAAGTAACGAGATGGTAAAGGTCTGTACGAGATTTGCGTTCCCTGATATTCGATAAGGGCTTCGTGATTGCTGCCGTCTTTGTCGGATCGTTGAAGCTCGTTGTGTGTTACACTGTGCCAGATTGAATCCATTCCAGGCCGGTTCCTGATGCCGACCGCGCCATGTTGGCTGCACAGCAGCGAGTGGAGAAGTAGTTGAGCTGCGGGACGAGAAGGCACATGTGGCCGTTGTCATCGCACTGGATTCCATACGCCGTGCTGCCGTCGCATGTCCAGTCTGCAGGTCCAATCCTGCGAAAGGAGAAATCAAAGCCGACCAAAATCAATTGTTATGGTCTGAAAGCAAAGAGGTCAAGCGTCTTGGAATAGGTGTAACACGTGCGCGAGTCGGAAGAGGCCTAGAACGGCGTTTAATGGGATCCCTTGCAGCCTCGTGTGTCGGTTGACGGTCCGGGTGTTTCGTTCGGGCAGATCCCTGGAGGGTGTGCCCGCGTCCACAGGTGTTGTCGAAGAAGCTGACCAGAAGAAACGACGATCAGAAAGAGATGATGATTGTCGCGAAGTGCCGTTGTTATGAAAGTGCGCGGAGGGCTCGCCTTGGGCGCATGAACCATCTTCGGTTACTGTAAATGGTCGGAGCAATAACACTATCACCAGCTAATGCAGCCTACGGGCGCCTGAAAATCAATACCACGCGGCTGTGGTGCACGCCAGCGGCAGGGATCGAGCCAGGCTCTTTGCGTGAAGAGCAAAACGCATCGCGGACTCTGCGCCATTCTGCTGATTGAGGCTCTCATTCGTTGGAAGTGCATTCGCGGCCATGGCGAAATGCCAGGAGACAGTTGTCAGGGCTGTGTGTTTCCCATTGCGGGCCCGCATGGTTTCGCGCTGGCAAGAACCATGTCGGCCCATGTCCTCCGCCAAAGACGTGCCCTATCGAGCCTCTCTGCGGGCGAGTTCCTCAGCTGGCGCGCTCCAGCTGCACTCCAGCTCCTACACTATCGAATGATCTCGGGCTGCTGGATCTGATCATGCAAGGGCGCATCGCGGTGGATTTGAATGCACGCTGTCTTCGACGGACGCCACTTCGCGTGATTGGTTGAGCAGCAGATCCACTCATCTCGCAGCCAATATTTCCGCCACAATGCAGCCTCCCGCCCGCAGCGCGGAGCCATGCATATGTGTGGTGTGAAGGGGCCGCGATGCAGCATGTTCTTGCAGCAGTGAGAGAAGCCGTATATCCAGACTCAGGTTGCGCAAGAAACAGAGCGACTGGTCGACGAGGCATTGAGCACTTCGTCGAGAGGCATGGATGATGGGGCAAGTCGTCGCATGCACCCGCACGGGCTGGCCGAAAAGCAGTCTTCCAATCTCCCAGCAGGCGCGAGCTGAGCCCAGCGGGTCTGGTCGCGTGGAGTGGGCGGCAGCCACCAAATCAGCCCTCAGATATAGTGACAATCAAATCAATGACCACTCGGTGTAATGCTGTCTCCCTTCTCCCTTCTACGCCGGTCAGCCATGCATCGTTCATCTTGCTGGACCCGAGCAGTGCAGTATGACTGCGAGAGAATTGTCCGGGTGAGGCTGTGAAGCACGACGGGGAGAAGGCCGGTGTGATAGAATCTCAGCCTGATGAGCTTGGTTGGGATGCTTGGATGCCTCAGGGCACGTCCCTGTCAGAGCTCTTGCTCTAGCTTCCGTTGCCGATCGCCGCTGGAGGCAGAGCTTCCAGAAAGCGTCATGAACACCACTTCGACACATCCTCTTGACTACGCGAGGAAGCCCGTCAACTGATATTAACCCGACAAAGCACATTGACAGCACCCCCGCCAGCATGTCCGCTCCACAGCAGAAGTCAGTCCACACGGGAGAGCCGCAGCCTGACGACCACCAGCTAACATCACCGTTCCCTACAGCGTGTGGCAGACCCGAAGCGCCAACTTCCGCAACAACAACAACAATCAGAATCCTGCCTCACGCAATGCACCTCAAAGCAGTAGCAACCGCTCCAGCGCCGTAGCCTCACCGACCCAGACCTCCAATCCTACACAACCTCCAGCACAACAACCAAAGCCCCAAGAAACGAGCAACCCACCACCACGTAACATCTGGCTCTCCAAACAACAAGAACGCGCTGCTTCGAACGGCCCATCTCCCGTCAACAGCACATCACCTACAGTGCCGCAGCCCGCGCAGCAACAGACCAGCAGTTTCAATATCGAAGACGCCAAAGCCTTACTGATCAACAAAAAGCCTGCTGCTGCGCCATACGAACCGGCCTCGGGCTCCCCATCCTCAGGAGGAGCAAGTGGCGGAAAAGCTGCAGGAGATAAAATGGCCAACGGACAGCCCTTCTTTGCAACGCTGGCGAAGCAAGTCGCGAATTTGGAGGCGGGCGGCTGAGTAATCGAGGATAGACAGGATATTTCACTGAGTAGAGGACATGATAGGAGAAGAAAAGCTTGAGGCACGAAGATCGAATCGAATACCAGGATACGCGCTTATTGAGTGTCGATGCGCCACAAGGCGACCCGGAACGCGAGGGGAGGGACGAGGATGTACGATGAGCATGTACACCGCTTGCGACGCTGAAAAAGTGCTTACAGGGGAGGACGAGGCGCAGGCCACAAATGTCCGACAGAAACAGCCATGTAAGAGCCTCGAACAGATCGATGGGAATGAATGACCAGAAACGAGGCTTCGTAGGTACAGCCGCATCGCAGACAGACAATCGGGTGCTGTATAACCCCCATCTACCGCAGAATCATGTGCCTTAGCAACCTTGTATACTCATACAGAATCCTGTTCCAGGAAAACATTCTCGCTCCTGAGCAAGCCAGCATCTCACACTCTGAGGTCCGCACAAATAAATCATCAGAATGTCCTCCAACTCCAGCGCTAGTATCATCTGCTGCAATCCTGGTCTATCATATATAAATACGTGTGTGCTGGCTCGCATTATGCCTTCATACTTCGTTCTGCTCCTCCGTCGCATTCACTTCAGCGAGACCAATGCGAACGCTTCGGCCTCTTCTTCCTATTGCTATTAGCTCGAGCCCTCGTACCAGAACCCGAAACAGATGAAGATGCAGCATGAGAGCCACCATTGACCTTCTCATTCGGCGTAGCATCCGTGCTCATTCCTGCGAGTTCGCCTAGAGTATCCTCGTCCATGTCCGACAGCTCCTCGGACATGGCACGCAAGACGGCTCGGCCTGTATATCGCTCCTCGTGAATCGTGGTGCCGATGGGATCAAATGGCTCGAGGTACCACGGAACACCGCCTTGAGCGAAGACATCGTGGTTCTCGCCATTGGCATTGCTAGACTCACCGCTCGCAGAAGCAGGTGCGCCTGAAGGGCGTGAGGAGGACCGGGAGATGGGCGGAGACAAAGGTTCGGTCGTCGGCTTGTCGCTGCGAGTCTTACTCGACATATTGAGGTTGGAAGATGCATGGCTGCCAGCCTTCGAAGCAGGTGTGTGAGTATCATTGGCGAATGGAAGCATGTTGTCCTTGGCAATGGCCGGCTCGACCTCTTGTTCCACAGCTCCAGCATCCGGCATATCGGTGTCGACATTGTCTTGCTCTTCAGCACCTGCCACAACCGAAATATCAGAACCTGTCCTACGATGCGTTTGTGGTGTTTGGAATTCGTCCTCACCGTCTACGTCGCCGGATTTGGATGTCGCTGAAGCAAAGATCCCCATCGAGTCCAGCTTCCTGAGCTGTTCTTCCAGTTCGAGGCCCCTCAATTCGGCTTCCTTCTTCATGGCCGCTTCTAGTGGTTCCTTGACCGCCTTGACGATTCGTTTAGCGAGACGTTTCAGGTCCTTTTGTTCTTGTGTCAGAGCCATGTGTGCAGCACTACCGACCTTGACTTCGTTGAGCTGGTTATGAATAGCCTCAATGTCAGCCTCAGTTGGCTCTCCAGAGGTGCCGACCGCTGCGAGCGCTTCTGCGAAGATTTTGGACAGGTCACGGGAGAAGTCAGATACAGAAGTGTAGTAGCGTTCTCGCAGCCTCTGCGCAAGCATGTCGAACCCGGTGCGGAAGGACCGCGTCTTCTCGTCCAACCTGCGATCTAGTCAGTAAACAGCTCCTGTGGCCTTGTTGTCAAGATTACTCACTTCTGTGCTCGTAGGAGGATAGGCCGCAGCAGAGGAGGGATGGGAAAGTATACAGTGTCGACCAGTTCTCGGAGAAGCTCGACTTCCTTGAGGCGAAGTTCTTCTCGTTGCTTGACCTTCGCCGTGAGATCTTTCAAGAAGCTCATGTCTTTCTGCAACATCTCGGCAAAATCGATACGCCTCTGAAGCCTGGGACCACCAGCAGCACCCATGCCGGCAAAGCTGCGACGTGTGACTTCCATGCTAGAGAAACCTTCCAGTTGCAGTTGTAGCCGTTTCAGCAGAGCTGCACCTCGCCTCGCCTCTCGCTTCAGTGTCCAGTACCGGCACACCTTCTCGACAAATTCCTTCTTCTTGCGTATCGTGAAGCGCGTAAGACTCGCTTCGACCGTGGTATAGACTACCTGAGGCACCACCGGTGCGCCTGAAGCAAGCCGCCAACTGCACTTCTGGTCCTTCTTGTTGCGTCGCTTGGAGACAGCAATAGTGTCTTCGGTGCCGTGCGCGTCACCTCCTAATCCGCCGTCTGGCGGGGGAGGGGCTCCAAGTTCAAGAGCAGCTGTCTGGCTATCTGCCCACTTTCGGTCCTTGAAGGCGTGCTTGTACCACCGCTTGGCCTCAATTGTCGCATTTTCCGTGTCGTTGTTGCGCCGCCACTCCTGCGGAACATGCTTGTCGCAAAACGCTTTGAGTGCACTAGTGTCAATTCCGCCTTGAGTCTGCGATTTCATCTTCAGGAATAATCTCGCCCGACGAGCGCAGGTAACATGAAATGCCTGGTAGCAATTCTTGTTCCCGCACTGAATGCAAGCGCCCATCTTCTGATTGCAGATATAGCAGCTCAATTTCCATCGTCCTTTTGGCACTTTGTCTACATCCTGAATCGGCTCCATAAAAGTCATGTTAGCAATGTTTACTTCAGGGATCCAGATGGCACACAACAAATGGCTCCAGCGTAATGTGCTCGTCTGTTTGAAGGCACCGTCCACGTTCGGGCAGAAGATGCAGGTAGGGGTGCCGCGACCTATCTCCTTGCACTTCCGACAAAACCACTGCCCCTCCGGGATGAAAGGCACGCCATAACATTCCTGATGGACTGCAAGGTCACAGCCGTCGCAGAATATTATCGCATTGGCGTTCTCACAATCTCCATCGTCACAGATCGAGCATTTACTGTCCGGCTCATCTCCCGGAGGATTAGGATCTCCGTTCACTGCAGCTTGCGAGCTGGACCGTGGTCGATGCGTCTGCGCGTGTCGGGGCTGCGGCTTAGGTATGCGCTTCTCGAGCGCGTGGTATTCCTTCTCGATTTGAGTCATGGTGATTTCGAAGATTGCTGGCTTGATTGCTGGCAGCTCCTCGGCTTTGCGGTGTTCGTTGAGCTCTTCCAGCCAAGCCACATCCTGCTCGTCCATGTCATATTCCACCTTGCCAACAACTGGGTGCCCCAGACCGACTTCCGCAGGTCCATCGCTCGCTAATCTCAAACTGACATCTGCTTCATCTTCCACATGTTGGTTCTCGGCCAAGCGTATCAGCACGTTCGGAGGCAGCTCGAACCGATCGCTTTCTTGATATCCCACACCAGCCATCGTGCGGTCCACGTAGTTGACCTTGTTTTGTAACTGGTCCTCCTCGTATTGCAGAAAGTGATTGTAGTGTCTGTAAGACGGCTTCGGTAGATTCAGACGTTCCTTGGGGTTGTGTGTGGCCAGTGGCTGTATGCGTGGTGCTGGCGGAGAACCTAGACCGCTCAACATGGACTCTGGCCTCCTCGGTGGCCGTCCAGGTCTGCGTCTGTTGGGTGTGCCATTTCGACCGGACTTCTCATCGTCTGAGGCGTCTTGCATATCTACGTCTCCATTGACCTCCAGTCCGTTCAATTTCAAGTTCTGTAGCTTCGGATCATTTTTGCTTGTCCTCCCATCTACCTCGTCTGCGGAGAAGACCATAAGCCCTGCTGCCAGATCAAGCTCTGGGTGGAATTCATCCCAACTCCTCTCTTCTCGCGGCTTGTATCCATCGCTAGCCTGGCTGGCAGCTGCCGCAGCTGCAGCATTGCTATATCGGGGGCGTGGTGTGGTCGGAGGTGGGGCATATCGTTCCGGTCGTTCGCGGCGCGGTCTCGTGGTCATGGACGAGCGCGTTACCGAAGGGGTGTGGCCATCTGTAGCAGCCGGAGTGCGATGCTTGGGCGCTTTGGCGACTATGTTGGGCCTCCCACCTACTGGCCTCCTCGAGCGACTTCTTGGCGCGCTGGAGATGAGGCCGCGCTCGACAGCTTCGGCGCGTGTCATCTCGTTGCCGTGCTCATCGATGTACCGTCCTCCGCCGCCCGGTCCTCCTGGCTCGAAGCGCAATCGCTGCTTCTTCTGCGCAGGCTCCGTGGTGGGCTCGATTGACGCTAGGGCGCGTGGAGTGCGAACAGCGCGTCGCGGAGAGGTGTCGGAGCCCGCCATTTTGGCCGTCGTTGGTGCTGTCACTAAAGCGCGGGTGAACGTGCGCTTTCTGCCGCTTGTTGGCTGCTCCACTGCTGCGCATGCGCTGGCGCTACAGGTCCGGCTACCAAGTCGAAAGCGATCATCGGGGCATCGACGCGTCGAAGAGTGTTCGAATGGCGAGTTCGTGAGATTGGCGATAACCTTCCCCCATGGGCGAGCGAGATACGCGTAGATGCGATGAAGTGGAGAGTCACTTTCAGGCGGCCCGAGCTAAGGCCAGGCACGACTGAGCAAGGATCCGACCGTCTCCACATCGGGGTCACGGGATTCTGCTCACAGAACGCGTGCTGTTTCTTCTCAACACATGGGCGATGACGGAATGTGTTAGTGCGCAGGCGTGAGATATGGCGTCTCTTCCTCTTCACCAGGCGACAGCGAGCTCTCCGTAGACAGTCTCGCCTGCACTCGCATTCGGCGGCGCCGCGAGGACACCATTACGACAAGATGGCATCTGGCGAGCTCACTCACTTCGCGCATATCATTTCCTGGTACACGAAAGTATAAAACACGCTTCTGATCTATTCTAACGGCGGCTAGGATTTTTGGTTGGGTCTACTTCACAGCCTGGACGATCTCGTTTTTCCCACAAGCTGTTCTGAACTGGCGCCGACAAACGACCCATGGATTAATGCCAGATTTCCCTCTGCTCAACTGCTTTGGATTTTCGTGCTACACTATCAGCACCATCCTTTTCCTGTACTCGCCCACGATCCGCGACCAATATGCCGTGCGACATCCTGCCTCTCCGGAGCCCACAGTCCGTTTCAACGACCTCGCTTTTGGGTTGCTTGCTCTGATTATGAGCTTTGTGACATATTCACAATTTTGGCCTCGACTCTGGGGTTGGAATCCAAAAGCTACCGTTCACCGACATGCCACGAAGGTCACTCTCGGCCTGATATATGGCGGCTTCCTAGCTTTGACCATCCTAATCCTTATCGTTGTGGTAAAGGGTGGCGACCAGACTGGTCGCGGATGGGCATGGATCGACGTGGTCTACGGGTTGGAGTACATCAAGCTCATGTACACCATTTTCAAATACGTCCCGCAAGTTGTGTCAAACTTCCGGAGGAGGTCGACATTAGGATGGTCTATCGAACAACAGTTACTGGATTTCACTGGTGGCACACTCAGCCTTGCGCAACTGGTCATCGACAGTAGCCTCCAATCTGATTGGAGTGGTTTGACGGGCAACCCTCTCAAGTTCGGCCTGGCGAATATTTCGCTCGTCTTCGACATCATCTTCATATTGCAGCACTATGTGCTTTTTGGACCGGTCGAAGAAACTCCAGTCCCCGATGATTCAGCCAGGGAGCGTTCTGAAGCCGAGGAGGAAGCGCTGTTGCCCGACAGAAGCAGATGACACGGCACTACTGTGATAGACCTGGATAGACATGTATTTGAGGAAGCTAGATACCGACGCCGAAACGATGGCCAGCTTTGAGACTAGATACAATGGCGGCCATAAAGTTTCGGCATGTTTCACGGTTTGCTCGCCGCACGTCGTGACTTGCAGAGTTATTCAGTGACACCGTGCAGCAGTATGGCAGACGATTAGAAATTGTCGAATGCCACGGGTGAATCGGTTCGCAGCATGCCTGGAGATTGGAAGGTTCGAAAAAGGTTCAATGGATATCTCCCTTCGTGCGATACAGTACGATGGAAGTAGTACGGCGTCTTGCCTCGTGGTGAGTCTGTCTGTGCGGTATATATCTGGGAGTGCGGAAGAGAGGGGTTGACGCTCCAACATGTATTCTGCGTGAAGCCAAAGAATAAGCGTCGCGTGTGAGGCGGCCAATCGTCGTCTACCCTCAGCGAGCCAGGCCCCCTTATGCTGTTGCACAGACTGCAGCATGCAGAGCAGTTGCCCAGCTCTTACGATTCAGACAACCAGGTACCAGGATAAGCTGCGCGGCAGCTGCCTGAGAGCTGTTGTCCACGTTGTCTGTGACAGATGGCCGTGAGCACGCGCCAGACAGTTTCGAGCATGCTGCGCAAAGCACCACGAAGCTGAAGGCACTTCGTCCATCGAGCATCGGCTTTTGGAGGCGTCCAGGAAACCTGATTGGGGCATGGACAGTGCACGCTGGGTTGGGGATTTTCGTTAGCTGCAAGCCGGATCGTCAGCCAGCATTGCGTCGCATCGCAGCGCATCGCACGGCTGTTCCTCGCTTGTCGCGAACCTCTGCTCCGGCCGCGCTGTTGCGCAAGGGAGCTGCAGCAGCGAGCACTTCACCTCTTCACAATACCTGCGAGGCTGCGATCCGGCTGCTGATGTGCCCAACGTGCGGCGAGTAATGCCATGCGCCCGGTGGAGCTGCGCGCACGAGTCAATGGAGTGGAAAGACCTCCCCAGACGACGTGCGCCGCCGCCCGGCCGCCACTGAGCAACGCAGGACCAAACTCTGTTCCGCTCCCTTCGTGTGCGGAACGTGTCGCTACTGGCCATGGTCGTCCTCGCAGTGGCACTTGCGCAGGCCACCGCTCTAGTCTGTCACCGGTCGCCTCGCCCCACGCAGGAACGCGGTGCTCTGGCCGCAGATCTGCGTGCGCGAGCAACGGTGCACGCCCACCATGCAGCTGGACGCAACAGCAAGGAGGATCGATCACTCGCCGTGGGTTACGAGACGCCCAGATATAGAGCAATGGCCAACCCTGCAGGCGGGCGTTGCGTGAGACCTGGTCGCATCTTTTCCTGCTGCTCTGCATTATCGGCCCTGTCAGCCTCGAACCGGACCACCGACCCAACGGGACATGCTCGAATGACCGATGCACTCCTCGCGCGCCTCGGTGACGCAGCAAGTCCTGCCACTGCCGTTAATACTCGGCCGGAATGAGAGCAGCGCTTCGAAGGCGTCCAGCACCAAACGCGACTCCGCCATCGGCCTGGGAGGCTTCGTCCGCAAGATATCCTTGAAACGACCAACTTCGCAGTCGCCGAGTCACGAAACGATGGCTCCGGTCTACAGATTGGTAAGATACGTCACCATCTTCGCTGTCCTCAGCCTTGCCTATACGAGACTCGACTAGCCCATGCCGCACTCTATTTCACTTTCTGCTGTGCGACCCTACCGTACACACCATCCGTCATCCTCCACTGCTCCGATCGAGTTTCATCACCACCCCAGTCGCAGTCCGAGATATACTTCTCGCAGCTGCATGGGCACCAAAGCAGCTTTGTCGCGTCCTGGATCGATTTCAGCCGCTTGCGCGACCGATAGTCCATCACTCTTCTGCTGCGTTCCTGCATATCTGGACCGCACTCCCCGCACCACCGATTTCCAACGCTTGCGCACGAGCGCCCAATGCCTTTCAAACCGACGCGCGAGATTCGTCTAAAGGCGTTCAGTTCCGCTTACGAGTATGTGAAACAGTACCCGCAACAGTCGTCCAGCGGTCGGCGAGAACTGCGCGCAATGGAGAAGGAGAACCAGAAGGATCGCCCGCAGGCCGGCACATCGCTATCTCGCGACCGCAGCAAGATGAACAGTGTCGACACTGTTGACACTGCCATCTACTCACCTGCAGTACTCAACGACCTGGCCAATGGCACCACCAGCCAGGATGCTGGGCACGCGCGACGTTCGCTGGCACGGAGCTCGACTCAGTCAGACGGCACTGCAGCGCAATCAAAGAGTATTCACAGCGTCGACACCGATTTGCCACAATCACCAAACTTCGATATGGACGATGCGCCTGGCGTGGCCGCCGCGCCAGCCGAGCTCAGTAAACGAGGCATCCATATCCCCACCAGAACCAGGTATGTCCCTGCATGTATAGTATAAAGTCACTGACGAGGCGCACATTGTGCTGATGCCCTGCGATGTAGCAGCAGTAATGACAAATCGACCATTGTACAGCCATTCCAGCCTACGCCAGCGAAGCCAGCGACATGGCAAGATGCGAATCACGAAGTCGTCCCACCTTCGCCCGACAGCCCAGACGAGCCGGTTTATGATGCTGGGGCACGTAGCAGTGCAGGTTCCATGTTCTCCCAGGAAACAGCAGCGACATCAGTTCACACACTTCCGCCCCTGCAGACGAAAGGACCCGACAATGCTGATCCCACGTATTTGGAGCCGGTGATGGAAGACGATCCGAGATCGTGGGATCTCGTGGCACCTATTGAAGAAGGCCAAGAAGCAGAGCAATACGGTCTTGAGAAGCGAGCAGATCAATTGTTCAGCGCTGAGCATCTCAGGATTATCTTTGAAGACCCGCGTCTGCTCCTCAGATTCACTGGGTATTTGAACTCACACCGACCGCAAAGCATTCCTGTATTGATATATTACCTGGATGCCCTAAAGGCCTTGAGAGCAATCAACTATGCCAACGCAATCTCGGAAGCATTAGAGCCAATCAAGGGCCAGAGCTTCACTGACGAGCCTTCGAAGCCAACGCTCAATGCCACACTAGAAGAAAAGGCAAATCGCGCATTCGAATCACTGGTGCAAGAAGATCTCCCTGCTTACATTGCACACATCTGGACTCAAGTAGTGAGCGTCAGCATACAGCGAAGAATCACCGGCACGCTGGCTCCGCATCTCAGAGAGGCAAGCGAAGGACTCGCCGAGGTCTTTTGCCTTACGGATCCAAGTCGAGCGGACAATCCTATCGTGTTCGCCTCAGAGGAGTTTACGAGGACAACGCAATACGGCATGAACTACGTGATCGGCAGGAATTGTCGCTTCTTGCAAGGTCCCAGGTCTTCGCCGCATGCAGTTCGCAGGTTGGCCATTGCGAATGCAAATGGCAAAGAGCACGTTGAGGTATTCGTGAATTATCGAAGAGATGGCAGCCCGTTCATGAACCTGCTAATGACTGCGCCTTTGATGGACAGCCGCGGAAAAATCCGATACTTTATTGGGGCTCAAGTGGACGTGTCTGGATTGATCAAGGATTGCAGTGAAATGGAGGGGCTTGTACATTTACTAGAAAAGGAGCAAGCCGAACGCGAAAGCCAAGAAGTCGAGGAAGAGCACAAGGACGAGTTCCAAGAGCTCAGCGAAATGTTCAACGGCGCTGAGCTTGACACAGTGCGCAAATTCGGTGGCCGCATGCACAAGGAATACGTGGATGACAGCGATCGCGAAAGTATACACCGTCCTCGTCTGTTACTCAAAGATCCTAGTCAGGAAGAGGTGGAAAAGAAGCGCAACATGTCCAGCGACGCCTCTTCGGCTCTCAAGGAGCGTCTCAATGGCAGGCTGGAAGGAGTGTATCAAAACGTAAGTTGGGAGAATCAGCGGAATTTGGTTCTGGCCCATGAGCTGACACGTTTCACAGTATTTGCTCATCCGACCTGCTCCCTCATTGCGAATTCTCTTTACCTCGCCGTCACTGCGAGTGCCCGGAATCCTGCAATCTCCATTCCTAAACCGCATTGGCGGCTCAAGTCGCGTTCGTTCAGACTTGGCAGCTGCTCTGGGTGAAGGTCGTGGTGTAACAGCCAAAATCAGATGGCTCACCCGACCGGACGAAGCTGGTGAAGGAGAAGGTCGTCCACGATGGATACATTGCACCCCGCTTCTTGGCCATTCCGGCGCTGTCGGTGTTTGGATGGTGGTCCTTGTCGATGAGGAGGGATCTTTACCCGGCGGTTCATCCGGGAGACGCTTTAGGCAAGCGCCTCCAGTATCGTCAAACATCGGCGGAAAGGAATGGGACTCCACAAGTGCTCGCGAACGACGGCAGCAAAACGCATACGATAAGACCGATGTGCGAAGAGGCGCTGCTGGCAAAGCTGATTTCCATCGACCAGCGAGTCGAAGTGGCATCCATAGCTCGGCGGCGAGCGTGAACCATCTTGCGAGCCCAACACGCGCCAGGGAACGAGGAGGGCCTGAGCCACATCATCTGACAAGTGCATCTGCCAGTGAGTTTTCCTTCAACCTGCGAGGGTGAGAGAAATGGACATGTGGAGAACGAAGTAACGTTTTGGAATCTCTTTGAGTCGATGAGGCGTTCTTTTGGTCTAAAGGCAAAGCGGCGCAAGCCAGCTTCTGGAGCATGTATTATTTTATACCCCAAGTTGCGCATTGCAGACTGTTCATGTAAGAAGAGAAAGTGAAATAATGTATCTTCGACCGATTCAAGTCTCTCCTAGCATTTCTCGCACAGCCTCGGCCGTTCCTCGGGTGATTTCCCCGAAATCTGCTACATGTAGATCCCTTCACTCTGTCGGCAGTACTCACACTACATTGAATATTTTGAAACAAATTATCATGAACATAAACATGATCAGATAAATTACATCGAACCCAAGAACGGGAGAAAACAGAACCGACAAGATTGAACACCTTTGAGCCTGCAAGACAAGATGGCTGACGCCACACCCACGACTGGAGAACACGTGAAACCGCGTCAAGACTCTCGCCTGGCAACCACGAAATCCAATATCAAATACCTCTTCGACCCTAAGAATGCATCTCAACAGCCCTCGCAATTCCGTACGCGAGCCCTGCTTCGCAGCTTACGATACGTTACCATCTTCATCTTCTGGCGGCTGGTCCGTTATGCCAAGTATGCAGCTGTGGGAGCCATCACGGCTGCATTGGCTACGACCGCCATTGGGTCAGTGGTCAGTGGTGTGGGATTTGTAGTCGCGCCTACAGGGATCATGGGCGGCGCGACGATGGGCTTGGTCTGGGCCGTGGCGAAGTTTGGGTGGCGGAGAGTTTGGAGAGATGGCAAGAGGAGAGGCGAGGCAGATGGGGAGGGAGATGCGAGGAGGGATGAGAGGGAGGATGCGGAGGGAGTGGATGATCTGGGTCGTGGGGAGAGGAGGGTTATGGAAGTTAGGACGCCGGGGGCGAGGGTTGAGCCTTGGTGAGGGAAAGGCTGAAGTTCAGTGTCAATTTCGATCGATTCTGCTAAACCCGAAAGTACGAGTGGGGAGGTCTCCAAACGAAGGTTGCTCCTTGCGAGGGCTCCCAGCTTATCACTGCATTGTGTTATCATCGTATGCTGAGCCATCAGAGTAGCAGTAGACACAAAATCCCACAAGGGTGCCGATGTTCTTCCCTTCGCGGTGCCATCCCTGACAAGCAGCTATATACGCTCTTCTAGCTGCGGTCACATCGAATCCATTTCTGGCTCCATGGTGCAGCGGCCAGCACGTCCAGTATCAAGGAGAGTCTGCGAGGAGAACGTGGTTCTGCCTGGGATTCGTTGGGACCATACTCATGCCTTGTGAAGGATGGAGTGATGACTGGAAAACCCACGTTCAATTCGTGGTGGAGCCATTCTTTTTTTTCCTCTTTTGGTTATGCTGCCGCACCCGTTCGTACCGAGTAGGTGAATTGAGCGTCCTTTGTTACATCACCAAGCTACTAGAATGGAACATTGGGCGGCTTCTTTTGCACCGGATGAAGTCTGTGCTGTCATTTTCAGCATCTTTACTATGTATACGAGGCCTTCCCTGCACCATTGAACGAGTCGTTTGTTGGCGACTGTCAGAATGATCTACTTTCTTGTGGCATTTCGCTTTACCACTGTTCAATGACTCAATTTCTCTTTACTTCACGGGTACAACTACCTAGCTACAGATTCGCTCACGTTGAAACTAAGCATAACAATGGCTTCGTGGTGCAATGGTCAAGCACATCCAGCTCTGGTGAGGACGAGCACTTTCAGTGGATTTTCCGCTTCGCTCGGACTAACGACCCGCAAGGGCGCATGGAAGATCTACGTTCGATTCGTAGCGAGGTCAACTTTTGTCGCGGGGCTGCGTTGTTTTTTGCTATCCACCACTACCTCTCAGCGATCGAGCAGGACAGTGCAAAAAGGCAATGTAGCTATGGTCTTCTTTTGATTTGCCTCGCACGCGGGTCGAAACTCTTTCTCTCTTTATCATCTCCAAACGACAATCTTCGAGACTGAGCGCTTCATCTCCTCCTTTGTTTTGAGCCTATACATTTGCTCATGTGGACAGATACAACAACGGCTTCATAGTGCAGTGGACAGCACGTCCAGTTTCAATGAGGTTGCATGCGGCAGGGCGCGCATACGTCCGGTTGTAGCATTCCTTCCTGCGGGGCTTCCTTACGGGGGTTGAGTGACTGGAAGACCCATGTTCGAATCATGGTGAAGCCATCATTTTTGCCCTCGCCTTTGCTTTTCCTACTGTCATTCAAGCCAGGACATTGCTGGCTATACAGTTTGGTTCTGTTGCTCGACTGTAGCATTGCCTCTTTGGCGATCCCCTTACGAGGTGGACAACCGGAAGACCTACTTTCAATTTGTAGCGAAGCCGTGCACCTTTTGCTCAATGTTATTCCTTTGTGTTGGATTACTCCACACTTCATTCAAGTCATCCACCAAACCTGATCGCACACAGCTTCGTGAATTCGCGCATGCCCTCCGAAAGCTCGACATGATTAACTTCTCGTAGCTTTTTGATCAAATCGAGGCCTTGCTTATCAGCTTTCACTTGCGTCCACGGGCCATGTTGTCTCTCGTCGCCAGGCAGCTCGTCCGCGACATTACCGCGTCCGCCCTGATAGCCGCCTCTGAAACCCCCGCGACCTCGTCCACCGCGGCCCCTGAATGCCTTGGGTCGCTGAGGAGCGCTGCCATCGTCAAACCATTTCTGCTTCCCCCAGGTGTAAGCGTCCTCTGGGCCGGGCTCTATTGTGATTCCGTAAACGAGCTGGATCTGATATCGAAGATAAGGATATCTGGTCAAAAGTCGCATTAATTCCGGATCGTTCTCGAAGCCGTCGAACTTGGAATTTTCTTGTGGTTTCGGCTTGTCGTCTTGTTGATTTTTCGATTTGCTGTCCTGGACTGCTAAACCTTGCGGAGCCGCTGCAGCGGCGGAGGGTGGATTCGCAGACGCTTCCTGCTCATGTACCGGCTTGTGAATTTTGTTACATGCGACCGAGCAGCTAGCGAATTGTTAGCGATGCTCGATCTGTAGTAAATGAATTGATCCCACTATCTTATCTCGCATTTCGGACATCGATATTTGGACTCAGCCTCGTGGCATACGCCACAAATTGCAGGCATCGCTGCAGTCTTGTTTTTGATGATGCATGGAATTGTAGATTGGGAGTATGCAAGCGAGTTGCATGTGATGGAGGAAATGTGGAGAGAAAGGAAAGGAAAGCGGAACCGAGAAGTGGACAGTGCGGACTCCCGCGCATCATCATCGACTGGACTTGAACTTTTGACAGAGCAAGACACAACACCACCACACAATGGCGCCTCCACGATACAGGAGCTTGCTGGATCTCGCGACGCGGCGAGGGCAATGGCTGTGCTCGACATGCACAAGATCTACCAGACGACCGCAATGGAATGCGCAGACGACTCGAAGCATGCAGACCTCCCAGAAGTCTGCACAATCCACACGGCCTGGCGCTGTTCCTAGCATGGAGCAGATGCGCAAGCCTTTCGAGAAGAAAAATGCAAACACTCTCTATTATACGCTATCTATCATTCTCGGCACTGTCGCGCTCAGCTACGGCAGCGTGCCGCTGTACAAGACGATATGCCAGCAGACTGGTTGGGGAGGACAGCCGATCAAGTCTTCAGCGCACTCAGGTCCTTTGACAGACGACGATGATGTGGCGTCAAGATTGACGCCAGTCACATCCTCTCGACGACTGCGCATCACGTTCGCAGGGTCAACATCAGACATCTTGCCATGGAAGTTCACACCCCAGCAAAGGGAAGTAAGAGTGTTGCCTGGAGAGACGGCTTTGGCATTCTACACAGCCACCAATAATAGCAAGGATGAAGATATCATTGGAGTGGCCACATACAGCGTGACACCTGCGCAAGTCGCGCCATACTTTAGCAAGATCCAATGCTTCTGCTTTGAAGAACAACGTCTGAACAAGGGAGAGACCGTGGATATGCCCGTGTTCTTCTACATTGATCCAGACTTCCTGAAAGATCCTACAATGAAAAACATTGATACGATCACTTTGAACTATACCTTCTTCAGTAAGTGGCTCCTGACCAAAGGTAGGCCTCACGCTAATCGTCTACGCAGAAGCAAAATATGATAAAGACGGACATCTGGCGCCAGTGCCAATGCCATATTGAAATGGCGAATGTATACATACAGCAGATAAACTGTACAATAAGTCCCAGAAGCAGACTTTCCATCACACCTCTCTTGATTGACGCGAAAAGCGTCAATTCCCGAAGTTCTGCAGGATACCTGCTCTAGACAGTCTAGAGCCAAAGAGGCCATTATGGTGTCAGCACAAGAAACATAGCCTGCCTACTTGGGCTGTTACACCAATGATCGCTATTCGGAGAGCGACCGCCTTTCCGGCCGAAGAGCGAGCTACCCCACCCTAACAGCCATTTCCCGGTTGATCCCCAATGCTTCAAAGGCTCCCCAAATCCCGAACCCGCGTCAAAAGCTCAAGTGCTGGCACAGAAGCTCCAAAGATTACAAAACAGCCAACCCCTCTCACCACAAGCCGAAAGCAATAAAAGAGCTCAAAGTCTCCTAGAAGAACTCAAGCCGTCACGTCGACAACCCACGATCAACATCAACAATGGCAGACGACCGCAAACCCACCCCAAACCAACTCGCCACCGAGCTTCCAGGCCCAACGACCTACCTCACAGGCCACGATCAGAACACCGGCAAAGCCATCATCCACGCCAGAAACCCCGTAAACTGGGCGAAATTCGAAGATGACAAACTCGCCATGTCAGTAGGCTTCACCACCCAATTCCCCGCAGACCTCAACAACGACGCCGACGTGACCGCCCATCAAGAGAAAATCTCCTCGGGCAAACTGGGTCTCGTATCCGGCGGTGGAACAGTTCTTCGCTACGTAGATTTCGCTCCGGATTATGAGTGTATGATGCATAGGACGCAGTCGGTGGACTATGGGATTGTGATTGAGGGGACGATTGAGAGTGTGTTGGATTCGGGAGAGGTGCAGGTTATGAAGCGGGGGGATGTTATGGTGCAGAGGGCTACGATGCATGCTTGGCGGAATCCGAGTAAGACGGAGTGGGCGAGGATGATTTTTGTGTTGCAGGATTGTAAGCCGTTGTTTGTCAAGGGGGAGAGGTTTGGAGAGGACCTTGGGAGGGGGACTGAGGGGTTGCCGAGTAGTGGGAATGATGTTTAAATGGATAGTGATGGTCGAGGAAAGCCCTGTTCACGGCTCGGCGATCAAAATCGCTCTTTGGCTTCTGCTCTCAGATCTGCCACGATATCCTACAGCCTGTCCGCCAAACTCACATTGCCCGCCTCATCTCTCGTCTTCCCCAAATTCCTCCACCTTTCCTTCTTCCCCGTCTTCTCGTTTATGACCTTCGCCTTCTTCTCACTATTGGGATCTTCCCACTTCTTCCTCCCCTCTAACTTCGGGTTTGGTACGCCATGCAATACTCTCCATTTCTTCGGCGGTTTCATCCCATGCACCTCACTCATTTCCCTCCACTTCTTAACACCCCTCTTCTCCCATCTCTCCCTCCTCTCCTCGACCTCTTCCGGAGTAGGTTTCCATTTGCTCTTCAAAATCCTCCGAATCGCTTCCGGCGTGACTTCGAAATGCTGAGAGAGCATTTCCGTGGTGTACGTTCCAGGATCACTAGCATGCAACGCGCGAATCCCTTCGAGAGAATCTGGAGAGAGACGTTTACGCGGAGCCCACGCTTTCTGGCCGAATTTCTTTTGAAGCGCTGATTTATCGCGTTGCCAGATTTCGAGCCTTTTCTTCTTGGAGGCCTCGGCGTCTGATGCCGCACGACGTTCGCTCTCTAGCTTCTGTGATGCGAGTTGTTGGGACCTGCGTTTCTTGTCGGCGGATTTGGCGGCCAGTTTCTCAGCGCGCGATTGTTGGGCTTGGATGATGGAGGGCCCTCCTAGATCGCTGTCAAGTTTAGCGAGGACAGACTGGACTTGATTAGTCTCGTTTCCCTCTTCGTGGTGCTCCTCGTCTTGTGCTGTTTGCTGAGTCGAGATCATCGCAGCTTGCTTCGCCTTGCCTTGATCGAGCTTGCCCTCTGCCAGTCTCCTCTCTTTGCGAGCCTTTCTAGCTTCCGAGATCGTTTTCCCACTCTTTTCGTTCTTGCGAGGCACTACGTTCTGCTCGCGAGAAGATCGTTTCTGTTCTGCTGGCTTGACCCACTCAGGTGTCGGCCCAATGGTCTCCTGTGCATTTCCGACTTCTTTCCCTGCAATCGCCGGCAATGTTGTGACACCACCTCCGCTTTGTAAAACGGCAGATCTCCCCGGTTCTTCATGTTGAATCTCAGTGAGCGTGGATTCTATGACCACTTCTCTGCCCTGCCCTCTCTCTGCCACCACTTCTATCTTTCCAGCGTCCTGCGCTTCGATGCTCTTCGACTTTGCTGTCGTTTCGAATGGTACGAAGCCATCTTCAGTCGTGCTTATCTTCGTTGTCTCATGTTGGCGCAAAGAAGTTCGCGTGCTGAGGGACCGACATCGTTCAAAGTATAGCTGTGCCCGCTGGCGACGTAAATGAATACCAGCAAGATCTCGGACGACCAATTCCAGTGCCCTTGTTGAACACCTGCACGCTTGCATCTTTTGTACTGGTGGATGTGACTAAACATGAAAGGGTGGTTTGGAAAAGAGAGTGTGGAGGGTATCTGGAGAGCGGGTAGGCGGGATTAGTCATGGACAGGACACAGACAGATGAGCAGCTAAAAGTGACGAACAGCAGTCTGTACAATCCGATGTTCATTATCATAATAATATATCTTCTATAACACGTGCTTGCCGTCATGCTGGTCATACAGGAATGCCACGGCATCAGTCGTCGGCCGTCATTCCCTCCCTTGCAGTGCCCCTCGTTCCATTTCACTCTATGCTGTCCACTGAACTGTCTTTCGTCCCGTAAGCAGCGGAGCTTGTACACATTACTCCGCTGCATGAAAGCGTCCTGCGCAGTCTTCCCCGTGAGCCAATTCGTCACAGAAGCTCCGCGCGGGACGCACATTTGTCGCTGAATACTGTTGCTTCCGCGACGGAGAGTGGTAAGTTTGCATGCGCGCATCTCGACGGTTCCTGCAGAGGCTTTGGCAACTCCTCTCCCTGCCTGGACGGAGTACCATTCTTCGCTTTTCGCATCGCTCCATGCGAATCCTATGCGCCGACTCGCACAGTGCCTGACCCGCCACTGGCAAATAGTAAAAGCCCAGCAGCGGCTTCCCTCCTTGCAGCCTCTTCCATGGCGATTCTCTTCTTCCTCGCAGCCCCGCTGCGATCTACGAAGCGATTTGCTGGCCCTTCGTCCACAAACTCTATGCTGTGTATCATATATGACATGCCATCATGCTTCTTCTTCCACTCTCGGGAAGCCAAATGATGTTGAGTCGTGGCAGCATACGAGTCGAGCGGAGGAAGAATCAGTACAGTGATATGAGCATCGTGGCCATCTGGGACCTTGACCGGCTTGGGGGGTCGTTCCACCAGTGACAAAGGCATTCCGTCTCCATTGGTCTGCCCCGGGTTCTCATCGAAAAGCTCTCGTATATCGTCATTGAGTTCACCCCAATCACCTTTTAGCCAGCCAGAGTGGACCGCTGCTGCAACAACGTCCGAATCGTCCGTGTAAACCTCGGTCCCCCATAGTTGTCGCCGTTTGCAGATTTCTTCCAGGCTATGATTACCGTTCGGCTCGCCTTCCACGGAGTTCAGGTAGTACCGTGGCACACGAACAGTATAAGTGGAATTTTCGTGGCCCGTGAACACCGGTATTGGCTTCATCTTGCTACTATATTTGATCTTGGCATCGGCTGGAGTATCCATGGCAGGCGGAGTAGATAGCTCGGTCGTGTACAGATGCGATCCAAGATGCTTGCGTGGCTTGCTCGCAACCTCGTCAAGCACTTTTTTGTTGTCAACAGTCAATGTTGGTTTCCGCGGCATCGGCATCGCTCTAGGTGGGTGATGGTGATGGTGGCCTACGGGATGTGCATGATGGTGGTGGTGATGATGCGCTTGGTTGGCCATCGGATTCACGTGCGGAAGTGGGTTTGATGGATGCCGGACAGCATGGGAACCATTACTAGCCTCCGCGTTTTCGTGATGATGGTAATGATGGTGGTGTGGGTGGACGTGATGGTGGTGGTGATGATTCTGAGTGGCGGTCTTCGGCTTTTTGTTTCCGCGCTGAGCGTCGGGCGTGTTTCTCCCTTCAGCTTCTTCGAGTTCGTCTCTCGATCTTCGACCATTGTTGCGACGACCCAACCTAGAACCGGCCTTGCCTCGGCCCTTATGGACATCCACCTCTGCACTTCGCCTGAGGTCGCCCCCGTCCAACATTCGAGCGGCGGGACTCATGCGTGTGGGTGTGCTGGCTCCATTGGCAGGGTGTCCGGAATGAGGTGTACTGCCGACACCAGATCCCAGTCCGGAGAACATGCGGCCAAACTCCATCTTAATCCCCGGATTGTCGCCGCCAGGACCCACGTGTCTGGGCTGTGCGCCCTGCACAGCTTGCGGGAGTGGCGAGTTACGTCCTCTCCGATCCAACTCTGGGCTAATATTGAGAATGCCTTTGCGGAGAGAGCCCTCGCTTTCTTTGCGGTGCTGCTCCCGTTGCAAAGCCTCCATTCTCTGGTGCTCTTCAAGTGTCATGGGTCGTTCCGTGAATCCGTTCCGTGGTCTGTCATATCCATGTAAGTCTCCTGGGGGTGGTGATGGCCGTGAAAATTGCCGTCGCATCTCTTGCGCCCGCCCTTCAATGGATTCCCTCAAAGGCTCCACTATTGGGTGCGATGTAGGCGGATATGCTGGTCGGAACAAGGGAGCTGCGTCTTCCCTTGGCGGACCTCCAAAAGGTCCTCCTGCAGACGGCGTATAACGTGGTGGAGCAGGTGCGCCTCTGTCGCGCTCTGTTTGCGGGCTGTTGAATATTGATCGCTCCTGTGGATGCGAGGTCACACCATTGTGGTAAGGTTGTCGCTCCGGCCGAAATGCTGGCTCGCTGCGTGCAGGGGGCTGTGGATCGCCCAGAGGTCGAAAACTCGTGGCCCTGCCTCCAAACATGCTTTCACGATGCGCTGCCTCCTCCAACCCACGTAAACGATCCGCTTCAGCTGGCTGACTGCTCGGCCTTGCAGGCGCGCCATGCCCATTTAAATGTTGTGTAGGCTCCTGCGCATGAGGAGGGAAGGCCCTAAAACCATGCGCCGGCTCGCGGCGGAATTGTGGAGAGCCAAAAATACCGTCTTTTCGTGGCTCCGATCCCATGCGTGCAGGTTCTCCAAATGTTCTCAACGGGCTATGTCGCCTCATTCCACGATCGCCACTTTCGCGCATACTCGATGACCTGGCCCTTCCTGGCGATGGGGGTTGCATTGGCCGAGGGGTCGAAGATGGGCCATTTGCAGAGCCATGGGGCGAACCGGGCGGCTTGCGCTCGTCGCTACCACCTAGAATGGCCGATATTGACATTCCTGGGCGATGATGTGAGCTCGATAGGTCGCGAATACCAGTGAATGGTGACGCAGTTGGAGGCCCTCGAGGCGCAGAAGTTAGATGAGACGAAGGGGCGTTTTGCGGCGAGGAAGGTGGTGGCATCGCTCGGGTTGGGTATGACGGAGGCGGTGGTAGCGATTCCAGCGGCGCTGATATGACATTGTCAGTATTGAGTTCGTAGTTTTGCGACAGATGCGACAGCCACTGCTCACCTCCATACTGCGGGCTCCCCGCATTGCCCAATGACCGTCTTCGCGATTGATCGTAGGGCGGCGGCATCGGCATGGCACTCAGAGGGGCGGGGTGCGCCGACTGGCTCGGTGGAGGGGGCGGCGGAGGTGCGTGATCGAGCGGTGAGTGCTGTTGCGAAGTATTACCTGGAAAGCGCAAAACGCGCAGAGTTAGCCGAGTCGAGATCGTCTGAGCTCATAGCTCTGTTTGAGTTCGCTAGCTGCATGAGTGGGGCTGGTTCCTCGCTTGTGGCCCGAAACCCTGCTAGAGACACTGACACAGGCCTTGGTTCTCTGTTGTCACCCACGAAACATGCAGCCGGTCCTGAAAGCGTATTGTGCGTGTGAAACACAACGGCAGACCGCTCTCCACGTTTCTGATGCCCGATAGACGCGTCGCCCGGCGACTGCCATCGCACACGCAGCTGGTGTTGAGAGAGCTCTGCAGTGATGATGCATGCAGCCCAGTTCTTCTGGCGAGCTGTCCCAGCAGCAGAGCTGTTGCCGGCGCTAGGGCAAAGCATGGTGCGCGTGCCCCTGCTCCCCAAACGGTGTTCGCTGCAGCTCTTGGTCATGGCCACACCGATGTGGCATCATCACAGCAGGGAGCTGTCGGGAATGTGTAGCCTCGCCGTGGTTCTGCTGACCGCATCACGAGGCGATCGAGGGTTCCGGGCAGAGTCCAAGTATACTTGATGACAGCACCGTACCATAGCTGGTACGTGCGAGTTGCTTGCGCATCGTCTCCCGCCGGCCAGCTGTCATATGCCCATGCTTCTTCCGGCGTTGTGTTGAGAGATATTGTATCACGTACCTTGCGTCGGCTGCCATGCTCTTGACGACAGTCCTGCACTGCCTCGTCGGTCTCCACCGGGCATGAACGGATCCCTATTTGCGTGAAAAGGGTCGGAGTATGGGATTTGCATTGGAGGTTGAGCGGTCGACGGCATGTATGGCGATGGGTGACTCGAAGACGACGTCGTCGGCGGATGTTGTCCTGGTAGGCGCTCGCCCGGACGGCCGTACGATGTGCGTTCCATGCTATCCTTTTCCTGTCGACCTCTTTGTCTCGGGATCGTGCCAAGCGACACGTTGTTGACGTCGTCGAGTGCTCGCGTGGCTCGTGTGGACTACGCTGCGATGGTGCGAAGAAGGCATGCTGTGCCCGCAACACGTCCGGCGCATACCTCAACACGGCCACATGGTCGAAGGGATGGTGCGTAGGAGGGGTGGTGTGTGTAGAGGGCGGTCGCGAGGCAGCTGCAAGTAGTCGTCGAGTCGTCAGGGAAAAGAGACAGCGGACGGGGAAGTGGGTTGTGGATGCGCGCAGCGCAGGAGAGCAGCCATGGCCGCCCATGATCGGCGTTCCTGGGCAAACGCTCGCTCGCTGCACCCTTGCTCCCTGCGAATGTGCCGACGGGCGGGAACCTGGCGGCGTCGTGGATTGGCCCAGAATTGCATGTGAACACTCGCGCCAGCTGACCTCATCGCGTTTGCTGCTGCGGCCGGCCTCTGTCGAGTGTAGGACACCTCACGCACCCGCCCGACGACGCTCTTGTCGGTGTGCACATTGTCGGCGGCGGCTTTCGCAGCGCGAACATGCTCCCGATGCCTGGCGCGCCGAGTTCGTCGTGGCAGTTGACCAAGGCCCGTCTGGCGGCAAAGTTCGAGGGTGCTTCGGCGCGCGTGTGCATCGCCTTCTGGTTGTTCGGTGCGTGCACATGTGCATGCGGCAACGGTACTCATGGGGATACCGGAGAGCTAATGCTGCACAGGCCTGATCAACAACATCTTCTATGTCATCATCCTAACCGCCGCGCTCGACCTCGTCGGCCCGTCCATCCCCAAAGCCACCGTGCTGCTCAGCTGTATCATACCAGGCCTAGCGACCAAGATCGTAACGCCCTACTTCATCCATCTTGTCCCATACCACCTGCGCATCATCATCTTCGTAGGCCTCGCAACATGTGGTATGCTGGCTGTGGCGCTGTCGCCCAGCACGACAGATGCGAGCAGCATCAGTAGCAAGATTGCTGGCATCGTGCTGGCCAATATCAGTTCAGGCGCTGGGGAAGTCAACTTCCTCGCCCTGACCCATTTCTATGGGCCCTTCAGTCTGGCAAGCTGGAGCTCGGGCACGGGAGCAGCAGGTCTGGTGGGAGCAGGAGCGTACACTTTGGCAACCACGACCCTGGGCTTCAGCGTCCACGCGACATTGCTGTCCAGCTGCGTCTTGGGCTTTGCCATGCTGGGATCCTACTTCCTGCTCTTACCCCTAGGCCCGCTCAAGGCCACACACCGCAAGGAATCTCAATACCAGCGCGTAGCAGTAGAAGAGGAGGATGCAGATGTCGACACGTCACAAACGGGTTTGCTGGAACAGCCAGGTGCCAGGCCTTCCTCGCCAGCATATGGTCACCGCGCGAGTTGGCTATCGAAAGGACTTGCCGATCTCAGGTCCAAGTTGATTCGTGCTCAGAGCCTGGTGATCCCGTACATGCTGCCACTTTTCCTGGTCTATCTAGCAGAATACACCATCAACCAAGGCGTGGCGCCCACACTTCTGTTTCGACTGGACGAATCGCCATTCAAAGAGTATCGAGAGTTCTATCCCACATATGGCACGATCTACCAGCTCGGCGTCTTCATCTCGCGGTCGTCATTACCCTTCATTCGATTTCGGAGCTTGTACATCCCAACATGGCTTCAAGTTCTCAACCTCGTTGCTCTGACAGCACAAGCGTTGTGGCCTTTCATTCCCACTGTCTGGTTCATATTCGCCATCATTCTGTGGGAAGGACTTCTTGGCGGTCTGGTCTATGTCAGCACCTTCGCTGCGGTGCGTGAGGATGTCTCGGAAGACGAGCGGGAGTTCTCCTTGGGCGCCGTATCAGTATCAGATAGCGCGGGCATCTTCTGCGCGGGCATCCTCGGAGCCGGTATGGAGACAGCACTTTGTCAATGGCAAGTCAGTCATGGCAGAGACTGGTGTAGGCAACGCTGAAGCTCGACCACTATGACGTCCACGTTATCGGACTGCCATGTGTCACCATCGCTACTTGCACGGGGCGTGCTTGATGCGGAGCCCTGTCGACATTGCTGCACGACGAACAATGCCACCCGACCAGAAGGATCTGCTTCCAGCGGTATTGATCATCTAAGTAGAGGCACATTTCCAAGCCTTCAATCAGTCTCGTTCATCGAAACGACCCTTGGCGTCATGAAAATTCGACCATTGCAGGGAACTTGCCACTACTGAGACCCAGAACGATCGACGGCGAAGTGAGCTCTCGCGCGCGTCTGCCTGCGCTGTGTAGCCCATAAAAGCTCACTTTGGAGCTCGCCAGAGCTGACTGGCAAACCTCACTTCGTTGCGACATTTAAGTCCGACTAGCTACCGTGCGTAACCTAAACTCGAACATCAACAGCCTGGCAACCACAAAGGCACTCAGAGACCGGGACTCCTTCAACATGTCTTCCGCAAACGGCCTCGCTCAACATGTGCCGGCAGGCGGCAACACAGTGCCAAGACGTCCAACCACTGGCGGCAAGAGACTACCTGGATGTGCGACCACTGGCGGCAAGCGGCTGCCGGGCCAGTCGTCCACTGGCGATAAGGGACTACCTGAGCATGCATCAAGTCACGAGGAGAATTTCCCTAAGCACTTGTCCACGAGCGGGAAGAAACTGCCCGGCCGGGGATCGTATAGATCCATTGGGGGCAAGAGGTTACCAGAGCACGTCGAGACAGGAGGCAGCGGGTTGCCTCCGCCGCTGCCTGAGACTGGCTTGGAGGTTGACAATGACGATGGCGCAGTGATACAGAGGGAAGTTGGTGAAGATGACGGGAATGCACTGGTCGACGGTGAGCTTGACGACGAGGGCGATGCCGTGGTAGAGGACGGAAACAACGACGAGGACGCATCACCGGCATCAGAGGTTGACAATGACACCACATCCCCATTACGAAACACAACACGAGATACAGAGACACCAGGCAATCGGCCATCTAGCAGCGAAGAGGTGGCACTGACCTTGCCCAAGGCTACAGAGACTACGAGGACAAAACGCAAGAAGCACCGGCCCATGGATAAAACCGAACAGAAAGAGCAGATGAAGCGACTCCAAGCCCAGCTGGACCTTTTCCCGCAACCTGACAAGAAAGAGGACTCAGTGATGGCTGCAGCAATCAATCCGAACCAGACCACCTCGCCAGCCATCCCGTCATCGCCGAACAGCGCGCAGGAAATCGCTAAACCTGGCTCAAAACGACCAGGCAAGAAGCGGAAAAGCACTTCGCTCACTCAGACAGCACAAGTCGAATCTCCGCAAGCTGGCAAGAATTCCAAGCCAACGCGTGCCAAAAAGCAGAAAGCCTCTGAAACAGATGAAGCGATGGAGAGAGTCTACGAAAAACTCTCCCCTGAAGCGAAGGTGGTAATGTCCACCCTTCGAGACCTGGGCTCGCGTTTCGAAACCTCACTCGATGCCGTGGCCACCAATGCCGGGGCCGTGCTCTCCGCGTCCGGACTCGGCGGTAATGCCGCTGTGGCTGCCGATGTGGCAGGATTGGTTGGCGCCTGGAAAGAGAGTCATCGGGAGCATTTGGGGGGTGTGGTCAGCTTGCTGGAGCGGTATGGGGTGCTGGCAATGGGGGCGGTGGAGGTGCCCGACGGGGATAATGGCGGCAACGTTTCTGGGGGTCGAGAGGAGGACACTGGTGGTGCTGGGGGGCTATTCGACGGCGTGGAGATCGGAGAGAATGGAGAGGCGAGGATTTCTGGGGCTTGATGGTGGAAAGACCTACCTTGCAATTGGGCTCACTTGCAGTGCCTAGGCTGTCATCGCTCTTCAAAAATGCTTCTATAGAATAGCAAAGAATGTGAATTTGGAACGTGAAATGAAAGTCTTATTTCCTAGAGGCACATTATCGCTCTGGAAATGTTCCTCCTGGAAGGGCAACGAATACGGGAATGAGTCCTGAATCCAAGATTCCAAACCTTTGGAAGCGTGCTATCGCTCTGCGGATCACGCTCTCTGAAAGGCAATGTATGTCGAAACGAATCGTAGTACGGGATCCTGAAGCTTTGTAAGCAATTCATCGCTCTCAAAATTGGCCCCTCCTGAGTGCCGACGAATGTGGACATGAATCGAGAATCGAGCAACCAAAACGGATCTTTTCGCTACTTAGGAAGCACAGCATCGCTCTGAAATTCTCATCAGGAGAAAGCCAGTGAAAACGGGATTGGCACCTTGAGAAAATGGCGCCAAGCTGTGGAAGTATGAAGTCGTTCTGATGAAGTGACGCCTGTCTACGATATTGCGTCTGAGACTGGAATTAAAACGAGACAATGCAGTATCCAGAAGCATGAAATGACTCTGCAAGACCGCTAAGAGGGCAACGGCACTGAGCAAAGGGCTGGAAAGTGAAACATAGTTTGTGATGCTTAGAAGCATACAGTTTTCTTCCCTATCTGTTGCGAGGAGCAATCGCGGTTCGAGCCTATTTAACCACTCGCTCCCGATAATGACAACTTAGTCGCCTTTACAACACACGCACCCTTCGACGCATATATCCGTATCTTGCTGGTCTCCTACTCAATCAAGCGATGGATACAGGTCAGCCACATCGGCCGGCAGTCCAGCATCACCGTAGAGATCGATTAAGTTCTGCCGCTTGACCATGTAGTACTTGTGTGCACGAGTGAGCTTCTTGTCCGCAGTTTCCTTCCACTTCTTGAATGGTATGCCCTTATCAACAGTCTGGGAGTACTCGAGAGCGCTCAAGTGGAGTTTAAGAGCGCTGTCAGCTGATTTAGTGGCCTTTTCGATAGGGGTAGGCTCAGGCGGAGGGGGGTTGCGAATGGCTTCTTCCGCAGCGGCGGCAGCCATCTCTGTTCTCTTAGTCAGTAAAATGTCTTCATCGATACCAATCAGGGCGCTGCTTACCGCGCTTCACATCCTGTCGCATTTGCTGCGCGCCGTCTGGGGTGACCGCTGGACGCATGAGATCGATAGACGGGAAGACAGGAAACCACTCCTTGTCCAGCTCATTGAGAGCACCGGTAGGCATGAGGCCGGCCAGCACGGCGCGCTGATCCAGGTAGGCGGCAGTGGCAGTCTCCAGTCGCCGTATGTTCTCGATCGAGGAAGTGCTGATGAGGTTCACTCGGAGGATGTCACGCTCAACCCACTTGCGCTTCAGCAGTTGACGTGCTTCACGTCTCACTTTCGCAGCGGCCTTTTTGTTCAGCTCCGTAGTATTGCCACTCTCCGTCTCCTGTTCTCCACTGGCTTGTTGGCTGGTGTCATCGCTAGATGCAGCGACTGACTGGACTGCCAGAGTCTGACTGCTGTCCGGCTCATGTTCACCCAAGTCTTGCTGGTCTTGGACTTCAGAAGAATTGGACGAAAGATCAAGTAGGTCGCCTTGATCCTCCTCATCAGAAGAGCCAGCGGCAGCCTCGTCCGACGCACCCTCGTCAGGCGACCCAGAGGAAGATCCGTTCCCCATCGCACCCTCAGAGGAGCCCGAGGAAGACCCCTCGCCCGCGTCCTCATCAGAGGAGCCAGATGAAGACGCATCATCAGACTGTGTTCCAGAGATGGCATCGTCGTGATAAAGGTGAGGCGAATCGGCTTTGGAAGCGGTGGAGTCCGATTGTGGGCTCCAAATCTCGGTGACTGGACTCTCGTTGTCGTTCTCGTCTGTGGGCTGCTTCAGGTGAGGTGTTGGGCCAAGGAGGAGAGCGTCAAACGAGGTCTGACGATCATGAACAGCTGTCCCAAGGCCAGGTGGCGTACGGTTGACGACAGTGCTGGTTGGCCTCGGCAGCACACCCCAGTGATCACACTCTCCATCGTCTGTAGCTTTGTCTTGTATGGTTGGTGTTGTTGAAGAAAGCTCGTCAGGAAACGCAGAGAGCGCGCGTGGTGTGTCCTCATTGGGTGCATAGTTGCGAGCCACGGGTTGCTTGCCCTTGAAGGAGTTGAAGTCTTGCGAATCGTGCTGGGCCGTGTCGTCGATTTGGATGAATGGCGGACCAATCTCAATCAGTAGACCTTCACGGCCTTGCGGCTGCCATGGGTCGGCGGTGTAGATGGCTGCGGCCGGGTACCGCTGGCGGCGGGCAGATTGAAAGATCTCTTCCATCGGGCTAACCATTGCGGCCCTGTAATTGTACGGCAGGGGCTGGATCGTATGTGGGGCATCGTGGTCGTATTGGCGATTCGTATCGTTGCATACTGTGTATGGGCAGTCCGGCGTGATGATCTCCTCGCCAGTCTGCGGGCGCTTGGAGAGGTCATTTGCGATCAGGGTGCTTTTGACATTCGACGGCTCAACAGAAGTTTCCTCAGTCTTGTCTTTGGCATCGTCCAGATCATTCTCAACAGCAATACCGACGTTGTCGATGTCCATTTTCGGTGCTGAAAGTGTGTCGGTATCATCGAAGCCCTCCTAAGGCTGCTGAGTGTCCAACACACTGCCGCGATCAACCAAGGTCTTAGCATCAGCAGCTGCTGCTCTCCTCGCCTCGGCTTCCATGGTCTTCCGCTTGTGTGGAGGCACGAAATCGACCGGCAGAGAGCTACCGTTCGTGACATTGGTGAGCTGGGAAGGCGTCGTGACAGCGGAGACAGGCGTGCCCGTAGGCTGCTTCACCTGGTTGGACTGGATAGCAAGGCTCTGCTGGCGCAAGCCTCGCTCTCTCTTGGTGCCTGTCTTGACCGATCTCGAGAAGTTGCGTGCTTCGTCGAGTTGAGCGGCGGCGACCTTGAATGGGTTGGCACGAGGTGCCACCACTGGAGCGACCGTGGTGTCCCTCGCTGGGGACTGGCTCACGGGAGTCTGCTCGTCGCTTGCTTCTACTTCAGTCTAATAAACGTCAGCATTGTGATATCCCTCGTGGGCCGCATTGTGTAATACCTGGTCGTTGAAAGGCTCTGTTGCCTTCTCAGTGACAACCTCTTCGGCAAGGGGCCGCGAGGATGTCTCGGTGGCCGATGGCTCAGTCGAGGGTCCGTCAGTGACGGGCGCATCGTTCTTCGCTTCCTCGGTGCGGCGGAGCTGCAGTGCAGGCAGCGGAGTATCGATCGTCAGTCGCAGCAGTTGGGTGTGAAAGACCAGCAAATGGGTCTGGAGCCACAGGAGAGCCAGCCAAGTCAGCGTGAAGCAGTAGGCGACAATGAGCACACACAAGGCAGCGACAGCAAGGCCCAAATAGGCCAACAGACGAACAGCAGCGAGTGCGGCGGAGATCTGGACGGTCGTTAGTAGAGAAAAGCGAGGCGCTGTTGTTGGTGGAAGAACTGACGGGCAGGTTGATGTCGTCGTCAGGGCGAGCGAGAAGGTCATGGAGGTTCAGCTCCTTGCCTCTGTCGGGCGGAGTGTCCTCGAAGGCGGTCGTGTCCATAGCGATGGATATTCTGATGGTGGACGAATGTGTTGGTCGAATGTTGTTGATGGAAGAAGTGTTTGTGTGTGTGCGAAGATGAACTTTGAGCGGAGCCAAAGCAAAAGTCCAGGGACAGGCAGCACTGACGCTCCAGCTGCGGCGAGGAAGGTGCCTCTCTGTGGCTGTCAGCCATTGGGCCCCACTGCTGCCCTAGCAAGCAGTACAACCCGTAGTCAACGACCATGGACGTCGACAAAGGGCAGAATGTTGCCCGTAGGTTCTAGAGATGGTAAGGGAAGAAACGATCAGGTTAACTCTTCGATTCAATGCGCTCAATTCGCCATACTGTACAGAATCAACTCACTGACGCCCGCTCACTTACAGCCTAGCCGTCACTACTTCCAGTTGCGCCGCCGCATGCCCACCTTCAGTGCCAGAGGCTTTCTCAGGAAACCCTCACGCGTCTCTAGCTTGTCCTGACGGAGATCGAACTCGTACCGGCGGAAGACAGTCGCAACGATCAATGCCAACTCCATCTCAGCCTACACACGAACCGTCAGTCGCAATAACCCAGCGCACAATCGATCGAGACTTACCACATTCCTACCGACGCACGCACGAGGACCGTAAGAGAAGGGGATGAACGCGAGCTTTTGCCTGCACAACATCGTTAGCTTTGGGTAGGACGGGGAATTACAGAATGGACGGGACATACTTTTCAGTGACTTTCTCCCAGCGCTCGGGGCGGAACTCCTCAGCGTCAGGTCCCCAGATCTCGGTGCTGTGGTGCATTACATATGCGGGCACACTGAGTACAACACCCTGCGGCCAGAAACGACCAGCGACGGTCGCGCCACCGACTGGCACGACGCGAGGAAGGCCCTGGCTAGAAGTCGAATGGATTCGAAGAGTCTCTTGGATCACCCAGTCCAGGTACTTCAAGTCCTTGACCTGCTCGTAGTTGGGGACATCGTCAGAGGGCAGAGCAGCGTCCAGCTCCTCTTGCAACTTCTTGACCACATTGGGCTTCGTCAAGCAATGGAAGAGCAGCGCACAAGACGTGTTGGAAGTCGTATCCGACCCAGCGATGAGTTGCGTAAGAGCCTCAGCAGTGAGCTCGGCCTTGCCCAACTTGTTGCCATGCTCGTCCTTGCCCTCCATAAGTCGGGCAAGAAGATCCACACGATCGATCTCGCCTCGCTCAGCAGCAGCCAGTCTCTGGTTAACACGCGCAGTAGCAATACCCGCAAGATTCGCAATCGCCTCCATACCCTTGCTGAAAAACGGATCTGGGAGGTACTTCGCATAAGGCTTGATCGAAGGCCAACATCCCACAGCGTTGGAGACCTCTCCTCTGCGGTTCAGCACCTCAATGGCTGGAGAATAGCTTGGAGGTCCATCTGGAGTCAATTGCACTTCCGTGATATCGGCTCCCTTCTCAAGCATGCCAAATGGAGCACCAAAAGCAAGATCTCCAATGATATCGAAGGCCACATAGTTGAACCAGTGCAAGGCATCGAATTCCGTATACTCTCCTCGTCCGGTCTTCTCGTTCAGCTCATCCCATCGCTTGGCGAGAAGATCCAAGTTATGATGAATGTACTGCTCAAACTGGCCCACGGATTTGGCACTGAAGGTATGCGAGACTGTCTTTCGCTTTCGGGTATGTTCGGCTCGGTCTCTGGTGTTGAACAAGCCGCGCTGGATACTCACAAACGCATCATAGTATTGCGCTTTTAAGAATCCAGTTCCGTGGCCATAGACAATCGGGATCGCCTCTGGATCCGCAATGGAGACGTGATCAGGCTGGACGCGAACAAATTTGCCTAGCTTTTTGTGCAGGTTGAAGACTGTGAGGTAGCGCCTGGTTTTGCGGCATTCGTACATGTACCAGAGGTTCGTGAATTTTGCCAGGAACGGACCTGGGATGTCGTGAATGGACCAGTTGCGAATGTACGGCAGGAGGTAGAACAGGACTGGGAGCGCGAGGATCGCCCATGGCGTGAAGAGGAACGAGAGGAACATGCTGGGCGACCTTTTGGATGTCCAAGCACTGTTCTTGTTCTCTTCTCGTGGCTTGAGCCAAAGCTCTCTGCGCAGCTGCGCAGGCTGCTGAAATGAGGTGGTGTTGTTCCGGCCTCGAGAACGAGGTGAAGCGGAGTAGAGTTCAAAACTTCAGAAGGTATGTGCGATGGAGTCGTGATGTACTAATACGAAGCCGAGAGTCCCGCTTCTTCCAGGTCCGATGCGAAGAGACCCTCTGGTGATGAGTGGAGCGGTCCAGCGGCGGCCCAATTGCCTCTTCTTTTCTGCTTTCAAGAAGAGACAGGAGAATCCAGCAGCAGCAACATTCACTGCTTCACCGGCAAGACTCAACAGGAGACAGACAATATTGAAGAACAAGGCCAACGCAATCACGTTTAAAGTATACACATCACCACACCCATGCTTCCCGTCTCTGCTGCCGGAGAGCCCAGCTCACCGAATTAACTTCGAACGACCCCGTCTCCAACTACCTCTACGACTCCACACAACCCGCCAACATGGGGCGTCCAGCAGCAGGCACAAAAACACAAAAGAAGCGGGCAAGCATGCTCCATCTGCATCATTGCCAAACTGCGGGGAATGAGCTGGCCAGTCGTGACCAAAGACAAAGCAAGGGCCTAGAGCTTGATTGCTTGTTTTAGTCTTGCTCGGAGCGGGAAAGAGGGAAAAGCATGGCGAATTGCGAAGCTGGAAATGGTCGACTGGCTGCGTAGCCTGCGCAGCTCAGAGACTGGGGGAACGCAAATGGCTGCATTGGACTCTTTTGGGCGTGCTTGGCGGTGGTCATCTTCGGACTTGTCTCGCTCATTGGAGGCTCGGATGCAACTTTCGGCTCGCGGGAGTATAAGACGGCTTGTGTCCTCCCCCGCGTGTTCTCTACAGATAATCGTATCTCGCTGTGATGAAAGCGCGAGGACTTCCATTTGTGCATACGTGTTGTGTACAGTGAGACAAGCCGCGTGTGCATTGGTACAGTATACAGTGTCTCAGCAGTATCAGCATTCGCGGATCGCTCGCGCTTTGCGGACAGATCCTAGTCGCGAGAGCGCGAGAATGCGAAGCAGCGAGATTGTCAAAAACATTGATGAGAATAAGAATTTCATGCTATACAAAATTGCGAAGCGCAACTTTCAACCTGCTCTCATCTGTCTACAATATGCAACAATGTACAAGAATTAATTGAGCTTGCTTTTCAAACCTTCAGTCCCCCCCTTTCACATGCTCAATCATAGAGATCCTCGTCGACTCCTGCATTCCCATTTCCATTGACAGGGAGGTCTTGTTGTTGCTGTTGCTCGCCGTCCACAACAGGTTCGCGAGATTTTCCTTTGCCCTTGCCCTTGCTCGGCGAAGATTTTGTTGGGCTGCCAATATTGTGATGAGTATTGTTTGTACTGTTCAGCGTTAAACGATCAGTTCGGATAACAAAGTCATCGTCGTCGTCGTCTTGTTGAGTATTGTTCGAGCCGCTGTGTTGTGCGCCTGATGCCGCGGTACCATTCGTGGCCGGTCCACTTCCTCGTTGAGCACGCTTCATGGCTTCCAAAGCCTGACTGCGAGCATTTCTCGTTCCATTAGGTCCAGGTTGAGGCGGCGCAGATGGCGCTTCCTGGGCGGCATTGTCTTGCTTTTTGGTAGCGCCCTCGAACATGCTTCTCACGCGCTCGTAGTGCTGCAACTCATCAAGGCTGACGCTAGGCACGAGGTCCTTGCGAGCCATGGTAAAGTCTTCCTCAGTGACCATGACATTGATGTCCTTGTCAGTTCCATAGTGGTCGAAGTAGTAGCCGACGGAGATTTTGCCTTGTCCTCGAGTCTCTCTCTCCGCGTTCACAGCACTTACGCGCTGATCAACCTCGCGAGCTGAACGCGTGACCGCTTTGAGCATCGCGTCCGAGCAGAGCGCATACAAGTCAGCTCCCGTGAACGTGAACGGCAGAGCTTCGGCGACCCGAGGTAGCGAGACCGATGGGTCAAGCGTGAATCTGTGGTATCATGTCAGTCCTGCTTATATCACTGCAATTTTTGAAGGAACTTACTTTCTCGTCAGCGCTTGCAGAATGGTGGCCTGCTTCTCATGAGTATCGCTGATGCCGAGATAGAGCATCTTGTCAAAACGTCCAGGACGTAGCAACGCTTGGTCGAGCAAGTCAGGTCTGTTGGTCGCACCAATGACGAAAACACCTCCTCCACCTTCATCTCCGTCGCTCATGCCGTCGAGCTCAGCAAGCAGTTGGGACACGATTCTGTCCATAACACCACCGCTGTCGCCCTGGTTGCCACGCTTTGGAGCAACAGAGTCCAATTCGTCGAAGAAGACACAGCAAGGGCGAGCATCACGAGCTCTCTGGAAGACGCGTCGCACATTGGCTTCTGACTCTCCGATGTACATGTTGAGCAATTCCGGACCTTTGACAGAGAAGAAGTTGAGGCTGAATTCCGTAGCAATAGCTTTCGCCAGCAGCGTTTTACCAGTACCCGGTGGTCCATAGAACAGAATACCACTTCGTTTCTTGAGGCCTTTGGCGAACAGCTCAGGCCGGGACAATGGCAGCTGAATGGTCTCAACGACAGCCTCTTTGACATGGGTGAGACCTCCGACGTCTGACCACTGAACGTTCGGAATCTTGGGAGCACCGATGGCGTCAGCGAAATTCTTACGAGCCAGCTCTACAGCAGTCTCAAAATCAGCAGGAATGACTGAGGTTGCAGCAGCACCGCCGGCAAGCTGAATGTCCTTTATAGTGATGGGTGCTTGCACAGCGCCGCCCTTGGCATGAGCCAGAGTCTCGAGACGCTCCGATTTGGCAACGATCGCGCGTTCCACGACATCCACCAGGTCTCCTGCCACCAGAGCCGCAGTCTTTACTGCAATTGATGACAAGTCTACCTCGGGCGCGATTGGCAGACCGGATTCGGTAATAACATCTCTGAGGATACCTTCTCGCTCGCCCTCATCTGGCGCGGACATATCCAGCTCGTGGGTGAAGAGGCCACGCACAGAATCTGGTACTTTGTCGATATCAGTCGTGGTAGCGACCAGGACCCGCGCTGTCTCCAAGACGCTCTTCAAAGATGCAGCTGCCTTGTCACCACTTAATTGTTCCAGGTGAGAGACGCAAATAGCAGTGAGATCTGCTCCACAATCGAGCGCCCGTTCGCACCGAGCCTCCAACAACCCTTGTACTTGAGTGTCGACACCAGCACCACCTTCTGACACAATATCGTGCGCGTCGATCAGAAAGAAGTGCATCCCGAGATCAGCACAAGCGCGCTCAATAGTGCTGGCCTTGCCGATGTTGCGCTGCGTTGAGGTAACAAGCACCGTCAGAGGTGGCATTCCTAGGTGGACGGCGCGAGGACTTATTGACACAGCCATTAGCTCTCGAAGACGTCGCTGAAGGGGCGAGGTATAAGGCTGCACAGCTTCTGGTAGACCACCGACTGCATTCGCTGAAGCAGACTTGGCTTGCACTTTGCGCACGCCCAGGTAGTATTGCCATGGATTGCTCGATGCTGACGGCAACTTGCGTCTATCATCCCCGGATTGCCGCATAGTCATCTTGGATGGGTCAATTGATGCTGCATCGCCCCAAGCGTCGGCCTCTTGCGCATCCTGATCATCTGCATTTGACACGCTGACGCCTTCGATGGTGAACCACGCGACGTTTCTCCTGCCACCGTGGTCCCGAACGTCGTTGAGAGGTCCAAGGTGAGATAGCAGAGCGCCAGTGCTGCTCCCGTCCTGTTCAACTTCTCCCTCATACACTGATCGGCCCAACGACTCGTCAATTGGAACCGCCAGCAAGTCACCTGGCCTGACGATGCGCTGTCTCTCTTCAAAGTACTGTTTGAGATTCGCAAACAGAGCGTTGTTCAGCGACCGTTCTGTTGAAATCGGCGTGACCACTTTGCGCAGGGTGACCTCGGACGCTGTGGGCGGCATACGAGCGGAGGTAGACGGCGGTCGCGGCGTCATAGGCCTCTTGAGAGTTGCGCGTTTGTTTGCCGCGATAGTAGTCATGCTGATATTTGTTGGGTCGCCCAAATTGGCCAAGAGGATCGGTGAGAGGTGTATGGTAGCAACGTTCGCTGACGCTGTCACCAGTGAAGAGATGCTGTCTCTCCTCCCACCCCTGACGTTCACTTGGTACCGGGCTGGCTTTCTTGACAGGCTCTCAGGGAGCGTATATACTTTGACAGGACGGGCTAGCGACGCAGAATCATCTAGTTGTCCAAAAGCGCTGAAGCTTGGGAGTATGTGACTTTCCGCAGGCTCGATTTTGACCCAGTCGCCTGAAAAGCACCCTAAACGAGCTAAAGCCGTTGCTTCGACGTACACTCTTGCCTCATCATCTTCGTCAGCGGTAGGCTTTGGGTGGAGGAGCTCGGTTGGCAAACGCTCGAGCAAAGCCTGTGCCCGGAAGACTTTGTTTCGCACAGCTTGACCACCTCTGATTGTGGTTGCTGTCATGTTGGAGAATACAGACCCAGGCGTGCTGATACCACGATTGAGAGCTCCAAAAGGACGGGGCGTGGCAGAAGTCAAGGCTGAGCTGAGGCCAGAGGGAGCATCGGCAAGCCCCGGCTTCGCAAGGGAAATCATATCATCAGAATCGTCAGACAAATTGCTCTCCTCAGCGCTTGAATCGAACATGTCTTCAGAATTCGACATATCGGTAGTGGACTTGGATATGACAATCGGCTTTGCGGGAGAGTTCTCCTCCTGGGCAGAGAAGAAGACTTCTCCACCCTCATCACCCGACTCTTCATCAAGCCTTGGGCTCAGAACAGCTTTGTTGCCGAAGTTGCTGGCTCGTTTGTCTGAGGAAGGTACGATGACAATCTGGGTAGATTCGGATATGATGCCCTGCGAGACTGGCTCGCACGCTAAGATGCGCGCAGGAGGGGCCGGTGAGTGTGTAACTGGGTGTGCAAGCGCCAATGGCAAGAAGTCCTCGGCGTGTACGATCTTTACATTGCCCAGTGCCTCGTTGACCAACGACTTTGCTTTGGTATCTGCTTCCTCCGCTGGAGAACCATCTTCTTGCCCTTCGGTGACTGCACGCTTTCCAGCTTTCCGCGCTGCTTGTGTAGGGCCGTTCGCGAAGCCACCTCCATATCTCTTTTGCACATCTTCGAGCTTCTGGATTGCCTCGGTCTCAACTGTGACGAACACGGTGTCCAATGGGATTGGTAACACATCGCTGACTCTGACCTCCACCGCACTGTTCTGTCGCAACGTCTTGTTTGGCGCTAGAGCCTGGACGATTCTCACGAAGCTCTGCGTTCCATGCGCGCCGGCGGGAAAGCGAATCGTTGAAGCAGGCAAAGGCTTCTCCTTGAGGTTTTGGCCCCGGACTGGCAGGATGGTCCAGCTCGATTCGGAGGGCGAGGCATTGGGAGTCCACAGCGTGACGGCAGCATGGTAAGGTTTATTCACTTGACCGTCTTTTTCTGTTCCATCCCCGGGGAACAGGTCCTCCTCCAAATCGCTCGAGATGACTCCGACCTCCCCTTTCAGGCCGCTGTCGAGGTAGAGTCTGGCAGAGAGGGCCGGCTTGTCCAGCCGTCTCCGCCGCTTCCGCTTGAGCGAGCCTGGCATGGGCACGTCGTAGGCCATTGTTGCCAGCGACACGTACCAATCGCTCTCAAGCTTGCCGAGCAAGCATAGAGAGACGTTGCCAGACCAAGGGGATCGCTCAGCAAAGAAGCTGGGCCTTCGGCGAGGGTACGCCAGTTGGGAGGCTGCCGAGGTCCACTGGGCGCGGCACGAGGTGTTTTGGTGGGTCCGGCGGGCGTTGGAGCTACGAAGGGGACATGGATTGGCGAGAATTGGAGCAAGACATGAACGAGACGACGCGTTCTTCGCGCAGACGAAACAGCACGATCAGCAGCAGGCAGCTCCAGCGCACCTCGGGACGGCGAGGGCACGGTCAGGTGAGGCACGAAAAGGCAGCGGGCGCCTCCTCCTCCAGCGCGCGGGCGAAAGCTTGTCGACCTCGCCATGCAATGCATGCTTCGACGGCCCTGCAGACGGATGGCTGACACCAGCGAATGCTCGTCTCACTACTGTACATCGCTCCATGCCGCAGAACCGTCCTACTACTCTCCATCATCTCCACCATCGCCGCCCCGATATGGACTGCGCGGGAGATTTGGATGCACAAAGGTCGCGGCGCCATTGTTGCCATATGCGCAGCCAATCTCCGCGTGTGGGAGGAGCGCTTTCACAAGACGATCGCGTACGTCATTCTTCACGCAAAAGACGGACATGCATGTCAACAACGGGCCAACTTATTAGTTGAGACGTGATTTCGCCTCCAACGCCCCCATCCACCACCCACCTTATATGTCTCGAATCGCCCGGAGCTGATAGTCCTGCTTCTTCAGCCTGATCAGCACGTTGCGAGCCATTTCCCCCCAGAGCAAGTACGAGCACAGGTACTTTCTAGTAATTTCCCATGCACTTTTTCCTACTCCCATGCTCCCTGCATACCACACACGTTCGCCGACTCTAACCGCCCATCGCTGTGAAGCGCACGCGTCAGAATCGGATAGTGGGCACCGGTTGTTAGACCATGGTGCTCAAGGATACTTCCAACGATGAAGGCTCTGAGATCTCGGAACACGGCATTGAATACAAGAAGGACAAGGCGATAGCGTATGCGCGACAGGCCGAGAAGCTGGGAATTCTGAGAATTGATCAAGAAGATGAGAATAGCGGTTCCACACAGGCGATCGAGGCGAAGTGGGTTACACCTTTCGATCCGGTCGTGGAGACAGCAGAAGGCAAACGATTGCCAGGGATATCTGTCGAAGAGGCAAAGAAACTCAACAGACTGAGAGACGAGGCTCGAGGGCTGAGGGCGCGTTCGCCCCCGGAAAGTGCATTGCGTGAAGGCAAAGACGGCACGACACATGGCATACAACATGCCGATGGAGACGGCGGAAAGCAAAACGAG
The DNA here is from genome assembly GCA_005356885.1 of Cercospora cf. flagellaris. Classification (NCBI taxonomy): domain Eukaryota; kingdom Fungi; phylum Ascomycota; class Dothideomycetes; order Mycosphaerellales; family Mycosphaerellaceae; genus Cercospora; species Cercospora cf. flagellaris. The sequence goes on along the minus strand of RJLU01000001.1, from coordinate 1,337,468 downwards.
GCAAGTGATGCGCCTCTGCGAGAGTCTGTCCCAAATTCGACGACAAATCCGCTCTTTCCGCCCCTGCCACTGTATGGACCACCTACTGTAAGGAGGACGATCCAATGCATGTTCTTTCGGGCCACTTCCGCAGTGTTATCGCTTTGCTTCTTGCTGGCGATTGTGTGTGGCGCAATTGTAGATGCAGTCCCAAAAATTCTGGAAGGGACGACCAAGAAACCGATGCTGCAGGATCCCAAGAAGCATAGACCTTTTTACGCAGAGGAGCAGAAGAGGGCACAGGAACGAAAAGAGGCCGAGCAGGCGTGGATGAAATCTAAGCGGGGCTCGCAGACTCCATCTGGCGAGAAGGGCATTCCACAGGATGGTGAGTTTGTGCCGACCGAAGGCGGACCAGATCCACTTACTACTGATGTGGCCTACTACGCACGTCGTGTCGGTCTCGATGCCGAGATACACGAGGTCCAGACGGAGGACGGCTTTCTGATTGAGCTTATTCACATCATAAACCCCAGAGACTACACGGCTTCTCCGTCGCAGAGCCACGGGCCTCAAGGACCAGAGGTCTTTCGCACGGATCGTGACGATACTGGTTTATTCAAAGCCGGCAGCGATTCCCATGGTACCAAGAAATACCCAGTCTTGATGATGCATGGACTACTACAATCTGCTGGCGCCTTCTGCTGCAACGACGATGATTCACTTGCTTTCTACTTGGCCAAATCAGGGTACGATGTTTGGCTTGGCAACAACCGCTGCGGGTTCAATCCGAAACATACTTCGCTCTCCTATGGCGACCCCAGAATGTGGTGCTGGAACATAAGACAAATGGGCATTATGGACTTGCCCGCTCTCATCAGTCGCGTGTTGGCCGAGACGGGATTTCCTAAACTCGCGCTAATCGCGCACAGCCAAGGAACCACTCAAACGCTCGTCGCGCTTGCAAAGGAGCAGCGACCTGATATTGGCGAGAAGATCTCAGTATTCTGCGCTCTTGCCCCTGCTGCATACGCTGGTCCCTTGATCGGCAAGTTCTACTTCAAGATTATGCGAGCAGTGAACCCGGCATTCTTTCGAATGATCTTCGGCATCCATTCGTTCATCCCAATCATGATGGAGGCTCACAAGTATTTGCCGGCGAAGCCATATTCGTGGATGGGGTACCACGTCTTCAGTTACCTCTTCAGCTGGTCTGATGCAAGGTGGGACAGAGGCCTACGCGATCGTATGTTTCAGTTTGCTCCTTCGTATGTGAGCTCTGAAAGCATGCGGTGGTGGCTCGGCAGAGAATGTTTTGCGAAGCAGAAGTGCATATTGGCGACTCGCGAGGAAGCGAGGCTTGAAGACCAGGAAGATGAAGAAGACGATGAGATCATTCGAAAGTACTACGTTGACCGCGAGCCTCATGTTACGGAGCGCAGAAAATTGCAGCGCAATATCTCAAGTTACCATTGCCAGAAGCTCACTCATCAGCACCATGACTCTACGAGAGGCAAATTCGCATGGTATAATTCCCAATTCCCGCCCTTGGCCCTCTGGGTTGCCGGCGCTGACGATCTCGTTGATGGGCGGCGCTTGCTCCGCCGTTTTGACAGAGGAAGAGAACCTCATGTTAGAGTGGTGCACAAGAAAATCATCGAGGGGTACGAGCATTTGGATGTCATTTGGGCTATGGATGCCATCGAAAAGGTCGGCAAGGAAGTACGTGAAGTCGTCTGGCGCACAGCAGATGCCCAGGCCCATAAAATTTGCCGTGTACCTGTTGGCTGCACGAACCCGGTTGAACAGGACCCGGACCCGGAAGATGTCCCGATGATCAACTCAGGCGGCCGCAAGCGAATGAATAGTATGAATGAGCTTCATGGGTCCCGAGAGAAAGTTCCACAATCGAATGGATCAACGATTCAGATAGACAAGACCAGGGGCTGGCAGAAGAGTCAGCGCAATTATGAGGAAACCATAGGCGAAGTCGATGAGCTCGCCGAGGACGACAGCATAAAGTTGAATAGGACTTTTTCGGAAGGAGAGTTCAAGGACATAGAAGAGAAGCCGAATCCACTGGGATAGAGCATTACATAAAGAGCATGGAAGGCAGCATATTTGGTAGCATATGAACATAGCGACGCGAGATACCCCCGAGTGTTCGTATATAGAGATGGAACATATCAATTGATCTGTTCACTGTCCATACCTTACCTCCGTGGGTACATCCCAGCTTTGCAGCCTTAGCTCACAAAGATCAATGCCTTAGTCCTTGCCAAAACGAGTAAACTCGATCGCACCTCTCCTTGGACCCTGCAGCTTACCCTTGAGCTGCACCTCATTGGACTGTGCCATCGTCTCTATTCCAACAATCTCGCTTCACCAGAGTTCACAATGCGTACGTCCCGTATATCCAAAGATACGGCACGCATTGTCAATGCGCTGACACCACCAAGAAGGGCTGCCACGCAGCATGCCTTGCGAAGATTCACCAATGGCGATGCAAACCAGGCGAGCACCGCTTCGACAACGTCCGACGCCGAGCTTTCCGATTCAGCGACGTTGAGTCCAGAGGCACCAGAAACTGCATCGAGTGGCACCGCACGAAAGAGAAAGCGTGGAGATGCAGCGACTCCTGCGACCAGGCTGAGCGTGCAGTCCACGACCGAAGTCCGCAGATCGCCACGCAAAGCCCCCAAGCTTGAGAAGCGAGAGGATGAAGATGATGAAGAGGAGGACGACAAAGCCGGGTTAGCAGCAGGAGGACCTGTCAAAAGGATACGCAAGGCCAGACGTCAACCCTCCAAGAAAATCAAGAGCGAAGATGGTATAGTCCAAGTCGAGCCTCCCGCAAACTGGGAGCAACTCTACAACCTCACATCAGAAATGCGCAAAAACATTGTGGCCCCAGTCGACACCATGGGCTGCGAGTCCCTCGCCGAGAAGGATCGTTCACCCGTAGACCAACGTCTTCAGACTCTGATAGCACTCATGCTTTCCTCGCAAACCAAGGACACAGTGACAGCTGTGGCAATGAAGAATCTCCAAGAAGGCCTACCCGGAGGCTTCAATCTCGACGCCCTCCTCAACATCTCGCCCGAGAATCTAAATTCCATGATCAACAAAGTCGGCTTCCACAACAACAAAACCAAATTCATCAAACAAGTCGCTGTGATCCTGAAAGAGAAATTCAATAGCGACATCCCCGATTCCATCGAAGGACTCGTTTCTCTTCCTGGGGTAGGTCCCAAGATGGCGTATTTGACCATGTCAGCCGCGTGGGGCAAAGATGAAGGCATTGGAGTAGATGTTCATGTGCATCGGATTACGAATTTGTGGGGTTGGCATAAGACGAATACTCCGGAGCAGACCAGGATGGAGTTGGAGAGTTGGTTGCCCAAGGAGAAGTGGCACGAGATCAATCATTTGTTGGTTGGGTTGGGGCAGACGGTTTGTTTGCCTATTGGGAGGAGGTGCGGGGAGTGCGATTTGGGGATACGAGGGGTATGCCCTGGGGCTGTGGCGGGGAGTCCGAAGAAGAGGAGGGTGAAGAAGGAAATCGAGGTTGGCATTAAAGGAGAGGATGCTGTAGTGAAGAAGGAGGAGGAGACTGTTTTGGAGGCGGATGATCAGGCCGCTGTTGTCAAGATCAAGTCGGAGGACCTAGGGGAGGTGGAGATGGAGTTGGGATTGCAGGGGAGCCGAATACCTGATATCGAAGACATCGCGTCTATGCGATAGCACATCGGGATTTTGAACGTCAATTCGCAGAAACAGATGCCAAACAAGTTCTCTACAGCTCGTGGGACACTACATACATCCCAAGCTTCGAGAAGCCACGACAAACAACTTTTTTCACACACTAAATCCTTCATCAACGCTAAAAGTGCGGCCCTTTCTGTCGAAGCTCTTGCCCAACAGACGACAACTTCGACGTGGCTCAAGGCGCGGGCACTGAGCAGGAATGCCATGCAACGCGCAGAGACATTCTGACCCTATCCTGAATACACTTCTGCCATTCGGGCTAGCTGGACTCACGACCCTGCATTCGCTGTTCACTCAATTGTGGAAAAGACCCGTCAATAACTTTGATAAGTTCAGTACACTAATCGTTCTTGACTACGAAGTCGCTCATCGATACCAGAACCCAAGAAGCCCGTTCCATCCTGCGACCGAGACTTCGATGCACAGATGTCAGGCCGTCCTCCTGTCCACTTCCACCCCCAAGCCCGCTCCGGAGAGACCTAGCCTGCACATCACACAAGCTGAGCAGTATGCTGACAGTCTTAGACGTATCCGCGTCACTCAGGAGGCTGTGGGCATGGGTTTGGCCCGCATTCGTCCCTAGAAGTGCATACATCTTCTGACAGACCAGCCTGCAAGACACTCGCTTTAGCGTGGTTTGATTTATTGGCTATGGAAAATGAACTCTTACCGTGTTCTCGCAGTAGTCCAAGCATGCATAATAAGCGTCTTGACATAACTTGTATGGGTCGATGCCAAAGATCGAATCCGGATCATCATCCGCGCGTTTCGGAGCTGCTGCGACGAGGGTCACAATCGACAGTAGAAAGAGTTGATAGAGATGCATGTTGCAGGACTGGACAAGTTTGATTGTTCTGGAGTGGATTGTGTCGACAATGGTCGTGGCGAGTTGCTGCTGAGGAAATGTGGCAGTCCGAGGATTGGGAGACGTATATTTATGCTGGTGTTTGAAGCTCTTGAGCCCTAAGCTATGGGTTGGGGCACGTCCAGAAGCAGGAAAAGATTCATCCTCAGGACCATGGACCGTGAACTATACTTGACGGAGGACTCAAAGCTTACACACTTGTTGGTTCTTTTTTGCGTCCATAGAACGATTAGCAATAGTGAACTTGGGAGATCTCGTGTCATCATCGATCAAGCAGGGATGCGCAACCAAAGGTTTGGCGGTCCACGGATTTTGAAAAGACTTCGCTTCATGTTGCTACATTCCCCCATCAAGGCAAGAACCAGGAGAACGATGGAAAGTTCCGATTAACCATACACTACTCACTTCATCTTCGTTGGTAAAGGAGGGCCTTCGCGACTTCGAAGCCCGATGCCTGATGCGTACAGCCCATCTTGACAAAAGGGACCCAGAGCAACTCTGGCAGAGCGTGGTGAATTGTTGTGGATCTGAGAGGAGGAAGCGCGCCGCGGAAGATGTACATCAACTTGAGATCTCATATAGGAGACCAAATCGAGGGCCTTCTTCCAGCATCCGGAATTTGCAGATAAGGATTCCTCTTCTTCAGCCCAGTATACAAAGTCTGCTCTGGCTTCTGGTCCGGCGGCGCAAGTTCAGGGTTCTGCATACCACCAGGGTACATTTTGTCGAGGGCTGCCTTGTACTTCTCCTTCTTGACTTCTGCACATTCGCTCTGCTCTTTGAGACCATATTCGGCCGTGAAGACTGGGTTGTGAGGACCCCATACCCCACCAGGTTGCTCGAGGCCAACTCTCGTACAGGCATCCCAGAGCGCGACCATGAACTTGTTGCGGCGATGCAGCCTGATCGCTTGGTTGGCCCAGTCACCTCTGTGGCGGATCTCAATGCGTAATTCGAGATTGCGGATGTCTATGAGGGCGGAAATCTCAAGGTCGACATCTGGGGAGAAGTCGCGGCAGTTTTCTGGTGCCCGTACGAACTTCTCCATCTCTTTACGCAGGGTGAGGAGTTGTTGCATATTGGTGCAGGTACCCGAAGTAATCCAGCTGAAGCGTTCTTTCATCTCTCGGCTGCGGGTGAAATTCTCGATCCAGATGTCGTTGGCGAGGTTGTCTGTTGTGCGCAGTTTGAGTATGGTTAATCGCTCGACGTACAGGCATCACTTACGCGGAACCTGCACGAGAGAGTCCGTGTCTACTTTCTTGAAGACGGTGAAGAACAGACTGGTGTGCTTGACGATCAACTCAAGGCCTTGCTTTCGCCTTTAGTCATGAGCACCACACAGTCGCCTTTGTAGGTCAGCAGAGATATCCAATATCCATGCGAATTGGATGCACTCACCAACATCGTACCTGCGAGAGTCTTCAAAAGTCATTAACTGCAACACTGACAATTACGGGGGGGGGGACAACTCACGGATGTTTCACAACAGAAAGATGCAACACTGGAAGAACTCATGCACAGTATTGCTGATCATAAATGATAGACCACTGATAACTCCCCACAGCTGAATACTCTTGCTCGCGAAAGCTTTGCTGAAGAACAGGGCGTAGATGAGCGAGACAGCTGCATCGCATGTCAGTCTTTACTACCACCATTAACCTATCGCACCGAGCGTGTGAGGACATACCTATTATGACCACGCAACAGAGGATGCTATCCAATACTCCAATTGCCGAAGACATATCTTTGATAGTGCTTGCACGATATTTCCGCTCGCGACCACAATTGACTACCAGTAAGGTCATCTCTTCAAGACTGACGTCTCCGTTGGCATCGATATCCAGAAGGTTGAAAAATGCATCGGCTTCAGCTTCTTTCCCGGGTCCCAGTACTTGAAGCATATCCTCCCTGATAGACTCAGCTATACACTCGGCAAGTGGAGTACAACGCGTGTTCACAACTCACTTCAGTATCGCATCCTGACCCTCTGCGCATATCGACAGAAACAATCTCCTTGCCAACGCCTCGGAGGACTGCTGAGTTTCCAAAGCCTTGGTAACGATGGTGTGTGAATATTTTGGCACATGGGCATCTGGAATCTCAGTGTCATCAGAGGTTGATCCCAATGTGGATGCCACATAAGTTTTGGCCCTGACAACTCCACCAGCAAGTTTGGTCCCGAGGCTGGCATCCTTCTTGCGCTGGGCACGCAAGTCGAAAGTATTTGCTCGATGCAAATCTGCATCTTCCTCTGCAAAATCAGGAGTGAAGTCGGGGAACAGGTGTCTCGAGGCATCGTAGAGCAAGACGAGCAGACGAATCAATCTCTTGCTGTCTCAGATATCGCGCGCTGTTATATCTGAGTTCAGCCAATGCAGTGATTTTTCAAACCATCATTGCACTCACCGTATTGCTTTCGATAGTACGCTATAGAGATCATCTGGATAAAGATCTGCTCAGATTGTCAGCGTGAGGTTTCTCGATTGCCGGCTGTGTGAAGTGTAGATACCTTCTCAACCAGGAAGATGGTTGCAGCAACGGTGCTCGCTTGGCCCATGTGCTTGACAATTTTGATCCATTTTCCCTTTCCGTTAAGATATGCAGCTCTGTCGAAGACGCTGATCACGTCGATCGTAGAGTATGCGGATAGCGCCCATAAGAGCATAGATGTCGGTAGCTCGAGTTCGGCAAGAACAAGAGAGTATTTGCGCATGCCTGGAAGATTTGATCTCGTGAGCTACACGGCTGTATACAGACTGCGGACGAAACCACACATACCGCTGCCCACAATGCCGCATACACTCTGGATAAGAAACGGAATTGCGTGGGCGACAAGCCTGCAGACCTATTGGACGTATATGTTGTTAGCAACAGCGACTGATGCAGCCTAAGTTCATAAAATGAAGAGCATTACGAACCCAGAAGGATATCCAAATTATCTCGATCCAGATGAACAGTCCTAGCAACCGAATGCCATCTGCACGGGACTGGTCGTGCGGAGGAGTGCCAGTGACGACCAACGGAAGGGCCAGCAGTATGGCACCAGGCAGACAGAACATGGCGTACCGAACAGCAATCGATTGCGCGCGGATCTTGCCAAGGTACACTCCGAGTCCGGACGGGGAGTCATCTTCGCTCGAGCACGCGAGCGCTTCGGTGTCTTCCACTTCGTTGGCGTGCATGGATAATGACGTTCTGCGACGACCGAGCCCTTTGATCGACCTCTCTCCATCATCAGAGAATCTTCTTTCCGAGCATGCAGCGGGCGTCTTGGGTGTTCTAGGGAAGTGCGTGCCTCTGGCCGTCACAGGACTCTTCAGGTTGTCGATGGCGCTGCGGCCGGCCTGTGCAAAACCTCTCGCTGAGAAATCCACCGGGTTGAAGCCCACTGATCCTATTTCAGTGTTGAGTGGCGTGAGATGCGAGGACAAGGTCTTCATCTCGTCTTGTGCCAAACGAGTTTATGATGGGGTCAATGGGGACTTCAGAGTAGCTCGCTCTGAGATGTCGTCTGACAGAGCGCGGCGTTTCCTAGACAATGTCAACGCGGCTATTCATCGTCATCCACACGCTGCAAAAGTCACAGAATTTTGCGTGATCTGCAGTGTGCAGGCCGTCCAAAGGCGATCGTGCTGTATACAGGCATAGCAATCATCTGCCGCTGCCGAGGAGGGGAAGCAAGGCTGTAAAGTTTTCTGTTTTCGCCTGTCTGGTGATAAATATCAACAAGCTGGTGCTTGTCCAGCGTTCCGCACCTGCGGCTGATCAAAGATGCTGCCCGTTCTCCAGTCCATCGCATCGAGACTATGCTCGGAAATTGACGAACTCCGTCGTTCAGTCCAGTGGGATCTGTTCAGACATGGCACAAAGATGGACTATGTTTAGTAGTCCACTATTACAAGTGAAGAATGAGAGCGTCTTGAAAGTGGCGGGCTCCCAAGAGATTCGACAGCCCGCGCTTCGCATACAGCTTGATCACACAGTTGCGCGCTGTGATTCGCGAGAGCCATGCCCTTTGCATGTAAGTCTGAAGTCTGGAGAGGCAAGCTCGCGCCATACCAGAATGGAGAAGCTGTCACAGTGGGAAACAGTCGGGCTTGACCTAGGTGATAGGCCCTTGCTCCTAGAAGGCTGCCCATTCGGTGTCTCGCACGCGCGAAGGAAGCTTTAATGCGTGACGCACGTGCTCATCTCTGTGGTGCTGAAGTCCAATTTGACTCGTGAGAGTTCCTCATGCTTTTCCCCGAACGGTTGGCACCGTGGCACGGCCAGGGCCAGACACTACAGCCCCGGCCGTGAAATATGCCCGGGCACAGCATAGTTTGGTCACTGATTGTGGAGAAGTACTTTGATATCGTAATATCAAAGTGGACCTGGTGCCTACTGCGATTGAGTGCCCGCCAGCGCAGACTACACGATCGAGAGTCGTGGTGTTTGTAGAATTGTATATAAATGCCTCGGGCATGGCGTCAGGGCAGTCCATTTTTGGCGCGAAGGATGTCAAAACTGGATCGATAGATGACGCGCAAACGTAGAAAGCTCTGCGGATTTCGGGCATGACATTGTAGTAGGCTTCATCCAGTGCTCTCGACTCCTTTCCGCGCGAAGATGGCAGACCCGCCAACTGTCTCACAGTCCACACTGTGAGGAGCATCTGTCTCGCAGGACTTGTGAAACATCAGCATATCGGCGCCAGGGCCCTTTGTCCAGTGTTCTCAGGCCAGCAGTGCGAACACATCTCCGTGCGGCTTCACCGACGGACAATCCGGACAATACTGGCACGAGGTGCAAAGCAATAGCCTGTCAAACTCATCCTAGGCGCCACGTTCCGAGCCTTGGAGTGAGTTCACAAAGCTTGTACTGTATGTACAGCGAGCTTCCATGATGGACAGCGGAGCCCAGCTGATAGTGAATCAAAGACCAGGAAGCCTGCCTCAGGAAATGTGGTGTGAAGGATCGCCGATTGCTCTTGCCACTTTGCTCACTGTATCACTGTAGCTCGATTTCAGCTGTACATCCATTGGTATCCAGATACTTCCTTGTGGTGTCAGCATTCGGGGACAGTGGAATGAAGTCGAAGTCAGAACGACGCGGGTGCAGCACGCGTGTCGGAGATATCGTGTTTTGATGCCTCAGGCTGATGTGCGCCAAGGCAAGCACAAGCACCTAACCGTATGCGACTACTACTTCTGGGCGTCCATCCTCATCAGTCTGATTATCATGACTCTGTACTCGCATCAAGAAATTTCCAATCTCCAGGCTGTTGAGTCTTGTAGGAAAACTGGAGACACGGCCCCTTCGGTCGCAAGAACCGAACTGGAGAAACCGAATCTTGTACTATGGAAAGGGAGAAAGTACCTATCGAGACGCGAGCTCAAGCCACATATCTCTGGTGACAATCTAGTACGGTAGTCTCCCGCATAATGTCACTCTGACTCCACTCAGTGTTCACTGAGTTTCCTTCCGGTGACGAAACAGCATGATGACTTGTACAATAATCAGAGCACCTACACAAACGATCTATTTAAAGCATTACTCGTCGAATTTGACATCTCAAGCTAATGTGCTTCTGGAATAATCGCAGACTCAATTCGGACGCCTTCTGCCCACACAAGAGCATTGTGAAACACAACATAAATCGGAGTCATGCGCAGGAGGTTTGCTCCACGCACACGTTACGAAACTTGACTTCTCATACTTGGCTACTCAGACCTAAAGACCTCTCGACTCAATCCTCTTTTGCCGTCAAGGGAGCATGGCATGTACTAGATTCAGCTGGAATCTGACAGAAGTAACTTTCCTCGAAGCGCAAATTGGGACCATTCACTTCTATTATGTTATATCACTCAGGATGAACATGATTTCAAGTCCAGCTCATTCTGCCACCCAACAAGCCTTGTGATTAGCGGAAAATCCGAAATGGCTACGCAGGTCAGTTTTCTCGAAGCAAAGATAATGTAAATAGCCATCGCATACATGTCGCTCAGACTTAAGGAGATCTTGACTCGAACTTCTTCTACTTATTGAGACGCATCATCATTAGCAGAACGCTCTGAAGCGCTGGGCAAGTGATCCTGTTCGAAGCAAGATTAAAGTAAAATCGCATTCTGATGCCGGCCGCTCAGAATTGAATTAACACGACCTCGAGTTCCTTTCTTTCTCTAACAAAGCAGCACACATTTCGGAGAACGGTTTGGAACTCACCACAAGTAGCCCATTTAGAACAAAGATGAAGGACAATTTTTTCTTCTCATGCAGATCGTTCAGAATTAATACGGCGTTAGCTCGGGCTTCTTTTGCTGATGGAGACGTGTCGTTATTGGCAAAATACTCGGAGATGCGGCGCAAGTGTCCTTTCTCGAAGCAGAATTGGAAGAAATTGCTTTCTCGTGCAGGTCATTCACAGTTTGTATGACCTCGACTTGGGCTACTTTTACCTACAAAGCAGCTTCCATTCAGCCAAATTACCTGAAAACCCGGTGCAAGTGAATCGCTCTAATCACAAATTGGGGAATTCTACTTTTCGTGCAGGTCGTTCCGGATCAACACAATCCTCACTCGGGCTTCTTCTGTCGACCAAGACGCGTTGTAATTGGAAAATTACTCGGAAATGGGCTGCGAGTGGCTTTTCTCGAAGCTTGACAGAAGTTGCTCTCATGTGCAGGTCGTTCATAATCAGTATAGCCTCGACTTGGACACTTTATATACATGAACAGGCTTCCAATCAGCCAAACAACCTGAAACTTGGTGCAAGTGAATGGCCATAAGCACAAATAAGGGAATTTAACCTCTCATGCAAGTCGTTCAGTACCAGTGCGACCTCGACTCGGGATTCTCTTGCCGATAAAGAGGCGGAAAGCCCAGTGACATACACGGAAATGCTACATGTGAAGCACAAAATAGGGAACTTATCTCTCAAATTTTCTCATTTTGGACAGACTCGAAGTACAGTGAATCCTCGAAATACAGTCTGGTGTGGCTTCCACACATGCTCGAGTACAAGAAAATACGATCGCTCAGGCTGCACGACCTTTCACCTAGCAGACCTTATCACCACCCAGCAGCACCGTCCAGCACATTCTACTCAGTCTCGTCCATCTCGTCCAGGATATCGGAATCCTGCACAGAGACGGCATCGCTGCGCTCGCTCTCGCCATACTCTTCGCCCTCCTCCGTATCCTCCCCCTTAGTAGCAGCATGGCTCCCCTCAGCGTCGAGCTTACGACGCTTGCTGGGGCCAGCCTTGCCTTCCTCCTCGACAGTAGATGGGGCCTCATCGACAGTAGACGGACCTCCGTCGACCTTGACTTGCCACTCAAGAGCAGCGCGGCGCTTCTCGCTCTGCATTTGGATCTTGAGCATGTTGCGATGACCAGTGCGACGACCAAAGTATTCGATGTAGCAAGTGAAGTCCTTAACGTTGGCATCGTACCACTCCAGTTCGGCCTGGTTATAGCGTCTGCTATTGGGGCTGACTTGCTTCTGACCGAGAGCCGCGGAGATGCGCTTGGTGATGGTGGCCTTGTCGCAGTAGCACCCGTTGTAGCAGAAACGGTCACGGACATCCTTGTTGCCGTAGCCGCCCTCGCTGCAGACACGGAGGAGGATGCCGCGCCAGAGCAAGTCCGGGCAGAAATCGACGATGCATTCGGCGGCACGGCGGTTGAGGATGAGCGTCTTGGACAGCTGCTTGCGAGTGAGCACGCTATCGCGGACACTGAACCGCGCTTGCTCGAGGTCTGCAGGACCGCCCTTCTTGCCAGGATTCCAGTAGATCTTAAGCTTTGCCATCTGTTCATTGCTGACTTTGGCATCCATACCCGCATCGATGGCATCGTCTGGGACCTCGTAGCCTAGCTGCTTACCCAGCGTCTCTGATGCCTCGTCGGACCACGAGAAACAGCCGGAGTGATACGGGTCGCCGTTGTCGGTCTTGGCCGAGCCACGCTTCTTACGCTCCTTTGGCTTCGCCTCGGTCTCTGAGGTGGCCTCAGTATCAGCCTTGGTCGTTTCACCATCGGCAGTTGCGGCCTTCTTCGCATTCTTTGCATTCTTCGCGTTGCGTGCTTGACCTGTAGCCTCGTGGTCAGTACAGTTCGCAAGTGCACAACGACGGAAGACTCACGCTGCATCTCCTGCAACCTAGAATCGACACCCTCTATGAGGTGAATGTTGTGGCGCCGAGTGTCTTCCATGTCGTCCAGAGTAGCTCTGTCGTAGATCGTGTCATCCCAAGTGGCATTCTTCTTTGCCTCTGGGAAGTCGATCTGTCGAGTCCATGGGAACTCTTCTGCCTCTGCCTGGCGACGCTGAGGACGCTTGCCTGCCTTATTGCTACCACGAGGTGCGCGCTTCATAGGTCGCTGTGCTTCTTCCGGCTTCGTGCGAGCCGGGTACGGCGGGACAGGAGCTGCTGGTGGTGGCGTTCCAGCCATAGGAGTCTCTTTCTTCTCGCGTGGCTTTCTGTTTCTACTGTTAGCGGTGAAAGTCTGTCTCAGAAGCATATCATACCTAGGGGCTTTCGGAATGTGTGGTCCTGATGGGATCACTCGCATCGGGGGACCTGTGTAAGTCGATGGTACTGGGTGTCCAACGTAGGTACCAAGCGGTATACTGTACGGCATATTCTGAGCAGGGCCAACCGGATGAGGACCCGGTTGCCCAGGCTGCGGAGGCATCGGGTGCGCGTATGGTTGCGAGGGTAAGACACCGGGAGGCAGCTGGCCACGGTTTGGATGTGGTGCCGGCCCCATGCGTTGCTGAGGTGGTGGCATTTGTGGCGGCATGGGTGGGTGCATGTGCGGGCCCGGATGCTGCAGATGAGGCACTAGCTGGCCGTACAGTGGCCCTGGAATGTGTTGGCTCGGTGCGGGACCGGGTGGTGTTGGGCGTGCGCCTCGAGATGGCGGCATTGCAGCTTGTGGAGGTGGAGGGCGAGACCCATCTGGCGACCAGACAGGTACTCTATCTCTACCGTAGATCGGAATGCCGAAATTGCGCCAACGCTGACGCTCCAAGAGCTGGTTGTGGGCGCTGTGTGCCAACGACTTGGTGATGACCCAGTCGTCAAGGGGGTGATCTTCCAGATAGCGGACCATCTCATTATCCTTCTCGCGTTGATATTCTTCGGTCACCGCCCAGCTGCCACTCATTGCGAACGGAGTCACGTTGGAGTACATGAGCTCCCACACCTCGCGCTGCTTCTCGCTGAAGTGTGCCCAAGGGCGAGGTTCAATCGGACACTCGGTCTCGTTGGGGGTAGAAGGCTCCGAAAACAGCGTGATGACAGAGCGCGCATCATCATCGAGATCTTCGTCGTCAGTATCCTCGACATACTCAGGCTCGTTCGAGAAGTCGTATTCTTCAACCTCGTCGTCTTCATCTCCGACGTCGAGCTCTGGTGGAGGAGCGTCTGGCATGGCATCATCTTCGCCAACTGGCGCCTGTAGTTCATGTCAGCTCGGGCAGGAAGGGTGGAAAGTAGGATTGACTGACCTTGCTCTTGCCTTTGTCGCGCGAGAGAGTCTTCCCAACGTCCCCATTTGACTCGCTCGAGTCGGGCTCGGCTTGTGGCTGGATCGGCTGGACAGCAGCTTGCGAGAGCTTTCCAGCAGAAGAGCGCGGCTTCACGTCAATTGTGTCATTGCTGGAAGAGTCTGAGAGTCTTGTGCTGCGGCGGCCTTTCGCCGCGCCTTTAGTGGTTGTCGCCGCCATCTGTTTTGCCTGTTTCGAGCAGGTCAGCCAAATGCTCTGTGCGTGTTTCCACGTAATGTCAGTCGAGTGAGGCACACGCTGGCAAGGCGAGGCGTTGGCTGGCTCTGGTCACGTTAGTGTCGCGGGCGACCAATGTCGAGTGATGGAGGCGGGCGACCGTCATATAAACAAGGTCGCCTGACTCAGCGCGAAGGGCTGCCGGCGATGTGGAGCAGATCGATCGGGCTCTTCCGCAGTGTTTGCCGCTGTTGCCTGTCGGGTGACATCCGTCGCACTCTGGATTTCCACTTCGGTGCTGTGGAAGGTGAATGACTGCTCGGGCCCCACAATTTCTTGGCAAAACGCGATCATTCACTCGCGGCCCATGCAAACAGGTGAATAGTGCCCGATAGCGGGAGGAAGACCTCTGGCACGTCAAAGTGCACAGCGGTTCGGTCTAATTCTATTGCCTAGTGATGGGGATAACACGAAACCTGCGGACGCTTGGCACTCACCCAACTCGAGTCTGCGCAATTGCAGTCGCGCGCCTCCTTGGCTTAGCGTCTTAAGTGCGGCCGCGCAAGTGAACATGTGCAGAAAATCGGTCTTGTCATGTGTGTGCTTGTGTTGGGAACGCTTGCATGTGCTGTCGAGGCGAGATCGATGATGTTTCGTGATGGCGCTCGTGAATGTGGAAGGGAGGAAGTTTCGACGTGAGTTTGCAGGTGCGGATGACGCTAGCGCACGGCTCAGGCCGTGCACGTCCCGAAGTGAAGCGCATCGCGCATCGAGCTTCAGAGCTAAGTTAGTGTCGTTTCGCGGGATTTAATGAATGTGACACCGACGCATGACTTTCATGTGACAATGGCTGCCTATATATCTGAGTCTGTGATCTCTGGACTTATCAAAGCCACCTTGTCCCCGTCGTCCTCAGGCTCGCATTCAATACTGCCAAGCATAACTGGGCGAATGTCGCATTCACGTGGTGCAGGTCGCACAGTAAGGTGCTCGCCGTCTGCACGCGGCCGTTAATGCAACCGGGAAGGACAAATCCTCATTCTTCGATTTCGGAAAGTGACTCCTGCAATGTTCAAGGAGTATGTAACGTAGCAGTAGCAGACTAGCACGTCTTCTCATGCTAGAATATGATCTCCCCGCTGTTCTCCCCTTCGAAGCCAAATTCGGCCAGTCGCTTTTGCCGAATTTTGTCACTCTTTTTCCTATCTTGCTCTTCTTGTTTCTTAAGTTGGAAGACCTTTTCTGCTGAAGCTTGCTCGAATGGCTCGGGAATGTAGTCGTCTTTGTCCAGATCCTGTGAGACCGTCAGCAAGCGCCATTGACATAAGACTGTGTGCAGTCGTGTTTCACGTACAATCTCTCCTAGCAGAAGGACATTCTCTCCTCGGACGAGGAACAGTCCTCGCTCGATGTCCGCATAGAGGTTCTGCACGAATAAGCGCTCGACCGTGTCTTGCAGCACCAGGTTTCCTGTGCCAGCCCATCAGCTATGACGCCCGACTTGTAACGTTTTCTCAGAGCATACCAAATTGATCCCAGCTCCTCAAGACTCCGATGAGTTTTCTGCCATCGCGCAGGGCAATCATGAGTTTCTCTAAGCGTATGCTAGTATCGCTTGGTTCTTTTTCGCAATGTAGCGGCAGTCGCGCGGCCGCACTCACTGTCGGTAAGGTCTAAGAGCTGCGCAGCAGTCGTGAACATCTGCGGTGGAAGCTCTGCAAAGCATTAGATTTGTCCACAGCGATCACTAGGTGCCCAATGGAAGGCTTCACATACGTGGTGGTCCTGGAGGACCGGGTGGCATCTGCGGGCCGCCTGGCGGGCCAGCATCATGGAGACTGAGGTTCTCCATGTGCTAAGGATTGTCGGAGTGGTCAAAGGAGTGTGTTGGTTGGCGGTGGCATGGAAGTGCTGAGTGTGAAGACGCGAACACCGCGCACATGACGTGTGGAGAGGGAAGCCGACCGCGACCAGCTTCACTTGGAGCTTCCACCAGTGCGCTTCCACAACGCATCGATCATGGTCTGCCGATAACGAGACAGGATGCTCTCGGCATTCCAAGCACAGCCGATCTACGAGGTCAAATCGCGCGACAAGGCCAAAGTCGAGTCGCTACTGGCGTATGGCGACCGCATTCTGGCCGGTCTCAGCACCGGCGCGCTGCGGGTCTTCCTCGTGAACGAGTCCGCGAATACCGATACCACCAACGGCAACGGAGATGCGCCGCCGAGTCCGGTCAAGACCAAGCTGGTCGACGTGCTGCGCGAGGAGGAGAAGTTCAGCAAGAAACCCGTGCAGCAGCTGGCCATCATCAAAGAAGCCAACCTGCTGGTCAGTCTGAGCGATGCATGCGTATCGCTGCACGATTTGCAGACGTACGAGCTCGTGGAGCGCCTGGAGCGCACCAAGGGAGCAGCATGTTTCGCTGTCACGAGCAATGTCGTGAAGGACCCAGAGACGAACGTTCCGGGCTTGGTGTCGAGACTCGCTGTTGGGGCCAAACGCAAGATTCTGTGCTGGACGTGGCAGGACATGGAGCAGGTCCCAGATATTGCTGAGATCAGTCTGGAAGCGACCATCAAGAGCTTGATATGGGCAGACGGCACACATCTGGTCGCTGGCATGGACCCAGGCTTCAGCACAATTGACATTCTGTCGCAAGAGGTCACGCCCATCAGCAAACGCGTCGCCAATTCAGCTACAGATGCAAGCTCAGGTGAACTTGCAGGCGTTCGCTTCGGCGCGGTGAGCAGCAGCGGCATGGGATATATGGGCATGGGGAGCTGGGTACCGAAGCCGATGGCCACCAGCCTGTCTGGAGATCAAGTGCTTCTGGCCAAGGACGTAAACACTCTGTTCGTCAACGTTGATGGCAAACCGCTCGAGAAGCGACAAGTGCCCTGGGCTCTTGCGCCAGAACAGATCGGCTACAGCTATCCATATCTTTTAGCACTTCAGCCGCCTGATAAAGGTTCGCTGCAAATACGCAATCCCGACACGTTGTCCCTGCTGCAGACCATCAGTGTTCCAGGCGCGACCATCCTCCACGTTCCACAACCTTACATTAGCTTGGCTCATGCTGGCAAAGGTTTCCTGGTGGCCTCCGATCGCACAATCTGGCGAATGAATGCTCTCTCCTATCCAACGCAGCTCACAGAGCTAGTCGAAAAGCAGCGCTTCGATGAGGCGATAAGCTTACTGAAACTTCTGGAAGACACATTGATCGATGACAAGGCTGGTCGCATACGCGAGATCATGACGTTGAAAGGAATTGCGCTCTTCCATCAACAAAAGTATAGCACTGCGCTCGATCTTTTCACAGATGCACGTACGACGCCCGAACGCGTGATATCCTTATATCCTCGCAGCATTGCAGGCGACCTCAGCTCAATAGCAGAGGAGTCGAGCGAGTCGGAACCGGCTGAGAATGGTGACTCAAAGGCAGAGGAGAGCAGTAAACCGATCCCAGTCACTCCGGTCAAAGGCATGTTCGGCAAGCTCACTGGGAGCCACAAGAAGACAGACTCAGATGCCGCTTCAGTGCGTTCGCCTGCTCGCAACGATGCTGATAATATGAGTGTCCGCACCAAGGCAGGCAGTACGGCAGACAAAGCACTGGAAGGCGATGACCTGAAGCGCGCAGCAAGGTGCCTCGTAGGGTTTCTGGCCGACACGAGACGACACGTACAGAATGTGCTGAATTATGATGGCACTCTGAAGGAAGACCCGCCGACTTTCGATGCAGAGACTGGGAAGCCAGCTTTCAGCCATTTGCTTACAGAGGAGATTCTGTCGGCGCCAGGTAAAGAGGTGGATTGGTCGGCCGAGCTGTTGAAAGTTGCTCAGCTTGTCGATACAACACTATTTCGCGTATACATGCTCACGACGCCAACACTCGCGGGCTCTCTGTTCCGTATCGACAACTTCTGTGATCCTGAAGTCGTTCAATCGGCGCTTTACGAAGGCGACCGATACAGCGAGCTCATCGATTTCCTGCATGGGAAGAAGATGCATCGTCAAGCATTGGAACTGCTGAGCAAGTTCGGAAAAGGTCAGGCAGAGGGTACGATACCCGAAGCCATGCGTGGCCCAGAACGCACTGCCGGCTATCTCAAACAGCTACCACCTGAGCTAGTAGATCTTATCCTGGAATACGCACGATGGCCTCTTGAAGAAAATCCAAACGTAGGAATGGACATCTTTATCGCTGATACCGATAATGCGGAGCGCCTACCACGCCAGAAGGTACTGGAGTTCCTGGCCGAGAGCGATAGGAAGCTGGAGACGCGGTACCTTGAGCACATCATACATGAGCTCAGCGACAATGATGGTGAATTCCATCAGCGGCTCATCGATCTTTACCTCGCCGAGCTCAAGCAGCCGGACACCACAGAACGCGATCGCGAGGAAACAAAGTCGAAGCTCGAATCCTTCCTGCTGAAGAGTTCGTCCTACAGTAAACGTAAGACGTTTCAGCAACTTCCGACTGACGACCCCACTTTCTTCGAATCGCGAGCCATTGTCCTCAGCGCCATGGGTAACCACAAACAAGCATTATCGATTTATGTGTTTCAAATCAAAGATTTCTCCAAAGCTGAAGAGTATTGCAACAAAGTTTATCTCGAGGACAAGGCTGAGCAAGAAGCTTGCCTACTGGACAATAGCACTAAACATGAGAAGCACTTTCGCCAAGTGGAACCAAAAGAAACAGATGACAAATCCAATATCTTCGCAGTCCTGCTCGGGCTATACTTGCGGCCCCCAGCGGGTGAAGAGAAGCAGTGGCCGCAAGCTCTTGATCTCTTGAGCAAGCATGGTGCTCGCCTTCCTGCTAGCAGCACGCTCGACCTCATGCCAGATGACCTTGCAGTCAAGGAGCTCCAGGATTATTTCCGAGGTCGGATTAGAAATGCGACCTCGATTCTGCGAGAAGAGATGATTGTTCGTGGGCTCGAGGGTGTGAGACGGGCGAACACGGAAAGGACTCTGTTGCTCGGGCCCGACAACCTCGCACAGGAGAAGCCTTTGGGGAAGAATAGAAGAGTGAGAATCGGGGAGGACGATCACTGCAAAGTGTGTCACAAGAGATTCGGTGCCAGTGCTGTGAGAGTCTATCCCGATAACGAGGTGATCCATTACGGTTGTATAGGAAGAAGTGGCAACCGTAGAATGGGTGGAGGCGATGGAATCGGCAGTAGCATGAGAAGGAATGCAGCTGGTTGGGGATGACTGTAGACTAATATGATACCCAAATTCACGCACTTTTGAGAGTGAGCACGACTCAGTCTTCCAGGAGTCAAGTTTGGCTACGAGGTGGCGCAGCTCAACAAGGGAAGCTTAGGGAAAGAAGTCCCTCTTCACCTTGATCAACGTCACATCATGAATACTCATATCTGCAATCTCCTAAGATCGTTCACTATTCTACGCCCCTCCTACGCAATCCAATACCACACCTTCTCGACCCAATTCCTTGGAGTCTGATCAGGCCAGACCTCCGCATCTAGTTCCGCCTTGCCCGTCCAGATATCCGCCTCAGAACTCTTAACAAATTTGGTCCTCTTGACAACCTTCCAAACCAAGAAGAAGGTAATGTAAATTGGACCACAAATGTACGCGGTCACGAAATCCTGCGCGCTCCATCTCCCCTTTGTGAAAACAGCAAAGCCGTTGAAGACGATGATGATCAGGAAGAAGCCCAGTGGGATGTAGGCGGTGTATGGCTGCCATTTAGATTTGAAGACCAGGGTGTTTCTGTCCACGCCCTGAGCGGCAAGAGCTTTCTTGAAGGCGATGTAGGCGATTAAGATGTTGACCCAGGTTATGACAGATGTGATGGTCGTCAAGGTCTGGAACCAGCCGAAGACGTTGGCTGCGCCGCTTGAGACGGTCATGTAAGTTAGGAGACCTATCGAGGCGGTGATGAGGACGCAGTAGATCGGAACTCCGGTCCTAGTGCAGGTGAGAAGGAACCGGGGCGCCTGACGGTTCTGTGCAAGGGCAAAGAGGTAGCGAGAGCCAGTGTACAAGAAAGCGTTTCCAGAGGAAGTGGCCGAAGTAAGAATGACGGCGTTAATAATGTGAGGTAGAACAGGAATTCCCGCCCTCACGATTCCAATGACCCAAGGTGAAGAAGCAGCTCCGGCTCCGCCACTCAACAAACGGTCGTCGTCGGCAGGAACAATGACACCGATGGCCAAAGATCCAAGCACGTAGAAAAAGAGAATACGCCAGAAGACACGTCGGACAGCCTTGGGGATATTCTTCCTAGGGTTTTCTGCCTCACCAGCAGCAACAGCCACCATTTCTACACCGCCGTACGAGAATGCAGCATTAGCCAGAACGGAGAAGAATCCAAAGAAGCGTCCAGCATCTCCAGTAGAAATGTACTCTTTCATCGGCACCCACGGATGCCTCCAGTACCTGAATCCAAGGCGGTCTCCATTAGGCGCACCTCCAAGATCGATAATCAGGGCCAGAAGCAGCAGTCCAACAATCGTAATAATCTTGATCGAAGCAAAAATGAACTCCGCTTCTCCGTAGATGCTGACCGCGAATACATTGAGCAAAACGATCACGACCAGGATGATCGAAATCCAAGCAGCTTGGTTGATAGAGTCATTCCAGAAACCGATCACGACAGAAGCCGCACTGATCTCGGCGCAAAGTGTCAAAGCGTTCGAATACCCTATCGGAGTTAGCGTGGCTATCATGCTATCAGGAATGTGGATGGTGAATACAGTTGTTCCAACCCACAGCGAAACCCATCGCAGGATCGACGTAACGCGCCGCGTACTGAGGTACTGCACCAGGAAGGGGAAGCCAGGTTGCCATTTCACCAAGACATTGCATCATGAAAAAGATAGCAATACCGGTTATCGAGTAGCCAAGCAAGACAGAAAGAGGTCCCGCCTGTGCGAAAGCTTTGCCGATACCAAGGAAGAGACCAGTGCCGCTGTGACAAGTCAGTATCACTATACGTGGGGTTTGATCGCAACGTGGGATGATCTCACATTGTGCCTCCCAAAGCAATGAACTGAATATGTCGTGACTTTAGCCCTCTCGCGACCTGAGAAGGATGTCAGCGAACAGGAACCTTTACTGTTTAAGTCTGAAACGCACGTAGCCGTATTGCTCAGCATCCTGTATGTCTCCATACAGTGCTTTCGCCTCTCCGATGGCGACATCGACAGCTCTCTCTCCAGCATAATCTGGAGCAGGCCCATGCTCGATGTTGTATTCCTTCTTCCCATCGATAGATTCCGCCATGCTGGTGAAACAGCAGCCTTGGGTGCCAGAAGTGGGCAGCGAAGTCGAACGTCAGACGGCTTTGACCGCGCGATGTACTGTAGGGAAGAGGTATATGTGCAGACCCTCTCTCCGGCCAGGGTCGGCGTGCTTCACGCCGAGCAAGTCTCCAAATACCGCAACACGACCAGGGTGATCCTGAGAGCTCCAAGGTAGGATAAAATCCTAGTCGACCACGTGAGGTGTGGCGAGAATGGACTCGATGACCGCCGCTGGGACAGATAGGGCAAGATGAGGAGAGAGAGATGAAGAAAAAGCGTCAGGAGATACGACCATTCGATCCATGTAGACGCGCATGCAGTACTGGTCTTATACAAAATCACACCATCCCTCAGCCGACAAACCTCGATATTCCCGAGACCTTGTAGTCTGATGTGAGTTGCTGACAGTCGCTGGTATCTTTCTAGAACGATAGAAGGGCGCCACATGAGCGGCAAGTGTGTAACGCGTTCAGGTAAGGATTGAAGCCAAGGCAGCGTGTTAGAGCTAAGTGAGCTTAGAGGCCACCAAGCTAGCCTTGGGAGCTGCGCATTGCAGGGATTTGTACGAATGGCAATTCGTCTTGTTTCGTCACCAGATATGGAGTGAAGCGAGGTATGGCCCATGAGACTCCGAGAGTGCCTCCTCGACTCCAGATCATCTCGTATCTCGAGTCTGTGCATGTTTTCTCAAGCGAAATCGCAGAGTCGTGGCACTGTGCTCGCAGCCATTGCCCATAACATGTTTGCTGTTCATCAGAGTTGTGTATGGAATGGTGAACCCCGGCAGCTGCCAAAGCACGCAAGTCTCGCCCCTCTGACACACTCTCCAAGTGAGGCATGAAAGCCGTAGCGACAAGCCTGCAAATGGCCAGTCTGAGGTGGTCGGACGAAGCGGAAAGCAGCCGGCCGTGCATGCCCTCGCCAGGCTAAACGCGGGCAATGTCTGGGGTTGCTTCTGGAACGATGATAAGGTCGACGCTAAGCTTTCTTGAGAAACACTTGGTGATAGAACAAGATAGCAGAAGACTCTCTGGTGATGGTTGACAGTTGGGGCCGACAGAAGCGTGGATTGAATGCTCATGCCGAATCATAGCCAGCCGAGAACGGCTCCTTCAGCAAATTCGCAATCACGATTACGAGAGCTGCGCTCACCTCACTGGCGAGGCGCGACAGCTTCGATGCCGCGCGGTCGGAGGTATGGGCCCAATATGTCGAATAATGCCGATCCATGTGGTTGTGGGCCGAAGAGGCCCAGTCGAATTGACTCTTCCAATCCACTGGCCGCGCACGCAGCAGAGACGTCAATACAATGCTTCTGGGTGGACGTCTTCCACTTCTCAGTCCTTTGCCTGATCCGCCGGCTCGGCAACCTTTTTCGTGACGAGCCTCGTCCAGCGTCTTCGCCTCCATTCTCCTCGCCGCTCCAGGCCTGTGCCTTCTTCCCATCCGCTCTTAGGAATACTCTTGACTCGCCTTTTGTTCTTCCCTTTGCCAGGGCTTCCCAGGAGCTCCAGCAGATCCACTTCCTCGGGAGGAATATCGTAGACCCATCTCTCGCCCTCCGTCTCAATTTCGACTCCCGAGATCATACGCTCTTCCACCCATTCTCGCGTAAAGAGATCAAGATTCCATTTCTTCTCTTTGTAGTCCCACCCGTTCGGTGGCTGCACGTCTTCGAAGAATTGCGTGCCTTTCGGCCGATTACCCGCAATTCGTGCTGGGGAGAGCGGATCGTAAGGAGACGGACTGAACAGCCACGGTTCCCAAGTGTCGCTTTCAGTGTGATGTTTCTGCAACTCAAAAACCTCCACCTGCCTCAACTCAGGCGGCTCGTGAATTACAATATCCTGCTCAACCCAACTCCTCAAAGTCCTCTGCAACAACTCCAAATGCTGCTTCAATTGCTTCATATTCCTCGTCGACAGCAATACCTTCTGCGCTTGAGGATGTCCACTCAGCACCGCAGCCCACCCTCCCAGCAAAGCAATCGCCCTCCAAGGCACCAAGCCGCTCCCCACAAAAGCCGCACAACTGAGCACGGTAAGCCAGAGAAAGATCCCTGAGCTCATCGACTCATCGCTAAAGTTTGTATACGGCGTAATATATTCATTCGCAGCATCATGCAACCGACTGAAATCTTCCATGCTATTTTGCAAATCCCTCATATTCCTCCAGAAATCCGTACTAAAGTCCGGCGCAGGTTTGACGCGGCTCGCAGGGGCGGTGGCAGCGCCGCGATAACTCGGTTCGATTCGTGGGTCGTTCTTGGGGGTCGGATGTCGAGCGAGGAAGGAGGGGATCATGATCCAGAATAAGAGGACGCCGAGTGGTATGAGAGGCAGTAGATGTGGTTTGAGGCATATGAGAGAGTAGATGGCGAGGAAAGACAGTGTCGAAGTAGGTTGGCGCCATGTGAAGAGGCGAATGAGCATGTTCTCAAATACGAAGACGACACCGATGCGAGCATTGAAGCGGCGGAAGTTGTAGGTCATGAGACGAGGGCCGAACTCAGGCTTGTCAACATACTTCTTACTCCGTCGGTCTTTCTTCTTAGGCAGTTGGCCCTCATCGTCGTCGACGTCTGTCGGAGGGCCTTCCGATGGGATGATCTGAGAGAGCACGCTGGCAAACAGCCGGTCTTGCAGACTTTGTCGCCCCCCTTCGCCGCTCTCGAATTTCTCGCGCAGTCTGCTAGTGCTCCGACTCGCGCGTTCCCGCAATCTGTCGCGCCTGCGGGTTGTGACCTCGCTTTCTGCATCGGAGGAGTCGAAATCGTCGTCTTCGTTCGAAGAGATACGGATCACTGGAATGGGTTCGTCGCGATTGGCGATCGGACTGGCATAGTCGTCCGCCATGGCGGCGATGAGGTGAGCACTACTCCAGGTACATGGAAGTGGGTGTACGAGTTGCGAGACTCATGTGATGAATGCTCAAGGTAGAGCTGCTTGCTTGATGGTAGACATCACGCGCGCCTCGGTGAATGACGCAGTTGCGGGATGCATGTGAGAGCCAAGCCATCAAATGTGCGGAAGGGAACAACTTTGTGAAACAGCACAATTCAGAAAGAGTCGAATTACGTGCTTCATGCACATCTATAGAAGAACATGTCTAATGCTCCAGCTCGCTAAATTGCTAGACTGATCAATTCACACCCCTGTCATGTCATTTTGCTTCACGCCCTGCACGTGCTTACGTGAAAACTCGCGTCGGACTGGCGCTCTGACTGCGAGCACCATCCGCCGAAGCATATCCGCTGTCCTTTTCGTCCCAGCCTCCCATTTCCCTCGCAACGCTCAAGCACAATTTCACGATCTTAGTCCGGCCCACGTGCCCAAGTCCGCTAGCCCGTCCGGTTGTCGTTCCTGCCCAGACTCTAAGGCTGCCAGCAAGCTCTTCTACGCCCATAGCACGAGCAGCAGTATTGCCAGAAGTCAGCGTGCGAAGCAGACGATATGCAGCAACGGCTGTCAGAAGTGTGAACTGGCCAGGAGCAAGCTTGAGGCCGTTCAGCGCGCGAAGTGCGCGCTCGCGGGCAGCTTTCGGTGACGAACTGCTTGAAAGTGAGATCAACTTGGCCAGTGTCAAAGATGTGAACACATCAGGGGACGCAGGGGCATGGCTGACGAGATTCATGCCGCCCGTAGGAGACATGACGGGCAGTGCGTCCAAAGCCACGACAATGTTTGCAGCACGGTTGGTGTTTGACAGTACAGCCTTGGCGGTTAGTGCGCGCACATGCGTGCTCGATGCTGGCGGTGCCACGCTCAAGGCAAGACCAAGGTAGTACTCAATGTCGAACGTGGAGGCATTGTCAGTCAGTGTGTCCGCAAGCGTGTCGTCGATGGTGGTATTCGCATACCACGCGGCAACAGCGTCGATGGGCGAGCGGATAGCGTGATCCTCGACCACATTGTCCTTGGCCGCGTTGGCATCTAGGGAATAGGCACTGGGTTTATTCCATGCTAGGTTCCACGCACGTTGGATCATTTCATCGCTGAGTACTTCATCACAGTCCAGCTCAACGAGCCGTGCCAAGTGATCCGGTAGTAGGTCGATGTCGTCCTCCTCCTCTGTGGGTCGTCCTTCGGCTTTGGCAGCGAGCAGTTCCTTTTGTTGACGACGAGCAGAATCCCAGTAGATGCGGCCGACTTTCTCGGTGAACGACTTGAATCCCAAGATGTTGCCGTAACCCGCATTAGCAACTTCCCAGAAGAACACGCGGAAGTGGACAGCCTTTTGCATGAGTCTGGCCGGTGAGTCGGGTAGAGTACCGCTCTCCATCAACGTCAGTAATAGTCGATAGTACGAAACTTGTGCGTCGCCGCCGGCAAGCTGTGCATCGATGGCAATGTCCCAACCTTTGACACGTGCTGCCTCTTCTTCCTTGTTGGTGCCAGTGAGTGCCATGAAGACCTCAGGACCGACAAATCTGCGCAGGCTGAGCTGGAACATTTTGGCGCCCACTGCGGCAACTTCTAGAAGAAAGTGCTTGGGAACCCATACAGTTTGAATCGCGGTGAGCCAGGCTTGCCGACGAACTTCTACCGGCGAAGCCAACGAGGGAGCCTTGGGGAGGCGTACTGTGGTAGACACCTTCTGTTTCCGTCGTGGCGAGAAGTTCAGTAACGGAGCAAGTAAGTAGAGAAGTGTGCCAACGACCATGCAGATCTTGAGCATTGGCAGCAGGGCTTGACGTGACATGGCTGCCATGGAAGATGACGTGCCACCTTCCATGCCGCGCTTGAAGAGTGCTGTAGGTAGCGCGGCCAATCCAGAAGTGCCTTCGCCGGACTGTTGATGCTCGCTGTACCCTTCAATAGCCATGACACCGGCCATCGTTCCAAGCATCACCTTGTTCACGAAGCCTTTGCCACGGCCTTTAACGATTGGCTGCTGATTTTGCGCCTCAACTGGTGGGTTCGGGGGGCGAGCATATGTTGGCTGGCCCTGCGCCTGCATATACTGTTGCTGCACGATGGGCTGCCCAAAGCGCGTTTGCTCCTGAGGCACATTGAGAAAGTTTGGCGATGCGCCATGTCCTGCAGAAGAGGTTGCTCGGGATCGATCGGACTCGGATATCGGACTGCTGTTAACGCTGCCCTGCCTCGATTGGCTGACGGAAGCTTCAACTCTCGCAAGCTGCTCCTTCAGCGCGGCCATCTCATCAGCCATGGTCTTGTTGCGCTTTTCCAGGTGCTTGATATACTCGGTAGCTTTGGCCATGATGGTGGCCTTATTCAGCTTGTGCGCAGGGGTTAGACCTTCGAGGTCTTCCAAATCGTCTCCCTTGTTGGAGCGGCCCATAGCACGCAAGCTGGGCACGCTCTGTCGAAGTTCGATGATCTTGTCGTTCAGATTGTTGCGATATCTCTTCTCAATGACATTGTGTGAGGTGATCTTCTTATTGGGATGATCCTCCCCCTCAGGCGAGTCGCCATCACCATCGCCCCCGCTCGGTTCGGGCTGCGTTTCGGCCTTCCTCTTCCGTCCTCCTTTCTTCTTGGGCGGCAAAGGTGATGTGGAGGCAATGCTCTGCCCCCGCTGTGATGTATTCGAAGATCCAGGACTTTGGTGCAAGCTCGGCGTCGGGGCGGTCAATGAGGTCGCGGAAGCCGGGACTTGGGCATTTTCGACAGCCAGCGCAGCAATAGGATCGGCTGCTGCATTCGAGGGTAATGTCCATTGGGCGACATTGGTATCAATCTTTGGAATGTTCGACAAGCCATCTAGTCCGGTGGCTTGAGAGAAGTCGAAGCCGGCATTGATGTCGCCAGCACCGAAGAGCGCGAAGTCGGGGTCTAATGCTGTGCCGTCTCCCAGGCCCAGGTTGTCGTCGCCCACGATAAGCGGTGGTGCCAGAGACTCATCGTCGATCCTCCCGAAGGAAGGGAAAACGGGGTCCTGGAGGGGCGAGTCGTTCTTGGATGAAGCGGAGTTGAAGGTGTCGTCGGGCGAAGTGGGCTCAGCAGCCGGATCCCATCGCAGCCATTCTTCCCAGTCCTCGTTATTTTGCGCTGCGTCGAATGGCCCGCCAAAGGTTGGAGTCTGTAAGCAGCCTCCCGCAGCTCCTCCTTGCCGCCAAGCGGAGTCCATGTCGCGGTCGCGTTTCTGGTGCAGGTTGAATGCAGAAAGTCAAATCGTTGAGTCAATTGTCACGCTGGCCCATCGCGTGCACGGGGCGCGAGGAGCGGAAGTCAGTGGGCGCGACAATTTGGTGGTTTGTTGTGGTGTCAATTGGGGAGGAGAAGTGGGCGGAAGGCGTGGCATTCATCAACCAGGCACACGTACGATACAGTGTCTTACGATTTCTGGAGGGCATAGCCGCAGCGGAGTCGTCTGCCGGCCAAACAGGGGTGCAAGTGCTGGTGGCCAGGAATGACGACGCTTTGTGGACGGCGTGTTTGGATCCGGTGGATTCTGCCCGCCGATTCGCCTGACCCTTCTTTTCCGCAGTGTTTCTTGCAACAAAGCACCACGGCTGCCAGCCCTGCCGATATCAGCTTCGCTCCTTGCTTCAACTTCAGCGGAAGTCATCCTCTCCGGACTCGCTACGATCAAAATAACAATTGCTGCGCCTTGAAGGTGGAGATGTATCGACGACGCGTATCTCCAACGCATGCCAAGGATCGCTTCAGACCATAGTCTGTTATTCGTCGGCTTATTTAGCAAGGGCAGCTGCTTCCATTCACAGGTAGCCATGCAAGCGTGCGACTGGAAACAGTAACTGCTAACATCGCTCGATAAGTCGGAGCGAAGTACTGGCTATGCAACTGAACTACCTCACAATGCTTCTGCTTCCAACTTCAGCGCCTTCTCATCAGCAGTCAGGTCGCTCTTTTGTCGCGGCACTCTCACAAAAGCCACAAATATTACAAGCGCCGTGGCTCCGCATGCCAGATTGAACCAAAATACATTGTGGTAACTCTGCTTCAGGCCCTGATGCGCGGTCTCTGATCCGACGAGTTCCGCAAATCCCAGTAGCACAGCGATTCCGAGCTGCATTAAAACATTGGAAAGCGATCCAGCCAGACCTTGTTGGCTTCTCCGGAGCGTGCTCGAGAAGAAGACATTTGCTACTGTGCTGTGATGCTAAGTCAGAACAGATCTCACGGAGAATGGATGAATACACTTACAAGACTATGTCAATGGACAGAGTCATCATGACCATCGGCACAAAGATCCAAGCCCAATAGTACGCATCGGACGGAGCGAGTGCAAACAGGACCGACTCAATAATAATCGCGCAGCCGGTGATGACCAGAAGTATCATTGGCGGCACTTTATGCAGTAATGCGCCGCCCGTGATCGCCAATATTATACCGATGGTCGCACTTGGTGTATACCACGCGACAAGTTGCCTACATCGAGTTAGCCAATAACTCATTTTCTCGCAGACACTGAGCCATTACTTACATCGGCGAAGCACCGAGAATGTTCATGCAGAAAAGTGTTGCATAAAGGAGGTATATCCCGCAGGTGCCGTAGGAGAACAGGAGGCCGAGCATGAACGGACGGACATGCTTCTTGGTGAAAATCTCGAATGGCAGTAAAGGCTGTGCTGCCACCCACCCCTCGATCCAAAAAGCTATCCCCAGAGAAGCCAGACCGAGCAGGAACGTGACCAGGATATATGGAGCGGTCCAGCCGTCATGGCTGGAGGAAGTGATAGCGAACACCACCAGAACCAGTCCCGTGATGGTGAAGAGACTCCCAAGCCAGTCCATCTTCACATTGGATAGCTTGTGCGCCTCCATGTCGTTTGGGATACAGAACAATGATGCGACAACCACGATGGCGCCGAGCATTGTCCCAATCCAGAAATACCATCGCCAATTAGCATATTCCCCTGCGACGCCAGCGAAGAAGAGTCCAACTGTACCGTTCGTCAGCATATCTCACAAGCTCATTGCATCTTCATCACCTACTAAAGAATCCAATCGCAGCCATTGCGCCATAAATCGCAAAGACCAAATTCTTCCTAGGACCAGGTCGATACATGCTTCCTAACAGCTGCAGCCCTGCTGGCAAGTACGCTGCTGGTCCAAGCCCCTGTATCGCCCGACAGACATTGAGCATGACCTCGTTCTGCGCGAACCCAGCGATTAAAGCCCAGATGCAGTACCAGACGCAACCGCCGATATATACCGGGTATCCTCCGTACATGTCCCCTATTCTTCCGAACGGGAGCAAGAAAGACGCCACGACGAGGGAGAAGACACTGGCGGGCCATGTCTGCGAAGTCGGATCGATCGAGAGTTCTCTTGCGACGGTGGGTAGTAGAATGGTGAACCCGCTGACCATGTATTCGTTGAGGGCTTGGGAAACGGTTATCGAGAAGACGAACCCGATTTCTTGCCAAATAGATGTGAGTTGCTCTGGCCTCTGGCGACCGAGTCTCTCAATGCGGGCGAGCTCATCGTTGTCCAGCTCATCACCGGAAGATTGCCTCTCCTGATCGGAGTCGGGCGCAGCCTTGTTTTCAAGAGAGAGCTTGGGTGTCATGGCCTTGAGAATCGATGCAGTAAGGGAGATGGAGAAGGTGGCTTGAGAATGAGAGTGGTGCAACAGAACGCATCCCCTCTGTTCACCCTATATGCCAATACCATCGGTTCCGACGAAAACAATGCCGCCATCGCTACAATACGGAATTCCTAAGCAACAACAGCCAAGTCTGCAGCCATTTGCCGCTGACGCCCTCAATGACGACCCGGGCTGCCCCATCACTAATGCCATCAAGCAAGCATCAACACACCGTAATGTGAGAATGACATTCCATCGCTCGACCGAATGCAGAAGTCACTTACGACGTATGTGGTCGAGTCCTTGGTCCTGTGCGCGTACCTGGCATTTATGTCCACCGAAGTTGTTGCAGTCAGCACTACTGACAGCAGACTCTTGGCAATCGTATTCAACTTCCTCTTTTTGTTGCTTTACGAACGTAGCAAATACGACTCGAGTGTACGGCGTTCGGAATCGCATGGCAGCCACGTGCAAATGTTGTATTCCGTCTGATGGCAGAAAAGGCGTACTTCGCGGCCGCACATATGCATCTGCAACGATTGCGCAATGCGTGATGAATTTTTGGAAGGGCACAAAAATGGGTTTCATGCTTCGGGCTTCCGAGGACCTGAATACATCAGTCCCCTC
Organism: Cercospora cf. flagellaris; assembly: GCA_005356885.1. Taxonomy (NCBI): domain Eukaryota; kingdom Fungi; phylum Ascomycota; class Dothideomycetes; order Mycosphaerellales; family Mycosphaerellaceae; genus Cercospora; species Cercospora cf. flagellaris. The sequence continues at coordinate 1,306,709 of RJLU01000001.1, read as the reverse complement.
GGAGCCTATAGTTTTACAGTTTCCATGCTGCGAGATGTTCTCCTAACCAACCGGACGCCTCGCTTCGGTATTCAACACTTTGCAGCCCTAGTCCTCATCGTCGTCGTCCACCACACGCCGCCGCTTGACCCTGGCTTGTGGCAGATCATCATCAATCTCGCCTTCTGCGTCTTCGTCCTCTCCCATTCCGCTCGACTCGGGTTGTGGACGATCTCTCTTTGGCGTCCTCTCCCTCCGGTCGTCGACAATTCCATCATCTGGGTCATCGTCATCCTCGATGACCTCTTCTTCATCGCTTGGGGCGACGAAGTCGTCTTCCTGGTCGTAATCATCCTCCCGATTCGTGAATCGCTTATGGCCATAGTCTTCGTCGTCGCTGTACTCGCTGTTGCGTCGTCGCCTAGGCTTGGCGCGAGGCTTCCCAGCTCCGGAACGGCCACGTCCACCCTCCATCTCGTCGTCTTCTAGCATGCCCACGTTCAGTCCACCGTAGCGACCAGATGACACACCTGCACGGCCCAGTGCGCGATCCGTCCGTAAGCGTTCACGTTCTTGAGCGTTCTCCCGCTTCTTCCGGTCTCGCATTGCTTGTCGCTCCGCTTGCTCTGCCTGCCTCCGCTGCTCCTCTGGATCCACATCAACCGCATCAAGCTGTCCTGAGCCGGTACCCACTTTCGTCGCGTTTGCTGCTTGAGCAAGAGCAGCTTGCAAACGCTGTATAGCATCATCTTCACCACTCTCATTTTGCTTGATTGTTAGGCCAGCGGTGATCCTGTGGGTGACCCGAAGCGAATCTGCAGCTTCGACAGGTGCAACCAGATACGTGAAGCTGTCTTTCTTCGGATCGTACCCTTCACCTGATACTTGGCCGATTCTGCCTCCCTTATTGCCTCCTGTCACGCTGACTGGCGTGGGCCGTACTGGGTTTCGCTGCGGAGGTGCCAATGAATTTCCGTCAATCTCGTACTGTGTGTTCGGGTCAGAGGCCAACTGAACTGTTAAAGACCCGTCAGACCACCTGTTGATGCGAGCGTTTGATTGCAATTGTGATGGGTCGGACGGGGAGTGTCGCCAGCGTATCGTAGTCATCGCGGTATTGAAGGCGGAAAAGGTCGAAGAAGCGGGCTTCTTGGAGTGGTGATCGGTCTTGGGCGGCTGGAACGTCGTGACCTGCCATGCATCGGGGTCTATTGACATGAAGTCGGGTACTTTGAGGACATACATCTGGAAACATGTCAGCGGCCTAATTATGTTGCATCTAGTTCGTCCATCTCACCTCGCCATCGCTGGGCTCGGGCACAGGCTGACGAGCAACTTCGAGGTCCAATGATAGCATTTCATGTTCCTCGAATTGCTGCTGCTCTTCCTCATCCTGGTTTTGCGCACGATCATTCCGGCCCATGTCGTCGCCAGAATCGAGCTCTTCATCATCCAGTTGGCGTTGGCTATGGAATGTCAGTCCTCATCTCGATGACATTGCCTCATCACACGTACGCTGGCTTTTCTGCATCTCCAGCATCTCCCTCATCATCTTCGTCGCCGAAAAGGTCATCGCCAGCATCGTCCTCTTCGTCTTCTGCGACTTTCCCGCTCAATGTTTGCGCATTGTTCTCGCCGTCCGAAGCATCGCCATTGACGCCATTCACCGCAGCATCAGCAGGTGAGCTGGCTCGCTCATCTGCAATGCCAGTGGCAGCAGGCGATTGCTCCGCGGACATTTTAGTTCGCGACGCGTCGGTCGAGTGAGGTGAGGGTGGATGGAGGACCGCGGCGGGCGGAGACGGAGGTGGCCGAGGTGAGAATCAGCTGAGGCAGACAATGGAGCTCAGTCTGCCCAGGATTCACCAGTGAGGAGGTCGGTAGGTAGAATATACGAACAACAATTGCAGCTCGAGAGGTTCATCAATCCTCAAAGGCCAAGCGAGTCGCGAACTTCCTCTTGCAGCAGCGCGCGCGGGCCGCCAACCTTGTTTGGGCGACACCCTTGCGCTCTTGCCTGCACGCTGTCTCTGGCTAACGTTTGGCCTCTCTCCTGAACCCAGACCACAACTCTTCCCAGTCGACCGCCACACGCACAACCAGACATCCCGCCGCCACCTTTTCCCTTCCTCTTCTTCTCTTTCTTTTCTCCTCCCGGCCTCGGCGGCCTTTTTCGAGACGATCCAGCAGGCAGTCAGGAACATGTCGTCCTGGATGAACAACCTGTAAGTGAATAAGCTTTTCCTCTATTTCAGTCGGTGAAACTGGGACAAAATTCGGGGGCCTGCATGCGGCGGGACCAGGTCGATATATCCGGACCTTCCTACTGCCTCCCTCTACTCGACATCACCCCAAGCACGACGACCAATTCCATACCGCTTGTTCCAGTCTCTGCGGGCAGGCACGGTGAGCGAAGGCGGCACTCCCACGCAGGTACGATCCATTTTCCCTTCGAACATGCGTTCCTCTCTGGCCTGGAGGTGTTCGAGGCATTGCCCCTTGCTCGGTCCACCTGTATGGTTCGGATCCGGACTCGAGCATGATCTGCTTAGACTATGGCCCGCTTGAAAGTCCGAAGTGGCATCTTCGTCAACTTCACTTCTTATAAACTGGCCCGCCTCCACGCATCGAACAAGTCGATTTAATACGGTCACCATCATGCAATTTCGTGGCCGACCTCGACGATGCATGTCAACGCACCAAGATCAATGCTCGCGGGACGCCGGATTTGGATTCTACAGACGACCTCGCGATCATCGTGCTCAATCGATCTTTCTTGGAACCTGTCGATTACTTTGTCCGCATGAGCATCGTTGTCATGCTTCAAAGTACCGGAACCAAAGCATGACGCAAACTTCCCATTGACCCTGGGCACCTTCCTTCTGCGAAGTGAAGAACTGCTCAACGGTCGATGGTAAACATGCGCAGAGGCGATGCACCCCGCCAATTAAGTGTTTACATTATTGCACGTCACCAGGCTGCCATAACAGAAGTGAAGATGTGAGCTTTGGCGTTGTTCTGTCGCCGTTGTGTTCATCTTTGCTTCACCACAACACACACCTGTTGGAAACATTGTCCGGATCCGCTTGCAGTTGCCGTCCAGCCCCAAGATGTCGGATCCAGAGCCAGAACCGCCGCCGTCGCCATCGACGCCGCCGCCATCGTCCATGCCAGTCGATGCCATCCACCTGTGTTATCGTCCCAAGCACCCGCGACGCCGCGCCCTGGAGCCAGAGTCTCCGCCGAAGCCCTCCATGCTGATCATGGGCGAGCACTCGTTTCGTTTCGATGTTGGACCACGTACACCTACTGACGATGACTCTGCATCTTCTAGTCGCAACTTGGGTCGTCAAGCCAACCCCACTCGCTCGAGCCCAAGTCAGCCACCAAGTCGCGGCAACACTTCGTCGCCATCAGCGAACAGTGCATCATCACTCTACCCACCAAACCTTCAGCAGCAAGGTCAGACGCCTTCGTCAAGTGGCGCACCACCAGCCAACATGCCCACCAATGAGCAAGCACAGCCGGCTGGCAGGAAGCCACCGTTTTTCTTCCGCGACGAGTACGCCGGCTTCATCGTCAAGGGTAACTTCATGACCCTAGCCGCAAACCCGCTGCACGTTGAGTCTGGAGAGTGGCTGGCACATCAGAGTACGTACTTGACATCACAGTCTATCACTGACCGCGAAGCTGACATCCATTGGCAGTCGTCGAACAGAACCGTCTCTTGACCGGCATGGTCAAGATTGTGCAGACGGATGACCGCGCTAGCGGTGTGGGCCTCTGCAACGAGAAGACTTGCCCAACCATGTCCGCCGGCGGGCAAGTTCTCCCTCTCCCTCGCTATCACGCACCTCACTGACAGCCGCTGCAGCACCACCTACACCTGGATTGACACCAACCGCAATCCCATCAACCTCCCAGCCGCAACGTACATCAAGCACATTCAGACCTGGGTCGCTGGCAAGATCCAAGACGAGTCTGTCTTCCCAACCACCACATTCACACAGGCGCCACCAGTTCCTGCCTCACAGCAACTCAGCAACGACCCAAACAACTGGCTCGGCAAGTCCTCTGGCTTTCCTCAGCGCTTCGAGGCCGAGATCAAGAACATGTACAAGCAGATGTTCCGCTGCTACGCTCACCTGTACTGGTCGCACTGGCTCCAGTTCTGGGACCTCAACTCCTACCGTGAGCTCAACACCTGCTTCATTCACTTCATCAACGTCGGTCGCGCTTCCAGCCTCCTTACCGACCGCGACACCGAGCCCATGCAGCCACTCATCGACTTGTGGCTTCGCCGTGGCGACCTTCCCCGCCTTGCCCAGGATGGCGAGACCAACACTGCCGCTGAAGAGGCCGCCAAGGCCCCAGCTCCTGCTGCGCCTGTTGACCAGGCCGCACCAGCTCCAGCCCCAGCTGCCTAAGCAGTAAGGCAGAAACTTCAATTAGGCAGAAATCAGTTGACAAGTTGCGCTCAACAATACGTCATTGGAAGTAATGGCATACGTAGTGAGCTCAATAAGGAAAGAAAGAAAGAATTACGACCCATGTCGCATTGCCTCTCCGTCCAATCGTCCAATTCCGAGCCAACTAGTGTGGAGATCAAGAATTTCTTGCTGTAGTGGTTTCCAAGAGAATATCAAACGCTGACCATCGCTCTAGACGTCGACAATACTGTGAGCCGCTCTATAGTAACATGCCGACCATTCGATTCGTCGAAACAAGACGGAAGACAGCAGCTACATCGCTAGTTCTCAAGAATCGAGTTTGGTTCAGTGCCATTGGGGTCAGGTAAGCGCAGGTCTTTGCAATCGTAGCCACGGTGGAGAGACGAATGGCTCGATTGTCGCTCGGCTTCGGGTCGCTCATCGTGTTCCTCTACAGCAATATGGCGATGAATTCATCAGCTCGATCGAGAAACAGCTCAGACATTGTATAAATGCTCCTCGCAATATGAGTCCTTTCCCGTGCCATTTTGAGCTCGTTAGACCGATGTCCTCTCGTTCGCGCTCACGATAGAGCTGTGCACTGTCGACTTTTGCCCAGAGCACTGTCCGCTCTGGTGCTGCTCAGTCATATGATGCCGAGTAGCTAATCTGTCGAACAGTCCAGAGAGATAGTGCTGCGCTGTCATTCTGCGTGTTTGAGGTCCTTCGATGCGATTTGAAGCGGGCATGCAGACGAAGTTTCAGACGTGGCTGTGACGGCGCAACTGAACAAGGCATCCGCTTCTCCCTCTCGAGGTCTTCTTCCATGGTGTCCAGTGTCATTGAGACCTTCGATCGAATCACTGAGACGCTCAGTCTCCCTGTTCGAAATTCAGTCAAGTGCCACCGCATGTTGAGAAGCTCGAGTGATACACCACTGAGACCACTTCAAAGATGTGGCTACTAGTTCAAAATTTCTCCATTTCAGCACCCAGCTCGGATTCACTCTATAAACCTACACTCTCAAATATCGTATCACGCATCCTGCCAGAGTCATCATTTTCTCGTACTGTGTTACCCTCTTTCACTTTCGATCCTGCCTAAAGCAATCACATCAGGCAGCTCCCTTACATCGACCGTCTGTCTCGTGTCCAGATCTATGATCCGCAATACACCCAAATCTAACACACCAGACCGTAGCGCCTTGAAAGGCATATGCGTTTCGAAACAAGCGCCAGGTGGGAGAGGGCCGATTCTGGCATCGGGGTTGAGATCAAGTACATCGGGCGGTTTAGCCTTCTCAAGTGCCGGAGCATGAAATAAGCTGGCCAGAAGGTCGGACGTCGTTGAGCCATCGATTGTGGCTGCAGCGATTGTAGTATGCCCTGTTGTTGGCCGGGGCTTAGTGTTGGTACTACTTCGAGGATGTAGCATCACGAGTCCGAATTTCTTCGCGCGTGTAGAGCGATTGTTGCAGTGCACTGAGATCTTGAATTCCGAAGATTCATGCGTTGTGGGCGCTGCGTGGAAATTAAAGACGATGCTTCCTCCATTTGATGTCTGCTCTGTGCGGTCCGTCGATGCTCCAGAGGTCGTGTCCATGGAGGGTCTGGTTATCGAATGTGCTGAGAGCGATTTCTTGTGATATGAAGAGTGACCTGCAACGCGAGACCAGCGGTAATGAGGCTTTTGCCATGTGTGTGTCAGATCAATATGTGCTTGCCAGTCAATCTCGAGAGATATTCTTGAGCCTTGATCGAGGACAGCTTCGGCTCGAACAGATATTGAGACAGGACTTTCGGCCAAGGAGCTGCGTTCTGCATGTGCTTGTGTATGAGGCGTGACCTTATAAAGTAGCACTGTCTCATCTGCTCCTCTTGCTTCGAGTGGAAGTGCGACATTGGTCAGATCCTTGACGTCCGCATTCATGACGTTAAGATCTGCTTTGTGGATTGTTGTTGTGCCAGCAATGATGTGAGAAGTCTCCAGATGCAGGCTGGCAATAATCGCATCGGGCAATGTGGAATATCGAATTCGCGTAAAGACTGCTGGGACTGCTGGGAAGGCCCTTCTTGTTGCGCCTCTGATTGGCTTTACAGTATCTGTGAGGTTTGGGGGTTTGGGCGCCACTTTCGTGATTCTTGATTCGGAGATATAAACATCCGCCGCTCCTGGCGCCCGACTGAATGCGAGAGGTTCAAGAACATTTGCTGGTAGAGGTTCAAAGGGCTTCAACAACTGTTCCTTGGGCCTTTGAGGATCACTTTGAGGCTGCTCGGCGATCCTCAGGTTGGCAGTGAAGTAAATCGCTGGTCGCTGCAGTCGAGCGCGCGGCCGAGACAAGTGCAATTGTTGTTTCCAGATCACGTAAGTGTGCTCTTCTGTCACCACTAAGTCGTCGAAACCATCTGCCGCCAGCGTCCTGGAATTGAGATCATGCTTTCCGGAAGCCGAAGCGGTATTGCCGCCTCCTTGAGGTACCGCATCCGTGGCATGAGCTGCCAAGATCAAGTCGAGATAGGGCAGTATATCACGGACTTCGCTTTCCTTGATTGTGGTCTTCAGGACAATGAGAATGTTGGCTTGCTCGTCTTAAAGTCCTGCGTCTAAGTAAGCTGTAGTGAGTTACAATACTCCAGTGGGACATACCAAAGAACAAATTCCGCCTGGCTGGGATACGACCTATCTCTGTAGCCTTGCCGTCACGGATGAGCGTTGCAACGTCAGCGTCTGCAGATCTTGGTAAGTTGACGTCGACGAACGCGGCTTTCGATAAGTTCTCAAAGCGTGCTCTGATATTTTCGAGAGCTGCCATACCAGCTGCCGTTTTTCGTCGAGTCCAATGCGACAAGGAGTGTTGGCGCTCGCTTGCGTAGGTGGATGTGGATGTGCCGCGGCATGTCTGCCTGAGGCCAATACAATAGTGGGGCTTCGAGTCGACGATCAGGCAAGCGCATCGTGCAAACGACATCCCACCATCGACAACAAACACCACAACGCAGACATGGCGACGGTGCCTCGGAACTTCAGGTTGCTCGAGGAGCTCGAGAAGGGCGAAAAAGGACTTGGCGCAGGTCTGTCTTCTGATATCAACCTACCTTGTACGAAAATCTGACAGTCGATCAGAGGCTTGCTCATATGGTCTCGATGAAGGTGATGATCTTCTGATGACAAACTGGAATGGCACAATCCTAGGGCCTCCTCATGTATGCTACATCTCTGTTGCTACCGTATACAGTCTTGGCTGACCTTAGCAAACCAGAGCGTACACGAGAATCGTATCTACTCGTTGAAGATCGTCTGTGGAGACAAGTACCCAGACGAACCACCGGAGGTCACGTTCATCAGCAAAATCAACTTGCCATGCGTGGACGCACGAACGGGAAAGGTCAGTAGATACGCACTGCTCGAAGTGAAAGTGATGCTCATGAGTTTATCGCAGGTCAATCTTAGTGCGATACGTTCTTTGAGCACGTGGAAGCGTGACTTCACCATGGAAACGATCCTGATCGAGATCCGCCGATTCATGGGCACACCAGAGAACAAGAAGATACCTCAGCCTCCTGAGGGCACGAACTTCTAAACAATTTGACCCGAGGACAATGCCGGTCTACTCACACAGTTATTTGCATCTAATCGATCACACAGCATGACATTGAGTCGAAGATAAGCGAAGGAGAGATTGTTCGTCAGGGAATTACGTTCCAGCATTTCTGGATGCTCTATGTCTATGGCTGACAGCGGGTCGACTACCCGAAAAGGGTGACCCAAGCGCTTCAAAGCGTGATATTCAAAACGTTCAATCCTCGGACAACCCAAGCATAGGCCCGCACTATTGCGTGCTGTACACCCTAGCCATCTGCTTGGCCTGCTTAGGCTCGATGAATAAGGCCTCGGCCTCCACAACTTTGGTTCCAGTTCCATCTTCTTCACCTAGAACTTCGATCCAACCCTTCACCCACGCTTTACGGCCTTCGACCTTTGTTGTCTCTGCCTTGAGTACCACATAACTATTGCCCGGGCATGGGACCCGATAATCGATCTTCAAACTCGCAGTAACTCCAACTTTATTCGGCAACGCTGGAAAGCATGCTCTTGCCAATCCCTCATCAAGCAGTGTAGCCAGTAACCCTCCGTGCACAATGCCAGGATGCCCGCACAACCCTGATCCCAGATAAGCGATCTGGGTCAAAGTAGGCAGCTCTGCATCTACATCGCTGAAGTTGAGCGGCGGCACTTCGATCTTGTTCTCCCCAAGTAATGTCCCGCCTGTCAGGTTGTGAGGGCGCATCGCAGGTGGGATCTTCAAATGAGGTCTTGACTCGCGCATTCCTTCTTGTGCTCGCAGCCTTTGGGCGAGAGGGTGGTTGACAATGTGCTCGTTGATCTCTGCAGCCGTGGGAGTATCTGGCTCGTATAGGTGGAGGGTCTCGGCGTCGGTGGGAGGCTTCACGAAGCCATTGACGGCATCCAGGCTTGGGGCTGCTGCCATTGCGGCGCCGGCAACAAGGGACAGGATAAAGAGTGTCGAGGTGAACAGAAAACGACCTGCTCGAGATTTATGCTTTGGAGAGTCTGGTGGTGTTGAGTCGGATGGTGTCGCTGAGGTAAGAGTCGGACTGGATGACTGGAAACGGGCGCCGGTTATATACGAGGGTGTTCTATATCCTGCCGTGGAGTTGTGAGAATGAGCGCCGGAGCAAAATCTGCGTTCATCCGCGCGTCCGCGTGCTGATATCGTCGCCAAAGATCTCGTCACGATGCTGGTTTCGTAGCAATGCCGAACGACAGCCGAGCGAACCGCTGGAGGCGATGCGAGCAGAGAATGCAGCGCGCGGCGTGCGGTGGGAACGGCGCTCATACTCAGTTGGAAGATTGTGACTTCTCATACAGGTACGGCCGTACGCTGTGGTCCTCAGTTGTTGGATAATTCGCGACTAGAGCATGCCCCATTCACCTCGAGAACGGCGTTCGGACATGCTGCGAGCCTCGAAGGATAAAGTTCCGTCGGCGCGACCAAGGCAGACGCCGAGTTGGCGTCACAGGACGCGATAACGATAGAACATCCAGGGTGCAACTTGCATGTGAATGTCGCCAATACAGGCGATGACAAACTGCTCGTTCATGCCAATGCGTTCAGCAGGCTAAAATTGATCACTTTGCTGTGGTCGACCGGGGCAAGAACCGAAATCTCTCGGCGGACGATGTCCCTCCCGGGCCTCCTGAGGAACCATGGCCCACGAAAAGGATGAAAGTGTGAGCCCGCTCAAGGCACTGCCCAAGTTGCGCACCGCTACTGCCGACCTAATGTCGCCGACGCGATCGCGAACAGATCCTCCTGATGAGCGCACGCACCTCCACCGCCGGTTACACTCGTCCAGCCTTCGCAATAGGGCTTTCACTGGGGGAGAGAAGCATGGCTATCGACATGCTGCAAAAGAGACCGTACAGTCTGCCATGGATTTGAAGCCTCCGATTAGCTTTGATTCCCTTCTCCGTCGTGACAAGAAAGGCGCAGAGTCAGGACGACACGGAGGTACCAAGCATAGCCATCAGCATCGAGCATCACAACAGCAGCGCGACGTGGATGAGTGGACCCGTCAGCAGGCCCAGCTGGCCAAGAAGAGGGAGATCAGACCCGAGGACATCGAGAAAGCTAAGAAGGAGAACGAGAAGCGCGAGAAGGTGTTGCGCGATGATCTGGCGCAGGTAGAAGATGTAGCCATGAGCAGTACTCGACAGCTGGACGATACGTATTATGCGATACTCGAAAAGGCTTCTTTGCTGCGGAGCACTGTCTCGAGCTTGCAGCAGTTAGCAGAGGAGAGTCGAAGCATGCATGCGAAGTTCAAACACGAATCGGACCAGCTCGAGCAGAACACCAAGACTACTTTCGACAGTTTTGCAGAATTCAAGCCTCAGGAGAACACCATAAATGGGCTGGTAGATCAGCTTCAAGAGTCGAAACAGAGGACGGATCGGCTCAATGATCGATTAGAAGCTGCTCGTCATCGGATGGAAGCTTACGAGGCGCGTGAGAAGCAGAATCGAAGAACGAGCCGGCAGCGTTGGAGTGCTGTATGGATAGTTCTAGCCGGGCTCATCGTCTTGCTAATTGCCCTCCTGTTGGCAAGGAATCGCGGCACACCCAGCAGTAACCCGATCAGTGCTGTGGTCAAGCCGAAGCCCAAGCTGGAACGAGACCCGATTTTGGACAAAATTTTCGAGAATCTATAAGATGAAAGATACTTTGTCTATCGCATCGATCAACAGCTCGTCCAATGTCTCTCGAGACGAGCTCTCAATATTCGTTCTTGGTTGCTCTCAGCCATCGGAGCTGGACCCGCTCTTCTCGGCGCGCTATGTCGTCACAATGACAACTGAGCGTATCCGCTGTAATGTGCTTTTCGAGGAAGCTGTTGCTACGCGAGAGCTCTTCATATGCAAACGGTTGCGAAAGCTATCTCTGCAAGCTCCAGACATTCGCGCAACACACACATCGCAGTTTCACTGTCAATTATTACTTTGTACGCAGTCTTGCTCTCCATTAGGCGAAGCTAAACCTTACTAACTTACTTCCAGCTTCAGCGCCCAATCTCGCCTTCAAACGGAATCGAACGAGCAATCATGCGCGCATTCACTCGTCTCCAACCAACACGCAATGCTGTGCAAAGATCTGTTGTATTCCAGCGACCTTTGAGCTCTAGCGCGCAGCTGCGACTGAAGGAGGACAAGCCTCAATCACCGCAAGAGATTGAGAAAGCGAAGCGGCAACAACAGGACCCAAAGCAGCGCGAGGAGCTTGAATCATCTTCGGAGACTGTTGTGAAGGCTGAGCAGAACAGCAAAGGCCCGGAGGAACTGCAGAAAGAGACAGCACAGCAAGCTCAGAAGGAGCACCCTAAGGCAAAGTAGTGATTCAGTGCTGGCCAGTCTGGAACTTTGGCCGATATAGACATTGAATCTCAATATCTGTACAGTGGAAGGAATGGCTGCCATTTGTTCCTATGAGGACTCTTGCGACAAGTCGTGTCGTGCTCAGTATCTGGTGTCAAGGTTTCTACTTCGTCGATGCCAAGACTGGAGGGCGTCCATTCTCCAAAACATGTTTCCGAGCAAGAAAATAAGAACTAAGCACGCTTCAATGCATATAAAATGCTTCGTTCTCACCCAATCCGCAACAAATGCCATCTTCCATGGTCACCGATCTTTGATCTGCCATTCGTCAGTCTTCATCGCGTGCCAACAGGGACGAGATCCACACCCAGATCCGATCAGATCTGCATCTCAACCATGACATCACCAAGTCGCGTTCATTGAATGATCGAGGTGAACAGTGCAGCATCTGCGAGTAAGAGTCCAGAAGGCGTGTAGACGCCATGCCTCAATCTCTTCCATCCTCTCATCTCCCTTTGTTTGTCTCTGTATGTTCGTCTCCGCTCGTGCTCGCACTATAGGAGCAGCACAACATTCCAGCTTTCGAACCACACTTTCGACGCGTCTTTGGCAGCGCCATCTATCCTTAGTCATGCCACCAGCAAAAAGGAAGAGATCAATCGACCCAGCGAAAGCTCTTTCGAGCAGTGAGCAAGCACCACCACCTCTCAAACGACGAGCTTCGTCCCGAACAGCCACGACGTCTGCGATCACGAATCCAGATCAAAATGTCGATGTTATCGACGCTCCAGACGCTTTGCGAGCTTCGCCGGACAGCGATGTGAACACAAATATCGTACCTGGTCCTGTCAAAGGTCAGACGAATGGCCTAGGTGGAGACAGTCCGTTGAGCGATGCTCCAGAAGTAGTGAAGCCGCCAGCTCCGGTGGCAAAGAAGAGAGGAAAGCCAAAGAAGGCTGCAGAGGAAGTGGTAGAAAATGCTGTTGATGGTGATGTCGACCCTTCAAAACTCAAGACACCAGCAAAGAAAGGTCGAGCTAAGAAAGCTGCCGCCGAGGCGCCGACAGCAGATGTTGAGACACCAGCCACAACGACCAAGAAGAAGCCTGTCGAGAGCGCTGGTGACCCTGAGGCGGATGGAGATGAAGATGCGGATCCTGAAGAGATCAAGGAGGCATTGTCTCGCCCACCTCCGGTGAACAGCGATTATCTACCACTACCATGGAAGGGCAGGTTGGGATACTGTTGTCTCAACACGTATCTGAGGATGTCAAATCCACCAATAGTAAGTGCATCCCGTTCCTAATCGCCTCGTGAAAGCCTGCTGACTTTCTAATTCACCGCATAGTTCAGCTCGCGTACTTGTCGCATACAATCTATACTTGAGCATCGCCACCCCCTGCAGGATCCAATGCAACCTGAGCATGCGACCAAGAATCGACCAGATAAAAGCAAGCCAGCAGATGTTGCTCTCGGACAGAGATACGTCGAAGAGCTAGGACTAGCGAACGTGAAGGACATCATAAAAATGGTTCGCTGGAACGATCGATATAACATCAAGTTTTTCAGGCTATCCTCGGAAATGTTCCCATTTGCATCCCACCCGGAATATGGCTACAATCTAGCTCCATTTGCGTCGGAAGCGCTTGCAGAAGCTGGACGAGTCATCGCGCAACTTGGCCACCGCGTGACAACACATCCAGGACAATTCACACAACTGGGGAGTCCGCGACCTTCTGTGATCGACAACGCCTTCCGAGACTTGGAATATCACGACGAATTGTTGTCATTGTTGAAGCTACCTGAGCAAATGAACAAAGACGCTGTGATGATTATGCATATGGGAGGTCTTTTCGAAGGCAAGGAGGAAACGCTACAGAGGTTCAGAGAAAACTATGCCAAACTGAAACAGAGTATTAAGAACCGCCTGGTGCTGGAGAACGACGATGTGATCTGGTCTGTGCATGATCTGCTGCCGGTATGCGAGGAATTGAACATCCCGCTGGTCTTGTAAGTCGGCGTCAACTTCATTCCGCGTATTGCCGCGGCGCTAATTCGTGAAACAGGGATTACCACCACCACAATATTATATTTGATTCCGACAAGATTCGCGAGGGCACAAAGGATATCATGGAACTCTACCCGCGGATCACTGCTACCTGGACCCGTAAGGGCATCAAGCAGAAGATGCATTATTCGGAGCCGACCCCACAGGCCATTACAGGTCGGCAGCGTCGCAAGCATAGTCCGCGTGTGGCATCTCTTCCACCGTGTGCTCCAGACATGGATTTAATGATCGAAGCCAAGGACAAAGAACAGGCCGTGTTTGAACTGATGCGGATATTCAAACTGCCAGGATACGATACATTCAATGATATCTTGCCCTATGTTCGCAATGATGACAATAAGATGGCATTGCAGGCAATGAACAGGAAGAAAAAGAGGGATGACGAGCCAGAACCACAGTTGATTCCCGAAGAGGACATCGGTATGGGCGGGCCAGAGGGCAGAGTGTATTGGCCTCCCACGATGGAAGAATGGTTGCGCCCAAAGAAGAAGGAGGTGAAGAAGAAGGATCCGAGTGAAAAGGCCGAGAAGTTGAAGCAAGAGGCAGCAGCTCTGTATGCAGCACGAGAGGCAGAGAAGAAGGCCGCCAGAGAGGGCAAAACTGTCAAGGAGGAGTCGGAAGAATCTGATCCAGAGGCTACGCCCGCAACCAAGAAAGCCAAAGCTGCAATGAAGAAGAAGGCCAAATCAGACGCCGAGAAGGCTGCAATCAAGCAGCAAGAAGCAGAAGCCAAAGCCGCGGATAAAGCAGCGCTTGCTGCTGCCAAGGCTGCAGCGAAGAAGACGCCCAAAGTGAAGAAGGAGGCACAGCCGGTGCCCACGCCTAGTAGTAGCGAGGATGAAGAGGCTCCTGAGCTCGATGACGAAGATGACGAGCCTGTGATGAGGAAGTCAGCAAAGACAGCGACAGCATCGAGACCAGCAGTTTCGAGGACAGCGAGCAGACGATCGGCAAGGAGCAAGGTCAACTATAATGAGGATGAAATGGAGGAATGAAGGAAAGCATGAATCATCTTGCAGGCGGAATATCTGACGAGGGTATGAATTGAAGCATACAATCTATGTATTGAGTATGAATGTATTGTATGCAATATGAGCGGATGATTGTTCAAGCAAAATAGCTTCACAGCTGCCCGCCAAGCACCATGACAACATCCCCGCTGCTGCATCTCGCATGTGAAAGAGTCGCACGTCTTCGACTCCGACTTTGCGCAGACACATCACCGCCACGCCACAATGATCAACGCGGTGCTGGTCTTCAATAACAACGGGCAACCGCGGTTGACGAAGTTCTACACCCAACTTGTACATACAGCTCACCTGTTCCTCGCCTGAAACTGCCCACTGACACTTACCTCCAGGATACAGCAGTCCAGCAGCGCTTGATCTCCGAGATCTTCACCCTCGTCTCCGCGCGTCCAAACAGCGCGTGTAATTTCCTCCCTCTACCACCGCTCCTCGCGCCCGCCTCCGCCTCTTCCTCTTCCGCCAACCCCACGGAGCACAATGACGCTCCATCGCTCGTGACCTACCGCCACTACGCGACACTCTACTTCATCCTCATATCCACGAACACCGAGTCTCCGCTAGCATTGCTCGATTTGATCCAGGTCTTTGTGGAAGCGCTAGATCGACTGTTCGAGAATGTCTGCGAATTGGATCTCATTTTCAACTTCGAGACGCTACATGCTGTACTGGGGGAGATGATAGTTGGTGGTGTGGTGGTGGAGACGGGGCTGGACAGAGTTGTAGAAGGGGTCAGGAGTCAGGGACGTGTTGCGAAGAGACCGGTGAATGAGAGGTCAGCGGGAGTTACGGCTGGTATGTGGGTTGGGAGATGAGACAACACAATCACGAGGAACTTCTGCTTGAACCAAAGAATAATTGGGAATTGGACTGGGCGAGGGTAAAACGCACATTTCCATGCTCAGCTGGTACGGTCTATGGCGAAGCCTGCTGGGTTCAGGACCGACACGACTGCTACGACATCTCACGAACAATGGCCCAGAGTCGTGCCGACACCTTAACGTCGCACTCTGCCACGACCAATGCAGCGTCCGGCGCGCAGTATGATCAGAAGTCGATACAATGGCGAGGTAGTGGCTTTGAGTCGAGGGCGAGTCTTTGTCTCATCACAATGGGCCAGGACGTAGCAGGGGATTCCTTTGTTCGCGCCCCTCGCCACGATGGGTTTCGAGAAGATATTACTTAGAGCTTCGGCGAGCCACTCCTCGGCTCAGAACTTTGACAGATCTACTCAGAGTCATTTCAGTGATTGCAATTCTGGCTGGACCAGCATTGTATTGCAGACGCTCATAGTAGATCTGCCCAACCAAATACGACCATCCTCCGACGATCAGCTCCACATCCTATTAACATTCAAGATGCAGGAAAAGAAAGCAAGTCGCCTTTCCCGGGTCGTGAACCCTACCGCCATGACCGTTGAAGCTAGGCGACAGACTGTCAATATCTCGACGCCCTCTCCAAGACATTCTCTCATCACCGTTGCCAGTAAGTCACCGGATCGGCTGACAGCGGACACTTTTGTTGTAACGGAACACCTGGTGCCGGCTTCACTCGTGCCAAGAGCTCGAACTAGACGTGCACTTATGAGAATGATCCGACGCTTAACGAACAGACCGCCGTACAGGAGACGCCATCAACAGCGACGATTTGTACGGATAAGCGTCGCGAGTTCCGCGTCCACACCTGCAACTCCAGGCTCGGCACGTTCGAGACGAGTTGTGTACTCGGTACACATTGGCCCAGACTCGAACATACGAAGCCCAGCACGAGTAAGAAGGACTGTTCATGTCGCTCATCCTCCGTGCGTGGAAGTACATACGGCAGCTCCGTTGGCAAGTGCGATCGCCACTCCTCTGCCCAGACCAGGAATGCTTCCTCGCACCGATTCTGAAAAGACGCCTTTCACTGCAGAATTTCCAGGACAGGTCAACCCTTCTAACATTGCCAAGCGAAGAGGCGGCCGCTTCATTGTGAGCGCCAATATGCTCGACGGCCTTCAGAGCGAGACAGGGGTCGGACTTGGTAAGACACAGTGGCAACCTTCGACTGATCGAGGTCACTCGAAGGCAAACGAATCCGCAACTCGTCTTCCTTACCTTGCTTTTCAGTCGTCGATGCCAAGGACCCATGATCTGCCGTCGCTGAGGTCTCCGATGCCACGGGCTGATTCTCCTCCATTAACGCCCCTTACAGAAGAGCCAGCTTTGCCGGAGCAGTTTACGCTGCCCTACCTCCCCTCTCAGCGACCACTGAGTCCTACTGAGTTTGAGTATAGCCCAGACTACTATGTCCAAGCCTATGATGAGCGTAAGAGAACTGAGCGCGAAAAAGCGCTAGCTGCCTTGGAAGGTAAGCCAACGATCAATGCTGACGATGAAGAAGATGAAACAGATCTGCCGGTATACCTTCGCGGACTGAGAATTCACTTGCCACGTTCAGCTGACAAACAGCAGAGCCGAGTAGACCCTTCTCCTATGCCACCGCAAATTTGTGAGCCACCGACACCTCCAGCATCAGTGCCGACTTCATCGTCACCGACACCTTCAAGATCCGAGCCGACTTCACCGCCGCTTCGACAACCCCCAGAAGCATTGTCACGCCACACTCGGTTCACGCGCCAATTCGACAATTGCGATTTTGACCACAACCATCCCGAAGTCGCAGGTTCCGTGCGGTCCTTCTCAGTCTACTCCACGGACATCGAGGGTCAACGCATCTCCCAGCTCCCAGCTCAGCCCTACCGCCCTCTACCACCGCCTCCTCCACCACCTGCGCACCACAGCATTGCTCGAAAACCACTCCCGAGACGTACGTGCCATTACACACCTGATCGTACAGACTCTTACATACAACCAGATGCCGCGCCGACATTCATTCGTCAATCCTCGCCCCTAAGACGCGATACCAGAAACGAGGGGCACCAGGAAAGACCTGATGCATTCCACGCAGAGCCTCGGCCGTCCTCGTCTTCTCCGCCCATGACCCCGACTTTCACACAGCCCCGTCCTGCGCCTACACCTGCTCCTCGTGTCATTTCGCTAAACACGGCGCAACACCGTCTTGCGACTCTTCATGCACTGGAAGCAAACACCCCTGCCCCTGCGGCTCGTCCTGTTGTGTCCCCGCCTAGGACTTTCGAGCAGATTACCATGCAAAGTCCAGAGCCTCCGAGGCGTCAAGTGTTTCATCCATTGCGTGAAGTGTTTTCGCGATGGCAAGCTGGTAAGAAGCAGCCATCTGGAGCGCAGTATAGGAGGTAGGGTGTTACGAGATCGGAGATTTAGTGGTTGTTCAAGAGAGCCGGGGGCGGAGTTGTCGATTGACCAAAAGTGTAACCTTAGCGTAATAATGTTGGGGCATTAGGCCCCGGAAGAAGTCAGCACGAAAGAATAGAATGAATATATGACGACAAATTTCACGTTGGATGATATGAAGAGAAACAGTTTACTCGTGAAACCTGAGAACAGGATTTGAAGAGCGAGTTGCGAACTATGGTCTTGTCTGCGAACGAGCTCATTGATATCTGTCCGCTCTGATGGGCTTCCGATCGTTTCGTCTCGAATCGTGTGTGAAGTAATCTCGCGAACTCAGTTCCCTTCCCTTCCTTCCTCCTTTCCTTCCTTCCTCTGTTGCACTCCCTTACCTTGCATCAGGATACAGAATCTTGCTTGCGCATCATGTAACACACATAATCAAAATGACCAATCGATACGCTTCGTCCGGAAGCATGCATAAGAAGAGTGGAGTGTTTCCCCGAGTCATGAGGTGAGTGGTATCGGATGAGACACAACAAGGCAAGCCTAGCCTCCTAGCCTAGCCTTCAAATCTCACGCACAGAGTGAAGGCACAGTAGTCCTTGTCAGTGGTTCCCGATCGGGTAGGATCCAGGGTAGCATGGGGGTCACTTACCTGTCGTGATTGCATGTGATCACTTACGGACCTCGCATATCAAAGCAGATATCATCGAGTGACAAGGCTGACTTGAGGTAGGAGTACGAGGGTATTGCCCGTCTAAGAAGGTTTCCGAGTTGCGAAGCTCATAATCCAAAGTCAAAGTAGTCGTCCGCGGAGGAAGCGCCACGAGCATGACTTTGCACTTGCCCATGATTATCCATGTTCTTGACACTGTCGAAAGTGAAGCTCAAGCACGCGCATCTGCGGGACCCCAAGTGGCATCACTCGGCGGTGCCCGCTTCGCTCGCGGGATAGGGATGTTTAGGCACGCCCGGAAGTGGGCATTCTTGTCCCAGTCAGATGCAGCAGCCTCAGGGCGCCTAGTGAAGTCCTCTTGGACAGCAATGGCAGCGAGGTCATCAGGGGCGAGTGCGGCAGAGTATGCCTTGCCCTGCGCCTGTGCCCTCAGCAACGTCTCCGCCAATGCGTCGCTGTCATTGTTGGTCGGGGAGTTGACAACTCCGTTCATGAGCTGGCGGAGCGATGGTGGACCGTGTGCTTGTGTTCCGAGGTTGGAATATTCGAGCTCGTACAGTCTGTCCAACTGTGGCCCTTCGGTTTGGTCAAACGGGCGGCCACCGGGCGATGCCGGAGCGGGCTTCAAGTCCTCGCGAGAGCCTCCGTAGCCATCGTTGAGTAGTGCCATGAGCTCTTCTCCTACAGCTTGAAGTCCTTGCTCATGACTACATTCTATGTCCGGAACGTAGTGTGTCCGCAGGAAGATGTCGACCTCGGAAGGAAGCGGACGCCAATAGTTTTCGAGAAGGCATGGTTCGATGAACTGACGCTGTTGCCAGTTCACGGTGGCGTTGCCCTGCACACGGGGCACCGCGGGAAATCGTCTATGAAGGAGATCTGTGGCAATCCGTCCATCACCTTCATACTTCGCTTCTTCCTGACAAGGCCAATCAGAGAGGCGTTGTGGTGTGTCGCGCTTTATGTGGAACGCATTGAAGACAGTGGGCATACTCAGCACTGCCGAGCGGCCGTCTCTGAACGTGTAACCGGTGCGTTTGGTAGGATGAACAACGAATGGGCCGCGCGGGATGTGGCAGTAGTGCGTGGTACGGCTCGGAGGAGGCTTGAGCAAACGCTGAGACCGCTCCGTTCGCGCCTCATCGACGGCGGAACGCCAATAGGGGTCGACTTTGAAGGCCATGCGGATAGCTTGTGGATGGGATCAGAGTCAGGACAGTGATACCCGGTAGCCCACACCAAGGTCTGTTGTAGTCACCCTCCAGGCGCTTCTCTCCACGAAGAATGAGCGACTTTTGGATCGGCGACGTGTTTGCGCCGCTTTGACGGCGAGAAAAAGACCGGGTGTGGCTTAGAAAGGTCGATCATAAAGTTCCCCTCGTAATCAGCCACGATGTGCGCGCTGTTTGGAAGTTGCTCGAGAGCAAATGGTGAGTCGGGTCGAGTTGTTCAGGGGTAGAGCTGCCTGAACCCAAAGATTGCCTGTTATTGTTGTTCGGCAACAGTGAATCCGTAGGCAGGAAGGCTGCAATGCGCGCGCCGCAGGCGCAACAAGTCGATGTTGGTCTGACTAGACGACGGGCTCGAGCACGCGAGGTGCCACCCAAGTCAAGGTGGTAATGCTCTGGGTATGGCTGATGGGACGGTAGGGGGTGGTGATCGACTTTGGCTGAGCGAACGACGGAATGTTGGTTGGAGAAGTGGAAAGGCGAGTGCAAGATATGGGTACAAGGTCAATCAATGGAGTGAGGTAGTCAAGCAATCTCGTGGGTATGTTTTGTCGGGCGAGAGTGAAGCCTGCGTGCCACTCTTTCGCTTCCATTCAGTGTTCGACTTGTCACGCACGCGCCGTGCTTCGGAAAGTTATTCCCAGCTTCTGATCATTCGCAGACGATGCGTGCATCGCAGCACGGCGCGAGCGTGACAGTACACTGCTTTTCAGAGCGCCTTAGGGCAATCTGTGAGCATGTGATGAGGCGCATACCATCTTGTCGATCGGACCACCACCTTCACTTGGATGTCGCAGCCACGCCAATTTTCCGACGTGGCTGACAGATAACAGATCCATGACAGGACGCCAACGCCAACACGGAAAGCACGATGCTTCCAGACGCGTCGCTCCTCCATCACCGACGTGACTGCTTCCGAAGTCGACGCGCTTTGCAAGTAGAAGACGACGTGAACGTGGCAGGTGCGAAGAGCGTCATGGCGTGCACAGGTGAGGTTTGGGATGGTGGCGACGACGAGGGTGGATCCATGCAAGAAACAGGGAAGACATCCTTGCATGCCCCCAGCACCACCACATCATAAGCCCGCGCGCTGCCCGCCGCCTTCTTCGAGCCCACTGGACGCACTCCTCCTCGCTGGGCGGAGTGTGTCCAGCAAGAACTCCCCCATCGACTGCGACTGGGACAGCGCGCCCGACGCCTCGCCGCCCCCGGCTTGATGAAGCAAGCCCGGCGAGGACGCTGACGGGCCAATCCACGGCGGCGAGAGTGCTGGTCGAAGCAGAAGACGACCAGATGTATCGACACGGCAATCTTTCCCCGGTGCATTCTGGTCGCACTGCGCTCTCCCGCCGACGGGACTGTCCTCTCACGCTGCTTCAGCGCAGCTCGCATTCGCCAGACGAGCTCCCGTGCCTGGCGACACAAGCGCGTTTCCAATTTTGGACCGCGCGCGACAATGAATGTGCAACAGCGAAACGCCTATTCACACGGCCATACAAAGACACACAATGCGCATGACCGTCATTGACAATGGTACGTCGCCTCGCTTCTTTATCGTGGTCGCCATTGTGCGGCCACCGCCCCTCGACTCCCCGTACTATGCCACCACTCCATCATCTTGCATCGCTTTCTTATTCCATACCATTTCCTGCATAGCCCGACACCTGCATTCACTGCTTCAACACTCTCTTCACTCCGCCTGGCGCGTACCTGCTGCTTTCCTTCAGCATCGATCGAAGACCAAACATCACACATACTGAACCCACTCCCAGGCCAACCCGACTTTCGCTGTGGGCGCCAGCCATGGCACCCTCAGAGAACCAACAGCAACTACCACATCCTGCGCCTCCATCTCTTTCCGCTGGCGACCATGAGTCGCGCGACTACTACGCTGCGCAGGATGCATCACGACCTCCCTCACAAAACGAACCTTACCCGACACCTTACCTCGGTCTTCGAGCTAGACTCTCGCAGACATGGATCAATCGCTGGACCATTCTCCTTCTACTCGTACTAATCCGAACCATATTCGCCATCGCAAGCGTGGACGACAATCTGGGCATTGCTCGAAAGCAAGCCCTCAGCGCCTGCACTTCCGTCGAAGATGTGGGCTCCGCAATGGCGAGCATGCCACACTACATGAGCTCAGGCTTGAACGAACTTACCGCTGAGGGCATCGAAAAAGCCATCAACGGACTGATGCAAATGCTCGTTCTCAGCATCACCGGAGTCGAGGAAATCGTCGTCTTTGTCATCAACATGCTGACACAAACCTACGTCTGTCTTATCACACTTGCTATCAGCGGCGGTCTACATGTCGCTGTCTCAGTAGCCGAGGACGTGGGCGATTTCCTCAACTCGACCGCCAAAGACGTGGGAAAGGGGCTCGGTGATGTCGCCGAAGATTTCCAGAAAGCTATGAACGGTTTCATGGACGGAATCAACGACATAGGCAATTTTTTTTACTGGAGACAACGACAAGCCTCCGACCGTCAATTTCCAAGACGCAATCCAGAAATTGGACAATCTACAGCTTCCCAGCGGCTACGACCAAGGCCTCCAAAATCTGAACAAGTCCATTCCGACATTTGCGCAAGTCAACAATCTCACGCAAACGGCCATCAGGTTTCCCTTTGAGGAGGTCAAGAAGCTGCTGAACGATAGCTTGCCAAGGTACACCATGAACCGGTCAATGTTCCCAGTGCCCGCCAAGGAGCGGCTCACATTCTGCTCCGACAACAACGGCGTGAATGACTTCTTTGATGACCTCGTCAAAATCGAGCGCCTAGCAAAGAAGACCTTCTACGCTGTGCTCATCACACTGGCAATACTGGTCATGGCACCCATGGCTTGGCGCGAAATTCGTCGCTGGCGCATGATGCAGGAGAGAGCCAAAATCGTCAAAGATGAAGCACATGACTCTATGGACGCCGTCTATCTTGTTTCACGACCATACACTTCCGGTTTTGGTCTCTGGATCTCGAAGAGATTCTCTGCCCGTCGCCGCGCCTTGGTACGATGGTCGGTCGCGTACGCAACCACCGTGCCCGCTCTGTTCGTCCTATCGCTGGCAATCGCCGGCTTGCTATCTTGTCTGTGTCAATACATTCTCCTGCAAGCACTCAAGCAGGAGATACCGAAGCTGGAAAACCAGATTGTCGGCTTCACAGACAAGGTCATCTTTCAGCTCAACAATGCTAGCGAGCAATGGGCTGTTGGCACAAATGCGATCATCAACGACACGAACACCGATATCAACAACGACGTTTTTGGTTGGGTGAACACAACCACAGGTGCCGTCAATAACACTTTGAATGTGTTCGTCGACGAGATGACTGGTGCCCTCAACACAACTTTCGGAGGCACCGTCTTGTACGATCCGATCTTGGAAGTGCTCAATTGCCTGATACTGTTGAAGATTCAGGGCATTCAAAAAGGCCTCACGTGGGTCAGTGAGCACGCAAAGATCGACATACCGCAACTGCGGAACGACACATTTTCACTTGGCACTATGGCTAAGATTGGTGATGCTGAATCCAGTATTCTGGCAACTGGACCCGATGGAGCTGCAGCTGATGCGATCAGCGATGCTGTAAGATTCGTCATTCGGTCTCTTGAATCCGCAATACGACAAGAGGCCATCATTTCCACCTGCGTCCTTCTCATCTGGGTCATCATTGCATTGATGGGCCTAGGCAGGGCAATTTTCCTCATGTGTGGAAAAGACACCGGTCCAGGCATCACGACCACTCCCAAACTTCGGCGCTCCTCATCGTCCGCTAGGACAGAAAAGGTCGAACTCAAAGAGTTTCCACAATATGAGCGAGCTGCCAACGTCACCCAACCAGGCAATCACCACGGCAACTTGTACAATGGCCAGTCCTACACCTTGACTCCAGCCCCAATGCCGGTGCTCAACAGGAACAGCGCAACCCCTGTTCCTGCCGGCTCGCCACCACCCTTGCGATCGAATCCATTTTTTAGTTCGAGCAGTTTCGAACCTCCTCAGCGCAATCCATTCGCGGATCCTGGACGTTGACCCGCTGTCATGAGTGAGTGTCAACCACACATCTGACCTTTTCTTCCTCCCGTTGTCGACCGGGAGAGTTCTGCGTTATCCGTGTGGCATACGATCCCAGCTTTGCGACTGCGACTTGAGACTTTAAATATGCTCAGACTCGAGAGGTGCTTCCGGTCTCTGTTCGTCCTGCTGCACGTTTTCTCGAAAAACTGTGCGCGGACAACAGGCGCATCATGCAATCTCCCTTTCGAGGCAGATTGGAATTTGCGCAAACTGCGCTTCTTTCGTGAGCGTTCTTGAGTTGTGCTCTGCACCTGTTCTATTATTTTCTTGTTTAAAAAGAAAAGCAGCGGTGCTGAAACCCCTTTACTTCTTTCCTCACCAGATATACCAGAAGATGCAAGATACCCTGCTTCAAAGGAGACATCAATCTCACTTTCACTGGACGAACTTCGACATCTTTCCGACGAAATCTGGAAGCTTGCGAGAGAATCACCACCAAAGGCGTTGCATTTCACTTTGGTTAGTCGCCCTCGTCGCGCCATCCCATCCCGCTCCTCTGTTGTTCGACCTGCCACATTGCAAAGATACCTTGGGAAAGCTGTGTTCTTCGGCGAAACGAAATCAGAAAAAAAGAATTATTTCCTCCAGAATTCCGCCAATCGACCCTGCTGGTACTGGATCTTTTCCAATCGACCTCCTCTTCTCCTTCTTGCTTGCTTGCCTCATCCTGTCGTGGCTTGCCCCGGGAAATTAGCAGCACAAGAATTGCAGAAAGTTACAGCTCCATTCGGCCAAAAGCAGATGCAGCACGAGGTCCATTCGAATGCCGAATCCGAGAAACCTTTTTTCGTCGTCCCGAAACACCCCCCAAGAAGCACTTTCGACAATGGGAGTTTTCAGAGTCACAATCATGAGCCGGACATGTGTTGTCATGGCTTATCTTATAAGCTGCATGACATGAGTAGCTTTTCCGATCTTCGTGAGAGGGAGCTGCTTGCGTATGGTCGCTCTTTCGCCGACTGTCGTTGCTGAACCTTCCTTGCTGCCATTTTGCGCAGGATTGTTGTTCGATGCCGACATTGTCTTGAGCTGACTGATAACGAGCGTGTGTTCCGATCCCAACCCCCTTTATTCTCTTCATCAGAGACCTTCACTTTTCTGGATCGTTGAATACTAGAAAGAGATGCGTATGCTGTGCGGTTTTTTCTTTCTTTTACGGGAAAAGTACAAGATTCTTGTACGGAAAAGTAAAAGAAAAGCGATCTGGTTATCCTTTTCCCTGTAGACAATCAGAGACTCCTCTTCGGAGGTTTCTCGTTTTTGTCTGGATCTGGGTTGGTTCACTCCCAAAAGCGTCCTTCATCTTTTTTTGGTGGAGTTGACGCTGGGAATCTGTTGCTCGTCTGCAAATTTTAGCGAAAACTGAGGACTAGTCCCAGAAGTCGCTCTTTATAGCTCGATGGGACTTTCGAGGAGACAGAACGCTGTACGTAGCTGGCAATATTGAACTCATCACTCCTCGATATCTTTCGCTGTGTTTCATTTTTCCATATATTTTGCTTGCTGTTTTCATTCCGTGCATGTTATTGCTCTCGTTTAAAATCACAAATGAGGTACGTGATATAGCACTGGCCGGGTATTCTTGTCGCTTAAGTCTACCAGTCCTGCCTACCCTGATTTTCTCAACCCCAGCGCCGTCTCGCTAACCAGTCCGCCATAATCTGTAGAGATTATATTATGCCTAGCTTCCCGTCTCGGTTTCCTGTAACAAAAATTAGTGGGCCGGACACAACCAATCAATCGATTTTCAGAAAACACTTACAACACCAGGTTGACGACCTTCCAGACCACCAGTAATCTTCCCCTTCAACTTCCTAATCCCAATGATGCCTTCATTCTTGGCGAATCTCAAATTGCGGGCTGGTTTCCATTGCATTCTACCGCGATGCTTACGTTCTTCTGTCTTCTTGTTCTGTTTGTTAACGTCCTTCTGTGACTGTGCAGTATCTGTGGTGCCTGCAGTCCATCCAGACTCCATGGTCCCGATCGATTGTCTTCCAGAAGGACTCGAAGGACTTCCATGTGTAGCATCTACAATGCCGAGATCAGAGTCGCTGTCTTCTTCCTCCTCGTCTGCGGTGACGATGCCATCGTTATCAGGATCTTCTCCCTCGCGCAAAGGTGGATCGACACCAGGTTCGCGTCGCTTCTTGCCATTCTTATCCATGTAATTAGCGGGATCGTCGCCGAAAGCGCCACTCCAGTCTGTGCCGGTCTTGGTGAGCCATCGCGTCTTCTCGTCCTCGGATGCCTCTTTCAAGATATCGCGACCCTTGGTTAAGGATTCATCGTGCATCGTCTGGACACGCTCAGGCAATTCCTTCTCGACCTTTTGCGTTCGCACACCTTCCGCAAGACAAGCTTCCCAGGATTCGAACGTCTCGCGCGAGTTGTTGTCGGAGACGAACGCCTCGTGAGACTCGTCCATTCCTGCTTTGAACATACCCGCAAATTGCAGGCGTCCAACCTCCTTAAGGTCTTCCAAGCCGGGCATGTTGCCGCTGGCGATCATCTCGTCGGTGAAGTAGTTCTGCGTGAGACGAGCTGAAGCGGCCGTCTGATAGATCGGAATGTCTATCTCCTTTTCTTGGTTGTCCACAAGCTCATGCAACCAAAGTACAGCATATGCGTCTGCCTTGCGCTTGTTGGCAATATGGAACTCAAACACAACTGGTGATCTGTAGCGGTGCTTCACTGGAAGTCGAATCAATTCGTTGTGGTTGTGCTTTTGTGCTTCTGCCATATCCCAGTAGTATCCAGACATACCACCCTCGTTGACAGCATGGCAGGAGGAGCGTCCGATCTTACCAATGGACCCTCCTGTGCGCATCTTCAGTCGAGCGTGATGTGTGTAATCCTTGGCGGCGATTCTGGCAGAAGTGAAGAGGAAAGTACCGACGTCCCATCCAAGTTGCGGCGGCGGCAACCGAGTCTCAACAGAGCGGAAGAGCAACGAGATGCGAATGCGGCCGAAACCAATACCCCCATCAAGTGGGTACCATCTCGTGACCTGACTGCTTGTCTCCAAGATGTCCGAGAGTTTCAGTGGCACCACGCCGAGGATAGGGTCGTGCTGGCGGTTGCGTTGATCCCGCACAGTGACAGTAATAATGGCACTGCGCCAGTCTCTGATAAAGCGTTCCGTACCAGCATTGAATATAGGCTTGCTGCTGACAGCCTTGGCTCGCGTACGGTAAATGAGTTCATCGTTGAAAAGGATCGTGCAGTAGGATGTTGGCAGGTCTGATCCTTCCTCCTCAGTCGATTCGCCATAAGACTTCGCAGGCTCATACTCGCGTCCGTTGCGGCTTCCGTGAGTGCCCTTGACATTCTCAAGCTCCAGGTTGACGATCTGATGAACGATGACAGAGCACACGCCACTTGGCCACAGTGGGTCTGGAGGTGTGTGAGCGACAGCATCATCCGTGGCGGTATTAGTGACTCCCTTGTCGTCCTGAAGCTCCGGGTTGTCACGCAGAGTCTCTGGCAATGCTTTGTTCTTACCATCAGTGCGCAGATCAGGACGGAACTGAGGTTTGCCGAAATAGCCAACCTCCCAATGCAGCTCTCCAGGCATGGACGAGCCTTCGTCCATGCCTGCAAGTTGCGACACTTGGGGATACATCTTTCCGGGATGCTGTATCATCTTTTGCATGCTCAGCTCGACCTTGCCAACGATATCATCAGCAGAGTGTCGGTCACTGTCCCAAAGCTCGACGCTGAGGTTCTCATCAGCCTTGATGAGTTCAGGCGTGACCAGGAGAGCCGTGGTCTCTTCCCAGACCGGGTTCAAATCGTCGGTGATGACTCTCGTGCAGTACATTGGCTTTCCGTACTTGGAGAACGAAAGCGTAATGTACGGATCGCTGCCACCCCATTTGGAGCCTCGCTTGTCTTGCTTGCTCAATCCGACGGCCTTATGAATGCGAATCCAAAGCACACCCAGTGCCTGTACATCCTTGGTGATGTCGTCGCCTTGTAGCATAGCGCGCATGTCCAGAGACATGGATTTTGGCGCAACGTACATACTTGCCGCTGCGCCGATGGCGTAGTTGACAAAGTTTGAGATTAGTGGAAGGTTGAGGATGTTCACGCCCTTCTGGACCATCGGTATGCAGCCTGCAGACACGTGAGGTACGCCCATCAGGGTAAATGTCAGCGTCTTAAGGAATGGTGGTTCAGGTGTCATGGCCAATCGTAAGCGGACTGTGCCCACAAGTTCTTGCAGTTCGACGAAAATGGGCAGAGGAACACCAAAGAGCCCTTTGATGCCAAGGTAGAACACCAATTGCATGTGCATGTTCCGTGCTCGATCGCTTGCCCTTTTGCCGGATGGCAGGGCGTGGTATGCGAAGCTGATTTCTAGGTTGTAGTAGTCACCACCCTCCTCATCAGCGGCTGCCTCTTGCGGGTCCTTGTTTTTCTTGTTCTCCTCATGGATTGCCTTTTTCATGTCCTTCATGTGGTCATCCGGCAACGCTCGCAAGCTGAGGATACGGATCGGGTTGCTGCCTTGGTCGATCTCGGCAACTCTGACGTTCTCGATGACACCCGGCACTGAAGCTTGCATGACATCCTCGAGCGTGTCGGCAACAGCCTGGAACATATCGGGATTCACGAGCCCCCAGACGATTCCAAGTAGCGTGTTCATCCACTCCACACTCTCAGGCAGAAGGTTGGCAGTTGCGGTCTCGCCGCGAGTCTTTTCCGAGTCCCATTCAACCTCTCTGCCCGATCGAATGAGCTCCTTGATCCACAGCCAAATGCCACTCGACACGCAGGCTCCAAGAGGGATGAGGCCAATATATCTGCCTCCAAAAACACGTCCAATAAGAACGATTCCGAAGAAGACACCCACGACCAAACACAAACCACGCTCTTCCAATTTCTTGAACATAGCCTCATAGCTGACGCTCGGTGTGGGATGGAACAGAATGTTCGTCTTTTCGCCATGAATCGGCACATCGCTCGTCGAGCCCTCGGCGATGGGGTCAGGTGGGGCGGTAATGTCTTGCATCTCCTTGTATTCCGCACCTGTCTGCGAAGGGTCGGTCTTCACTGGCGTATCCTTGCCCAGGTTCGCGTTAGGAACCGATAGGTGTGGATTGACAGCGCGGTCTCTGAAAGCATCGTTCACGTCCTCGATGACGACCTGCTTGCCGGTCGTTGGATCTGTGACTGTCTTCCCCTTCGCCGGGTCCTTCTTCTCGTTCTTGTGAGGCCTGACCTCTGCTGCACCGCCAGGGGTTTTCCTCTGATCGATTTGCTTGTCCCGCTCCTTCTTGTCCTTGTCCAAGCTCTCCACGAACTGCTTAATGTTCGGGACCTTGTTCTGGCCAGAATAGTGCCCGCCAGGCGCATGCTGCTGAAGAGGCTGCTGGTCCGCCATGGTGTCCTCGAGCACACGATCTTGTGCTTGCCACCTCCTGCCTGCCTGCCCGCCTGCGGTTAGTAGTCAGAGTCGAGAGGAGCTGTCAATGAAAAGGGCAGGAAGGTGGGTGAAGAAAGAGCTAGGGGCATATGTAAGGCAGCAGTGGAGAGGAGTGAGCTCAATGGCAGCGTAATGGCTTGGACGTTGCTCCAATCAAGGAACAAAGAGTGCGATTGTGCGTGGTCCTGCGGCCATGATATACAAACGTCATCCCGCAGCAAGTTGCGCGGAACTCTGCACATCTGGTTCGCGTAAAAATGCTTGTGGTACGTCGCACAGGATCACCTGCGATTTCGCTGCAGATCGCGAATAAGCTGCTGCGTGGCTGTGCGCTCCTCATGCTCGCGTTGAACACCAAGACGCATGTCGACAGTGAGGACGAAGTCGCGTCGCAAGCTTTAGTTCTACATTCGTGACGCACTCTTGGCGAAACGCGTCCAGGATTAAATCTGTCCGCCAAGCTGGGGTATGACTTCACACGAAGCAGCATACAAGATTTTGAGAATGAACACCGCATAGGGGTACATGCTTACTACAGGTCATCCAAGTCTACAAACCGAATGGAGTCTCTTGATATGCTGCCCTTGGTCACAAGATTACATTGCCTTAACTATGGCCAACGGAAAGTCTGGAAACACTCTGGAGAAGTTGCAAAATCTCGTGCATATGCCCTTGCGGTGTAGATGTTCAGTATTCTTAGCTCATGTTGTGCTCTTATGCACGACCAAGTCTGTTACTTGCTATTTACTGAGCGTCCATCAATACCTTGGTCCAATCGAAGGCATCCCATCGTTTCCTGAAGCTGTCCAACCTTCTGTCGTGTCGCTCCCATCTACCCTGCTTCTTGATGATTTCAGGGCCCTTGTCAAGCATGCCCCCTAAGACTTCTCTTGCAAACAAATCCCCTTTTGGCCAGCGCCGCTCGTCTTCAATGACGTGCCCCATTCCGCCATCGAGCGTGTAGAAGACATGGAAATATGGCATCTCCTTGACCATGGCTCTTCGGAACGCTGCTTTCCCGTAGCCGGACTTCTGCGTGAGAGCGAGCGTGTCGATAATCGGCTTATGCTGACTCCATTGCTCATCTGAGGCGAGCACCGCTTCCTTGAAGTAAGCCGGCGCATTCTCAGCAAGGTGATGGGGCAGAGGTACTGCGATCAGTGCGGCGTGACCTTTCCGGCTATGCATGAAAGCAGCGTTTTCGTAGAAGATGACACTCTTGTCCTGAGCATGGTAGAAGCGAGTAAGCGACTTCATGAAATTCCTCATCTCTTCCCACTCATCGTCGTCGCATTCCAAGAGATTCAGTCGGTGTTGTAGTGGAACAATCACAGCGCCATACTTGGCGAGCTCTGGCTCCGTGGCCAGTGTCAGATAAGTGCGAGTTGCTAAACTTACGACAGGGGCAACAGGCGGCGTGTTGGACTCCTCGTGGTAGCACAGCGGACAATGCTCCAAGATTCTCTGCATCTTCTGGAAATCCCCAACTGCCGCATTGCGTAAATTCGTGTCTGACTTGACCATTTTCTTGGACAAATTGGTGGCATTGTCATCCATATAGTCGAGGTCGTCCTTGAACTTGCCATCTTTGGCGATGCGTTCTGCGAATGCTCGCCCTTCACCGCCTTGCACACCGCGGGTGCGCTTTTCCTGTTTCACCATATCTTCAATGGACATGTCTTCATTCTCCTGCACAGTGCCTCGCTCGCGAGCGCGCTTGCCAGATAAAGCTGTGACTTCGCCCGAACGATCACCCGCCAGCATGCGATTCTCCACTTGGTTCAGCACGACCACATCAGGTTGTGCCCGATTCGCGAGACTCGCCGCTTCTGCAATGTTGTACTCCTCCTCCAATTGTGCTGCATTTGGAGCATTGCGTAGCTTGGCTTTCACCATTTGTGCCTTCAGCCGATTCAGTGCAGTCTGATCGAGTGGAACAGTCTTGGAAGTCGGTTCGACTTCACGCGCGATCTCTCGTTGTGGCAAGTCTGGAACAGAATCATCACGGTCTTTCGACTCCCGGCGTATGCCTGCCTGCATTTTCCGCTCCTGGAAGAGCTCGCCAGATGGCTTCTCCAATCCCACGTACTCTTTGCCATACATCTTCCGTCGGTCCATTTCGCGCTCTTCTTCGCGAGCATCGTCGAAAAGCCGTAGATCTCCATAGGTCTCCTCGGCAATATCGTCCACTTTTCTTCCAGTCTCCTCGGACTTTCGATATACACCTTTCAGCTTCGTCATGCGCCATGAGCTTCCGCCATCACCAAAAGTGTAGTTAATATCGTGCTGAGCAGGCTCATGTTTCACTGCTTCCGCATCGCCTTCCCCCTCGTCCGAATCGAAGTCCTTTTGCAAGTCTGCAAGGTGCTGTTTGACTTGTGTTTCGGTGATCTTGAAGTCATGGTTGTCCTTCGCTCCAACAAATTGGCTAGGAGGTGATTTCGGCCGCTTTCTTTGCACATAGTCCACGTCGAGTGCAGATGGCTCCTGCATCCACGAATCACGCTGTACTTTCGTGCTTTGGTTCTGGTCGCGTTGATCTAAGATATCTTCCTCGGGCGGAGCGGTCGCGGCTTCCTTTTCAACCCACGCATCCTCGCCATCGCTGTCAAAGACCTTTACCTCGTCCCGATCCTTTTTCTTGTCGTCGCGAGGAGAGCGGCTGCGATGCTTCTTTCGGTGTCTATCCGAATCTCCATGGTCGCGGTCGCGATGGCGCCTCTTGTGGCTCCTTCGCGATTCGTCTTCCTCATCCCTGCGCCGATGCCGCCTTTCTCGGTTGTCGTCGTCGTCGTCGTGATGTCTGCTACGATGCGATCGGTGGTGGTGACGATGTCGGCTCTCGTGGTGCTTCTCTTTTTCCTCGTCGCGCGACTTGCCCGCAGCCAACTGCTTTTCGAAGTCCTCGAGACTGGCGGCCATGGTGAGGGAGAGGTGTGGAAAAGTTGTTGGCTTCGGGACCTGCGTTTTATTTATCGAGACGATTGGCGAGCAATGACGAAGGTGAAGCAGGTCCCCGCAGAAAGTTCCGCCTTCACATGCGCAGACTTCTGAACTTACGTTCTGCATCCCACATCCGACATCAGCGAGAAGACGTGCGCAAACATGGCGACGCCGTGCGCGATTGTGTGCGTTGGCATGGCCGGCTCCGGCAAGACGACCTTCATGCAGCGCATCAACGCGCATTTGCACGCGCAGTGCCAGACGCAGAAACAGCAGCAGCCGCCATACGTTGTCAACCTCGATCCAGCAGTACGCAGTGTGCCATTCGACTCGAACATTGATATTCGCGACTCCGTCAACTACAAGGAGGTCATGAAGCAGTACAATCTGGGTCCGAACGGCGGCATTCTGACCAGCCTGAACCTCTTCACCACAAAGATCGATCAAGTCATGGCCATTCTCGAAAAGCGCTGTCTACCACCTGCTGCAGCCTCTGCAGCCTCTACCTCGCCCTCACTACCTAGCCACATCATCGTCGATACGCCGGGCCAGATTGAAGTCTTCGTTTGGTCCGCCTCGGGCAACATCCTCCTCTCTTCCCTAGCCTCGAGCTTCCCTACAGTCATCGCCTACATCATCGATACCCCACGCAGCACGGAGAACACCAGCACATTCATGTCCAACATGCTGTATGCTATCAGCATTCTGTACAAGACGAAATTACCCATGGTGCTCGTGTTCAACAAGACTGATGTCAAGCCTGAGGAAGGCGCCGTGGAGTGGATGAGGGACTTTGAGTCTTTCCAGGCTGCAGTGCAGCGCGAGGAGGAGGATCAACGTGAAGGAGGTGGCTAC
Organism: Cercospora cf. flagellaris; assembly: GCA_005356885.1. Classification (NCBI taxonomy): domain Eukaryota; kingdom Fungi; phylum Ascomycota; class Dothideomycetes; order Mycosphaerellales; family Mycosphaerellaceae; genus Cercospora; species Cercospora cf. flagellaris. Next base: position 1,273,838 of record RJLU01000001.1, on the reverse strand, counting down.
ATGGGACCTTTGCTCAACAGTATGAGTTTGGTGCTGGAGGAGTTCTATAATCACCTCTCCGTGGTCGGCGTATCAGCCATGAGTGGTGATGGCATAGATGACTTCTGTGAGGCTGTAGAGACCAAGCGACAGGAATTTGAGAAAGACTACAAACCTGAGTTGGCACGGCGACGACAGGAAGCCGAGGAGCAAAAGGCTCAGATCCGAGACAAGGAAGTTAGCCGCATGATGAAAGACATGAGTGTATCTTCGAAGGCAAAAGGCACCGGAAAATATGCCAAGAAAGACGAGCCAGAAACAGTCAGTGATTTGGAGGACATGGAGGAGGATGAAGAAGACGACGAAGATTCCGACGCTGGGGACGATGAACAAGAAGACGTCGACAAAGCTTTCGAAGAGAGCTTCAAGGCTCGATACGAAGCAGCTCTTCGAGACCAAGGCCCGGATGCAGCAACAAAATCTGCTGCAGACTACATTCGATCAAGTCAGCGTTGAAACGCTAGTGACAATGCATCGCGAGTGCAACCAGGTGGCTGATGCTCTGCCAACTGCTGAGGTGCTATCCTCACCTATAAGCACTATCACATCAGTAACTTTTGGTGATGTTGCAAGTGTTGCAACGTGATATAGGGCACTCGGCGTTGGCGGAACTACGACTCGGGCATGGAGCTTTGAAATCCGCAACGCTGCATTCGCCAAAGTCAACTCGCTGGACGCCTCCTCGAAGGGACCCTTGTCCTGGCAACAACCACGAATACTGCCGTGTGATCACACTCGGGGAGCTATGGCCATTGATCAAGCTCATGGGCAACAGCTTTCCACAAAACAAGCTCGGGGAGCTCGCGTGCTCCTGCTTGATATCGTCGCTCTGCTATCGCTGAGCTCAGGATGCCTGCGACGCAACGAGCAAGACTTATGTATCAGCTTCCAGCGCTCTGAAGCTGTGCTGGTTGCACAAACTTGGCCAAAGCACGATCTCTACTAGACTCGAGACACCCTGCCACTTGTCGACCTCCGAATCATGGTAGCTGTCTTTCCCATCACACTGATCTTCATCGCTGTGGAAAGGTGAGATGAATCGCTCCTTAATCAAAGCAGAAAAAACAGGTCTATGCTCATCCAGCATAATCGATAAATTTGTACACAGCAGAACCATCGATGACCGGCATGTTCGCGATCGATGATGCAAGCGGCCGATAGGCAGATAGGAATTGATCTTCAACGTTTCTGCACGGTTCGTGCGAGCCACGTTCGTTTGCAACTTCCTCCGCTTCGCTTCCCCGTGCCAACGGTCGAGGCAAAGCCTTGAAGAAAAAGATAGAATGGAACCTCACAAGCCACCCGAGCCAAAGAAGGGGGACCAACCGAATCAACGTTTTTTGCCTCGACTCGTTCATCACCCCAATTGACTTTTTCTTTTATGCTTGTGAGCTTGTTGCTACGTTGTCAACGAAACAACCTGGCGGGTTTTATCTCGGGCCTTGCATGTTGGCATGGTGGCTCAGTCACATGCTAATGTCAGGGAATATCACCAGGTTGGAAATAATGCACATGCACAGTCTATATCTGCCACGATGCTACCTTTCTTCTAATCATTAAACTTCTACAACCCTAAGAGTCGCCGTATCGGACATGACATATGCGCAAGCACAGACGGAGGGAAAGAGTTACGGGTTCCTGCATTGTGCGACAAGAGCCAACGACTCTTTGTTCGTCTCTGCGCGTGCGCACAGAGACTCTTGCTTTCTTGTCGGTCAGTTCCCCTCCAACGCTCCCCGGAACCAAAGAGTTCGAACCCTTGTGCATACATATGCACGCGATCTTTCGATCTAGTGTCGATCTTCGCCCCGGGTTCGCTGTGGCTTAAGATTTGTTCGTCGTTTGTCTGTCTGTCGCGCACACACTGCACGGTGTGTCTTATGTTATCTGTCCTCTTCTTCGTTCGATGTGAATCAAATGACTCTCCTTACTTGTCGTCGAAGTTTTCGAGATTACCTGTTCTACTCTGCACAGACGATCGATAGCTCATCACAATGTCAAATTCTAGATCGCACCGCGATGCATTTGTCTGGTGAGGCAGTGACGAAATGTGTTGCAACGTGAACGTGTGTACGTAAGGCCTGGACAGAGAGCTATGTGATGAGGCGTAAGTTGTAATTGTGGTCGCACCTATCACACTGGCAATGAAACTCGAAGCTCACCATAGGTATAATAATTTTTGTTAAGGTCGTGGTTGGATAGCTTGGTCCAGGGTTCATTGCAGCACATATGCAGGTAGCTTCCGAGTAAAGAACCCTGGAAATAGCTCACATCAAAAATCTGACTTCACGTCTCCTCTCCATGTGGATGTGGAGGTGGAGGTGGAGATGGTGGAGGTGGCTGATGGATAGAACAGAAATTGGGAAACAGTGGAGCAGAGTATCGAGAGGACAATGTGAATTGTCATTTTTGACGTGGCGGTAGTAACTAGAAGAGGAAGTCCAGCAACCTCGATGAAGCTACAAAATTTCCACCACAAATGATGCCTCGTCATTAGACTCAGTGTATCTCATCTGCTCGTGGCGATTGTACTTCTGGCCTCGAAGTCTCTCTCGCTTTTGCGCGTGTGCATTGCATCTTCATATTCGTAACAGAACAGAATTAGTCTCACAGGTCATATGTAAGACACTTCGGCTATCCTCCCAGCCATCGACGGCCTGCGCGTCCATGTACCAGGACAGTCCCTGTATTTTGAAGCTGCCCGCCTGAAGTCAAAGACTCCTACCAAACCAAACCTGTGGGTATATCGCTTGAAAAACAATCCAGTGTACTCGAAAAACTAAAGCGAAGTCCGACTTAAGAGGAACTCTCATCAGGCGTTTCTTGAGAGGGGCTGCGCGATTGCTGCGTCTTCTCTGTCATACGTCGGTGTGCGCTGGCTGCCAAGGCCAAGCTGTTGAGCCCGTTGCTGAGACCCGGACTCGGGTAACTGTAATGCAGTGTCTCGGGATCGATCATGGGTGCGATTGGTGGTACATATTCGAGAGACGAGGCGAGGCTGGCGCGATGGAGTGGGGGCCGAGTAGTCAGGTCCGGCATGGCCATGGGCAGACTAGGCACTGGCCCGCTGTCCATGGTATTGAGGAAGTACGGCCCTGAGCCCGGAAGCATCATCTGATCGATGGGCATTGGTGGCGGGATCTGTTGAGCTTGCTCGATGGCTTGCACTGCTTGTGCCTGTGCAGCTTGGGCTTGGGCCTGGGCTTGCTGCTCGGCGAGTTGCTGCTCTACGGCAGCCTCAAGTGCAGGCTCGGACTTGACGGCGGTCTTCTTTGCGGGCGCCTTGCTGGGCTTCTTGACTTTTGAGTCGTCAGTGCTCGTGCGAGAGGCACCTCGGCCGTTCTGGTGCGTTCTTCGATGCTGCTCCATGTTGTCCTTGCGCGTGAACGCCTTGTTGCATTCCGGGCAGAACGCATCCTTCTTGCCGGTGTGCTTCTTCGCGTGTCGCGCGGCGTGGCCTGAGGTGGTGAAGAAGTCGTTGCACCCTACCTGCTTCGCCATCGGGCAGGGATATTGGTTCTTCTTCGGCGGCTTCTGATTCGACTGCGCAGACGCGGTGGACAGGCGTGAGGGCTCCGAGGCAGGCGAGTTGGATGCGCGGAAGGCCTGGGCGTTCTGCTGCTGCGGCTGAGGAGGCAGGGCTTGTAGCGGCGGTTGCTGCTGCTGTGGAGCCATTTGGGGTGGCATTGGGTAGGCCTGCGGCATGGACCCGGTCGCGTCGGGAATTGGCGGATACATGGAGGCATTCTGGTGATCGTCCATCTTGGCGTGTGAGTGGTTGTGCAGGTAGTAGCGTTGGTGGTGCTGGGATTGATGGCTCGCGTGCGGGTGGTGCTTCGCCAGGTGCTGGGCCTGGTCAAAGCTATTGTAAGCCGGGGTGAGCGGTGACGGAGTTGAGAAGGCGCGGGAGTCGCTTGACGAGCTGCGCGACAACTGTGGGGTTTGCGGCGAGAGACTCGGTGTTGAGTCGCAACTCGACGAAGCCCGCGAGTGGAGGCTGAGCGGCGGCAGCTGGATCTTGGCGTTGGCGTGTGGATGATGGTTCGACGAACTGTCGTCACTACTGTCGTTGAGTAGTGATGTGATAGACATGCAATTTCTACCGTCCATCATGTGTGAGCCAGCGTCCAGAGTGAGGTGGGGTGGATGAGCAGGAGGGTTTAGAGTGCCGCGGACAGCACTGTGTTGTGGGCAGCTACGAGTGAGCACGCGTGTTGCAGATGAGGCCTTGGCGAAGCGCTCCAGGTGGTTGCTGTGGTTGTCGTCGTGGGAGTGTCGACGGGACTGAGCTGTACTGGCAGTGAGGTGGAGCAGGCACAGTAGAGGTGTTGGTGCGGTGGTGGTATGGGCAGCAGCGGCAGCAAGGTCGGTCTCTGGATGTCTGGGTGTGATGCGAGAGCAGGATGGAGGACCCTCGAGGGCGGGCAGACTATTTGGAGTACAACAGTACAGTAATGCAGGCAGTGGGAGTGGGACCAAGGTTAGAGACCGGCAGCAGACGAGAGAGTGTAATTGTTCATCATCCCAGACTGCGCCGAGGGAGCATGGGAGATGTTTGGAGAGAGGGTCAGCGCAACAGCAGGACCCTGGATGTGAGGGTGCCTTTTAGCAGCGCAGAAGTTATGCGCGTCGGTGGTGGTGAGCTGCGCGAGCGAGACGAAAAGAGTGGGTAACGGGCACAGTTCCATGTTCACACATCCTGCATCCTGCACGTCTAACCTTAACTACCTAGCTTGAGCCTTGCCGACCCTGCCAGACCTACGCGATCGCCGATTGCACCTGTGGCTCGTGAACTCTACTGCCACAGCGAGGCTGTTGCGACTTCACGCCATGCGATCTTCCAGCAGCAACACGTTCAGCATTGCACTCGCTCTGCAGCACCTCGCATACCCCGTCCTGTGCCGTGAAGATATGACGTCCCGCTGCAATGCTCCGGCGTCGAAAAATCAGAGACACCGCCCCAGTTGGCACCCACCCGGGCGTCTAGTGTGCTCCCATGCTCACGATCGAGATCGGGCGCGATGTGCAAAGTGTCGATGTCACTGCCAGCACGGCGCGCCAAGGCACTGACTGGTGGCTTGCGACGATCCTGTGACCGCCGTTCGTATGCTGTCGCTATTGAAACGGCTTGCCCGAGAATAATAGGCGCTCTCTCGATACCGACCTGGCCGCCGCTAGGAGGAAGCCTTGGGCATTGCGATTGGCAACGACCGCAAGTCATGATGCAGGTGGCCGCGCAAGGAGGAGGAGAACAGCCGCCGTGCTGCCACTCGCACGCAACGAGGGTCGTGGTCGTGGTGGGCGCGTCGCGTGGCTGGTGAGCAGTGCGGCTCCCATGTCAATGATATAGAGGATGGCAGCGTGCGGACTGCGACTCTTGCGACACGTCTGCTGTCGCCGACCGACACGGCACGCCTGTCGCAGCGGGCACATCCTGTCGACACTGTGACACCGTGTCGGTGGCTTGGCCGCAAGCAAGGCAGACGACTCGCTGCCCACGTCGGCATTGCTCGCGCGCGTCGCCTGCGCTGCACCCGGCAAGGCCATCCGCCAGCAGCGCGCACTCGAAACGCTGCCGTTGTCGCGATGCCAGAGTTGAGCCACCGATGGCCCTGGTCAGGCACGCGCGCCTCGTCTGCACTGTGGCAGCCGACCCGCCGGGTTGGCCATGTCCCCGATCGAGCCAAGCGCGGGCCTCTGCAGGTCGCTTGCAGGCGGGCCGCTCGCAAAAAGTGCTTCAGCCTTCGATCAGTCCCTTCATCTTCGATCACCGCGCCGCTTCGCACCTGCGCCGTGGTCCGCGGTGCCTGCTCCGCGTATCCCGACTTTGTGCGTCCATCTACGATCTGCTCGCCCTCCCGCGGCCTCCCAATTTCACCCTGCCTGCCCGCTCTGTACGGAACGGACGTCCGCTCGACAGCCTCTGCCAGGCGCGTGGGAGCCCCTGCCTGATCAGGAACGCATCCTACAGGGGACGCAGACGCGTCTCCACAGACCGCCGCCCGGCCAACTTCTGGCGCGTTCGATCCGACGTCATCGCACGAGAGCCTCAGATCAGCATGACGAACGCTTGAACGCCCCGGAACCGAAGTCGTGCAGCTGCAATCATCACGCTCTGCAGAAATTTTCGCCGGCCGAAACGGACAGATTGGACGTCGGCCGCTGCCATCGTGATACCTGTGAGCTCCCTCATGCAAGTCACCAGAGGAGAGTTCGCGGCACGGCTTCGACCCCGCCATTCTCAGTTGACCTGCAACATGCTGGACAACACGTTCGCTGGCAGCGTGGCGGCAGCAAGCAACTACCTCTTCCGCCGCCCTCCATCTGAAACGCATGCCATCTCGTCCGCAACGACCATCTGCGATGCCACGTCTGCCAACGACATCCCGGACCAGCGCAACTGCATATCAGCGGTATGTGCGCTGGTCTGATCATACTGCTCGTTCCGACCGAATAGAGTTGTAGCTATCGGTTCTGCACCTTGGCGACGGCAACCCCTCCGTGTGAATCTTCGATCGCATAGCATGGTGAGATGCGCTGGGCAAATCACACGCCCGGGAGCTGACAATTGCGACCCGCGACTGTTGGGCCCGCGACACAGTAGTAGATTCGATATCTCGATGGCGCCAGTATGCAATGACTCTGGTACTCACTAGTCTTCACAGATGCGATCTTCAGTCTAAATACAGGCAATACATCTCAAATGCAGCCGCGCTAGGACATGTGGATGTGCTGTTTTGACCTTTCGACATCGCAGCAGCGTCGGCAAATGTTCACGGACTGCTCAAACGGTCAGACCACCTGGGTAACTACACCGAAAGTTCGAACCACTTTCTAGTCATGTGCTGGATCCCGCTCGCCAACTTCATGTGTTCGAAGGAAACATGCTTGCGGACAACCTGCCTGAGGTACTTGACGACAATACCCAATGCTTGGAAGCACTCGAAAGCATAGCCGGTCCGCCTGCAGATTCGAGGGACTCTACAGCCGGACACAAGCCCGTGTACCGACGCAGAGGCTCATCAGGGTCGATACATCTAAGGCAGGGACTCTCTCTTGTTGACGATCTCTTTTGCGTAACGAGTACTTAGCGGTGGCTGAAGCCCACGCTCGCCCGTCACCGGAGCTGCCTCCATCCTGCTCTACACATGGGCGACTGTTCCACGGCGTCGGCCACTCGTTGTTACTCGGGTCGTTGACAGTCGCGCGCGTGGCGTCCGACTGGGAAGCTCACGCCTCATTGATTGTCAGAACATTCTGCTCGAGCAATATCCTTCGTCAGGCAATGATTCTTAGTTGTCACATTGATCCTTGGTATCATGGTGGCGCGTTTATCCTGACCGTCCAGCAATGCCGCGCTCAAGACCATGCTGGGGCAGCGTCGGCGTCAGCGCTGCACACACATCTCGTGCCGCTTCATCCGGTATGGGAGACATCTTCGACCACCAGAGCATCAGATACCAAAGCACCGCGAACATGCACGGTATGACATCTCAAATCCTCAGCCGTGCGAGCGCGCGTTCCCTGTCGCCTATTTGCGTCCGCGGGATTAGCTCCTCTCCGGCCATCATCAGTACTCCACAATGTGCGCTGCCGCGCCTTGCCTCCACAGCATCAGCCGAGGAAGCGAGAAATAGGTACCCTTCAATACCGTGTAACCAGTGGGTGCGGGTCCTGGAGATTGCTCATAAGGAGACGAGGAAGATGCGTCTGCTGTATGTCTTGGTATGCCCTATTATCGACCAGAACCCTATCACCCTACTGTGAACCTGAGGCGCGTGGGGGAAGTTCGCCTACGCGTTCAGACCTCACATAGAGCACCAGACCATGCGTCTGGCAGCTTGTCCTCGGATCGGACACACTGTCTTGTCTCCCAATCACGAAGAATCTTCTGTCCATGTCCCGACAGCTGCACCATCGACCTGAGCCACCGGACCAGGCGAGAGCAGTATTATGTGCCTAGCACAATCCTGGGTTCCGCTCAGCTTCCGGCCTGCAGTCACGCTGTATGAGGCGTTCGCTGATGAAATTCTGCATATACCACATAGCCACACTGTGGTTGAACGCCACGAGCATGCTCCATCAGTTTCCCACGATCATGCGCAAGGAACGATTCTACAAATATACTGAGGTGCACGGCCGTTTTGCAATCATACTCTCTTTTCGCGAGCACTGTACAGTGTCCACGCCACTAAGAACATGATTTTGGCCTCAATGAACAGCTGAGAAGGAACAGTCTGGACCCACGTTGGCCATGAACCACTGACCAAGGGTGTAACACAACAAACAAGCTATTCGGAGCTGCGAGTGGTACACTGTGCCATGTTCTGATTGTCACATCATCATGCTTGCAGTTGACAGGGTGTGAACAAGGATATCTCTACTCGACGAATGCGGTTTCAGCTACACTTGACTGGTTCTCTGCTGAACCCTGTGGCCTTGGTTGCATATCAAGGTAGGTGACCACCCGCATTGATTGCGTCTCTAACCTGAGACGTGTTGGGCCTGTTCTCCGCATATCTTTCGTAGCTATCAAGGTACAGCTCATCAGTGCTCGTCGTGTTCTTGACAGGTTCACTCGTCTCGATCGCCTGAACCCAGCTCTAGGTGCCGACAGTTAGCGCTCGTGTGGTGCGGACTCCGAATTGCGAATATCATGTATCCGATCGCGGTAAACATACCTCAAATCGGCTACCAGGTTCGGGGTCGGGCCAACCACGGTATGGCTTCAATACTCTGTTCAATCTGACAACCCATGGCGCGAATTGAACATCGACAAAACTCAGTGTCTGGCCCAAGAAGAATGGACCTTGCTGATCGGCAGCTTCTACGAGTTTCGCGACCTGTTCGGTCAATTCTTGAGCGAATTTGACCTGATTTTCCGGTTCTTGAGCTTGGAGGTACTTGTAGAATAACGGGATAATGTGTCTGTTGATGTGATCGGACCACTGGATCGTTGATGTGCCGTCAGCGCTGCTCGCGGACATTGATACTCACAAAACTCACAAGACGCGAATGTGCGCGAAGTTTGGGATCCTCTGGTAACAGTGCCGGGCCTTGCTTCAGGTCTTCCAGGTACTCCATCAGAACTGTGCTTTCGTAGCTTCCCCAATCGCCATGTCTAAGCGCTGGAACGAGACCTCGAGGATTGATATCAAGAAGTAGTTTCGGCTTTCGGTATACGTCAACTTCGACGTATTGATAGTCTAGTTTCTTGAACTCCAAGGAAATCCACACTCTGTGGACCTGAGTTGAAAGCATGTTCAGCAGTAGAATTGACGGTATTGATGTGATCGACTCACGAACGGGCAGAAGCAACTGCCATAGCTGAAGAATTTCATACATCGATCAGCGACTAATACTGTGTGTTTCGGTCACGCCCTCCTTACAGCTTCAATTCCTTTTCGTCGGAATGAGCATTTGCAGTGTCAAGTGCGTTGCCAGTAGGCTGCTTGTGATATGTCTTCTTCGATGAGTCTCCGCCTTGGTTCGGATCAAGCTCTCGCTGAGCATGTCCGTTGGCTGAGTCACTTGACGACATTTTTGCGAACGATGAGTTCGAGACAGCAAGCTCTGAGGAGCAGCATGTTTATAGTCGTGACAGGCAGATGATGTAGTTAGCATGTCGTCGGTCTTAGCGGGGGAAGTCGCGTGGGGCTCAGGCCGCGAAGTCTTGGCGGCGGCTCCCGCCAGTGAACCCCAAAATTCAAAGAAATGCCACGACACGGACACGGGCACGAGTTGAACAGACACCACCCCATCGCACCGCTCCGCCGCCACCGCAATCATGGCAGAAATCAACTTCAACAAGGACTCGCCGATCAAGGAGGTGCAGATCGAGGCGCTGGTGGCCATGCGAATCATCAAACACGCGACTACGACTTATCCCACACCGAGCACCGGTTTCCTGCTAGGCCTCGACGTCAACTCCCAGGTCCAAGTGACCAACTCGTTCCCCTTCCCAGCCGCTGTTCCGGAAGCCTCTACATCGAACGACCCCTACCACCAGCAGGATGCCGCCTCGCTCGCCGCCGCCGCTCCACGTGCCAAGAGCAATGTCGCCTACCAGAATGAGATGATCAAATTCCTGCGCGAGGTGAACACGGATGCGCAAAACGTTGGATGGTATATCAGCTGTAACATGGGCGGTTTCATCAACCAGAACTTTGTGGAGAACCAGTACTTCTACCAACGGGCTCAAGACGAGCGCACAGTAGCGCTTGTCTTCGATGTGTCACGCAGCAGCCAAGGGTCGTTGAGCCTGAAGGCTTACCGCTTGTCGCCCAGCTTCATGGCTGCGTACAAGGAGGGCAAGTTCACTACAGAAAGGTGAGGCTGGTAGCACGCATTATCGTGGAAGATACTGACACATGGCCGCAGCATTCAAAAGTCCAACTTGCGATTCCAGGATATCTTGGTCGAGCTTCCCGTGCAAATCCACAACTCACACTTGCTCACAAGCTTCCTGCACCAATTACCGAAGGAGGCCCCGAAGAAGACCGCCTTGGACTTCCCAGCATCTCTCGCTGAGCTATCCCGGGATCCAGAGATTTCCGATACTCCTCTGGCACCAAACCTCGAGAGCCTGGACTTGTCCATCGACCCATTCCTGGAGAAGACTTGCGATCTGATTTTGGATAGCATAGAGCAGCACCAGACCGAGAACAACAACGCACAATACTACCAGCGATCACTTGCGCGAGAACAGGCCAAGATCACAACATGGCAGCAGAAGCGCAAGCAGGAGAACGCGCTCCGCGTCCAGCAGAAGCAGCCACCTCTCCCAGAAGACGAGTGGCAGAAGCTTTTCAAGCTGCCTCAGGAGCCATCTCGCCTCGAGTCGCTGCTGGTCGGCAGACAGGTCGAGCAGTACGCCAGACAAGTGGATGGATTCTCCGCCGTTGTCACTGGAAAGATGTTCGGTGTCAAGGGTAACCTTTTGCCTGGCGAGACTGTTTGAGGTGATGGAATTGATGTTGAACATGGGTCGGGTCTGCATAGCGCGGCGTTCGGAGCTGGATGGACTGAGTATGCCACAAGGGCATAGAGTTTGGAAGCACTCTCAAAAGTTGGAGTGTCATCGATGGATGCCCAAACCCGACGCGATGCACTCTGTGAGGTTGACATTGAGCTGGAAAGCGGTCGGTCTTGTGGGTGGACATGAAGTTAGACGCCAGGGTGGCTGTGATGCTCTACGAACAAAGATGAAAGTCCTTCTGCTGTGCTTCCAGCACTTGCTACAGATCCACCCAACGATTAAGCCCGCGTCTCAACCAGAGATATATGGTTGCATGCGCGCGAGCATGCTCAAATGACAGCACAGCTCGCGGTTGCATCCACTAATACCAGTTTCGCATTCCCACACAGACCCCCGTCACGTCAGTGTAGGCAACGCGTAATAAGAGGGCATGCGTGCATATCTGCCGCCGGTCAAACATCAAAGATAGTTACGGTCATTATTATAAAAAGCTTTATACACCACTTCTCTCCATCTCATTCTCCAAGAACGTCCTCCTGACTCATAAAAGCATATTCACATTCTTCATTTAGAACTCCTCCTTCCTCGCCCAACCAACAAGAGATTTCCAACCAGCATTTCCCTTACCACCCTCCTCCAAAGCCTTAGCGACATCACCCATAACACGCTTCTCGCTACGTCCCATCTCGACATTGAGCTTGAGCATCCATTGCTCCCACATCCTCGCGCCAACGAGACCAGTCATGGCGCGGACATCGGACGTGCTACCCGTGAGCGGAGGCTCGAATTGCATGACAGTGCCATCGGTGTTGATGGAGCGTTCGACGATGGAGGTGGTGCTGGACATGGTAGCCCTCTTGCCGGCATCATTCCATCGAGGAACAACATCGGCAACAGGAAGCACCATCCAAGCACGCTTGATGTCGCAGAAACCAGCACGCTTCAGACGTGGAAGGAAGCTCTTGCCAGCGGCAGGGTCGTAGCCACGGGTCTTGAGGTTGAAAGCGAATTCAACGCCGAGGGCCTGGCTGACGGCATCGGTGTGAACCATCTCGGCATCGAGAAGGTCGAACTCGAGGTAGCCGCCTGGCTTCAAGCAGCGGAGGCATTCGCGGAGGGTCAAGTCCCACTCATCAGCGGCGAAGCCCTTTGGCCAGGTGGTCTTAAGGTGGGTGTAAAGGTTGCGAGCAGAGATGACATCGAAGTGTCCGTCAGCAAAGGGCAGCTCCCAGAGCCTTGGAGAAGTGACGACGTGGTGGTTGATTGGCCCTTCGAGAGACAAGACATGGGCTTCGATGTCGGACGCGACAGTCGTGAACACCTCGGCATTGGGGTGCTCTTGAGCAACAGACCAGGCCCAGCTGCAGTTGACTTGGCCGGCAAGATCGAGGATTCTGACGTCCTTGCGGCTCTTGAAGCTTGACACGATTGGGCTGGTGAGGAGCTTGCCTCCATTGACCTCACGCTGAGCAGCAAGGTGCCAGTTAGAAGACTGAATCTGCTCAAGCGCCTGGCGCTCTCGGTCGGCGGTCGCAATGAGCTCGGTTCTCTTGTCCTCTGGCGCTACAGGAAGTAGGTTGGAGACTGGTCGCGCAGGTGCTGGTCTCTCGGCAGCGACAATTTCGAATTTGCCCTGCAATTGCTCAGCATGGTTCTTTGGCAAGCTGACACGTCGGACTTGCTCTGCCTCTACGCGGGCTTGACGGTGCTGGAACACATCGCGGGCACGCTGCGAACGCTTGTTGTGGCGCCATGCCTCCCAGAATGTACCATCATGAATGGGGGAGATACGACGGTCCTCGGTTACTGTCAGACCGCTCTTCGGCGATACTGCCTTGGTCTCAGCGAAGCGGACAGACTTCTTGCTTGGCGACTCAAAATCAGCAACCGGAGAAGGCTGCTCGGGGGTCTTGGGTGGCGCGTCCTCAACGTCGGCGAAGGACTTGATGACTTCGTCTTCCTCGCAGATCGCGACCATGTACGCATCCTGAGCAGAGAGCCACAGTTGGGTGCGGTCGATATTGGCTGTGGCCGTCTGCTGCAAAGTGTTCTCGTAGGTCTCGTCGATCTCATCAACTTCGCTGATGACATCTGTTGGCGAGAACATGACCTTGCGTGCGGTGATTGGAGCTTCGGTGGAGGCCGGAGACGCGATTGAAACAACGTGCTCTACTGTGTCCTCGGGACGAGCGGACCATGGAACATTGTAGAATGAGGTCGCGGTGCTTGTGGGCAGACCAGAGCTGCGTGCAGAGCGGAATGGCACGCCATAGAACTCTTTCGCGGTGCTCGTGGTTGGCGTTGGCTCTGCGCCAGCCCAGGTCTTCCTGGCCATGGTGGAGTCGAGCGACGCGAAGAAGCCTCCTGGAGATGGCACGGAGAGTGCAGATAGCTCGTCATCTGCGTCTTCCTCGCTGGGCGGGCAGAGGTTCTGGGTGTCGATCCTGAAGCGGCCAGTGATTGGTGGCGAATCGACGACCTCTCGCATTTCTGCGGTGGCCTCCTGTGAGACCTCAAGGACCACATGCTGTTCAGACTCTGCTTCGCGAGTGATGTGCTGAAGGAGGTTGATCGAGGATGGGTTGAGCTGGACAGGAGGTTCCCAAGTGTTCTCATCTTCGGGAGCTTGGGAGATGTCAGGAGTCGAAGGACAGCTCGAATCTGCAAGCTCCTCAGAAGTCAAGCTTCCGTCCAGTGAAGGCGCAGAAGACGTGCTTGGTACTCGCAGGTTCCTTGACTGGAGTTGGGCAAGGATCGAAGGTGAAAGATTGATGTTGAGGGGCGGTGACAGGGCCGATGCTGACTTCAGCTTCTCGATAGTCGGCCACTGACCGGGGCTTGGAATGACAATGGATGGAAATCGACTCTTCTGATCCTTCTTGCCCACTCTTCGCTTTACTGAAGTGGATAGCTTGATTGGCACTTCTTCTGACTCGCTTTCGGTGATGTCGTAAAGCTCGTCGTAGCTCTCTGAGCTATGCTTGCTCCAAAGAGAGCTCTGGTCAGACTCAGAATCGGAGCTGCTGAGGTTGGGGCTGCTCTCGACGGTGGTGCATGAGGAGATGGCTCGGGGAGTTGGGAAATCATCGCTCATCGGCGAGACGATTTGTACGCGTGCCTGGAGCTTCTGTGGGGGCGCTCGGCGGACTGAGACCTGGAATTCATCTTCGATTACTGTATTACGCATGCCGTTGACCTTGCGAGCCGGCGCAGGTGGCATGAAAGCGACGGGCTGAAGAAATGTCGTGTTCGTCATCTTGTGAGAGTGCTGTGTAGTTTTGGAATGATTGTAGGCCGACCTGCGGTGATTGTGTGGTAGTCTCCGATCAACGAAGTGTATACTGAAAGAAACAACAGGAACTAAGCACAAAAGAGAGTAGTAGCTGACACACACCCCGAACGTAAAACAGGTGCAGTAGAGCAGAGGCCTACGCAGGTCGGGCCCGCGGCGTATGTATACAAACCTCAGTGGCAAGCAGCAGTCGACCAGCAAGCGCCAGCGCAGCCAACTCTCTATCCTCCGCAGGGCGGTTACATGGACCCACGGTCCTGCGATCAGGACGTGGTCTGGGCTGGCGCTACCACTTGAGCCTCACGCTCGGCCACGAGCCTGGTTGGATCTCAAAAGGATGAGTCTCCACGACTGCCACGGCGGGAGGGAAGGTCGGTGGCACAGCCGTATGCAGTTGCGGCGCGCGACATCGAATGAAGTGTCCCAGGACGAAAGCTGACAGGACTTGGGCGCTTCGGCAGCCAATCGAGCAGCCAAGGCATATTATCCGCATACGCTCGCGGCGCAGCACGAGAGTGGAATTACGCCATCAGGCAGCGTTCATTAGCAGTCATAAAATGAGCCAGACGCGTGATGGGCGTTGCTCAGGTGGAAGTGAAGAAGTGGAGGTTAGTGTTGCAGGTTAGGATGTTCGGATGCAATTGCGACGTTCTTCGTCGGCGTTTGCAAATGACGCACAGCGTTCCCACGCGATCATCTCTGCTCAAAAGCTTGACAGGCACCTGGCGCCACTGTGATATTTGCTGTTCATCAGTCCTCGCCTGTCACAACATCGTCTTTGGTGGAGCACAAGCTGCCTGGAAATTGCCCACACCACCTGCTTCCTGCAGACAGCAGCCTCTACCCTTCGCTGCCCCTCGCCCCGCCTTCGAAGCATGGCTCCGCCAGCGATTATCGCGCCCTCGATTTTGAGCGCAGACTTTGGCGCTCTGGGCAAGGCATGCTCTGATACAATCGGCCAGGGCGCAGACTGGCTGCATGTGGACATCATGGACGGGCACTTTGTGCCCAATATGACATTTGGCGCACCCGTAGTGACCATGATCCGAAAGCATGTGGATCGACCGCAAGAAGCATTGGGCAAAGGCACATTTGATTGCCATATGATGATTGCTGAGGTATGCTGGAGAGAGCACTAGGTGATACGGTAGGATGGCTGTCGTGCTGACCAGCACCACAGCCAAAGAAGTGGGTGAAGTCGTTCAAGGATGCGGGCTGTGACCTCTACTGCTTCCACTACGAGGCCGCCGTATCTTCCACAGCTGCGGAGTCTCCGGAAGAGCATAGCGACCAGAAGACGAGTCCAAAGGAGCTAATTAGATATATACATGCCCAAGGCATGAGGGCAGGCATTGCCATCAAGCCCAAAACCCCAGTAGATGTGCTGTACGAGATTTTCGACAGCGACGTGAAAGAGGAGGTCCCTGAGGTAAGTGAAGGGTTGAATTCGCTCCGTACGCATATCATTACTGATCATTGTGCAGATGGCCCTCGTAATGACGGTTGAGCCAGGCTTTGGAGGCCAGAAATTCATGCCAGACATGATGCCTAAAGTAGAAGCTCTGCGGGCACGATATCCAAATCTCAACATCGAGGTGGATGGTGGATTGAGCGAGAAGACGATTGACACAGCGGCTGATGCAGGCGCGAATGTGATTGTGGCTGGAAGTGCAGTATTTGGCGCTCAAGACCCAGGGCATGTCATCGACGCCCTCAGAGCAGCAGTGGAGAAGCGCCGATGACTATCTGCTGGGAGCAGACTGTAGCATACAATGCAGTAGCCGTAATGCAGTAGTCCTCTCACAGCTCCGAACGCCTTCTAGAGTCCTGGGCGCGGCGTGGAGAGACCCTGGTCGGTGGAGCAAGTTCGGTCGATGCACATTGCTCAGATATGCCGGACTTCGGAAGCAGCACATGTCAGACGTGGCCTGTATTACTGTAGTCTTGCTGCCGTCTTTGTTCTGCAACGTGGCCGCGGACGGGTTGCTCCCTGTGTGTTTATTGTGCACCATTTTCGACCTCGGCGGAGGGCCGAGATGAGCTTGGCGACGCAGGTTGTCGCGACCCCGGAAACCTTGATGTTGCTATAGATATACCTGACCCGCGGCGTGAGACACGAGGAACAGTAGCCCAGAGGCTCTTTCGGTGAATTGCACCACCAACATCACCACCACACGCTGCGCACTCGGTGCTGAGCTCGGGCTGCTCGATCAAAAAGGCCACGCCCCTGGCTGCCTGTTCATGTTCAGACACGCACATGTCGCGCGCGAACTGAACTTCCATTGAACTCTCTTGCCATGGCGCCTTCCAAGGATGAGGTCGCCAGCGAGGAAATGCAGCCGCTGAACCGCTCGCGAGACACACCGAGCCCCTACGAAGACGATGAAGGACGGCCATCGGGCTCTTCGGCCAGCACCACCTCGTTTGTTCTCGAGAACATGAACGACAAAGCCAAAGAAGCCTTGTATGCCGATGGGCCGCATTCCAAGGAGGAAGACGATGGAGGTGACGAGGAGGATCTTGCCTGGCAAACGAAAGTCAAGCCGGTCGATCGTAAAGCGCGACGCATACTATACGTGCTGGTTGCGATAGGTGCCGTGGGTTGGATCGCAGCGCTGTTCCTGTTCTTGGGTCAGAACAGGCAGTTGACACACGCCGAACGACCGCACGACCCACACGCTACAAGCACGACCGGGAATGGTAAAAAGGTCACTTTGGAGCAAGTACTGTCAGGCTCGTGGTTCCCGCAACAACACTCAATACGATGGGTTCCGGGCCCCGCTGGCGAGGATGGCTTGCTACTGGAGCGAGGCGGCGCCGATGGACGTCACTACCTGGTTGTCGAAGATGTGCGGTACAGAGGCCAAGACGTAGCGGTGCAAAAACAGAATGCCAAAACACTGATGCAAAGAGGAGTCTTCCAAGTGGGCGGCGAGACGGTCATGGTTCACGAGGCCTGGCCGAATCGCGACCACAAGAAAGTCCTCGTCCAGAGCGACTACCAGAGCAATTGGAGGCACAGCAATACTGGGAGGTACTGGATATTCGATGTTGAAAAACAACAGGGGCAACCGCTCGACCCGGCCAATACCACTGGACGCGTACAGCTTGCGTCGTGGAGCCCGACTGGCGATGCTGTCGTGTTCACGCGAGAGAACAACATGTTCATCCGACATCTCGACTCGGACATTGTAAACCAGATCACGACCGATGGCGGCAAAGACCTGTTTTACGGCATCCCGGACTGGGTGTACGAAGAAGAAGTGCTCGCAGATGGTGGCGCGACCTGGTGGAGTGGAGACGGCAAGTACGTCGCCTTTTTCAAGACCGAAGAAAGCAAAGTTCCTACATTCCCCGTGCAGTACTTCTTCAGCCGGCCAAGTGGTAAACAGCCTCTGCCTGGCGAGGAGAACTATCCGGAAGTGCGGAATATCAAATATCCAAAGGCCGGCGCCCCCATGTCTGTCATTGAATTATTGTTCTACGATGTCGCCAAGGGACAAGTCTTCAATGTACCAATTCAGGATGACTTCCCAGATGATGACCGACTCATCACTGAAGTCATCTGGGCTGGCGAGACTGGGAAGGTGCTCATTCGCGAGACAAACAGAGAAAGCGACAAGCTCAAGATGATCCTGGTCGATGCGGAATCGCGGACTGGCAAGACTGTCCGCGAGCGAGACGTACAGGGCCTTGATGGTGGCTGGTTTGAGGTCAGTCATACCACTACATATGTGCCTGCGGATCCCGCCAATGGACGACCCAACGATGGCTACATCGACACCATCATTGACGACAATTTCGATCATTTGGCATATTTCACACCTCTCGACAACCCGGAGCCAAAGATGCTCACCAAGGGCACATGGGAAGTTGTCAGCGCCCCTTCTGCTATTGATCTGAAGGCCAACGTTGTCTACTTCATTGGCACGAAAGACGGGAGCACTCAGCGGCATGTTTACACCACGAAGCTGCTCGAAGGTCCATCCAGTGTAACCGCTGTAACGAAGACTGGTGAAATTGGCTATTATGATGCTTCGTTCTCTGCCGAAAGCAAATTCATGTTACTCACCTGCAAGGGACCTGGCATTCCATGGCAGAAAGTGCAGTCTACCCCAACGAACAACGAAATCTCTGTTGATGTCACGATCGAGGAGAACACCCGCCTGAACGAACTGGCCAAGAGGACGGAGCTTCCAATCGAGATATACTCCACGATCAATATCGATGGCTTTGACATGAATATCGTTGAGCGCCGCCCTCCGCATTTCGACGAGAAAAAGAAGTACCCGGTGCTCTTCTGGCTTTACAATGGACCGGGATATCAACAAGTTGACCGACAATTCACTGTCGATTTCCAGTCTTTCGTTGCAAGCAGCCTTGGATACATTGTAGTCACTCTCGATGGATTTGGCACTGGTTACTTGGGCCGAGCGCAAAGGACCAAGATTCGCGACAACATTGGTTATTGGGAGGCATACTCTCAGATTGCCGCCGCGAAGGCGTGGAAAGCCAAGAAATACGTTGACTCCGACAAAATGGCCATCTGGGGCTGGAGTTATGGTGGCTTCATGACATTGAAATGTCTCGAACTCGATGCTGGCGAGACTTTCAAGTACGGTATGGCCGTGGCTCCTGTTACCGATTGGCGCTTCTACGACTCTGTCTACACAGAGCGATACATGCACATGCCACAGAACAACCCATCTGGTTACGACAACGCCACCATTTCGGACATGAGCGGCTTGTCGAGCAATGTCCGGTTCCTCGTCATGCATGGCGTCAGCGACGACAATGTGCATTTCCAAAACACCTTGCAACTTCTGGATAAGCTCGATCTTGCAAATGTGAGGAACTACGATGTACACATTTTCCCGGACAGCGATCACAGCATCTTCTTCCACAATGGCCAAGTCATGGTTTATGAGAAGCTGCGAGACTGGCTGATCAACGCTTTCAATGGCGAATGGCTGCGCACTGATGACCCCACACCATTGAGGATCGGCGCGTCTTGAGGTGGAAGAGACGTGTGAACCACTCAGAGTCCACACCATACGAAGCCCACCGTGCCAACTACCTCCGCCGATCAGACTGGCAAGACTAGATTCATTTATGATCGCGAATTCCCCGCCACAAGGAGCTAGGGTCGGCAATGCTCAAGGAGTCCAGATTTACTGCCCACCCTCGGCCATGCATCTGGCACACAGGCGGTCATGCACACGACGAAGCCCTACCTTTTGGTTTTTGCCAGAGAGATCCAGGAAAGGATCTCGTTACCATCTAGTCTCCAAGAATGTGTACTTGGATGAGAGCATGCAAGGCTGCAGCTTATGATCAAGGAGCGGTATTTTTATGATTGTAAATGCTCGCAAAAGAGCATCGAATGTTTTGATATGAAAGGTGTAAAATGAACTGAAGTTCGCTGCGTCATTTTCGAATAGACTCGATATGTATGTACAGAGAATGAATGTCATGAGAAGATATGGAAGCACGAATGTCTCAATTATCACTTCTTCCTGTTCGAATTGTGAATGGCAAATGGAACGTATGTCAACAGTTGACAACAAAGTGTTTCAGGCGCAGATACTGCTGTTCGATGTGTTCTGTCCTGCGTATTTATCTCGGGCTAAATACACTTATTGAGTCTCTTCATCGTCTGAACATTCTCACTCAAGACCGCCGAGATGTTAGACCTATGATCAGACACAAATTGGAGGTTCTGGCACCTCAACGGAGCCTGACGGTACAACGTAATCATCTGTTCTGATCCTGTTGGTGACAAAGTGTGCACATGGGATTGTCATGAGCATGCTGCCATTAAGGTCTGACACTCGAGAATACGAGAGTGACGTTGAGAACATCAAATGGGATGTGAAACGTCAAAATGGTGGTGGTATCATCGATTTTTGTCATTGCCCGACTATCATGAGCTCACTTAGAGCGTATAGACATTGTCCATTGCCGAGACTGAAACGCCCATCCATGCCAAATCATACCCGTATTCCGTCGTCTACTTCAATGGGATGAAACGCGAAGAGTGGGTAGCACCGATACCTGGACGACCGTGCTTGACTGGCTTGCTGTTGAGGCTGTTAGCATTTGCTTCTCGTGTGCATGGTGGCCGAACGTACTATGAGATGGAGAATTCTCCGAGGTAGTGGCCAACCATCTCTGGCTTGATTTCGACCTGGTTGAACTCCTTTCCAGAGTAGACACCGACGACAGAGCCAATCATCTCTGGGACGATGATCATGTCACGGAGGTGAGTCTTGACGACGTCTGGCTTCTCGTTTGGCTTAGCCTCCTGCTTGGCCTTGCGGAGCTTCTTGATCAGGCCCATAGGCTTGCGCTTGAGACCGCGGTTGAATCGTCTGCGGGCACGAGCGTGGACGACATCGCGGAGCTGCTCGGAGGAAAGGTCGAGGAGCCTGTTGCGCATGGCTGTCAGCTGTTGTCCTTGCGCGCTGGTCTCCCACCGCCGACAGGTATGCGCCTCCCACTCACTCGTCAAGATCAATGCCGCGGTAAGAGAACTTGCGGAACGCTCTCTTGCGCTTCAGCTCTGTTGTGACAATTCTGTATTAGCCCGATATCCTATCTTCCAGCACCCCTTCGTGGCCTATCCACAGGGTTTTAACCACTGCGACGTCCGACGGAGGAGCGCCTGATCGTGTCGCGCGATGTGCATACCGGCAGCCTCCTCGGCGTTCTGCGCAAACAATGTCAGCGCTTATCTTCAGGTCGAGAAGCGTGGAAACTTACGTAGTCTGCGTCAGCCATGTTGTCGGTCGGTCGTTTGGCGATGTGGTTGTCGACTGATGTTCGAAGTCACTCTCCGGGACTGGCGAGAATATCTGGTGTGCCAAGAAGAGGTGGCCGACCGGCGCGGGCCGTGATCCCCGCCGCACGTGATGTGGCTACCAAACACCACTTTGCGGCTCACTTGTTGGACGAATGAAGATGTGTTGTACAGTCTGGATCACAATGTCGTCCTTGTGCACATATTCCGAAGGATTTGTTGTACCAGACAATATATTCACAAGTCGTCTACTATTCTACATTGAATGCAACGCCGATGTTCAGCGAGCATTGGTACCAAACCTCTGCCAAATCATGTAAAACTCCGCCCCTAGTAGCAGATCGCTATGCAATGCATGAGTGCTGGAAAGGGAGCGAGCCCCAAAACACTCGATCTCCATCCTTCGCCAAAAAGTCATTCAGTCGTGAAGCCAGCCTGTGGGGGCTTTCGGCATGTTAGAAGCGCTTACGAGCAGCAGCACTCTTACTCAATGCCTCAAGCTTCTTCTTGCGCTCCAATTTCTCGCGTCTATGCCGCTCTTCCTCCTCAAGAGCTTCCTGGTCTTCCTTTCTGGCGGCTCTTAGAGCCAGCTCTTCCTCTCGGGCCATGTCATCGAAACCGGCGTCCATGTCATCAGACTCGTCGGATCCGTAACCTTCTTCATCCTCGTCTTCCGCCTCATCCAGATCAGACCAGCTGGCGTAGCCACCGTATTTGTCTTGGCCAAGGCCCTTCTTCGCCACAGGTTTCGAAGGCGGTGCTCCTGGTTCTGCTCGCTTCATGGTTCCTTTGTATGATATCTCAGGCACTACGGGTGTCTTCTTCATAGTGCCCTTGTACGCAGGTTCAGGCACAGGCTTCTTCTGTAAAGCTGCTTTGCCGTCCGCAGGAGTGCCGCTCCGGCTCCGGTTCGCCACTGCACTTTGTCCACTCCGTTGCCCAGGCTTTTGTTTTGCTTCCTCATGCTGCTTCAAGCGCTCCTTCTTCGTCAATCTCTCCACCGGTTTGTGCTTGATTGTATTTGTTCCTGCAGCTTTGACAGCTTCCTGCGCTGCCTTTGCCTTCTCCAGTAGGGAGGCGAATCCTCGCTTCGGTTTTGCCGCAGAAGATGCGGCGGACGCTGCGGACGCTGTTGCTGGAGCAGATGCACTGGAAGCTGGTTTCGCGGAGACTGCTGATGGTCTGACAGGCTCGCTGGCTTGGGCGGGTCTTGCAGTGCCACGATACGGTGCACTCGTGCTCGAAGTACCGCTCGTCGTTTTCACCGAAGTACCGTTTGAGACTGGCGGCCGCACGGGCACCTTGACCTCAGTCCGCACCGTCTTCGCTGGGGGTGCTGCGAGTTGCTCGTCCGGCTTTCGCTTCACTCCGGCGGTGACATTGTTCGCGATCGGCCGCGATGCCGGCCGCGATACTCCGGAAGTTGCAGGTGGGGGCCTAGTGAGTGGTGGCGCTCCTGGTCGGTTCGTAGTCGCTGACGATTTTGGCGCGGGAGCCTGGTTCTGCTTCGAGCCACCGATGGATCCAAGAAGAGATGTGAAGGACTGCAAGTGAGTCAGACAACTGTGCTCTGCGGCCGTTGGAGGTATCGCCCACCGTCATTTGCGCAAGGCCCTCAGATGCGCGTTACGATCCGGAGAAGGTATGAAATGGCCAAAATCGCATGTTCTCCAAAGTTGTGCAAGAGCCGGCGCGCGGTTGTCAGATGTTGTGGGTAGAATGATGTTGGTCACTTTGTTCGTGTTATATGGCAGCACGCTCTGGGTTGCCGCTTGCGGCGCGGGATCCGCTTAGATAAGATGTCAAGTCTTGGCACTCCACACTGAGGAAAGAATCAAATGGGCGCGACTAGCAAGTTTGACCACCGACCACGACACGACACCCTTCCTTGAGCTTTAAGGATCAGTCTGCACCCAAGTGCTTAAATCGATTGATTCTCTAGTTCTCCCACCACATTCAACAACAGTACGCGCGCCTCCTTCTGCACCACCGACACAACCGCAGGACATTGACACTAGCACAGACACTTTCAAAATGAAGCACCTGGCAGCATACCTCCTCCTCGGCCTCGGTGGCAACGAGTCTCCTTCCGCCGCAGACATCAAGAGCGTTCTCAGCGCTGTCGGTGTTGAGGCTGACGATGAGCGCCTCAACAAGCTCATCTCTGAGCTCGAGGGCAAGGACATCAACGAGGTGGGTGCAGACACATTCGCCATATGGGGCGCAAGAGCATTGGAACAATTTGGACTAACAAATATCACAGCTGATCGCCGAGGGTTCGCAAAAGCTCGCATCCGTCCCATCTGGTGGTGCCGCCGCTGGTGGTGCTGCTCCAGCTGCTGGCGGTGCCGCTGGTGGTGCTGCCGAAGCTGCCCCAGAGGCTGCCAAGGAGGAGGAGAAGGAGGAGTCCGACGACGACATGGGATTCGGTCTCTTCGACTAAGCGTATCGCTCACCTGGCTGTTGTGGAGGGAAAAGTGCAAGAAACGGTGTGGAAACATCTGGCCGAAAGTTTGGAACGATTCATGGCTCCGAGTGCATGCGCTGCGGCCATGTCTACACTCTCACGTCACGCTATAGCATGATGCATAGCGCGAAAATGAATGTGCCTGGCCAGGTCCACATGATTACTGTGCCTGTCGTAGCGCTGAGCTGCCATGACGAATGACTTCCTTTTCACTTCGCCCCCAAAAAGTGATTTGTTTCATGATAAGGTCGCCCTCTCCTAACGTTCACGAGCCATGACATCGTCAAAATGCCCATTGCATGTCTTTCTTTGACTCCTGACGTAGATTTTCAGATGTCCGATGACCAACTCGGTGCCAGGGGCATGGTCATGAGTTTTACGCCGCTGCAAACGTCCAAATTCCTCGGGTATCTCATGATCTATGCAGACAGTCTTCGCTCACGCATGCCATGCGTTTTTCATATCCAGTACGCCACGCTGAAAACCAGACTATTCCCGAATTTTTGCTGCGAAGGAATGCGTCCGAGTTCGTTCTTCATCTCCCAAAGTCTCTTCCTATCAGAAACTGCCATGCGCAATGCAAATTACTGCAAAAGAGCCCTGTTTCAAATCAGTAAATAGTGGGAGGCCCTTTAAAAAGGATGTGAACTCACCCAAGGTAATCCTCGCGGATGCTACCGATGGCATACATGCTGCCCATCTCTCCGCGAATGCCCTTGATGCGTAGCCGCACTTGTGCGCCTCGCTCGATGGTCTGGTCCGAGTTATCCGTGAAAGAAGGTGTGGAGCCCTCTACTGAGTATTTGAGAGCAGGTGGGATCATCTGCGATCAACGTCAGAGCCAGGACGTGTACGTATCTACGCATATCCCGCTTACCGCTTTGCTCACAAACACACTCAACGCACCCACGTCCACGAAGAACCCGTTGTTGACCACGCTCGTCACCTGTCCGTCCACCACTTCACCTCTGAAAGGCCGCCATACGATCGCGCGATACGACAGCGTGTATTTGGCCATCCCCGTGCCCGGCACCAGCACCGGCTCACTGATCTCATCGATCTCGATGATTTGAATGATCATTTCCGTGCCCTCAACCTTCCCCTCCATGTCTTCGTAAAGCCTCTCGCGAATCCTGCTGTCTGCGGTGTTGTCGAAGAAAGACGGATGGAGCGTGCAGTCGCGTGTTCGATGCGCAACGAAGAACATGTTGGCGGTTCAGGTGAGGGCAATTGGAAGTTCGAATGATCAACCCGCGGTTGCAGAGCGCGCGACCTCGAATACTGTCGAGCCGAGTCGAAGATAGGATGCGACCTCGATCGAAGCTTGCTGCAGACTTCACCAGTGGAAGCTTTTGCGCTTTGTCGCAAGGAGTTTCGGTGAACGGCCAAATCTCTACGATGAGATGGCGCAGATGGCGGAAGGAGGGACTCGGTTCGGAGGGAGGGCGGTTCCTTTGTGTGGACGGTGTCGGACAACGCGAGAGGTTTGTCAAAGCGCGCATGTGAAGACGAGACGTGAATGCACTATCACGTGACGTAGCCCTCTGAAAGTGCTCCACTAAAACTGCCTCAGTCTCATCGATCGCTTTGACTTTGTGAGAGGAGATGTTATCCGAGATGAGGATAAGATATCCCTGTAATGTTGCTCATACAAAATCTCACGAGGTCCTGGGTTCATATCTTCGATGTGGTACAAGTATTGATATTCATATAGTCATTAATCCTTCACTTTGCAAATATGCATGCCCTTACTCTTACACAGAGTGTGCCGGCACACGAAGTATCGCCATATCGTCGCTTAGATCAGTACTACCAGCGCTGCTCCCACAACCGAGCTCACATGGCTCTCCACGGAAATCTCTGCTGGAAAGATCTTGGTGAAATGTCGACCTCAGACTCTGTCGCTGGTCTGCCGGAAGTTCGCAGGGCTCCACAGTACGCTCTTCCACCTGTGGCTGCGCCTTGTGACCGGAGCACCCAGAACCATCAGACACGCCATAGCTGCCTTCCGACTTGCCACGCAGCTGCGCGACGCCGAACCCAGTGTTGAAGCTTTCAGTGAAGGTCTTCAACGCTGACAAAGTGCTATTACATCGAGTCAGTTGAGGCAGTGTACGTTCTGAACTTGTCTACTCACCTCGCTGCTATCGCGTAGGCGAGTTCCATCTCCATCCAGATGTTGACGAGTGCGCTGTCGAGACCGGCGTCGGATTCTCGTCGACCTAAGCGCAAAGTATAGTGACTTCTCGCTACTGAGAAAGCTAGAGTGCTGCACAAGATTGTCAATACACCCATGAAACACCAAGAACAGCCTCGCATTACTTACGGAAAACGGACCCAGAAGGCAGTGACAATCATTGCCTTTCGCAACAGTCGCATCTGGAGTCCCCAGACCAAATGTACAGGTAGGCCCAGTAGTAAAACTTCCGTGACACAGTCAAAGACTGTTATGATCTGCCATCGAATGTGCTATGTCGCGTCAGCTGTCGCTCCGCTTTGACGGGGTCAAACAAAGTACCTGTGAACTACAAGTCGACCTGTTGATTTCAAATGCCCCTGATGGAAGCCAAAGCCATTAGTACATAGCTGCATCGTGCATGCTGACTTTCCTGCGTACATCATCAATGCTCTAGAGGCATTCTGATGATTGCCTTCCAATACTGCATCTAAGGAGACATCGATATACGCACAGTAGTAGCCTGAAGCACTCGAGCAGCCAGCCGTAGCAACAATAATCGAGACCAGGCCGAGCGCAGCGACAATGCCATTGCAAACATGGTAAAGCTTGATCTGAGCAGGAGCTTGTGTGATACGACTCAGGAAGGCTATCATTGCAATTTTCGACAGATACAACGTAATGAGAAACAGGACCAAGCCAGCGACCGAAGCCTGCGTCTGTCAGCATGGTGTCAAACTATGGCTTATCTGGTTTGTACTTGATTCAGATTGCGCAAGTCATCCTGCACGGCGATCCTCGTCCAAGGCTTGCCGAGACCCTTTGCATAGCTCACGTAGCTTGCGCCGATTTGTCCAAGAGAAGTGATTGTGGCCGCTGCAATCATGGCATCGTCGGAGCCATATGCATGCCTGCGGATCCAAGACCGAATGATGGCGACGCAAGTGGTGAATACTAGACAGATGCTGATCGTGAAGCTCACAGCGTTCTGGTAGCCTTCCCGGCGCGGCATGCTTCATTAGTTGCTTGAGCGAATCAAGGATTGAGACGACCACCTGCTGTTGAGATTGCAAGGCTCCGCACAAAAAACGCAAATGAGAACCGAGCAAGCGGACAGATCTTGGGAGGGGAGAGTGGACCGAAGGTGTGTTCATTGCAGACTTCTCGAGCTCTTGAGAGACAATCGTCAAGCAGATGAATGGATTCCAGTGTCACAATGTGCGGCCTAGTGCGGTGTAACAGCATGAAGTTCCACCAATGCCACAGACAGCGGCAAACGTTGTGCTTCTCAAGACGGCGGCGAGGTGCATGGTCGCCCGTTGCTCATGGTCTCTCTTGCTGACAACAGAGGTTGGAATAGCAGAATGTACTTGGGTCGGGCCTCGAATGTCCATCGGGATTCTAGAGAGCGGATCGAATCTGGACGCTATCAGCAAACAAATGAGTCTGGTGCAATGGATTGGTTGCGTAGCTACTACTGCAGTGGTGATCTTCGAAAGCAGTAGCTGCAGTTCTGTGCGACTGTGGCCAGCGGGACGATGTCCGTGCTACGTCGCACAGTCCCAGAAACCGACTCCAGCCTATGCGGTGATACAGGGTTTTATCTGCAAGGGCAGCAGTTACTCCATGCAGACGACCTGTCAAGCGCAGAAAGATGAGGCAATATTAATAAGTGTCTCTGCAATGTGCCGCCCACGGTACCTCGCACGCCTGCCCGCCTTGTCGTATCTGCGCAAAAAAGCAGGAAAATACGGCCGCCACAATGCCGCTGCAGCTCGGCACTCTGTACAAAGAGTGACAGTCTCGGCAACTCGCTTCCGCCCTCCACAAGAAACGACGGGCCTGTCTGTTGCACGAAATGCATGTGGCTAACGGACCTTGCTCGGCATCCAGATTCGTGAATCGACATTCAAGAAGTCCCTGAACTTCCGTCGTTCGTGCCGCTTCCTTTTGCTGTACTACTTCTTCCTATCATATTCTTTTGATCGAAAGAAGTGCTACGAAATGATGGGACCAGACAGGAAGCCAGAAGATGGAATTTTCGTTCGGAGCATCCATGAAGTCGAGACTGCTGCTGTTGAGAAGAAGGGCGGCACCATAACTGATGGGTATGAAATGTCCAGGATGGGTGAGTCGACGATCTTACCTAGGACGGTGGCTTGGTGCGTGATCACTGACATTCCATACCGTGCGCAGGCAAGAAACAGGAACTGCGTGTGAGTGACAGCGAATGATGTCCCATTCAAATGCGGCTGACATAGATGGAGCGCAACTTCAAATTCGTCGGTATGTTGGGCGCAAGAACGTTGGAGTCATAATGCTGATTTGATATGCTTTCCAGGAATTGTCGGCTTTGTGACGATATTGCAAGCAACGTGGGAGAACGTGCTTCTCGCGAACTGGTTCGGACTGTATAACGGCGGGTAAGTCTGATCGTTGAGTGGCATATACTCCCAAAGACATTTGCTTGACACATCCGCTTACCTTCATCATCTACTTGTTAGCACTGCTGGCGTCATTTGGTGCACGATCGCCGTATGGCTGCTGATGCTCTGTATGATCGCGTCACTAGCTGAGATGGCTTCAATGGCACCGACAGCCGGTGGACAGGTGAGTTTGCGAATGGTCGGCTCCGGATTCGGTATTGCATAATCGACGCTGACTCACGGGTAGTATCATTGGTAAATTATCCAGCATCCAAGGCGGGCTGTTTGGCGCAATCGAGTTTTGCTAATCCTGGCCTCCACTTCTAGGGTATCCGAGTTCGCTCCTCCGTCTTTACAGAAGCCACTCAGTTACGTTGTTGGTTGGTGCTGCTGCCTTGGCTGGATCGCCGGAGTGCCCTCTTGTTGCGTCCAGCTAGCTGGCATGGTGCAAACGATGATTCTTCTGATGCATCCTGAGGCGGACGTATCGCGCTTGTATCAGGCTACGCTGCTGCTTTACTGTTTCCTCGTTCTCTGCGTCGGGTTCAACATCTTCTGCGCCCAGCAATTGCCGCTGGCGGAAGGTATATTGCTATTCGTCCATGTTCTGGGGTTCTTCGTAAGCAAGTTTCCGAGTTACTCATTACCATGCTGACAAAATTCAGGTCTTTCTTTTGGTTTTCTGGATCATGGCCGATCACGCACCGGCCGAACGTGTCTTCCGCGAGTTCCACGACGGTGGAGGTTGGGGTAGCACCGGTCTTTCTTGCCTTGTCGGGTTAGCTACGCCAGTCTGGTGCTTCATTGGACCTGACGCCGGAGCACACATGTCGGAAGAACTGAAGGATGCATCCCTGCAGCTACCTCGTGCGATGATGTGGGCGACGGTACTGAATGGCATACTCGGCGTCACGATGCTCATCAGTTTCTGTTTCTGCATTCAAGATATCGAAAGTCTTGTGAGCATGGATTCAGACTTTCCCATCATCGAGGTGTTGCTCAATGCCACTGGATCGAGGGCTGCGACATGTGTGCTCGGCGCCATGTTGGTGGTACTGCTGTTCTTCTCAACCGTAACTACTACAGCCAGTGCTTCGAGACAGGTCTGGGCGTTCTCGAGAGATCAAGTAGGTGCCAAAGTGTCCAATAAGGACGTGTCGCTAAGATTTGCAGGGCTTCCCGTTCTCGAAATGGATCCGCTTCGTGAAGCCCGGGGTGGACATTCCCACTAACGCGATTCTGTGTGTCGGGCTTGTAGCTGCGGTGGTGTGAGTGCCGATTGTCGTGGACGAGAAAACCCTTCCGCTAATGTTCGTAAACAGCTCCGCGATCAACTTCGGCTCGGGTACGGCCTTCAACGCCGTGGTCGGTGTCTCCAATGCTGCTCTCGGCTTCTCGTACATCGTCTCCATTGGGTGCATCCGGCTGAAAAGATTCCGCGGTGAGGAGCT
The DNA here is from genome assembly GCA_005356885.1 of Cercospora cf. flagellaris. Taxonomy (NCBI): domain Eukaryota; kingdom Fungi; phylum Ascomycota; class Dothideomycetes; order Mycosphaerellales; family Mycosphaerellaceae; genus Cercospora; species Cercospora cf. flagellaris. The sequence goes on along the minus strand of RJLU01000001.1, from coordinate 1,244,210 downwards.
CCTACCGGCACGCTGGTCGCTCGGACGTTATGGTGCTGTGATTAACGACATATCACTCGCGTTTCTGGTGATCGTCTTCGTGTTCTCTTTCTTCCCAACAGATGTCATCCACGGCAACGAGCAGTGGGCAGAGAGCTTCAACTGGGCCATCGTAAGTGACTTACCCACGGCTGACTGACCTACTTCAACGCTGACCGGGACATTTCCGTTCGCAGGTGATTTTTGGTGCGACTTGCTTGTTGGCTCTGGCATACTACATGCTAGGAGGAGGACGCCAAAAGTACATCTCTCCCGCGTCGCTGGTCAAGCAGGAATAGGTGTGGTGTGGGCGGCTGGCACGTGTGTACGGGCGGCAGGCCAAGCCATAGTATGACATAGAGTGCTCATCTGATGGATCTGGTGTTTCTCCTCGTGTGTATAGAGATTGTGGGCATATAGGTCGTTGGCAAAGCAGGTGAGGGAAAGATTGAGATGGGCAGTCGGCAGCAGCCGGCTGTTGCGCCAATGCACTTTCCCCTTTGTCATCCAGACCAGACCACGCTTGCCAGGGCAGTGACCGCCAAACCCATCTCCATACTACAACAACTCGCGCCACCGAGATTTTCAGTGACTTCGCTCACTGCCGATTGACAGTCCATCGCGGCTGATACTCGCCGACGAAAGAACGCGTCTCCGGGTCGTGCAACATGGTGTCGCACGCAGCCTGCGCACTGACAGGGATACCATGGATCCGTTCCTCACCTCCAATCTCGCCCTAGGGCATTGCGGCAACCACGATCTTTTCCAATTAGTATCCGCAGCATTTCCTTTGCTACTCTCACAGCATGTTCCCTCTTTCGTTCCTGTCGCTCGTTTGCATAGCTTCTTTCCTTTTGCAGTATTCAGTCTCAGCACAGCACCACGGCCACCCCAACCATAACCATTTGCACGCGGCAGCGACACAAAATGGCGGCAAGTACGACTATGCGGATGGAAGCCATTCACCCTCGTCCGCTCTAGAATTTGCACCTGGGCCGGGTGGTTGTCCGGCGTCACATTCTTATTTACCAGAACAGTATTGGCTCCCGAATCTACCTGCAAAGGACGATGGTCGTTCTCCCTTCCTGGTGAATGGCGAGAACTATCGGATTTTCAGAAATGTTAAAGACTATGGGGCAAAGGGAGATGGTCAAACAGACGACACAGACGCTTTCAATCGCGCTGTATCAGAGTGCGTAGCTCATCAGCGAGCGTGGCGACATTCGCTAATGTTAGAGCAGCCAAAGTCGTACGGGAGGTGGGAAGGGCAGAGCAGGCGAGTGTGACGCCCAGCACAAGTATCAACAGCAGCTGACTGAATTCTCTAGGTAGCACTGGTCAGCCAGCATTGATCTACATTCCTCCAGGAACCTACATCATCTCCTCCACAGTCCAACTATGGATTGGGACACAGATCATTGGCGATGCTCTGGAACCTCCCGTGATCAAAGCCTCGCCTATCATGAGAAATGGCACTCAGCTCATATCGGCCTTTGATTTTGCGTTGCAGAGTACCACAAATTTCTACATTGGCATTCGCAACATTGTCCTCGACTCGACGGACGTGGCGTCCAACAAGACCATCTTCTGCCTCAATTGGGCTGTGTCACAGGCAACGAATCTGCTGAACGTCAACTTTACTATGCAGAGAGACAGTCAGCATATTGGTATCCATATGGACGGTGGCAGTTCTGGAGGTGGAAGCGGACTCTTCATGGTCTGTGTCTGCAGAATCAAGACAATGAAATGGCAACGTCGCTGACGAAGACTTCTTCCAGGGTGACCTGACATTCTCAGGCGGACTCATTGGACTTGAATACAACAACCAACAAGTAAGCTCATCTACCTGACGGCAAAGTCCATGCTAACGCAGACCTAGTACGCGTTGAGGAATTTGCGATTCGACAGTGTGAAAACAGCCATCGCTGTGAAGCACGCTTTCACGGTGACTATGCAAGACATCCACTGCTCCAATGTTGAAATATGTGTCGACGCTGGCGTCAATGACGTTCCAGGGGGCTCCATCAGTCTTCTGGACAGCGTCTGCGATGGGTGTGGTGTAATGGTCAATGCGAGTACCTCAGTCATGCTCGAGAACCTGGAAAGACACAATTCCGGCCCAATTCTTCGCGTAGATGGACGCGAGAAACTTATTCGAGATCTCTGGAGCAAGAGTTATGTTCTTGGAAATGCGGACAGAACGAATGGCAGCATGATTTCGGCCACTAACGGCAGCTTGATCCGACATATTCAGCGAGACGGTAGTTTGGTTGACGAGAACGGACGCTATTTCACCAAAACCCAGCCACAATACACAGATTTGCCACTGTCCGCGTTTGCTTCGATCAAGGACGCCGGTGCTGCTGGTGACGGCGTCACTGAGTGAGTTGCATGCGCGATTGCCCCCCAAACGGCAGTTACTGCTGTACTACAGAACTGACACGCGATAGTGACACTCAGGCTATTCAACAGGCTCTGCTTGCAAACGCGGACTGTAATAAAGTCACCTTCTTCCCTCACGTATGCTGTCCTGAGCCTAAAGCACCAATTTTAAGATCTCGCTGACTGAATGTCGCAATAGGGCGTGTACGTGGTGACCGATACGTTATATGGTATGATATCTCAATGACGAGCTGGCCGACATCATGAGCAATCGCTGATCTTGTGCTCGCTGATGTATAGTGCCACCTGGCAGTCGCCTTGTTGGCCAAGTGCTGTCGGTAATCACAGCATCCGGAGATCGTTTCGCCAACGAAGATGACCCTCAGCCCATGCTGCGAGTCGGACAGCCTGGCGAGAGAGGCGTTGCAGAATTCAGCGATCTTCTCTTCTCTGCGGCAGACGTTCTGCCTGGTCTCATCGTGGTCGAAGTCAACATGGCCGGAGAACATCAGGGCGACGTATCTTTTCATAACGTTCGTACGTACAGCCCAAGGCATATTTGCACTCCACGGGCAGGTGACACTAACTTTTCACTTCGTTGTTTGCAGACCACCGCATTGGTGGAGCACGAGATTCACTCCTCCAAACCTCGTGCCAGGAAACCAGCAAGCCGTGCAAAGCGGCCTTCATGGTCATGCATCTAAGAGAGACGAGCTCGACATATATTGAGAACAGTTGGTTGTGGACCGCTGATCACGATCTGGACGATTCCTACAACCAGCAGATTGGCACTGGAAGAGGACTGTACTCTGTGTCGCAAGGTCCGACCTGGCTGGTTGGTACGGGATCGGAACACCACGTCTTCTATGCGTAAGTCACGTCTTTACTACAAGGAATTGCAGTCTTACTGATTGGGTTGCGTAGATACCAATTCGAGAACGCCAAACATGTCTACGCCGCTCTTATGCAAGTCGAATCACCATACTGGCAGCCATCTCCCCGAGCACCTGCTCCATGGGTACCAGACACAGCGACCTGGAACGATCCCGACTTCTCCAACTGCCAACAGAATGTTTCGCAATGCTACATGCAATGGGCCCTCCGCATTGTCGGTGACGAAACAGAGGGACTACACCTGTATGGGATGGGCTTCTGGGTATTCTTCAGTAAGTTCCTCAACACTCAGCAATTGACTTCGAAAGACATGATAAACGCTGACTATACATACACAGACGGACCAAACTATGGCGCATGTGCAGGGCCCAACGGTTCCTGTCAAATCAACATCGTGGAGCTCGACGATGAATTGCAAAGCGATAACGACGTTGCATTGTACAATCTGAGTAAGCCACCTGCTGATTGGTGATGTCTTCCGTACCACAAAAAGACGAATGGCTGACGTTGCTGATTTTACCACGTGCACAGATACGAAGTCTGTGCTGAATATGATTTCTGATTCGAACGGTACGGTTTTGGCCACGCAGGATAAGAATAGTGGGAGTTGGGGAGGCGTTATTGTGGCATATCGGGATTTTTGAGTCGGATGTGCGAGGCGTGTTGGCACAATTGTGATTTTGCGATGCTCAGATGCGTTGCGTAGAGGCAGAGCATGGTTTGCGATCAACTTCAAAGGCATTAAACCCGATAGATTGTGGTATATGCATTGCCGTTGGAGGCAATCTGTGTTTATATCTGGCGGATACCTGCGGACTGCCCGCCCCGAGATCCGTTCCATCGTTCGTTCCCTCGTTACCGCTACCGCACCGCAGTATGCTCCGGCGATATAGTAGTCAGCTTGCGCTCGAATTGTAGTCGACAACATTTTCCGATGTTGAGACGGTGCTTGTGCTGGGGTTAAGATATGCTGGCCTTTACTGTAGTGTCAATCCATGTCCTCGGCCATCGAGCTTGCTTTCTAGATTTCTAGAAGACGTGGGAGTGGACGCTGAAAGAGTGGGGAACCTGGCCATCGGATGGAAGAGGGTTCGTGTTTTGGGGAGGACAAGACTCGAGCAAGTGATAGTTTATAATCTGGGATCAATTGAGTCAAGGTTATTGAGCGTCTGTTCACAACAAGACTGAGCGAGTTTGCTACCTAGAGAAGGTGTTTGTCAATGATAGCTGTGAATTGAAAGTATCGATTGCAATCAGACGTGTCAACAATGCAACATAGCACGACCAGAAAGGGAAGGAACGCTGCAAAGTATATCATGACTTTTTGCACTCGTCCAGCTAACTGTGCTGAGCCGAGAATGAAAGTTCCTTGCTCCTTACGTGATTCTAGGTGCCGAATTATGAGGGTTTGAAGGTTTCTCTTTTCTGGCCAAATAGTTAGCTGAGAAGTCACAGCTTCGTCCTACTCTCAAGGCCACCTCATCGATAGTGGAAACGGTGAGCAAGTGTAGGACAATCCGAAGTTGATGCCCATTTTTCGAATGAACGCGGTACCGTATAGGCACCATCGAGAACGATCAGATTCGACGACAGATGGCGCTCCGCCTTCCTACCTCCAACCTGCATTCGTCACTATTGTGAGAGCAGAATGCTGTAGCTCGCCCTGTACATTAGACTGTTCCGGTTCGACCCGAGATGTATAAGCTACAAGCATCTCAGCACATGCATCAGATATACTTTTGCATCCTTTTGATGAAGACGAGCATCGCCGAACTTGAACCTCGGACTTCTTCTGCCATCGCGATGCCGGAGCAGGTGAACGCGTCTTCAGATATCTTGTATGTAAAAGGAGGTGTCCTGGTGACTTTTGCCGATGCCAACGTGATGACCGTGCGTGGTTGGCGGTTCGTGATGGTGTGCACGTGTTCGAGGCAAGCAAGCCGTGGTACTGTGAGCAGGATGCCGCGCGTGAGACGCGCACGCACTTGCTGAGTATGATGGGCCGCTGTCCACGCGAAAAGACGGTGTGAGGCGTGGATATTGCAGCAGGCGAGCTCTCTGGTCGGTGTATGATACTGCAGCAGTGGGAGTGAAAGTGATCGACACTGGCCGAGGCAGCGAGGGCGCTGCACTTCCATCTGGTGATGATGACGCTCCGTGGTCGCCGGGCATGAGGACTTCACATGGAGGGAATAAGGAGGCTCGTCATCGGGTGCTTTCGTTTCAGCGCACAATTTCCAACTCGTGGCTGAAACAGACTTTCACCCTACAGGCGTTTAGGTGCGGTGGGTGGACGCCATCTGGCTTGTGCCGCCTGCCCGTGGGCAGTAGAGCAGGAGAGGCATGCACCAGCAGCATGGAGAGCGCTGGACCGTATCTTTCCGAGCGCTCTGAGTGGCCGCTGATGCAGACAGCTCTGCGCAGCGCTGTCAGATCGGAAAGCAGCTCGATCGTGGGCGAACAGGGAGATACGGCGGGGAGAACGAGCAGCAGCGGAGCAGTGTCTCGACTCTGTTCTGCTGGCTGCTGCTGCTGGTGAGTTCCCGTGCATTTACATTTACATTTACGTCGATCGGGGTGCGTGGCCCGCCCGCCACCTCATCCTTTTTATTATACTGGGCCAGACTACTTTCAATTCTCTTCATTAATTGTCTGGCGCCCTGTTGAATCTCTATTGCTCTCCCAGCGAGAGCCATTCGACCCAAACACACGCTCTGTTTCGCGTCGACGTTGCCTCCTGCAACACGGCCACGCCTAGAGCGAAAACGAGCTCCAGCGCTGCGCTGCACCCTGTTGATCTCACCTGACCATCGTCATCCTCAACGAGCAGCCGCGATTGTTCCATTGGCCTCGCCAGTATCGTCGACCTGTCGTTGTGGACCTCGCACGCACTGCACACCGCACCACACACACCACCCGCACGCACTCTCCAATCTCCAAGCCCGACGTTGCTGCTCGCACTTCCTCATTCCAGCCTGGTCGGCTCTTACTCCGCGAACCCTCCACGCGCATGAGCACTGCTCCGTCCTTCCACAACGCTTGGGCCCTGTGCCCGCCAATACGACATGTCGTCCTCCCCACCGCCGCAGCGGAACGCACCTCGACGTTTCGCTCCGGAGCCCGTAGAGACGACCACCAGATCCTCCAAGCAGGCCCGCAAGCATTCCCCCGATGACCAGGAGCCGCCCAAGGTTCGACGCTTCGCACCCGAACCGATTGAGACATCCACCAAGTCTTCTCGCGATAAGCCTGCCAGCCCTCCAGGTGACGCAAAGCCTGCTGCACGCCGCTTTGCCCCACAGCCTATTGAAACGACGCACAAGAGTAGCAAGGACAAGTCGGAATCCAGGCGTAGTGACAGCGGCAGTGGGGCTCACATACGCTTCAAGCCACAGCTTGTAGAGACCAGCTACGGCAGTAATCGGTCGTCTCGCAACAGCAGTCGCAGGACTAGTCAGCACAGCGACGCTGGAACTGGAGCAGCGACCGAACATGCCAAGTCGCGTAAATTCCAGCCCGAAGTGTTATCTTCTGCGAAGCGATCAAGGAGAAAAGGCGACGCCAACGATCAGATCTACCAAGATTACAAGACGGAGGACGGTTTCGTAATACACGCACGGGAGCATCAGCGCCATGCAGGCAAAAAGGTCGGCAACCCTGAGGCTTTCCTCGAGGATGAGAGCAAATTAGCGTCGTCCTCGAGAAGCCGTGAAATCCCACCACATATGAGACGTCCAATATCTCCATTTGATGGCAGTGCACCAGCTCGCCCTGCTGTGCAACCGGAGCGTACGCATTCTTTCCGGTGCCCCGAGCTCGACACGATCGAGAGCTCTGAAAGTGAGGGCGACTCGGGCTCGTCTTCACGCAGGTCCTTTAGCCCGGGCCAAGGCTCTCCGATCACCGCTTCCGAATCGTCGTATCCACAAGAGTTCTATAAGCATGCTACGCGAATGCGCGAGAGCGTGGATGAGAGCTTCAGCCATTATCTGTTGCAGCTGGAACAAAAGAAGGCCCAGCGTCGCCTTCAAGAAGCAGCGCTCGCGGCTTTCCCCAACTCTGACTTCCACGAACCTGTCCATCACTATGTTAACAGCGAGCAGGACAGCAGTGAGGAGATGGAGATTGAGGATCGGCCAGTGACGTGGGAGGGCTTCGACGAGGAAGAGTTTTTCAATCGCGCTGCAATGCGCAGAGAAAGCACGGGCAGAGTTCCGTGGGAGCAGCTGGAAATGCAGCGCCACGCCGAGCAATTAGAGCAGGAGCGCAACGCCAACAAAACAACAGAAAAGAAGAAAGACAATAACAACTCACCATGGTGGAATCCAGCTGCTGCGCTGTCAATTCATCAGCAGGACAGTGAGTTGACGTCCATGCGCGATCGCGCTCGTCCGCCGATGCTGGGGCGTGACTTGGTGTTTCCGCGATGCCCGTCACCTGAGCCAGCTCGATTCGACGTGACCCAGAGTTGCGAGACACTTCGTAAGCAGATGTGTTATCTCAACGAACAGTCAAATGCAGAATCTGGCAAAGGCGGACTGTGGTGTGCTGCACCTGCGAAAAAGACCGAACAGAAATCGTCGCCGAGTAAGAGTCCATCAAAAAGCACAGCTGCAAAAGGTCTCTGGGGTGGTTTCTGCATTAACAAGGAGGACACTACTTCCAAGGCACTGTCCCCGCCTGCTGGACCTACCGGACTCATGACGCCTGCTCCTCGAGCCGATAATGGCAATCCATTTGAGCAGTCCTTCGCTCAGCGCAACGGAGCGAACATGACGTTGGCCCCACCCACACCGCCGGAGAGCGTTGATCTGAACCGACTGGACGCCATGCTCATGACGGAGAAGGAACTTTCCGCTCAGATCGAGCGCGAGTATCCAGATTCCTTCGTCACCCAGGTGTACAATTACCTATCCCTCGGATATCCCTCGCTGGCTCGTCCATTTGACGAAGAATTGTCGAAGATCAGCTGCATCCCCGTGTCTGAACTTCGAGAAGACGATGTCAAAGCCAAGCAGAGCCCACGAGGCTACATTCGCCTAGGATCAGATTTCGAAGGCGGCGGTGGACAAGGTCTTACCACACAAGACTGTAAACGATGGCTGGCCCTGAGATTATACATCCACGAGTGGGCCAAGCAGGAGAAGAATTTTGACAAGACAGATGCGCCAGGTGGGAACTGGGCCACTACGCAACGAAGAGGAAGTTGGGCGATTTAGGCTCTTCATTTTTGGAAAGCACGACTATTACTTATGCGGCAGAAGCTTTGCATGTTTTGTTTGATCGTTTCTGATTGTGGTTTTCGCACACACAATGGCGCGGCGTTCTGGGTGGGACTGGGGCGTAAGGCGGCACACTTGAATGGCCGTCCGCTCTTTTAATTTTGGTTTGCTTTACCGTTCATTCATGATAGACGGCCGGCACATTGGAAATCATTTCGAGTGGCGGCACAGAAGGGGCATGTATGTGTTACTAGCTAGCATTTTTTCGGCGGCAGAGATGAATGGAGGAAGAGCATGAGCATTGGGAATGAGGAGGCAACAAATGGCCTAGCCTCGATACACAGACTGAGATTGACCAATGCGGAGAAGGGAAGAGGAGGAGTATTATGACCAGCAGATTCAGATGACGAGCACAGAATCGAATTATCAATTGCTCGAATCAGTCATTTGCACGCATCCGCTCATGCCTATGCCTTTTTCTTCTGCTTGAATGACGCGCTTCGCTTCGTAACTTTTGTCTTACTCTTGTTCTTCGCACCCTTTGCGCCTCCCAGTTTCAACCCGCTCTTCCCTGACCTTGCGCTGGCACGATGGCCCTCAAACACGAAATTCTCCGGCTTCCTGATTCCTCCTGCCAGGGTCTGGGAAGAGCGCTCTGAAGGTCCTCGGGCAGACGACTTCTCATCTCCTCCTTTTCGCAGATTCGCGGCTGCAGCCCGCCCGAGCAATTTGGCCGATCGTCCCAACTTCGAAGCTTCCTCTCCTGTCAATTTCCGTTGATAACCACTTCCTCCTCTGCCTACCGCTTGCTGGGGTCTCAAAGAAGGCCGCCCGCTACCCGCTCTGGCATTCTTTTTGGGTGCCTTGGCTCTGCTGACGCGCAATTTACGGGGAAGCATGGGAGGGAATTTCTTTTCGTTCAGCAGGAGAGCTGCTTCGACGCCGTTCTCGTCTTCGAATTGAACGTAGGCGATGCCTTTGCCTACTCGGGTTGTGCTGTCGCGGATAACACGCACGCTTTCTACGTTGCCGCATTTACCAAAGGTTCGCCAGAGGCCTTCTTCGATGTCGGCGGGTTCTTTGCCTCGTTTGCGTTTTTCGCGGCCGTCCTCCTCGTTGGCTTCTTGGATGTTGGATTCGTCGTCTACGAAGCCGAGATTGCCAACGAATACACAGCGTCTGTTGTCGACCTTGGCGGGATGTGCGATGGAGTCGACTCGGAGGTGACGATCGAGAACGACTGTTCCGTTGAGGTGTTGGCATGCTTCACGAGCGAGTGCGGGTGTTGAGTAGACCGCATAAGCGTTTGTAGATTTGGCGGTGGCGTCCATGAGTTCTTTCTTCGCGTATGCAGCTTTCTTTGGGATCGCAGATGCGTATGGGGTCGAGCGGAAGCGAATCGATTCGACCTTGGGTTTCGAGGTTCCTTTCTCGCTAGAGAGCTTTGGAAAGAATGAGGCGAGGTGGTTCATCAGAGTCTTGCGAGAGGATTTGGAAGAGATGGCGGCGGTGGAGACGTTTCCTAAGAACACAGTGCGGTTGGCCTTTTCCAGTTCTACGTCCTTCGCTTCTTCGGTTTCGTGCTTGGGCGGCGCGGATTCGCCTTCGCCGTCGGAGGCAGTCTCGTAATTGTCATGCTCCCTCACAGAGTCGCGGTCTGCTTCCTGTTCACTGTCGTTCGCTTCTTGCTCGGTCGCATCCTGCTGCTCCTCACTCTTCTTAGCACGCTTTGCAGCTCGCTCGGCCGCGAGACGCTCGGCGTCCTTCTCTTCCTCTCGTGCCAGTCGATCCATGTACGCATCTTCGATCTGCTCTTCCGCATCCTTTCGTTTGCGCTTTCGCCGGGGCTCGGCAACCTCTTCCACAGCTTCTGGAGCATCCTCGATCTCTACATCTCCATTAACATCCTCTTCCTCATCTTCCATCTCTTCGTCCAGCTCGGAAAGTTCAGCATCGTTGTCCTTGTCGGACTCTTCGTCTCCGGCGGCTGGACCCGTCTTCTTCACAGGAATGGTCGCAGTGACAGGCTTCGATTTCACAGGAGGTTGCTACACCGGTCAGTAAAAATTTCCCAGTAATTGTACCCTATCGCATTGCGCCATACTTTGACTGCAAAGAGAGAAGACAAGGCCGAGTCGACATTTTTCTCATCTGCAAGCAGGGTAAAGGCCGTCGCAGATTGTTCCTGCTTAGATTTTGTCTTTTTCTCCTTCTTGTCCTTCTTTTCTCGTTTCTCGGCCTTTCGAGCATCTTTGTTCTTGTCTCCTGAAGCCATGATGGGTGAGAATCGAACGGTGTGCAGGATTATGCAGTCGAGGATGGCAGAAATCAAATAAGCTCAAGCTCAAAAGCGACGATCAAAAGCCGACCGAAGTTGCACGGGCGGTTTCATCACCAGCACCAACTCCGCTCCCCTCTTGATACCGCACACCATCTGCTACCCTGCCCACCGTACTTACGCCCTATACACTCACAAATTACTTGCGATCGCATGTAGCGCCATCCCGCAGCGAACGACGTTGTCAGACCGGCCCCGCACCTCGTTGGCGACCGCACAGAGCAATGGCGACGCCGCCGGCGCGTCCCAGCCAGAATCTCGACCACAGCTCCACCGCCGCCGGCACCTCTACTCGCGCTCCGCCGTCACCAACGAGATCAGACAATCCTCGCCCATCAATATCACCGTTGAGTGCCAAAGCATCGCCCGTCGCGCTTCGCGATCATGCAACGCGGGATACTTTGACCCGAGATGAGGAAGATGGGCTCGACGCTCCCAGTGGGAACCGAGACGATGACGACAACCGTTCCAGCAGTCTCAGCGAGCCGGACGATGATCTGGAGGTTGATGCGCAGCAAAATGGCGTGTCAGAGGCACTAGCGACGAATGAAGAGCTTTCGGCGCATCAGTCTTTGGAGGTGGACTCGGAAGCGGAGACTGAAAGACTCGACCAGACACCTCACAAGGCCCGAAAACAGCTGGAAGAGACTGGCAGAACACCCAGTAAACTCAACCAGGCTGCGGGGCCCGATGATGAGTTGTCGGATCCTCCCTCTCCTCTGCCCACTGGGCCGGGTGCCACGTCGAGTACTGGCACTACAGACACCATTGGTGAGTTCAGTGGGCGCCAAAACTGTGTAGTTCTGGGGAAAGTGTGTGCTGATACCTTTGTGCAGGGAAAAAGCGAAAGCGCTCAGATACCGCCGAGAGTTCGTTGAGCAGTGCCGATTCTGCACTGGCTGAATCGCCGCGAAAACGAAGTCATAGTGTGCCTGACGATAGCGCGGGACAAGAGGACCCAGCGGAAGTGGAAGATGCAGACGGAGATGTAGCTGATGATATACCTGAAGCTGCGGAGCCTGAACATCCAGAGCCTCCGACATCGCCTGTAAAAGGCTCCGGAAAGGCCAAGCGTGGGCCTAAGCCAAAGGGTAAAGGCAAGAAAGACGCGACAAAGGACATGGGCGTAGAGAGCGTGGAGACGCTAGAACCGACAGCAGAGCAGAGCGCGGAAGCGGCAGCGAAAGCAGAAGAGGAAATGAAGCACAAACCCGCAGCTACGACCGCATTCGAAGAATTGGCGAAGCAATTCGCTGCTTTCCGCGAAAAAATGGTCAGCGAAAAGCTGGCCGCTACCAATGCGGAGTTGGAACTGCTCAACCAAGCAGACAGCAAGCACCCCGAGTACCTGCGACAAGTGGCTTGCATTGATGCTCGAAAAGCGAAGCAAGAGAACGAAGCGCATGCTTACTATAGATTCAAGCTTGAGAGCCTTCGCCGAACGACGCTTGGTGAGCGAAGCCAAATACACAGCCAGTACTTTCAGCACACTCGACAGCTGCGCGAAGATGTCATGCAACAGCTGGGCGACGATTGGTACAAGATACAGAACGAACGGCGGCAGAGCAACCAGCAAGAGGATGAGAACTACATCTACAAATTCCCGACAAAGAAGGCGGACCAGATCAAACAGCAAGCGAAATACAACCAAGAAGTCTCTGTGCTGAGCGGCGTCGCCAAATACGTTGGCTTCCCGGCAGCCCCAGACATCACTGGCGCAGATCGTGATATGCTGGAAGACGATTTGAAGGCCATGAAGGTAGGATCGCGTCCCTTGATCGCGCAATGGACCGCAAGCTGACCGAGGAGAAGATATCCCGTCGTGTGCACCAGCCGGCATCGCATCCGAGGCCTGTGTACTTTCCGAATAGGACCGGACTCGTGCAACCTCAAAGTGAACGTCTCGCACACGAGCAGTTCATTGAGCAAAATGCGTGGGCGCGCCCTCAAGGGCCAATCCACAGCCATTTAACGCCGAACATCGCACACACTCCAGATTGGGCAGAGCCGAACAACGGACCCAAGCATCTACTTAACAATATTGGTGGAGCTCCTGGCTACACAACACCAATGCCCCAACGGCAATCGCTGGTGGAACACTCTAGCGCCGGCACCGTGCCAGCTAATAGTGATCCTGCAGAGGCCCCCTCCAGCGCTTTGGCAGCACCTCCTACGATAGACAGAAGGCTGCCAGACAACCAACCATCTCCACTCGTTATGAACAAACACAAACATTACGGGGCCGAATTCACCGGCTTCCGCAACATATCCGGGGCCAGCACCATCGAGGCGCCGGGCTCAGCTGAGAAGGATTATCGAACAGCGGGGGAAGGTCCTCTGAAAGAACATCCTGAATCTCAGCGCACATTTGACACCAGCCAACTGCAACGACAAGTCGCCGAGGTGAGAAGACAACATGAGCCCTATGGCCAGCCTCTTGTACACGCTCAAGATGGCGGGACGTCAGTAACATGACGAGGGATTTTATGAACGCGGTGGCAGAAGATGGCGATGGGTAGAGCGACCCGTCCCACGAACGTGGCGGCATAAAGACAGGCTGGCCAGCGAGCAGGCAGCACTGCACTGTGTACGAATGTAATGAAGATACCCAGCACCACGTGCTCAATGAGCTTGTGCACGTCCACGACCGTATCAAGCGTCCTAGTAACCATGTGGAAGTGAAAGTGAATTTCAGGCATTGGAGCTGAAGATCACGTGTTGACGCATATGTAAGGCTGGGGCTAGCCGCCCATTAGGGAAACTCAATTTAGCAAGAACCCCTTCCTCGTAGCTGTCGTCGTGTACAGCTGTCTGATAATTCGCTACCATCCTCCTCCTTTCTTCACGTCCCTTATTTTCATTTCTCTTTTCTCATCCGGAACTTCTCGACCCATGCTTGCGCTGCACGGGTGAACCCAAAGACGCCGCATGTCTCAACAACAGCAGCTCCGCCAGCGCGGAGCCAAGGACGCCAAACGACCACTCACGCCGAACAAGGATCCAGCTACCGTGCTAAACGGCAAAGTTGAAGAGTCATGGGACAGCCTCAAGGGCAAGGCCAACGAAGTGAAGAACAATGATTGGGATCATGGCATTGCATTCACGATCATCACAATCCTTGGGTTTCTCACCAGGTTCTGGGGCATTAGCCATCCAGATCAAGTGGTCTTCGATGAAGTTCACTTTGGCAAGGTGGGTCGAGTTACAGAGCAGGACGCTTTGTCGAGTATTGCGTGCCGTGACACTAACGAGGACAATTAGTTCGCCAGCTACTACCTTCAACGAACCTACTTCTTCGATGTCCACCCGCCCTTCGGCAAGCTGCTGTTCGCATTCGCAGGCTGGCTTGTTGGCTACGATGGCAGCTTCCTCTTCGAAAACATTGGCGACTCGTATATCGACAACCACGTTCCATACGTCGCATACCGAGCGATGCCGGCATTGATGGGAGCACTCACGGTGTCTGTAACATACTTGATCATGTGGGAATCTGGATACAGCCTTCCTGCTTGTATACTGGCTGCTTCGCTTGTGCTATTTGACAATGCGCACGTGGGACAGACGAGGCTCATCTTGCTGGATGCCACACTTGTGCTGTTCATGGCATTGAGTGTGCTTTGCTACATCCGCTTCTACAAGTTGCGCCATGTGCCGTTCAGCAGGAAGTGGTGGAAGTGGCTATTGTTGAGCGGTGTCTGCATGAGTTGTGTGATCAGCACCAAGTACGTCGGAGCTTTCACTTTCTTCTCCATCGGTGTGCCGGTCCTGATCGACCTCTGGGATCTGCTGGACATCAACCGCAAGAGGGGTGCGTTGACTCTGCCTGAATTTGGCAAGCACTTCACAGCGCGTGTCATTGGCTTGGCTGTGGTGCCATTCCTCATGTACTTGTTCTGGTTTCAGGTCCACTTTGCAATCCTTTCACGTTCTGGCCCAGGCGATGATTTCATGACGCCCGAATTCCAGGAGACTCTTTCGGATAACTTGATGGCACAGAAGGCCATCGGCATCGACTTTTTCGATGCTATTTCCATGCGTCACAAGGACACGAAGGTGTACCTTCACTCGCACACCGATCGCTACCCGCTGCGATACGAGGACGGTCGTGTCTCATCGCAAGGTCAGCAGGTCACTGGCTACCCTCACAACGATACCAACAACCTCTGGCAAATCATTCCGGCCAAGCAGTTGGAAGGACTCGGGCACCACGTCAAGAACAATGATATTGTGCGTTTCAGACACGTTGTCACAGACACTTGGCTTTTGACGCATGATGTTGCATCCCCTTACTTCCCGACCAACCAAGAATTCACCACTGTGCCCGTTGACCAGGCCAACGGCGATCGTTTCAATGATACGCTGTTCGAGATCAAGATCGACAATGGCAAGGCTGGCCAAGAATTCAAGACGCTTTCCTCGCAATTCAAGCTTATCCACGTTCCCACCAAGGTGGCCATGTGGACTCACACGACACCCCTTCCGGATTGGGCTTACAAGCAAGCTGAGATCAATGGTAACAAGAATGCGCTCCAAACATCAAACACGTGGTATGTCGAGGACATTCAGGGGATTCCCGCCGACTCGCCTCGTTTGGTGAGAGAGGTCAGGAAGCCCAAGAGCATGCCATTCATGAAGAAGTATCTGGAGCTGCAGCGCGCCATGTTCTACCACAATAACGCGCTCACATCGTCCCACCCGTACGCATCGCAACCCATTCAGTGGCCGTTCCTGCTCCGTGGAGTCAGCTTCTGGACCGAGAATGCAACAAAGCGGCAGATCTACTTTATGGGCAACCCGATCGGCTGGTGGTTCGCATCTGCGCTTCTGGCCGTGTTCGCTGGCATCATTTTCGCGGATCAGATGTCTGTCCGCCGTGGCGTGGATGCACTTGACAGACGTGAGTAAACACCATTGAACGTTGTCGTACATTCCAAGCTGACATGTATTTGCAGGAACACGATCTCGGCTGTACAACAGCACAGGGTTTTTCTTCCTCTTGTGGGCCGCTCACTACCTTCCATTCTTCATTATGGGTCGTCAGCTCTTCCTCCATCACTACTTGCCGGCCCACCTAGCGTCGTGTCTTGTGGCTGGCGCTATTGTTGAATTCATCTTCAACATCGAGCCCCAAGAGATCCAGAATATTGGTTCGGGCAACCCCATTGTGGATGGCAAGAAGGGCAGCAAAGCGCAAGCAGCACAGCGAAGCAAGCCGATTCGTGAGCGGATTGCTGGTCAGACTCTCCTGGCTACCTGGGCAGCAAGTGGTATTGTCGTCGCCGTGCTCATCTGGAGTTTCTGGTTCTTCAGTCCGTTGACATACGGCAAGCCTGGTTTGGAGGTGCCACAAGTGCTTGCGAGGAAGTGGCTCAACTACGATTTCCACTTTGCCAAATAGGCGAGGAGAGACGGGATGTAACGTGTACGATTTCACTTGGGGAGGGTCATGACGGCGCGATTCAGCGGGCGTTCGTTGAGGTTGGAGCAACGGAAGATTCGAATGTTGAGACAACAGAGCAACGAGACAGAAAGCATTTCGTGCATCTCATAGAGACCATAGTGTGGAAAAGCGTGATCTTGAGTACAACAGACACAGTCGTCGCCGCCTGACCGGAACTGGGTCCGAGTCAAGCAGCACCAAGCAGGGCAGGCCGTCTCAGACAGTGACTGCCACTTTGCCCCGCGACCCTGCGTGAATTGCGTGCCCTCCAAAGTTTTAGCTGCAGATCGAGCGGCGACACTTTTGCAGTTTGCCAAACGCCGCCACGTCAACGATCAGACGAGTGCCCGCGAAAGACGATCCTTGGTGAGGTCTTGTGCTGCCCTTACAGAACTTGGACCGCACTGGCCATGCCAGTCGAATCGCTGCGTCCGGCCCACGACCTCGCCCACTCCACCGCCGCGAACAACACCGACGGCGTCTCGTCGTACAGCGCATCCTTTGCCGACGCCTACGACCACGCCTCACAACAGTCCTCATCTCACGGCGGCGCTGCATCGCCCATTGCCCCCGCATACAGTCCCATCACACCCAAGGTGCAACCGGTGCTTCCGGCGTACAGCGCACCTGCCTTCGCAAACGCCCATCATGGCGCCGAGTTCACATTTGCTCCGGTGACGGAGCAGCAGCAGCAGCGGAGGACCTCGAGTGGATCTCCGCATACACAGCAGCAGCATGTGCCAGCCATGGTGCCGGCTCAAGGCCAGACGCTGGCCAAGTCAATAGGAACACAACCGCCGCCCAAGCCAGCTCGAATACCGCCGACTGAGTACATACCGCAGCCTGCAAATCTGCCTTTCTCAGGCGAAGATTCTGGCGATGCGATCGCCTTGCGTGCCGCTATATCCACGCTCCAGATTCAGAAGAAGAAGGCGCAAGATGATATCAAAACACTCGCGACCATCAAACAGCTTGCTTTAGAAGACCCAGCAACTTTCCACAAAGAATTAGCCGCTGGGCGCCTACGCGAGCAGAAACCTAGCCTGCGTGACATTCTCGATAACATGGAGGACGACGACGATGACGATGAGGACGAAGTAGTACTGGGAGCAAGTCGAGAAGAGGACCAGCAGTCTTCGCAGCGAACTGTCAGGCTGCCGTCTGAAATCCCAGATTCACAGCCTTCTCAACCTGCCTCTGGAGACATTGATATGGATTCGGGGAACCACACCCCACAAAAGCAGTTTCCTCGAATACCCGCTCCTCAGAACGTCGTGCGGATGCCACACATCAACTGGGACAAATACGGCATAGTTGGCCATCCTCTCGATGACCTACACGAACAGCAACGGAAATGGCCGGGCACGATCGGCGGACCCGCCGGGGAGAAAGGACGCGAATACGCCATCGCAGCACCTTACAGTCCGTGGGAGGACAAACTCCATGACCAGCAACCTGGGCAGGCACATGTTTCAACCTCAGACGCCCTCGAGGGTGGAATACGGAAAGATTCTGGCGCTCCTGTGCCGTCTGCTACGGGCACGATTAGTGAGCATGTTATGGAAACGAGGAGTAGGAACTGACCACTTTGAATGTGATGCTTCCGCAGAAACGGCAATTGGTTAAATGCCAAAAGTATGGGATCATGCAGTATGGAAATGAAAATGGAAATGGATACACGACTCAATTGATGAATGATTTGGCGACGACTAGAGATAGCATATCTATGCACTGTGATTAAGTCGTCGACTCTGCTCGCCACCTTAGACTACATTTCCGTCCCATCTTTTGAACTCTTCACTCTCGACGATGTCTGACCTATGTGCTGACAATTTATGTTTGTGGGCAAGCACGCCACCGACAAGACCTATCGACGGACGGTGCTCTGCAGTTCTCTTTGCTCGCTCTATGCCCATCCCCATCCCCGAACCCAGCGTGACTCGCGGGCAGGCGGAGGAACGCAAAGGCAGAGGCATGTTCGTGCGGCTCACGACATCCATTTCAACTGTTATCGATACTGTACGAGGCAATGACCAAGCACATTTCCTGGGCAGAATCTGGTCATCGCACGGGGAAGAGTAGGTGAAACAAAGGAAAAGTTCTTCGCATATCTACACTGCATCGTCCCGCTTGCTAAAGCAATCTTGTTGCCCGTATTTCTCTTCTGACTGTGAGCTCAAGCTTGCCTTTTGTACTATACACGACCCCGCCCCGGGGACAAGTCTAGATTTACGAGAAGCTCTTGAGGAAGCTCGTCACAACGTCCTTGAGCTTGCCCTCGAGATCCTTGCTCAATGCACCCTCCTTGTCAATCGACTCCAAAAGACCGCTCTCGTTGGTCTTGAGGTGGTTCAAGAAGTCAGACTCGAACTTCAGGATCTTGTTGACGGGCACGTTGTCGAGGTAACCGTTGACACCAGCGAAGATCAAAGGAACCATCTCGTTGACGGCCATAGGTGTGTACTGCTTCTGCTTGAGCAGCTCGGTGAGACGCTCACCACGCTGCAGGGTCTGCTTGGTGGCGGCATCGAGATCGGAACCGAATTGAGCGAAAGCAGCGACCTCACGGTATTGGGCCAAGAAGAGCTTCAGGGAACCAGCGACTTGCTTCATGGCCTTGAGCTGAGCAGCGGAACCGACACGGGAGACAGAAAGACCGACGTTGATGGCTGGACGAATACCCTTGTAGAAAAGTCTAGGGAGAATATTAGCATTGAGCAAAGGGCAACAAATCAATGGGGAACATACTCAGACTCCAAGAAAATCTGGCCATCAGTGATGGAAATGACGTTGGTTGGAATGTAGGCGGACACATCACCACCCTGGGTCTCAATGACTGGAAGGGCAGTGAGCGAACCCTCGCCGAAGTTCTTGTTCATCTTGGCGGCACGCTCGAGGAGACGGGAGTGCAGGTAGAAAACGCTTAAGTACGATTAGTTGGCGTGTCTCTGAATTCAGTCGCTCATTGCACTTACTCGCCGGGGTAGGCCTCACGTCCTGGTGGACGACGGAGAAGCAGAGACATTTGACGATAGGCGACGGCTTGCTTGCTGTGGACTGGTCAGTGATCGTTGCTCGCCGCAGTGGCTTTGAGAGGTAAACTCACGAAAGATCGTCATAGATGATAACGGCGTGCTTGCCTAAAAACTTGTTAGCTCATGAACCATCGAAATGCCCTTGATTTTTACGCGCCATTGTCTCGGAAATATTCTCCCATAGAGCAGGCGGAGAAGGGAGCGATGAACTGCAATGGAGCAGCCTCGGAAGCGGTAGCGGCCACGATAATGCAGTACTTCATGGCATCCTGCTCTTCGAGAGTCTGCACGAGCTGTGCGACGGTGGAACGCTTCTGACCAACGGCGACGTAGATACAGTAGAGCTTCTTGCTCTCGTCGTTGCCCTGGTTCCAGCGCTTCTGGTTCAACATGGCGTCGAGGGCGACGGCAGTCTTTCCGGTCTGACGATCACCAATGATCAACTCACGCTGACCACGGCCGATTGGCACCATGGCGTCGACGGACTTGAGACCGGTCTGCACTGGCTGGTTGACAGACTTGCGGGGAAGGATACCAGGGGCCTTCATCTGAGCACGGCGGCGCTCCTTGGTCTTGATTGGGCCCTTGCCATCGATGGGGTTTCCGAGAGCGTCGACCACACGACCGAGGAGCTCAGTTCCGACTGGGACATCGACAATCTCTCCTGTACGCTTGACAGTCTCGCCTTCCTTGACCAATCTGTCGGTACCGAAGAGCACGACACCGACCTGTCCGGCTTCGAGGTTCATGGCCATGCCCTTGACACCAGAGGCGAACCTAGCGCATGTTGTCAGTCCGGCTCACGTGATCTCCACCTCTCCATGGTTGGGACATACTCGACCAGCTCCTCAGCCTGGACATTGTTCAAGCCGTAGACACGGGCGATACCGTCACTGTGTGCCCATTAGCATCCTCCTCGCTTCTCGATGTGGCTGCCATCATTGTCCGCATACCCAACAGTAAGGACTCGGCCAGTCTCGGCGAGACCAGACTCCTCTTGCACGCCACGGATTCTCTGTTCCAGGATGGAGGACACCTCGGTGGGCTGTGCCTTTGATTCTGCGGCATATCCGCGAGCGAAAGCAGTGGCGACGGCTGGGGTTGTTCGTTGCTGCAAGCAAAATATGACATGTTAGCGCGCTGTCCCTGAGAGCCTCGGGCGTGCCTGGACGACCCGCGCAGCTCGAATGAAGCTCCAAAACCGCATCCGCATGGTGCAGGAGGCGATGCTCCGAACCATTGAGCCCATCGCTGGTGGTTTCGTGCGGCATTGGAGCTCGTCTGGTGGCGCGAGAGGGCGTACGTACCGCTGCAAATCTGCTGCTGGCGGAAATGGCACCGGCCGCGCGAGCGCTCGACCGGAGCGCGGTTCTGAACATTGTGATGGTGCTCGGGACGCTGCTGATGTGAAGTGCTGCTCCCTCAGCAGATGAAAGATGAAAGTGTGAGCGGAGAGGTGGTTGATGGGTGGACGAGGTTGAAGCTGTGCTCCTCTCACTCAAGTTCTTCCAGCCGGGACATCTCGGCGGACGCTTTGACGCTTGGCATCCGACCGCATCGCTTCAGACAAGCTGACAGCTGCTCAGGCAACTTCACTTCATTTATTCTACACTTTACTTCATTTTGCCAGAACTGGTTTTGCGAGCGCCTGGCACCTTCCTACAGCTTCAGGTCGCCATTTGTGAGCTCATACGGACACTTTTTCGCACCCACGGGCAACAGGCTCGGTTATCTCGGAATCATGGCGCTCAACCTCGAGAAACAGCTACTTTTCGTACGCACAGTTTACCACAAAGAGTGAGATCCGGGTACTGATACGCTGCAGTATGGATCCTATCACCATGACCCGGTATGACCGGCGACTTCATGGACGTTCAACAAGTCATGTGCTCATAGTCGCAGGTCAACGTGGGGATACATATCGTCTTCGTGCCTATATTGCTCCTGACAGGGTTCTTGTTTGTGAGTTGCAACGAGACAACAAGCTTGGCTCAACTGACAACCATAGGGCACAAATACACCAGCTCTACCATTTCCCGACTGGTTGACGATACCCAACTTGCCACCGAACCTAGGGACGATTGCCTGTCTACTGTACTTATCGTTATACATCTTGATGGAGCCTGTCGCAGGCGCCATGCTTGCACCCCTGTTACTTGCTGGAACGGCATATGCGAATCACTTGACTTCGACATACGGAATGCAAGCCAACTACATCGCCATCGGAATTCATGTCGCATCATGGCTGGTCCAGTTCATCGGCCATGGTGTGTTCGAGGGCCGTGCTCCCGCACTTCTCGACAACTTAGTACAGGCAATCTTCCTGGCGCCCTTCTTTGTCTGGCTCGAGATCCTTTTCGCATTTGGCTACCGCCCGGAACTCAAGTCACGCCTCGATTCTGCTATCGAGAAGGAACTCAAAAAGTTCGAAGCACAAAAGGAAGCCAAACAAGCAGGCACGACAAACGGCCACGCCAAGTGATTGTACCGCATACTCGGATCAGATTGTACGAATGGACCAGCATGATTGTAATCAATTTTGAGCGAACGGGGGACCCTGCATGAGATTGACGAGCAGGCAAACAGACTGCTGCGCAATTGTTCACATAGCCTATCGATATGTTTCTACAGACAAGCTGCATAATTGGCGACCTATGACTTCGCACATTATGTGCAGGTTTTGCCGTCGCGTCCGGCAGTCGTGGCGGACGGGAAGGATTCGATGAGGCTGGAAGGTGCTCTTGCCAATGGGGCCGGATCTTGTGCTTTCCAAGACTCAGTATCGAGCGCATCTTGACTTGATGCTGGCACTGAGCTGCATGCGGAGTTTGGGAACTGCGGTGTGCGAACGAAGTTTTAATGCACACCCGCTGAAAGTGAATCCGGAGGCCTTGGAATCACATCAACGGCTGCTGGGATTGCCATCTATCGTGGCTGGTATCCGGAGAGAATGGCCTGCTGCAGAAGTGGCACTTGAAGCCGGCGTGCCTGCTCTGTCGCTCGAAATCCTTGTGAGTCGCATGCTAGCTCTGAGAAATGCGCCTCTCCGCGCTTTCGTGACACCACTATGTACTGCAGAGCAGACCACAGATGCGCCGGAGCATTAGTGCATAGCAATGTGGGAATCTCATTGGACTCCTTGAACTTGTCCGCTCTTCTCCATCCTCGGTCTCCAGTCCCGAATGTGCTGATAAGGGCCGCCCTCTATCACAATTTCCTTTTCATCTGCTGTCCTCCCAAGCACTGTCCCTTGTAACCTGCTGTCGTCGCCCGATTTGCTGTGCTTCTTCTTGAGCGCAGTGAAGAAGTCATCTTCCTTGACCACGCTACCGCCAACTCCAATCAACGGCGCAGCTCCAGGAACGCTGAGGTCTTTCTCCAGTCCTGCCACCCGCTTGATCTCTCTGTACTGACTTGAATCATACCACTTGGTGAATTCCTTAACATCTCTCGTGTCTTCCTCATCACGCTTCCTCTTCTCCGCCGCAACGCGCTTCTCTCCTCCTTTGGGTATTTGCGCCATCTCTGCTAGAGGCACGCGCATGCGCTCTTTCCATGCCTCTTCTGCGGCTCCGTCGAGTGGGACCAGAACTCCGCACTCTGAGAGGGCCATTCGCACGTCTGTGAGCGTCGGAACCGGGTCGTTGTGGCTTGAAAGCGCATGTTGCGCAGTCGTCGAGGCTAGTAGTACGAGATGTCTTTCGGCGAGATTCGTCAAGGTATCGAGCACCGAAGGCTTCGTGCTGTGGAAGCCAGCGGCGCGCAGAGTGTGAAGGATGACCGGCCGCAGAAGCGCGCGATGAAGATCGTGCGACTGCGACATCTTGTCGATGGTTGTTTTGACCTCTGATTCAGTAGTGCTATCGAGGAATCATGTTGTCGGCGATGCTGTAACTTTCAATCCAGCGGACCGGGTCGCGTTGATGGAGTTGCACGCGGCAAGCTCACATTCACTTCGCCAAGTGACGTCGACCTGCCAAAGCACCGCTCCTTCGGGTCAAAAAGGCGGACGCGAGCTACTTTCAAACATAATCTTACATTCTTTCGTCCAAAGATCAGCACATCATGGACAAGATGGATGTGAGTAGCTGGCGCTGTATCTATGAACTGTAACATGAACTGACACTTCTGCCTAGTCCTACAAACTCTACAGTAAAACTACACCGAACAAACGAGCTGAAGCAGTCACTAATCCAACTTTCCTCCAGATGCCGGAACCTCTGGCTACCTTGCGCTGCAGGCTCTGCCATTGCTGGTCAGCCCCAAGCTGATTGTCAATATGCTCGCATCCGAGCCTCGCCTCATCACCGAGGTCGAAACTTATATGCTACGGGCTCTCGGCTTTGCCCTGATAGCGCTCTCTGCATTCACGCTGCTACTGAGTGGGCTATTGCCTGTCTCACCTCCTTCCACATCAGCGGACAGTTCTACGGGCAGCGATAACCCTTACGTATGTCGCACCTCGTTCACGTAGTCTCTGTGGGACGTGACTGACTTCGGATCTAGGCTTACCCAACAGCCGTGACGGCCACAGTCTACCATGGCCTTTCGGCTTTCTATCTGTATACCCAAATTACCTATGGATTCAGCTTTGGGTTCGGAAGTGGCATGGTACTGAGCTCAGCACTTTTTTGTCAGTGATTTGTGAAAGCAATTTACCTTGGACTCTCGCTAACTTGTACCAGGTTTTGGCGTTTTCACATGCTTGTTTGGCAATGAACGAAGCAGAGTCAGTAAAACGACAGGAGCGGACAAACGAACATCCAACTTTCCATTCACAAATGCCGAGAGTGCTCGCGAGAAAAAGAAGGAGAGCAAGAGGAAGTCTGTGTCCTCAAGATTCAGGTAAAGCATGCCGCAGCATGGAAGGCTTCATGACTCGTATATAATACAACGAGACAACCTATATGTCTCCAAAGTTTAGAAATGATCGAAGCCTCTTCCTCGTCTCCATAGCGATGCTCCCAGCACCAGAGTCCTATTCTGACGCCGCATTGGCAGGTGTGTTCTGCATACTTCTGATCCTCTCCCGCTTCTCATACTCCGCTATCAAAAGTAGTCAGTAAACGGTACGAAGATGTCTGAGACAAGTCGTTCGCGAGTTGAGGATGCCTTCTAGCGACTACACTTACCCATCTGCCCGGCTAAGTAGTTATCGTACGGATCGTCCTCCCCATCAAAGCCGCCAGACATACCGGTCGGCGGTGGCGAAGGTGTGCGATGTGCATGAGGTCTGTCTGGTGTCTCTGAGTTCGGTCGTTCGTGCGGTACCAGGGCCGGCTTCTTTCGCCATTGGGGCTCTCCCTTCGTCCAGCTCAATTGCTTTGCCGACTCCACGTCTTGAGCCATTTCAACTCGTACTCTCTCTTCCACATTCCTCATCATCTGCTCTTGTTCCGCTTGTGCCAGTGACGCCTCCATCACGCCCTCGAGCAGGATCTCCTTCAATTCCCACTCTTCGCGCTTCTGCCGCTCCAGCTCGTCCACTTGCTTCTTCAGATCTTCACGCTCCGTCTCAGCCCAATACACCTGTCGCCGTAGCAGGCGCATCAACTGGTCGGCGGAGATGCTGCTTTCCCAAGCCGTGAAGTGGATATCAGGCGGATAGTGAATCATGAATCCCGGTTGTCCTGTAATAGGATGATGCGCCGGTATATATGTGATGTTGTCGTTCGGGGGCGATGGGTCCACATAATTTCCGTCCTCATCAACTGTAGGCCCCATATCTTGCGTGGGCTGTGTCTTTGCACCGCCGTTGCTTTTGGCCTTGAATCCTTTGCCTTTGCCTGTCGTTGAAGCAGCCGGGTCGGCAGCAGAGCCCCGCGCTGGTTCTGGCTCGTGGACAGTGCGCATGTGTTTCGCAAGGGCGTCGGATCGAGTAAACGCCTTGTCGCATTCTACCGGCCGAGTTAGTCTTCCACGAGAGCTGAACGTCGTGAACGAATGTACTCACCTGGCAATTGACAATAGTATGGCTTCTCTTTGGTATGACTTCGCATGTGCGCCTTGAGCGCATATCCGCTGGGATGATTGCTCGTCTTGCGCTGGCATTCTCCCCATTCGCAAACGTACTTGGTCTTCTTTGGACCGCCTGTTGCGCAGTGTGTCCCTTGCACATGCTTCACGAGCTCGTCATTATTCTCTGCGGAGCCAAATGTACAGTCCTTCCAGAGACATTGGGTCTGCGCCTGCTCGCGCAAGGTCCACTCGTTATCGTTCGGCGAGCCAGGCGCGCTGCTGTAGCCGTCTGAGGACACACTGATATTGTCGTCGTCCTCTTCTGGATGCGGCGTCGCCGCTTCAAACATCGCTAATGAGGAAAGCCCAGTCCTGCGACGTTTAGCTGGCGGCTGATCGGCGTCGATGTGCGTGATATCGACACTGGGTCGCGACGATGGTCCGGGTGTACTGAGTCTCTCTTCGGCGTCAGAGTCGACAGACGGGGGATCGGACAGATCGGACGATGCGGGAGAGTCGGCCATGGCGATGAAGGTGTGCAAGATGTCGTGGCGGCTATAGATCTCCTACTTGTGCTGGGGGATGAGGTGGAGTTCAAGGTGAACCCACGTCAAGCTCCCCTGCAGCAGCAAGTGCAACACGCGCGGCCGTTCCCGCTTCTTCACATGCTAATGACCATCACAGACTGAATGAAATTTCCAACTCACACGCCAACATCCAGAGCCATGGCACAGGCCCCATCGATTGACGTGCTGCTCAACCTGGTACCGGAACGACCCCAAGTAGTTCAGGACAAGCTGCAGGCCCATCCGGAATTGGCTTCCAAGCAAGACCATCATGGCTACAGCCTGGTGCACGCATCTGCGTCATACGGGCATGTTGATCTGCTCAAAGCCTTAATCAAAGACTTTGGCGTGGATCCGAACATCAAGGATGAAGATGGGGAGACGGCCTTGTTCAGTGTGGAGGAAGTGGCAATGGCGAAAGAACTTCTCGAACTTGGCACCGACCCAGCCCTACGCAACAACGATGGGCAAACTGCTGCGGAGAAGCTGGCAGACGACGACGAGCAACCTGAGGTGGCTGCTTATCTGCGAGAACTCTCAAGCGGGTCCGAAGCACAGAACAGCAATGCTCAACCACAATCTATGCAAAATGGAGCCGAAGCCCTGCGTCCTCCTCCCCTGCCCGAGGGACTGCAATTGAACATCGGCACCATGGTGCCTGAAGAGGAAGCCGCCGACCCAGAGTTCAGGAGACGCATCGAAGAACTTGCCTCTCGAGACGACTTTGACACAGAGGAAGCTCAACGTGAGTTGCGTGATATTATCGCTGATGCTCTTTCTGGCACTGCCACGGACCCTCAAGCACCGCCCGCATCGAGACGACGCATAGATTGATGAGCCACGTGTGACACAAGAAGTCTTTACAGACGATCCCGCAAATATATCCTCATGTCTGATGCCAAGACCAGTCCGACTCGAGACATCCTGGTCTGTCACGCAGCAACATGCACCAGGACCGACACCGCCGTCACTTGCCGAAGTTTGACTTCCTGTCTTGCGGTGTCGAACACTGCTTGCTGCCGACCATACAGCTTCAGCTCGCTTAGCTAGGGCCACCTCGCACGGCCATAAACTTGACAAGAACAGGCGCTCGGTAGAACATCAGCCGAGCTGCATTCATCCCCAGACTGGGGTTTTTGCGGGGTACACGAATGAGAGTAACATGCAATGCCGCTAAGACGGCCTTCGACATGGATAATGAGCGACAATGTAACACTTCATGCCCTAGTCGCGGAGCATGTGGCGAGTGCGTTAGTTGATAAGGCCACTCATGCGAGTGGTCTCGCGAAAGCTGGTTACCAGCACGTGGCACGCGGGCAAGGAATTACACTTCTTCCTAGATCCTTCTCCTCTACGACCTCTCTTCACTTCTGCTCGCGTCTTTCCATGTGTTTCATCGAATATCATCATCATTGACCTCGACCTCAGAACTCTTACGTTGTTATGACAATTTTCAAGAAGCACTCGCTTCGTGCGGGTAACACAACACGAACGAGAGCTTCTGAGCTCACGCTCAAGCAATCGATCTACCCATTGGCATTGGTGACGATTTTGTTCTTCTTATGGCAAGAAGCACCGATGCGTTGTAACTCAGAAACATTACTGACTTGGGGCTTTGTCGAACAGGGGCTTTAGTTACGGGTAAGCTACTGAGAGATGCCCACTCAATCTTCGATATATCCACTAACAGCTGATGGGAATTGATAGGCTACTGGACACGCTCAACAAAGTCAGTAGTGAACATGTCACAAGTTTTGCAAATATTGAATAGAAGGCAGCACTTCCAGAACACACTGGGCATCACAAAGGCACGATCCAGCGGGTAGGTGCCTGTCCTGCATGGAGCTTGCGATCGTTGTACACAAACTGACAGTCGTATCTGCACGCAGTCTTCAAGCGGCGTATTTCGGAGCGTATCCTCTCGCCTCGCTCGGCCACGCAAATTGGCTTCTGCGCCATTACGGATTCAAGATCGTTTTCATCTGGGGTCTTTTCTTATAGTACGCGAAGGGAAAGATGTTGATGTTGTCTGATATCTCTGACATGTGGCAGTGGAGTGGGTGCTCTCATTGCATGGCCATGCATCCTATATCGATCATTCGGCGGCTTCTGTGCCGCAACATTCATCATCGGAAATGGCCTTGGTTCTCTGGAAACTGCTGCGAATCCGTACATCACGATCTGTAAGAGCGACGGCTGATGCACGTGTGGCATGACTGACTAAAGCTTCTCATCTCATAGGTGGACCTCCCAGATATTCTGAGCTCAGAATCAACTTTTCGCAGGTATGGGATTTGAATCGCAAGTCATGCTGCATTGCGAATACGTTCTGATTGAAACAGGCATTCAATGGTATTGGCACCGTGGTTGCTCCAGTCCTGGGATCCTATGTCTTCTTCAAGGTACACATCTACAAAGTCGTTGACACGGGAAAGCCACTGATTTATCTTGACCCATAGGATACTGGAGATAGTACAGATGCGCTCAAGAGCGTGCAGTGGGTCTATCTAGCCATCGCTTGCTTCGTCTTCCTGCTCGCCGTAGTGTTCTACTTGTAAGTCTCAGCAATCGAACATATTTTTCTGAACGATCTTGCTAATGCCTTGCAGCTCCCGTAGGTGCAATGACTGGAACAGAAAGACACATCTGGGACACATGCTTACCTGAAGCCGCCTTTGTCTAGCATTACCCGAAATCACGGACGCAGACATGGCATTCCAAGCCGAAGAAACTCACGCCAATGCTGCCGTCAAACCCTTCTGGCAGCAATATCGCCTGTTCCACGCCGCTTTTGCTCAATTCTGCTACACTGGAGCGCAAGTTGCGATCGCAAGCTATTGTACGTTTGAAGCAGGATATCCATCACTCCGCTCACACATATTAACTGAAGCGCTCGGTGCAAAGTCATCAACTATGTCGATGAAACGACAGACTACGACGATTCCCAAGCCGCCCAACTTCTTGCAGGAGCCCAAGGAGCGTTCACCGCCGGTCGCTTCGCTGGAGTATTCATCATGAAATATGTGAAAGCTCGCTGGGTCTTCCTAGCTTATCTCAGCTTGTATGTCGCTTTCCTACTACATTATTTGCGAAGCCCGACAGTTGCTGATCAAAGGTACACAGGGCCATCATATTCATCTCGCCGTCGATCGGCGTTCACGGAAACGCAGGTCTGCATCATCCTTCCCATCTTCTCATCCCTCTTCGAACTGGTCAATGTGGGAACTCCTGCTGATACCTCACAGGTATTGCTATGCTATACCTTACCCTCTTCTTCGAGTCTATTATCTTCCCGACCATCGTCGCGCTGGTAAGTAAACTCGCCTGGACCATGAACAGTCGTGAACTACAATCTGTTCATCGACTGTGTGCACCAAGACCGTAACCATTGCTTACACCTAATTCTCTTAGGGAATGCGCGGCCTAGGAAAATACTCCAAACGCGGCTCTGGATTCATCGTCGGAGGCGTCGCAGGAGGAGCCGTCGTGCCTCCAGCTCTAGGAGGAGCAGCAGACGCCTCCTCCACCGCCCACGCCATGTCCGTCCCTCTGGCCTTCTTTGTCCTCGCGTGGTCTTACTGCTTCGCCGTGAACTACATTCCAGCGTACAGAGATCCCATCGATATGCTCGGCCAAGCAGATATTGGATTGAGAGACAACCCGACCATCAGCGATGAAGAGAAACTTGGAAACAGCGACAGAGAAGCAGAGGTCGGCAAGAACGAGGTCGTGCATCATGAATCGGCCACGCCAGAGGTCACTGAGACGAAGAGGTGAACGAAGAGGAAGGAGAGCAGGCGCATAAATCCAATTGGATCTTAATAACGACGGCACGATCTCTATGTATATCGCTTGTTATACTCAAAAGCATCAAGTATATGTGTTTGGACATATGACATATAAGCTACGCAAGTTTTACACGTATATTCTCGCTTCACGCACACATGGGGTATTTGTTTTTGATGCGAAAAAAAGTCTGTTTCTGAGACTCCGTCTCCAAGTCGACCTGAGCACCTCCCATCTTCACTCCATTTTCTTCTACATGCATCTTCGATGCCCCAAAGTCCACATCGACCCCTGAACACCTTGCTAAGTAAAGGCAGCACTCAAAAATGAAAGGTGAGAGATATGAATATCCAACCGTCATCTCCAATAGACCTCAGTCTTTTCGACACAAAATCGCCCTCGCAGTGTCGGGTTTGTGACATTTGACACTCTCTGCTTCTGCCTGTCGCGGCCATAGCTATGGCACGACCGTATTCAAATCTCAGTCGAATTCTCGTTCTTGGTATCCTTTGTCGTGGAATCTGGAGAGTTTGGTCAGCATATTCCTGAATCGAACTCCATCTCATTGGTTAGACTTACAAATATTCTTCGTAGGTCATGCCGCGCCACACTTTCTCCGTCGTGCCATCGGGGAGGTGTTTCACCATATAAGGCTTTGGCTCATGGGTCATTTCTGACCAGACCTTGAACAAATGCCTGAAGTAGCAGGTTTGTGCTGCTGGCGTGAAGTACCGATCGCGGAACTTCGCAGCTGCATTGTCTGCGATCCGCTTTGCCTTTTTGTTGTCTGCTAGCAGAGAGTCCATGGCCTGGGGCAGATCCTTCCAGTCACTTTCACATCGCACGTAGTTCTGATTGGGTCCGTCTGCCTCGAGCAGATGGTACAGATGTGTTGTATAGGTCAGAGGGTGGATAATGATGGTCGAGTGGCAGCTCAGCAGGTACTTTAGTCGGCCGGACCATGTTGTGCCTTCCGTGTGCACGGCGAATTTATATTTGCAGTGGTCGGGCATGGCTATCCTCCACTTCTCTGCTTCCTCATCGTTTACATCTTCGGCCACTCTGTGTACATCAGACCAACTCTTGTCCTTGCTCTGCTCAATCAGAGCCACTCTGATCTGCGGGTTGAAATCCGTTGTGCCTCTCCAGACCAATTTCGGAATCTTTTTGCTGTAGTCATTGTAGAAGTCGATCGCCTGGCGCTGGAAATCTCCGTACGCACCAGCAACACGTGGATACGCCCAGAAGTTGAAGTCGGGGATGAGCCAGACTTGCTCCATCGCCTTGTCATGGATGTTTCGATTGAAATTCCACACTGTCGTGTTGGGGAAGTCCTCAGTCAAGTCGATAATGTCGTTGATCTTGATGCTGAACTCGATGTTGGGAATGGTCTCCCTCGAGCTAACAATGGCTCGGTGGATGTTGTGTAATGTGGCATGTGATCTCTCCTTCCAGTGCAAGAAGTGGTTCAGGCCTCGCGACTCGATGATATACAACTGCCCCTCGTAGATCATGGCCCGCAGGCCTCCATCGCCGCTCCACTTCAACCCATAGTTCTCCTCTGTCAACTTCCCATCTGGACCTAGGCGGTCCTGCCAATAGGCACGCGATCGATCAATCTCCTTGTATAAGTCGGGGAAGGCCTGGTCGCACTGTGCGAGTGTGAGGGAGTGGTCGTTGCGATCGCGATCGGCAATGAATTTCCACCCGCTGGTTGAAGTCGTGTCGGAGTAGGATATGGGCGGAATCTGAGCTGAACTGTAGGAGCGCGACTGCCGGAAGAAGAAGAAAATAATGGCAGCCGCTATCGTCGTGGCCAGGAGCGTGCCTCTGCAGGTTCGAAGTGGGGAAGACATGTTGGTGCAGCTGCCATGCGAGCTCTCGTCTGCTTCAGTCGGGAGCTGTGCTGCCTCGCCAGGACGCGCGCACCAGCTCACCGCGCATCAAAGTGCAGGGAGGTAAGGAGAGGGAGAAGTGAAAAGACAGTTGGGAGAAGGAGATGGAGTGCACATGCACGTCGGGAGTCGTAGCGAAGTGGGTGAGCTTCACGTTCCAGAAAAGGAGAGTTGGCGCTCAGCCCTACATACGCAATGCAACGCGTGCTTGCGCAGGGGCGCCGAACTCCACTCCCGCCGACGCCTTTTCCGCGTCCCGTCTTGCTCGTAGGCGTCTTGGACATTGGTATCGCAGTGAAACAACCATGCCCACGAATTCATGACACGATGAGCGCGCCCACTTCTGCTGCAAAACCGCCCCCGGTGCTGCCACCCGGGAAGGCCGTCGACATTCTGCAGAACTCGCCCTCGCAGCTCTACGCGAATCTGCACCCGATCCTGCTGCTGTCCATCATCCCCATCGCCTTTGCAAGTATGGTGTCCGATCCCGTCAACACCCTGCTCGGCCTGGCACCCACCACTCTCGTCCTGCAAGCAATCTACTGCGTCGTGTGTCTCCCACATACCGGCCAGACCACACCTGCGAAAGCGAAGCCAGGTCAAAAGACCAAAGCCTCGAAACCCGCTCAAGACATCTGGGCCAAGCTCGTGGTATGCATACCTTACCCAACTCACAAGTCCCAGAACACCCAGCTAACAACCAATAGCCCGCCGTCCTCTCCCTCGTCCTCACCTTCTTCCTCACCGCGCCCCTCCTCTACATCATCCTCATCCTCTTCGGCGCACCACTCGTCTCCCACCTCCCCCACACAGGCCTCCTCTCCCTCCACCTGGCCCTCCTCACAACACCCCAACTCTACTACGTCCACGGCCTCGATACCACCGCATGGCTTCGACTGGCAAGTCTCCAACAACCCTTCGATGAGGTCTATGGCATGTCACTAGGAGCTTGTGCAGGAGCTTGGTTGGGCGCAATCCCCATCCCCTTGGACTGGGATCGCGAATGGCAGAAGTGGCCTGTGACTATCATCTGTGGGATGTATGCTGGTGCAGTGGTAGGGAAATTGGCAGGAGGGTATCTACTCAAGGGTTTCAAGACGAAAATGTCATGATCGACAAAATATCGAAAGCTTCAATAGCACAGAAAGAAACAGATGTGGACACTTTCCACCACAGATATCGGTCAACATTCCCACATCGCGGTATCACAGCTATGCAATTGAGGAATCGTAAATGGAGAAAATCCACAAATGCTTTCATTATGTTTCGTGAAGCGTCCGCCCTCCGCTATGATCTATATGCACCTCAATTCCTTTAAACATTGCCGCTATGCACTATCTTCCCAACCATACCGTACAAACATTTTTGTGTCGTCATTCATGTACATCTGTTCAGATTAAACCCCGCCAAAGCAAGGCTAGATTCACCACAACATAGCTGCTCCGATCAATGCTCCGGCAAAGAGTGTAAGGCCGGCGCCGAAGTAGCCAGATACCGAGACTGCACTAGATTGCAGTCCCGGCTGTTCCTCAGAACCGTCACCACTATTGGCTTCAGGAGTGCCAGTCTCGGCTCCGACTTCTGCAAAGGATGTAATGGTTGATCGCTGGCCGTTTGGCAGAGTCGTGGTTCGCACTCGAACCTGGCTGACAGTACCTCCTCCAGGCTGGTATGTAACAATCGCGACATCGCCGCCGGAGTCAGTTGCTGTGTAAACGCCGCCGGAAGTTGGTCTGTTGACCAAGTCAGTGCAGCCCTTTTTGGAGATCGGTTCGTTAGCTTACCTCGTCAGCACCACAGAATCACCTTGACTATCAGTAGTCGTGACGGAGTCAGGAGCAGATGTCACTATGCTTCCTCCTGGAGCAACTGTTACTTCCGGCACTGGTGAAGTCGTAACGATCGTCGAACCTTCAGCATCGGTCTGCGTCACAATCGTGGCGGGTTGTTCAGTAGTGGTGACAACTGTCTGACCTTCGTCGTTCGTCGTCGTCTGTTCCACTGCAATCGTCGTTTGAGCAGTAGTCTCGAACGCGGTGGTAGTTACGACCACAGTGCTTTGATCAGCAGTCGCCGTGGTTGTGATGGGGACCAAAACTCCGGTCTGTGTTGTGACGGGTGCGCTGGTATCTGGAACTACAATCAAGGATGAGCCCTGCTCTGGAGAAGAAGAAGAAGAAGTCGGAAGCGTCTCGGTCTGCACAGAAGTTAAGGTCGAGGCGGGAGTCGTCTGACCTTCATTGTTGCTGCTCGTGGCCTGCACCGAGCCCACCGTCGAAGACAACGTCCGAGTAACAACACTCGTATCGACAACGACAACGGTAGAGGGCTCCGCTTCCGAAGACTCTACCGATGAGAGAGAAGACGACTGACCTTGCGAGGTAGGAGCTGTGGTAGTAGCTTGTACCGTCTCCGTTTCGACTTGCGTGGTCGTCTCAAGGTCAGTGACAATGACGGAGCTGGTCGTCGCGGAGTCTGTAGATACCGTGGCATTGTCTTGACGCTTGCGCAGATAGTCTTTGATGGCCGCATCTTGTTTCGCGAGGTCGACTAGCTGAGATGCCAAATTGGCATCCTCGCTGTGTACTGCAGCAATCGCCTCGTGTTCGTCTTCGAAGACACCCTCTTGGTATTTGGGCTGCAAATTGCTCTCGATCGCAGCCTTGAGGGATGACCTAGATACGGACTCGAGATTCTGCTCCCAGCTGGCATCGTTGACTTCAGGCAAGCTGCGAGCGTGCGCGATCGAGGCCAATGGCAAGGCCAAAAAACCGATAGAGCGAACGGACAGCGGCATCTTGGCTGGCTGGGAGCCGGAAAGCGCTGCCAAACGAATGTAGTTGAGCCCAGCTCAGAGAATTAATAAAGCGACTGTGGGCACTGTCAGCAAGCCATGTCTGAGAAGCAGCGGAGGTCCGTCGCGATAAGATGGCTCGTTCTGAACGTACCAGCACCCGGATGGCTGGCCTGAAGGCTGAAGAAGTACGACGACGACGCCGCCGCCTCGGCTGCCAAGTTGCCGTGTCGGAGCTCCAATTCTGGTGGGCTGACGAGAGTTTCCCGACCAAGATCTAGAATAGATGCGAGCACTCTCCCGCAGTCCTGTTGAGCCTGATGCAGTCTGTACAAGGGCGAGCTGTACAGCAGTGGTGTGAGTACGTGTAGAGCAATGAAGTCGCTGGGAGCCACTTTATCTCCCTGTCGACTTTGCCATCCACCACACCGACCGGCGTGGATGCGGCGAGGCACGCACGGCAAGACAAGTGGAGAGCACTTGCACACTTGCGCACCCCAGTCAGTCATCGATACGAGCATGCCATGCTCAGCATCCTCACAAGCCTTTCTCAGCCGCGAGCAAAAAAGAGAAGATCGACAGCCATGCTTGCGACAGCTCCGTGGCCAAACTGCTGAGTGTGGCTTCGAAATCCTGCTTCGCTGACGACGTGTCGTGATGCCGGACGCCGAACAGCCAGGCATGTTTCAAGTCACGAAGCCGTGCCGCAAAGGAGCTACGCTTCGCAGCATCCATTCATTGATATGCCTATGATCGGTGGTCGACACGTCAAAGGTACGCATCGAGGTTGACAGATGTTTTTCATGTGCTCGAGCTCGAGCTCACTGCCTATTTTCTGAAACCTGGTTCCCTGTCTGCTGGGCCCAGAATGACCCACAGCAGATCGGCTGCAACGGGAAGCTGTGGTGTGCCGCCCGGCATGGCGGTCTTGTCTCAGTCGAAGAGCCTCAATACGGGTTCACGGGCTGTGAGCTGACGACTCAGATCACAGAGACAAGAGTCGTCCTTCACATTGTAGCAAGTGCATTGCTGTTACTACGAGAAAGAGCTCTGGTCGTGAGAATACGTCGCACAGCAGCAACTTTGGTACCTTTCGTAGTTCTGCAACTGCAACTGTAGCTCTGCACACTGCATTGTCACCGTCTATTTTTATCACCCAAGGTGCCTGCAACCTGTTCACGGCACGGCAACAACTCCAGCCAATCATCATCGCATTAAAACAAAAAGAACAAAATCCGTATCCTCAACGTTGGGCTCGTGGGCGCAGTAATGGAATCGATCGCAACCAGGAATAAGTGCTGGAAGTGGTGCTATCGTACGTCATTCTCTTCATCATTATAGACATAGTTTATCAATGAGAACTGGTTCGGCGGAAACAGCGTCCAGCTTCCGTAGATATAAGTGTCCCAGACTCCTCCATCTGCTGAATAGCATCATCGTTTCAACGCAAATACAATCACATCTTTCCGCTGTCGTCAAAGGTCACTCAAAATCAGAGGCGCTGTGAATCGCTACTGGCCGGCTCGTTGTCCGTCTGTGCCTACCGCAGTATCTTGTGGCCTGGCAGTATCTCGCGAACCGTTACCATTTGCACTCGCAGGTTGCGTGGTGTCGACAGGATCTGTCGTCTGCTGTTGCGTGCCTACTGCACCTGTCGATTGTGTTGTTGTAGCCCCTGAAGCACTGCGACCTTGTTCAAGTGATCGGCCGCGTCCGGAAATTCGATCTTCACTTGGAGTGCCAAGATCCTGCCTGCTTTTGTTTCGCTCGTGACCTCGCTCTGGAGTCCTTGCGCGCTTCTCGACGTCCTTGTCTTTGCGCTCCTGTATCTTGTTGCGCAGCCAGGACATCGGTCCCTTTCGCTCGCGTTCCGAGTCGGAAAAGAGCGTATCAGAAGCAGTGGTAGTCTGTGTGGTCGGGGTGGCGAAGGACTCAGGATCCTCGGAGATAGGGTCGGTAGCAACAGCGGACATGGGCGGGGGGTCCTGGAAGCTTTTACGCGGCTGTGATCCACCACTGCCTATAGTTGATCGAGACATGGCATTTTCTCTCCCTGACATTGCACCCAACGCATTGATGCTGCCAGGTGTTGATGGTTGCTCCAATTTGTTTTGGGTGCGTGAAAATCTCCAGCGGCTCCTTTTCTTCTTCTCCGGTTCTTCGGTAGATGGCATATCATCACCCACCAGATCAGCATCCGATTGGTCAGTATGGGAATGGAAGGAGTTCGATGGCGAGAGAGGTGGCTTCAGCACGGTGTCTGGGACATTGCGCTGAGGAGTCCCTTGTGCGGAAATCGCTTCTGGTGGTGACTGCGTATATGATTCTGTGGGCTTTTCTTCAAGCCTTTCCAAGGGAGTCCCAGCATGCTGAACAACTGCTGGCTGCACCGAGGACTTCTGTGTTGCATCTTTCGAGTCTTCATGCAACGAATGGCTTGAAGAGTGTGCGCTTGAAAGAGCAGAGCCAGGGATACGCTTTTTCTGAAGTTTGTTGGGCTTGCGGCCCTCTCCATCACTCCCTGGAGACTGCTTGAGAATGTCGAGAAATTTGCGGCTCGAGACTGACGTTGTCGTAGGAGTATTGGAAGCTGATCGTTCCGCAGTACCAGCCAGGATACCGCCGCTGACAGGCGCCAGTAAAGGTGCAGTATCTTTGCGGGGTGTATGATAGTCAGCGGTGCTATCGCCAGCAATGTTCGCCATTGGAGTCGTGGCTTCGCTGGACGACGCAGAAGTCACCTCAGGCGGGGCCGGAAATACTGGCGCCGTCGCAGCGACTGGAGTGTTCTGAACAGAGCTATGGGTCTCCGAGTACGGTTGTTGCTCAGTAGTGCTGTGCAACTGCGGAGTTTGGCCTGAAGCACTATCAGGAGCTCTTGGCGTAGACGGATCCGAAGATTCCCTTTCGCGTGGGAAACGAGGGGATTGTGCGCCACCCACCCCCCTTCGTGATGGCACGGTATTACTCCGATTCACACCAGTGGTGGGTGTCCCGGGCGCGGGCGAGTTCGCACTCGGTCCGTTTTCAGATCTTTTGCTATGTTTGCTGGAGACAGACACGTTTCGTCGGATGCTGCCCCATTTCCGAACGCTCTCGGCGGCCACGCTGGAGTTGGAGCTCGATCGTCCAACAGTGGTTTTCGCGCGCGTTGGGGTCGTGGGTGAACCTGCGGGTTTGGTATG
This sequence comes from Cercospora cf. flagellaris, assembly GCA_005356885.1. Classification (NCBI taxonomy): domain Eukaryota; kingdom Fungi; phylum Ascomycota; class Dothideomycetes; order Mycosphaerellales; family Mycosphaerellaceae; genus Cercospora; species Cercospora cf. flagellaris. The sequence goes on along the minus strand of RJLU01000001.1, from coordinate 1,206,697 downwards.
TGCACCGCTCTGCACTTCCCGCACAGTCTCAGGATCAGCAGCAGTCCCCTGCATACCGATAAGGAAGCTGTCTTGATTCTCTATCAGGAATATTAGAACGTCTTGGCTGAGGCGGTACTCCTGCGGTGCCATGTCATGCTGCGGATGGTTGAGGATTCCTGGCTGAAAGATTGCTGCAAGATTGGGGGTGGTCATCTTGTTCAAGTCGGACTTGCTAGCGAACACTGCCAGGAGATCAAGAATGTAGAGCAATAGTTGGCGATTCAATGGTGGTAGCTCCGTGATGAGAGCCTGGTACGCTCGGATTGCCGCTTCGTGGTCGAACTCGCCATGGCTCGGACTTTGTGACTCCAGAGCGCCCACGGCCTGCGCCTGGTGGTTTCTCAGAGGATCGCGAAATCGTTGATAGAATTCGAGGGGAATAATGGGCTCTGGCAATTGGTTGAAGTAGCGGCGTAGAATGTTGGCGGCATCGTGCACGGTGTAGCCGGTCCAGTCCAGCCCTTTACCATATCTATCAGGACTGTCAAAAGCTACCTTGAGCTCTTTGATACGCTTCTCGCTGCCCGCCAAGCGGAAAATGCCTTCAACATCGGTGGCTGGGTACGGTGTCAGTATAAGCGGCAGGGAGAGCATGAGGCAGAGGTACCTTTCTCCTTGAGGAACACGCCACACTTGGCTACTACAATGGGCACATAGCCATATATGTAGCTCTGGCCCTCATCGTTGAATAGGCTAATTGCGACATTCGCGTAGCGAATGCTCTGCTGTAGAGGGACGCCGAAGATACCTTGCGGAGCTGCTAGACGGCCTGGTCAGAGGCGAGGACACGCGTGCGATCAGACGTGAAGAGGTGTGGGCAGCACTCATGGTAAAGGTGCTCCCGGGAGACATGAAGCCCACGAGGCAAAGCAAGTGGGTGTGAGATCTCGCCGGGGTTGTCGCATGGGTTGTCAGGCAGGACAAAGGCCATGACGCATGGCTTCTGGGTGCTGCGTACCTTGATCCTGCGGCTTCTTGTCGCTGCGCTTGAAGTTCTTCCACCAGCTGGCCAAGTCCTTCTTCTCCTTGATCGACTCGGCCTGCACAGATCGCGGCGCCGCTCTAGGACCGCCTGCGCCAGCGAGAGCCGTCGACGGACCACTCGTGGTCATGCCTGGCGATGATCCGGGCGGTGTCGCGTCGCCGGCCTACTGCATGCGCGATGCCAGCGGCGTGCACAGAGAGCGTGCGAGCGAGGAGATGGGCGGTGGCAGCTGCGCGTAGTGGCCGGCCAGGCTGGGGGATTGGGGGAGGATGGGGACAACGGGGGCGGGTAATCTCGTTTCGTCGCTGTCGTTGGCGCGGCGGGTGTTTGTGCGCGGTGTCGCGGCGTCCGCAATGCGGGCGGTAAGGATGCGGGCTGCAGATAGCGGTGATGCGCAGTCGAGCGGGCAGCAGGTGGCCGGCAGCAGACTGCGCAGCGGCGTGTGGCAGAGTGGGCGGGCGTCTGTTGTGTCTGCTGCCAGGCTCGAACCGTGCAGGCAGGTCTGTGTCGCAACTCACTCGGTCACTCGGCGCGCTAGGCTCGTTTAGCAGACCCTCCTCTGGGAAACTTGATGCTGTCTGCGCTGCATGCACAGCAACGAGCCGCCTTCGATTCCACCCCCAAGCCACGCGCCCTCGCATCGTCGTTTCATCGTACACAGCAGCAGACGGAGCACCACATACAATGGATAGGTATGCGCATCAGCGCGCTTTCTTTGGAGACCCTCGCTAACGGCGGCCAAGTCTCAATGCGGCAGAGCAGCGCGAGCTGCAGACTCGCATCGAGCGAAAGCAGATGAAGGACTTTATGAACGTGCGTCATGGCAACACGATCCACCTTCTGGAATACGCAACTGATATCAACAGATGTACTCGAACCTCGTCCAGCGATGCTTCAACGACTGCGTCAGCGATTTCACATCCAAGAGCCTGTCGAGTAAGGAGGAGGGATGCGTGATGCGATGTGTCGACAAGTTCCTGAAGAGCTCCGAGCGGTTGGGCGAGCGCTTCCAAGAGCAGAATGCGCAGATGCAGCAACAGGGAAGCATGGGCCTGGGAAGATGAGCAGAATTTGAGTCTGCGATTGTACAAATACTCAATGTGCTGCGAAAGGCGACCACGGAGGCGCTGCAATGCACGGCGCTATTCTGGAATGACTCGATGAAGCATTTGCTGCTCAGCTCTACCCGCAAAGGCTAGGAAGTGCTACCGGTCTATGTCGGGCGTGTCCCCTGAGAGACAGAGGTCTCGGGAGAGCAGATACGCATGGTCCTTGCAGCATACTGGACAGAACCAGCAAGCATTCAACTCTTGGTCAATAAGCCTCGAAGGCTGAGATCGTAAACAACGTCCTCCACTTCCTTCACCTTGTACTTGATCCCGTCACTTCGCTTCCGTAGAGCGTCATTCTTGAGGTTGAGGATCTGGAAGCCAGCGTGGACGTCTTTGATGAATTGACTGATCTGCAGCGGACGCTGGTAGTCTCCGAGCGTGACTGAATTGCGAGCCAGCCGAGACAGCTCTTCGAGGAGCGAGATCAGTGCCAAGAGGTACTCTTCGATCGTCAAGTGGAAGACGTCTCGATCCTTGACGTTCACCGGTACTTGCATGATGCCGCCGACCTCATCGATCGTCAGAAGCTGACCGCCCTCCGTCTTTCCGAAGCCACCCAAAAAGCCGCATAGCAATATGTTGAATGTCTGCGATCTGTTAGCAGGGCTATTTGTGAAGCGGCTTGCAGAGTCACCGACCGAGCTCTCAATCTGCTTCTGCCACGCATAATTGAAACGATAGTATGGGTGGTTTGAAGCGACCTGTGCTAATTGCTGAATCGTGACGACTGCATTTTGAATGCTAGATTGTGCTGCTTGCACCACAACGGGCACTACAGGATATCAGCGGCATGTGCAAACCAACATATATATCCTTGCTTACAGTCTTGGGCGGTCGTAGAATGAGCTCTTGAAAGAATGGATTGCGTGTTGCGGTCTTCGAATCAATCAGCACAGGCCCTCTTGAGCCGTTCATCGATAAATCTCACCCTGCTTCTCAAGTGTTTGGACGATTTCTCTCAGTTCCTGTTCACGTGGACTCAGTAGGTGCTCATCGTGGGCTCCATCACAAAATTATTTACATCTTTGATTGCAGCGTCTGCGTCGATCTTGCGCTGGAGGTCTTCGAAGATGCCGGGCTGAACAGGCCCGTTTTCGGAAGGAGTGGCCATTTCGTCTGGAGTTGTTGTGCGTGAGGACGGTGTTGTTTGTGAATCAAGAACCGGGTTTGTCTTTACTTTGTTGTTCGAAAAGTTGACGTCCTTCAATGCTTCAATATTGTAAGCAAACTTTACTTAAGCCGGAATCTAAATAAAGGCCGGCGACACTTCGAAAGCTGCCGGTACAGATACAGCATCGACACTTCCTAAATACATGTAGAAGCCGTGGAATTGATGGTGTATGATCGATCATTCTACGACCCTCTGCTCATAGTAAACTCACGAGTCCACAAAATCATCGCCATTAACGTCCATTCACTTGTCCTCCGCGGCTGAAAGCCACGCGAACCGGTCCCGCGCTAGTGGTCAGGGTCCCCCCAGCTCCTGTGATTTCTGGGGACTTGACACCTTGCTCCATCTGCATCAACGCTGCACCAATGCCTCCGCGGTAACATTTTTCGACCGACAGCACGAAAGCTGTCAAGCCGCCGACATGGATGGATTCAAGGATCACGGACTCGACGAGGACAATTTTGGGAACAAAGGCGCTCTTGCGGCTGTCAAAGCGTTCGATGCCTTCCCGAAGACCAAACCCTCATATCAGGAGCGAACATCGACAGGCGGCATATGGACAGTCACACTGATTGCGGCATCGATCCTGCTTGCATGGAGTGAACTCACTCGGTGGTGGAAGGGGGAGACTGCTCACCTCTTCGCCGTGGAGCAGGGCGTCGGTCACGACTTGCAGATCAACTTGGATGTGGTGGTGAGGATGCATTGTGATGATCTGCACGTAAATGTGCAAGATGCATCCGGGGACCGTATACTTGCAGGAACGATATTCCAGAAGGACCCAACGATGTGGGCTCAGTGGTCAGACAACCGGAAGGCTCATGCCCTTGGGGCGACGAAGGAGGAGCGACTTGACTTGACGGGCTATCCAGGCTTTGCTGAGTACCGGGAAGAAGATGTTCATGATTATGTTGGGAATGTGCGAAGGGGTAAGAAGTTCTCAAAGACACCCAGACTTCCTAGAGGGGTAGAAGGGGACAGCTGCCGGATATTTGGCAGTATGCATGGCAACAAGGTGCAGGGCGATTTCCACATCACGGCTAGAGGTCATGGATACATGGAGTTCGGTCAGCATTTAGACCACAGTGGTGAGTGGTTGCCTCTCAGAACTTTTTGAATGCAACAAGCACAATTGCTAATTGCTCACCAGCGTTCAACTTCAGCCATCGCTTCAACGAAATGTCCTTCGGACCCTACTACCCCTCGTTGACAAATCCACTCGACAACACCTTCGCCACCACGGAGGAGCACTTCTACAAGTACCAGTACTACCTATCGGTCGTGCCAACGATATACACCACAGATCCGAAAGCACTGCGGAAGATTGACAAATACCACGAATCTCCAACTTCAGGAGAGGATGGCCTCAATCAGCATTCGAGGCGAAGCACCAGGAACACGGTCTTCACAAACCAATACGCAGTCACGGACCAATCACATCCTGTGCCAGAGACCGCGGTGCCGGGCGTCTTTGTCAAGTTCACCATTGAGCCAATACAGCTTACCATTGCGGAGACTTGGAGCTCTTTACCTGCCCTCTTCATCCGGATTGTTAACGTGGTGTCGGGGCTTTTGGTAGCGGGCGGGTGGTGCTTCCAGATTAGCGAGTGGGCGAAGGAAGTATATGGTCGCAAGAACAGGCGTGTCGACAGCTTTGGCATGCTGAATGGTAATCACCATAATGAGAAGCATGCATTGTAGGTGTTATGGCCGAGATTTTGTTGATATGAAAGCTCAAGTTTAGCAAGCTATCTCTCGACTTCTTTCAATTGTTTTATGCCTATTCGCAACTTTTTGCGGCTAAGTCACAGATTCGGTGACTCGCGATAGGTGCTGTTACCCTACGACCAGCGAGCTTGTTCTCCGCTACAGCTGTTTCTATTGCTTTCACGGGCTTCTACCCAATTCATTGGCGTTGCCTGAGGCGAGCTGGCTTGTACGCGTGCCATATTGATTTGATGTTCCTCCCCCGAGGCGCGTCCGATTCTGCGACCAGATTGTCCTTTGGCATCGGCAGAGCATAGGGACCGACGGGCCTTTTAAGCTCATCCAGGCCTGCTATTTTCAAGGCCAATACAATAAGTAGTCATCTTATCTCTTCCAAGAGCCTTGGCTGAGGCGCAACAGCCCTTGTATACAATCGAGGTCCGCATCGGCTGATGCTGCGCCACCGCTTTCACGGCCTCTGGCCATGAATGAGGACAGTTCGGGATCCGCCTCTGGATCGTCCACACCGCCCCGGAGAGTTCGGGCCTTTTTGTTGGGCGACAAGGTTTGGCGGATGCCACTCTGCCTTGGGGCAGACATAGGCACCAAGTACCCATCATTCGAGCCGTCAGACGCCGGGTCAGATCCGAAATTGACACCGGGCGACCAATTCTCTTTGTCAGAATCAGCGCCACTTCTGCGATGTGTGATCGCTGAGCCCGAATGCTTGAGTTTCGACGGCATATGTGTGCTGCCTGTCTTGCCCTGGAGCCGGCCAGCGGAGGTATGCGATCGCTGCAACGAAGAACGCTTATGTCCAAGCTTTGATCGTTTCGCTGAGTGTCCGTGACTGTCCGCTGGAGCATTACGCTTCGAATTGAGTGGACTTAGTACACTTCGCCCTGACGCTGACCGGAGCAGACCTATTGCACCAGCCGCGGAGCCATGAGAATCCTTCTCGGCCACATTTTCAAGTTCAGAGCGCGCCTCTTTGTCGCACCAGAACTCCCAGGATCGTGAGTCCCGTGAACGCCCATTCGTGGATCGCTTGGTGCCACTTATGGCGGTGAATAGCGCGGGACTTGGTATGCTAGTTGGCTCGGGCAATAAAATGGATTGCGGCGGACGTGGTGGTGAAGGCGAGGAAGTATCCTTTGTGGTGACTATGGCGTTCCCTTCTGAGTCCATTGACAGGCGGATAGCGCGAGGTCTTTTGGGAGCAGGAGTCTCTTTCGTTACAGGATGGGTTGTGGCATTTTCCGAAAAGCTCCGATGTAACGAGGGTGCACTTCGTCGATTAGCCAGGTAGCCTATGTGCGTTGGCACTCTCGTCAATATGGGTGATGATGTCGAAGTTGTTCTCGACAGAGGTGGTCCTGAGGCGAGCAGCTGGGCTAGCGGCGGCGAGTTGGGAGGTGTTGTAGAATCCTGGGCCGCGCCTGTGTCCGGTACATCGTATTGGCCTACCGATATGGTGGCAGTCTGATCATATCTCCTGTCCGTTCCGAGATCGTCGCCAAATTGTGGCATGTTTGCGTCTGCGACTAGCGATCCATCCAGGTCGTCGTGGCCAAGACCTGTCGACCTCGCCATATGATATTGCGCGATTTCGTGCGGCAATAGAGGTCGGCCAGACCTTCGTCTGCAGCTTTGTCTGCGGTTTTGGAACCAGATCTGTAG